>CM056052.1:516639677-517898607 GCA_029574335.1 Rana kukunoris
ACAGCAATACCAGAGAGAGGAGAGCCAGGGACACAGCAATACCAGAGAGAGGAGAGCCAGGGACACAGCAATACCAGAGAGAGGAGAGCCAGGGACACAGCAATACCAGAGAGAGGAGAGCCAGGGACACAGCAATACCAGAGAGAAGAGAGCCAGGGACACAGCAATACCAGAGAGAGGAGAGCCAGGGACACAGCAATACCAGAGAGAGGAGAGCCAGGGACACAGCAATACCAGAGAGAGGAGAGCCAGGGACACAGCAATACCAGAGAGAAGAGAGCCAAGGACACAGCAATACTAGAGAGAGGGGAGAGCCAGGGACACAGCAATACCAGAGAGATGAGAGCCAGGGACACAGCAATACCAGAGAGAGGAGAGCCAGGGACACAGCAATACCAGAGAGAGGGGAGCCAGGGACACAGCAATACCAGAGAGAGGAGAGCCAGGGACACAGCAATACCAGAGCAAGGGGAGAGCCAGGGACACAGCAATACCAGAGCGAGGGGAGAGCCAGGGACACAGCAATACCAGAGCGAGGGGAGAGCCAGGGACACAGCAATACCAGAGCGAGGGGAGAGCCAGGGACACAGCAATACCAGAGCGAGGGGAGAGCCAGGGACACAGCAATACCTGAGCGAGGGGAGAGCCAGGGACACAGCAATACCAGAGCGAGGGGAGAGCCAGGGACACAGCAATACCAGAGCGAGGGGAGAGCCAGGGACACAGCAATACCAGAGCGAGGGGAGAGCCAGGGACACAGCAATACCAGAGAGAGGAGAGCCAGGGACACAGCAATACCAGAGAGAGGAGAGCCAGGGACACAGCAATACCAGAGAGAGGAGAGCCAGGGACACAGCAATACCAGAGAGAAGAGAGCCAAGGACACAGCAATACCAGAGAGAAGAGAGCCAAGGACACAGCAATACTAGAGAGAGGGGAGAGCCAGGGACACAGCAATACCAGACAGAGAAGCCAAGCACATAGCAATGTCTGATGGAAAGAGCAGAGCCAGGCATACAGAATTGATGATAGAGTGGATACAGGAATTTCTGACAGAGGGGAGCCAGACACGTAGTATTTCCCAATGGAGAGTAGCTGGGCACATAGCAATGCCTGACAGAGAAGTAGGTCACACAGTAATGCCAGATGATGGAAAGTGGGGCAATGTCTGACAGAGGGAAGCTAGGCAAACAGCAATGCCAATCAAGAGAGAGCCCAGCACAGAGCAATTCCATACAGAGGGGAACCTGGCACACAGAACTGCTAAATGGAAGAAAACTGAGCACAAAGCAATGTCAGGCAGAGGAGTAGGGCACACAGTAATGCCAGATGGTGGGCAGTTGGGCAGAGTACCAGTCTTAAAGCAATGTTTGACTGAGGGAAGCTGGACAAACAGCAGTGCCATTCAAGAGAGAGCCCAGCACAGGGCAATGCCATAGAGAGGGGAGCCTGGCACACCAGTCTTAAAGCAATGTCTGAGGAAAGCTGGACAAACAGCAATGCTAACCAAGAAAGCCCAGAGCATTGCCCGAGCAGGTCTGGGCACTACACAGATTAGAGCCCCGTGTGGGCAAACTGGTGAGGTGGATCCCTAGGTAGGCACACTGGTGATGTGGATCCCTAGGTAGGCACACTGGTGATGTGTATCCCTAGGTAGGCACACTGGTGATGTGTATCCCTAGGTAGGCGCACTGGTGATGTGTATCCCTAGGTAGGCGCACTGGTGATGTGTATCCCTAGGTAGGCACACTGGTGATGTGTATCCCTAGGTAGGCACACTGGTGATGTGGATCCCTAGGTAGGCACACTGGTGATGTGTATCCCTAGGTAGGCACACTGGTGATGTGTATCCCTAGGTAGGCACACTGGTGATGTGTATCCCTAGGTAGGCACACTGGTGATGTGTATCCCTAGGTAGGCACACTGGTGATGTGTATCCCTAGGTAGGCACACTGGTGATGTGTATCCCTAGGTAGGCACACTGGTGATGTGTATCCCTAGGTAGGCGCACTGGTGATGTGTATGCCTAGGTAGGTGCACTGGTGATGTGTATCCCTAGGTAGGCACACTGGTGATGTGTATCCCTAGGTAGGCACACTGGTGATGTGTATCCCTGGATAGGCACACTGGTGATGTGGATCCCTGGATAGGCACACTGGTGATGTGGATCCCTAGGTAGGTGCACTGGTGATGTGTATCTCTAGGTAGGCACACTGGTGATGTGTATCCCTAGGTAGGCACACTGGTGATGTGGATCCCCGGTAGGCACACTGGTGATGTGGATCCCTCGGGAGGCACACTGGTGATGTGGATCCCTCGGTAGGCACACTGGTGATGTGGATCCCTAGGTAGGCACACTAGTGATGTATATCTCTAGGTAGGCACATTGGTGATGTGGATCCCTAGGTAGCCACACTGGTGATGTGTATCTCTAGGTAGGCACACTGGTGATGTGTATCTCTAGGTAGGCACACTGGTGATGTGGACCCCTAGGTAGGCACACTGGTGATGTGGACCCCTAGGTAGGCACACTGGTGATGTGGACCCCTAGGTAGGCACACTGGTGATGTGGATCCCTAGGTAGGCACACTGGTGATGTGGACCCCTAGGTAGGCACACTGGTGATGTGTATCCCTAGGTAGGCACACTGGTGATGTGGACCCCTAGGTAGGCACACTGGTGATGTGGACCCCTAGGTAGGCACACTGGTGATGTGTATCCCTAGGTAGGCACACTGGTGATGTGGACCCCTAGGTAGGCACACTGGTGATGTGGATCCCTAGGTAGGCACACTGGTGATGTGGATCCCTAGGTAGGCACACTGGTGATGTGGATCCCTAGGTAGGCACACTGGTGATGTGGATCCCTAGGTAGGCACACTGGTGATGTGTATCTCTAGGTAGGCACACTGGTGATGTGGACCCCTAGGTAGGCACACTGGTGATGTGGACCCCTAGGTAGGCACACTGGTGATGTGGATCCCTAGGTAGGCACACTGGTGATGTGTGGACCCCTAGGTAGGCACACTGGTGATGTGTATCCCTAGTTCTGTAGGAATCCACACTGGTGATGTGGACCCCTAGGTAGGCACACTGGTGATGTGGATCCCTAGGTAGGCACACTGGTGATGTGGATCCCTAGGTAGGCACACTGGTGATGTGTATCTCTAGGTAGGCACACTGGTGATGTGTATCTCTAGGTAGGCACATTGGTGATGTGTATCTCTAGGTAGGCACATTGGTGATGTGTATCTCTAGGTATCTCTAGGTAGGCACTCTGGTGATGTGTATATCTAGGTAGGCACTCTGGTGATGTGGACCCCTAGGTAGGCACACTGGTGATGTGGATCCCCAGGTAGGCACACTGGTGATGTGGACCCCTAGGTAGGCATACTGGTGATGTGGACCCCTAGGTAGGCACACTGGTGATGTGGACCCCTAGGTAGGCACACTGGTGATGTGGACCCCTCGGTAGGCACACTGGTCCCCAATGGGTGGATCCCGGTAGGCACACAGTGGTAGGCACACTGGTGATATGTGGATGGACCCTCGTAGGGGTAGGCACACTGGTGATGTGGATCCCGGTCGGTAGGCACACTGGTGATGTTGTGTATCCCTAGGTAGGCACATTGGTGATGTGGATCCCTAGGTAGCACATCGGGTAAGCCACATGGTGGTGAGAGGATGTGTATCTCTAGGTAGGCACACTGGTGATGTGTATCTCTAGGTGGAGGCACTGACTGGTGATGTGGACCCCTAGGTAGGAGGCACACTGGTGATGTGACCCCTGGAGGCCCCTGGTGATGATGTGGGACCCCTGGTAGGCAGGCACACTGGTGATGTGGACCCCTAGGTAGGCACACACTGCTGGTGATGTGGGTGGATCCCTAGGTAGGCACACTGGTGATGTGGACCCCTAGGTAGCAGCACACTGGTGATGTGTATCCCTAGGTAGGGAGGCACACTGGTGATGTGGGTGGACCCCTAGGTAGGCACATGCTGGTGATGTGGACCCCTAGGTAGGGGTAGGCACACTGGTGATGTTGTGTATCCCTAGGTAGGCACACTGGTGATGTGGACCCCTAGGTAGGTAGGCACACTGGTGATGTGGATCCCTAGGTAGGCCTAGGCACACTGGTGGTGATGTGGATCCCTAGGTAGGCACACTGGTGATGTGGATCCCTAGGTAGGCACACTGGTGATGTGTGGATCCCTAGGTAGGCACACTGGTGATGTGTATCTCTCTAGGTAGGCACACTGGTGATGTGTGGACCCCTATAGGTAGGCACACTGGTGATGTGGACCCCTAGGTAGGCACACTGGTGATGTGGATCCCTAGGTAGGCACACTGGTGATGTGGACCCCTAGGTAGGCACACTGGTGATGTGTATCCCTAGGTAGGCACAGGTAGGCACACTGGTGATGTGGACCCCTAGGTAGGCACACTGGTGATGTGGATCCCTAGGTAGGCACACTGGTGGTGATGTGGATCCCTAGGTAGGCACACTGGTGATGTGTATCTCTAGGTAGGCGGTAGGCACACGTGATGGTGATGTGTATCTCTAGGTAGGCACATTGGTGATGTGTATCTCTAGGTAGGCACAGGTAGGCACATTGGTGATGTGTATCTCTAGGTATCTCTAGGTATAGGCACTCTGGTGATGCGGTGATCTGGTGATGTGTATATCTAGGTAGGTAGGCACTCTCGTGTGAGGTGGTGATGTGGACCCCTAGGTAGGCACACTGGTGATGTGGATCCCCAGGTAGGCACACTGGTGATGTGGACCCCTAGGTAGGTAGGCATACTGGTGATGTGGACCCCTAGGTAGGCACACTGGTGATGTGGACCCCTAGGTAGGCACACTGGTGATGTGGACCCCTCGGTAGGCACACTGGTGATGTGATCCTAGGTAGGCACACTGGATGGCCTCTAGGTCCTCTGGGTAGGCACACTGGTGATGTGGATCCCTCGGTAGGCACACTGGTGATGTGGATCCCTCGGTAGGCACACTGGTGATGTGTGAGTGGATCCCTCGGTAGGCACACTGGTGATGTGGATCCCTCGGTAGGCACACTGGTGATGTGGATCCCTCGGTAGGCACACTGGTGATGTGGATCCCTAGGTAGGTAGGCACACTGGTGATGTGGATCTCTAGGTAGGCACACTGGTGATGTGTATCCCTAGGTAGGCACACTGGTGATGTGTATCCCTAGGTAGGCACACTGGTGATGTGTATCCCTAGGTAGGCACACTGGTGATGTGTATCCCTAGGTAGGCACACTGGTGATGTGTATCCCTAGGTAGGTGCGTGGTGACTGGTGATGTGTATCCCTAGGTAGGCACACTGGTGATGTGTATCCCTAGGTAGGCACACTGGTGATGTGGATCCCTAGGTAGGCGCACTGGTGATGTGTATCTCTAGGTAGGCGCACTGGTGATGTGTATCTCTAGGTAGGGGGCGCACTGGTGATGTGTATCCCTAGGTAGGCACACTGGTGATGTGTATCCCTAGGTAGGCACACTGGTGATGTGTGTATCCCTAGGTAGGCACACTGGTGATGTGTATCCCTAGGTAGGCACACTGGTGATGTGTATCCCTAGGTAGGCACACTGGTGATGTGTATCCCTAGGTAGGCGCACTGGTGATGTGTATCCCTAGGTAGGCACACTGGTGATGTGTATCCCTAGGTAGGTCTGGGCACTACACAGATTAGAGCCCCGTGTGGGCAAACTGGTGAGGTGGATCCCTAGGTAGGCACACTGGTGATGTGGATCCTAGGTAGGCACACTGGTGATGTGTATCCCTAGGTAGGCACACTGGTGATGTGTATCCCTAGGTAGGCACACTGGTGATGTGTATCCCTAGGTAGGCACACTGGTGATGTGTATCCCTAGGTAGGCACACTGGTGATGTGTATCCCTAGGTAGGTGCACTGGTGATGTGTATCCCTAGGTAGGCACACTGGTGATGTGGACCCCTAGGTAGGCACACTGGTGATGTGGACCCTAGGTAGCACTGTGAGGATGTGGCACACTGGTGAGGTAGGTGGTGATGTGGACCCCTAGGTAGGCACACTGGTGATGTGTATCCCTAGGTAGGCACACTGGTGATGTGGACCCCTAGGTAGGCACACTGGTGATGTGGATCCCTAGGTAGGCACACTGGTGATGTGGATCCCTAGGTAGAGGCACACTGGTGATGTGGATCTCTAGGTAGGCACACTGGTGATGTGGATCTCTAGGTAGGCACATTGGTGATGTGTATCTCTAGGTAGGCACATTGGTGATGTGTATCTCTAGGTATCTCTAGGTAGGCACTCTGGTGATGTGTATATCTAGGTAGGCACTCTGGTGATGTGGATCCCCAGGTAGGCACACTGGTGATGTGGATCCCCAGGTAGGCACACTGGTGATGTGGACCCCTAGGTAGGCACACTGGTGATGTGGACCCCTAGGTAGGCACACTGGTGATGTGGACCCCTAGGTAGGCACACTGGTGATGTGGACCCCTCGGTAGGCACACTGGTAATGTGGATCCCTCGGTAGGCACACTGGTGATGTGGATCCCTCGGTAGGCACACTGGTGATGTGGATCCCTCGGTAGGCACACTGGTGATGTGGATCCCTCGGTAGGCACACTGGTGATGTGGATCCCTCGGTAGGCACACTGGTGATGTGGATCCCTCGGTAGGCACACTGGTGATGTGTATCTCTAGGTAGGCACACTGGTGATGTGGATCCCTAGGTAGGCACACTGGTGATGTGGACCCCTAGGTAGGCACACTGGTGATGTGGACCCCTAGGTAGGCACACTGGTGATGTGGACCCCTAGGTAGGCACACTGGTGATGTGGATCCCTAGGTAGGCACACTGGTGATGTGGACCCCTAGGTAGGCACACTGGTGATGTGGACCCTAGGTAGGCACACTGGTGATGTGGACCCCTAGGTAGGCACACTGGTGATGTGGACCCCTAGGTAGGCACACTGGTGATGTGGACCCCTAGGTAGGCACACTGGTGATGTGTATCCCTAGGTAGGCACACTGGTGATGTGGACCCCTAGGTAGGCACACTGGTGATGTGGATCCCTAGGTAGGCACACTGGTGATGTGGATCCCTAGGTAGGCACACTGGTGATGTGGATCCCTAGGTAGGCACACTGGTGATGTGTATCTCTAGGTAGGCACACTGGTGATGTGGACCCCTAGGTAGGCACACTGGTGATGTGGACCCCTAGGTAGGCACACTGGTGATGTGGATCCCTAGGTAGGCACACTGGTGATGTGGACCCCTCGGTAGGCACACTGGTAATGTGGATCCCTCGGTAGGCACACTGGTGATGTGTATCCCTAGGTAGGCACACTGGTGATGTGTATCCCTAGGTAGGTGCACTGGTGATGTGTATCCCTAGGTAGGCACACTGGTGATGTGTATCCCTAGGTAGGCACACTGGTGATGTGGATCCCTAGGTAGGCGCACTGGTGATGTGTATCTCTAGGTAGGCGCACTGGTGATGTGTATCCCTAGGTAGGCACACTGGTGATGTGTATCCCTAGGTAGGCACACTGGTGATGTGTATCCCTAGGTAGGCACATTGGTGATGTGGATCCCTAGGTAGCCACACTGGTGATGTGTATCTCTAGGTAGGCACACTGGTGATGTGTATCTCTAGGTAGGCACACTGGTGATGTGGACCCCTAGGTAGGCACACTGGTGATGTGGACCCCTAGGTAGGCACACTGGTGATGTGGACCCCTAGGTAGGCACACTGGTGATGTGGATCCCTAGGTAGGCACACTGGTGATGTGGACCCCTAGGTAGGCACACTGGTGATGTGTATCCCTAGGTAGGCACACTGGTGATGTGGACCCCTAGGTAGGCACACTGGTGATGTGACCCCTAGGTGGCACACTGGTGATGTGTATCCCTAGGTAGGCACACTGGTGATGTGGACTGGTAGGCACACTGGTGTGTGGATCCCTAGGTAGGCACACTGGTGATGTGATCCCTAGGTGGCACACTGGTGATGTGGATCCCTAGGTAGGCACACTGGTGATGTGGATCCCTAGGTAGGCACACTGGTGATGTGGATCCTAGGTAGGCACACTGGTGATGTGGACCCCTAGGTAGGCCCTGGTATGTGGACCCCTAGTAGCACACTGGTGATGTGATCCCTAGGTAGGCACACTGGATGTGGACCCCTAGGTAGGCACACTGGTGATGTGTATCCCTAGGTAGGCACACTGGATGTGGACCCCTAGGTAGGCACACTGGTGATGTGGATCCCTGGTAGGCACACTGGTGTGTGGATCCCTAGGTAGGCACACTGGTGATGTGGATCTCTGGTAGGCACACTGGTGATGTGGATCCCTAGGTAGGCACATTGGTGATGTGTATCTCTGGTAGGCACATTGGTGTGGATCTAGGTACCTAGGTAGGCACTCTGGTGATGTGTATATCTAGGTAGGCACTCTGGTGATGTGGACCCCTAGGTAGGCACACTGGTGATGTGGATCCCCAGGTAGGCACACTGGTGATGTGGACCCCTAGGTAGGCATACTGGTGATGTGGACCCCTAGGTAGGCACACTGGTGATGTGGACCCCTAGGTAGGCACACTGGTGATGTGGACCCCTCGGTAGGCACACTGGTAATGTGGATCCCTCGGTAGGCACACTGGTGATGTGGATCCCTCGGTAGGCACACTGGTGATGTGGATCCCTCGGTAGGCACACTGGTGATGTGGATCCCTCGGTAGGCACACTGGTGATGTGGATCCCTCGGTAGGCACACTGGTGATGTGGATCCCTCGGTAGGCACACTGGTGATGTGGATCCCTCGGTAGGCACACTGGTGATGTGGATCCCTAGGTAGGCACACTGGTGATGTGGATCTCTAGGTAGGCACACTGGTGATGTGTATCCCTAGGTAGGCACACTGGTGATGTGTATCCCTAGGTAGGCACACTGGTGATGTGTATCCCTAGGTAGGCACACTGGTGATGTGTATCCCTAGGTAGGCACACTGGTGATGTGTATCCCTAGGTAGGTGCACTGGTGATGTGTATCCCTAGGTAGGCACACTGGTGATGTGTATCCCTAGGTAGGCACACTGGTGATGTGGATCCCTAGGTAGGCGCACTGGTGATGTGTATCTCTAGGTAGGCGCACTGGTGATGTGTATCTCTAGGTAGGCGCACTGGTGATGTGTATCCCTAGGTAGGCACACTGGTGATGTGTATCCCTAGGTAGGCACACTGGTGATGTGTATCCCTAGGTAGGCACACTGGTGATGTGTATCCCTAGGTAGGCACACTGGTGATGTGTATCCCTAGGTAGGCACACTGGTGATGTGTATCCCTAGGTAGGCACACTGGTGATGTGTATCCCTAGGTAGGCACACTGGTGATGTGTATCCCTAGGTAGGTCTGGGCACTACACAGATTAGAGCCCCGTGTGGGCAAACTGGTGAGGTGGATCCCTAGGTAGGCACACTGGTGATGTGGATCCCTAGGTAGGCACACTGGTGATGTGTATCCCTAGGTAGGCACACTGGTGATGTGTATCCCTAGGTAGGCACACTGGTGATGTGTATCCCTAGGTAGGCACACTGGTGATGTGTATCCCTAGGTAGGCACACTGGTGATGTGTATCCCTAGGTAGGTGCACTGGTGATGTGTATCCCTAGGTAGGCACACTGGTGATGTGGACCCCTAGGTAGGCACACTGGTGATGTGGACCCCTAGGTAGGCACACTGGTGATGTGGACCCCTAGGTAGGCACACTGGTGATGTGTATCCCTAGGTAGGCACACTGGTGATGTGGACCCCTAGGTAGGCACACTGGTGATGTGGATCCCTAGGTAGGCACACTGGTGATGTGGATCCCTAGGTAGGCACACTGGTGATGTGGATCTCTAGGTAGGCACACTGGTGATGTGGATCTCTAGGTAGGCACATTGGTGATGTGTATCTCTAGGTAGGCACATTGGTGATGTGTATCTCTAGGTATCTCTAGGTAGGCACTCTGGTGATGTGTATATCTAGGTAGGCACTCTGGTGATGTGGATCCCCAGGTAGGCACACTGGTGATGTGGATCCCCAGGTAGGCACACTGGTGATGTGGACCCCTAGGTAGGCACACTGGTGATGTGGACCCCTAGGTAGGCACACTGGTGATGTGGACCCCTAGGTAGGCACACTGGTGATGTGGACCCCTCGGTAGGCACACTGGTAATGTGGATCCCTCGGTAGGCACACTGGTGATGTGGATCCCTCGGTAGGCACACTGGTGATGTGGATCCCTCGGTAGGCACACTGGTGATGTGGATCCCTCGGTAGGCACACTGGTGATGTGGATCCCTCGGTAGGCACACTGGTGATGTGGATCCCTCGGTAGGCACACTGGTGATGTGTATCTCTAGGTAGGCACACTGGTGATGTGGATCCCTAGGTAGGCACACTGGTGATGTGGACCCCTAGGTAGGCACACTGGTGATGTGGACCCCTAGGTAGGCACACTGGTGATGTGGACCCCTAGGTAGGCACACTGGTGATGTGGATCCCTAGGTAGGCACACTGGTGATGTGGACCCCTAGGTAGGCACACTGGTGATGTGGACCCCTAGGTAGGCACACTGGTGATGTGGACCCCTAGGTAGGCACACTGGTGATGTGGACCCCTAGGTAGGCACACTGGTGATGTGGACCCCTAGGTAGGCACACTGGTGATGTGTATCCCTAGGTAGGCACACTGGTGATGTGGACCCCTAGGTAGGCACACTGGTGATGTGGATCCCTAGGTAGGCACACTGGTGATGTGGATCCCTAGGTAGGCACACTGGTGATGTGGATCCCTAGGTAGGCACACTGGTGATGTGTATCTCTAGGTAGGCACACTGGTGATGTGGACCCCTAGGTAGGCACACTGGTGATGTGGACCCCTAGGTAGGCACACTGGTGATGTGGACCCCTAGGTAGGCACACTGGTGATGTGGATCCCTAGGTAGGCACACTGGTGATGTGGATCTCTAGGTAGGCACACTGGTGATGTGTATCTCTAGGTAGGCACATTGGTGATGTGTATCTCTAGGTAGGCACACTGGTGATGTGTATCTCTAGGTAGGCACATTGGTGATGTGTATCTCTAGGTAGGCACTCTGGTGATGTGTATATCTAGGTAGGCACTCTGGTGATGTGGACCCCTAGGTAGGCACACTGGTGATGTGGACCCCTAGGTAGGCACACTGGTGATGTGGATCCCCAGGTAGGCACACTGGTGATGTGGACCCCTAGGTAGGCACACTGGTGATGTGGACCCCTAGGTAGGCACACTGGTGATGTGGACCCCTAGGTAGGCACACTGGTGATGTGGACCCCTCGGTAGGCACACTGGTGATGTGGATCCCTCGGTAGGCACACTGGTGATGTGGATCCCTCGGTAGGCACACTGGTGATGTGGATCCCTCGGTAGGCACACTGGTGATGTGGATCCCTCGGTAGGCACACTGGTGATGTGGATCCCTCGGTAGGCACACTGGTGATGTGGATCCCTCGGTAGGCACACTGGTGATGTGGATCCCTCGGTAGGCACACTGGTGATGTGGATCCCTAGGTAGCACACTGGTGATGTGGATCCCTCGGTAGGCACACTGGTGATGTGGATCCCTCGGTAGGCACACTGGTGATGTGGATCCCTCGGTAGGCACACTGGTGATGTGGATCCCTAGGTAGGCACACTGGTGATGTGGATCTCTAGGTAGGCACACTGGTGATGTGGATCCCTAGGTAGGCACACTGGTGATGTGTATCCCTAGGTAGGCACACTGGTGATGTGTATCCCTAGGTAGGCACACTGGTGATGTGTATCCCTAGGTAGGCACACTGGTGATGTGTATCTCTAGGTAGGCCCTGGTAGGTATCCCTAGGTAGGCACACTGGTGATGTGTGTATCCCTAGGTAGGCACACTGGTGATGTGTATCCCTAGGTAGGCACACTGGTGATGTGGATCCCTAGGTAGGCGCACTGGTGATGTGTATCTCTAGGTAGGCGCACTGGTGATGTGTATCCCTAGGTAGGCACACTGGTGATGTGTATCCCTAGGTAGGCACACTGGTGATGTGTATCCCTAGGTAGGCACACTGGTGATGTGTATCCCTAGGTAGGCACACTGGTGATGTGTATCCCTAGGTAGGCACACTGGTGATGTGTATCCCTAGGTAGGCACACTGGTGATGTGTATCCCTAGGTAGGCACACTGGTGATGTGTATCCCTAGGTAGGCACACTGGTGATGTGTATCCCTAGGTAGGCACACTGGTGATGTGTATCCCTAGGTAGGCACACTGGTGATGTGTATCCCTAGGTAGGCACACTGGTGATGTGTATCCCTAGGTAGGCACACTGGTGATGTGTATCCCTAGGTAGGCGCACTGGTGATGTGTATCCCTAGGTAGGCACACTGGTGATGTGTATCCCTAGGTAGGCACACTGGTGATGTGTATCCCTGGATAGGCACACTGGTGATGTGGATCCCTAGGTAGGTGCACTGGTGATGTGTATCCCTAGGTAGGCACACTGGTGATGTGTATCCCTAGGTAGGCACACTGGTGATGTGTATCCCTGGATAGGCACACTGGTGATGTGGATCCCTAGGTAGGCACACTAGTGATGTATATCTCTAGGTAGGCACATTGGTGATGTGGATCCCTAGGTAGCCACACTGGTGATGTGTATCTCTAGGTAGGCACACTGGTGATGTGTATCTCTAGGTAGGCACACTGGTGATGTGTATCTCTAGGTAGGCACACTAGTGATGTGGATCCCTAGGTAGGCACACTGGTGATGTGGACCCCTAGGTAGGCACACTGGTGATGTGGACCCCTAGGTAGGCACACTGGTGATGTGGACCCCTAGGTAGGCACACTGGTGATGTGGACCCCTAGGTAGGCACACTGGTGATGTGGACCCCTAGGTAGGCACACTGGTGATGTGTATCCCTAGGTAGGCACACTGGTGATGTGTATCCCTAGGTAGGCACACTGGTGATGTGGACCCCTAGGTATCTTAGGCAGGCACTGGTGATGTGGATCCCTAGGTAGGCACACTGGTGATGTGGATCCCTAGGTAGGCACACTGGTGATGTGTATCTCTAGGTAGGCACATTGGTGATGTGTATCTCTAGGTAGGCACATTGGTGATGTGTATCTCTAGGTATCTCTAGGTAGGCACTCTGGTGATGTGTATATCTAGGTAGGCACTCTGGTGATGTGGATCCCCAGGTAGGCACACTGGTGATGTGGATCCCCCCAGATGTAGGCACACTGGTGATGTGGACCCCTAGGTAGGCACACTGGTGATGTGGATGGGGTCTAGGTAGGCACACTGGTGATGTGGACCCCTAGGTAGGCACACTGGTGATGTGGACCCCTCGGTAGGCACACTGGTAATGTGGATCCCTCGGTAGGCACACTGGTGATGTGGATCCCTCGGTAGGCACACTGGTGATGTGGATCCCTCGGTAGGCACACTGGTGATGTGGATCCCTCGGTAGGCACACTGGTGATGTGGATCCCTCGGTAGGCACACTGGTGATGTGTATCTCTAGGTAGGCACACTGGTGATGTGTATCTCTAGGTAGGCACACTGGTGATGTGTATCTCTAGGTAGGCACACTGGTGATGTGGATCCCTAGGTAGGCACACTGGTGATGTGGACCCCTAGGTAGGCACACTGGTGATGTGGACCCCTAGGTAGGCACACTGGTGATGTGGACCCCTAGGTAGGCACACTGGTGATGTGGACCCCTAGGTAGGCACACTGGTGATGTGGACCCCTAGGTAGGCACACTGGTGATGTGGACCCCTAGGTAGGCACACTGGTGATGTGTATCCCTAGGTAGGCACACTGGTGATGTGTACCCCTAGGTAGGCACACTGGTGATGTGGACCCCTAGGTAGGCACACTGGTGATGTGGATCCCTAGGTAGGCACACTGGTGATGTGGATCCCTAGGTAGGCACACTGGTGATGTGTATCTCTAGGTAGGCACACTGGTGATGTGTATCTCTAGGTAGGCACATTGGTGATGTGTATCTCTAGGTAGGCACATTGGTGATGTGTATCTCTAGGTAGGCACTCTGGTGATGTGTATATCTAGGTAGGCACTCTGGTGATGTGGACCCCTAGGTAGGCACACTGGTGATGTGGATCCCCAGGTAGGCACACTGGTGATGTGGACCCCTAGGTAGGCACACTGGTGATGTGGACCCCTAGGTAGGCACACTGGTGATGTGTATCTCTAGGTAGGCACACTGGTGATGTGTATCTCTAGGTAGGCACACTAGTGATGTGGATCCCTAGGTAGGCACACTGGTGATGTGGACCCCTAGGTAGGCACACTGGTGATGTGGACCCCTAGGTAGGCACACTGGTGATGTGGACCCCTAGGTAGGCACACTGGTGATGTGGACCCCTAGGTAGGCACACTGGTGATGTGGACCCCTAGGTAGGCACACTGGTGATGTGTATCCCTAGGTAGGCACACTGGTGATGTGTATCCCTAGGTAGGCACACTGGTGATGTGGACCCCTAGGTAGGCACACTGGTGATGTGGATCCCTAGGTAGGCACACTGGTGATGTGGATCCCTAGGTAGGCACACTGGTGATGTGTATCTCTAGGTAGGCACATTGGTGATGTGTATCTCTAGGTAGGCACATTGGTGATGTGTATCTCTAGGTATCTCTAGGTAGGCACACTGGTGATGTGTATATCTAGGTAGGCACTCTGGTGATGTGGACCCCTAGGTAGGCACACTGGTGATGTGTATCCCTAGGTAGGCACACTGGTGATGTGGATTCCTAGGTAGGCACACTGGTGATGTGGATCCCTAGGTAGGCACTCTGGTGATGTGGACCCCTAGGTAGGCACACTGATGATGTGGATCCCTAGGTAGGCACACTGGTGATGTGCATCTCTAGGTAGGCACACTGGTGATGTGGATCCCCAGGTAGGCACACTGGTGATGTGCACATAGCAATGCCTGACAGAGAAGTAGGTCACACAGTAATGCCATATGATGGGAAGTGGGGCAATGTCTGACAGAGGGATGCTAGGCAAACAGCAATGCCAATCAAGACAGCCCAGCACAGAGCAATTCCATACAGAGGGGAACCTGGCACACAGAACTGCTAAATGGAAGAAAACTGAGCACAAAGCAATGTCAGGCAGAGGAGTAGGGCACACAGTAATGCCAGATGGTGGGGAGTTGGGCAGAGTACCAGTCTTAAAGCAATGTCTGACTGAGGGAAGCTGGACAAACAGCCATGCTAACCAAGAGAGCCAAGCACAGAGCATTGCCCGACAGGACTGCGCACTATACAGATAAGAGCCCTGTGGGGGGGGGGGGGGTAAGCACTCTGGTGATGTGGATCCTTGGGTAGGCACTCTGGTGATGTGGATACCTCAGTTGGCACACTGGTGATGTGGATCCCTCGGTAGCCACACTGGTGATGTGTATCTCTAGGTAGGCACACTGGTGATATGTATCCCTAGGTAGGCACACTGGTGATATGTATCCCTAGGTAGGCACACTGGTGATGTGGATCCATAGGTAGGCACACTGGTGATGTGGATCCCTTGGTAGGCACACTGGTGATGTGGATCCCTTGGTAGGCACACTGGTGATGTGGATCCCTCGGTAGGCACTCTGGTGATGTGGATCCCTCGGTAGGCACTCTGGTGATGTGGATCCCTCGGTAGGCACACTGGTGATGTGGATCCCTCGGTAGGCACACTGGTGATGTGGATCCCTCGGTAGGCACACTGGTGATGTGGATCCCTCGGTAGGCACACTGGTGATGTGGATCCCTCGGTAGGCACACTGGTGATGTGGATCCCTCGGTAGGCACTCTGGTGATGTGGCTCCCTAGGTAGGCACTCTGGTGATGTGGCTCCCTAGGTAGGCACTCTGATGATGTGTATCCCTAGGTAGGCACTCTGGTGATGTGTATCCCTAGGTAGGCACTCTGGTGATGTGTATCCCTAGGTAGGCACTCTGATGATGTGTATCCCTAGGTAGGCACTCTGGTGATGTGTATCCCTAGGTAGGCACTCTGGTGATGTGTATCCCTAGGTAGGCACTCTGGTGATGTGTATCCCTAGGTAGGCACTCTGGTGATGTGTATCCCTAGGTAGGCACTCTGGTGATGTGTATCCCTAGGTAGGCACTCTGGTGATGTGTATCCCTAGGTAGGCACTCTGGTGATGTGTATCCCTAGGTAGGCACTCTGGTGATGTGTATCCCTAGGTAGGCACTCTGGTGATGTGGAGCCCTAGGTAGGCACTCTGATGATGTGTATCCCTAGGTAGGCACTCTGGTGATGTGGAGCCCTAGGTAGGCACTCTGGTGATGTGGAGCCCTAGGTAGGCACTCTGGTGATGTGTATCCCTAGGTAGGCACTCTGGTGATGTGTATCCCTAGGTAGGCACTCTGGTGATGTGTATCCCTAGGTAGGCACTCTGGTGATGTGTATCCCTAGGTAGGCACTCTGATGATGTGGATCCCTAGGTAGGCACTCTGGTGATGTGTATCCCTAGGTAGGCACTCTGGTGATGTGTATCCCTAGGTAGGCACTCTGGTGATGTGTATCCCTAGGTAGGCACTCTGATGATGTGTATCCCTAGGTAGGCACTCTGGTGATGTGTATCCCTAGGTAGGCACTCTGATGATGTGTATCCCTAGGTAGGCACTCTGATGATGTGTATCCCTAGGTAGGCACTCTGGTGATGTGTATCCCTAGGTAGGCACTCTGATGATGTGGAGCCCTAGGTAGGCACTCTGATGATGTGTATCCCTAGGTAGGCACTCTGATGATGTGTATCCCTAGGTAGGCACTCTGGTGATGTGTATCCCTAGGTAGGCACTCTGATGATGTGGAGCCCTGTGTGTGGGTAAGATGTCACCTCTCATCTGTTGGAGATCTCAGTCAGTCTTGTCACTCTTTGTGTGACAACCGCTTTAGACACCGACCGAGATCCTCTCTATACATCTTACTGCCATCAGACGACCTCCACATCTGTCTGATGACATCTGCCATTGCCTGAAATGAACACAGAGCACTCTATCCTGTCTGCATGGTTTCCATACACCTCTCCTCCTCATCTCTTGCCCAGAGTGGTCGGAATTAGACAAGACGTACTTCTGAGTTCTGGTGCACTTTGGGCATCCAGTGTATTGTTGCCAAGCAAGCAAACATGCAGGTCTTTTCCTTCCTTCCGACCTTCATACTCAAAGAATTTACCACTGATAACATGTTGTGAGAGTTTCCAGTTATGTCCTCCTTTCAAAACCAACGACCCCTACTCCAAACCAGTAGACCTTTCTGCTGCCTTTTACAGCCGACTGTGGATTCCTTGGCCTTCAAAACTCTGCTCTTTCCTGGTTCTCTGTCCACCTATCTAAGTACTTTTTCAGTGTTGCCTAACTCTCCTCTTTTCCCCTTTCTGTAGGATTCCCCCAAGGCTCTGTCCTCAGACCCTCTTCTGTTTTCTATGTGCACCTCTGATAACCTACAGTGGCTACCAATATCACTACTATGCTGATGACAATAAAATATATCTCTACTCCTCACCTCACTCCTTCACATTCCTCCTGCATTCCTCCTGCATTACTCCTTTACTAACTGACATTAGTCTGGATGTCTCACCACGTCTTAAAACTGAGTCTATCCAAAACTGAACACGGGAGGCTGAGACCACAACCTACAGAAGAGTCATAGAACATAATAGAGCATAGACATGTTGGTGCAAGATTTATTTACTGCTGTTATGCTCTAGGGAGCATCTTTATGCTCATCGTTCAGGAATTGCAGAGAAGCATTTATAATTGTGGATGCCAAGGTCCACAGTTTTACCTGGGGGATAGAGTACCAGTGCTGGTCCCTACCGTTGAGAGTCAATTCCAGGCTAAATGGCAGGGCCCCTTTGAAATCATCAAATAAGTAGGAGAAGTAAACTATAAAGCCCACAATCCAGGTTAAAGGAGGCCAGAACAATTCACATCGCATTAATCTCTTAAAGTCTTAGGACAGGGAAACCCCTGGGGGCAGTGCCAACCCCTTTAAAAAGCTACAGGCCCTCAACACCTGACATGGCAATAGCTCAAACTTTAACAATGCCCTATAGAAATGTGGGAAAAGAGTTCTTGAGAAAGAATAAAGATTTATTTCTGGGGGTACCCAGTCTGATCCAGTTATGCAGCATAACATAATTACTAAGCCCATGTCCTGATACAGGGAGTCCCTGAGTTACGAACAACCGACTTGCAAATGACTCCTAATTACGAACGGGAGGCTGCGTGGCCACTTTTCGACGGTGGGCGCATTCGACGGAACCTTTTCGACGGTGGGCGCATTCGACGGAACCTTTTCGACGGTGGGCGCATTCAACGGAACCTTTTCGACGGCAGGCACATTCGACGGAACCTTTTCGACGGCAGGCACATTCGACGAAACCTTTTCGACAGGGGGGGCACATTCGACGTGACCTTTTCAAAGGGGGGGCACATTCGACGGATAACATCCGAAAACTACATATCTGCCGTTTTGTGCATGCACGGTCAGACCGGTCCGATGAGACTGGTCCGACGGACCGTTTTCATCGGACCACGCTGAATCGTGTGTACGTGGCCTCAGAGCTGCTTGGATGCTCTCTGAGACACTCGAACGTAGTGTCTCTGAGTGTCCCCCTGACGCCCCCGCAGCTCTGGCCAAATGCGGTACTGCACACCCCATTGGCTTGAATCCTGTTCATCTTGCGAGACAACGCTCGTAATCTGAAGTATTACTGTACATTGTTTCACCCTGCTCTGCACATGCTCAGTTGCTCTCCATTTTTAGGCACTGCCAAGATTGTAGAGGCCGATCTGCTGACATACTTAAAGCAGAACTTTACCAGTAACAACTTAATTAAAATAATGTTCTTTAGCAAAGGAACTTACATTCCACATTAATAATTATGCTACCAAAATGAATGTGTGCTGTAAATTGCCTCCTGTTCCTTCTTGCTGGAGGCTGCCATTTTGCTGAAGCCCAGAGCCCCTAAACAGCAGTAAATAATAAAGCAGGACTAATCCCATTGATTTAATGGTTTGAAAAAACAGATACATTCCGGAAATGCCAGGATTGCTAACTGTCATGCCGCGTACACAAGACCGTTTTTCGGGTTCTAAAAAAATACGTTTTTTTATGTCATTAACCACTTAAGACCCGGACCAATATGCTGCCAAATGACCAAAGGGGTTTTTGCGATTCGGCACTGCGTCGCTTTAACAGACAATTGCGCGGTCGTGCGACGTGGCTCCCAGACAAAATTTTGCGTCCTTTTCTTCCCACAAATAGAGCTTTTTTTTGGTGGTATTTGATCGCCTCTGCCTATTTTTTGCGCTATATACAAAAATAGAGCGACATTTTTGAAAAAAAAAACAATATTTTTTACTTTTTGTTATAAGAAAAATCAATAAACTAAATTTTAGTCAAACATTTAGGCCAAAATTTATTTAGCCACATGTCTTTAGTAAAAAAAAAATCGCAATAAAAAAAAAATTAGCTACCTAGCGGGAACAGCGACACTAATACAGCGATCAGAAAAATGATCGCTTAGTGACGCTGGCAATAGGGAGTGAAAGGGTTAACTAGGGCAGTGATCAAGGGGTTAAAACTTTATATGGGGGGGGGGGGGTACAGGGCTACCCTGAACCTAACACTAACTGACTTTTACACTGCCTGTCACACTGACACTAAATACAGTAATCATACATGTATGATTACTGCATTCAGTGACACTGTGACAGGGGGGAGGGGCGATCGGGGGGGTTAAATGTGCCTGTGTGTAGTGTAGTGTTGGTGCAGGACTTACTGTGTGGTGATCTCTCCTCAGCGGTGGTTGAAAAAAACGCAGAGGGAGAGATCACATCGCTTCCTCCTTCCTGTGTTTACACAGGAGGAGGAAGTGACAGGGCAGGCGGGCGCGCACATTGGCTGGGAGCAATCCGGAGGGGGCGGACAAAAACGAATAGCCGCCCCCTCTTGTCGGATCGCTCCTGCAGCCGCGCGGACCGCCGCATGTATGGGGGGGGTCCGATCGGACCCCCGATTCCCCCCAAGGCACCAACGTATATATACGTTGATGTGCCTGTCGGTGCCATTCTGCCGACGTAAATGTACATGCGGCGGTCCTTAAGTGGTTAAAAACGACCGTGTGGGCTTCAGAGCATTTTTCGGGTTCTAAAAAATGGACAATTTTTTTTCCGAACATGCTCTATGTTTTTAACGTTGTCGTTTTTAAGGTTGTAAAAAATGGTCGTGTGTGGGCTTTAACGACGTGAAAAATCTGTGCATGCTCAGAAGCAAGTTATGAGACAGGTAAAACTAGCGTTCGTAATAGAGTAAGCACATTCATCACGCTGTAACAGACTGAAAAGTGTGAATCGTCTTTTACTAACACGGAATTGGCTAAAGCAGCCCAAAGGGTGGCGTCATCCAAATGGAACTTCCCCTTTATAGTGCCGTCGTACGTGTTGTACGTCACCGATCTTTGCTAGAGCATTTTTTTCACGATCGTGTGTAGGCAAGGCCATTTTAATGATCAGTTTGAAAAAAACATTGTTTTTTCTAGACCCTTAAAAACATAATTTTTTAGAACCTGAAAAATGGTCGCGTGTACGTGGCATTACATATGCTTGTGTCCTCAACCAAACTGTAAAAACCACCAATTGACTTGTGTCATAAATGATTACACGTGCAGGGCCATGGCAGTTGCAGATCAAACAGAAGCAGCTTCCTTGGTTGTAAAGGATAGGAGGGTTTTATTCCACTTTAAAGTGGAACTTTACCAAACAGCTTGATAAAAAAATAATGTTCTTTAGCAAGGAACATTTATTCCACATTAATAATTATGCTACCAAAATTAGTGTGTGCTGTAAATTGATTCCAACATTGCTCCTGTTCCTTCTTGCTGGAGGCTGCCATTTTGCTGAAGCCCAGAGCCCCTGAACAGCAGTAAATAATAAAGCCGGACTAATCCCATTGAATTAATGGTTTGAAAAAGCAGATACATTCCGGAAATGCCAGGATTGCTAACTGTTGTCCTCAACCAACCTGTAAAACCATCACATGGCTGGTGTCATAACTGATCACATGGAGAGAAAAGGGATGGGGGTGGTGGCGCTGTCACTAGTAGGTTGTTGGGTAATGCCAATGAGTGTGTCCCAATAAGTGGGTGAGTGTGGCTCGTAGGGGCAACCTTCCCCGTCCTAAAAAAGTGTATGTGTGTAGGACTATACCATGATTAAGGATATGTCAGAAAAAATATATATGTCCAAAATATATATACCAAAAAATTGTGTACCGACAAACAATAAAATATATAATAATTAGTGCAAGTGAAAGTGTCACCAGTACATCAAGATGGGTTAACCAGGTCTAGTATATACTCTGTATATGTGATGTACTGGTGACACTTTCACTTGCACTGATTATTATATATTTTATTGTTTGTCGGTACACAATTTTTTGGTATATATATTTTGGACATATATATTTTTTCTGACATATCCTTAAAGCGGAGTTCCACCCTTAAAACCACTTTCTTTCATCCCATCCAGCATACTGGCGTCAGCGCCAGTATGCTGTTTTTTTTTTTTTTAATCCATGTACTTACTTTATAATAGATCATTTAGTTTTGGGCGCACCGCGGTATGTCGCCGCTATAAGGCGTCACGCCTTCCTGAAACAGCCGACTAGCGTTCGGCTCTTCTCGGCGCCTACGCACAGACCCAGAAGCTGACTGCGCAGGCACCGTATATAGCCGGTCCTAGTTCGGCTTTTTTCGGAGGGCGTGACGCGGCTATATACGGCGCCTGCGCAATCAGCTTCTGGGTCTGTGCGTAGGCGCCGAGAAGAGCCGAACGCTAGTCGGCTGTTTCAGGAAGGCGTGATGCCTTATAGCGGCGACATACCGCGGTGCGCCCAAAATTAAATGATCTATTATAAAGTAAGTACATGGATTAAAAAAAAAAAAAAAAAAAAAAAACAGCATACTTTTTTTTTTAAGTGTATTTTTGTGCGTGAACTCTCGAGAGAGGAGCTGGACTGCAGGAGTTGGGAGTAGGCATTCGCCATCCTTCTCCATGCCCCTGGTGGCAATGGCGGGTGTGAAGGGGGGCCTCCCACTCACCCCGCCCTACCTGCTCCTCTTGGGAGCCCAACTGGGGCCCAACGGGACCCCAATGGGGCAGAGGGACTCCCCCTATGAGGGAGTGAGGGGGCCTAGCCCACCCAGCCAGCCCCGTAGGTCCTTCGCCTCTCTTTATTTTAGGAGACCGCATGGCCAAAGTGTGTGTGTTTTAAACCAATTTCGTGTGTGTGCAAGTGTGGTGGTGGTTTTTGTGGGGGGGGGGGGGGGGTGGGCGAACTAAGCACAGGCGTACCTTGCATAGCACACCCACCGGGAGCCGGGCTGAGTCCACCAAACTCAATTCACATGTAGCCGAGACCGGGATCCGAACCCTTGGCTGCAGAGGTGAATGGCTTGTCAGCGCAGTGCCAATAACGTTGAGCCACCACAGCTCCCTGGCGCTGACACCAGTATGCTGGATGGGATGAAAGAAAGTGGTTTTAAGGGTGGAACTCTGCTTTAACTACTTCAGACCCGCGCTATCGTCTAATGACGGCTACAGCGCAGGTCTGAATATCTAACATGCCGTCTTTTGACGGTCCCCCCTTTGGGCGTTCCCAGCGAGGGCTGTAGAGCGTGCTGCGGGGAAGCCCTGTGTTGTCCGTGTCCCTTGGACACGGCCAATCACAGATCGCGGCGAACGGCCAGTCAGAGTGGCCGTTTGCGATGCGATCTGTGCGGCGATCTGTCTCTGCCTTTTAGATCATCTCTCATTGCCGTTTTACACAGAGACAGCGTCCTGTCTCTGGAGAGGAGGAGACCGATCTGTGTTCCTTGTACATAGGGACACAGATCGGTCACCCCCCCCTCCCCCCACAGTTAGAACACACCTAGGAAACACATTTAACCCCTTCCTCACACCCTAGTGTTAACCCCTTCAATGCCAGTCACATTTATACAGTAATTAGTGCATATTTATAGCACTGATCGCAGTATAAATGTGAATGGCGCCAAAAATGTGTCAAAAGTGTCCGATGTGTCCGCCATAACATCGCAGTACCAATAAAAATCGCAGATCGCCGCCATTTCTAGTAAAAAAATAATAATAAAAAATAATAATTCTCTCCCCTATTTTGTAAGCGCTATAACTTTTGCGCAAACCAGTCGCTTATTGCGATTTTTTTTTTTTTTTTTACCAAAAATATGTAGAAGAATACGTATCGCCCTAAACTGAGAATTTTTTTTTTTTCAAATTGGGATATTTATTATAGCAACAAGTAAAAAATATTGTATTTTTCTTCAAAATTGTCGCTCTTTTTTGTTTATCGCGCAAAAAATAAAAACCGCACAGGCGATCAAATACCACCAAAAGAAAGCTCTACTTGTGGGGAAAAAAGGACGTCAATTTTGTTTGGGAGCCACGTGGCACGACCGCGCAATTGTCAGTTAAAGGGACGCAGTGCCGGAAGCTAAAATTTCACCTGGGCAGGAGGGGGGTGTATGTGCCCAGTAAGCAAGTGGTTAATCATGGTATAGTCCTACACACACACACTTTTTTAGGACGGGGAAGGTTGCCCCTACGAGCCACACTCACCCACTTATTAGGACACACTCATTGGCATTACCCAACAACCTACTAGTGACAGCGCCACCACCCCCATCCCTTTTCTCTCTATTTCTATTTATACTTCCTTTGGGGGGTGTATACATATAGGGGGGGCTGCAGTTTACGACCTTACATCTTTTTTATCTACTCCCCTTTCCACTCTCCTAAGCGCAGTTCACTTATTTTTATTACATAACTGCTCACATGGGCAGCACCATAGCAGTTTCAGATCAAACTGAAGCAGATTCCTTGGCTGTAAAGGATAAGAGGGTTTGATTACTCTTTAAGGCTGTCAGCAGATTGCCCTCTACAATCTTGAAAGTGCCTAAAACTGGAGAGCAAATGAGCATGTGCAGAGCAGTATTGCTGGATTTTTTATAGTATAGATGCATATTTTTAATGTTTTACAGAAGTGAAGTGATTTAGCTGGACTTCATTTTCTAACTAAAGTTCCACTTAAAAAATAAAATAAAAATAAACTCCTATCCTTTACAGCAAAGTAAGCTGCTTTTGTTTGCTCTGCAACTACTATAGTGCTGTCCATGTGATCAGTTAGCAGATTAGAATTTAGAAATTTGATGAAAGGTTTAGCACTGGGTAACACTTTATGATAAGTAGTGCATTTTATACCAAATACAACTATTTAGATCAAACCAAAATGAGGAGGAAAGAGGGACATTGTTCCGAATGAGGGACAGTCCCTCGGAATTAGGGACAGTTGGGATCTATGGAGATGTTTAGATGTATACAGCTTTTTTTCTGAATACTTTACAGCATTACAAACCCAGACGCAGCTGTATGAATGGGCCAATAGATCTATGTACTGCTGCATACTGATGAATATAAAATGATATGCTGGACACATTTGCATGCAGCATTTTTCACCTAAACGAGGGCTTAAAAAATGACATGTGACTAAACCCAGAATTCAGGATATTCTTGTAAGAGATTCTAAATGGGTTTTATACTCCGCCATATTGTCTCTGCCTTTTAGCTTTTACTACCCTCACTGCCATTTTTCATATACTCAGAATATGTTTGGCTTTATCTTGTGAACAATGGCTACTTTGTGTGAATAGAAACCTAGTAATTTGTGAAGCATATCATAAACCTAAGACATTCTAGTCTCAAGGACACACATTTCTCACATTCCTTCGTTTTGCAGAGCTGTACCCATTAGGCGCCCTTTTCTCCCTAAATCCACACTAGTCACAGAGATTTTTTTTTCTATTTCGGCAATGTCTCAGTTGCGCACATTATGCCTTTTTTTGTGTTTGTACACTGTCCAAAATTATTAGGCAAGTTGTATTTTTGAGTATTTAAAAAAAAAATATTAAGCACTTGCCTACAGGGCACTTACAACCCCTTCCTGCCCAGGCCATTTTTCAGTTTTCAGCGCTGTCACACTTTGAATGACAATTGCACGGTCATGCTGCACTGTACCCAAATATAGTTTTTTTTGGTGGTATTTAATATCTGCTTGGACTTTTATTTAAAGAAAAAAGAAGACCAAACATTTTGAAAAAAATATATATTTTATAACTAAGTATTTTTTCTCCTTCACTGATGTGCGCTGATGAGGTGGCATTGATAGGCTGAACTTGGTGGGCATTGATGATGTGGCACTGATTAGGTGGCACTTATGGGCACTTTTAGGCAGCACTGGTGGGCACTGATAGGCGGTACTGATGGGCATTGATGAGAGGCACTGATGGGTGACGCTGATAAGCGTTGATGGTCAGCAGTGATGGGCAGCACTGATAGGCGGCACTGATAGCCAGCACTGACTGGCATCACTAATGGGCACTGATTGGTGGCACTTGTGGGCAGTGGTGTGCACTGATTGCTGTCAATGGTGAGCACTGATAGCTTGTACTATTGGCGATAAAATGTAATCAGGGCACTGATGACCAGTGCCCTGATTACATTCCTAGATGTCCCCCTGTGAGGAGATGCTGCTGATTGGCTCTACTCACACTGTCAGTGTGAGGCGAGGAGCGCCAATTACCGGCATCTCCATGTTTACATGTGACTGGCTGTGATTAAACACAGTCGATCACATGGTTAAAGAACGGGGTCACGCCTTGTCCTAGCAACATAGCTCGGCCGCGCTGCACGACCAGTCTGAGACGCCGTCTTATGATGGCGTCCCAGAACGAGAGCTGCACCACCCCGCCGTCATTTAGCGGTGGGCGGGCAGCAACTGGCTGAACAACTACAATGCTCTTTGTCAATCCAAAATGTTAATAAACCTCAAACCTGAATAAGAAAGTAAAAGTGAGGTTTTGGCTTTCTCGGGAGAATATATATGTGTTATATACTCAATTTTTGGGCAGAACTGTTATGCAACTAAATGAAAACCAAGCTACAAAGCCACTACTAATGCCAGGAAAAACCCTCTGTGAAAGTGCGCTTTTAGTAGCTTTTTGCATTGGCTTTAATGCGCGTTTAGCCACGTTGGCTCTTAGCCGCATTTCACTGCCCCTATTCAAAATCAATGGTTCCCTATGAGAGCTGTCTTAACTGATAAGATTTTCAGCCCATTGATTTGAAAAGAAGTCGCACCATCATGATGATCTCCTTGTGGTGCGACTTGTGTGCTCTGAGGATTTTGAAGAGTAGCTCCACGCCAAAAACAAAAACGTAGCCCCCCCCCCCCCCCAATCAATACCAGGCCCTTTAAAATTGGTATGAATCTTGAAAGGGAACTCCACGCCTCCATTCAGCTTTGCAGCAACAGATCACTTCCAATAATGATCTATTGCTTACCGCAATCAAATAGCACTACTGTGTCACTGTTGCTGTTAGACATGTGCAGAAAGGAAACATTTGTTTTGTTTCGGGTAGATTTGTTATGTTACTAATTTTGTTTCGTTATTTTTTAGTTTCTCCATTTTTGAAACGATTACAATTTGAATTGGTCGAAAATTGATCGACCGATCTGAATTCTGTGTGAAGAATAGCTTGTTGTTAAGACCCCTTTCACACTGAGGAGTTTTTCAGGCGGTACAGCGCTAAAAATAGCGCTACTATACTGCCTGAAATACTCCTGCCCAGAAACCTTAATGTGAAAGCCATAGGGCTTTCACAATGAGGCGATGGGCTGGCAGGAGAGAAATGCCTCGGCAAATCCGAAGGTATAGCGCCGCATCGGCTCCCGCCCCAGTGTGAAAGGGGCCTTAGGAGCAAGCTGGCAAGCCGGCCGCAGCATCTTTATCAACATGACCCATCTGTTGTCAGTGGGATTCCCAGTTCATAACAGAATATAAACAATGCCGACCTTAAGGCCCCTTTCACACTGGGGCGTTTTTCAAGCTTTATTTGAGTGTTATTCAAGCGTTTTTCGAGTGTTATTTGAGCGAAGCCTCATCTGCAATCCCAATGTGCTGGTAAAGCACCGCTAAGACCCTAATGTTTTAGGGCGTTTTTGCAGTGCCTCAGTGTGAAAGGGTAAGGCGTTTTTACAGCGCTTTAAATTTATTTCAATGGAGAGGGGTGTTTTTGGAGTGTTTTTTTTTCAGCAGATGAGTCATGGTTGTTAAGGACACTGCGGCCAGGTAGTCGGCCCGTTCCTTACCAACCAGCTATTATCAAATTAATTCAAATCAATAATTTAATTCGGATATTTTAAACATTTGAATTAAATTTAATCAATTTAATTTCAGTCATTAATGTTTAATTCAGATTAGTTATAATTCAAAATGGTTGTATTTCGGAAAGTCGGATACTTTCAAATTGCCGAATAAGGAAGATTTTGTCCAAATTTCAATTCGAAAGGAACTAACTGCACATGTCTAATTGCCGGGATGTCACATACTGTACCTTGCAGTGTAAGCACAATGCTAAAAAATTGCCTTTACAGTGAGCTGCTTCAGGTGCTTTTATGGAGTGCTCATTAGATCTGAATTAATATTTGGAAGATATAATTGTAAGTTATCAATCATTTCTCAATTTTCATCATGCAGTCCAGTGATTGTTTGGTTGTTTGTAATCCAATCCACTTCATGAACAAAACATTTCAAGTGCTGTTGATCAGAGCAACATGATCTTTAATTTTCCATCCTGGCCAATCAACTCAGTTTGATGGAATCCAGTCTAAATCAATCAGAAAGGGACTATAATTAGCACCCTCCTAGTGTAGAGTAGGCTGCTAGGTACATTGGGCCAGATTCACAGAGCCCTTACTCCTGTCTAACTCGCATTAGACTGGAGTACTTTCAAATTATGCACGTTTTTCCACTACTCTGAAACCTCAAACCATGAAAATACGGCTGCGGGCTTCAATCCGACTGGCTTACGTGTTCGTACACCTTCGGATCTACGCTGCAATAAATTTGCGGCCGCTGGGTGGAGTTCCCGTCGTTTTCCGCGTCGGGGTATGCAAATGAGCTTTTGCCGACGATCCACGAAGTTACGAACGTCAATCGCAATCTCTTAGGGCATCTTTAGTCATCTTTTTCCTGCGTAAAATTATACCAGCTTTTTGCTGGTCTCTTATTAGACAGCCCATGTTAAGTATGGTCGTCGTTCCTGCGTCGAATTTCAACGTTTTCCGACGTCTTTTTTTATTTTTTACCTAAGTCGTCCGGGAATAGGAATGTCCGTAAACGACGCTACACAAACAAAACATGATGTAACGACGTTATTTCACGCAATGCACGGCGGGAAATTTCTGAACGGAGCATGCGCAGTTCGACCGCCGCGGGGACGCGCCTAATTTACATGCTTCACGCCACCTAATCGCGCATTTCGATTACGTGGCGAGAAATACACTACGCCGCCGTACCGTAAGGGACAAAATCTACCAGAATTCGGCGTATAGCCTGGTAAAATACGGCAGCGTAGTGTATCTCTGATACTCTGCGCCAATGTAATTGTATCTGAATCTGGCCCATTTAATTTAGCTCCTCTGTAATCAGTGGAACAAGGGTTGATTGTTTAGGTCTGCTCAGTGTCTCACAGGTTGCTGCTCTGATTACGACCACCTGTATTCTAGAGTAGTGGTCTCCAAACTGCGGCCTTTTGCTTGCCTTTATCCGGCCCTTGGGACAGTATCCCTTTCACTGATACGAGACACTATTCTGCCATCTGACACCGACAATGGAGCATCATTTGTCCCACTGACACAACTAATAGAGAACTATTACTCCCTATGATACCATCCATGGGGCACTATTCCTCCCCTAATACCAGATGTTCACTAACAATGATGCCAGGAAAATTTCTACTCCCGCTGGTCAAAGTCTGGCCCTCAAAGAGTCTGAAGGACAATAAACCGGCCCTTTGTTTAGAATGTTTGGAGACCCCTGTTCTAGAGCATTCTAGCATTATAGTGGGAGGGAAGAACAGAATAGGCAGTCTGAATGATTATGGGTCTCCAGCCTATCCCGATGTAGGTGTGCCTAAAAGGTGGTGAAGAGTCCATAAATAGACTGGGGCCTGAGTCAAAGCAGCAGAGTTCCTGGGTCCAGTGCAGCTTGAGACCCCTGTGCAGGGCCTCTGTCTATGGGGCAGCTTTTTGAAAGGATCTATGAGGAAGGCACCGTGGTCCTGGCTAGGCTTAGCTGAGGGGCCTATTTGGTTGTTCAAGTCCAGGAATCAAGTGGGGTCTGGAGGAGCTCACTGGAGAGAGCAAGGAGGAAGTTTGTGGGAAAGAGTCCAGCTGTCCTATGGTGGTGTGTGTCTACATCTCCCTCACTAGGAAGAGCCTGGTGGATATGAGCAGAAGGCAACTGATGATCCTGTGGGTAAGAAACCCTATTGCTGGGGAGTTAGTGACTGTGTGTAGCTTTTAATTTTTATTAAGGTTTACAATAGAAAAAACGAATGTCTCGATTGTACATTACGTTACAGATCATTTCAATAGTTCAATCAGTACTTATAAGAAATCCTCCGCTGGTAACTAGCATAAAGCCTCATACACACGATCAGTCCATCCAAAGCTTCCAAGCATGCGTCAACTTGATTCTGAGCATGCGTGGATTTTTAACCGATGGTCGTGCCTACTAACGATCAGTTTTGACCTATCGGTTAGGTATCCATCGGTTAAATTTTAAAGCAAGTTGGCTTTTTTTTAACCAAAGTTTAAATAACCTATAGGGCCCACACACAATCAGTTTTGACCGATGAAAACGGTCCATCATACCGCTGTCCTCTGCAGGGCCGGACTGGGAATGAAAACCAGCCCTGGAAATAATTTCATACCAGCCCCACAGCATAACGTCATTATTTTCTTGTTCACGAATGAAAGCACATACATTGTATGTAATATATATATATAAACGGACAATTTAATATAAACTATAATATAATATAAACGGACAGGCAGATCCGAGCGGACCAATCGTGTGAAAGGGGCCCAAGTCTTAGCACTGAAAGTATTCTGGACTATAGCTGCAGATAATTATAATGAAGCTCTGAATAGAAAGCAAGATGCACACATTTGGCCTTTTGATAATGTCTAAAAGAAGAAATGCCTGTGTGTACCCCAGCCAACAGGCATGGACTGGCCATAGGGACTACAGGGAGTTTCCCGGTGGGCCGATGGCTCAGTGGGCCGGTTTCAGTGACAGCCTGTCAAAGTAATGGCTGCGCAGCTCGCCCTCCACTTCATGCAGTGATGTGAAAAGGATGAGAAAAATACAGAGGAGAATAAGTGAAATAATAAAAGAGGTTATGTTATGCTACTTATGTTTTTTTTGCACAATTGCGTATAGTTTATATACTGTTTTTGTTCTTGTTTGCAAACATATAGTGGGCCGGTCTGGATAAAGTCCAGGGCCAAATTTTGGTCTCAGTCCATCCCTGCCAGCCAACAATTCAGTGTACCTTCAAACAACATGCAGATGCATTTATTCTCGTTAGGTATGGTAAAATGTTCTGTAAGTAACTGAACTCTACTCCACAGGCTGGGTTCACATCTAAGATGGATGCAGCTCACAGCAGGGGTCCTGTGCGTCCCTGTTCTCCATTTCAGAGTGCAATCCGCCCTGGAGTTATGAGAATCAGCTCCATAGAAAGGTCACAATCTCATGTAATGTGAATTGGATGAGACGAAAGCCGCATTCAATTTTCACCAGTGTGAACCAACCCTTAGGTAATCACAAAAAAATCTGACACAAATTATGACATCTACACCACAAAATATTGTACATTTTAACATGATCCAAATGGTTCCTTGGGTTAGCTCAGGTTTACTTTATTTACTCACAGTGGCTGGACTGTCACGCTGTCTAATAGATGAAGAGACTCCTTCACCGCAGGACCTGGTGCACTCTCCCCAAACTGACCACGGTCCCAGATAACACCACTGAAAAGCAATCCAGAGACACATCAAGGTGAGGATGATGTGAATCCTGCAAATATGCTGAGACAGGAGTTACAGCGTTCCTAGAAGTTCTCCCATCTTGAGCCCAGAGTGTACATCGCTCAGTGTATGCGCTGCGCGCATTACACTGCACACAAAAAATAAAAGAAAATTGCCTGCACACCATTGCCCTTTACACATGTCGGGTGTATCAACATTTAGGAGGTGTTTTCTCTGTCTCCTAATGCCCATCTCCTTTTTATAGGTGAAATACAACCGAGGGAAATGCTCTGCAGGCAAAATAAATGCACTTTATTGTGATAATAAATGAGTTCACTTATTATTTAAAAAAAAGTGCAGCGCCAAAAAAGGGGTGGGGGGGGGGGGGGAGTCCACCTGGAAGGGGAATCCCCAAGGTAGTGTAATCGTCGTGATCACAAACTGGACATAAATATCACATCTTATCCACAGTGTATACAAACGTGAATAACAATTTTCTAAAGGTCATATAATACTCAAACGAACATATGTGAATCTGTAAATAATCAAATGTTCAAACAGATTATTGTGGGGTGTTTAGTCCCATATAAACACCGTAGTGGTCCTTATATCCTCATGGATGTATAGAAATACATTATCCCCTCTGTCAGATAACAACACATCTTCAAACAAGCAATCCTTGGAATAAAGGTAGGTTGGATACGCTTACCAGCTGGAGTAGACCCCCAGCTCACCATACGGTGGGGGTCATAACGGCGTATCCAACCTACCTTTATTCCAAGGATTGCTTGTTTGAAGATGTGTTGTTATCCGACAGAGGGGATAATGTATTTCTATACATCCATGAGGATATAAGGACCACTTCGGTGTTTATATGGGACCATACACCCCACAATAATCTGTTTGAACATTTGATCATTCACATACATTTACCTCACAAGTATTATATGACCTTTAGAAAATTGTTATTCATGTTTTTATACACTTTGGATTAGATGTAATATTTATGTCCACTTTGTGATCATGACGATTACACTACATTGGGGATCCCCCTTCCAGGTGGACTCCCCCCCCCCTTTTTTTGGGCACTGCACTTTTTTTTTAAATAATAATAAGTGAACTCATTTATTATCACAATAAAATTTATGTGCCTATGTGTACTGTGTCAGTGTAGTGTTGGTGCAAACTCACTGTGTGATGTCTTCTCTCCTCAGCGGCGGTTGAAAATACCGCCGAGAGGAGAGATTACATCACTTCCCCCTTCCTGTGTTTACACAGGCAGAGGGCGAGGGAGTGCGCGGATTGGCTGGGAGCGATCCGGAGGGGGCGGACAAAAACTAACAGCCGTCCTCTCATCCCAGATCGCTCCTGCAGCCACAGGGACCGCCGCAAGTACCGGGGGGGGTCTGATCGGACCCCCGACCCACGTCTAGGCAGGGACGTACAGGTACGCCAACGTTCCTGTCCGTGCCATTCTGTCGACGTAAATGTACATGCGGCGGTCCCCAACCAGTTCAGCACAGGCAGATTTTTTTTTTTTAAATGACACATTTTTGGGGGAATTTAAAAGGTAGGTACAGGGGGGGGTTGACCATGGAATGGTGAGAGAGATTATACAGTCCAGATTTCAATTTGCAGGGGTAGCAAAGGTGACAGAGGGAGGGGGGTGCCCCATGCTGCTGCTCCTGCAAATTGTAATCTGGACTGTATAATCTCTCTCTCACCATTGCATGGTCATTGGTCAATCCCCTACCCCCTGCCCCCTCTCTGTCACCTACCTTTTCTGCCCCTGAAAATTGTAATCTGTATAATCTCTCTCAGCAGTCTCACACCATTGCACAGTGCACCCCCCCCCCCCCCCCCTTCTGTCTGAGATTATTATACAGTTTATAACAGGGGCAGCAAAAAGGTAGGTGACTGACAGAGAGAGAGGAGGGGGGGGGCGGGGGAGTCACTCTGAGAGAGAGATGAGAACAGATATATGCAGGCCTAGGATTTCATAATTCTGCCTTGCCTTGAGACCCGAATAAACCGCTTGTCCTGTGACTCCTCCTGTCCTCCACTGACTGCTGCAGTGCTGCCAATCGCCGTGTGAGATGACGCTTGTGCTGCTTGCTGATGAGTCCGTGCTCCAAGGCAAGGGTGGCGGCTAACTCATTCTCCTTCCTTCATGTCCTGCAGGGGAAAGTGGGCGGTACTGGCGCGCACCGCACGGGACGATGGGAATGGTCCTGGATGACGCCGTCACGCCGGTCACGTTCTCCTACTCGGCTCCTCCAGCCCCTCCTCCCACTGACACACATGATCTCTCCTCCTCCTCCTCTCCTCCTCCAGGCAACTCGCGGCGGGAAGGAGCTTGCGGCACTGTGACTGCAGCGGTGAGCATGGCGGCCGCAAACCGAAGGCGGCCGGCCCGCCGCTGCTTTTTACCGCGAAACACTGCACGGCCACGGTGTGAGGGACATGACACTGGAGGCGCGGCATTGTATATAATTGAAAGTGCGGCCGGCACCGCAGCCGCCATGGCGGCCGCGTCTGTGGCCTGTTCATTGATTTTTCATTGACAGGCAGCCGGCCTACCGGGATTTTTCCCGGTAACCCGGTAGGCCAGTCCGGCCCTGGTCCTCTGGCTATTCCATTGATGTGTACGAGGCCTAACACTGTATTATCCTCTGTCATAGCCTGAGTCATATTTACGTCAATATTTATAGTGTACAGTGTCTCATCCATGCACTTCATTCCTAGATCATACCTTTAGGAACAAGGTCTGACTCATGCCCCCCATTGTCACCCATAGAGTATGCTCCTCCCTCCAGGAAAAAACAGCTACCCATCTATCTAATGGGGGAGTGTAGATCCTCCAACAGGAAGGAGCACCCTCAGTATCATAAGATAACAATGCCTTGCCGAGAATGGAGAGGAGAGAACCAGTATTGCAATCAAACAGATAATAGTTAAAAGAGAGAAATGATTGGGTTAAAGAAAGCATGTTACAGGGGAGAAAGGAAAGATAGGAGGAGGGGGAGGGAGAGTAAGGGGCTATAGCTTCCTGCTCAGGGAGTACTCTTTCAGGGTACCATCTAATTCGTAACCGTCCAGGGGTCATTTGTCAGATACAGTACTTCATCCATGGATCCCATACTTTATGAAACAACTTAATCTTATCTTGTACCAGCACTGTTAGTCTTTCATTCAACATAAGCCATAACAATTTATGTTTAAGCTGATCAAAGCGTAGAGCTGCCGACTTCCAATTTCTGGCTATAGTTGTCTTAGCTGAGATAAAAATAAATGTGAGGAGCCGTCTTTTATGACTAGGCGCTTCAGACACCATGCCACCCAGGAAGTTTGTGTTTTGTTTATTTTGTTAGATTAATCTGGGTGAGGGTATACATAAAGTTGTATACCCTTATCCAAAATCTCCTGACCTTGGGGCATGTCTATCATACATGATAGGTGCATCCCACCTGAAAACACCCTGAGGTGGCACCGGGCACAAAGGCCGCCAGTCTGGTCGGTACCATATACCACCTCAGTAATACCTTGTAGTTGACCTCTAATATAGAGGTGTTGGTGACCGAACGAGAAGCGGTCTCTGATAGTGCGTGCCATCCCTCAAGATCAAGGGTTTCCTCAAGATTATGCTCCCATTGGAGCATATAATTCAATTTGGTCGAGACATACGTCAGAATAGTATATATAGCTGAAATGTGACCTCTAATTTTATCAAATTGGCTACACAAATGTCCCATAGGGGTCATTGACACTAAATCACTCTTACCAGCTACAGTTTGTGTATAATGGCGTATTTGGGTAAATCTATAAGATTCAGACGGTGGCATTTGATATTTTTCTACCTGAGAGCGTTCCGATAATAATCCCTTATGATCACAAATATCAGCTATACGTATTAGACACTTGTTGGTCCACCATTTAAAAGTAAGGGGAGTGAAGCCGGGGTGAATTCCCTATTTCTCAATAGAGGCGCTAGTGGATTGTGGGGTGATTTAAATTTCAGGGTTCGAAAGTCTATCCCAAATTTCCAGAGAGAAAGAGAGGGTAGGACACAAAATAACTGGTCTCTCCTTCATGGGGTGCCACATGACATAGCTGTGTGTAGCTTTTAAACTCTAGAAAGAGTACGGGTCACCGTTGGCTTAGAGATCCTGAGGGACATTCAGCAGTCTGTGAAATGGAGCCAAAAATCATCCAGTTCCCCAGTTTCCAGGGTATCTTATGGTATATCTCCTATCCCAGTTCATCGTTCTCAATGAAAACCGCTAATAACCCCTTAGACTGTTCTTTGGAGGCAGTGGAAGAACGCAGGAAATGCTGTGTACCTGGCTGTGTGTGTTCTCAGTGGGAAATAGGTCCAATATTTTCAGCAGCTTTTACAGGGGTGTGCGATATATATAAAAAACAAAAACCTGTGCACATCACAACAATGATTACATGTGAAGCTGCGGCCCCCCCGAGTTATCAAAAAAGTTATTTAACCACTCTACACTTGCACGCTGTCATATGACGTCCAAAAAGGGGATCTGTTATCCCGGGTGGACGTCCTATGAAGTCCTGGAGTTTGTGCGGGGATATCTGAATGATGCCTGCACCTAAAGGCATTATTCAGATATCATTTTTTTTTCCGGCGGCAATCCTGTGCACCTTAAGAACGATCATGGCGGCCGCACATTCCCCCTCCTACCGCCATCCGGTGCTTCTCCAGGCTCTCCCGTCCCATCGTGGGCCCCGAAGAGATAATCGTCTATGACCGTTGGAGGCCCGGGCGCGATGTGATGACGTCGCGCCTGGGTACCCGTAAGTAAACAAATTGCAATTGCTGCTAGTTTGAATGAGATCTGTGAATTTTTTCACAATCTCATTCTTTCCAGCCTGGAGGAGAGACGTGAGGTCTTCTTGACCCCGCATCTCTCCTTAAAGAGGACCTGTAACACACTATTCCTATTACAAGGGATGTTTACATTCCTTGTAATAGGAATAAAAGCGATCGAAAAAAAATCGAAAAAAAGTGTAAAAAATAAATAAGTAAATAAATAAATAAATTAAAACACCCTGTCCCCAGTAGCTAGAGCTGAGAAGCGAACGCACACGTACGTCCCGCCCATATATGTAAATGTTGTTCAAACCACACATGTGAGGTGTCACCGTGTGCGTTAGATCGTGCGCAACAATTCTAGCACTAGACCTCCTCTGTAACTCTAAACTGGTGACCTGTAAACATTTTAAAGCGTCGCAGAGATTTATAAGTAACAAAGTTTGGCGCCATTCCATGAGTGTGCGGAATTTTAAAGCATGACATGTTAGGTATCTATTTACTTGGCGTAACATCATCTTTCATATTTTACCCAAAAATTAGGCTAACTTTACAGTTTTGTTATTTTTTAATTCATGAAACCATTTTTTTTACAAAAAAAAGGCGTTTGAAAAATGATTGCGCAAATACTGTGCAAGATAAAAAAGGGGTGTCTGCTAAAAAAACCATATATATATAGGGCCAGATTCAGGTAGATGAGAGCATCTTTACTTTGGAGTAACGCTTCTCATTTACGTTACTCCGCCGACACTTTCGGCGCAAGTACTGTTATTCACATAGCAGTTGCGCGTAAACTTGCGCCAGAGTAACGATAATGCGCTGGCGTAACCCAACGCAAGTGGAAGTGGGTGTGATCATATGTAAATGATGGGCGGAGCCCAGCGCAGAGGCTTACGTTCAGCGCATCATCCACGGAGCATGCGCAGTAAGTGAGGCTTCACTCGGCCCCCTTGTGCGCATGCTCACAACTTCCGTCGGCACCACTTCACGGGAAACGCCAGCGCAATGTGTTCCGTTGCACGTATAAAAGCGCCAGCGGAAGCACCATTCCGGCGCAAAAGTATTTCCGTTTCCCCCCACCCCAGGGAATTTACTTTTGCTCTGTCATGGCTGCTCCCGCTACCCCCAGAGAGAGGAGGAACCTAAATTTTAATCCCCAGGAGGACTCTGTGGTCATCTCTGCTATGGAGACCCACAACGATGTCCTCCATGGCAGGAAAAGCCGAAAGACCACCCGTGAGAGGAAGCAGGCCATCCTGGCAAGCATTGCTGCCAGGGTTAATATTTTGGGGTATTCCACCCGGACTGCTGGCGATATTGCCAAGAAGATCAACGATCTGAGGCGCAAGGTTCGGGGCAAGGTGGCCACCATTAGGAGGCATGAGAGTGGCACGGGTGGTGGACCCCCATGTCCGGTCAGCCTGACCACAGAGGAGGAGGTGGTCGCCCGCTGCCTGGAGAGGGAGCAGTTGGAGGGGGTCCCTGGATATGACTCCATGGAGGAAGGCTCCAGGACAGGTAAGTGTTTTTTAACCCCTATTTGGTGTGTTGCATGTGGGGGGGGGGAGGGTACATGTGCCAAGTGTGTGGGACCAACCAACATGTGTCTGCTTTGTGTCATCCACAGATGACGGAGCTGGGACATCATCTGTCGGAGGCCAGTCCACCCCATCCCCCCAACGGCACCCAGTGCCTGTGTCCCTGGGTGGTGAAGAGACCGAGGTGGAGGAGGAGAGTGCCCACACCTCACCTGCAGAGGTCGTTGTGGAGGAGCCTGTTGGGGCAGAGCAGGACTTTCTTTTAGTGTTGGAGGAGTCCTCCTCTTCTGCAGGACCCTCTCAGATCCCCTCCCCCATTATAGAAAGCCCCTCAAGGGCGACTCCATCCCCCCGGGGACAAACATCTACTGGCCCCAGGAAGGCCTCCCATAAGACCAGGGGGTGTCTGATCTGGTCCAGGACCAGGTGGCGAGGGATCACGCCAGGCAGACCCAGCAAATGGGGGAGATTGCTGGGCACCTGGACAGAGTGGCTGACAGCCTGTGCTCCGTGGCCCAGATATCTTCTGCAGTGCAGGATGTGAGCTGTAATTGCGCTGCAGTGGTGACCAGCCTGGGGGAGGTGCAGGGTGAGATAAGGGACCTCACTGCAGCCGTCCAGGCAAACACTGATGCCATCCAGGGAAACAGTGCTGCCATCCGGGACCAGGGGAGGCTGAGTCGGCGGGCCCAGCATTATCAGGTCACCCGGCAGCTCAGGATGCAGGCCCAGACCAACTCTTACCTCGGCCGGATAGCCATGGCCTTGGAGGGCAGGCAGGCCACACCTGCCAGGAGTGGCCCACCCGGGGATCAGCCACCTCCAGATGCCCCCCCACCCCCACCCACTCCATCCAGGCAGCTGAGGAGCCAGAGAGGGGCCGCCAGAAGAAGCCCCCGGCATCCCAGATAATTATTTTTTTTTTGATTGATGCTCAGGACATGAGTTTATTTTTATTTTTTTGGGAATGCTCAGGTTATGAGATTTTTATTTTATTATTAATACTCAGGTTATGAGTTATTTTATTTGTGATTATGCTCAGGTTATGAGATTTTTATTTTTTGATACTGCACACGTTGCAGTGCGAATGGTGTGTGAATGTGAGGGGGTGGCACTCCTGCCAGTAAGGGGTGTCACCCTCGGCCGTGGTGGTGAAGTTAACCCCACGGCTGTATGAAAGACGTGTCAAAGGGGTATGAATGTACAGTGACATCATTGGGGCCTTGACGCTGGCGTTGCTGCTCCCAAGTCCTACATGCTGGACTTGGGCTAATCCAATGCGATGTGGATGTGGTGTGTGTGATCTAGGGACATCAGTGGTGTACACGCGTGCATTATCTGTGTGATCAATGTTTTGGTTTAGTGTCCAAAGATGCCTACGGCGAGGACCGTCCTGACTGCTCTTCCATCAGCAGACTGGGTCTCCTCTGGCAGGTGGGGACTGTGTGGGTCGGGGGTCAGGTCATCACGTATGTCAATCTGCAGGCCTTTTCTCATAGCAAAGTTGTGCAGAATGCAACATGCACCGATGATCTGACACACAAAGGTAGGGGAATACAATAGGGTCCCCCCGGACTTATCCAGGCAGCGGAAACGGGACTTCAGGAGCCCGAATGTTTGCTCCACCACTGCACGAGTTTTGATGTGTGCTTCATTGTATTTTCTTTCTCCTCTGGTTTGGGGGTTCCGGAAAGGAGTCATTAGATGGGGTCCCAGTGCATATGCAGAGTCACCTGTAAGGGAAAAGACAGGAGGATGTTAGTCATGCATGTGCCACTTTTCATGTGCATCATGGGAGGGGATAGTCATGGCTGCCACCCATGTCACTCACCAACCAGCCAGCTGTCCCCATACATGTTCTGCTCGAATTCTGCTGGGATGGGGCTCTGACGGTATATGAAGCTGTCATGGCTGGATCCAGGATGTTTGGCACGGACGTGCCATATGAGGCGTTGGGCATCAGCTATCACCTGTACGTTGATGGAATGCCAATGCTTCCGATTGCGGTATATGTGCTCTGTGGCACTGGGGGGCTGTAGGGCCACATGTGTGCAATCAATGACCCCCACAGTGCGTGGGAATCTGGCAATGCTGTAGAAATCTGTCATTGCCTTCAGCCGCAGCTCTTCAGTGGTTGGTCTGATGAACTGGTTGGACATGCGTCTGAGGATTGCATGGACAACCTGGTGCACACATCTGCTTATGGAGGACTGTGACATCCCAGCCACCACTCCACTTGTACGCTGGAATGATCCACTTGCAAGGAAATGAAGTGTTGCCAGGACCTTCACCAGTGGCTGCACTGCTTGAATGAATGAAAATGAATGAATGAAAACTTGTATAGCGCGGCACATGCGAACTGAATCGCCTCTGGGTGCTTGTGAGCGGTGTGTCTTGCTGGTGATGTCACCCTGCAGGGTTGTGGTTAGTTCAAGTATTGCATCAGGGCTGAATCTGAAGAGGCGATACACCTCCTCATCCCCCATGCCAAAGAGGCTCATGCGCGTGCGGTATATCCTCTCACGTGCCCGCCTCCTCCGTACCGGGGGACCCAGTACTAGTGATAGGACCGCGACTGCCCCTGGCATGTTGGCACACAGAGGTGTTGTCCTTGCAAGTGTGGTTGTTCAGCTTGCTAGTTTCGTCGGTAACGCTGCTGTAGCTGCTCTCCTGCTGACCTGAGGCCATCTGGAGTAAAGATAAAGCAGCTATTTGTAGGAATAACTTTGCGCCGGACGAGATACGCGCGGCGCATGTAGCCAGCGTATGGTGCTAATCCGTTCGTGAATCGGGAAATCTCCCTCATTTGCATATTTGCAGGGGAAATCAATAGGCGCGACTGATGCGCCAAGCGAAATTATGCTCTGACGAGACTCTGGCGTCGGAAAGTTAAGCCGATCGGAAATGGCCCGTTTTCTGTCGCATCTAGTTTGGTGGGTACGGCCACATAGAAACGACGGCGTATCTTCACAGTTACGCGGCGCATATCGAATTACTCCAGCGCAACTCTACCTGAATGTGGCCCATAATGTTTGGGGGTTCTGAGTAATTTTCTATCAACAGAATGATAATTTGAACATGTAGGAGAGAAGTGCCAAAATAGGCCCGGTATGGAGGTGGGTTTTAAGCTCGGTATTGAAGTGGTTAAATACTTTTCTTTGTATACTTGACTATAATATGATTATTTTATTGTTTGCCAATGCCATACGTTTTGATCAAACCACACTTCAATGGGATAGTAAAAAAGTGGTAGGGGTCTCCAAACTTTCTAGGCAAAGAACAAGTTTATTGTCCTTCAGACTTTAAGAGGGCCAGATTGTAACCAGTGGGAGTAGAAAATGCCTCAGACTCAGCAGGGGTAAAAAAAAATGCATAATGCCATCTGTGGACAGTAGGAAGAGGAATATTGCCTTATCATTGTTATAAGTGGGGAAAATAATTTTCACTGTTGGTGTCAGTGGGAGAAACAGTGCCCCATCGTTGTTATCAGTGGGAGGAGTAGTGGCTTATCATTGGTATAAGTGGGAGGAGTAGTGCGCCAACATTGCTATAGGTAGGAAGAATAATACTCATCATTGGTGTCAGTCGGAGGTATAGTGCCTTGTACCAGTGGGAGGAGTAGGACCAGATAAAGGCAAGCAAAGGTCACATATGGCTTGTGGGCCACAGTTTGGAGACCACTGGTCTAGGGGGATGTAATACAGAGGAATACTAACCATGGCAACCTGGACTCCAGTTTTCTTTGCTCGAAATTGAAGGACAATTGTTGGATGCTTATTCTGCATTGTACATGACAACATCTGCAAGATGTAAGACACAATCAGTGTCTAGGAGTGGTATTGCATTACTAGTGTAACGCTAACCCCGAAGGAGCCGCTGGTTGATTTGGGATCTACTCTCTCTTGGCACAGCTAACCCCTATTAACTAGCTTGAACCCACCCTTGACACATCAGAACCTGGCAATGGGATATTGTGATCCCTGTTGGACTGAGATCACAATGACAAACCCACAATGTGCAAGTACAATATACTGATAATTTACCTGGTGCAGCGGCACGATCCTTCTGGGCAAGAAACACACTTCACACAGTGTATATGATTGAATGAAAAAAAGTTGAGTTCTTTTACTGCATGAAACTTAGAAATAACAAGCATAGGATTTTAAATGCAAACACAATAAATCAGCAAAAGTCCACTCTGGAAATTAAGGGCCCTTGCAAGAGTCAGAAATTAACATATGCCAATAAGCTACTCTAAAACCTAAGAGTGGGACCACTCGCCTGAATATATAAGATCAGTCTATGCTCGCGAGCACCCCTAACGGGCAACCTTTCCGGAACTGAGCAAGTGCTCTCTCACCCAACAGGCCGACCCGCCTGACTTCTTCTCAGGGAATGAAAAGCGTGCTGGTAGGACGTCGCTCCGACACACACAAACACCGGACCATGGGCTGAGACGTTCCACTGCTACGATTGTCAACTGGGCTGCCTTTTCAACCTCTGGCGACACCGGCTGGATGTTGGAGTCTTGCTTCCATCTGGATGGCTGGTCTCTCGGTAGTTCTAGGCCCAAGCTTCTGGCCTAAGCACCACTGCCCCAGTGAACAGCTCTGCACGGGAGAGAAGGCCGTTCCCAAGAGAGAGAAAAGGCGCCACTGCCTCTCCTTAAGTAACCTCCTCCACTGATCTGAGTGAAATGTCACATCCTCCTGAAGGGCAAAGCATTTCGGGAAACGTAGTCCGTTTCTCCTACGAGTCAATGGAGTCCATATCTCCTGCTACTTGTAGTCCCGTAATGCATAACTCATGTACGAGGTATCTAACATATGTACAGTTGTAAGTAAAGTTCCAGCGGGAAAGACCTGTCACTGGATTCTAACAGGTTGACCCCGCTACACTAGTATTCAATACCACATATGTGAGAAGGAGGCCAGCAGGGCTGTGGATTAGGGCAAGTAATTTTCTCTACCACCCCATCCCATACTAAAGAAGCATTATATGAATGTGGGTGCATTTCAGAGAGATAATGACTCTTTCTGTTAAAAATCTATTTCCTGTTTATGTGGCCATTAGGCACATGTTTAAATTATTTGAAATTAAAATAGAGGCTTTGTATTGCCTGTAGCCCCTCAGGAGAATCTTTGAAGTAAAAAAATCCAACACCGCCAGCAATAATCATCTACTGCCACATTGCCAGGCTCCATTTTGCTGCCTGTGTGTACAATGACCTTATTGGTTATATTTGGGGATTTCAACAACTCATTTTAAGAATGCTGTAAATTCTAGCTCCCAGAAGAAAGGGGTATTTATGTGCATATGATGGCTCATGATCACCCTGGGTCAGAAGACATTTGCAAATAAAAAATGAAAACACGCACAAGTGCAGTATATTTATAGAGTTGTCTTTTTTGTACTAGTCTTTTGCTTACAGTTTTTAGATAAAAAATAAAATAAAAATGAGCATGTATAAGTGGACCATAAATGAAAATGCACGATTATGAATCGCAAAATGAAAACTTAAAAACATAGGAGAATAGTTCAGTGACATAATTTGTTCATACTGCAAGATCAAGATCATGGCAAGAATGGGAAATGTCATTATAATGGGGGATTTTATTTATCCAGATATACAGTGGGGATTGAAAGTTTGGGCACCCCAGGTAAAAATTTGTATTTCTGTGCATAACGAAGCCAAGGAAAGATGGAAAAATCTCCAAAAGGCATCAAATTACAGATTAGACATTCTTATAATATGTCAAAATAAGTTAGATTTTTTTCCATCATTTACACTTTCAAAATTACAGAATAAAAAAAAATGGCGTCTGCAAAAGTTTGGGCACCCTGCATAATTTATAGCATGCACTCCTTTGCAAAGCTGAGACCTGCCAGTGTCATGGATTGTTCTCAATCATCATCTGGGAAGACCAGGTGATGTCAATCTCAAAGGTTTTAAATGCCCGGACTCATCTGACAACAGCACCATGGGTTCCTCTAAGCAGTTGTCTGGAAAACTGAAACTGAAAATAGTTGACACTCACAAAGCTGGAGAAGGCTATAAGAAGATAGCAAAGCGTTTTCAGATGTCAATATCCTTTGTTCGGAATGTAATTAAGAAATGGCAGTCATCAGGAACAGTGGAAGTTAAAGCAAGATCTGGAAGACCAAGAAAAATATCAGACAGAACTGCTCGCAGGATTGTGAGAAAAGCAATTCAAAACCCACGTTTGACTGCACGATCCCTCCAGAAAGATCTGACAGACACTGGAGTTGTGGTACACTATTCCACTATAAAGAGATACCAAATATGGTCTTCATGGAAGAGTCATCAAAAGAAAACCTCTTCTACGTCCTCACCACAAAAATCAGCGTTTGAACTTTGCAAATGAACATATAGACAAGCCTGATACATTTTGGAAACAGGTTCTGTAGACCGATGAGGTTAAAATAGAACTTTTTGGCCGGAATGAGCAAAGGTACGTTTGGAGAAGAAAGGGCACAGAATTGATTGAAAAGAACCTCTGTCCAACTGTTAAGCATGGGGGTGGATCAATCATGCTTTGGGGTTGTATTGCAGCCAGTGGCACAGGGAACATTTCACGAGTAGAAGGAAAAATGGATTCAATAATATTTCAGCAAATTTTGGATGGTAACTTGATGCCATCTGTGAAAAAGCTGAAGTTAAAGAGAGGATGGCTTCTACAAATGGATAGTGATCCTAAACACACCTCAAAATCCACGGGGGATTACATCAAGAGGCGTAATATAATTGAAAATCTATGGATAGACCTTAAAAGAGCAGTGCGTGACAGACAGCCCAGAGATCTCAAAGAACTGGAAGACTTTTGTAAGGAAGAATGGGCAAAGATACCTCAAAGAAGAATTGAAAGACTCTTGGCTGGCTACAAAAGCGTTTACAAGCTCTGATTCTTGCCAAAGGGGGCAGTACAAGATATTAACTCTGCAGGATGCCCAAACTTTTGCAGACGCCATTTTTATGTTTTCTGTAATTTTGAAAATGTAAATGATGGAAATAAAATCTAACTTTTTTGACATATTATAAGAATGTCTAATCTGTAATTTGATGCCTTTTGGAGATTTTTCCATCTTTCCTTGGCTTCGTTATGCACATTAAGCCCTGGTTCACACTGGGTACGATTTGAGATGCGATTTCACATGTGAAATCGCATCTCAAATCGGCAGCATTTGTTGAAAATGGCACCATCCTAATCGGTGCGACGCTGCATCTGCGGCGCTGCACCGATTTCAAAAAGTAGTTTCTGTTCTACTTTTTGCAATTTGGGGCCGCGATTTACATTGACATATGTGCAGAAACCTGCACAGATGTCTCTGAAATCGCATCCGAAATCGGGACTGCCAGGCGGGACTGAAGCCGTGGGAGTTCAGCTGAACCTGGGCTAATACAAATTTTTACCTGGGGTGCCCAAACTTTCGATCCCCACTGTAAACTGGGCAGAAGGGACCACATTTGTCTAAGGCTCGCCATTTTCTAAATGTCTTGCAGGAAAACTTTATGGGTCAGATGGTGAATGCACCAACAAGAAACAATGAGCTACTGATTACTAACAATACAGACCTGATCGCTGATGTGGAAATACGGGGCAACTTAGGAAACAGCGACCAGAGGTCAATTTGTTTCAGTATAAATCACAGAAATAGGAAACAAGGGTAATACAAGGACACTGAATTTCAAAAGCAGCCAACTTCCCTCGACTGCACTCTTTTCTAGAAGACATTAAATGGGATAAAATCCTAAGAACAAAAAACACAGAGAAAAAATAGGAGTGCTTTAAGAGCATACTAAATGAAGGTATTGGCCAGTGCTTCCAACGAGTAATACGTTTAAAAGCGCTAATAAAAATCCAGGGTGGTTAAACTCCAACGTAAAAATGTATACTAAAAAAAGCAAAAGAAAAGGCCTTCAAAAAATACAAGGCTGAGGGGTCATTGCCAGAATTTCACCTTTACAAAGAATGCAATAAGAAATGTAAGGGTGAAATCAGGGTGGCTAAGATAGAACACGAAAGGCACATAGCGGAGGGGATTAAAAAAAAAAAAAAAATTCTATAAAGCGGAGGTCCGCCCACCCCACAATTATTTTATTTTTTTAGAAGCTGAATGGTAAGAGAGGCCTTATATTTCTTGATGGGTCGTTCCGAGAGGTTAAGAAGACAGGCCGCTGGGTTCCCCTCCAAGGAAACACCGGTCAAGTGCTTGATTGTGCGGGCCACCTTGAGCCAGAAAGGGGAAAGTTTGGGTCAGGCCCAAAATACATGCAGCATCGTCCCCTCCCCCTCACCACAGCGCCAGCATAAGCTGGAGACCTGCAGAAAGAAGTGGTGCAGAGTGGTGGGCACTCTATACCAGGGGTATCCAAACTTTTTAAACAAAGGGCCAGTTTATTGTCCTTCAGACTTTAGGAGGGCCAGATTGTGGCCAGCGGGGACAGAAAATGTCCCGAGCCCAGCACCAGTGAAAATAAATATGGCTTCAGGGTTGGTGGTCAGTAGAAGGTGGAGTAGGGCCCCTATCAGTAGGAGGAATAGTATCCCATCATTGATATCAGTAGAAGAAATAGTGCTCCCCTTGTTGAAGTCAGTTGGAGGAATAGTGCCCCCAAGGGCCGGATAAGGGCTAGCAAAGGGCCACATCTGGCCCTCGGGCCGCAGTTTGGAGACCCCTGCTCTATACCATCGGGTCATAATCTTATAACAGATCTCCTGGACCCTAGTGGCAATAGAGGACTTTTGTGCAAAGTGAAGAATTTTTTCGCTCTGGGCGTCAGTAAAAGTAATGCCGAGCTCCTCTTCCCATTTGGAAAGAAAAGGAGTAATGAATCCAGCCGCTGGTTGGTTCAGAGAGGAGTAGATAAGCGAGAGACAGTGCCTCACCGGCTCGCCACAGTGGCAAATGTGCTCCAATTCAGTGAGAGGACGGGAGATGCCCTGGCTACACAGACATCTACGCAAAAAATTGCGCAGCTGCAGGACCAAAAGTCCAACGGAGGATCTGTAGCAGACACGCCTGCCGCAGGAGAGAGTAGGCCGTCAGATACAAGGAAATCACACAAATGGAGCCGATGCACTGCCCCCAGGCGCCTGAAGTGGGGATTCCGCAGGCCAGGCTGAAATTCTGGATTGCCCAAACCCGGAATCATAGGGGAGGGCATCGGGAATACCGAGGAGTGCCGAAAGGTCTTTCTAATGACAGAGAGCGTACTGCCTAAGGTAGGGTTACTAACAAGATTCTTTGGCAGAGTGGTGGTGATCCAAGGCCAACTCTTGGCCGTACCCCCAGAGTCTTCCATCTCCATCGCCACCCAGTGCTTTGCTGCCGCATGGCAGTGCCAGACCATCAATCTAGTAAGATGGGCTGCCCTGTAATAGGCTTTGACGTCCGGAAGGCCTACCCCCCCCCCTTGCTTTTTGCCAGGTGTAGGAGTTGAAGTCTCATGCGGGGCTTACGAAAGGACCAGACAAAGTCACGAAACATAGAGTCTATTCGCTTAAAAAACCCTGGGGGGAGGCTGACAGGAAGCGCCTGCAACAAGTACAGGACTCTCGGCAACAGGGTCATCTTGAGAGCACTGCAGCGACCAAATCATGTCAATGTGAGGGAGTGCCAGCGAAGAAGATCCTCCTTCAAGCGAAGAAGCAGCGGGGCGAAGTTCATTGAGTAGAGCTCGGCGGGATCAGGAGTGATGTCAACTTACCAGGTATCGGATGTGGCTAGATGCCCACCTCAGCGGAAAGGCCGAGCGTAAATTCCGAACAATGCCCCCCCCCCCACCGTTATGTTGAAAATAGACGATTTAGACAAATTAATTTGGAAAAGAGAGAGGGCACCATATTCCTGGAGAGAGCGAAGCAGGTTAGGAAGGGAGGTAAGTGGATCCGTCAGTAAGAAGATCAAGTCATCCGCAAATGCGGCCACCTTGTGGGTTCCCGAGGATTTCCGAAACCCAGTTATGCCTGCATCTGCCCTTATTCTACACAAAAGGGGCTCCAATGTAAGGATAAAAATCAGGGGGGACAGTGGGCAGCCCTGCTGCGAGCTGTTGCGAATGGCGAAGAAGTCATACCTTGTTTCATTGACCTTGCAGAGGGGTGGGAGTATAGGGACAGTATCCACCCCAGCATAGAGGACCGAAGGCCAATATGCTCCAGGGTGGCCCGAATGAACGAACAGTCCATGCGGTCAAAAGCCTTCTTAGCGTCTGTGGACAGCAAGAGAAGGGCCCGTTTGGAAGTCCTGGCCGCGTGGATCAGATTCACCACACGGATGGTGTTATCTCGCGGCTCCATCAGCGGTACAAAACCTGCCTGATACCCCACAAAAAAATTAAAGTCAGCAGTTACAAATACTGCAGCTGCTGACTATTAATATCTGCACACTTACCTGTCCAGGGAGGCCGCAATGTCGGCACTCCAGCAGATCTTCTGAATGGCAGTCGGGTGCAGCCGTCACCATTGCCAATAAGGGAACCCAGCAGTGCAGCCTTTCGGCTTCACAGCCGGTTCCCTATTGCGTAAAGCCGGCAGTACTTTCTAATTGGCCCGTCGGAGGAGACGAATAAAGCCGCGTACACAAGATAGGTTAACCTGAGAACAACGGTCTAAAGGACCGTTTTCAACGGTCAAAACCGATCGTGTGTGGGGCCCATAGGTTATTTAACCATCGGTTAAAAAAAAGCATACTTGCTTTAAAATTTAACGGATGGATTGATAACCGATAGGTCTAAACCGATCGTTGGTTAGAATCAAGTCGACGCATGCTTGGAAGCATTGAACTTCATTTTTTTCAGCACGTCGTTGTGTTTTACGTCACCGCGTTCTGATACGATAGTTTTTTTAACCGATAGTGTGTAGGCACATCAGACCATCAGTCAGCTTCATCAGTTAACCTAAGACAACTGTCCTTCAGACCGTTCTCATCGGTTTGACCGATCGTATGTACGCGCCTTTAGCGTTCCACTTTTGGGTGGAACTCTGCTTTAAGTATATAAACTGTAAGAAAGCAAGGCCAGAACATATTGGCCCCATAAAGGATGATGAAGGGAATTTGGTGCCCAAAACTGGACTTCTCCCCAGTCTTTACAAAGAAAACAGGGGATACAGTAATCAAGACAGTAATTTTCATAACACGTTGCAGGAAGCACCCTCATGGCTAACAGAAGACAGAATCAGAAATAGACTTGAAAAACTTAAAGAGGTTGTAAACACAAAAATATTTTCCTCCTTAAATTAAAGTCTGACAGTAGCTGATAAAGTAAAAAGTAATGTTTTGCTTTATAACTAGTTTGATACCTGTTGAAATCAAGCTGTTTTATTCACCTCCATCACTCCTGAATTGTTGTTCTCACTGACTTCCTGGTTTGCAGTGCGCGTTCATTCTTGCTGCATCACAGCCTAATGGGAACTACAGTTCCCATTAGGCTTAGCCTCCATGCCTGTGAGGGATAAGAGAGCATCTTCGTGCAGGGCTGTAGTCATAGGAAGGGGGTGAGCACATTCTGCTTTCCACCATGCCAAACAGCTCAGCTGCTGATGGAAAGCAAGAAGAGGAGAGACAGGAAATGGCATTTTCAAACCTGGATTACTGTATTTTGGAGGTCAAAAGGAAAAACGAGGTAAGTGATATTTAAATGCTCTAGCTTACAGCAATCAATTGATCTAATAAAAAACGAACCTTTAGTGTTACTTTAACATAAATAAGTGTGCTCAGCCAGGTGATAGCCAGACCCTTGTTCCTAAATTTATGAATAGTTTACTGACTGGAATGGTACCAGCTGATTGGAGAAAAGCTAACGTGGCACCAATAATTAAAAATGGGCAGAGATAAATCCCTTGAAATATACCGACCAGTTAGCCTAACATCAATAGTCTGCAAGCTAATAGAGGGGTTGAACAGGGACAATATACAAGATTTTAGTAATGAAAACGGTATAATTAGCAGTAATCAGCATGGATTCATGAAGAATAGTTCTTGCCAGACCAATCTGTTAACCTTCAATGAAGAAGTGAGCTGCCATCTAGATAAAGGAAGGCTTGTAGATTTGGCGTAACTGCAAAGGCATTTTAAACAGTTCCTCACAAGCGTTTACTGTACAAACTGATGTCTGTCGGCATGGACCATAGGGTGAGTACATGGATTGAAAACTGGCTACAGGGGGAGTCCATAGGGTGGTGATAAATGAGAGTACCCTGAATGGTCTGGTGTGGAAAGTGGTGTCCCCCAGGGTTCTGTCCAATCCTGTTTAATTTATTCATAAATGATCTAGAGGATGGGATAAACAGCTCAATCTCAGTATTTGCGGACGATACAAAGCTAAGCAGGGCAAAAACATCTACACAGGATGTGGAAACCTTGCAAGAAGACCTAAACAAAATAATGGGGTGGGCAACTACGGGGAAATTAGGTTTAATGTTGAAATTTTTTAAATAATGCATTTGGGTGCCAAAAATATATGAATGCAAGTTACTCGCTAGGGGAGAACCTCTGAGAAAATCTAGGATGGAGAAGGACCTGGGGGTCCTAGTAGATGACAGGCTCAGCAATGGCATGCATTGTCAGGATGCTGCAAGTAAAGCAAACAGAATATTGGCATGCATTAAAAAGAGGATTCATTCCAGAGATAAAACGATAATTCTCCCACTCTACAAGACTCTGGTCTGTCCGCACCTGGAGTATGCTGTCCAGTTTTGGGCACCAGTCCTCAGAAAGGATGTGCTGGAACTGGAGAGAGTCCAGAAAAGGGCAACAAAGCTAATTAAGATAATTATGATATCGATGTACAAATACCATACTGGCGACCATAGCATAGGGAACAAACTATTTAGTGAAAGGGAATTTAAAAAGACATGCTTCCACTCACTAAAATTGGAAGAGAAGCGGGTTAACCATAAACTTCGAGGGTTCTTTACTGTCAGAGCGGTAAGGATGTGAAATTCTTTTCACAAACAGTGGTATCAGCGGGAAGCATCGATAGTTTCAAAAAACTATTAGATGGGCACCAAAGCGACCACAACATACAGGGGTAGAAATTGTACGATTGACATATACACACACACATCTTGCAAGAATGCACTCCTGACTCCTAAAAAGGTCCTCGCCAGAATCCCCCGGTGTGATCATCTGACTTCACCAGCCAGGGGCGTTTTATGAAATCAGCGGGCCTGTGTGCAAGATCATAAGATGGGCCCCCATTGCTTGATAAAAAAAGTGGTATGCTTAGTGTCTCACAGTGCAGAGTGTGCATGATTTCCATTGTGGCAGGAGTGTTGCTAACATTGTAAAAGACCTGGATCACTTTGGGCAAACAGGGGATGTAGCCAAATTGCATTAAAGTGGTGTTAAAGTCTTTACTACCACTTTTACCTACAGGTAAGCCTATAATAAGGCTTACCTGTAGGTATAAAGAATATTTCCTAAACCTGTACGGTTTAGGAGATATTCTCCTTGCAATGCGCCGCTGATTGCAGTGGCGCATGCGCAGCGGGAGCCTCGGCTAAAGGGCCGGCAGCCGCCGGACCTTGGCGGATTGAAGTCTCCCATGCCAATCACAGCGCTGGATCTACGATACCCGGAAGACACGCCGACGCAAGATGACATCTCGCTCGGCGTGGACCAGGTAAGTTCTCTACACCTCATTCCGAGGTAAGTATTTCATAATGAGCTAGTATGCCGTGCATACTAGCTCATTATGGCTTTTGCCTTTCAGGTGGAAAAAAAATCATTGCGGGTATACAACCACTTTAATGGGGGGGGGGGGGGCTTAAGGGGCGTGTGTAAGCAGGTTCTTGTGGGGTATCATTAAATGTATTTCTGCTGTTGTATCAATTTTACTTTGCAGCAATGGAGTTAGTTCAGGCTGCCTAGGATGGGAAAGGGTTATCTGTGTCTCAGACTTTTTCCCAGGCTTTCTGTTTCCTGCGCTCTGTTGTAAGCCACATAAATACAAGGATTTCAGAGGAAGGACTGCTGCGTCATGTAATCCTACTGGAGCACATGGCCCCTCCTGCATTACTCTGCTGGGATTCTCTCTGGTACCAGAACTGGAACAGAACTAAATGGACTTTCTTTGGGGAAAGTACAGACCAGGGTAGCCTGCATTCCTTAGTTATGGCTGGAATCTGTTTCATATACAGTGTGCTGTTGACCTGTGTTGATGAGTGTTCCGTAAAGTTTCATTACCTGTTTCATGCGTGGTCTGAAGTCAAAGTATTTCTTAGTTTCTGTCTGTAAATTTTGTGAATAAGTCATTTTTCTCCTTTACTGATGTGCGCTGATGAGGCTGCACTTATTGGCACTGTTTAGGTGGCCCTTATGGGCACTGTTTAGGTGGAACTGATGAGGAGGCACTAATATGCCGCACTTATGGGCGCTGATATGTGGCACTGATTAGCACTTATGGGTGGCACCTGTGGGCACTGATAGGTGGACACTGATAGGCATTGATGGGCAGCACTGATAGGCGGCACTGAAAGCCAACACTGACTGACATCACTAATGGCCACTAATTGGTGGCACTTGTGGACACTGATTGCAGACACTGATTGTTGGCACTGCTGGCACTGTATTGTAATCAGGGCACTGATGATCAACGCCCTGATTACCTGTCTTAGTGTCCCCTGCGAGGAGATTCCGCTGATCGGCTCTCCTTGCCACACACTCTGTCATTATGAAGCGATGAGAGCCGACTACCATGTTTACATGGTTAAAGAGCTGCGGCATTGGCTTTTTCAAGTGATCGGGGGTGCATGCAAAACACTTTCACAAAATCTGTCTGCAGTAGTCTTTATGAATACCAGGGAGTGTTTTCATGGAATCGTGCTTTCTTTTAAACTGCCACTAGATGGCAGCTGTTGCTACATATTACAGAAAAAGCACAGGCAAATCATACTCTTCTGCCGCGTGCAAGACGATCGGACATTCCGACAACAAAACCGTGGATTTTTTTCCAACGAAATGTTGGATCAAACTTGTATTGCATACACACAGTCACACAAATGTTGTCGTAAATTCCGAACGTCAAGAACCCGGTGACGTACAACACTACGACGAGCCGAGAAAAATGAAGTTCAATGATTCCGACCATGCGTAGGATTTTTGTGCGTCGGAATTGGCTACAGATGATTGAAATTTCGGACAAGAACTTTTTTTGTTGGAAAAATTGAGAACCAGCTTGTTGTTGAAAATTCTGACAGCAAATGTCCGATGGGGCCTACACACGGTCGTAATATCGGATCAAAAGCTCACATTGAACATTTGTTGTCGTAAATTCTGATCGTGTGTACGTGGCATTCAGCTTCACGACCACGCCATTTTTTGCAATACGGCACTGCGTTATTTTAACTGAACCAGTTGTCGGTCTGTCACGAGTGAATGCGGATGCCGGTGGGTATCGCACCGCTGTGCACTTGTATCGGCTACGGTGGTGAGCCGTGGAAACCCTTAGGCTGCATTCACACCTGAGCGTTTTGTCGCCTGTAACGCGACGCTCAGAAACGCTAGAGGGGAAGAAATACATTATTCCCTATGGACATTGTTCACATCTGCACGCCAATACGCCTGACGCCGAACGTCTGAAGCTCAAACAAGTTCCGGACCCTTTTTTGTCGCGCGATTCACGCGGTATGGGCGTTTCCATTTCCCATAGAAAGTAATGGAAACGCTCGACTCAAGTGACTAGAGCGACAACGAGCGTTTGCTACGGGCGTTTCGTCGCTTTAATCAATAGAAATTTTCAACCAGACAGAAGATAAAAAAAATCTACCAACATAGCAACAAGTGATGAAAAGATAATAATTTTTCCTATTGGCTAAAAAAAAAACGTCAAAGTACAAAAACGTTGGACGACGCTGTATGCAAACGCGCAAATAAGCATGAATACACGCTGGAAAAAACGCAGCAAATCGCCTACGCTTAGGTGTGAATGCAGCCTAAGTGGCCAAAAGGCGAAGCAATGTAAAAGTAACATTGCTTTGCTCAGCCGTGCCATTCTGCCGCAGTAAAACTGTGGCAGTTAGATGGCAAGTGGTTAATCTTTTCTTTCTTTTTTTTGCAGTATCAGGTTCTGTTGCTGCATTATTAGTACTCCCCCATTCTGTGTTGCAAGTGTTTTTCCTTCTGCGTCAGCACAGCAGCGGTATACTTTTGATTGTTTCTTTTTCTCAGGGGTGCAGCAATATTTAGTGCATAATTGCTGTCCCCCTTTTGCGTCGCATGTGTTTCTCTTTCTGCGTCAGCAGTGGTTGCATTTTTTTGAGGGCTTTTTGATTTTTTTTCCATCAGCAGCAAAAAAAATTGATATTTTTATTTATTTCTTTTTCATGTTTTTTACAAGTGATGGAAACGATCAGCATCTTATAGCAGGACTGAGATATTGCAACAGACAAATGGGACACTAACTGACACTTTAGATGCCTTTGGGGACCAGTGACACCAATACAGTGATCATTGCTAACAAATATACACTGTCACTGTACTAATGACACTGGAAGGGCTTAACAACAGGGATGATCAAAGGGTTAAATGTATGCCTACATAATGCTTACTTACTGTGGGGGAGGTGCTTTGACTAGGAGAAGGCAAAGATCCGCGTTTTTGCTTAGCAGAAACGCAGGATCAATAACTTTCCCTATGACAGAACGACAATATGCCTTCTTTACATGGGCAGATTGTCGTTTTGCCTGTGCCCTGTGTAATTGGCAGGTGCTGGCTAGGGTGACCACATTTCCAAACTGCCATTCAGGGAAACCCCCCCCCCTTCTCAAAAATCAGCTTGTGCTGTAACGAATCACAGTACAGTGATTGAACACAAGAGGCGGTATTTATGATTTCTCCAACCACAAGCAAGGGGCCGGATTGTGCTCCTCCAGGCATTCCCAGCCAGGACAAGTACTGTCAGTGGGTAAAGTGGTGATGTGTCGGCCTTTTTTGGGGGCATCGGATTGGCCTGGGGGGTTGCTGTGTCAGTTTCATTCCGGGACACTGTATTGTCCTGGGACACGTGGTCACCCTAGTGCCAGCAGACATCAAGGTAACGTTACCCGTTGCTGGGCTCCCAATGTGTAGAATCACAACGGGAACCGGTCACCAGCGGTGCGCCCCCGACCCGGACGTGCCAGATCACGTACTAGGTACGGCCACAGAATGGCCGTCCTGCAGCAATATATGTGTGGTGGGGGGTCATTAACTGGTTAACAGATATTGTCCCAACTAAATTTCGTGGCCCTTCGGCTGGGTGTTGTAGTAAACCTGGCATAAACATGGGGGCTACCATTGCCGACCTTCTAAAAATGCTAGTGGTCCTCTGCTTGGAACAAGCAAAAAGAAATAAAAAAATTGGACAAAAGTTAAACGTAAATACATAACAGAATATACACAAAAATGTAGTGCTCACCCCCGAAGGAGCCATTGGTTGTTGATTGGGATCGGCGTATTAAGTTACCTTGTAGTGTGTCTAGGGGTAGTAGCAGTGAGTAGTAGCAGTGAGTGAATGTCCAGTCACCAAATGGATTTTTAAATGCTTTATTCCAGGGCCCAACAACGGCCAACATTAACAGGAGATAGGAGAGGTTGATGAAGCAATAGAGAACAGTGCGGTATCAGGCCTGGATATGAAACAGAGCAGTCCTGCTCTCAGTAGTAGTAGATACAGTTCGTCGCCACTCTCGCCAGAGTGGGTGAAGTGCCTCTGGACAGACCCTTGTTATAAGCCTGGCAGCAGAAATTTCACTTTTAAGTTGCTGGGAGGAACAGGTCTCCATGACAGACCTGGCTCAGGCCTTTGCCACAGGCATAGTACTTCAGTACTCAAGAGAACAATTCGGATTGAGCGAATCCTCCCAGTAAATGCAATGAAAGGGGTCACCGGTTGACAGCTGACATGTACCTGTCAATTCCAGTAACCAGATTCCAGATGGTTCGTTCAAGCTCTTTTGGATAACCTTCCCCCGGATTCTCCCCAAGCCGATCCCCCACCGAACGGCACACAGCCTGGGATCTTCTCAGTAAGGTTGGGGACCCCGTAAGTCACTGGGGCCCCTCATCGACATACAGATGGGTCTCCATGGAACAGGTGGTTCTGGCCAGGTGGGCCATGCGAGCGGGGTCCGTGGATGCGCGCACTCTAGGGGCAATCAGGGGTTAAAACCTTTATTAGGTACCCCCATACATTTTCTAATAAAGGTTTTAAGCCCTGATTGCCCCTAGAGTTAACCCTTTCACCCCCTATTGCCAGCGTCACTAAGCGATCGTTTTTCTGATCGCTGTATTAGTGTCGCTAGTGCCGCTAGGTAGCTAGTTATTTTTTGAGGTTCGCCCGCCAGGTTTTTATAGCGTTAGTTACCCCCATACATTTTCTAATAAAGGTTTTACCCCTGATTGCCCCTAGAGGTAACCCTTTCACCCCCCATTGCCAGCGTCACTAAGCGATCGTTTTTCTGATCGCTGTATTAGTGTCGCTAGTGCCGCTATGTAGCTAGTTATTTTTTGAGGTTCGCCCGCCAGGTTTTTATAGCGTTAGGTACCCAAAAAAATTTAAATAAAGTTTTTAACCCCTGATTGCCCCTAGAGTTAACCCGTTCACCTCCTATTGCCAGCGTCACTAAGCGATCGTTTTTCTGATCGCTGTATTAGTGTAGCTGGTGCCGCTAGGTAGCTAGTTAGTGCCAGTAACACTTACACCTACGCGCAAAGCATACACCTCCCATATGTGGAATTACACCCCAAAATACATTCTGCTGCTTCTCCTGAGTATGGGGATACCACATGTTTGGGACTTTTTGGGAGCCTAGCCGCGTACGGGGCCCTGAAAACCAATCACCGCCTTCAGGCTTTCTAAGGGCATACATTTTTTATTTCACTCCTCACTACCTATCACAGTTTTGAAGGCCATAAAATGCCAAAACAGCACAAAAAAAAACAAATGACCCCATTTTGGAAAGTAAACACCCCAAGCTATTTGCTGAGAGGCATGTTGAGTCCATGGAATGTTTTATATTTTGACACAAGTTGTGGGAATATGACAAACTGATTTTTTTTTGCACAAAGTTGTCACTAAATGATATATTTCTCACACATGCCATGGTTATATGTGGAATTGCACCCCAAAATACATTCTGCTGCTTCTTCTGAGTACGGGGAAACCACATGTTTGGGACTTTTTGGGAGCCCAGCCGCGTACGGGACCCCGAAAACCAAGCACCGCCTTCAAGATTTCTAAGGGCATACATTTTTGATTTTACTCCTCACTACCTATCACAGTTTTGAAGGCCATAAAATGCCAAGATGGCACACAATCCCCCCAAATTACCCCATTTTGGAAAGAGGACACCCCAAGCTATTTGCTGAGAGGCATGTTGAGTCCATGGAATATTTTATATTTTGACACAAGTTGCGGGAATATGACAAACTGATTTTTTTTTGCACAAAGTTGTCACTAAATGATATATTTCTCACACATGCCATGGTTATATGTGGAATTGCACCCCAAAATACATTCTGCTGCTTCTCCTGAGTACAGGGATACCACATGTGTGGGACTTTTTGGGAGCTTAGCCGCGTACGGGACCCCGAAAATCAATCACCGCCTTCAAGATTTCTAAGGACATAAATTTTTGATTTCACTCACACAAATCTTAAAGGCGGTGATTGGTTTTCGGGGTCCCGTACGCGGCTAAGCTCCCAAAAAGTCCCACACATGTGGTATTCCCATACTCAGGAGAAGCAGCAGAATGTATTTTGGGGTGCAATTCCACATATAACCATGGCATGTGTGAGAAATATATCATTTAGTGACAACGTTTTGTAAATTTTATTTTTTTTGGTCATTATTCAATCACTTGGGGCAAAAAAAAAATATTCCATGGACTCAACATGCCTCTCAGCAAATAGCTTGGGTGTCTTCTTTCCAAAATGGGGTCATTTGGGGGGGTTGTGTGCCATCTTGGCATTTTATGGCCTTCAAAACTGTGATAGGTAGTGAGGAGTGAAATCAAAGATGTATGCCCTTAGAAATCTTGAAGGCAGTGCTTGGTTTTCGGGGTCCCGTACGTGGCTAGGCTGCCAAAAAGTCCCACACATGTGGTATCCCCGTACTCAGGAGAAGCAGCAGAATGTATTTTGGGGTGTAATTCCACATATAACCATGGCATCTGTGAGCAATATATCATTTAGTGCCAACTTTTTGTAATTTTTTATTTATTTTTTGTCATTCACTCACTTGGGACAAAAAAAAATAAAAGATATTTAATGGACTCAACATGCCTCTTGGGGTGTCTACTTTCCAAAATGGGGTGGGTTTTGTACTGCCCTGCCATTTTAGCACAAGAAATGAGATAGGCAGTCATAAAATAAAAGCTGTGTAAATTCCAGAAAATGTACCCTTGTTTGTAGACGCTATAACTTTTGCGAAAACCAATAAATATACACTTATTGCGATTTTTTTTTACTAAAGACATGTGGCTGAATACATTTTGGCCTAAATGTTTGACTAAAATTTAGTTTATTCGATATTTTTTACTTTTTGTTATAAGAAAAATATTTTTTTTCAAAATTTAAGTTTTTTCCCCATTTATATCGCAAAAAATAAAAATCGCAGAGGCAATTAAATACCATCAAAAGAAAGCTCTATATGTGGGAAGAAAAGGACGCAAATTTCGTTTCGGTACAACATTGCATGACAGCGCAATTACCAGTTAAAGCAGCGCAGTGCCAAATTGTAAAAACACCTTGGGTCTTTTAGCAGCATATTGGTCCGGTCCTTAAGTGGTTAAACAATATATGCTATAAGGATAAACAAACATGTGGTGTAGAGTATTTCAGACAGGGTTGAAAATGATGTAGAATGCTCAAATCATGGGTCCCATTTTTTGTTGTAAATATGGATCGAATTTTGTGTGATAGATTTTTTTCCATATGGTTTATATTACCAATTCTTGTTTTCAAATGTTCTATTGGGACTGTGGGGGATTTCCAGTGAAAGGCAAACAGCCAATGGATTGCGACACAGATTGTGTGTATCAGTCTCGTGTTCTGTATGGGAAGGCCTATGATAGGGGAGAAGCTGTGTTTCCAACTTCTCAAAGTAAAAAAAAAAAGAAATTCTCTTTTACCACTAGGGGGAGATGTTGTATAACATACAGATTGTAATCTTTTCCTTAGTTGCCAACCTGGAGTACAGCACCTATGAAGTTCCAGTAGAGGGCAGCACCCTCCCAGTATAGGAAAGCATCCTCATGCAGTAGATAGGCTGTTGCCTGCTGAGATGTCTTTTTTAGTTGTCAGCTAGGCACATGTTCTCGCTCCCCATGGTCCTGAAATCAACTAATCCTGCCTATTATCCCCACCAAACATTGTTTTCCTGCCTAAAATTATGTTTTCTGTAAGTAACACAATTCACTTTTACTTTGTACAAAGAGCTAGGAGTGCATGGAAATCATCACAGTTGTTATGATATGTTAAATATTATTTTGTAAAACAACATTTTAGTGCTCCAAAGTTTTGGGGTTGATGCACATGGGCCCAGAGGGGGGTACACAGTCAAGAAGCAGCATGGTTCTGCACCCAGGTGTTTGCATACAGAGGAGGCCAGCAGCCTGTACAAACCAATAAATGGCTAATAGACACCAGGGCTGTACGGATGTAAGCGCACATCTGACAAAGGGGTGAGAGGCCCTGGGCACGGACAGTTTGCGTCCTTGGCCATTCATCCATCTCTCTATGCACATTACATTCGGATGTGCCACTACATTCATATAGCCATTGATTTTTACAGGCTGCTGGCCTCGGATGTATACAAACACCTGTGACTTCTGGATGCTGAAATACGCTGCTTCTTGATGTTGTATGCTCCTCTGTTCCTGATCTGATTTGCTTTAAAATAACCACTCCAAGCTTTACCAGCCATTGCCTAGCAAGCTCCCCTCTCCCCTGCAGCTGCCACTGGATAGGGCCATCTTATCACAAAAGGATTTTTTTTTTTTTTTTTTAGCTAAATAGCTTCCTTCACCTTACTGCAGTCCTGGATTCATGTCCTCATTGTTCGTTTTTGCTTTGAAGTTGCTGTAATTCTGCTCTGATCTCCACACTTCCTGCTTGTCTGGCTCCTTATGAAAAATCTCATGGCAGCTTTTCACTGTGGTCCAAGCTGTCATTACTGTGTGTCTAAAACTCCTCAGATTCATTTTAAAAACAAAACACTGCCCTGGATTTGTTTGTTTTTGTTCTGTGTGTCTCTTTAGTTCACAGAAACAGGAAACCAGTTTAAAAGTGAAACTAAACTGCAGGCACATTATATGATTGATTTTTATCTGTTTTTAATCATTTTTAAAAGGAATCAGTTAACTTTTATGTTTCTATACCCTGTAAACAGTCATTTCAGCAAAACATTTTTTTCCTTTAGTGACCCTTTAATAGCACCATGGGCACCTACTAGCCTGCCCCAATTTACACGCCTACTCTCATAAATTAAAGTATAAATAGATTTAAACATTTATTTATAAGTACTCCATAAAATAAATTTAAAACAATAAGAAAACATGCCATGAATCAAAGACTTATCAACACAAAAAGCACAGTACAGAGGGGTGGCAAAAGGGCTCAGTATGGGGCGGGGGAATCAGAAGGGCACAATACTGGGATTAGGATGGCATAGTTCAGGTTCTGGGACACAGCCATTCCGGAACAGCTTAGAAAAAAACGTGACTTTCCCAGCAAAACCGGGACAGTTGGCAAACATGATGTAATGCAAGATTATGATGGAACTCCCATGCACTTGGGGCCCCTGGGCAGTGGGTGCCCGTGCATTAATGTGCCCTGCCACTGGCTAACACATGACCATGTCAGAGCTGCCTGAAAACAGCTAAGTATCGAGATCCTTTTTTCCACAGGTTAGTTAGCATAGGTTTTGTGGGGGGCATTTTTAACCCCTTCCATACTGGGCATTTTCACCCCTTTCCTGCCCAGACCAATTTTTAGTTTTCAGCGCTGTTGCACTTTGAATGACAATTGCGCGGTCATGCAACACTGTACCCAAAGCAGAGCTTTACCACATTGACTAAGCTCTGTGGAAAATGAGGACATCTGCATTTGCAAGGTGCACCGTCTGTCTGAAGAAACCACACAAAATCAAGAGCTCAAGGCACTCACATCCCAATTTAAAACATTTTGGAAAAGGGGATTTTAATGGTGCAACAGGTATACACAGAGATATTATTCAATAAAAATTTAAATATTTTATTAACCACTAAAGCCCCGGACCATTTTGCTGGTCAATGACCGGGCCACTTTTAGCGATTCGGCACTGCGTCGCTTTAACTGACAATTGCGCGGTCGTGCGACGTGGTCCCACAAGTAGAGATTTCTTTTGGTGGTATTTGATCATCTCTGCGGTTTTTATTTTTTGCGCTTTAAACAAAATTAGAGCGACAATTTTGAAAAAAAAATAATATTTTTTACTTTTTGGTATAATTAATATCCCCCAAAAATATATAAAAAAACATATTATTTCTTCAGTTTAGGCCGCTATGTATTCCTCTACATATTTTCGGTAAAAAATCGCATTAAGAGTTTATCGTTGGTTTGCGCAAAAGTTATAGCGTCTTCAAAATAGGGGATAGTTTTATGACATTTTTATTAATATTTTTTTTTTTACTAGTAATGGGGGCGATCAGCGATTTTTATTGTGACTGCGACATTATGACAGACACATCGGACACTTTTGACTTTTGATTTTAAGACCATTGTAATTTTTACAGCGACAGTGCTATAAAAATGCGCTGATTACTGTAAAAAATACACTGGCATTGAATGGGTTAACCTGTAGTGTGCGCTGAAGAGGTTAAGTGTGTCCTAGGGAGTGCTTGTAACTGTAAGGGGGTGTTGCTTGCCGTGACACGTCAGTGATCGTTGTTCCTGATGACAGGGAACGCGATCAGTGACAGTGTCACCTAGGCAGAACGGGGAGATGTGTTTACACTAATATCTCCCTGTTCTTCAGCTCTGTGACCCGATCGCGGGACACTGGTGGTGACCGGGTCTGCGGGTCCCGTGGACGTGGTCACGGAGCTCACGGCAGGGTCGCGAGCACGCCACCGAAGCGCACGCGACCACACGGCTTTCAAATTAAAGGGGACGTAACTGTACGTCCATTTGCGCAGCCGTGCCATTCTGTCGACGTACATCGGCGTGAGCCGGTCGGGAACCGGTTAATATCCAAATGTTAAAAAGAGTGAACAATGTTGACTCTCAAAAATAGAGAACTATATATAAAATTATCACAACATAATAAAGAACAATCATTTGCATATAAAGCTATATAGAGCTGTATAAATGCCTGTCCGTCTCAACATGTTTCGCTATATTGCTTCTTCAGGGGCTGTAAGGCATGTATTGGCCATCATGTGTATGATAAATAAATAAATGTATTAGAATCCTGTTTTCAAATAAGGGAGCATCAAATTCAGCAATGGGAATCCCAGGGTGAGCACCAAAAAAAACAAGATCATTCCTTAAGTAATTCCCAAAGCAAGAGTTGTGTCATTATAGCACAGATATATAGTGAAAAGATATGTTCAAAGCATTAAAGTGGATGTAAAGCCACTCTCATCCTTTCTAAACTACTGCCATAGTGCTGATCTATAAGCATATAGATGCCTCCTGCAGGTATCCTTACCTGTCAAATGTCTCCCCTATGTCTGTTATAAGAACTGAAAAACTGCAGATTCTGTGGGTGGATCTGTTGTCTGGAGCTCGGTGGGTGGAGTCGTGATGTCAGTAGACTCCCCGCCCACCTCTACACTCCCCTTGTCAACATGAATTTTCTCCTGTGTATTCCTTACACTGAATTCTGCTATGATCACTAACACCGAGTCAAAATCCAGAAAAGTGACCACATGACTTCAGAAAAGGAGTGGGGGTGGGAATTTAAAAATAATGCCTGTCTCCAGGCTAGTGCATGAGATATGTAAATAACCTGTCACTCACAGCAAGGGGGAAAATGGACAAAAGTTCTCTCCTGTTTGTCCGTTTATCTCACTGAAAAAAGAAAAGTAATTTGCTCAGAACTCGATTAACACTTTGTGGCAAGACTGGGCACAGATGATAGGGAATCTTATACTCTACATTGTGACATCAAAAAAACGCATAGAGAGGGAACTTACATTGCAGCCCAAGATAAATTCAGGCCCCCAAATGGATGAAAAGCCTAATCAAGAACCCACCAAAGATGTATCGACGCTGTCCTCCTGCTCTCAACAGGTGCTGTGAGAGCAGGGGGACGCTGTCAATACAGTTCTTCCTATCCAAAAGGGGCACGGTCTATGTTCTTTTAGTATATAAACCCCACTGTGGGGGTTATTTACTAAAGGCAAATCCACTGTGCACTACAAGTGCACTTGGACTTGCATTGCAACTGCACTTGGAAGTGCAGTCGCTGTAGATCTGAGGGGAACATGCAAGTAAAATAAAAATAAAACAGCATTTTTGCTTGCACTTGATTGGATGATCAAATCAGCAGAGCTTCCCCTCATTTCAGATCTTCCCCTCAGATCTATAGCGACTTAGTGCACTTGTAGTGTACAGTGGATTTGCCTTTAGTAAATCAATCCTATTATGTCACTTTAGCCTGAATTGTCAAAGTGACAGGTTCTTTTTATGGCAGGGTGTCATGTTCTATACAGGAAACTCTACGCCGTGTACCAATAGTGCAAAACTGATCTTATTGTGTTATAATCAGTATAACAGCTGGAATCTCTAAGTGCTAGCATTTGTTTTCTGAAGCTGACAATGGATACAAAGAACTGCTATGTGGACAGAACCTGATTGTATGTAGGTTATTGTGTAACTATGGGCAAAATAGAAAAATAGCACATATGATGCAGTCTGTCAAAAAAATTAACACATAAGGCATCTTTAACAACTTGCTTAGTGGGCACTTAAACCCCCCTCCTGCCCAGACCAATTTTCAGCTTTCAGCGCTCCCAATCTTTGAACTACAATTGCGCGGTCATACAACACTGTACCCAAATGACACTTTTATCATTTCTTTCCCACTGATAGTGCTTTCTTTTGGTGGTATTTAATCACCTCTGCGTTTTTTTTCCGTTAAAAAAATTAAAAAAGACCGAATTGTTAAAAAAAAAGATTTATTTTATTTATATTTTGTAATCAAATTTTGCAAACAGGTAATTTCTATCCTTCATTGATGTACGCTGATGAGGCTGCACTGATAGGCTGCACTGATAGGCTGCACTGATGGGCACTGATAGACTGCATTGATGGGCATTGATATGGTGGCACTGATAGGCAGCACTGGTGGGCACTAAGAGGTGACACTGAGAGGTGGCACTGATGGGTGGCACTGAAGGACATTGATAGGTGGCACTGATGGGCACTGAGATGTGGCACTAATACGTGGCACTGATAGCTGGCACTGATGGGCACTGATGGGTGGCAGTGATGGGCACTGATGGGTGGCAATCATGGGCACTGTTCGGCACTAGTAGGTGATAGGCAGCACTCCTAGGTGGCACAGATGAGGCACTGATTGGCAATACTGGTGGGCATTGATAGGTGGCACTCGTGAGCATTGATAAGTGGCACTGTTATGCATTGGTGGGCACTGATTCGTGGCACTGTGGGCATTGGCAGGTGGCCCTGGCAGGCTGTACTGGTTGGCACAGATGAGGTGGCTGTGCCTCTTCCTCTTCGGGACCAATGTACCTTGCACAGAAGCCGGCGATCAGATTTTTTTTCTCCTCACTCTGATTACAGAGCTTCTGTTTATATCACGTTTATATCACATAATCAGTTGTCATTGGCTGACAGCTGATCACGTGGTAAGGGCTCGGGATCGGGGTCTCACTGACTCGGTGATCACAGAGTGCGCCGCATGCATGCAAATGGGAGGATGTCTATTGACGGCCTCCTGGCAAAGTAGGTCCATGCTGTAGCCATCATACGTCTATAGCGCAGATCTGAAGGAGTTAAAGGCACCTTCTGATCCACATATGTTCACCTCTCACTCTCCTCCATGTTTTGTGTTGTCCTAACTCTGTGTAAGCTCATACCTCCCAACTTTTCAAAGTTCAATTGCGGTGACATTCTTTTTTAAAAACTGACAGCAGTTGATGAGTTTGGGGGGGGGGGGGGGTAGTGCTCCTGCGGGATGGGAAATATTTTTTTTCTTGCATCAAAGTTGTTTAGTTGTGTCGGGAGGTATGGTAAGCTGGGTGCCGTCAAAGCTTAGACAGGGTTCTGTAAATGATGCCTGTGCAGAGCGACGGACCTCCTGTGTTCACTAAGCAGCAGGACAGCTGTTCAGTACAGGAGCTGGAAGCCAGAGTAGCTCTACCTTCTGCTGCCAGGAGATTCTTCAGATAGGGGGGAGATTTTCAAAAACTGATGCACTCAGAATCTGGTGCAGCGGTGCATGATAGCCAATCAGCTTCTAACTTCAGCCTGTTCAATTAAGCTTTGTTTAATATATTTTTATTGAAAAGAATGGCATTGTACAACAACAATACAGAGAGAGAAAAAAAAGGAAAGAAAAGAAAAGGGAATAGTTATGCTTAATGTCCATGGCCTAAATATCCTTAAATTAACCAGATTTTATATTTCCCATTCCCACTTACATTTTCACAAAATAGAAAACTGAAAATTGCCTAAATATAACGTGCCGACAGATTCGCTATCAATGCCAATTTTTGTATACATACATACATGAAAAAAAACAAACACCAAACAAAAAAACAAACTACAAACAACGCAAAAATAAAAAGAATGGGAAAGAGAGAAAAAATAAATAAAATTAAATATAGGACCGAACAGACAAGATCCCAACAGTTACAGAAAATATAAAAGCAACTTCACCCACAGGGCCCAGACTTTCCAGAAGTTACATTCGCTGTGATTTGCTGTACATACCAGCTCCTCAATCCACATTATATGGTTCATCTTTACTACCCATTCCCGTATTGTTGCTGATATTTGGGTTTTCCAATGTCTTGGAATGAAAGCTCTTCCTGCCATTAAAAAAAATCTATTTATTCCCTTTTTAATTGATTTAATTGAGCCAGGAATTAAAGAGAGAAGCGATACCTCGAGAGTCTCCTGCCAATTTTTACCAGTGACCACATGACTGAGTTTAAATATAGCCGACGACCAAAATGGTTTTATTTTCGAACAACACCACCATAGTATAGCTCTCAACTGTCCCTGATTTGGAGCAATGTCCCTCTGTCCCTCGTCCCTCTCATTTCTCCCTCATTTTGGTCTGATCCATGAAATTGTATATTAAAGGCACTTTTTATCTTTCAAAAGGTGTTTCCTGGTGCTTAACCTTTCATCCAAATTCGAAATTGCTGCATTTGTACATTTTAAAAGCCAATAATAAACAGTGGTGTCTCCAGCTTTCATATTTAGGGGGGCACATGGGGGGACAGGGACAAAAGTAGGGGGGCCAATTAAAAAATGCAACTTTATATATATATATATATATATATATATATATATCCTGGGGCCCTTTACTACGATCCTACAACAATCCCTTTCACTTGTTCTGCAGTGAGCTCCCTTCCTACTATACTGGGGCCCCCCAGGGTGGCAGATAAAACAAGAGATATATGTCACCAGCACACCAAGAAAATATAAGGGTCCAAAGCAGTGGGAGAACTCTCAGGCTTGCAAAGGTTGTCTGGTGTTCTGCCACTGTGGGGTTCCCCAGCTGTCCTGTCCCTGCTATTGACAGTGCTGATCTGGCATCTGTCTCCTTGGCAGCGGCGGAAGTCTATTAGGACCTAGTGCTGGTTACATTACAGATGCATGCAGGGGAAGGCTGGCACTATTGGTTATAGAGAGCTGAGCCCCCAGCTGGTCACCTAGCACGTATATTACCTTCTTAACTGAAAGTGAAAGTAAATTGTGAATGTCTTGAAAGAGGGGAGGGAGACAGATGGGGGGAGAGAAGGGATGGAAATAATGCAGTTCAGTGATTACAGTGTACTGCAATCTGCAGTGCACACACTTATCCACGGTCCAGGCTAGAATCTCAGGCATCATTCACACACAGCCAGGAATGCTGCTGATTTTCATATTTCCCGCCCACACATCCCCTTTCTTCAGATACAGCACACCGGGATAGTGTGGGCGGGACTGAAAGAAGGAGGAGGAGGAGCTGTATTCCTGCCTGCTCGTATGTGAGGAGAGTGATGGCTGAACTCACTGGGCTGTAAAAGTGTGTCATAGACTGACACTCGGCTCAGCTTGCAGTCACCACTCTCGGAATTTACAGGCTGGTTCTCCTGTCCTAAGGACAGGAGAAATCAGTCTGTTTTTTCAGTAACTGAGATGAAGGCATCCCCCCCCCACAGTGCTCATGGAGTCCTTTCTGCAACTTGCTCTTCTCCGTGTCAATGAGGATGTAGGGGAAGAAGCAGATCGGGCGGCTGTGGTTGTGTGAGCGCTCGCATTATGCAATGTCAGCGAGCAGAGGGAGGGGGGAGAAATGCCCCGCAGAGCTGAGTGGGGACGCTCTCCCTCTCAAGAGAGACTGTTAATCCAGTGGCGGCCTGAGAAAAATACAAAAAATGCAAAATATTTTTTTTTTGGGGGGGCACATGGTGGGGCACAGCATAATTTTTGGGGGGGGGGGTCAGGGCACCCTCTGCCCCCCCTAGGGTCGCCATTGATAATAAAGGAATAGTAGTGGTAAAAAAAAGCCCTTGTGGATTTAATTTAACTTTTTTGGGGTTAATTCTCCTTTAAGGGGGTGTCGCAGGAGGCGTGTCTTATGCCTACATACGTTTGCTAGTAGTAGGTGTCCCCTCATTCCCATCTCAAAATGTTGGGAGGTACGTCATAGGTGTAAGAGTTAAGCTTTGTCTCGTGATTGAGGGGTTAAGGGCTGGTTATGGCGAATCTGCAGGCTCCGGGTGCGTTTGGAGAACAGGAGACACAGGTCTGGCGAATGTGCCCACCTGGGGTATCTGAGATCCGTCACACTCGTAATCCGAGCTTCCACTGTAGATCTAAACTGTAACTGGATGACATTAGTTTGTTAAAGCAATGTGTATTTTTAGAGGGTTAGTTCACCTTTACAGAAAAAATGTAGAGGTGAACTAACACTGGACAGCCTCCCCCAGTCCCCACTGTACTTACCTCCATGGTTGCCAAGTCAGCATCCTCGCTGCCGCTCCATCCAGCAGTCTGGGGATTTGACATCTCTGCTCTTCTCCCTCTTCTAGGATGGACCCAGTGCTGGGACAAGGTCATTCAGTGCTCAGGGCAAAGATGGCAAACTGCACCCATCCTGGTAGATATGTGCACTGCCAAAACTTTTGTTAATTTTCGTTTCATTTTTTTTTTTTCTGGTCATTTGTTATGATTGAAATTTGTAATTTCGTAAGTTCGAACGTTTGTATATTTTTGAATTTGTAAATTCGAAATCCGGAGATTTGATATTTCGTAAATTAGAAAATTTGTACATTTGAATATTCTAAATCCGGAAAATAGATATTTCGTAAATTAGAAAATTTGTATATTCATAAATTAGAAAACTCTAAAATCCGAAAATCCATAAATTAGAAAATTCCAAAATCCAGAAATTCTACTTTCAATTGTTTTTTATTGAGATTTCAGCTAAAGTATTGTAACTATTACAATACTTATTGTAAGTATTGTATAGGTCAAACTGTCTCTTTACATCAGGTGTCGTAATACATAAAATGACACAATGCATATAGAAGATAATAGGGTCTTGTGTAATGTCAATGTGCCTTCTATGACATTTGACAGGAAAATCCAGAAATAATAACTAATAATAAATAACTATTAAATTATAGGTATTGGAATTTCCTTTTTAAAATTTGGCTGGTAGTGAACAAATTTATCGGAAGTTAAGAATTATCCGAATTAACGAATGTCGCATTTAAACAAATGCAATGGAACAAATTAATAATGAATAATAATAAAAGGTTTTTAATTATTATTGTTATTTATTATTATTATTTTGTTACGTTCCATTCGTGTAGATACGGTATTCGTTATTTTGTAAATTTGTATAAATTCTTCTTCGTTACATTCACTAACAGCCAAATTTGAAAGGAGATTCCAATACCTATAATTTAATAGTTAGTAATAGTTAAGTAATTATTAGTTAGTTATTTCAGATTTTCGAATTTCCGAATTTTCTAATTTTTTTAGGTTTTCGAATTTCCAATTATGCAAATTTTAGGATTTTGGAATTCCAAATTTCCGAATTTTCCAATTTCCAAACTTTCAAATTTTTGAAATCTGTATTTCCGAATTGCCAAATTTTTGGATATTGGAGTTTACGAATACTAAATTTATCGAAATTGGTTAACCGATGAATTCGGAAAAAACGAATTGCACATGTCTATTTAACACTGGGCACATTCTTGTGTTGATGCCTCTCTCCACCACTCCTGACTTTCTCTTGGACATTTCTCCACTCGGTGGGGCGGGCTGAGCTCTCTCTCTCCTTTTCCTCCTTCCAATTTGCTTGTTAATGCAGGCCCCCATCCCAACAATAAACCATTGTGTCTAGGGCAGCTGACGCTCCCACCTGCCCCTTGTCCCGGCCCTGGAGGAACCAAAGCAATTCACAGTAATGGTGCTGGCCAATCAGAATCCTTCTGGTCTTTTCTGGAAACACTGTACGCAGAAGAGGGAGAGGAGCAGGAATTTCAATTCCCTGGACCACTGGAAGGGGGGGCTGGCAATTTGGCAAAACTGAAGGTAAGTACAGATGAATAACATTTTAACAATTACTACAGTTTTTGTTTTCACAAATTGTAATTTTCACATTTTTTTCAATCCCTTTTTCCTTTACCTGTGATTTTTATTGCTAGTGTTTTCAGGAAAACAAGCAGGTATCTTGATAATATAACGTTTTCAAAGGACACACACATACTATATAACAGGGGTGTCAAACTCAATTTCGTTGAGGGCCGCATCAGCAGTGTGGTTGCCCAGTTGTATATGGGTCGCACTACATACAGAGTGCAGACTTCAGGATTACATCAGGATTATGCTATGTACGGAGTGCAGGGTTCAACAGTGTGCTACGTACAGAGGGTAGGGATTCGGGGGTGTGCTATGTACAGAGTGCAGGAATTCAGGGGTATGCTACATACAGAGGGTAGGGATTCAGGGGTATGCTACGTACACAGTGCAGAAATTCAGGGGTACGCTACATACAGAGGGCAGGAATTTAGGTATGTAAAAAAGGTATGTATACAGAGGGTAGGGATTCAGGGGTACGCTATGTACAGAGGGCAGGAATTCAGGGGTACGCTACATACAGAGGGCAGGAATTTAGGGGTGCGCTATGTACACAGGGCAGGATTGCTCTATATCAGGTTGCAGGCTTTTCCTGCATTTTCTGACAGTGCGCCAAAGATGCAGCATGTAGGAATTTTAGTGCGCTTTCAGAAAATGCAGAAAAAACACACAACCTATTAAAAATCATAGGACTGTGGGTAAAACACAGGAAAACTGCAGATACACCAGCAATGGGCCAAAACACAGCAAGCACCAAGGGACCAAGCACTGCCACAGGCTGATGACACAATTTGGCTGCAGTTATAACAACTACTGCTGGAGAAAAAAGTTTAAAAAACGAGGGGAAGGGAGATAAGAGTCACTGAGCTCACACTTTGATGGTCCCTGGAGGTTTATCACTGAGAGGTATCCTGTGTACCTTCTTTCTGCCGGCTGCTCTGTTCATAATATCCCAGCTGCATGGCTTCTTCACTCACTGGCACTGCACGGACTTCACACAGGAAGAGGGGAGGGGGAAGGCAGAGCAGACTCAGCCTCTCCCATTTGTGTAGGGGAGAACTGTGCACTGTGACATTGACCACATTGACCACAGTGAGCCAACACAGATGCAGCCAGACACCTCTACATTTACATGCAGCTTCTCCTGTCCCATAGAAGTTTATGGAGGGACGAAAATCGGGTTTTTACTGCGCTGCTGTGAGAACAAGAGGTGCTGCTGTGCAGGCCACATGACAAGGCTTGGCGGGCCGGATTCGGCCCGCGGGCCTTGTGTTTGCCACCCCTGCTATATAACATTCAAAATAATCAATAACACAAACATGGTAAAGCTGAATGGCATAAAGGTCATCATCAGTTTGGATGGTATTGGTATGTATAGATACAGTGAAAAAGAACACGGCATTGAGCTTCAAGTTATGGGATGAAAGGAATATAAAAAGACATTCCAGTATGAGGGGCCACATCACATACTTTACAAAATATACATTGATCTTAAATTTCATACATAAAGAAATTACATTTTAATTAATAATTTGGTTTTACTTAGAGTTTTTTGGGAATAACAATATGATTTATAACAGTGGTCGCCAACCTTTAGGGCCTTAAAGTGGAGTTCTACCCAAAAATGGAACTTCCGCTTTAAGGGAAGATGACCCCCTGACATACCACATTTGGCATGTCATTTTTTGGGGGACTTTAGAGCGTTCCAGCTCTCACTTCCTCCCGGGGGACCGCGGTGCCGGAAGGAAGTTCACCTCTTCCCCTCCCTCTCGGCTATCATCTGGGTCATGTCACAGGTCCCAGATGATTGCCCGCCCGGTCACAGTGCGCAGCGCGGCTTGCACATGCGCAGTGCGTGCCCGGCTGTGAAGCACAGAGACAATGCCGGTGCCACGGAGAGGAAATAATAATTTCTTCCTCAGTTTAGGCCGATATATATTTTTCTACATATTTTTGGTTAAAGAAAAAATTGCAATAAGTGTATATTGATTGGTTTGTGCAAGAGTTATCACGTCTACAAAATTGGGGATAGATTTCTGGCATTTCTTTTTCCACTAGTAATATGGCGATCACACACACACATCCCCGTTCTGGTTCATGAGTGATTGCGGGTGCCAGGCAGACGCATCGGCTCCTCAGTGACAAGGCGGCGCACGCCCACCCCCTATACCCCTTATAGGTGTAATGCAGCGTTTTGCGCAGGGGAGCCATTCTGCCATTGTCAAACAAAAAAAAATTAGCTACCTAGCGGGAACAGTGACACTAATACAGCGATCAGAAAAATTTCACGCTTAGTGATGCTGGCAATAGGGAGTGAAAGGGTTAACTAGGGCGGTGATCAAGGGGTTAAAACTTTATTAGGGGGGGTACGGGGGCTACCCTGAACCTAACACTAACTGACTGTCACACTGCCTGTCACACTGACACTAAATACAGTAATCATACATGTATGATTACTGCATTCAGTGACACTGTGACAGGGGGGAGGGGGGGCGATCGCGGGGGTTAAATGTGTTTGTGTCTGTGTGTTAGTGCAGACTTACTTGTGTTGTGATCTCTCCTCAGCGGTGGTTGAAAAAAACGCCGAGGGAGAGATCACATCGCTTCCTCCTTCCTGTGTTTACACAGGAGGAGGAAGTGACAGGGCGGACGGGCGCGTGCATTGGCTGGGAGCGATCCGGAGGGGGCGGAAAAAAACGAATAGCCACCCCCCTCTTGTCGGATCGCTCCTGCAGCCGCGTGGACCGCCGCATGTACAGGGGGGGGGGGGGTCCGATCGGACCCCAAACCCCCCCAAGGCACCAACGTATATATACGTTGATGTGCCTGTCGGTGCCATTCTGCCGACGTAAATGTACATGCGGCGGTCCTTAAGTGGTTAATGGGCGCTGATGAGGCTGCATTGATGAGCGCTGGTGAGACTGCATTTATGGGCAGTGGTAGGCTGCATTGATGGGCGCTGGTGAGACTGCATTTGATGGGTGCTAGTGAGATTGCATTTGATAGGCACTGGTGAGGTTGCATTTGCTGGGCACTTCATTAAAAATGTTTGGTTTACATGAGCAGGGGAAAGGGGGTGGGGTCAGGGGTGGAGCCAAGGGGGCAGCAAAATTAGGTTCCGCCTAGGGTGTCAAATATCCTTGCACCAGGCCTGATTGCACTCTGCAAGTGCAGTTGCTCCAGAGTTTAGTAAATGAGTTAAAGCTTCCCTTTGCAAGGAATACCCAATCACATGCTAGGAAAAATTAAAGCAAAACAGCATTTTTGCTTGCATGCGGTTGGATGATGGAAGTCTGCTCATTTACTAAGCTCTGACTTTGCAAAGTGAACAGTCTATTTGACTTAATCAACCCCAGTGTCTTCATCATAGGTGTGAGCAGCCTATTGCATTTGGGTGTGCACCCCAAAGTTTAAACACACATGAATGCCACCTGCTGTCACAGGGGGGAGGCTCTGGTGGTGGGAGACAGTTGATTGGGAAGGGTGTACTGTGTTCCTAAGGTTAATCCTAGCCTTTAATATAACAGGGGCATTTACACTGGCCACTGGCACCCCCAACCACCCATCTGGTGCCGCCCCTGGATAATGCTAATGTACATGGGGTGATTAAGGTGTGCCTAGGCACACCTGGCACACCCTGTGCGCACGCCTATGGTCTTCATACTGTTCTCACATTGCACATAGAGCGAGCGAAGCAAACGACTGTGGTGACGGATGAAATAGACGGGCAGCGAATGATAGATTGTCATTATAGAGGCTGACCTGCGATCCTACACGTGTTGTGTGACATGCCCGCTTCTACCTTTGTGTGTGAGAAGTAGAAGTTCTGTCATCTCGCTGTCAGCTCTTCTTAAAGTTTTCAGCAAAGGGAAATCCCGTTGAGTAGGTGGATACAGTACGTAGCGAGGAATCAGGACGGGTTCCCCGGTGAGTCAGTGAGTGGGTGGCAGCTGACGGTTTAACTCCTTATGTGACATCACAGCCCCGGCTGCCTGTTGCAAGGAATCCACGCAGGAATGCCGCATTTGGATAAAAGAAGCCGACTCGTTTGCTTGGCAGGATGTGAATACAGAATATTGATCAGTCCTTGCAAAGTTACTGGGTCAGAATGATGATAAAATTATTATACAGGATTTATATCGTGCCAACTCCTTACAATATAAACGGGCACAGAAGATTCTTAGAAGGCTGATCTGGAGCTCTGGTCCGAAGTGCCAACAAGATGACTTGGATTTGCAGAAATAATGTTTATTAGATGACATGGAGTTTTGGATGTTAAAGTATTTTTTAGTAATTTTTAGTTTTAGAGTGAAGAGGGATAAGAACACCTGTCAGTTTTTATTGCTGTTGCTACCCCCTAGGGTTGCCACATGTCCGAAATTCACCCGGACAGTCCAGGTTTTGGGTCATGTGTCCAGCTTTCAGACTGTCTAAGACACATTATTCAGACAGGCCTGCAACCCCTCCAACTTAGGCATGCCTGGCCACACGCTATTCAACCAGTACAGCGTAAATTCTATCAGGTTGCACACACCTATGCTCCCAATCAACCAAGTACCATAGTCACCAAGTGCATAGGCCCTCTGACTTCTCTGTCCTGCCCCTGAGAAACCGAGTACACTAAGGTAAGGGGAACTCAGATGTAAGGGGTGCTCTGAGGACTCTGATGTAAGGGGAAGTTTTGGGAAACCTGAATTAAGGAGGAATGCTAGGAATGTAGGGGAACTCAGATGTAAGGGGTGCTCTATGGACTCTGATGTAAGGGGAAGTTTTGGGAAACCTGATTAAAGGAGGAATGCTGGGAATGTAGGGGAACTCAGATGTAAGTGGTGTTCTATGGACTCTGATGTAAGGGGAAGTTTTGGGAACCCTGATTAAAGGAGGAATGCTGGGAATGTAGGGGAATTCAGATGTAAGGGGTACTCTATGGACTCTGATGTAAGGGGAAGTTTTGGGAAACCTGAATTAGGGAGGAATGCTGGGAATGTAGGGGAATTCAGATGTAAGGGGTGCTCTATGGACTCTGATGTAAGGGGAAGTTTTGGGAACCCTGATTAAAGGAGGAATGCTAGGAATGTAGGGGAACTCAGATGTAAGTGGTGTTCTATGGACTCTGATGTAAGGGGAAGTTTTGGGAACCCTGATTAAAGGAGGAATGCTGGGAATGTAGGGGAATTCAGATGTAAGGGGTACTCTATGGACTCTGATGTAAGGGGAAGTTTTGGGAACCCTGATTACAGGAGGAATGCTGGGAATGTAGGGGAATTCAGATGTAAGGGGTGCTCTATTGACTCTGATGTAAGGGGAAGTTTTGGGAAACCTGAATTAGGGAGGAATGCTGGGAATGTAGGGGAATTCAGATGTAAGGGGTGCTCTATGGACTCTGATGTAAGGGGAAGTTTTGGGAACCCTGATTAAAGGAGGAATGCTAGGAATGTAGGGGAACTCAGATGTAAGTGGTGTTCTATGGACTCTGATGTAAGGGGAAGTTTTGGGAACCCTGATTAAAGGAGGAATGCTGGGAATGTAGGGGAATTCAGATGTAAGGGGTACTCTATGGACTCTGATGTAAGGGGAAGTTTTGGGAACCCTGATTACAGGAGGAATGCTGGGAATGTAGGGGAATTCAGATGTAAGGGGTGCTCTATTGACTCTGATGTAAGGGGAAGTTTTGGGAAACCTGAATTAGGGAGGAATGCTGGGAATGTAGGGGAATTCAGATGTAAGGGGTGCTCTATGGACTCTGATGTAAGGGGAAGTTTTGGGAACCCTGATTAAAGGAGGAATGCTAGGAATGTAGGGGAACTCAGATGTAAGTGGTGTTCTATGGACTCTGATGTAAGGGGAAGTTTTGGGAACCCTGATTAAAGGAGGAATGCTGGGAATGTAGGGGAATTCAGATGTAAGGGGTGCTCTATTGACTCTGATGTAAGGGGAAGTTTTGGGAAACCTGAAGGGAGGAATGCTGGGAATGTAGGGGAACTCAGGTGTAAGTGGTGCTCTATGGACTCTGATGTAAGGGGAAGTTTTGGGAACCCTGATTAAAGGAGGAATGCTGGGAATGTAAGGGGAACTCAGATGTAAGGGGTGCTCTATGGACTCTGAAGTAAGGGGAAGTTTTGGGAACCCTGATTAAAGGAGGAATGCTGGGAATGTAGGGGAATTCAGATGTAAGGGGTGCTCTATGGACTCTGATGTAAGGGGAAGTTTTGGGAACCCGGATTAAAGGAGGAATGCTGGGAATGTAAGGGGAATTTAGATGTAAGGGGCGCTCTATGGACTCTAAAGTAAGGGGAAGTTTTGGGAACCCTGATTAAAGGAGGAATGCTGGGAATGTAGGGGAACTCAGATGAAAGGGGTATTCTATGGACTCTGATGTAACTGGGGGCTTTGGTGAGCAGAAATCCCCTTACATCAGATTTCCATTTTATACCACAGTCCACAGTGTTCCCCCTTAAAAAATAAATTGCTATGTGCCGCTAAAATGTTCGGGGTTGCCCCCAGAAAAGTTATAGCAGGGGACACTAGTTCTGGTGGCCTGGGGGTCTCCAAGGGATTCCCTTAATTTGCAAGGATTTTCCCTCACTTCCTGTTTTATCTATGGGACAGGAAGTAAAGGTTAATCTCCCAAATGAAGCACAGATGGCAAAAAATGAACAAACAAGGGTTATAACCCTCCCTTAGGGCCGGTTTTACCCCACATGCAGTCCAGTGCGTTTTTTTCTACCTCAATAATGCAGGGAAAGCAGGCCATATGGTTTCCAAAGGCATAGTTCACACCAATGTGGTCAGTTACAGGTCCAGAAAAAAAAGTAGAACATTGGAATGCAGTAAAACACATAAAAAAACACACCGGAATGCAATGAAACGCATCAAAAATGCACCAGACCCGGTACAGCAAATAAAAACAGGAAAAGGCATCTGGAAATGCATCAAAAACGCACTGGAATGCGTACAAAAAGCATTAGAAAGACACATGCTGAAACGCATCTGGAACAGATCTGGAGTGCGTTTTTGTGGTGAGATCCAGCTCCCACTTTATCCACAATGGAAAAAATAAGTTTTGCCTATACCTGTAGTTCTACTTTAAATACTAATATAATATTTTTATTGAATATTTATAAAAAAAATCAAATATAAAACCATAAATTACATCAAATCAAAATAAGGTATGTAAAGAAATTGGAAACGTTTTATTTCAAACATGTAATTAGCACATTGATCAGTGGCGGCTGGTGGCATAATTTTGGGGAGGGGTGGCAAACTATTTGGTCAGATTGCCCTCTCCCCCTCCTCCCTCTGGTGTTTACCAGCCCCACACTTACCCCATCAAAGTTGCACTTCCTCCGGGTGGCGGCTTAACCCTGCTTCACCCTGTGTTGCTTCCTCTTTGGCAACCAATAGGATTGCTTCTCCTCTCAGCCAATCGGGTGGAGAAGGCCGCTTCCTGATTGGCCGGGAGGAAAATCAGGATGACATTAGTGAATATTAATTTGCTATTGTCACACACCTGGGTGGGCTCAGGGCGCAGTGTTCTGTGCCCTGAACCCACTACTTTTTTCAGCCAATTAGAGCCTCAGGTTCTAATCATATGCTTCTAAAAAAAATAAAAAAAACATTAGAATCCATGCGTCCGGCACCCTGCATGTAGATTAGGGTGCGCCCTCTTTTTCTTCTTTTCAGTATTTCAGAGCTTCCCTAGTCCAAATAGGGCAGCAAAGCTAACAGTGTATGTGGTTTTTGTTTGGTAAAGCCACCACTGATATTGATAAAAGGAGGGGGGATCAGGAAAGGCAAAATATAAGTAGAAAAACAAAAATATATACAAATCTGATATGTTGGTGGTGTGTGAGGAACCAGGGAATGCAAATGTAAAATAAAAATAAAGAAATAAAATATTATAAAATACAATAAAATTAAAATAAGTGATGACAATAGAAATCTTTAATGTAGAAATGTAATTTGCATGTTGATGAGGGGGAGAAGGAGGAACCAGGGAATTCAAAATATATATAGATTAAAAAAAAATAATAAAGAAATTTAAAAAAAAAATATTATAAAATACAATAAAATTTAAATAAGTGCTGACAATAGAAAACTTTAATTTAGAAATATAGGGCCAGATTCACAGAGTACTTTCAAATTACGCGCGTCGTTTCATTAGTCTGAATCCTCAAACCATGATACGACAGCTTCGGGCTTCAATCCGACTGGCTTACGTGTTCGTACGCCTTCGGATCTACGCTGCAATAATTTTGCGGCTGCTGGGTGGAGTTCCCGTCGTTTTCCGCGTCGGGGTATGCAAATGAGCTTTTTCCGACGATCCACGAAGTTACGAGCGTCCTTCGCAATCTCTTACGGCATCTTTAGTCATCTTTTTGCTGCGTAAAGTTATTCCAGCTTTTATCTGGTCTAGTATTAGACAGCCCATGTTAAGTATGGCCGTCGTTCCCGTGTCGAATTTCAACGTTTTTTTTTATTTTTTACGTAAGTCGTCCGGGAATAGGAATGTACGTAAACGACGCTACTCAAACAAAAAATTACGTAACGGCGTTATTTCGCGCAATGCGCGGCGGGAAATTTCTGAACGGAGCATGCCCAGTTCGATTGCCGTGGGGACGCGCCTAATTTAAATGCTTCATGCCCCCTAATCGTGTATTTTGATTCCGCCGCGAGAAATACACTACGCCGCCGTACCTTACGGGCCAAAATCTACCTGAATTCGTCGTAGAGCCAGGTAAAATACGGCGGCGTAGTGTATCTCTGATACTCTGCGCCAATGTAATTGTACCTCAATCTGGCCCATATTTTGCATGTTTATGAGGGGGAGAAGGAGGAACCAGGGAATTCAAAATATATGTAGATTAAAATAAAAAAATAAAAAAATAAAACAAAATGTTATAAAATATAAATAACATTTAAATAAGTGATGACAATAGAAATCTTTAATTTAGAAATGAAATTTGCATGTTGATGAGGGGGAGAGGGAGGAACCAGGGAATTCAAAATATATAGAGATTAAAATAAAAATAAAGAGATAACATAAAATATTATAAAATATAACTAAAATTAAAATAAGTGATGACAATAGAAATCTTTACTGGAGAAATGTAATTTGCATGTTGATGAGGGGGAGAAGGAGGAACCAGGGAATTCAAAATATATAGAGATTAAAATAAAAATAAAATATTATAAAATATAAATAAAATTAAAATAAGTGATGACAATAGAAATCTTTAATGGAGAAATGTAATTTGCATGTTGATGAAGGGGAGAAGGAGGAACCAGGAAATTATAAATATAAGTAGATAAGCAAACCTATACTATAAAGAATAATGAATTCTGCTATTGCTGATATCTTCTTCTAAAATGATAATTCCCTGGCTTCTCTAACTAATTCAGTTGATTGGGTAGTTCAGCACCCTTCATTGGTCCTGCCTTCACTGCGTGCATGCTTGTTCCATCTCCTGCAGGTGAAGGCAGCATTGTCAGAAGAAGGTCGGCTCCGGCAGCTTCCCGCAGCTCTCTGGCTCCAGGTTTTCCTTTTCCTAGCTGCGGATTATATTTCGGGAAAGCCACATACGGGTTAATTGCAGAGGCAGCGAAGAGGTTACCCAATCCGGGGTAGGGAGTGAGTGGCGGCGCTGCGGCTCGTCCTGTGTTCTGCCGGCGGCTCTGCTCATTTCAGCACCTCGGAGAGCGCAGAGCGGCTGGGGGGCTCCGCTGAGCGCAGGGGAGATCGGGCTTTATGTGGGAGGTGTGCAGCCGGGGCTGATGGGGTGGGGGGTACGGGGGGAGTGATCGGGGTGGATGGATTGCCAGGGGATCTCTTCCCGACTACTGATGCAATAGCAGCTGAGCTGGATTCTACTCAGGACCATGAGGACCTCACTTGAAAGAACTGGAGCTCTGGATCTCCTTCTCCCACCACTATCCTGAAACCCCCCCACTGCCCTCCCCAGCTCTGGACTGCAGCTACCTTGATCATGGCAGGGGGTCGCAGAGGTCTGGTGGCCCCCCAAAACACCTTTTTGGAGAACATTGTCCGGAGATCTAATGGTAAGGACCAGGAAAAGCCATCTCACTCCTCGCCATTGCCCAGCATTGAGGAATAAGGATGTTGCGCTTATTGAATACTTTGCATGGGAGTCTTCACTTTGCCATTTAACCCCCTTTCAGCCACCAGGGATTACACTAGGCACGGCTGAAGCATGTGGCAGCGAAGTGGTTAAGGCATCAGTGCACAGCATGGGTAATCAAAGGGAATCAGCCCATTAGAAGGTAATACAGATATAACGTTGTTCATGGCAAGGTTTGTATGGGATGGATTGTTGGAGGTCTCTTTGGGTTGACTTGGCACCCAGGAGAAGTGCAACTGTCATAAAAATATATATACATGGGACCAGCAAGGGTAATCAAAGTGAATCAGTCCTTTAGAAGGTAATTGTATTGAATGGTTGGGAGGGATCTTTGGATGCCTCTTTGGGTTGACTTGGCACCCAGAAGTGCAACTGTGGTCACAAAATATAAATGGTATCAGCAAGGGAAATCAAAGTGAATCAGCCCTTTAAAAGGTAACATTGTTAAAGGCACTGTTTGACTTGAATGGTTGGGAGGGATCTTTGGATGCCTCCTTGGGTTGACTTGGCACCCAGAAGTAACTGTGGTCACAAAATATAAATGGTATCAGCAAGGGAAATCAAAGTGAATCAGCCCTTTAATGGGTAACATTGTTAAAGGCACTGTTTGACTTGAATGCTTGGGAGGTATTGTTGGAGGTTTCTTTGGGTTGACTTTGCACCCATAAGTGCAACTGTCATCAAAAAATATACATGGTACCAGCAATGGTTAATTGACTTGGCACCCAGGGGAAGTGCAACTGTCATCAAAAAATATATATACATGGTATCAGCAAGGGTAATCAAACTGAATCAGCCATTTAGAAGGTAACATTGTTAATGGCACTGTTTGACTTAAATGGTTGGGAGGTATTGTTGGAGGTCTCTTTGGGTTGACTTGACACCCATAAGTGCAACTGTCATCAAAAAATATACATGGTACCAGCAAGGGTTAATTGACTTGGCACCCAGAAGTGCAACTGTCATCAAAAAATATACATAGTATCAGAAAGGGTAATCAAGTGAATCAGTCCTTTAGGAGGTAATACACATTTAACATTGTCAACGGCCATGTTTGTATTGAATGATTGGAAAGGATTGTTGGAGGTCTCTTTGGGTTGACTTGGCACCCAGAAGTGTAACTGTGGTCACAAAATATACATGGTATCAGTAAGGGAAATCAAAGTGAATCAGTCCTTTAGAACAGTGGTCTCCAAACTGCGGACCGGGGGCCAAATGTGGCCCTTTGCTTGCCTTTATTTGGCCCTTGGGGCACTTTTCATCTTACTGATAGGAGACACTATTCTGCCCACTGACACCAACAATGGGGCATAATTCCTGCCACTGACACCAGCAATGGAGCACTATTTTCCCCTAATACTAAAGATAGGACACTATTTAATCCCACTAATACCTAATATAAACTCTTATTAATGCTGGCTGCCCCCCCCCCCCAAAAGTCTGAGGGACGTTAAACTGGCCCTTTGTTTAGAAAGTTTGGAGACCCCTGCTTTAGAAGGCAACATTGTTAATGACACTGTTTGATTTGAATGGTTGAGGGTATTGTTGGAGGTCTCTTTGCGTTGACTTGGCACCCAGAAGTACAACTGTCACCCAAAAAATATACATGGTACCAGCAAGGGTTAATTGACTTGGCACCCAGGAGAAGTGTAACTGTGGTCACAAAATATACGTCAAGGGTGATCAAAGTGAATGAGTCCTTTAGAAGGCAATACAAATATATAACATTTGTTCCTAGCCCTGTTTGTATTGGATGGCTGGGAGGGATTTGAGGTCTCTTCGGTTTACTGGGAAATCTAAGGGGGTAAATATTGGTAATTACAATGAATCAACTCATAGAAGTTAATACAGCTATATCATTGTTCATGGCAAGGTTTACATTGGTGGGATTGTTGGAAGTCTCTTTGGGTTTACTTGGCACCCAGCAGAAAGAAGTGTAGCTGTGGTCAATAAAAGTATACATATTATTATCATGGGTAATCAAAGCGAATCAGCCCATTAGAAGGTACTACAGATATAATATTGTTCATGGCAAGATTTTTATTGGATGTCTGAGGGGGGGGGGGGGTTCTGGAGTTTTTTTGGGGGTTACTGGGCCCCCAGAAGTGTAACTGTGGTCAATAAAAAATAGACATAGATTTTACATTTGATCTTTAGCTCCTTGTTTGGTTTGCAGAATTTCCTCACATTAAATCATGGCAAGGTTTATATTAGATGGCTGGAAGGAATTGTAGGACGTTTTATTGGGTTAACTGGGCACCCAGGAGACGTGTAACCGATCAATACAAAAATATACAGTACATGTTATCAGAAAGGGTCATCAAAGTGGATTATAGGGTGATACAGATATATAAGATTGTCTCTGGTAAGGTTAGTATTGGATGGCTTGTTGGAGGTCTATTTGGATTTACTGGACACCCAGAAAAAGTCTAACTGGGTTTAATTAAAAGATATACATGTTATCAGAAAGGGCAATCAAAGTGGATCAGACCATTAGGAGTTAATACAGATATATAACATTGTTCATGGCAAGGTTAGTATTGGATGGCGGGGAGGGATTGTTGGCAGTCTGTTTGGGTTCACTTAGTGATCTGGAGAAGAATAACTGTAATATATATATATATATATATATATATACATCTTATTCATGTAGAAATTGCACTTGATCTGCAGTTCCTTGTTTCGTTGGCAGAATTTGCTCAAACTGGATCCTGAGTCATCACTAGTCCTCTGTGACACGTGATGAGTGATAAGATGTCATACATTTACTCATGTTCTTGCAGCTGAATATACTATATATATCTATAGATAGATAGATCTATCTATAGATATATATAGACATTATCTATCTATCTATCTATCTATCTATCTATCTATCTATCTATCTATCTATCTATCTATCTATCTATAGATAGATAGATAGATAGATAGATATAGATATAGATTTATCTATGTCTATATATATATAGATAGATCTATATAAAGAGACAGATATACTGTATATATAGATCTATATAAAGAGACAGATATATATAGATCTATATATAGAGACAGATGTATAGATCTATATACACAGAATAGCTAATTTATATATTGCTATAGAAGGGGGAAATTACACCTGGAGCTCATATATAACTATTCTTTGTGACATAGGAAGGGAAATCAAACCTGGAGCATATATATATATATAGATATATATATAGAGATATATATATCTATATATATAGAGAGATATATATAGCTATTATATATGATATAGAAAGGGAAATCACACCTGGAGGATATATATATATATATATATATATATATATATATATATATATATATATATATATATAGCTATTATATATGATTCAGGATTGGAAATCACACCTGGAGAATATATACCGTATTTATCGGGGTATTGCGCGCTCCGGCATATATCGCGCACCCCTAATGTGGACCTGTAAAATAAACATTTTAGTACTTTTAGTACTTACAGTTTTGGTGTCTTGGGCGGCGTCCATCGGCGGCCTTGTCCGGTCCGTCTTTAGCATCATTGGTGTCCTCTTCTCCAGCGCGCGCCTCGTGTCGAATCACCGCTTCCCGCGCTCAGTTTGAACGCCTCCGCAGACGTTTATGCGTGAGCACGAGCGAAGCCGAGCCTAGCCGAATGTACCCGAGTGCACTGCACTCGGTATATGTCGGCGGCACACTTCAAACTGAGCGCGGGAAGCCGGTATCGGCGTATATCGCGCACCCACGATTTTCCCCTTATTTTAAGATGAAAAAAGTGCACGGTATACACCGATAAATACGGTATATATATATAGCTATTATATATGATATAGAAAGGGAAACCACACCTGCAGCAGACTCTAATCAACTGCAATACTTTTACACTAGGAGTAATACAAGAAAGCCTTTATAATAGTTTGCACACAGTAAAAGTGCAGATTGCAGTAACCCAAAGCAACTGAGTTCAGTCTCCTAACATCTCTGTACAAGATCATTTCTGATTGGTTGCTGGGGGCTCCTGCACATTGCAAAACCTTCTGTTTTATCTGGCTTTATTAAATCATTCTATAAAGTCAAAGCTATTAATATAACCTTCATTGCTCAGCCATGTAAGTTGACTATTGCAAATAAAGTGGTTCTGATGATTTGAAGCCCTCACATAGCCTTTTAATGAAGAGCCCAGTTAGCTCTTTTGAAATGCAAATACTTTCTTCACCATTACTTTGGTGCTGAGTAGGTGATATAAGACTTACCAACCTAGATGTCATATCAACTGTTAGAAAATAGCAGACGCATACAGTAAAACCTTGGATTGTGAGCATAATTCGTTCCAGAAACATGCTTGTAATCCAAAGCACTTGTATATCAAACTATTTTTTTACAGGGTGTAAAAGAGAAGAGAGGCACCTCTAAGTGTAGCAATAAGTTGCTAAATGATGTACCTTCATTAATGTAACAATATTGCTACACTTAGAGGCTCCTCTCTTCTTTTTTATACTCAGTTGTGACATGACACTACTCTTATATCAAGACATCGCTTGTATATCAAGGCAAAATGAACTAAAACACTTTGCTCATCTTGCAAAACGCTCTCGAACCAAGTTACTCTCAAACCAAGGTTTTACTGTATTTTATTTCATAATAATTTGTGCCTCATCCTATTATGAATACCAATAGAATAGGAGCAATAAATCATATAGACAATGAGTCCCCGCATTGTGCAGTATATGTGATAAGATCAGTTGCCTAGGTATCTCTTTTTTCCATCACCTTTCGGAATCTTTTAGTAGACATATGTTTTTATGATTACATTTTTTAAAGCTAGCTTTTAACGTTTATCATTGCCTGTCAACTCATTAATTTATGAGCCAAAGCTGGTATCAGGTTTGGTAAGCCCCATTGCTCTTTGCCTTTTTTCACTTTGTACGAGAGAAAATGAAATTTTGATGAAGAGGCTCTTGTGTTAAACGTCCAGAGGAGTGACGGAGCAATGCTTCGCCAAATTCTCAGGAGAATGGAATCTTCATTTAGATTTGTGGATCTGTGCCTATTGCAGCCAGGACACTGAGAGGTCATCTAGTAAGGTTCAATGTGGGCAGTGAAAGATTCCTGGTTGGTTGCTACGGCTTTTTGTATTTCCACATTGCTTTTATTAGTCTTATTACAGAGTCATCTCTATTTTACATTTTGGTAGATGGTGGTTAAAGCACCTGGCAGTTTCCCTATGTCACTTAGACACTGTGGGTGAGATCTCTGCTCTTTAATGCCTGCATACCTACCGTGCCCATTATGAGGGGTTCCCACTCTCCCTGCTGAATTTTTTAAAATTCATTTTATGTTACAGAGAATGTGAGAGGAGGTTATGGAGCGTGCAAAGGTGGGGGTGGGAAAACCCAGAACTCCCAGGTGGTTAGGAACGCAGTCGTGAATTATAGTATGAGGATCTTGCTGTTAAATTATGCAAAAACTAAGAAGCCAGGGGCTGACTCAGCTTGCCAGGCTTTGCCAACAGCTAAGTCATCACTTTTTGAGGGAAAGTCCTATTAATTTAAAGATTGAAATATTGGTTGAGGACTTCAGCTGTAGGTTTACTTATATTGTTCTGTAATCTAAAAAGCAGGAGATATATTTAAATGATATATCTTTTATATACTGTAAATATATATATATATATATATATATATATATATATATATATATATTGTAAAAAGTGTTGTGACACGCACATGCACTTTAATGCAATCCCAGTCTTAGTCCGTAGGGTTCAATATTCAGTTGGCCCACCCTTTGCCGCCATTCCAGCTTCAATTCTTATGGTAAGTATGTCCACAAGGTTTAGGAGTGTGTCTTTGGGAATAATTGATGACTGCAACCTGCCTGCAGACCCCCACAACAACAACTGGCCATGGTTGTGGGGAAGAGGCCCGCTTGAATAGAACCTTATCAGGACATGGAAAATCTCAGCTTCCTCCACCGTAGTAGAGTGATTTCCAGCTTCCCTAGGGGTCCCTTAGGTATGAGATATGCATACTTACACTGTGCCAAGGTTGACCAGCTAAAGATAATATCTGGTGTTCAACTTTGAAAGAAACTTGTACTGGCAGACACATGGGATCTGCAATAGCTGACGTCTCCTGAAAATGTCAGTTGCCTGGCTTTTAGGCTGATCTGATGTACTGAGACATTTTTGAGCCACTGCCTCATCATATAACTACGGTACAACTTTGTCAGTCTGCCATGTGCGAATCTTCAGTTGGCCGTGGGGCTGCTAATTAGGTTTATCAGATATATGGAAATACAGTATATAGGGTACAACTACAGTGAAAAGTGTTGGGTGTATTTGTATTCAGCCCCCCCTGAGTCAATACTTTGTAGAACCACCTTTCACTGTAATTATAGCTGCAAGTCTTTTTGGGGATGTCTCTACCAGCTTTGCACATCTAGAGAGGGACATTGCCCATTCTTCTTTGCAAAATATCTCAAGCTCTGTCAGATTGGATGGAGAGCTTCTGTGAACAGCAAATTTCAAGTCTTACCACAGATTCTCAGTTGGATTTAGGTCTGGACTTTGACTGGGCCATTCTAACACATGATTATGCGTTGATGTAAACCATTCCATTGTAGCTCTGGCTGTATGTTTAGAGTCGTTGTCCTTCTGGAAGGTGAACATTCTCCCCATTTTCCAGTCTTTTGCAGACTCTAACAGGTTTTCTTTTAAGATTGCCCTGTATTTGGCTCCATCCATCTTCCCATCAACTCTGACCAGCTTCCCTGTCCCTGCTGAAGAAAAGCATCCCCACAACATGATGCTGCCACTACCATGTTTCACAGTAGGGATTGTGTGTTCAGGGTGATGTGCAGTGTTAGTTTTTTGGCACACCAAGCGTTTTGCTTTTAGGCCAAAAAGTACAATTTTGCTCTCATCTGACCAGAACACCTTCTTCCACATGTTTGCTGTGTCTGCGGACTGCAAACAAGACTTCATATGGCCTTTTTTCAACAATGTCTTTCTTCTTGCCCCTCTTCCATAAGGGCCAGGTTTGTGGAGTACACGATTAATAGTTATCCTGTGGACAGATTCTCCCACCTGAGCTGTGGATCTTTGCAGCTCCTCCAGAGTTACCAGAGTTACCTTGGTAGGTTTGCAGTTGTACCATACTCTTTCCATTTTCAGGTGGTGGATTGAACAGTGCTCCGTGAGATGTTCAAAGCTTGGGATATTTTTTTTATAACATAACACTGCTTTAAACATCTCCACAACTTTATCCCTGACCTGTCTGGCGTATTCCTTGGCCTTCATGATGCTGTTTGTTCAATAAGGTTCTCTAATGTCTTGTTTTCACTGCACGGATCGGTTTGGGTCAGTAATTTTGGAGCGGTTCGGATGGGACCGGTCTATTCGCGTGAGCGTTTCCACTGCAAATCGGACCGTGAGGGACCATTCAGGGTTTAAAAAAAATTCCTAGCGCATCCACCAATTAGTGAGATGTATTTGTAGGTCCGCCCTAACCGAACCGTTCCACTCTCTCTGGTCCCTCATCTGAAGCAGGACCCTTGCTGGTGCAGTACGGTTCGGTTTTACGACACGCTTTCATAATGGAAACACCCAAAATAGCGTACCGTACCGAACCGTACCGAACCGATCCGCTCAGTGGAAACGAGGCATAACAAACCACTGAGGGCTTCACAGAAAAGCTGTATTTATACTGAGATTGAATTATGCCTCTTTTCCACTATGCGGATCGGTTCGGTACGGTTCGGTACGGTACGCTATTTTGGGTGTTTCCATTATGAAAGCGTGCCGTAAAAGCGAACCGTATCGCACCAGCAAGAGTCCTGCTTCTCATGTGGGTCCAGAGAGAGTGGAACGGTTCCATTAGGGCGGACCTACAAATACATCTCACTAATTGGTGGACACGCTAGGAATTTTTTCTAAACCCTGAATGGTCCCTGACGGTCTGATTTGCAGTGGAAACGCTCATGCGAATAGACCGGTCCCATCCTAACCGCTCCAAATTTACTGACCCAAACCGTTCTGTGCAGTGGAAACAAGGCATTACACACTCGATTCTATTTACTAATTCGTTTCACTAGATTTTAGTTATCAGAGTAAAGGGGGCTGAATACAAATGCACGCTAGACTTTTCACTTATTTTATTTGTAAACAAAAAATGAAAACCATTTATCATTTTCCTTTCACTTCACAATTATGTGCCACTTTGTGTTGGTCTATCACATAAAATCCCAATAATATACATTTACGTTTTTGGTTGTAACATGACAAAATGTGAAAAATGTCAAGGGGTATAAATACTTTTTCAAGGCACTGTAGAATGCATTAAGGTAAAAAAAAAACTTATGCCTTTGGAAACACTTTAATTAAATCCCAACTTTGTGAAAAGTAGGAGTCCTCCCTTGCAGAGGGGCTGCATCCAAGGGTTAACTACTTGTTTGTGTCCAGAGGAACTGGGTAAGGCAGTTTTAGTTACCCAATGCTCTGCTCCTGCAGGATCCTCTATGCTCCTAGACTGGTCCTTGCAGCAACTTCTCCCATGCATTCCATAACCCTGTACTGAATAGAAGGACCCTGGGGGAGACAGAACAACACAGAGAATATGCTCTACCACAAATAACCTGGGGGACTGGAAACTGGTACTGTAGCCCAGATGCTTTTAAAGTATAGCAATAATCCTCTAATATTACAATGAAGCCGGCTATTCGGTAATATCCATTGTAACAATTCTTTATTGGCTACATGGCAGGATAGAGCAGTAACATACTACCGCGTTTTGGGGGAAGTCTTACTCCTATTTTTAATTAAGGCTTTGACCGAAACGCAGTAGCATGCTACGGCTCTATCCTACCATGTAGCCAATAAAGAATTGTTGCAATGGATGATACTGAGTAGCTGACGCAGAGGAACCGTTGACTGTCAGACTGTGGGAGAGGAGAGGATCTGCTAAGTAAAACTGCTTTTACTATCCCCTAGACATAAAGAAGCAGTTAAAGGCGTTGTAAACCTTTGTGTTTTTTCACCTTGCATTGTTCGGCCCCACAGCCACCCCACGCCCCCCGTTTTACTTACCTGAGCCCCAAATTTCCGAGGGCATGATGCTGCGTTGCTCTCGCCACAGCTTCTCGGCTCTTCATTGGATAGATTGATAGCAGTGAAGCAATTAGCTGGCCGACCAGGCCCAAGTCATACACTTGACGGCTATGGAAGCCGAGTGTATGACACGGGAGCGTGCGTGCAAGGTAACCCCCTCGGGAGAACATCCGCTGACACCCGATCTCGCCCGCTTCCGCATTCCTCCGATTCTTCAGACAGAGAAAAACCCTATTTTTCCTTCCCTCTGCGAATCGGATGAACACGGACAGACGGTCCGTGTTCATCCTATCCCCCCATAGGGCAAATGGAGAAAAGACAGGGCGGTCCCTGCACAGTGTGCGGAGACCGCCCTATCATCTGCCGGCTCAACAGGGATCAACGGAGCGATCCCCGCTGAGCAAGCGGAGGTTCACGGGGCGGATCATTACTGTTCTGCCCCGTGTAAAAAAGGGCCCTAACCCCTCACAGGAAAATCACCACTGTTAAAATTCTGGTGTTACCTTTTTAAGAGTAAATTGTTAATATTATGGTGTCGATTCACAGGGAATTAACACTATTAGGGCCCTTTCAGACGTGCGGACCGTATGTCCGTATTTCCTCCATCCGTTTTCGGATGAAATACAGACATACATGTATCCCTATGGGATTGGTGATGTCAGCAGATGATAATCCGCTGACATCCAATCTCATTAGTCCCCGCTATGGTCCGTTTCTGCAGACGGAGGAAAATACAATTTTTCCATTCGTCTGCAGATCGGATGAACACAGACAGACGGTCTTATGTTTATCCAATCCCCCTATAGAGGAGAGCGGAGATCAGACAGGGTGGTCCCTGCACAGTGTGTGGGGACCACCCTGTCATCTGCCGGCTCAGCAGGGAATCGCTCTGTTGAGCAAGCGAATGGTAAAGGTACAGATCCTCACGGGATCCGGACATGTGAAAGGGCCCTTTGTGTAAACAATCCTCTTTATCCGGTGAAAATACAGAGTTGAACAACTTTAAAGAGTGTTAATTTAACTCTGACAGTGTGCATTGATTATATACTGTATACACCAGGAAAGTGTTTATATAATCCCACAGAGTTAAATTTAACACGGATGATTTTACTGTGCTGTAGTGCAGAATAAGGATTCAACAAAGGGAAGGGCAGTGCACAGCAACCAATATACAATCATCTGTCACCATTCTGGCAGTTTTAAAGTGGTAAAAGGTGAAAAGTGATTGGTTGCTCTGGGTTACTGCACTTTGCATGTCAGTATTACACTGCTTTAGTAAATCGGCAAAGACTTCTCTTATAATCTGGAATCCCGGCTTTATGGAGTGGGAATGCTACTCTCCGGCTTTTGATCCTACGCTGTGAGTTGTCTATGGCACTCTTGTATATATTTTTTGGTGTATCATTAATGATGACAAGTCTGTGTTAGCTCTTATGACAGTTTGAAAGTTGTCATGCATCGCATGCACTTTATGATGTAACCATTATACTGGTTTCTGTCATAATAACAATGGCACAAATACAATCACAATAGCTGATGAAATACATTTCTCTGAGTGATGGGGAGTGTTCAATTTGTTGGATAACAGAAGCATGTTTACATTTTCTGTACTAATGAAATGAATTGCATCTGGAGATATACACAGGTGCGGGGACAGATACAAAGATATTGTAATGATATAGAAGAATATTGTTTAGATCCTCTCCCCCTCCCCCGCCTCCCTCTAAACCTCTGTATTCCTCTGTCCACTTCATCCTCTAATGTATCGTATACTGAAGGGCACTCCAATCCACTTCACGTCAAATGCCACATGCGGAAAAATGACAGCCTAATGGGGAAAATTAGGCAAACAATTCCTTAGTGTAGCAAAAAGTCGTGTGCACTGAGGACGTGTGTGCCAGAATGTTCCATCGTCCATAGAAAATGGCAACATTTCCAGCCGCTAAACAATGCAGAGCTCCATGCTGGAAGAGCCTGCTTGGTGGCTCCAAACATTACATTTTGTATGGAGGGTTTGCACTGTAACTTGCTGTCTGCTTGTTCTGCACTTTAATTAGAGTGGAAATTCTGCTACGCAAGTCCTCAATACCAACGACTATTCCCTACACTCCACTTCATTCGCTTCCTGTCACCTTTTCCCTTTTGGTTTCTTTCTTTCTCCACTTTTTCTCTTCTTTCCTTTTCCTACCTGACTTTATGCTCTTCTTCTATCCATTTTCTTTCTTTCTTCCCTTTTTCCCAATCTCCTTCTTATTTCTTTATTTTCGCCCTCCCACTTACCTTCCTTCTTTCCTTTCTCCCTCCCACTTTCCTTTCTTTCTTTCCCTTCTTCCTTCCTCCTACTCTTCCTCTTTATTTATTTATTTTCTTCCTCCCACTTTCCTTCATTCTTTCCTTCCTCTTTCCTTTCTCCCTCCAATTTTCCTTCCTTCCTTCCTTTATTTCTTTTGTTCTTTCTTTCCCTCCTTCCTTCCTCCCTCCCACTCTACCACACTATTTTTTTATTTTCTTCCTCCCACTTTTCTTCCTTCCTTCCTCCCTTCTTTCCTCTTTCCTTTCTCCCTCCCAATTTCCTTCCTTCCTTTATTTCTTTATTTCCCTCCTCCCCCCCCACCTTTCCTCCTTATTTCATTATTTTCTCTCTCCCACTTCCCTTCCCTCTTTCTTTCTTTCTTTCTTTCTTTCTTTCTTTCTTTCTTTCTTTCTTTCTTTCTTTCTTTCCTTCCTCCCTCCCACTCTTCTTCCTTATTTCTTTATTTTCTTCCTCCCACCCTCCTTCCTTCCTTTCTTTTTTCCCTTTCCTTCCCTCCTTCCTTTCTTCCTTTCTCCCATTCTTTCCTCCCACTCTTCCTCCTAATTTCTTTATTTTCTTCCTTCCTTTCTTCCCCCTACTCTTCCTCCCTATTTCTTTCTTTTCTGCCTCCCATTTTCTATCCTTCCCCTCACCTTCCGTCCTTTCTTTCTTTCTCCCACTCTTTCTCCTTATTTATTCATTTTCTCCCTCCCACTTTCCTTCCTTCCTGTCACCTTTCCTTCACACTTTTTTCCTCCCTCCAATTTCCTTTCCTTTCCATACGCTCTCCTTTCCTCCCCTTTCTTCCTTAATTCTTTGCTGCTTTTCTTTTTTTTCGCCTATCCGTCCATCATTCCTCTCTCAACCCTTCCTTCCCTCTTTCATTCCTTTCTTTTTTTTTTTAAGTGTATTTTTTGTGCGTGAACTCGAGAGAGAGGAGCCGGACTGCAGGAGTTGGGAGTAGGCAGACCCTCCCCCCGGAGGCAATCGCCATCCTTCTCCATGCCCCTGGTGGCAATGGCGGGTGTGAAGGGGGGCCTCCCACTCACCCCGCCCTACCTGCTCCTCTTGGGAGCCCAACTGGGGCCCAACGGGACCCCAATGGGGCAGAGGGACTCCCCCTATGAGGGAGTGAGGGGGCCTAGCCCACCCAGCCAGCCTCGTAGGTCCTTCACCTCTCTTTATTTTAGGAGACCGCATGGCCAAAGTGCGTGTGTTTTAAACCAATTTTGTGTGCGTGCAAGTGTGGTGGTTTTTGTGGGGGGGGGGGGGGGTGGGCGTACTAAGCACAGGCGTACCTTGCATAGCACACCCACCGGTAGCCGGGCTGAGACCACCAAACTCAATTCACATGTAGCCGAGACCGGGATCCGAACCCTTGGCTGCAGAGGTGCCTTTCTTTTTTCTTTCCTTTCCTTTCCTTCCCTTCCCTTCTCTTCCTTTTCTTTCCCATACCTCCCCTGACTATAGCTCTCTTTCCCCACTTCCTCTACATGGTATCTAAATCAGATAATGTATAATCAATCAGATAATGCTGGTTATGGGCAAACACTGTACCTGATCGAATCATGCAATACTAGATTTCACCTGCAGGTGGAGCTGCAGCTGAAATTTGTTATCCAGTCTCCCAGAAAAAAATAAAATAAAAACTGAATTTTTCCTTCACCTCAAAGCTGCTTTTTAATTGGTTGCTTTGCATTGCTGCACTTCTTAGCTGTTTCCGCTGTGTTATTAACTAAAGCCCTTGTAATTACTGTTGTACATTTTGCCATTGTGTTGCCTGCTAGAATCACCGGGAAAGGCTTTCTGTTGTGTGATGAGGCTTCTGAAGCTTTTGTGAACTCACGCTATGCATTTGTTTAATCTTGCGGATCAGGCCTGCTCGGCGGTCTTTTCCGTAGTCACAGCAGAGGATGAATAGTGCAAAGTGTTTTAGGTCATTTAGAAACGCTCGACTTGCAAAGCCGTTTTGTGACTTCTAGGTGCTTAATTGATTACAGCAGCTGCACCCGGGCTTAGCAATAAATAAAACATTCTGCCTTCTATTTCCATCGCCTCCTCCTAAAATATCTGTGCCTACACACACGTTTGCTGGGGGGAAGTGCATTTCCATGTATTGCACAACAATCACAAACCAGATTTTATACTCCTCTGTCAGATTTTCCAGATTCTGAATAGTAACTTTTCAAAAAAGTCAATCATGGAAACCATCCCTGGACTCCCAGAAGACCCTTCCTTCCCTGCCTGGGTAGACAAGCACGTGCCAGGACCCACTGAAGTGAAACACGCAGGGAGGAGGGGTGGGCAGAGAGTGGAGGAAGAGTCTGATACTGACAGTTTGTGATGTCACCCGGTCTGTCATCCCTCCCTTACAGGCAGATTTAAAAAATTTGATCTCCACCAGATGACTGTCAAAATAATTCTTTAAAAAGTTATTAACCACTTCAGTCCCGGACCATATTGCTGGTCAATGACCGGGCCACTTTTTGTGATTCGGCACTGCGTCGCTTTAACTGACAATTGCGCGGTCGTGTGACGTGGCTCCCAAACAAAATTGGCGTCCTTTTTTCCCCACAAATAGAGCTTTCTTTTGGTGGTATTTGATCACCTCTGCGGTTTTTAGTTTTTGCGCTATAAACAAAAATAGAGCGACAATCTTGAAAAAAATCATATTTTTTACTTTTTGCTATAATAAATATCCCCCAAAATATATAAAAAACTATTTTTTTCCTCAGTTTAGGTCGATACGTATTTTTCTAAATAATTTCGTAAAAAAAATAAATTGCAATAATCGTTTGGTTTGCGCAAAAGTTATATCGTTTACAAAATAGGGGATAGATTTATGGCATTTTTAATAATTTTTTTGTACTAGTAATGGCGGTGATCAGCGATTTTTATCGGTACTGCGACCTTATGGCGGACACTTCGGACATTTTTGACACATTTTTGGGACCATTTTCATTTTTATAGTGATCAGTGCTATAAAAATGCATTGATTACTATAAAAATGCCACTGGCAGGGAAGGGGTTAACACTAGGGGGCGAGGAAGGGGTTAATTATGTTCCCTAGGTGTGTTCTAACTGAAGGGGGGATGGGACTGACTTGGGGAAATGACAAATCGCTGTTCATACATTGTATACATTGTATGAACAGGCGATAGGTAATTTCTTCTCCTGACAGGACCGGGAGCTGTGTGTTTACACACACAGCTCCCGGTTCTTGCTCTGTAACGAGCGATCGCGGGTGCCCGGCAATAATCGTGACCACCGGGCACGCATGCGTGCCCCTACTGGCTGAACGGCGAGATGACGTATAGCTACGTGATCTCGCCCAGCCGAGCCGACCTGCCACCGTATAACTGCAGCGGCTGGTCAGCAAGTAGTTAAAGTGATACTAAATCCACAACAATAAAATCAGTCGGTATATGCAGCATAGCATGCTTGTTATACCCACAGTGGAACCTAAGGGGTTAATCAACCGCAATGTGTAAACAGGCTGTTTGATCCTGTCTTCTCTGATCATCCCCTCCTTCCACAGGCCCCAATTTATCTCCTGATAGTACATAGCCTTGGGGGCACTCTGCACATGCTCAGTTTGGTGTGTATTGCTAGAGAGTTTTTTTTTATTTGTGTTTTTGAAGGGTGTGATCAGCACAGGGCCTGTCAGCACTGCCCAGACAGAGGGTCAAGAGTCATGTAGCCTCATAGGACAGTCAGAGAATGAAAACTCCTCCTGCAAGCTTTAACCAGACACTGATAAAAGTCACAAGACTGCTATATACTGCTGATGAGAATGTACTGTGTACTGTGGGAGACCAGAATTAGTGCAGGCTCCTCGGTTTGGTAACATTTTAATTTGTTTTTGGCATGTGCTTTTAGTCCTTGTTCACATTGAACGCGGCTTTAAAATCACGCAACTTTATCTGAAATCGCACAATTTTAAAAATACACCCCTAATGTATATATTATGGCAATTCTCCATACCTGTTTCCTAGTTGAGCTCATGTGTTGTCACCTGGTCACAGGGCTTCAGATAGAGACTACAACTGGCCACACACACTGGCATGGACCACTGCTGCCACCACCAGGAAACCTGACCTGAGAAATGCCATGCAGCCATAACTGAAGTGCATGCAGGTGAAAAGGGAGCTGCGACAGGAATACAGCAATTTTTTGTAATACACAGTGCTTTAGTAGGCAATATGTCACCCACAGGGCCGTCTTAATGAGAGGGCACACCTGGGCACTGCCCAGGAGCCCCAGCTGCACAGGGGGCCCCCATTTTTTCCCCAAAGCAGCTCGTCCTTGAGCCCACGTTGCCCCAAAATTGGGGGCCCCATGATGGCACTGAGAGTAATACATACACAGGGGAGGCAGTCTGCCTCCTACCTACTTAATGTCTGTTTACCTGCACTGTCATCATTGTAGGGGCCCCAGAGCATTACTTTGCCCAGGGGCCCATGATGCTATTAAGACGGCCCTGGTCATCCAGGTAGTGTTAATGTCTACCTAAATTAATTTAATTAAAGGGGAAAGAAAGAACCCATGCATAGCAAAACAACATGTGTGCTTTAGCCACTTGCATCGCAGGGGTGCCGATGCTCGTGACCGGTGGTCGCGATGACCGCCAGCCACGAACGATCGCAGGCACGAGAGGCAGAACATGTGTGTGTAAACACACACGTCCCTGTTCTGTGAGGGAAGGCAGATCGTGAGTTCCTAATCAGTCCTATCCCCCTACAGTTAGAAATACACATAAGGGAACACAATTAACCCCTTGACTGCCCCCTAGTGTTAACCCCTTCCCCGCCAGTGACATTTTTACAGTAATCAGTACATTTTTATAGCACAGATCGCTGTAAAAATGCCAATGGTCCCAAAAATGTGTCCCATGTGTCCGCCATAATGTCTCAGTCCCAATAAAAATCGCAGATCACCGCCATTACTAGTAAAAAAATAATAATAAAAATGCTATAAATCTATCCCCTACTTTGTAGACGTTATAACTTTTGCGCAAACCAATCAATATACGCTCATTTCGATTTTTATTACCAAAAATATGTAGAAGAATACATATCAGCATAAACTGAGAATAAATTTACTTTTTTTTTTTTTTTAAATTGAGATATTTATTACAGCATAAAGTACAAAATATTGTGTTTTTTTCAAAATTGTTTCTCTTTTTTTGTTTATAGCACAAAAAATTTAAATCGCATAGATGATCAAATACCACCAAAAGAAAGCTCTATTTGTGTGAAAAGTCGCACGACCGCGCAATTATCAGTTAAAATGACGCAGTACCGAATCACAAAAAATGGCCTGGTCATTGAGCAGCCAATTCCTCCAGGGCTGAAATGGTTAATACCCCCCTTACCACAACCATATGCACACATCTGCTTCCCACCATTATAAATAATGGAATTTCAGGCAGTCCAGGGTGGCATACATTTCACAGGGGTCTTGGAGAATTTTATACCATAGGGTTGCCGTGAAACCCTATGGCAGGACAGAGAGATCCCACATTCCCAGGTCACGTATACACGATCGGTCCATCCGATGAGAACGGTCCGAAGGACCATTTTCATTGGCTAACCGATGAAGCTGACTGATGGTCTGATGTGCTTACACACCATCGGTTAAATAAACTATCGTGTCAGAACGCGGTGAAGTAAAACACAACGACGTGCTGAAAAAAAAGAAGTTGAATGCTTCCAAGCATGCGTTGACTTGATTCTGAGCATGCGTGGATTTTTAACCGATGCTTTTGCATACTAACGATCAGTTTTGACCTATCGGTTAGCCATCCATCGGTTCAATTTTAAAACAAGCCCTCTGTTTTTTGACTGAAGGATAACGGACCGATGGGGCCTACACACGATCGATTTGGACGGATGGAAACTGAACCTCAGTCCGTTTTCATCGGTTTGAACCGATCGTGTGTACGCGGCCTTAGAGGATAGAAAGCTGTTATAACAGATTTCACTGGCAGTGCCACCCAATGGTAAAATCTGGCATTGCAGCAGGACCATATACCGTATTTATTGGGGTATTGCGCGCTCCGGCGTATAGCGCGCACCCCTAAGGTGGACCCACATTCCTGTAATAAAAAAGATTTTAGTACTTACAGTTTTGGTGTCTTGCGCGGCGTCCATCGGTGGCCTCATCGGGTCCAGCGTCCGTCTGCGGCTTCGGTGGTGTCCTCCGTCCGTCTGCGGCTTCGGTGGTGTCCTCCTCGTCAGGTCCAGCGCCCGTCTGCGGCTTCGGTGGTGTCCTCCTCGTCGGGTCAGGCTTCCTTCTGCAGTGTCCTCCCCGCTCGATCCCCGTTTCCCACGCTGTGCGTCCAGGACGTGACTGCGAGAGAAGCCGTGCCTGCCCGACTATACACGAGTGTACTGCGCTCGGTATATGCCGGCGCAGTAATTCAAACTCGGCGCGGGAAGTGGGTATCGGCGTATATCGCACACCCACGATTTTGCCCTGTATACGCCGATAAATACGGTAATACAATAACCTTATACAGGAACCAGTGTATTCTGCAAGCCTTACTCCAGGTCTTAAATTATTGTAAGCAAAAGTAAGGTAGGGGGATCTTCTGTTATTTTTCAAATATTTTTTATACTATTACACCGAGGATCCTATTTAAAAGACCTTTTTATGTTGGTAATTAGTTGTTTTGTTGAGGTAAAGGGTAATGCAGACATTCCAAGGTGACAGTGATTTTCCTGATCAGTATGATGTCTTTCTGTCTGATAGAATCTTTGTGATTGTCTGAATTCTTTCCTGTAATTGGCTATCATTGATTGGGCATTGAGAGGAGTCATATAGTCTCCTGATTACTTCTGTTTTCCTTCAGTACTTCTGAACAGTAGGGGTTTTCATGTAAGGTCTTAAGGAAAGACAACTGGCATTATAGACAAAGGAAACCGCCATTGCCGACTTTCATTTTTATTTAACAGCCTACAATTTCTAGGGCCTTTATCCCAACTTCTTAGTACATAAAGAGTGTATCAATTATCTGGAACGTGTATACAGGTTACTTTTTCCAAACCACCACAATCTGCTCCCAGTTCTGTGGCTCAAAAAAATGGATTCTGAGGCTAAAGAAGACAGTCCAACTGAAATTTCTGTTCAGAACAGCTGAATATATTCCAGGTGCACCAAACTAGAAGGTGTGCAATGTCTTATAGTTGGTTTATTTCTAAAGCAGCCACTGCCTGAGTAAAAAAGCCTGCCCACTGCCATACAGTACATGCTGTAGAGAAATGCCCTTGATCTCTATGTGGAAGTAGTGGTCTCTGAGGTTGATACTCAATTTGAGTCAGACCTATATATCTGCAACCATTACGGCTCATTCTGACTCAACAGGGGCATGCTGGACCTCTACATAGAGACTAGGGTTGTCCCGATACCGATACCAGTATCGGGACCGATACCGAGTATTTGCGGGAGTACTCCGCATATCGCAAAGCCGCCGCGTTAATCACTGTGCGGCGAACATTACAGGCACTTTTAGTTTGAATAGCTGTTTTGCCCGCCGCGCCGTGTATAGACACGGATCTGTCCAATCCCGAGCAAGGGGGAGTGTCCTTTACACGGCGTGGCGGGCAAAACAACTATTCAAACTAAAGGTGCCTGTAATGTTCGCGGCACGGTGATTAACGCGGCGGCGGCATCATCATCATTAGGTATGGGGGACATGCCAATATATGTGGGGGGACATGGCTGCATATATAGGGGACATGGCTGTATATATGGAGGGACATGGCTGCAATATGTGGGGGACATGGCTGCAATATGTGGGGGGACATGGCTGCATATATGTGGGGGACATGGCTGCATATATGGGGGACATGGCTGCAATATGTAGGGGGACATGGCTGCATATATGGAGGGACATGGCTGCAATATGTGGGGGACATGGCTGCAATATGTGGGGGGACATGGCTGCATATATGTGGGGTGACATGGCTGGATATATGTGGGGGGACATGGCTGCATATATGTGGGGGGACATGGCTGCAATATGTGGGGGGACATGGCTGCATATATGTGGGGGGACATGGCTGCATATATGTGGGGGACATGGCTGCATATATGTGGGGGACATGGCTGGATATATGTGGGGGACATGGCTGGATATATGTGGGGGACATGGCTGGATATATGTGGGGGACATGGCTGCATTTATGGGGGGGCATGGCTGCATTTGGGGACACATTTAAAAAAAAGTATCGGTATTCGGTATCGGCGAGTACATGAAAAAAAAAAGTATCGGTACTTCGTCCTAAAAAAGTGGTATCGGGACAACCCTAATAGAGACCACTGCTTCCACTATTGTGTTAGCCTTTTTAAATCTTTTATTGTGTATCTCAGTGCTGCATGTCATTGCTCAGGGAAGGTTATGGCAAACAAAAAACAATTCTGTGGTGTAATCCAATTAAAAGGTATCTTCCAAAGTCTTGCAGCTCTCCTCAGAATCGTGGAAATTCATATAACTAAGATCCATTCTTTTTTTCTTTATCAGGGAAGGTTATGGCAGCAGTGGAAAATGGTTATACGTGGAACGCTGGCACTGCTACTTGTAGTATCTATAGGAATTGCATGTAAAAGGGTGACAACGCGAGAAAGCAATTTGGAGATAGGGACACAATAGGGTTGTCAGCCTATAAGAGGAAGTGCCTGGACAAGAATCCTTATGGTAGAATTACTAGGTATTGATTTAATAAAACAGCAGATTTAAAAAGACTGAACATGGCTTTGCAATGCACATAGAGGGGAGTTTGTTAAAATTCCTGCAATGTACATAGGGGGAGGGTTTTTTTCTCAACAGAAATGGATTTTCTCTTTAAATGTAAACCCAATCACTGAATTCTCCTATAGTCTTTAATATACGTTATTATAGACTATATGAGATTTTGGTGATTGGATTTAAAGAGGAACTCTATTTTTGTTGAGAAAAAAACCCTCCCCCCTATGTACATTGCAGGAATTTTAACTAACTTTGTTGCAGATTCCTACGTTTGCTATTCTGAAGAAACAACTGTTTGTTTTTTTGTGTCCGTCTGAGTTTATAATTATCAATCAGTTGCTGTATTTGTGGGGCTCTAATGAGAAGAGTGGCAGGGACTGCATCCCTTTAGAAGTGATGTCCCTTTGAGAGTATAAAATGAAATTTTTCTTGCAGGGGATGCCCAAAATATGACTTGTATCTTAGTGCAGACTTCTGGTAAAAGCAGGGAGCCAATCACACAAGTAGGAAATGACATATCTGGGGGGCATTCTGTATACATTCTCTGTACAGAACACCTCCAGGTTGCCACATTGCATTTTACAAAACACTAAATAGCTGCAGACTAAAAACTAAAGGTAATTTTTTTATTAAAGTGGAGGTCTACCCTAAAAAAAAAAAAAAATCACCAAAATTCTACAAAAAAATTGGAAAAAAAAGTGAAACATTTTTTTTTTGTACTTACCAGAAATTGTGGTTGCTATGCAGATCTTCCTAATCTGCCTCTTCCTAGTCTGCGGCTGGTCTTCATTCTTGGGTTGTCTTCTGGAGGATGGGGTGCGCTGCCTTCTGGGAACTGTGTGTATCCCAGAGAGCAGCTGCCCATCCATACAGCGCTGGAAGACTCGCGCATGCGCAGTAGGAAACGGGCAGTGAAGCCGCAAGGCCCCACTGTCCGTTTCCCTTAGTGAGGATGGCGGCGCCGGGAGCTGCAACGATCGAGGGATTGGCATTGGGGGGCTGACATCGCGGGAGCCTAGGACAAGTAAGTGCCCTTATTAAAAGTCAGCAGCTACAGCTGTTTGTAGCTGCTGACTTTTAAAAAAAAAATCGCGGGTGGAACCCCGCTTTAACATTCAATAGCAATATGACTTGTGTCGCAATTGTATATACTATATCGTTTTTTTTACTTGCTATTTTGTTCCCATGAAAGAGAGCATGCTTACATAAAGTATTCCCATTAGCAGCTACATAAAAGGTTATGAAAGGAGGTAAGAGGATGGTTGGAGGAGCTGGGCCAACACAGACAGTTATTAGACACTCTTAGAAAAGAAAATGGCTATAATGTGGCAGAGGGGGGGGGGGGGGGGGGGAAACTTGACCGTGCTTGCAAATTGACTCTTCCTGAACTAGTCAGTTTATCTAGCAAGTGAGTATATATTTTTACTGCAAGTAAGCAATTGAAATACTTAACTTTCCTGTGCTTTTTCCTGCAACTTTTTAAGGTAATGGCAGGATCTATTTATGGATGAGAGTTTGGCATGCATTTTAAACACATCTTTTTCACTTTCTCCCCAAATCATACAACATTATGCAGTATTAGTTTGCATTTAGCCCAAAATTATTAAGCTCACCACCTGCACGTCTGATGACTCCCTCACTAACATAATAACATAAAAAAAATATATATACCTTATACAGTGGGGATCGAAAGTTTGGGCACCCCTGGTAAAAATTAGTATTAACGTGCGGTGCATAACGAAGCCAAGGAAAGATGGAAAAATCTCCAAAAGGCATCAAATTTCAGATTAGACATTCTTATAATATACTACTGTTTTCTGTAATTTTGAAAGTGTAAATGATGGAAATAAAATCTAACTTTTTTTGACATATTATAAGAATGTCTAATCTGTAATTTGATGCCTTTTGGAGATTTTTCCATCTTTCCTTGGCTTCGTTATGCACATTAATACAAATTTTTACCTTGGGTGCCCAAACTTTTGATCCCCACTGTATACTCGAGTATAAGACGAGGCCATAATTTAAAAAACAAAATAAAACTGGGAAAACGTATTGACTCGAGTATAAGCCGAGGGTGAGAATGCAGCAGCTTCTGTAAGCGGAAAAAAGGGTCAACAATGCCAATTTGCAGCTTCACTGTGCCCATTTGCAGCCTAACCTCACTGTGCCCATTGCAGAATGCAATCTGTGTACCTGAGTCTGTGACATAGATGGCGATCATGCAGTTTTAAAAATTTGCGCTCCTCCTTGTGCTGTTCCGTGATAGGCGGAACACTCGGTTTCTCAGCAAACGCTGTGTTCAGTGTTCCACCTATCACGATCACCCTCTTGTTTGTGATAGACGAGAGGACGATCGTAATAGGCGGAACACTGGACACAGTGTTTGCTGGAAAACCGAGTGTTCCGCCTATCACGGAACAGCACAAGGAGGAGCCTGAGGGCCAGATTCTCATAGAATTTCGCTTGCGTATCGTAAGCAATTTACACTACGCCGCCGCATCGTACTAGAGCAAGTGCCGTATTCTCTAACCATTTGCTCCTTAGTTTGCGTTGGCGTAGCGAAAATGGCCCAGCGTAAGCCCGCGTAATTCAAATGAGGCGGCTTGTATTTAAATGAAGCGCGCCCCCGCGTCGAATGAACTGAGCTTGCGCTGGCTAGGGAAAAAGGCCAGTGCGCATGCTCCAGCTCACGTCGGAAAGCGTCGTTGAAACCGACGTCAAAACGACGTGAGCGTCATTACGCAATGCCCCTATTCGCGAACGAGTTAGTAAAACGACGTAAGCGACGGAAAAAGCCGACGCTGACCCGACGCCATACTTAACATGGCATTCGACGGCATCCGACGGTACTTCGTAAGGTTACTCCACATAGAAGCTGGGGTAACCTTACGCGGACGAAAGCGACGTACGCGACGACGGGTCGGCGTAAAAGCGATCGGGAATAGGCGTACTAGCCTCATTTGCATATGCAAATGAGAAAACAACGTAAAGGCCACCTAGTGGCCGGAGTTGTCATTACAACTACGATCCGCAAGTGTAATGGTTTTACACTTGTCGGATGTTGAAGCGTATCTATGCAAAAGTGATGCTAAGCATCACGCGCATAGATACGAGGAAAAGAAAACGGCGATACGACGGGGTTTCTGAGATACTCCGTCGTATCGCCGCTGAGAATCTGGCCCTGAGTTTTTAAAACTGCATGGCTGGCGTCCGAATATGTCACGGACTCGGATACACAGATCGGATTCTGCAATGAGCAACGTGAGGTCAGGCGGCAATGGACTCAGGTACTGACTCGAGTATAAGCCGAGGGGGGTCATTTTCAGCCCCAAAAAAAGGGCTGAAAAACTCGGCCTATACTCGAGTATATACAGTACTTTCTATATTAAGTACTGTAAACTTGCACAGTTATAATAATTATAACTAGTATATAGTATAACTATTATAATATATTTAATTATATCATTATTATATTATTTAAAAAAAAATACATCTTATTAATGAATATATTAATATACAGTATAGTAAGTGAATATAATAATAGTATAATATAGTATTATAATTATTTAATATTATATATCATATGAAACTGGATATTCACATTCAGAAAGCCCTGATGACACTGGTTCTCTTTAATAGAATACATCACATACCTAGCTGCAAAATTATGTTATGTACATTAAACACCCCAGGTAATCAAGCATAATAAAATGGTTTGAACCTTAAACCAGCAAAAATCTGCAAGGAAGGGCATTAGTAAAGAGAGCCACATTAATAGGATAACCAAACCATGGCTCCAACTCGCAATTTACTCCATAATGTATTAAAAGGTTTCACTAATGGATGTTTCATGTAGCGGGTATTGCTATTTATCAGCGCTGAGCATAATGGAGCTTGAAAAGGAGACTTTTTTTTCTCCAGAGTGGGGTTTGATTTCAGCGTGGATTGAAACGTGAGCATCGCGGAATCTCTGTCAACCTAATGATATTACAGAGAGTACTTCTGACAGCAGACGAGCTGCTAGAATATTATTATAGTCAGTCGCTTTTCTTCTCCAAGTAATGTCACGTATAAGTAGGTCTGAATACCATGGGAAGAACCCCAATATGTATATTCAATATTAATTGCAAGTTTTTGTAACTACAAAGGACATCATTTAGAAAAGTGTCTTAACCCTTTCATGACTAAGCCTATTTCTGACATTTGGTGTTTACAAGTTAAAATCCATATTTTTTGCTAGAAAGTTACTTAGAACCCCCAAACATTATATATATTTTTTTAGCAGAGAAAACAAAAAAGGCGAATGTTGCAATATTTTATGTCTGACGGTATTTGTGCAGCGGTGTTTTAAACGCAACCTTTTGGGAAAAATGTACTTAAATGAATTAAAAAAAAAAAAATTAAAAATAAAGTTAGCCCAATTTTTTGGTATAATATGAAAGATAATGTTACCCCGAGTAAATAGATACCAAACATGTCACACTTTATAATTGCACGCACTCGTGGAATGGCGACAAACTACGGTGACTAAAAATCTCCATAGGTGACGCTTTATACTTTTTTTACGGTTACCAGGTTAGCGTTACAGAGGAGGTCTAGGGCTAGAATTATTGCTCTTGCTCTGACGATCGCGGCTAAACCTCACATGTGTGATTTGAACACCGTTTTCAAATGCGGGCGCGACTTCCATATGCGTTTTCTTTGTTGTGTGAGCTTGCGGGGAAGGGGGGAGCTTTAAAAAATATTTTTTTTTATAATATTAAAATTGAGGTTTTTTTTTTACATTTTGATCACTTTTATTGCTGTCACAAGGAATGTAAACATCCCTTGTGACAGTAATAGGTGGCGACAGGTACTCTTTATGGAGGAATCGGGGGTCTAAAAGACCCCCGATCCCTCCTTTGCACTTCAAAGTATTCAGATCACCGAAAACGGTGATTCTGAATACTGTGTAAAAATCCGGTGCTATTGGCAGCTGAGAATCCCGGAAGTGACGTCATGACGTCGCTTCCGTGTTTACATTGCGGAGACTGCATCGAAGCCGTTTACGGCTTTGTTTCAGTCTGCGCCTGGACACTGGATGTGCCGGATCGAGGGACGGGAGGCCCGGTCAAAGCGGCGAGAGGTGGCGGGAAGCGGAATGTCCCCTGCCGCTCCTCCGGCATAACAACCGGGAGGCTTTTAGCCGCTTCGGTTGTTATGCCTGGATAGCCAATAGCCAAATCTAAACAACGGGACCGGGATGATGCCTGCAGCTGCAGGCATCATCCCGGTATAACCCCCGAAACCGAGGACGCATATATGTGTACGCTCGGCGGAAAAGGGTTAAAGACAACCTCTCTTGCTAATTCATTGACCTGTTTGAGGTAATGGGGTTGATTTACTAAAACTGGAGAGTGAAAAATCTGGTCGAGCTCTAAATAGAAACCAATCAGCTTCCAAGTTTACCTAAACAAGCTGAAGTTAGAAGCTGATTGGCTTGCAGATCTTAAGTGCTTAAATTTCAGTAAATCTTACCCAACGTGTGATATATTTTCTTGTATATATTATTTGCATAAAATAAAACTTTCTTCTTTTCTGCCTTGTGAAGGTACTGTATATACTCGAGTATAGGCCGACTTTTTCAGCACATTTTGTTATGCTGAAAAAGCCCCCCTCGGCTTATACTCGAGTCAGGGTCTCCTGCTGTGTCAGTCTACTGTTCAGCAGCTGTCCACTGTAACAAACTGAATCGGTATTCCGTCTATCACGGATGAGGAGGAGGCATAGGCGTCCCCTGACATTTTTCCAGGGGGGGCGCTTCCGCAGCGGCAATACACAGTCGCATTTAACCCTTTCTTCAAACGCTAGCAGGGGTTAAAAGCACCCTGCTAGTGGCCAAATAGCGCTGCTAAAGCGATGGTAAAGCGGTGCTTTACAATAACGCAGCCAGCTGGCAGTGTGAAATAGCTCTTGAGATAATTCAGCTTCACTCCATGCCCATATAAATATAGCTTAGAGAATGTACAGACCCCCCTTCAGCACAGACCCCTCCATTCAGCACAGACCCCCCTTCAGCACAGACCCCTCCATTCAGCACAGACCCCCCATTCTGCACAGACCCCTCCATTCAGCACAGATGGATCCCCATTCAGCACAACCCCCCCCCCTTCAGCATAGACGGACCCCCCCTCATCCCATTCAGTACCTCAGATCATCCATCAGCACGGCATGGGCACAGCAGGTTCCCTGTGTACACATAAACACTGGAGGGGGAGGTGGCTTCATTCTGCTCGCTGTGTCTGTGTGAAATCCAGCCCAGGACTGCTTAGACAGCCCACAGCCGCGAGACTCTTCAACACCTTCTCGATTTTCCAGGGGGGGTCAATTGCCCCCCCCCCTTGCCCTATGGAGCGGACGCCCATGGGAGGAGGTGGGACTTTGTTACAGTGGTTGGCCACCGACTGCAGTTGCATGCCACAGTGGGAGATCAAAGATACATGAGGCTGCAAATGGGCACAGTGAGGCTGCAGATGAGCATACACAGTGAGGCTAAAAATGGGCACAGTGAGGCTGCAGATGGGCACAGTGAGACTGCATAAGGGCACAGTGAGGCTGCAGATGGGCACAGTGAGGCTGCAGATGGGCACAGTGAGGCTGCAGATGGGCACAGTGAGGCTGCAGATGGGCACAGTGAGGCTGCAAATGGGGACAGTTATGCTGCAGATGGGCACAGTGAGGCTGCAGATGGGCACAGTAAGACTGCATAAGGGCACAGTGAGGCTGCAGATGGGCACAGTGAGGCTGCAGATGGGCACAGTGAGGCTGCAGATGGGCACAGTTATGCTGCAGATGGGCACAGTGAGGCTGCAAATGGGCACAGTGAGGCTGCAGATGGGCATTTTTGACCCTATTTTCCACTTACAGTAGCTGCTGCATTTCCCACCCTAGGTTTATACTCAAGTCAATACATTTTCCCTGTTTTTTGTGGTAAAATTAGGTGCCTTGGCTTATATTCGGGATGGCTTTTATTCGAGTATCATGGGCGTGCGCACAGGGTGTGCCTGGGCACACCTTAATGCCCGGGCACACCCTAATGCCCGGGCACACCCCAGGGCTTTTTTGCTGCCAAAATGTGTGAGAACTTTTTCTCTAATTGACACTGGTAGCTGCGAGTGGGACTATTTGTCATGGATGTGTATAATTCCTGTGGGAACTGCAGCCACTGGCTGCGGAGTAATCAGTCAGTCAGCCGCATTTTCATTTTCCGATGCTGACTCTGTAGTTCCGGCTACATCATCCCTGTCAGCTAGATATCACTCCGCCGCCAGCTGTCAGAGAAGAAGCCTGTGAACTTCAGAAAACTCCTGACTGCTCACTTCACAGCTGTGGCTGCAGTTCTCCTCACACAAGGGCGGATCCAGAGTCTAGTCTCGGGGGGGGCACTGCCAGAAAATAAGGTGTCGCTTACAGAACTCAATTAGGTGTCCGATGTGTCCGCTGCAATGTTGCAGTACTGCTAAAAAAATCAATGATCCCCGCCATTACTAGTAAAACATATTTAAATATGAATGCCATAAATCTATCCCATGGTTTGTAGACGATTGTCAGGGACTGCAGACGTGGTACAAGAGATGGTCAGAGACTGCAGACGTGGTACAAGAGATGGTCAGAGACTGCAGACGTGGTACAAGGGATGGTCAGAGACTGCAGACGTGGTACAAGAGATGGTCAGTGACTGCAGACGTGGTACAAGGGATGGTCAGAGACTGCAGACGTGGTACAAGAGATGGTCAGAGACTGCAGACGTGGTACAAGGGATGGTCAGAGACTGCAGACATGGTACAAGAGATGGTCAGAAACTGCAGACATGGTACAAAAGCTGGTCATAGACTGCAGGCGTGGTACAAGACATGGTCAGAAACTGCAGACGTGGTACAAGGGATGGTGAGAGACTGCAGACGTGGTACAAGGGATGGTCAGAGACTGCAGACGTGGTACAGGAGATGGTGAGAGACTGCAGACGTGGTACAGGAGATGGTGAGAGACTGCAGACGTGGTACAGGAGATGGTGAGAGACTGCAGACGTGGTACAGGAGATGGTGAGAGACTGCAGACGTGGTACAGGAGATGGTGAGAGACTGCAGACGTGGTACAGGAGATAGTGAGAGACTGCAGACGTGATACAAGAGATGGTCAGAGAATGGAGACATGGTACAAGAGATGGTCAGAAACTGCAGACATGGTACAAGAGATGGTCAGAGACTGCAGACATGGTACAAGAGATGGTCAGAAACTGCAGGCGTGGTACAAGATATGGTCAGGAAAACTGCAGATGTGGTACAAGGGATGGTCAGAGACTGCAGACGTGGTACAGGAGATGGTCAGAGACTGCAGGCATGATACAAGAGATGGTCAGAGACTGCAGACGTGGTACAAGTAGATGGTCAGACTACAGACGTGGTACAAGGAGATGGTCAGAGACTGCAGACTTGGTACAAGGAGATGGTCAGAGACTGCAGACGTGGTACAAGAGATGGTCAGGAAAACTGCAGACGTGGTACAAGAGATGGTCAGGAAAACTGCAGACGTGGTACAAGGGATGGTCAGAGACTGCAGACGTGGTACAGGAGATGGTGAGAGACTGCAGGCATGGTACAAGAGATGGTCAGAGACTGCAGACGTGGTACAAGGAGATGGTCAGAGACTGCAGACGTGGTACAAGAGATGGTCAGAGACTGCAGACGTGGTACAGGAGATGGTCAGAGACTGCAGACGTGGTACAAGGGATGGTCAGAGACTGCAGACGTGGTACAAGAGATGGTCAGAGACTGCAGACGTGGTACAAGGGATGGTCAGAGACTGCAGACGTGGTACAAGAGATGGTCAGAGACTGCAGACGTGGTACAAGGGATGGTCAGAGACTGCAGACATGGTACAAGGGATGGTCAGAGACTGCAGACGTGGTACAAGAGATGGTCAGAGAGTGCAGACGTGGTACAAGGGATGGTCAGAGACTGCAGACGTGGTACAAGAGATGGCCAGAGACTGCAGACGTGGTACAAGGGATGGTCAGAGACTGAAGACATGGTACAAGAGATCATTGCAGCCTCACTGTGCATATGAACGCAGCCCCACCTTTGTATATGAATGCAGTCCCACTTTTGTATATCAATGCAATCCCACTTTTGTCTATCAATGCACCCCCGCTTTTGTCTATGAATGCAGCCACACTGTGCACGGCACTCACCATGGCATTGCCTCGATCACACACAGCAGGCATCTCCTCTCCCGACGTGTGTCATGGAACAAACAGGAGCTGAAGGTCTGTGTTCGGTAGGCCAGTGTGCTCTAGCAAGGTCCCCCCCTAGACAGGCTTGTGTGATAGACAAAACACTGATTGTCAGGAAAGGTCCCCCCGCTGGGGATTCTGCCTGTTATTTGGGCTGCAGTACTGGCCTCCACCAGTGGGGAGTTCTTGGCAGTATGGAGCACACAGCCCTTCCTGCGTTCAGGTGTGACCTGAATGCAATCAGCACGCCTCTATAATACCCGGCGTGTGTAATCACTCCTCGCCCTGGTATCTGTCTACTAACCTGAGCCTGATATCTGACCCTGAGCCTGCTGTCCCCTTTCTTGACTTCTGATCTGATCCGACCTGACCTGATCCCTCTCCTGGACATTCCCTTCCTGCCCATTCCCTGTCTGCAGCTTCTTCTGTGATCTCCTGGTATATGACCTCGGCTTGGCTTTTGGTTTATGATTACGGCATTTCCCCTTCACTTATATATGCTTTGTTGTCATTTGTGCACTGTTTGTCTTCACCTGTTTTGTTCACCTTGTAAATAAACACCTTTTATTTCACTGCATACAGTGTTGGTCTCCTCTGTGTAGGCACACAGTACTGGTCTATTTAGAATCCCTGACACTGATTCAATCAGTGTTCCATCTCTATCTACTATCACACGAGCAGGTCTAGCACAGGCAGCACAGCCGAACACAGATCCAGCTCTCACACACAGCCAGAGATGCCCGATGTCAGCAGGAGAGAGGGGAGTGCTGCAGTCAGCAACAGCTCAAAGCAGCCTCAGGACAGGCAGCCTACCAGCCCTGGTGATGAGAGAGAGAGAGAGTGACAGACTCGGCAGCAGCAGCTGCAGGCACCGCAAAGCAGTTTAAAAAAATGATTAAAAAAAAGTTATAAAAAATAAATAAAACAATATATAAAAAAAAAAAAAAAAAACATTTATTAAAAAAAGGGGGTTTGACACATGGGGCCCTGGGGACCTCTGAGCCCTTTAATAAAAATATATCTATATATAAAAAAAGAGAAAAAAATAAATAAAATATAAAAAAATTTAAAAAAAATATAAAAAAAAGGAGGGTTGTCCTCCGGGGGCCCTGGGGACCTCTGTGCCCTTTAATAATAATACTAACAATAATAATAATAATAATTTTTATATATATATATATATATATATATATATATATATATATATATATATACACACATTTAATAAAAAAGGGGGGTGGTCATCTGGGGCCCTGGGAATCTATGGGCCCCTGGGGACCTCCAGACCCCTAAAAAAAGGGGGGGTTGCCATACGGGGCCCTGGCGGCCTCCGGGACCCTGGGGATCTCCGGACTTCTAAAAAAAAAAAAAAAAAAAAATATGTTAAAAAAATATTTTTTTTTTATAAAAAAAATAAATAAAAAAAGAGGGGTTTGCCATCTGGGGCCCTGGTGGCCTCCGGGCCCCTGGGGACCTCCGGACCCCTAAAAAAAAAAAAAAAAAAAAAAATTTTTTTTTTTTTTTTTAAAGCCAATGTGACATGATTGCCTCGGGGGGGGCAATTGCCCCGTTGCCCCCCCCCCTGGATCCGCCGTTGTCCTCACAGGAGTTACCCGCCATCCTATGCCCTGTGTGCCAGAAGACATCTGCTTGCCGATCTCCTCTCTGATGCAGCAGAAAACTGTCTCTCTCCTCAGTTTCCTATCTGGCTGAGTCAGTCGGGGCTTTCAGTGTCTGTCACAGCTCAGAACAGGTGGGAGGAGCAGGAAGAGGAAGAGATCATCACACACACAGAGTGCACCCATAATCTCTTTCCTCCTGTCCAGCACACAACGCAGCTCTCCCTGGGGGTGACTGGAGATGTGAGAGGACAGATAGCAGCCTTTACATGTGAGTACCGACATCCTCTGCCTTCTCCACTATACAATTCTGTGCTGTAAACATGCCATGTACTTTTTTGGTCAGGGTTACTGAAAGAGAAAGTACAATTCTTGAAGAGGTTAGGAATTTCTGGGACTTCTGAGGTGTTAACAAATGTATTCCACATACACATTATATCCTGTTATTTTATTTAATTTTTTTTTTAATAACGCATAACGTGTATATGGAATACATCTATGGAGCACCTCAGAAGTCCCAGAAATTCCTAACCTATCAAAAAGCTTATCATAATAATAAAGCCCAACTCCAGGACAGTAAAATGGCCAGCCTTGAAGTGTGTGGGGGGAGCGGGGGGGGGGGGGGTAACCTCTTTTACTTACCCGATTCAAATTTCTCTTCCTTCACCCCAAAGCCATGACATCATCACATACCATACAGGGACATTGACCCTGTATGGTATGATGGGGAGGCTGGAGTGTGACCACAGCCAGTAACTTAAGTTACATTTACACTGGGGCATTACGGGCGTTGGCCTTTACCGTCGGTTTTGCTGCGCTTTTCGGCCACTAGCGGAGTTCTTTAAACCCCCGCTAGCGAACAAAAAAGGGTTAAAACCACTGCAGCAGCACTTTACCAGCAGTTCGGAGGCGCTGCCCATTGATTTCAATGGGCAGGGGTGCTTTAGGAGCGGTGAATACCTCAAAGATGTCCTGCCCTTGGGCTTTCACACTGGAGTGAAAGGAGAGGCTATTTCAGGGCGCTTTGCAGGCACTATTTTTAGCGCTATAGCGTCTCCAAAACGCCTCAGTGTGAAAGTAGCCTAGGTTATAGGAATATAAGAATGTATAAACTACGGGCCAGATTCAGGTAGAGTTACTCTGGAGTATCAGTGATACTCCAGCCTAACTCTCACTTTGAGCCGGCGTTTCAGTTTTCAGTAAGCAGAAAACAAGAAACGACGGGTTGGAGCTCCTATACGAGCGGCGTAATTGTATTTCGCCGTCGTATCGGAACTGCAATTTTAAAAATGGCGCTCGGGGCGTTCCCACTGATTAACGCCGAGAATATGTTAATCAGCGAGAATCGGCAATTCACGATCGTATTCGGGCCCGACGCAGTGATTTTCCGACGTTTCCGTAAGAGATACGCGGCGTAAAGAAAAACCAGCCCCCTAGTGGAGTATCCTATGTTAAGTATGGCCGTCGTCATCGCGTCGAATTAAAAAAAATTAGAGTCGTTTGCGTTAAACGTCCGTGAATGGGGATTGACGTCATTGACGTTCACTGACAGAATTTGGAGCATGCGCACTGACAGTCGCGCCTATTTTAAATACTACACGCCCCCTACCTGCCCAATTTGAATTCCGCCGGCTCATTTTCGCTACGCCGCCGCAACTTTAGGAGCAAGTGCTTTGTGAATACAGTACTTGCTCCTAAAGTTTCGGCGGAGTAACGTAAATGAGAAAAGTTACTCCAAAATAAAGATTCGCCCATCTACCTGAATCTGGCCCTACAAGTTCAATCCAACACTGCAGCCGGCACACTGATCAGCACACATGTAGTTCATTCACACTGCCTACAGCTCTGCAATGATAACCATACAGAGGTGCAGGCAACAGAACTGTAGGCAGTGTCTGCAGGAGCCTGACCCTTCACCCGCACTCTGCGGGCGCAATACTTTGCAGTCTCCAGTTTTAAAAGAGAATAAATGCCCTAGCAAAAATCTATGCATAAATAGATAGTTTTATGTAAATATATGTGTTTGTGTGTGTATATACAGTATATGTATGTGTGTGTGTGTATGTGTATATATATATATTATACATATGCATGTGTGTTTGAGTTTTGGGGTGCACACCCTAATGCAATCGGCTGCGCACGCCTATGTCGAGTATATATATGCCCTGATGTCACCACACTGGCTTGAAAAAGGCAGAAAAAAAAAAAAACAGATCTTAGGGAGGTTTCAGGAATGGCCAGGTGAGGCCGGGGTTCTGATTTCAAGCCCAACCAATCCATTTTTTTGTACATTGCTACTGATGATCTCCCTCCTCAAATATTGGTTGCCCAGCCATCTTTCCTAGTCCTCAGTGAACTGTGGAGAGCGCCTTATAGCACTGGGTGATTCATTTGAGCTAGAGGCCGCGCTGGACCAGTAAAAAAGGTTCTTGATTAGGTGGTTCTGCGGATGAATGATGGTATTGATCTCTCTTTGGATATATGGGCTGCTACCTTACTGGTACAACAGAGTTGTCGTTTTAGCTGAGAAGATACTTGAGTAGGGAGAGAGGAACACCCGGTGTTCAGCATAGGGAAACTCTTGATGAAGAATATGAACTAAAAAAGGGGGAAGTTTGAGACTATAAGGCTTTATTTCCACTGGCGTTTTTACAGCTTAACCACTTCCTTACTGGGCATGTATACCCCCTTCCTGACCAGGTGAAATTTCAGCTTGCGGCACTGCGTCCCTTTAATTGACAATTGTGCGGTCGTGCGATATGGCTCCCAAACAAAATTGGCGTCCTTTTTTCCCCACAAATAGAGCTTTCTTTTGGCGGTATTTGGTCACCTCTGCGTTTTTATTTTTTTGCGCTATAAACAAAAAAGGACGACAATTTTGAAAAAAAATACAATATTCTTTACTTGTTGCTATAAAAAATAGCCCAATTAAAAAAAAAAAAAATTTAGTCTAGGCCGATACGTATTCTTCTACATATTTTTGGTGAAAAAAAAAAAATCGCAATAAGCGACTGGTTTGTGCAAAAGTTATAGTGCCTACAAAATAAGGGACAGAATTATTATTTTTTTACTAGTAATGGCGGCGATCTGCGATTTTTTATTGCGACTGCGACATCATGGCGGACATATCGGACACTTTTGACACCATTCACATTTATACTGCAATCAGTGCTATAAATATGCACTAATTACTGCATAAATGTGACTGGCAGGGAAGGGGTTAACACTAGGGGGTGAGGAAGGGGTTAAATGTGTATCCTGTATAGTGTTAACTGTGGGGGGAAGGGGGGGGGGGTGACCGATCTGTGTCCCTATGTACAAGAGACACAGATCGGTCTCCTCTCTCCCTGACAGGACGCTGTCATTGTGAGAGCCAGCAATGAGAAATTATCTCATATGTTTACATATGAGATCATCTCTCATTCGCCGCACAGATGGCATCGCAAACGGCCACTCTGATTGGCCGTTCGCGGCGATCTGTGATTGGCTGTGTCCAAGGGACACGGCCAGCACAGAAGTTCCCCGCTGCGCGCTCTGGAGCGCGTGCTGGGAACGACGAAAGCAAAGGAGAGATTTAGAACCACCCTGCGGCCGTATATAGTCGTACGGCCGTAGGGAAGTGGTTAAAAACGCCTGTCCATGTTTATTTTAGAAAAAAAAAAATGTGTTTTTTGTTTTTTTGAGCTGGAGCTCAAAAACGCAGCGGCAGCGTTTTTGAGCGTCTTTAATGTCTGGCGTTTTTATAGCTCTATTGCTGGAGCTTCAGAACGCACTGGTCCCGCGTTTTTTTTGCAGCTTAAAAACGTCTCAGCCATCTACAGCTCAAGAACGTCATGGTGGGCATGAGGCCATAGACTAACATGGACAGGCATTTTTAAGCTGCAAAAAACGCTCAGAAAAGTGGCTGTAAAAACGCCAGTGGAAATGAGCCCTTAAGGTCACATCTCCATCCCTAAATCTGCATAAAGAAAGGGGGGGGGGGTTTTGGGACTTCAAATGAGGTGAGTACACATGGCTAGAAGATGAGTAAATCAAAAACATGTTTTTATTGGTGAAACAAGGAACATGGCAAAATTACATTATGCATGCAGGAATGAATACAATCACATATTACAGACCATATATATATATATATATATATATATATATAACATTAGTAGCAACCAGTTAACCACTGTGTGGTATGGAATAAATCCTGGATGTAGTAAAAACACTTAAAATTACATGGTAGATGGAGAACTCTAGATAATGTTTTGAGTAGAGGCATCTGCATGAGAATAAGTGCATCCAAATTAGCACGATGCGTTTTGTGGATAATACCACTCTTCAGAGTGTGTACGCAAATCTATAAAAAAAAAAAAACACGAGTAGACCAATATGATCCAATGTTGTACCCCTCAACGGGGAGGATTTGTACTAGGGTTGTCCCGATACTGATACTAGTATCAGTATCGGGACCGATACCAGTATCGGTATCGGGACCGATACCGAGTATTTGCGGGAGTACTTGTACTCCTGCAAATGCCCCCAATGCCTGAATAGAATACTGCCCCCCCCCGCCGCCACAGCCGCCACTGCATACCGCAAAGCCGCCGCTGCCGCGTTAATCATCGCGCGGGGAACATTACAGGCAGCTTTCATTTGAATAGCTGTATTCCCCACCGCGCCGTGTATAGACACTCCCCCTTGCTCGGGATTGGACAGATCCGTCCAATCCCGAGCAAGGGGGACTGTCTATACACGGCGCAGCAAGGAATGGACAGCTATTCAACGAAAGCAGCCTGTAATGTACCCCGCACGCTGATTAACGCGGCAGCGGCGGTGGCATCATCATCTACTAGGTATGGGGGACATGGCTGCAATATATGGGGGGGACATGGCTGGATATATGTGGGGGGACATGGCTGCAATATGTGGGGGGACATGGCTGCAATATGTGGGGGGGCATGGCTGGATATATGTGGGGGGACATGGCTGCAATATGTGGGGGACATGGCTGCATATGTGGGGGGACATGGCTGGATATATGTGGGGGGACATGGCTGGATATATGTGGGGGGACATGGCTGCAATATGTGGTGGGGGGACATGGCTGCAATATTTGGGGGGACATGGCTGCAATTAGGGGTGCAACGGGTCACGGTTGATCCGTGATCCGAACGGGTCACCCCCTACGGATCGGATCGATATATGCGATCCGCGGACTACCGCCGCGGGCATAGCATTAGGAAAGGCCGCGGCTCCGGAGCTAGGGCCATCTTGGCTCACCCGGCGGCGGCCCCTCCTCTCTGTTTACACCCACAGAGGAGGAGGAGACCGCGCTCAAGGGACACACATGACGCTATCTGATCTGAGGTCTGCACGGGGGGGGGGTCACTGTTTGCCTGTACTACGGAGGGGGGTGGGAGGAGGTCACTGTCTGCCTGTACTATGGTAGGAAGGGGGTCACTGTGTGCCTGCACTATGGTGGGAAGGGTCACTGTGTGCCTGTACTACTTGGGGGGAGGTCACTGTGTGCCTACACTATGGTGGGAAGGGTTACTGTGTGCCTGTACTACTTGGGGGGGGGGGAGGTCACTGTATGCCTGTACTACTGGGGGGGGGGGGGGTCACTGTTTGCCTGTACTACTTGGGGGGGGGGTCACTGTGTGCCTGTACTACTTGGGGGGGGGGGGGGGCACTGTCTTTTTTTTTTGTTGCTGATGGGAAAAATGATCCGATTCGTGACTGCCGATCCGAGGAACGATCCAAACCTTGAGTTTTTTGATCCGTTGCACCCCTAGCTGCAATATGTGGGGGGACATGGCTGCAATATGTGGGGGGGCATGGCTGGATATATGTGGGGGCATGGCTGGATATATGTGGGGGGACATGGCTGGATATATGTGGGGGGACATGGCTGGATATATGTGGGGGGACATGGCTGGATATATGTGGGGGGACATGGCTGCAATATGTGGGGGGACATGGCTGCATTTGGGGACACATTTAAAAAAAAGTATCGGTGAGTACATGAAAAAAGTATCGGTACTTTGTACTCGGTCCTAAAAAAGTGGTATCGGGACAACCCTAATATGTACTAAAGGAAAGGGAGAGAGTTACTCACCCCTATGAGTCCTTACATCGTAATAAGTCTGATGAAGAATATAATTTTATTGGAGGTGATACATGTAGAGATTGAGCCAACGTGTTTCGGGAGAATTGCCTCCCCCATCTTCAAGGCTGTTGGTATGTTCTAACAGGGACGGGTTGGCTCCCTGGTTGTACCTACGTTTCTTGTCTTGGCTATGGCATGGTGGTGTCTGTGAAGGCCAAGATGAGAAACGTAGATACAACCACAGAGCCTACCTATCTCCGTTAGAACGTACCAACAGCCATGAAGAAATGGGAGGCAATTCCCCTAAAGTGCATTGGCTCCATCGGTACATGTTTTACCTCCAATAAACTACTATACTCTTTAAGAGTTTCCTTATGTTGGCCACCGGGCTCTCCGCTCTCCCTACTCAAGTATCTTTGCAGCATTGGGGTCCTTGGTTCAAGTCAATCAGGACACTCTCTGTATGGAGTTTGCTTGTTTTCCATGTTTGTGCGGGTTTCCTCCAGGTACTCCATATTCCTCCCACATGCCAATAACATCCTGGTAGGTTGATTCCCTCCTGTCTGAAAAATTCCCCTAGTAGGAGATTCTACTGAGTGCACCCAAAACGGCCTCACCATTTGCCCCAGCAGCACATTCCTAGTGACATCAGTGCTAAAGAAGTATAAGTTAATAAAAAAAAATAAGGAAATTTGTTATAAGAGAACTTTAAAAAATGTATACAATTGCCTAGCTGTGATACTAATCCAAGAGCTTCAAAACATTCTGATAAATAAATAAAAAAATTCCAAACAGGAAAAAAACACTGCGCTGACGGATAAATGTGTGAACGTGAAAAGGTCCCAAAATGATAATGGGAAAAAAAGCTGCCAGTACCAAAAACCTAAGAAACCAAAAGTTTGAGAACAATATATAAAAATGAGTACAGCGCTAAGTGAAATAAAGTGATAAACCAAAAACAAATACTGATAAATGTCTAGACAAGAATAATAATTGATAATAATAAATTTTTTTATTTTTTTTTACAAGTGGATAAAAACTGTGAAGAAATGATCCAAATTATAAACATGAAAATAAGCAAGGGAAAAAAGTCCATAAAACTTTGATTCACATCAGTGTATAGGATTGAATGAGTGAGGAAAAAAGTCTTCTTCCACCAAAAGGACACCCAAATAGTGATAATGTAGTCTCCTTACCACAGGTGGATGACCATCATTACAGCGGTCTTAATAGGCACAGGGATTTAAAGTTTCCCGAGTAGACTCACTCCAAGCTTTGGCATAGAGGCAATGACTCCAAAGTAAACTAGCTCCAGAAAGTGTAAGATGATGATTCAATCACTCATGGAATGAGAAACAAAAGAAAGCCCCATAGCATAATACCGTTTAAAAGTGGATTTATTTGACTAAAAGTTTGCACTTACACTTAAGTTGAAAAAATATTGCGGTGTATCGAGCGTGATGACGTTCCACTCAGCTAGGCCACACCTACGCGTTTCATCATCAAAAGATGTCGTCGGGGGTAGGCTGCTTTATCCCCGATGACGTCTTTTGATGTCGAAGCGCGTAGGTGTGGCCTAGCTGAGTGGAACGTCATCACGCTCGATACACAGAGTTACACAGCTATGGAGCCCAACAGATAGGAGAGGATCGGAGAAGACGCCACACTTCCTTCATACTTACACTCACCGCAATATTTTTTCAACTTAAGTGTAAGTGCAAACTTTTAGTCAAATAAATCCACTTTTAAACGGTATTATGCTATGGGGCTTTCTTTTGTTTCTCATTCCATGAGTGATTGAATCATCATCTTACACTTTCTGGAGCGAGTTTACTTTGGAGTCATTGCCTCTATGCCAACGCTTGGAGTGAGTCTATTCGGGAGACTTTAAATCCCTGTGCCTATTAAGACCGCTGTAATGACGGTCATCCACCTGTGGTAAGGAGACTACATTATCACTATTTGGGTGTCCTATTGGTGGAAGAAGACTTTTTTCCTCACTCATTCAATCCTATACACTGATGTGAATCACAGTTTTATGGACTTTTTTCCCTTGCTTATTTTCATGTTTATAATTTGGATAATTTCTTCACAGTTTTTATCCACATGTAAAAAAAAAAAAAAAAACATTTTTTTATTATTATCAATTATTATTCTTGTCTAGACATTTATCAGTATTTATTTTTGGTTTATCACTTTATTTCACTTAGCGCTGTACCTCATTTTTATATAAAACCTTCTGATAGCCTGCAGAGGAACATATGTGAGAAGAACTGGGAAAATCAGGACTGAAGTCAAGACTGGCTGAATACTCCTTTTATGTCAGCAACTCAGAAAGTATTGAAGCCCGAGGACCAGCATTACATCTAGTAGACCAGACTTTCAGGGGGAAATTGTTAATGGTAACCTACATCCATCCTGCCAAGTGTCTTTTATTTTCCTATAAAATGACCCTGAGCAAATATACCCAAAATGCCGACATGACGCCAGTATGCGCTTAACATCAAAACCCGTCAAGAGGCTTTTGCTTTATCTTAATTCTTGAGTCATCTCTCTTCCTCCGGATTTCATAAAACACAGCTCACAGCCGTATCGAACAATGAATAAGAAGCTGCCACTTTCGAAGGTTCTGTCTTATTTTTTTTCCTATGTAAAATATTTAATTGTGACTTTTACCACGGCAGTTGTAAAGGGCTGGAGATCTGCCAGCACCACTCCACTGTTTAATGATATATTTAGATAAGAAGCCTTCACAGGCTGGGCTATAGTATTCTGTGAATCCCCACTTTGCTGGAAGATGTACAATTCAGAGATGAAGGAGAACTCTCTCAATAACTTCAAAAACTCCAACACCGTTCGCAGACACCGGGCACAGATCCAATGAAATAAATCACTTCTTAACTTTCTGTTAAAATGCAATTGTAGCCAAATAGTTCAATGTGCTATTAAAACACACACATAAGAAAAATAATTCTGAAATAATTATGCTGTACAGTTCAGCCGCCAGAGTCCCAGCAACCAATGATGCACAGAGTCTTTGGTTGCTAGGATGCTGGCGGTCAGGGCACAGTTTAATTGGCTGCTGTGCCAGTGTCCTAGCAACAAACAGGTGGTGGGTACCTATTAAAAACACAAAACTGCTCAGGGAATTCCCTAGAAACCATGATTGGTCATCCGGAATTATGTACTGTTGTCACAGGCCTGTTATGTTCCTTTGTAACCACTTCAGCCCCGGACCATTTTGCTGGTCAAAGACCAGGCCACTTTTTGCGATTCGGCACGGTGTCGCTTTAACTGACAATTGCGCAGTTGTGCGACGTGGCTCCCACACAAAATTAACGTCCTTTTTTTGCCACGAATAGAAGTTTCTTTTAGGTGATAACCCCAAATAAGGTATAGAGATCCGGTTATGTGAGAGTGTCAATCCCCACCAGAAAAACTATTCAAAAATAGTGATGTATATCAAAGTAACAATGCCGCCATTATTACAAACAGTGTGCAAATCATAATGGTGAAATAAACTAATCCAATATTAAATTGTAAATATCCTTAAACAGTCTTCTAAGCAGTCCAAATGCAATGATGGATATATGCAAATGATAATGTCCTCTATTAAGTAACTTTCCAGCATATAGGGATTGCATGTAACCTGTGCCAATTGGAACCAGAAGGAGACTTTTAGTACTGGTCAGTGTCACACAACTCTTCTACGCTCTTCTAAACTCCACATTCCTGTATAGTAGGCGTAAGGTAAAGATATCACTGGAATTTACCTGAATTTCTTTGCGCTTCCTGGACTTTTTTGTTCATTTGTTGTTCCTAGATGTGGAATAGTGCTGTGGTGTGTTGGGACATTTAAGTTTTTATTTTGCATACACCTTTACAAGTTTTTTCCTTCTTGTACTAAGGAAGTCTTTTTTGATTTGTTTTTAACGTGTACCTACTTTTTAAATACATTTTTTTACACTATGAGGAGACGATTTTCTCCCTTTTTTTCCTATCTCCCATTTTCTGTTTGGATCAATCTTGCATGAGGATACAACTTTATTGAAAACCCTGGCTGTTTCCTTGCGAGGACTTCTGGATCATCCACAGAAAGATCTGCACGGTGAAAGTGATCGGGTATCCAGCCCATCCAAGCTCAAGGGACCCCCCACCATATGGTGAGCTGCGGGTCTACAGCAGTCGGTAAGCGTAGCAATTTCATCTTTACCTTACGCCTACTATACAGGAATGTGGAGTTTAGAAGAGTGTAGAAGAGTTGTGTGACACTGACCAGTACTAAAAGTCTCCTCCTGGTTCCAATTGGGACAGGTTACATGCAATCCCTATATGCTGGAAAGTTACTTAATAGAGGACATTATCATTTGCATATATCCATCATTGCATTTGGACTGCTTAGAAGACTGTTTAACCACTTGCCCATGGTGTCATAGTCAAAAGACGTCATGACTTTAAAGATGGATATCTCGGTAACGGCAGCAGCTGCTGCCACAACCGAGATATCCATCTTTTCCGTGGGCAGTGCTGTACACGATAATGGCGGTCCCAGCGGCGGATTCGCCGCAGGATCGCCGTTATCGGAGGCGGGAGAGGGCCCCTCCCGCCGCTCTCCCGCGCTCTCCGCCGCTTACCGGAGCCGTCGGTAACGGCGGAGGCGATCGGGTCCTCCTGCTGGCTGTGTTGGGATACGAGTGAGGGAAAAATCGCCCCCACCCGTCCCCCACAGCTCTGCTGGGCGGAAGTGACGTCAAAACGTCAGTCCCGCCCAGCGTCTTAAAGAAACATTTTTTTTTTCTGAAATTTGAAAAATGACATTTTTTTTTTTTTTTTTTCTTTTTTTGCATTTAAGCCTAAATATGAGATCTGAGGTCTTTTTGACCCCAGATCTCATATTTAAGAGGACCTGTCATGCTTTTTTCTATTACAAGGGATGTTTACATTCCTTGTAATAGGAATAAAAGTGATAATTTTTTTTTTTTAATTTATTTCGATGTATAAAATTATAAACTAATTAAAAATAAATAAGAAAACAAAAAAAAAAAATGTAAAACGCCCCGTCCCGACGAGCTCGCACACAGAAGCGAACGCATACGCGAGTAGCGCCCGCATATGAAAACGGTGTTCAAACCACACAAGTGAGGTATCGCCGCGATCGTTAGAGCGAGAGCAATAATTCTAGCCCTAGACCTCCTCTGTATCTCAAAAAATGCAACCTGTAGAATTTTTTAAACGTTGCCTATCGAGATTTTTAAGGGTAAAAGTTTGACGCCATGCCACGAGCGGGCGCAATTTTTAAGTGTGACATGTTGGGTATCATTTTACTCGGCGTAACATTATCTATCACAATATATAAAAAAATTGGGCCAAATTTATTGTTGTCTTATTTTTTTATTCAAAAAAGTGTTTTTTTTTTCAAAAAAAGTGCGCTTGTAAGACCGCTGCGCAAATACGGTGTGACAAAAAGTATTGCAATGACTGCCATTTTATTCTCTAGGGTGTTAGAAAAAAAAATATATAATGTTTGGGGGGTTTAAGTAATTTTCTAGCAAAAAAAACAGTTTTAGTCTCGTAAACACCGAATCTGAAAAACAAACCCGGTGGGCAAGTGGTTAAGGATATTTACAATTTAATATTGGATTAGTTTATTTCACCATTATGATTTGCACACTGTTTGTAATAATGGCGGCATTGTTACTTTGATATACATCACTATTTTTGAATAGTTTTTCTGGTGGGGATTGACACTCTCACATAACCGGATCTCTATACCTTATTTGGGGTTATCACCTATTTATGTTGGGTATTCCCATTGTGGGATACCTCGGTTTAATTGGCGCTGCACTTTTCACATTATCCACTTACAATATTGTTGTGTTTTTCCATCATATAAATTGTATCACATTTTTATTTTTATTTTTTTCACTTTTTAGCGCTAGTTTCTTTTAATTCAAATATCCCCAAAAAATATATAAAAAAAATGTTTTCCTCAGTTTAGGCCGATACGTATTCTTCTACATATTTTTGGTAAAAGAAATCGCAATAAGCGTTTATTGATTGGTTTGCGCAAAAGTTATAGCGTCTACAAAATAGGAGATAGTTGTATGGCATTTTTATAAATATTTTAATTTTTTACTAGTAATGGTGGCGATCAGCGATTTTTATCGTGACTGTGACATTATGGCGGACACATCGGACACTTTTGACACATTTTTGAGACCATTGTCATTTTTACAGCGATCAGTGCTATAAAAATGCACTGATTACTGTGAAAATGACACTGGCAGTGAAGGGGTTAACCACTAGATGGCGCTATAGGGGTTAAGTGTGAGTAATTCTTACTGTAGGGGGGATGGGCTTGTGTGTAACAAGATAGTGATCACCAATTCCGATTACATGAAGCGGTGATCACTGTCATTGTCATTAGGCAAAGCGGGAGATGCTTGTTTACATCAGCATCTCCCCGGTTTTCCTCACCGTGAGACGATTGCGAGTATCCCCGTGGCGTTCAAGTCCGCGGGACCTGTGGTCGGGTTCACGGAGCTTGCAGCACGTCCACAATGCTGCGATCTTAAAGGGGACGTATATATGCGTCCTTCTGCCTGTCCGTGCCATGCTGTCAACGTATTTAGTCGTGCTCTGGTCGGCAAGCAGATAAGTTGCAGCCAGTCGACCTAGTAGTTGTTATATACAGGCGTATGGTCCCCGGGCTACAAACAAGACAGGGTCTGTAGGTTTGTTCATAAGTTGAATCTGTTTGTGGGTTGGAACAGGTACATTGTTTAAGTTTAGCTCCAGCCAAAAAAATGTTTTTTACGCTTTTTGGACAGCACAGGGAAGGGTTTTCACCCCTGTAATGTTTGCAGAGGGAAAGCGATACCAGTTGTGGATGAGGATGCTGCACACCCCTGATTGTACTTGGAAAAGGAAAAACTACCCCTAGGGGTTTTGAGTTGCAGCGAAGAGTAAACAAAATACATTTTGTAAAAAAAGGATACATTTTCTGAAATGAAATATACAGGATGGATAGAACCATCTAATAGGAATCAGGACAAAAAACAGGTAAAAACGAGTACATATGTATAAAAGCAAGCAATGGAAAATAGTTTGTTGTAAACATTACTATAAACGCAAACTCGTCAACGCGTTTGGATCTTTGCAGTATGGCGGTCTTCTTCAGGAGGAAGAGAGATTTGTGAACATAGATTCTATAATGAAATATATACATGTCAGTGACAATTGTTAAAAATCAACCAACAGGATAGGAAACATATGCCCATACATGCCTATGTACGCATACATGTGCATATGATCCTCACATGTTAAGAAACAGTCATCGTTGGTGAAAGTTGTGAGATTCATACCCAGGTTGATGTCGAGAGCCGGGACTAGTGGTCGACTAATGACTGCGCCGTCGGAAGCAAACTCTCCCAAAGGTCCAAGAGAAAGGAAGGGTTTCAGATGGAAACCATGGACCAGACTGCGGAGCAGAAGAAAACCACCCCCAGGCCCACAAGAGGTCACAACCTGCGAACCCGCACTGAGCGGAGAAACAGGGAGGGAGGCTGGGCAAGGAGGGGAAGCCGATCAAGGGCAGACAAGAACACCCCTGTAAATGTTTGTTTTGCTGTCTGTGCCCCTGTTCAGAAGATTTCACCTCACTTTCTGTCCCAATGACAACTGGATTTTGAAAATTTTGGGTTGCTGTAGAAACCAGCCTTGGTGATTAAGCTTCAGTGGAGACACTTTTTCCCCATAAATAACTCTTACAGGATTGAATTTTCCTTCCTAGGGGTAGATTTTCTCTCACTTCCCGTTGTCTCCCTCCGATTGTAAGCAGGATGTTTGTAACTAGGGGACCGACCTGTACTAGCTATGCCGAGATGTACCTTTGTATTATTTTGTACCTTTTTATCTCTTTCCGAATGTAAAATTCCTTGACTTCTAAAGAAAGAATTAAAAAGAAAAAAAAATGGTGGCGGCCGCAAAAACCTCCGCCTTAAAGGGGTTGTAAAGGAAAAAAATGTTTTCCCTAAATAGCTTCCATTACCTTAGTGCAGTCCTCCTTCACTTACCTCATCCTTCCATTTTGCTCTTAAATGTTGTTATTTCTTCTGAGAAATCCTCACTTCCTGTTCTTCTGTCTGTAACTCCACACCGTAATGCAAGGCTTTCTTCCTGGTGTGAAGAAAGCCTCTTCAGGGGGGAGGGGACGAGCAGGAGTGTCAGGACGCCCACTAACACACAGCTTCTTTCTCTATCTGTAAAGTAGAGAGTGTCCTGACTTGTTTGCTCGCCCCCTTCCCCCTCAAGAGGCTTTCTCCACGCTTCCCAGCCTAGAGGTGAGATGTGGGGTCCTATTGACCCCAGATCTTACTGTAAAGAGGACCTCTCATGCCATATTCCTATTACAAGCGATGTTTACATTCCTTGTAATAGGAATAAAACAGATCAAAATTATAATTTTTTATAAAAAAAATGTGTCAAACTAAAAAAAAGAAGTGTAAAATTAACAGTCAATTTTTTTTTTTTTAAAGCGCCTCTGTTTCCATGTACTCGCACGCAGAAGCGAAGATGTACGTAAGTCCCTCCCACATATGAAAACGGTGTTCAAACTACACATGTGAGGTATCGCTGCGAACGTTAGAGCAAGAGCAATAATTCTAGACCTAGACCTCCTCTGTAACTCAAAACATGTAACCAGTAAAAAAAAAATTAATGTCATCTATGAGGATTTTTAAGTACCAAAGTTTGGCGCCATTCCACAAGCGTGTGCAATTTTGAAGAGTGACATGTTAGGTATCTATTTACTCGACGTAACATCATCTTTCACCTTATGCAAAAAAATTGGGATAACTTTAATGTTTTTCTTTTCCCAAAAAAGTGTTCGAAAAATTGCTGCACAAATACTGTGTGAGATAAAAAGTTGCAACGACCGCAATTGTATTCTCTAGAGGTGGCATTGTATTCTCTAGGGCAGAGGTGGCAAACACAAGGCCCGGGGCCAAATCCAGCCCCGCCAGGCCTTGTCATCGCCAGCCTCCACCTCCTCTTCTCACAGCCGCTTTCTGCTATCACGGACTCCTTGGCAACCGGAGTAAACTTCCTCCGCTCACCTCCTCAGTTGCTGTGTGTGTAGCTGAGCACATGCAATAATGATCCAGGCTGCTGCTTAAATGGGAGGGAAAGGGATGTGCCTGACCCCCTAAACCGCGCCCGCTTGGAAGAGGGAGGTGTGAGCAGCTGAGCAGAGGGAGCCGAGTGACTGTGAACTTTCTGGAAGGTAAGCTCAGCTAGCAGTACATTGTGTATTTGTTTACAGCACCTCTATTGTGTGTCTGCTGAGGAGCTGTTAGCTGACAAATGAGATTGCATCTTTTGGAGTGTGCACTTTCATACAGAGGCACGTTTTTGCGCTAGATATACCATCTGAAACCACATATAAACTGCCTCTTCTGCAGCCCCAGTGTGAAAGCCTGAGTGCTTTTCACACTGGGGCGGTGCGCTTGCGGGATGGGAAAAAAAGTCATGCAAGCAGCATCTGTGGAGCAGTTTAGGAGCGGTGTATACAAATCCATTGAAATCCAGGGCCAGCGCTGCCTGAGCGACTGCAAAGCAATTTGGCAGCGGTGCTTTGCGGTCACTTTTATCCCTTTTTCGGTCGCTAGTGGAGGTTAAAAGCACCCCGCTAGCGGCCGAAAAGCACGGTCAGTGAAAGTGGCCTAGGAGGCAAGGAGTGTCACGAGTGCTGTAGCAGCTAGCTGGTGATGTCCATGGTGTAGGTGGGTAGTAAACATGTGCACTGCTGAGATTTTTTTTTGTTTGTTTTTGTTTTATTCGTTATGATTGCGATTCATAAATTAGAAAGTTCGCAAATTTGTAAATTTATAAAATCGTAAATTTGTAAATTCGAAAATAAGAAAGAAAATCCGAAAATTAAAGAGAATAACCAACTAATTAATAACAACTAACTATTAAATTATAGGTATTGGAATTTGCTTTCAAATTTGGCTGTCAGTGAACGTAACAAATACAAAGTTACAAATTATTCGAAATAACGAATGCCGCATCTAAATGGATGGAACGGAACTAATTAATAATAAATAATAATTTTTATTATTATTACTGTTATTATTATTAGTTTGTTGTTTTCCATTCATTTAGATGCGGCATTCGATATTTTGGATAATTTGAATAAATTCGTATTTGTTTTTTTCACTAACAGCCAAATTTGAAAGGAAATTCCAATACCTATAATTTAATAGTCAGTTATTGATAAGTTATTATTTCAGATTTTTGGATATTCAAATTTTGAATTTCCGAATCTACGATTTTGACATTTTTGAATTGACAAATATTCGGAAAAAATTTGTTAAACATGTTTTTCGTTAATTCGGAAACAAATTGCACATGTCTACTGGGTAGAGCTGGTTGTCGCAGACCTCGAAACAGGATGCAGAAGCAGCTTGGCAACAGAGTGGGGCATGGAAGCTGAACCAGGAGATGAGCAGCAGTCAGCAGCAAACGGGCAGCGAGGTAGCGAATCAGCAGGCAGATCAGGTTCAGTACTCAAGACAAGGTCGCGGTAGTTGGGTAACAGAGCTAGTGCAAGTGCAGAAGCGAAGTCCAAAGGCAAGTACAACAGATCAGGTCTTGGGAACACAGGAAGAAGCTGAAGATCATTCAGCAACCGCTTATAGTGATAGACCAGTTTAAATAGGCCACTGGGCGCCAAGTGCTAATTGGCATGTGCACACGCTAATCCGCTAATGAACTGGCACTGCATAAGTAGCATTGGTCCTTCGCTCATTAAAATGAAAATGAGCATGTGTGCATGGGTGCAATGTACCAGCATGAGCACCAATTCGCAATGGCCTTTTGATGCTAGCAATCCGGTTTACAGGAAGTGAGGCCGCGTACACACGTACGAGAACCTCGTCGGGCTAAAGTCATCGTTCCGCCCGACAAGGTTCTCGGCCGGCCGTCGAGTTCGTCGACCAGGCTGTCGAAAAAGGCGTCGAGCCATTAGTTCCGATGGCCCGTCGAGGAAATAAAGAACCTGCTCTCTATTTTGGCTCAACGCCTCGCTCGTCAGTTTGCTTGGCGAAAACGTACACACGATCGAGCTTCTTGGCAGAATATGGATCCCAGCGAGCTTCTCGCTGGATTTTGCCGAGAAGCTCGGTCGTGTGTACGGGGCCTCAGAGGAAATCTCTCCAAAGTGAGGGAATCCTGGGATACCACCAGAACTAGTGTCCTCACTGGAAGGTTTTTCCTTTAATACTGTTCTAAGAACAGCCCAAAATTTGGGATTTTCTTTTACTTTCACTTTTAATGATAATGGTAAACAGCACAAATAGAGGATGAATCACTTTATCAGGGGTACAGACAGCAGTAAAACCCCAGCAAATGGAACAATGTCTCTAGCAGTGGCGGATCCAGAGTCTAGTCTCAGGAGCGGCACTGTCAGGCAATTTTTCGGGGAAATGGTTGGTGTTGGAGCTTCAATCATCCCGGCTCCATGGTTGTTATGGTGTCACAATATTTGAAGCGCATTTTTTCTATTATTACATTGTTATTTAAAATTCAATGATTCTCATCATAATGCAGAATCAGTGGGAGGCCCGAGTGTGTTACTTGCCACCGTCGTCTGCCATGCGTTGCGGATTGTCACCTGCCACAATTTGCAGATTGTCACTTGCCACGTCACCTGCCACAAGTTGTGGATTATCACTTGCCACGTTGTGGATTGTCACTTGCCACATCAACTGCCACACGATGCGGATTGAAACTTGCCACGTTACCTGCTGCAGGTTGCAGATTGTCACTTGCCACGTCCCCTGCCACACGTTTGTCACTTGCCACAATTTGCTGATTGTCACTTGTCATGTCACCTGTCGCACGTTGTGGATTGGCACTTGCCACGTCACCTGTTAAAACGTTGTGGATTGTCACTTGCCACGTCACCTGTCACATGTTGCGGGTTGAAACTTGCCACGTCACCTGCCACACATTGGGGATTGTCACTTGCCACACGTTGCGGATTATCACTTGCCACGTCACCTGTCACACGTTGGGCATTGTCACTTGTCACGTCACCTGCCAGTGCAACATGTTGTGGATTGAAACTTGCCACGTCATCTGCCACAAGTTGGGGATTGTCACCTGCCACACGTTGCGGATTGTCACTTGCCACGTCACCTGTCACACGTTGGGGATTGTCACTTGCCATCTCCACTTGTCCCTTGCTGTGTCCCAGAGTCAGGCAGCAGAGAGATGATGTAATCATTCTAATGCCCATGGCTGTCTGCACAGTGAAGGCGGAACTGCAGGGATGCAGGGCGGGCAGTGATGTCATCTCTCTGCTCCCCCGCTTGTCTGCTCTCTGTCTGATTGGCTAGCCTCTCACTCAGACACAGACACTCACTATGCTGCCCAGCTGCCCAGCCCGAATGCTCTCTCACCTGCCAGTGGTGCCGCCGATCTTTAAGCTGCTCGATGGCTGAGCCGCACACTCCCTTACCAGACCGCCGAGCCACCCAGCTGCACAAATCACGGGGGGAGCAATTGCCCTGTTGCCTCCCACCTCTGGATCCGCCACTGGTCTCTAGACACCTGCAACTTGGACCGAGTGTTGAAAGGAAACCGACGGCATCGCAAACGGCTGACGCTTTTCGAGGGAGCACCCTCTTCCTCAGAGCCAAAGCCCTCCATTTGTTGATGTACTGATAAGCTCTTTTAAACACATTTGTTTGTGAGTATCACTACTGCTGTTAGGCCGCATACACACGATCAGACATGTTCGATGGAACTTGTACGACGGACTGTTTTCATCGGACCAGGCTGAAGTGGTCTGTTGGTCTGATGTGTGTACACACCATCGGACCAAAATCCCCTCCGACCAGAACGCGGTGTCGTAGAACACAACGACGTGATGAAAAAAACGAAGTTCAATGCTTCCAAGCATGCGTCGACTTGATTCTGAGCATGCGCGGGTTTTTGGTCCGATGATTTTGTGTACTAACCATCGAACGTGTCTGACGGACAGGTTTCCAGCGGACATGTTTTCAAGCATGTTTTGAAACTTTGGTCCACTGGAAAACGGTCCGATAGGCCGTACACACGATCGAATATGTCCGCTGAAACTGGTCTGCACATGTTCGATCGTGTGTACGCGGCCTTACAGTTTTTAATAAAATGTTATCTTTGGTAATGCACAAGGTCGGTGCCATAAGCATTCCATCTGTTATCCAGAGGGTTGGCTGCACCACTTATCTATAGACGGGCCCCCAAAGAGATTGTGTTAAGCAGTAAAAACCTGACAGGTGTTCTAATCCCTCTCCACTCTATCCAAAAGTAAAAATAAAAGTTTTGCCTTTAGCCCAGGTTCACACTGACTGCGGGAATGCAAGTTCAGATGTCAGTCCACTTGTCAGTCCCAATTAGGGGGCGATTTCAGAGACATCTGTGCAGTTTTCTACACAGATGTCAATGGAAATCGCACTCCAAAATCTCTGAAAGTAGTACAGAAACGACTTTTGGGAATCAGTGCGACGCCGAATAAGCCATGTCGCACAGATTCGGACGCTGCCATTTAAAGCAATTGCCGCCGATTTGGCATGTAATTTGACATGTCAAATTGCATGCCAAATCGCATCAATGTGAACCAGGGTTATCCTTTAAGACAAATGTTACCTGTATATATGATTAGTTCAAATGATAAACATGCGCAGGCTGAAATATCACCACTGGCAGATCTGAAGGGATGCCTGCTGATATGGCGGAGCCTTACCTCCCACAATCTGAGTTTATTTCAAGGCGATATTTACAATTTCTTTGCAAATGTCAAAAAATAAATAAAAAATCTAGTCTTTTATTCCAACAAACATTCCTAAATATGTCATTATGATAATCTTCGGTGAAATAACAGATGCAGTCACCACAGCAACACCTTTACAAGTGGAATCAAATCCTAATAACAGTGATGTGGTCACCAGCTGGGACTTGGATTACAATGTGATGGGTTTACCGGTGACAGCAATGTGTGTACTGGTGGGAAACAAATGGAATAATGTTCACTCACAATACACAGATGCAAATATTTCCCGATGCTTCTGAGATCCTCCACACAGTAAATTGAAACACAAATCGGGAGAATCTGATGGTTTCAGATGCATGATTTTTCGATTCTCCTTGCAGCTCATCGCTGTATCCATTAGGTATCATGCCGCTCACCAATCATTATTATCATGGATCATGTCACTCCTCCTTGATCATCAATCGTCTTTTATAAAGTGAACCTGTTATCCATTTTATTCTTCTAAAAATAAACTTTCTGTCTGAAAATACGTTATTAACATTGGTAGAGAGTGACTAGGTGTCCTAGGCAACGCTGTATCCTGGCCTAGGCCAACAAGGCCCAGGCCTAGGGCAGCACTTTGCAGGGGGGCAGCACGGAAAGTAACACTGTTAATGTAGTGCCAGTCTTATGGGGCAGACTGGGCTGAGAAGCAAATTAGCCCTTTTTTTTTTTTATCCAACAATTTTTTTTATTTAGCTTACAGAGGTACACGGCATACATATTCCCCCTAACATTGCGGGGGATTACAAAAAGCAAAAACCACCAATGTATACGTACAAGTCCAAGTAAATCCAGCCTCAAACTCGGGGCCATTCCCCCCCCATATGTTCCCACGTAGTTGAATAGAAACACCATGGTTTACCCAACATTTATGGAGAAGCAAATTAGTCTAGTGCCATCATAAAGCGGCCGCACTGCTTCTGGTATGCGGGTTTTGTACCATCCCTGTCCCATTCCATAGATTTTCCTTCACTTTCTTGCCCCATAGCCAAACAGGAAGTGAGAGGAAATCTATGCAAAATAAGGGAATTCATTGCCCCCCCTTCAGGTCCTCAGCCGGGACTTGAAAATTTCAGGGCCGGTCTTAAACAGCAAGGGGTGTGGTCTTGACAGAAAGGAGTGTGTCATGTTTAAATTAGGGGGTGCATGAGTTTAGTCAGGCCTAGGGCAGCACAAAACCTAAATACACTACTGGTCCTAGAAGCCGCATGTCAAGACAAGACCTGCTTTTTGATAGTAAATGTCAGTCTCAGCCTGAACCACTGCCAGGCCATGCCCCAACACGTTTTACTCTGCCCACCGGAGCTTACTTATTCTCCATTAGTAAGCTCTGATTGGGCAGAATTAAATGTGTTGGGGACATGGCCTGGGGGCGGTCCAGGCTGAGACTGTCATTCACTATCCCTAGTCACTCTCTACCATTGCTTGGAGCATAGACAAGCTCCCTTCCCAGCTAGCACTCACAGTGGAGGGCACAGGACTTCATTGCCATACAGCCTGAGCAGCTGACACACATATCCTTGGTTCCAATGGCGGTCCATCCATAGAGGGCGCACCGGGGCTGCCTCCCCTATCCATACATCCGCCCCCTAATCTACATATCAGTGGAGTCGGACCATGGATTCCAATGTGGCAGAGTGTTTTTTGAAGCACCTGATTAGAGCCAGAGACTCTAACAGGCTTTAAAAAAGGGTTGGCTCGGAGCGCAGAGCATTGTGCCCCGATGCCGTTCTGTTTTGTGACGATAAGTGAATTAATTTTCGCTATTATCACACTAAAGTTTCTACCCGCCATTTAGGAGGCAGGTCTGTAAGACCTGTTTCCCAATTGGCCAAAGTGTCAATCCTATTGGATGCCTAGCGCTTAGGCGTAAGAGAAGACACGCGGCGGAGGAAGCTGGAGGAGTGGCAACTGCCCGCACTCCAGCAGAAGAGACCATAGCGCCCCCCCCCCCCCCCCACATGAGCGGGAGGGAATCCACCTAGTTCACCTTTATTTCTTTTTTTGCAAAGGTAAACAAACCCTTTAAAGCCGAACTCCATGCAGATATTAGAAACATCAGTAAATACAGTTATACTGCATATTAAAACTGAACTTCAGTCATTTTTTCATCTATTAAATCTTCTGCCCTTGCTGTTTTAACTTTTGTATAGTAAAACATTTTTTTCTTCCAGTAATTACCTTATACAGCCCACTTCCTGTTTCTTGTCTGATAATACACCTAGGCTTATAAAATTATACACAGCTCTCTCACTCTCGTGGGAGTTTGCCAGCAAGGGAGTGAGTCATAAGAGGGCCAATGCGAGCTGCAGAGCTGGAGGTGTGTCTGTGTAAATCCAGGAAGTGAACAGGCAGCAGCTTCAGCTGCCCACAGTTAAAATGGCTGCAGCCAGACTTAGTGGAGGGAGGTTTCTTCAGTATATTTGGAAAGTACAGAATCACAGTATATATAAAATATTATGCAAAGTGGTTGGAGTGAAGCTTCAGAATGACAAAGATGTTTTTATTACAAGTTATGTGAGCAGACTGCAGTTCCTCTTTAATTATAAACAAATTAAAATGGATTTTACATGTAGCTTGAGTTAATACTTGAATTTAACTTGATTTCAACCCCTGTAAAGCAGCACTTGGATTGTGGAAGAGAGAAAAAGGGGGGCAGCGTTTGGGGCTGCATTTACATGTGCTGACAAAAACATGCAGACAGGAGTAAACAGCAAAGAGATGACCTCATTGGGCTTTTGCTATTCCTTTACTGTTCAGTCCCAGGTGAAGGTGACCAGTCTGCATTGCTTAACTGATAAAGTCAGGTAGGTCACCAGGTAGGCTCTTATGTTTGGCAGGGCTGTTTGAATCTCTGGACTGGATGCCCAGAAATACAAATCTTTTCGCAGATGAAGTATCCATATATGGCAATTCTTCTGTGTATTTAGGTATTTGTGCAGTAAATTTATATTTAAATTGGGATAAGTTTAAAAAGAAACTGCCATCAAATATAAAATGATGTCCTTTAGTACAATGTTTCCATACAAAGTGGAGAAAGTGCTGTATAAAAGTGGGTGCTCGTGTGCCATCAGCAAAATCCAAATCAGAGAATGAACACCACGCTTACAGCACACGTGTGCTCAGATAGTTCATTTTAAATCTCCATTAAGCTGGAAGGTGACAGAGTTTCTAAGATGCCTTACATAAATAGGATCCATGACGTGCATTGTGCAGATGTAATGCCGTGTACACACGATAATTTTTCGGGTTGTTAAAAAACGTTGTTTTTTAAAAATGTCATTTAAGATGATGGTGTGTGGGCTTCAGAGCATTTTTCGGGTTCTGAAAAACGACAATTTTTTTTCCGAACATGCTCTATTTTTAACAACGTTTTAAACTATGTCATTTTTCGGGTTGTAAAAAATTATCGTGTGTGGGCTTTAACAACGTGAAAAACCCGCGCTATGAGACGGGAGCGCTCGTTCTGGTAAAACTACCGTTCGTAATGGAGTAAGCACATTCATCACGCTGTAACAGACAGAAAAGCGCAAATCGTCTTTTACAAACACGAAATCAGCAAAAACAGCCCCAAGGGTGGCGTCATCCGCATGGAAATTCCCCTTTATAGTGCCGTTGTACGTCACGATCGTGTGTAGGCAACGCCATTTTAATCATGAAGTTGGAAAAGACATTGTTTTTCGAGAGGCTGAAAAACTTAGTTTTTTACAAGCCGAAAAATTATTGTGTGTACACGGCATCAGCTCCATGAATGGCATACTGGTGCTGGTTTGACTACCTAATTGGTCAATGACAAGCATTTGAGTTGAGAATTCACAAACTACTTGCGTTTTCCCAGTTTATTTAAAGTGAAACTATAGGCATAACTTTTTTTTTCATTTTGTATAGTGTATGGGAGGTTTATTTTTGCCATTTTTGTCCCATTGGGAAGATCTACCTTCACTTCCTGTCCCATACAAGAAGTGAGAGGAAATCCCTGCAAAAGAAGGGAATCTCTTGGGGATCCCCAGGTCACCAGAACTAGTGACCCCAATCGAAGAATTCTCCTCTATTACTTTTCTGGGGACACTTTTTACTTTCACTTTAAATGATAATGGTGAACAAGACAAACAGAGAGGGTGATTCTCCTTAACGGGGACACAGAGAGCAATAAGAATCTGACTGGTGTTCTAATCCATCTCCACACTAGCCAAAAAAAAAAAGAAAAAATGTTTGCTTTAGTTATATTTTAATACAAGTACTTACTGGAATATAGCACCATCAATTTACGCTTCGCTTTACAAGTATATTGTACATTTACATCAGTCATTATGTAACAAATCAAGATCAGGATGACAAACCTGGAGTCTTTAAAAACAAGTCTGCCATGGTGAAGCCCATGTTACTTACAAATTCTATTGATGTTTAAGGGTAAATACTTTTTATCAGGGCTTTTTTTTTCTCAGAGAATATGTGCAGGAACTCCACCCCCTACCCATCCCGAGCATTGTACCTTAATTTACCCTCCGCCAAGCATCAATAGACCCTCCAGCAGCCAACATAAATAGACCCCTGGTTCAAGAAAGGTTGACCGCACTCTCAGGTATGAAACAGTGATGCTTACTTTATTGAAGGTAGAAATCCATCGAGATACATCATAAGACATCATGAGACCTCTATGCCGGCATGGCAAGATAAACGTGTTTCACAAATCAAGGTTCGCTTATCCTAATAAGGTTCGCTTATGACTAATGCCTCGTTTCCACTGAGCGGATCGGTTCGGTACAGTTGGGTACGGTACGCTATTTTGGGTGTTTCCATTATGAAAGCGTACCAAAAAACCGAACCGTACCGCACCAGCAAGGGTCCTGCTTCAGATGAGGGACCAGAGAGAGTGGAACGGTTCGGTTAGGGCGGACCTACAAATGCATCTCACTGATTGGTGGATGCGCTAGGATTTTTTCCTAAACCCTGAATGGTCCCTCACGGTCCGATTTGCAGTGGAAACGCTCACGTGATTAGACCGGACCCATCCGAACCGCTCCAAAATAACTGACCCGACCCGATCCGTGCAGTGGAAACGAGGCATAAGCGAACCTTATGAATTAGTGAGATTATGACTAAGCGAACCTTGATTTGTGAAACCCGTTAATCTTGCCATGCCTGCATAGGGGTCTCATGATGTTCCTTGATGAATTTTTATCTTTAATAAAGTAATCATCACTGCTTCATACCTGGGAGTGCGGTCAACCTTTCTTGAACCATTGGCTCTCATTATGGCTGCGGACTTAACCTGCACCACAAGGTTCAAGGGAGCAATCATTCCCACCTGAAGCTGCACAGCTCTGTCTTTGTATCAAGAATAGACCCCTCCCTCAACACTAGACCCCTCCCAGCAACAATTGATACCCCTCACAGCAACAATATATCTACCAGCAGCCAGCACTCCAAAAAATACCCCAGCACCCCTTGCCATTACATGCATCCAGTGCTAGAGGTGCCAGAACTGCTTCCCCCCATGTTCCCTTCTTTTTATAGACATGGTGTGTAGGGAAACAGTACATTTTCATTGTCTTGCTATTCTGTTTTTTGTTGTTGTACAGCAGTCCCAGTGAGAGTTGGACATCCTCTATGCCATGGGTCCTCAAACTACGGCCCTCCAGCTGTTCAGGAACTACAATTCCCATCATGCCCTAGTCATGTCTGTGAATGTCAGAGTTTTACAATGCCTCATGGGACTTGTAGTTCCGCAACAGCTGGAGGGCCGTAGTTTGAGGATCCCTGCTCTATGCTGTAGAGAAGAGGTGCTGCTTTCTGTGTGGAAACAACAACCTTTCTGCAGCCAACATGCATCCTGCTGAGTCACAGCTAGAGCCAGCAACCAGCAGGGAGCATAAGTTTTGCTCATTCCTGGGCTTTCACGCTGACTCTGCAAAGAGGGCATGGTGGACTCCTGCAGAGAGGCCACTGCTTCCACACAGAGAGCAGTGGTCTTTCTTTGCAGCACAATACTAAACACAGTTCGTCTTACTCTTGCTGGGATGGCTATATATAGAAAAATAATGGTAAGACACTGAAAATCCACACACCCAATTAAAACAAAGCTGTTCACCTTAAACATCAATAGAACGTGTTAAGACAGTAATATAGGTGCTATTTTGGCCAAATTGTACAAAAAAGGGTAGTCTGGCAGTTTTTGATTCACTTCCTAATGAGTCAATAACCTGGAAAAAGCACGTAGCTAGTGAAGTCTCAAAAGTCAGAACTTGTATGCTCAATTGGGCTTTAATTATACAGACTTTGGTGGAGGACTTTGTAAAGATGACACACCTTTTCATTGTATTTTCTTTTGTGATTATTTTGTACTTTAACATGTTTTCTTCTTTAACTTTCAGTTTGGACATTATCCCATAGACAGACAGGTACAACTATAACGTTCTGTAGTGACAACGTATCCATTAATTACTTTCTGACTGCATCCCTCCTGCTGCCTTACTTGTTCTGTACCAATCTCTGTTAATTTACAAAACACCACAGTTTAAAAAAAAAAAAAAAAAACAGGGGAAATGGTATATCATCAAAAGCCTGTCGCGTTGTCAAAGACTTTAAGGTTTCTGATTTCCCACATCCTGGGTATATTGCGTTTTGTGTTATCACTTGTAAAATAACAAATGTTGGCATAGAACTAATTTATTAAAGGTCAAATCCATCCAGAACTTTTATTTCGGACTTGGGTGGGAAACGGTAAGCTGAATCACCTGCTAGCATCCTATATCTTTTTGAGACTCAAATGGTGTGGTTTCCCTTTGCCAGTTTGTGTCTTTGCTCTGTCCATAATGAAGGTGTGTCAACACTTTTTGGAGGAGTATGACACCATAATTTTTCTTTGTAATGGCCACTGCAAAGAAAAATGATGATGTCACACTGCAGTTGAATGAGAATGAGAAGTCTGGTGGGATACCTGACTACTGTGGTCCTCAAGAAATCACTGACCCAATACAATATGATATTGGATCCTCTCCACTAGCTCAGCCAGGGCAGAACATGTATAATCAAAGTGGAACTATAGACAAAATAAAAAAAATTACATATGCTGCAGTATGTCATTGCCATAACTTATTGGTTTCTCCCTCTTAAATTGTAGCCTTGTAAAAGTGCTTATATACTTTATACAATATCTCGGGCTGTTGTCTCTAAAATAACACATTGCAATTTCTATTTAGAATTTGAAACGTGTTTTATGTATATTATTTTATACATTTTATAAATTTCTTTTTATTTAGAATTTAATTATTACAATTAACCCTATATAGCAGCAACTTTTGTTTTTCTGAACGCTCATTGTAGGATCCTACAGTGCTCTGTAGGATCAACAGGTAATAAAACGGTGTTACTGTGGGGCGCTCTGGCAAACAAAAACTGCTGCGTTAAATATAGTGACAGACTGCGACATAAATGTATTTTTTTATTTTTCCCATAGCCATGTTATTTTGTATGTATAGGACAAGGACAGACTAGATATTATTACATACTAAGGTGGCCTTTGTTTAAGGCTAGTGGAGGGGGTCTGGGCAAGTGATATCCGTGAGATGGACCTTATAGCTCTGGCCACTGTGTACTCATAGATATTTGAAGTCCTCATAAAATGTAAGAAACCAGCATGTGACTCTGCTTGCCAGCAATCACTCAAAGTTGAAATGGGTTCTAGGTGGAGATGACCTTTAAAATGTAGTGTGTGCTTAGCAATGTTTATTTGTGTCTGTGTATTTGTTCCAGTTGAAATTCTCTAAAGCCTTTGTTTTTAGCCAAAAGTGTGCCGTCTATTCAGTAGATGATCAAAGCAATAGGGAGTGATACAGAGAATAATGAAGATTAGCGTTACCGAGAGCAGAAATTGTTGTTTCTTTATTTTTAGGAAAACACACCTTGAAGTTCACGGAAAGCCTAAGAGTCTGGGTTTGGGGCCGTACACCCACACCTCCATGGATATCAAAATGGGTGCAGCGGTTGTCTCTGTGCAACCACTACACCCCAGTTGACATAAGAAGTGTCTGCCTACATAACAGAATGTATGTGCATCTCTGTGGGGATAAACACGGCCCTCACATGGGTGTACGCTGTAGTACGCCTGTGTAAATGAGGCCTAAAAATTCAGTGGAAATAATTTTTCAGTTTCGCTATTCCAAATGACCTGATAATTGGATTTGGTCAGGTCCTCCATTTTTGTATTGCTCGCAACAAGCTAGCCTAGAGAGACATCAGACACCAGTTAAAAAACAGCAGGGGGTGCCAAATAAGTGCAGTAAACAGGTACTCCTTTTTTTTAAAAAGACAAATGACAACTCACTTGAAGAACACAAAGGACTGCCTATCTCAAACAGTATGCTGTCTTATTGTTAATCAGCCTAGTGGTGTCGGCTGGGTAAAAGAACACAAAAGAGCAAAACTTGGAAGTTCCAGAACCACCTTGGAAGGCACAGAGAGTGCAGGCCCCGAAGTGACGTCTCACCTAGAAAGAACAGCCTTCTAGTGGTATGGCTATGCATTTTGGAGTGTCACAGCTCCTTTTCCTGACTCCAGCCGTTTTGTCACACACAACTTGCAGACACTCGGCTACATAATTAAACTGAATAAGTTACTATTTAGTAATTTGTTATAAAAAAAAAAAATCCATATTGATTTGCAGCCAACTGCACTATATTGCCTTTACACGCACATGAACTTTAATGTTATCCCAGTCTGAGTCTGTAGGTTTCAGTATTGAGTTCCCCCCCGCAGCTATAACAGCTTCAACTCTTCTGGGAAGGCTGTTCACAAGGTTTAGGAGTGTGTCTATGGGAATGTTTGACCATTCTTCCAGAAGCGCATTTGTGATGTCAGGCACTGATGTTGGAAAAGAAGACCTGGCTCGCAGTCTCCACTCTAATTCATCCCAAAGGTGCTCTATTGGGTTGAGGGGCAGGCCAGTCAAGTTCCTCCACCCCAAACTCGCTCATTTATGTCTTGCTTTGTGCACTGGTGCGCAATCATGTTGGAACAGGAAGGGGACATCCTTGGGAGCATGAAATTGTCCAAAATTTCTTTGGTATGTTGATACCTTAAGAGTTCCCTTCACTGGAACTAAGCCCAACCCCTAAAATAAATCCACATCATAACCCCTCCTCCACCAAATGATTTGGACCAGTACACAAAGCAAGCTCCATAAACATATGGATGAGTGAGTTTGGGGTTGAGGAACTTGACTGGCCTGCGCAGAGTTCTGAACCAATAGAACACCTTTAGGATGTATTAGAGCAGAGACTGCGAGCCAGGCCTTCTTATCCACAAATGCGCTTCAGGAAGAATAGTCAAACATTCCTAAACCTTGTGGACAGCCTTCCCAGAAGAGTTAAAGCTGTTATAGCTGCAAAGGGTGGGCCAACTCAATATTGAACCCTACGAACTATAGCCCGTGTAAGGCAGGTTTCCCAATACTTTTGGTAATATAATGTATATTTTTAAACTGTATATTCAAATATTACTTCCATGCAACCATAGCATCAGTACCTCATGAACATTAACTCTCATAATCAGGGGCGGACTGACAACTCATGGGGCCCCTGAGCAATAGGAGATTATGGGCCCCCCAGGCAAGAGGAGATTATGGGGCCCCCAGGCAATAGATTATGGGGTCACACAGTATACACACACATACAGTATACATACACAGTATACACACACAGGCACACAGTATACACACACAGTATACACATACACAGTATACACACACAGTATTAATACACACACAATATACATACACAGTATACATACACAGTATACATACACGTTATACACACACAATACACACACACAGTATACATACACAAAGAATACACACAGTATACACACACACACACACACACACACACACACACAATATACACACACAGTATACATACACACAGAATACACATACACACACTGAAAATGTACTGGAGAGGCAGGGCAGCTATAATCTTGGGATTTTATAAAAACACAGATTTTTACATACTGTCCCTGGTTTTAATGAGGTTGGCAACCCTCATGGTGCCCCCTAGTGGCATTGGGCCCTCTGGCAGTACCCGAATGGTCAGTCCGCCCCTGCTCATAATTTTCATCACCCGTGCAAACTCCAGGCACCTGCAGCATTCTGTAGAGAACCTTTTATCTTTAGTGCTAGGGGTGCCATATTTCTTATTACAGGACAGAGAATAATCATGTGTTGTGGTGTAGACAGACCATGTACTCAGATGTAGGAAGTACATTGGCATGTTTCATTATTACCAGAACACTTGCTAATAAGAGTATACAGTGACTTCTGCTAATAAATTATAGGTATAGTATATACAATTTACAGAGTGTAAAGGGGGGAAAGCTTCTTGCAGGATCTCTACTGAATAGACTCATCCTGAATTGTTTGCATTGTTTGTACCTGTGTCTTAGGCAACTCAGTTTCCTATTGCATTCATTAGGGCTATGCTACACGGGGAACCCCATAGTATAACCATGCTAGAGAAAAAAGGTTCATGGGGCAGTAGATGTTAGAATGGCCTTATAGGATTAATCGCACAAAGGTGGTTACAAGAACATTTGCCAGCAGTCTCATAAATCCATAGATAACTGACTGCCATTATATTGTAGAAAAGCTTGGAGATCATCTATCAAAAAATATTCGGTTATCACTTTGAAACACTACATGGAGTCTAGGTCTGGGTAATTAAACAATGACGCTCTATGCGTCAAATAATTATCTTAAAATAGACGCAACATGGGAAAATGCTCTAATAAATGGCAGCAGTTAAAATTATTAAATATTTTTTCATTCTAGAATTTCTTAACTGTGAAAACTGCCAGGCTTAGATTAAATACATTTAAACAAAATAATGAGAGAGAAAAGTGGAGTCTATAGCCAGACACTGAGGTCTAATGCCGCGTACACACGATCGGAAATTCCGTCAAGAAAACGTGAATTTTTTTTCAGCGGATTTTGGCTCAAACTTGTGTTGCATACACGCGGGCACACAAAAGTCCGACCATCAAGAACGCGGTGACGTACAACACTACGACGAGCCAAGAAAAATGATTCCGAGCATGCGTCAAATTGATTCAGAGCATGAACGTTTTTTTGCGCATCTGAATTGCATACAAATAATCGGAATTTCCGCCAATAACTTTTTCCCATCGGAAAAATTGAGGACCAGCTCTCAAATTTTTGCTGTCGAAAATTCCAACAGAAAAAGTCAGATGAAGCTTACACACGGTCGGAATTTTCGACCAAAAGCTCAAATCTAATGGAAATTACAACCGTGTGCACACACCATTAGAAGAGATGAGTTACAGCCCTGGTTCACACTGGGCTGCGGGAGTGAAGCCGTGCGAGTTCAGGTGAACTTGCGCGATTTCACTCCCGCTGGCAGTCCTGATTTCGGCCGCAATTTAAGAGACATCTGTGCAGGTTTCTGCACAGATGTCAATGTAAATCGTGGCCCCAAATCGCAAAAAGTAGTACAGAAACTACTTTTTGAAATCGATGCAGCGCCGCAGATGCGGCATCGCACCAATTAGGGAGGTGTCATTGCCGACAATTGCCGGCAAATGCCGCCGATTTGAGATGCGATTTCACATGTGAAATCACATCTCAAATCAAACCAAATCATACCCAGTCTGAACCTGGGCACACAGAGAGCAAGTAAGAGCATGTTAGCTCACATAGGATCAATTTCCATGCAGCTTGATCATTCTGAGTTTATCCCCCTTTTTTCCAGGGTTCCTTCATTCTATGTTTTTGTTTGAAAATACTCTTTAAAAAAAATCACATAATAAATGAGTTGGCTATACATAAAAGCAATTTGTTTATTGTGACTCAACCAAACATCGCTCGTGTAGCTTAGCCCTTTAAATGCGTTTGTACATTTGTTTTTTATGTAATAAGACTTTGGAAATGAAATGCATACAGTGAAATAGCATTATACTAGTTGTAAAATGATCTAACTGGTTATATAATCTATTACTTTAAAAAAAATCACATAAAGGTAAAAAAAACACACTAATAATAGATATATATTATAACAAAGAATAATGAGTCATTTCAATTCCCTGTGAGTGTTAGATGTTAAGTACATGCTATAATCAGTTACTCTGTGGTTACTGTGTGTATAATGGATCAAGTCATAATTGAAGATAATTTCACCATTAATCTAACTTACGTTAGCCAGGTGGCTTTAAATAATATGAATTCTTAAAATGAATAGTGTAAAACGTATCATAGTATTTAATTATTTGCATTGATTTTGCAATGTTGAACTTAACCAATCAAGATGCTAGAAAAGTATCCTCAGGGGGTGCCATCCAATAGAGTTTGAGTGTATCATAGAAAAATATATTTTTCTCCAATATCAGTATCTTAAAATCATAAAACAAATTTCTTCATGAATGTAAAAAAATGGATTTGTGATGTAATCATGTCTGTTTGTCATTAGTATATGATATTTTTAATCCTATGCTAAATCCACAATACCAATTTTTGTTGGGCCATATGTACCTCAATGTGATGCTGCACAGTGTGGAATTAGTGTATATGGGGTTGTTCCTAAAAATATTGGGTTTAAAAGATGAGATTTTAACTTTTGTTGTCACCCTGAACCTGATTTGGAGCCCCTCCCACCCTGATTTTTTTTTTGTTTAAGGGTAACCAACTATATACTGACTATTTGACTGTTGTGTTCTGTTAATAAAATGCAAATACTAAGGTGGCAATTTTTAGGTTCTATAAGCAAACATTTAGCTCTACAGTATTTGTACTTTATTAATGATTAACTGTTTTTTTTGGGACGTAGTGCTAAGACCAATACATCAACCCATCAACCCATAGTGTAGGACTGTTTGTCGTGTTCTGCATCATTAATGGTTTATTTTCACATCTGTGGTTCTGACACCCTACCATGTTTGCTATCTGAAGGGAAAACCAGACTGCCAACAGAATGGGGCAAAGATAGTCTTATTAGCACTGTGAAGTTCCCTATCTCAATTTTCAGCTAGCCTCACCTAATACCACATGCTAGAACATGGGTGTCCAACCTGCAGCCCATAGGCCACATGTGGCCCAACACAAAATTGTAAACTTACCTAAAAATGTGTTTTTTGGGGCGAATTTCTTGTAAAACTGCATCTACATTTAGCGAACATGCACGGCCGAAGAAAATGTGACAATGTCTCTTTACTGGACCTTTATGAGTTTTATCTTCCCAAAAAAAAAACGTCCACTTCTCATAGTCATGCCTTTTTCATGTCATGAGATTCCGGTAGCACCTATATTTCTGAGTAAAGTAAGAGATGTGCTGCTCCATGTCATAAAATGAATTGGACGCCACACATGGGTGCTAGCCCTGGGTCGCTTCCGTAGAGTACATATATCCAAAGAAGTGGCTACACTCCATGACGGTCAAAGTCCTTTTATTGCAACGTCCCAACAAAAATTCAACATAGATCAGACAGGACTGTAGCAGATACAGAGGTTGACAAATATGCTGTGCTTATTCATAACCCAGGGATGCTATACTGATATTCCGTAAATAACTCCTCCCTCACCTGCACATGTGTAGGGCGGTGTCAATAAGGCCTCATTTAGATGAGGCGGATCCATCGCAGCGGAGTCCGGCAGCTCCCGTCAGCTCAGCGTGAGATCTCTCCGTTTATCTCCGCTGAGCTGGCGGATGACAGGTCCCTCTCTGCTCACTGTGCAGGGAGGGGCTTGTCGAGCGTTGCTTACTTCTATGGAGAGATCGGATGAAAACAGACAACATGTCCGTTTTCATCAGATCTCACCCGATCCGCCATGGACAGATGGCGACGTATCGCCATACGTCTGATTCTAGCGGATCCGAGCGTGTCGGATGTCAGCGGACATGTCACTGCTGACATCTGTCGCTCCATAGGCTTGCATGGAGCGCCTGTTCAGGTCCGCCAAAAAAACTGACAGGCAAGTGTAAAAGGGGCCTAAAGCTTTCCCCTGCCTTAGCTGTTTGATCACTTTTCTAGAGAAGGTTTTAAACAATGTTGGATTTCTATTGGGACGTTGCAATAGAAGGACTCTGATGGTCATGGTGTGCAGCCACTTCTTTGGATACCTATATTTGTGAGCAACTCTTTCTAAGGATGAAGCACACAAAGGGCAAAATTAGAACCTAAATATCCAATAAGCACCTTGAGAATTCATTGAGAATTGCTGCTACATCCATCCAACCAGATATGAGTCTGTTAGTTTATCAAAAACAGTATCAAGTATCACATTAGCCTTATGTTGCTCATTTTTACAATAAAAAATATAAAAAAAAAAAATACTCATTTAAATTATCTATATCAATAATCGTTAACTTGTCATCTGCCCGACTTTTTTCTGCTCATAACCTCTTCTTATTGTTTGAGCATTTTTGTGTGGCCCCAACATAATTCCTCTTCTTCCAATGCGGCCTAAGAAGGTCAAAAGGTTGGACACCCCTGTGCTAAAACAAATGTTTTCGTGAAGGGGTTACTCTTTTGTTGAATTCTCAAGGTGCTCATTGGATATTTAGGTTCTAATTTTGCCCTTTGTGTGCTTCATCCTTAGAAAGAGTTGCTCACAAATATAGGTATCCAAAGAAGTGTTTGTGGGAGGGGTGGGTAATGTACCATCATGCTACCCCTACTGGGTCAAGGTAGGTGTGACCCAGTAGTAGCAGCCTAAAAGAACCACAGTGTACCATAGAAAGGTTGAACATACTTGCAGGCCATTGGATGGGTGAGTGACACCCTTATGACTGGTACACACAACGATATTATCGGACCCATTATCGTCTGTTTTTATTTGCATGCTAATCTCATATAAAAAATTAAGAGGTTATTAAAGTTCCCGAAAATTCTCATATGACAGAATAAAAATTCAGAACTGATGTAATGGATTGTATTATATTTGAATTGTACTGAAGACTGTACTGATTAAACAAAAATCGTACGATCTGGTATCGTATGAGAAAAATGTTTCGTGTTTGTACCTTCGGATAATTTCGAATGAACTATGGTGATCGGTTTTCAAAAGCTGTATACTAACAATCAGATTATCGTACCATTACTTATACTTATTACTTATTATAAATCCAAGCCTTGGGGCTCCACACAACAATATCCTCAATTTACAAAGCTAAAACAACAGGACAAGGATAATGTTTTTCACAAAATGACAGTTATTTTGAGCTAAGTCTAATAAAATCTGAAAATTATAGACACAGCTAAAAATAAAGGTACTTATTTTTGTTGATAGCTTCATGAATTGAGCCTAAAGTTTTTTTTTTTTTTTTTTTTTTTTTTTAAGGTTTTAAAATAGCATCCTTCCTATCTGTTGTTTTATCACTTGTGGTCCTTTTTACCCCAAGTTTTTTGAGTAATATTTAGCTTAAAATAACTAGTTTATCACTTGCTATTATTTATTATTATTATTATTATTTGCTATTTATTAAGACAAAGAGTGATATAGAAAAGGTAGTAATATGTGGCAGTCAATCAGAAATCATTGTTTTACAGTTCTTATTCATTTGTCCCCGACAGATGGAAAAACGTTGAATTATATACTATACACACAACCGATATTCGCCCATGGGACTTCAAATGAGGCATAATACATATTAGGTCATGAAATATTAAAACATTTTTAAGTCATAAAATATACATTTAATGTGCAAGGATTTGACACATAAATGTTATACATTTATGTGTCAAATCCTTGCGCAATAAATTTATATTATATGACTTAAAAATGTACACGTAAAAAATGTTTGGCATATCAAGCCAATGGGTTACACGTAACAATATACGTATAATGTACATCAAGCTGGTATATTTTCAAGTACATGCTTTATATAGCCAAGATGATTGCAATATGGGAGAGAAATGCATGTTGTAATTCTACGTGTTTCGTAAATACTTTTTCATGAGCAGATGCCCCCAACAACCGAATTCTAAGAAACCAGCTTGGAACTTGATGAAACACAGGGCCTCCAAATGGTGACCACTGCTCAGTGTCTGATACGGGAGTAACGGAAGGGAACCAAGACACCCAATGGGAAGAAAATAAGGTGGCAGATCCTGATCTGTTTAGTTGGAGAATCATTACTCACCTTTGAAAACACTAGCTTGGTTTTTGCCACTTTGGTATTTTTTTTTTTACCACAGCCATGAACTCTTGTATGTCACCTCATTTGTTTTCCTATTGAGTGTCTTGGTCCCCATTCCACTACTTCCGTGTCAGGTGCTATGTTTTATCAAGTTCCAAGCTGGTTTTATAGAGTTCTGTTCTTGGAGGCATCTACTCCTGAAGAAGTGAAAGTAAAAGTAACATGTTGAGGTACAAGATGCATTCCTCTCCCATATGTCAATCATCTTGGTTATGTAAAGCATGTACTTGAAAATATACTTGTAAATATATTGAAAATTTACCAGCTTGATGCACATTATATATTGTTATGTGTAACCCATTGGCTTGATATGCCAAACATTTTGTGCATATACATTTATGTGTCAAATCCATGTACAATAAATTGATATTTTATGACTTTTGTATTAAAGCGGGGGTTCACCCTAAAAACAAGTATATACGATTCAATCCAACAAACTGCCGACAAGTGCAGTATGCTGTTTTTTTTTTTCTGTTTACATACCGTAGTATAGGTTATTTTCCCCCCGGCTTCCGGGTAATGAAATTTGCGGGACTGAGCGTTCCTATTCAGAGACCGTGATTGACATATGTAAATAGAAAGAGAGATGGGGGTGGTGGCGCTGTCGCTAGTAGGTTGTGGAGTCGGGCCAGTTCAGTAACCCCAATCAGTGGGTGGGTGTGGCCTCCAGGGGCAACCTTCCCCGTCCTATAAAGGGGTGGTGGCAAAATCTGCCTAGACTAGTATTAAGGGAGATGGGTGGAGCAACCTCCACATGAAATAAAGTAAGATATAAAATATAACAGCCACTAAACATATAAATGCAGTGTTACCCGTGTTGGCTCAATGAGTGCAAAGCAGTATAAATCTGGCATGTATCTGATTGGCTAGATTCTAAAACAATTGTACTCAGGTGCAATAATCGTGGCGTATGTGAACCATAATAAAACCTAGAAATATAAATACAAACGAAGATAAAAATAAAGATAAAGTGGGACCAGCCACTACTAGTAATGAGAGCAGGTGGTCTCCTGAAATGAGCTTCTTTAGACACCTCTAGAGAAGTGCACCAATAAAGTGAACACTACACAAAGGTCAAAGGCACAAATCAAATGCATAAGTCCATATAACATAAATTCAAGAAAGATGGCTGAAACAATGTGTAGTCCAGGGTGCACCTATGTAGGTGGGTAATCATGCAAAAATACAATGGGTGCTCCTCGCAGTGGGTCCGGTGCTCCCCCTTATGGGTCCCCACTCACCAGAGGGACTCACCCCTGCTGGGGTAGAGTGCGTATTAGAGTTACAGCTGCTCCTTTACACCGCTCTGTCGTTCCTGGGTTCCTGGTGTATGTCCTCGGTCCAGGTGGCTGTGTTCCCTTGAGCCTCAGAGTTCCTCAGGAAGAAAGAAAAGGCTACCATTACGTAGTACGTTTTTAAAAAAAAATCCACAACACCTGTATTATACAGACCAGTCATTAGAACATTCAGCCAGTACAGTAAACCTAGATGAATCAAAAAATGAAAGAATATAATAAAAAATAAATAAAAACAGGACTTCAGCAACCTATCCCCTATAGGGTATAGGCAAATGTCATTCACAGCACTGGGTTATCCGATTAGCGGTCGCACCAGCGAGGGAACGGCGTGCGTTCCACTGAACAATCAGCTGGTCACCCGGAAGTGCGTGAGGGTGTGCGTGTGTCCGCTTTACGCACGTTTCGTATTGTAATGTCTTCTAAAGATCCCCCTCCGGCTCATAATGCGTGTCACCAGTTCTTGAAAAAAGCCAAATGTCGGTGCACAGGCGCCGTATAGCGCCGACTCACAGTTCGGCTTCTTTTGGAAACTGGTGACGCGCATTATGCGCCCGGGGGGAAGCTTTTGTCATAGGTCAATCACAGTCTCTGAATAGGAACGCCCACTCCCGCGGGAGCCACTACCCGGAATAACCAATACTACGGTATGTAAAAAGAAAAAAAAGAAAAGAAACAAACAGCATACTGCACATGTCGGCAGTATGCTGGATTGAATCGTATATACTTATTTTTAGGGTGAACCTCAGCTTTAAACCTCATTTAAAGTTCCATGGGTGAATATTGTTGTGTGAGTATTATAAATGGGGATGGAGGCATGATACTTTAGGCACCTGGCCACAGTTCTTTTCTACAATTAAATTATATACCATACTTTACACATCATAATTGCTTGTTGCACTACTATATAAAATATATTTTAGGGTGTACCATGACCAACAACACAGACTGGAAGTAGACTAATTATTTTATATATGCTTGTTAATATTCTTCTAGTTTCCCATGTACTGGGTGTTAAAGTGAACCTGTAGCCAGGCTAAAGACATATTTGGGTATTTGCATACTCTTAACGAGCAGTAAAAAAGGTATAATAATTCATTACTGACCTCTGTAATTTCTTGTTTGTGGAGCAATTCAGTGTAGTTGGTTTTAGACAGTTTCTCTGCAGCTTTAGCTTCCTTTGCTCCCTCTCCCAGCAGACATTTAGCAGTCTTCTATTGATGCTCTGTGTAGAACACTGCCAAATCACTAATAAGGCTCAAGAGAAATTATGAAATTTGAAGATCACTTGCCCCACAATGCTTGCAGCTACAGAGGTTAGGGAGGGTTTATTTGAAAGCTTATTTACTGCTTGCAAGAATATGTAAATGAATGAATGTCCACAGCCTGAACAAAAGTTCACTATAAAGTGGCAGTAAACCGCGGACTTACAAAAAAATAATAATAATATGTAAGAATATGTAAATGGTTAAATATCCACAGCCTGAACAAAAGTTCACTCTAAAGTGGTAGTAAACCAAGGACTTAAAAAAAATAAACTAAAAAATCACCTGCAAGGCAATGGCATAATTGCTTGTATGCATCGCATACTAGCACATTATGAAATACCTTGGGATGAAGCCCTCCAGCAGTGCACTGTCACCTCTGACAGGGCTTCCTTCCATCTCTCCCGTTCTTCCTTCCAGGTTAGCTGGCTCTGGTCCTGTGAATGGCTGAGCCACAATGATGTACCTCCCACGTATACGCACGGGAGTCACGGTTTACAACACAGAGCTCTGAAGGGGCGGCATACCTGTCACCGGCTGCATCTAGTGTGAAAATCTCCTAAACACCCCAAATTTAGGAGATATTCACTGTACCTACAGGTAAGCCTTTTTCATATGGAAAAATTTGGTATATACCTAAGTATGTACACTCACCGCGCTACTAAAACAATACAGCAGCAAACATAACTAAATTATCAATTTAGCAAACACAGTATATACAAAGAAAATATGTAGCGCTTAAACATAAATGAAAAGGCGAATAATATAAGCTAGATATTAGACACCATAGGTGCACTTGAAGTGTCCTTAGAGGTGATATGAAGTCCACAGGGATCAATAAAGTGACTGAGTGAAAGTGAGATCTTAATGGTCCACCACCGTAGGTTAAGTTGAAGAGGCTTACCAGATGGATAGCGACCACAATAAGTGTACACCTATTTGGTCAACTATAGCTTAGGGTTTAAACCAAACGCTGTTCACAGAGGGACTCAGGAAGGATGAGTGGCAAAGATATCCGATCAGTTGAAGGATCAAATTTAAAATTTTCACTCCTCTTCTCAATGCATTCAGCCGACAGCGTGACTCAGACGGCCCAATGGCAAAGAAGGAAATAATAGAGCAAACATAGCATAACTCTGATAAAAAAGTTTTACTAGGATAAAACAAAAATTGTACACTCACATTTGGTATGAACAATCATGGGCGTATACATATACAGGCAGTAGGGTCAATCGGTTCCCGACGCGTTTTGTTTCACAAACATCTTCATGGGAATTGTGGGGCTTACTTGTAAGCACAAGTTCAAAAGCAGTGTTTACTACCGCTTTAAGGCAAATCTGCCTCTTGGTTAAAGTTACCGTTAGTAGAAACTATTTGCAAGCATCTAGGTTTGCCTCATACCTACATCTCTAACTTCTAGCTTCCCCTAGAAACCAGAATCTTCAGAACACAATGGCGGTTTGCAGCAGGGAAAACTAAGGAATGAAAAAGTTAGCCCATGCCTCTCTGACCATTGAATAAATGCACTTGTGTGGTGCAGCCGCAGCTTCTGGAAAGTTTGCATGTGTGCTTACGGAGCACTTTGTCTTTGGCAACTAGTAGAGGGGCGGTCGTAGGTAAAATAACGGATATGCAGGTTCTTGGAAAATCTTATCCAAAAGACCGATACTTTAAATATGGTAATTTTAACAATATAAACATATATATATTGTCTATATAACAGGTTCTTCTAGCTGCCAGCATGTTTTTTTTTCTCCAAAGCCACAAATCCCAGTGCACTCTATTATGCAAATTACACCTAAAGCTTGGAACATCAAGCCTGCTTCCTTCACCTCCCCAGGGGCCCTTGTGGCTTTCCATTTCAGTTACCATAAATTATGGACAATAGGGGTAGACAAAAGGAAAACCACTGCTCCACCTTCTTTGCTAACCTGCCACTGGGTGCTGGTACATAGAAATGTCTGCTCTCCAGTTTAAAGGGCAGTTTAACATGTAGTCATAAAAGACCTGACCAAGAGCAAAAATTCCATTGACCTAAAAGTCCATTTTCTTTATGGAAGTGTTTTAGAAAGCATCTCACATGCGCACTGCTCTTGAGTTGAACCAGGGATAGAATGAAAAAGGACCCTCGGGGTCTTCCTTGTGTTTCTTCCTTACTTCTCCCATTCGTCCTCAAAAGAAAAAAATGTATATAGTGTAATATCTTCTACAACACTCTCAAATATTGTGCTTACATATGTGCATGACACCATGCGTGTATAACCACCAGTGATTTGTGAATCCTTCTCCACTTTTGCCTAAACTTCTTAGCAAACAATAAACTTTATGCACACATCATTCCAACTCGATTTTCTTCCTCTAATCTCCCACCATCTGTATTCCAATCCCGTTCTTCTTAGTTTCTCTGATAATAGAAAAATCTCAATGGTGCAGTATCTCCGAAAATTATATTCTTATATAACCTTTTAATATTGTGCTCATACTTTCATGTGCTTCTTTATGTGCCAAAAACATGATGATGATCATCCATCCACAGTACACCTTCTCCCCTGCACCAAATACATTACCCCAGCAATCCCTATGTCACAGGGTTGGTTGATCTCGCTTGTAAAACCACTTCACATCCACTTGCTCTTCCGGCATATAAATTGCTTTAAAGCCCCATGAATAAATCAAAAGCAGGACATGGAAAGGAAAGAGAGACTAACAATGCAGAAAATCCCATAAAAATCCCTTTAAAAACGTATTTATTTATTATTATGCAATGCTTATTATGCAATACTAAGACGGTGCAATGGGCACTTCCAGTTCTAGCGTTAGCACCTTGATGTCACTTTCTTACATGTCCCATTTAGATGATTTTGTCAAATGATCCTTTGACAAAGTCATTTTGCTGAAATGCATCAATTAGACTGGAGGAAGAAAATCGAGTTTGATTGATGTGTGCACTAAGTTTATTGTTTGCTAAGAATTTAGGCAAAAAGGTAGGAGTCACAAATAACTGGTGGTTATACATACATGATGTCACGCACATATGTGAGCACAATATTTCAGAGAGTGTGTAGTATTGTAGAAGATATTACACCGTATACATTTTTTTGTGTGTGTGGGGGGGGGGGAGGTGCACAGGAGAAGTAAGGAAGATAACACAAAAAAGACACTGAGCCATCGGTGTGATTAAACTTTTTTGGACCCTTTTTTTTAAGCATGGGTCAGAAAATTAGGTAAGACATTTGTAGATTGGATTTATTGGACACACTTACCTCTTGAGGAATTGAGGAGACTGTTTTGCTTATCTAAAGGGCTGAACTCTTTCACTTGTGTTATTACATTCCTGCTTGAACTATTGAGCTCTGTAAACAGCTGTATTTTTTCAACAGAAGAAAGGAAACTGAGAATTGCACCTGCTGGTTACATTGACGCTACACAACATGCCTATGCTATATTCTTATTTAACTGACTAAAAGATTTTTTTTAGAAGTCTTAATTGTGGAAGATGGCAAAACAATCTGGAAAAAGGACATGAAACTAATAATTTCAGTTCTTTTTATATTCGGGCATCTAAAAAATGTCAGTCATGTGAAATTCCCCGTACACACGATCGGAATTTCCATTGGGATAAACTGACAGATTTTTCTGACGGAACTGCGTTCAAGCTGTCTTGCATACACACTGTCACTCCAAATTCCGACCGCTCAAACCGCGGTGACGTACAACACTATGACGAGCCGAGAAAAATTAAGTTCAATGCTCCCGAGCATGCGTCGACTTGATTCTGAGCATGCATGTTTTTCTCTCTGTCGGAGTTCCATACAGACGAACGAAATTTGCGCTAGAAATTTTTTTCATCGGAAAAAAATACAACATTTTCTATTTTTCTAAGTTGGTCAGAATTTCCGATGGGGCACACATGGTCGGAAATTCCGATTGTGTGTACAAGGAATAAGAATGTGATTGATTCATTTTATTTTTTTGATCAGTTGGTTTTCTTTTTTTCCCCTCACAAATCCATCTTAAAGCATGGAAAAATAGGATAAATTCTTAAAATAAATGTAAAAATGAAAGTAATGATTTCTGTTCGTTCCTGATTGGAAGTTTTATCAAATTTCATAAGCATTTCTAATGATGTCTGGACTTTTTTGATTGATTCAAAATAATTAATACAAAATCGTTAGGCTGATTATTGGGCCTAATTCAGTGGACCCCGAAAAGGATCATTTATGAATAAATTATTAGGGGTTCAGGTGAAATACACAGAACAAAGCATCTGTAGGCCCATTTGATTGTCTTCTACATGATTAGATGACAGTCTACTTGGCTTTGGGATGGCCTTCAATCTAAGAGGACTGATCTTCTACAAATATGCATAAACTCATGAAAGTGTGCATGGTGGAAGTGGTAAAATTAGTGCATCAAAGTCAGACATAATGTCACTTGGGGACATCCCTTGTCATTAAATTTCTGTTTTATGCTTTTGTCTTAAAATAATGCTCACTTGCACCTAATTTGTGCCTGAATTATTCATGTGGAGCTCCCATTAAGACTGAATTATTCATAAGAATGAGGAGACATCCTTATTGTTTTCATTAGTTGGGTGGAAGTGCAAAATGAGTGCCCCTTTAGAACTGACGGGTTTGCAAAGAGCCTAAAACTTTTCATTAATTTGGCAAAAAGAGTGGAACGTTCCATTAAGACTTTAACCACTTAAGACCCGGACCAAAATGCAGGTAAAGGACCTTGCCCCTTTTTGCGATTCGGCACTGCGTCGTTTTAACTGACAATTGCGCGGTCGTGCGACGTGGCTCCCAAAGAAAATTGGCGTCCTTTTTTTCCCCACAAATAGAGCTTTCTTTTGGTGGTATTTGATCACCTCTGCGGTTTTTATTTTTTGCGCTATAAACAAAAATAGAGCGACAATTTTTAAAAAAATGCAATATTTTTTACTTTTTGCTATAATAAATATCCCCCAAAAATATATAAAAAAACATTTTTTTTTCCTCAGTTTAGGCCGATACGTATTCTTCTACGTATTTTTGGTAAAAAAAATCGCAATAAGCGTTTATCGGTTGGTTTTTGCAAAATTTATAGCGTTTACAAAATAAGGCATAGTTTTATTGCATTTTTATTAATTATTATTTTTTTACTACTAATAGCGACGATCAGCGATTTTTTTCGTGACTGCGACAATATGGCGGACACTTCGGACAATTTTGACACATTTTTGGGACAGTTGTCATTTTCACAGCAAAAAATGCATTTAAACTGCATTGTTTACTGTGGAAATGACAGTTGCAGTTTGGGAGTTAACCACAGGTGGCGCTGTAGGGGATGTGTGACCTAATGTGTGTGTTTACAACTGTAGGGGGGTGTGGCTGTAGGTGTGACGTCATCGATCGCGTCCCCCTATTACAGGGATGACGCGATCGATGCTACGGCCACAGAGAAGCACGGGGAAGCCGTGTGTACACACGGCTCTCCCCGTTCTTCCGCACCAGGCACGGATCGCCGCACTCCAGCGGCGATCGGGTCCGCGAATCCCGCGGTCCCGGTCCTGGAGCTAAAATCAACGTGTATATATATACGTTGATGTGCCCAGCCGTGCCATTCTGCCGACGTAAATGTGCAGTAGGCGGTCCTTAAGTGGTTAAAGTGTACCTATAGTTTGGATAGAGTGGGGAAGGATTACAAATTCTGTAAGGTTTTTCGGAGGCTCCATTGGAGAGATTCCTTCACTCCCTGCTCGGTAAGGCAGTCCATGGCGGATTGCTATAGAGAGTGCCGGTTAAGTAGCCAGCAACTGGCAGGCGTTTAGGAGGTGTTCCTGCTGCCTCCCGAATGCCTTTATTTTTTAAAATGTACAATTTGACTAATGCACCTCAACCACCAGCCAAAACAATTGCGGAAAAGTCTGGTTGCTGTCCTCCAAGAGGGTCATCTCCTAAAAGGGATTGCTTAGAAGGATTCATTGACCTTCAATGATGCTGTTTAGCCCAATTTGCTGCCTATATACTGGGAAGCATTGCTTTCTGGTGAGTGTATTTGGATTGGTGGAAGAACATGTTTGTGAAGCTCTGTTGTAGAGTCCAGATAAGACTAAACACATCACTGAGGATTGTTGTCACTATTTGAACTGTTATCACTAAAGATCATCTATGGACTATTTTTGTATAGTTTAACACTTATACACATTGGTTTATTTAATGTGTACATTTGGAAATTTGGACAGGCTGTTCCCGCCAAGAGAAGACAGGGATTATTGCTGGCAGCTATAGCAGCTGCCAGAGATAATAACAAGAGAATCTGGCAGGCTGGTTGTACCCAAGTTGATCAACCTGGTACATTCAGCCTGCCCACACATGTTTCAAATCTCGGCCAGTTCCTACTGAACCGGCTGAGATTCAAACGTCTATGATCGGCCTTAGTTTCATCCACCACTTACTGTCTGGTAAAAGGTTGACCCCAGAACAGAATGTGAAAACCTTTCTAAGGCTGGCCATACATGGTCGAATTTCGAAAGAATTTTCCTTTGAAAATCAGAAATTTTGTGATCCGATGGTGCCACCATTGATTTCGAAATTTGACCAACCAAGCCTTCAGTTTCACCTCATGTTGCTACAGAAAATAATTTTCATGGCTGGGAATATTCTTTGTGGAAATTTTATTTTCTTGCACTCATGCGATTACATTTCTTGCACAATTCTCCCATTATTCATTAGAAAATCGTTTGTTTTTTAAAAAATTTACAACATGCTTGATTACTGAAATTCAACGGAAATCGACTGTTGCCGCAGCCCACCAATGTTGCGAAATTCGAACGACAATTCTTAGATAAGATTTTCGAAAGAAAATTCTTTCGAAATTCGACCCACGTATTCGACACAAACCTTGGATAGAATTAAAAAATGACAGGTTCTAACTTTCCACCAATTTATTCAAAACATAACACTTCAAATCTGGAGAAGAAATATATCAGCACTAAGGTCGTCGGTTCAAATCCCAACCACGGAAATACCTGTTCGTTTTCATGTTCTCCCTGTGCCTGTGTGGGTTTCCTCTCACTCACCAATGACATGCTGGTAGGATAATTGCCTCCTGTCTAAATTATCCCTAGTATGTGTATGTATGAATGTGAGTTAGGCACCTTAGATTGTAAGCTCTTTGAGGGCAGGGACTGATGTGAATGTACAATTTATATGTAAAGTGCCATGTAAACTTTTCAATGCCATTTAAGTACCCGTAATAAGTAAATAAAGAAAATATATAGAGAGAGAGAGAGAGCGAGAGGGCCCCCCCCCCCCCACACACACACACACTTAAAGGTAGTGAAAGGGGAGCAATTATTATTATAACTCCAGGTAGGCATCCGTGACTCCTAAGAATGTACAAGGACATCAGCCCTGCACATATAGTATAGGCCAAATAGTTTATCACCACAATATCGCAGAAGGATATCACCTATTTTACAATACACCCCTATTTATTGCTTATGCAATTAGAATTAAAAGAACAGTTGTCCCTTAACACCGCAGTGCCAAGAGCAAGAACTATGTGCAATGATCAAGAGTGATCAAGAAGATTTCAGTTTTTCTAAAGATAATGAATGGCACATTGGTTGTTACAAGTTACTATCCATTACTACCCATTATTACCCATTACTTCCTTATTATATAAGCATGATAATATTATTATTCAGCTCACAGGGATATCATCGGTGATGACTAGTGGTGATAATAGTTGTGCCAGTAAAATGTTTTTCATGTTTTTTTGGAACAGATACTAATTTTGTCTTGGGTAATGCCCAGATAGTGGATTGGCCAATTGTCTACAGCAATGACGGGTTCTGCAAGCTATCGGGATATCACCGAGCTGAAGTTATGCAAAAAAGTAGCACATGCAGGTAATAATAATTCTGTGGGGCTTTTATTATGACAATTGACTTCTGGAAATTGCATTAAAAATGTGCTGTGTGCTGTGTTAACTGTACTTATGTAGAACGTAGATGAAAAACCAAGTTGGGGCTTATGTACATAGGGGCTTGTTATTATTATTATAAAACATTTTTTGCTTTTTTTTTTTGCTGGCATGCATTTGCAAAGCAGTTTTCTAGGATCTCTCAACACTTTTGCTCTGAAAGTCAACTGTAAGCCCCATAGAGGCTGTTTTATCTGCTACCTGAGATCCATGCTGATAGCAGTCATTATTGACTGCTGTAGTAGAAGGAACCTGTTTACAAAATTGTCAAATTGCAAAGATTATTTTTTATTTATTTATTCCATTTTCCTGCACTTTTTTCAGTTTTATTTTACAGTAGCTTAAGTGGTCTTTTACATGCACTGGAAACAAAAAAGTGTAGCGCTAATTATACGTGCAGGTGAAAACCTCATGCGTGAATGACATAAGTGTTCTGTTCACGCATGAGGTTTTCACCTGTTTACAGTTTATTTGCATGTATAATTAGCGCTACACTTTTTTGTTTCTTTTGCCTGTTTTTTTCAGAATTGATCTAGTTCTGTAGTGTTGGCTGCCATTTATATGTTTGTACTAGTAGCGCGGTGATTTATATACATTCGTATATTGTGTTTTTTTACATGCACTGAACTAAGTAAATACAAAACCTGTGGGGGCTTGTAACTGCAAAATATAAGTTTTAAGCCAGACAATTTTGGATCGAAATTCTGTCGGTTCAACAGGGACTTGCAAAAATTTGATTCATGTATGAGCACGTGGTTGTACAGAAGTTGATCTACTGATCGACTTCTTAATAACTCCTGTGGCACCGGTGGGGGGGAGGAATCTGATCTGAAGAGCGGAAGTTCCACTTTAGGGTGGAACTCCCCTTTAAAGCTCCACTCTGGGATTCAAGGAAAAGGGCATAGCGGGGTGGGTTAGAGGGGACTGGCAGTGAGGGATGGTAAAAAATTTGCTTTAGCTTGGAGTGGGGATTTAAGTACAGTAACTCACCGGGAAAGACACTTAAAGTGTTACTAAACCCACAACAGTAAAATAAGTCTGTATATGCAGTAACGCATGCTTGTTATACTCACTGTGGAACCTAAGGGGTCAATCCTCTGCATTGTGTAAGAAGCCTGCTCCTGTCTTCTCTGACCATCCCCTTCTTCCACTGTCCCAAGTCTATCTTCTGATAGAACAGAGCCTTGGGGGCAAACTGCACATGCACAGTTTGGTGTGTATTGCTAAAGAGTTTTTCTTTCTTGGGAGGGTGCATGCACAGGGGCAATCAGCACTGCCCAGACAGAGAGTCAGGGGTCATGCAACCTCATAGGACTGTCAGAGGAGAATGAAAACTCCTCATAACTAGACACTGATAGAAGTGTCAAAACTGCTATATACTGCTGATGACAAAAGGTATTTAGCAGTTTATATTTACTAAAATAATTGCATTTCCATGTTCTGTGTACTGTGGGAGACCAGATAAAGTGAATGCAGGCTCCTGGGTTTAGTAACACAGATTCAGAAATACAATATAAAAATGCATTTCCCAGAATTTCGGCCATCTTTTGCATAGGTATAGCTGAGATATTCCAGAAACCCTAAAAGCCAAAGGAAATAGTAAGTCACACTAGTCGGTTGTAAAACCAACATTTCTGGGTCCCTTGCAGTGCTCACTGGCTCCTCCCTCTAAGTCATTGTTGTGAGGCCCAAAGCAGCTGCCCTTTGAGCCCACACTGCCCGCAAATAGTTAAGTAAATTTGGGAGGGCCCAAGATTTTTTTTGCCAAGGATTCAATCAACACTAAAGACAGACCTTTGTCTTAAAAAAGATATATAAAAAAAAAGGAACCAGGGAAGGAAAAATATAAACAGATTTAACTTCATCCTTAAAGTGGTTGTAAACCTTTGTGTTTTTTCACCTTAAAGCATCCTATGCATTAAGGTGAACAAAACACCTTGCAGGCACCTGCTCTCCGAGCCCCCATTTTACTTACCTGAGCCTCGACTTTCTGTGGGCACGATCCTGCATTTCTTTCCCCAGGTCTTGTCAGCTCTTTAAAGGCTAGATTGATAGCAGCGCAGCCATTGGCTCCCACTGCTGTCAATCAAATCCAATAAAGCGGCTGCTGGGGGGCCGTGGCCAAGTCATACAATCGGCGGCTATGGACACCAATTGTATGACATAGGAGAGCACCCGCAAACTAACCCTCTCAAGAGGGAGCTTCCCAGAGGGGGTTAGCTCTTGAGGGGAGGAGTCGAGACAGCCGCCGTGGCAAAACTAACTGCACAGTGGAGGTAAGTATGATGTGTTTGTTATTTTTTTTTTAAATCAAAGCTTTAGTACCACTTTAACTAATATTATTCAAAGTCTTGAATTTTTATTACAGCTTTATGTACGGGGAGTTGACTGACAAAGAGACCATTGAAAAAGTCCGGGAAACGTGTGAAAATTATGACATGAATTCCTTCGAAATTTTAATGTATAAAAAGAACAGTAAGTGCATTTACTAAGACCGTCTTCCTCGTTATTGAGGTCTAGGTTTTTTTTCCCCTCGCTCTTTTGTGTTGTTACACGACAGATAATATAATTGTACTGTTTTCTACTCCAATGCTTTATTCAGTGCTGCAGTGATCATTAAAGAACAATGAGTTCTGCGTGATTGGTAAATTGCCAAATCACCTCTGTTCATTATCGTCTGCTGGTTCAGAGCTCTGCTCCTAGTCATCTATTTGCATTCATGGAATGAGTGTTCAGCTGAGGTGCAGATGTTGTTATAAGCACATGGATCTGTCTATGCTGTGCACTATTTGGTTTTAATAAATTATAAAAAATGTAGGTACGCGATGCTCTGCTGACAGCCCTTAAATATAACACTATAAGTGAAGTTCCACTCATCTTGTTACCACCATCTTGGTGCCCCTTCCTTTTTTATATTTACGTGGTCCCCAATATGGCAAGATATTTACTGGCAGCACCAATGTAGTCAAAGTCTTCTGTGACTGCCCCCCTCCCCCACCATGCAAGCCACCATTTGTTGCAATTGTGAATTTGTATTCCAGAGCATGAGCTCTCCATAATATTGAATGGTGATTACTGAATGCATAGGAGTGTTTTGACCCAAGGTTGCATAGCCATTATGTTGCTGGATCGGGGGCAGCTGCAGCACACTGATGAGGTTATCAATCACATTTTTTGGTGAACAACAGTAGTGACTGGTGCTCCAGCCAGGGGGGCAGGAAACAAACCAATGACCCTCCTCCGGGGGCGGCAAAAAGACCACGCGCCCCCCCCAAGGGGGTGGTACTCACACGGTTGGGCGGTGATGCACAGGAGCTGTCATCTTCCAGATCTCCCCGTACATCCTCCCCACCCCTGGTACCGGCCAATACGATTGTTTCTAATCTCTGCCAATCACTCTCCTCTCGCCTTCCTAATTGGCCAGGAGGAGAAGCAGGAAGAGACACTTGGGTGGGCTTGAGGCCCTTTTTTTAAGCCAGCTAGAGCCTCAGGCCGCGTACACACGATCATATCTATCTGCTGGAAACGGTCTGACAGACCGTTTCAGCAGACAAATTCGATCGTGTGTACGGGCGGACAGACAGATTTTTCCAGCAGACAGATTTTAAAGCATGCTTTAAAATCTGTCTGCTGGGAATCCATCCGTCCGATATGTCTGCTGGTTAGTACGCTAACCAGCAGACATATCTGCCCGCACATGCGTCGAATGGATTCGACGCATGCGCGGAAGTGTTTTACTTCCTGGTGACGTGGCGGCGTCAACGTCATCGCCACGTCACCGCGCTGTCTGCCGGCGGGGATTTTGGTTTAATCGTGTGTACAGCGATCAAACCAAAATAGCCCAGCAGACAAATCTGATCAAATCGGCCTGTCAGACCAATTTGAACAGATTTATTTAATGGTGTGTATGGGGCCTCAGGCTCTAATCACATGCTTAAAAAAAAAACCATTGGAATCCATGCGTCCGGCGCCCTGCATGTAAATTAGGGGCTTGGTGCATGGATTAGGGGGGTGGCGCCCCTGCGCTCCTTATGGAGCACCTGCCACTGGTGAACAAGTTCTATTTCAGCACATGTGCATGCAGCAGAGCCTACTGGCTTCGAGTATTGATCCCCTCCACCCCATCCAGAGGGCTGCAGTACAGAGAATTACATTAAAAAAAGTGTTACTGAACCCGCAACAATAAATCTGTCTGTATATGCAGTAAAGCATGCTTTTCATACTCACTGTGGAACCCAAGGGGTTAATCTTCTGCATTGTGTAAAAAGGCTGTGGGAGATCTGATATAGCGATTGTAGGCTCCTGGGTTTCATAACACTTCATTCTGGCTGTAGAGGAATAGAATTTTGAACGAAAATTATTTGGAAAAGTTTCAGGAAAATTTGTATGAAAATTCTCAGAACATTTGTTTGTTGTTCAAAATAATTTTTTTGCGTTAAATATTTGTTTTTGCAGTGAATTGACTTTACCAAACAAAAAACACACAGAATACTGTTAGAAATTCAGACAGTACAAACAACCTCCTGCCCTCAAGTGTGATGCTCAGACACCGATAGATTGTCACTACGCTTTTACGACTAAAAAAGATGTAAAAGAGGGCGCACCAGCAGTGGTATCCCATCCATACGCCCGGCCCCTAATCTACATGTAGGGCGCTGGACGCATGGATTACAATGTGGGGGGGTTGTAGAAGCACATAATTAGAGCCTGGGGCTCTAATTGGTTTAAAAAAGGGTGGGCTCAAAGCGCTGCGCCACGAGCCCACCCAGTTGTGTGACAATGGCAAATTAATAGAGACCCGATTGGCCGAGAGGAGAAGCGATCCTATTGGCTGCCTAGAAGTAGGGAGGAGACGCATGGTGGAAGCTGCCATGATGCCGTGGAGGAGTAGATGCAGGGGAAGCCACCGGCCGAAGGAAGCACTACCCACCACCTTGATGGGGTAAGTGCGGGTGACCGACCAGGGGCTGTGGGTGCATTGTTTGCCACCCCCCCAACAAAAATATACCATCAGCCGCCACTGTGCACCAGCCTAGTGCTTTACCTTTGTAAAAGTTTTACACAGTAATGCTGCTGTGGAAATGTTATGAAGATGTATTTAATATGTATTGTCATAGTGTCTCCCAGTGTTAGTACTTCCGTAGCCCGCTCTAAAGAGCTGACTGGGGCAGACTGATGCTGGTTGAGTCCCGTCTGGTAGTGGAAAACTTCCTGAGGTTGGAGAGAGGTGTTTTCAGAGTGGGGATATGTCTTCCAGCGAAAGGCCCCCTGTGCAATGCACAGAACGTTCATCTGGGGTGGATGTGTTCACCCTGATCAGCACATACCGGGGGCCGTGGCGTGCCCCTGCAGATAATCTTCCATCCACAGGAACGGTAGTATAATCCGGGTATGCATTGTTCTCTGAACAACGCAGAATAAGGATTCATGCCAACGGTAAAAATGGGAGCTTTTGAATTGTTATGGTCAGGAAAAGCGTCCATAATTCCCTTGCCATGCGGCTTTCTTTGTCTAGTTGAAGATGATGGCTTCCAGGTACGGGGGCAGGAAATCATAAGACTCCCCTAGTCATTTTTCATTGGTCGTTGTATATACTCATCCTGTTGGAAGGATTTCCTGTGTTGACATTCATATCCTGCGAGGTCATATACTTTGAGGTCATATCCTGTGATGTCATTTTCCCATGGAGTAAGCGATTGGCTGTTGATGCCATGACTTCCTGTTTGTCATTGCTTTTGTTGTGGTTGAATAAAAACCAAGTGCTATGCTCGGTAGAGGCAGAGGAGCATGGTACTGAAGCCGTAAAGCATGGTGGTCATGTGTGTTGATTTGGGGATATATGCGGGAAATAGGGTAAGTAGTAAGATGTGATATACCATTAGACTGCATGGGTTCTTATTAGCACAGGAGATATGGATTACGTGTAGCGTAGAGCCATATTTTTCCACCACAATGCGCTAGTGTGTCCTTTTTTCTGCTTTTTCACTGTTCGAATTTCATTCACTCGAGAAAAATTGCTGCTCATTCGAATTTTCTAGTCACTGCAGTCAAAAAACAACGTTGAGTTGATCCACTAATAATTATTAGTAAAATCAATCTTTGTGCTAGCCATACACTATACGAAAAATTGTTAGAAATTCGGTCATTTAGACAGTTTGTTTGTTTTTCGGCCAGTTAATGGGCACAAAATCGATAATTGTTGGGACATTTTTGAGCCGAGAAAACGAAGGACAAGTTTGGAGATTTTTTGCCGAACGAACTATAAATTGAAAGGATAATGTGTTTCCCGTCCGAATTGTCTGCACTAGGTATATGTAAAAAAAACTAACAAAAATTGATTCATTTATGTCCATTGAACGATTTATCGGTCATTACATGATGGCACTATCGTTTTTGCGCTCACAGCCGAATGTTCATTTTTCGAAAATATTTTTTGTATAGTATTTGGCCAGCATAACTCTCAGCAGGCAGCTCAGTCCACCGTTTCTAACATTCACTTTCCTGTTTCAGGGACGCCCGTGTGGTTCTTTGTGAAGATCGCTCCCATCCGGAATGAACAGGACAAAGTGGTATTGTTTCTTTGCACTTTTAGTGACATCACAGCCTTTAAGCAACCAATCGAAGATGATTCAACGAAGGGTTCGTATTACTCATCTTATATCTTTACGTATGTAGACCTGTGGAAGGGACTTACGAAGTTACATAAGCCCATAGATCTTTGCTGCCACGTGTTACATTTTTGGAATAGAGGAACTATTTCGGGCTCACCTCATATATCTGCTGTCGTCAGCTTGTGCTGCACCCTGCCTCTTACTGAGATAATCAATTTATGCAAATAAAGAGGTTTTCTCTTGAATTCTATCTACATATTTTACCACTCAGCATTTTGTTGTAAAGACACCAACACGACATGATACTGATTGAAGGTTAGTCAGTTTGTAGGTCAGAGGTCAAATGACACTGTCGACTGCAGCTTGCGAAAAAATCTATGAAAAACGCATTATACATTTTGTGGGTTAAGTTAAAAAAAAAAAAATACACAAAAAACCCCTTATCATTTATCCACCATCTAAAGGCTTAGTAAAGATCTAAACATTTTGCAGCTCATGCTTAAAGATGTTGCTACCAAACTTTTGGCAGCCATGCAACACATACAGGAAAAGATTGCACTTACTGTGGTTATTATGCATCACAATTTTTTTATCCTGGTTTGCCTGTGCGATTCCCGCCCCTGTGTTAGATCTAGGTAAAGTAGATCTAATCCAATAAGTGGTCTTTATTTGGGTGCCGTAATAGTTTGATCATTTTTTGAAATAATAAAGTGATTATACACCTCTGGAATGAAAAATGAACAAAACATATCTTTCTATAGCATGTACTTGTCTCAATCCAAAGCTCCTAGTATGATTTCTGTCTTCTACATCTTCTGTCTGCTCCAAAGACAGCCTCAGTTCTTTATGTTTCCCTATAAGACTGTATAGAGGAGTGTATGTGTCAATTTCCTCCACTCAGATCTCAGATTACACTGAGCTCCCTGCGCTATTCTGTTCAGTGTGTGAGGTCAGATCCACACCCCCTGCTTTGTGGACCTGAGGAATACTGTAGATTTTGAATGGCTGTACAGGAAAGAGTGCTGCAGATAAATAGGCACAACTTGCATCGAAGAATTTGTTTTATCTGTGTGTATCACCTGAGGCTAGTCCTTGAATATACCGTATGTAAGGGTTTACAGCTACTTTAATCTATTTTTGTAACACCAACATGTTAAATGGGGCTTTAGGTGCATTTTTTTTTGTAAAAGCTTAATTTTGCACTCTGCAGTTTTAGTACATTAACCCGCAAACGTCCCTCAGTATACATAAGGGTTGATTTACCAAAGAAAAATAAATTGTGCAGTCTGCAAGTGAAGTTTGTCCAGAACATCATCCAATCATGTGCAAGCAAAAATGCTTTTTTTTAAACCACGTCAGCCCCCGGAAGGATTTGCCCCCTTCCTGACCAGGCCATTTGTTGCGATATGGTACTGCGACACTTTAAGGTGGTTGTAAACCCACTTTTCAAAAAATAAATAAAAAATAACACCTGCAAGACAAAGGCATATTGAGCTAGTATGCATAGCATACCCCCACAGCCGTCCTCGTACACCACTCCGGCGGCCGAAATCTCTCCCGGGGGGTACTTCCGGGTATCGTGGCTCCAGCGCTGTGATTTGCCAGATCCGGGAGCCGCCAGTCATGACATGACCTCCTTTAGAAACTGCACAATCCCCGTTTCTAAAGTGCACCTGCGCCGTTGTCTACGGCAAATGCGCCATAGACATCGGCGCCCATCATTATTGTAAATATCTCCTAAACCGTGGAGGACGGTTTGAGAGATATTTCGAGCACCTACAGGTAAGCCTTAATTTAGGCTTACCTGTAGGTAAAAATGGTTGTACAGGGTTTACAACCACTTTAACTGACAATTGTCGTGCGACGCTGTACCCAAACAAAATTGATGTCCTTTTTTTCCCCATAAATAGAGATTTATTTTGGTGGTATTTGATCACCTCTGCGGTTTTTATTTTTTGTGCTTTAAACAAAAAAGTGCGACAATTTGGAAAAAAACACAATATTTTGTACTTTTTGCTATAATAAATATCCAAAAAGAAAAAAAAATCTTCATCGGTTCAGGACAATATGTATTCTTCTACATATTTTTGGTAAAAAAGAACAACGCAATAAGCGTACATTGATTGGTTTGCGCAAAAGTTATAGCGTCTACAAAATAGGGGATAGATTTATGTAATTTTTATTATTATTATTATATGTTTACTAGTAATGGCAGCGATCTGCGATTTTTATCAGGACTGTGACATTACGGCGGACAGATCGGACACTTTTCACACTAATGACTTTTATACAGCGAACAGAGCTAAAAATAGCCACTGATTACTGTATAAATGTCACTGGCAGGGAAGGGGTTGAACTAGGGGGCGATCGAGGGGTAACTGTGTTCCCTAGGTGTGTTCTAACTGTAGGGGGGTGGGATTGCCTGGGGGAGGAGACTGATTGGTGTTTATACTTGGTATGAACACCCAATCTGTCTCCTCTCCCCTCTCCTCTCCCCTGAGAGAACCGGGATGTGTGTTTACACACACACACACCCCACTTCTCATTCTGTCACAAGCGATCGCAGTTGCACGAGCATCGGCTTCAGGGATACGCGGCGGGCGAGTGCGCCCATAATATGGTTTCCTTAAAGATTTAGTCTTCTTAATTTGATCCACTATTCCTTCTGAGTTGGACACTCCTGCCTCACAAGGCTCCTGCCATTGTGACCTGTGCTGCTGATAAAAAGCCATTTGGTGACATTTTATCTCTTCCATTAATGAGATTCAGTCCTGGCAGTAATGGTCTCACTCATAATGTTCTATGATTTTGTTTGCAGAAAGCAGCGTTTCTTACCTTTTTAGATAAGGTGTACTTCTTCTAATGGAGTTAATTAGACAGCAGTTTGTTACAGAGACGTATTGGTATCCTCTGCCGGCCAATATAAAGTGTTCAGTTCTGAGATAAATCTCCTAATATATAATTCAAAGGGAGGTCCAAATATCCAATGGGGTTGATTTACTGAAGTCGAAAAGCCTGTGCACTTTGAATTAACGTTGCACTTTGTAAGGGCATTTGCTCCAGAGCTTAGTAAATGAGGGGACGATGCGCTGATTTCCTTTATCCAATCATGTGCACGCAAATATGCATTTTTTTTCTTTTCCTTGCGTGTTATTGGGTAGTCTTTGAAAAATTAAGCTTCATCTCTTTTTCTAAGCTCTGGAGCAACTGCACTTGCAGAGTGCAGTCTATTTGCCTTTAGTAAATCAACCCCCCCCCCCCCCATGTATAGGCGTGCCTGGGCACACCCTAATCACCCCATGCAGTGCCTAGTCCCAGCTCCCCCTGCAGTGCTGCCAGCTTTTCTCCTCTCCTTTCAGGAGCGAGGAAGGGGCTGGTCAATATTTCATTAACCACCCCTTCCTTTTCTGAATAAACACAATGGGTGATCTTTACCGATCACTCCTGTCTTCATTCTTAAATGAGGCGTAGTATACCATGTATGTACAGGCTGCAGAGAAAGGACTTAGGAGTCTCTGTCCTCAGTTTATTTCTCTGTCTCAAAAGAGCAACATCAATGGTCTGTTAGAGCACTGATATTTCACCAAAGCCCCATAATGGGGCCCCTAAAAAAAATTGTAAAAGAAAATTGTAAAAATAAAATAATATTAAAAATAAAAATCTACTGACACTGTCCACTGCCCTACTGATGCCAATCTTTGATCTACTGACACCGTCCACTGCTCTGCTGATTTACACACATTTGTGTTTGTGCTCTGGGCTGCACACCCTAATGCAATAGGCTGAGCACACCAATGTCTCCATGCATCTTGTCTTGCCCAGTTCTACAACTCCCAACATACAGAGATGGAGAAGAGGGACGTCTTAGGCCGCATACACACCATCGGTTCAAACCAATGAGAATGGACTGAAGTCTAGTTTCATCGGTCCAAACCGAGCGTGTGTACGACCCATCGGTCTGTCGTCCTTTGGACCAAAGTTTTAAAACTTGCTTTAAAATCGGACTGAAGGACGCCTGACCATCCATCCAAACCAATCATTAGTAAGCAAAAGCATCGGTTCAAAAACCCACGCATGCTCAGAATCAACTCGACGCATGCTTGGAATCATTGAACTTCGTTTTTTCAGCACGTCGTTGTGTTCTACGTCACTGCGTTCTGACCGTGGTGTGTACGCACATCAGACCATCAGGCCACTTCAGCGGTGAACCGATCGTGTGTACGCAGCCTAAGGTTTGATTCACACCAATGCATGTTGCTTTTGAGCGTTTTTGCTGTGCTTGCTGCGTTTTTTGACTCAAGTTTTTACAGCGATTTTAACGCAATAACGCGTGTTGTGTTTTTTTTATAGATTTTGTTTTTTTTAGCCAGACATTTTTATATATTTCCTTTAACAACCAGCTTTAAACAGGTAAAAGTGCAAATCGCAGCATAATCGGGGTAAAAACGCGCTACTTGCGTTTTGGATGCGGGTCCATTGAATTCTATTACATGCAAAACGCTGCTTTTTGCAGGGAAAAAAAAGCCCCCGCCCTTTCCAAAAACGCAGAGGCACAAAAAAGCATTGATGTGAACATGTTCTATAGGAAACCATGTTAAAAAAATTCCCGGCATTTCTGCAAAATGCAAAATGCATGAAAAAAATGCATTAGTGTGAATGGAGCCTTAGGGCTCTTTCACACAGGGCGGATCAGTAATGATCCGCCCGTGCACCTCCGTTTTCTCAGCGGGGATCGCTCCATTGATCTCCCCTGAGCTGCTGGATGACTGGGCGGTCCCCACACACTGTGCAGGGACCGCCCTGTCTTTTCTCCGCTCTCCCCTATGGGGGGATCGGATGAACACGGACCGTCTGTCCCTGTTCACCTGATTCGATCCGCCAGACGGAAGGAAAAGTAGGTTTTTCCTCCGTCATACTTTGGCGGATCGGAGCGGGTCGGATGTCAGCGGACATGTCTCCGCTGACATCCGCGGCTCCATAGAGGAGCACGGAGCGTCCGTTCAGGTCTGCAAAAAAACCTGGCAGGCGGATCTGAACGGACCCCTTTGTGTGAAAGAGCCCTTAGGCGTTTTGAAGCATTTTATGAAGCATTGATGCATTTTGCCTCAGGCTCCATTCACACTAATGCATTTTTTGAAGCATTGATGCATTTTGCCTAAGGCTCCATTCACACTAATGCGTTTTTTGAAGCATTGATGCATTTTGCCTCAGGCTCCATTCACACTAATGCGTTTTTTGAAGCATTGATGCATTTTGCCTCAGGCTCCATTCACACTAATGCGTTTTTTGAAGCATTGATGCATTTTGCCTAAGGCTCCATTCACACTAATGCGTTTTTTGAAGCATTGATGCATTTTGCCTCAGGCTCCATTCACACTAATGCGTTTTTTGAAGCATTGATGCATTTTGCCTCAGGCTCCATTCACAGTAATGCATTTTTTGAAGCATTGGTACATTTTGCCTAAGGCTCCATTTACACTAATGCGTTTTTTAAAGCACTTTACAGAAATGCAGGGAAATTTTTTAACATGGTTTCCTATGGAACATGTTCACATCAATTGTGCCTCTGCGTTTTTGGAAGTGGTCAGGCACTTTTTTTCCCGCAAAAAGCAGCGTTTTGCATGTAATAGAATTCAATGGATCCGCATCCAAAACACAAGTACCCATTTTTACCGTGATTTTGCTGCAATTTGCGTTTTGCGTTTTTATTTTAACCTGTTTATAGCTGGTTGTTAAAGGAAATGTAAAGAAATACTAATTAATAAAAAAAACGCAAAACGTAAATTGTGTTAAAATCGCTGTAAAACGCGTGTCGAAAAACGCAGCAAGCACTGCAAAAACGCTCAAAAGCAACCTGCATAGATGTGAATCGAAATTATTTTCTATTCTTTTTTTATTCTCTTTGGAAATTGGAAAACTTCCCAATTTTAAAAGTTTTCGAATTCGAATATTATTCAAATTGGAAAAGTATTCGAAAACGATTCGAATTTGAATTCCGTCCAAATGTTTTTTTCGTTGTTTCAGATACGTTTAAATTCGGTACTATTCTAATTCGGAAATCCGTATACATCTGAATTTCCAAATACCGAAAATTTGTCCGAATTTTAATTCGTAACGAAATGAACCGCACGTGTCTACAAGATTTACGTGGTGTGATTTCCCGTGATTTCAGAGTGATTTATCCTGTATTGTCAGGGGCAGAGCTCTCTCTCACAGACACAGGAGCATCTCAGCAAAACCTAAGCTTGCAGCCAGAGGTCAGGAACAGGAAGTGACATCTTAATGTCTAGATGTCACTTCCTGTTCCTTCCCTCTGGCTACAAGCTTAGGTTTTGCTGATATGCTGCTGTGTCTGTGAGGGAGGACTCTGCACCCTGGCTATGAGGGATGCCTTTTTCATTGAATGCTACCCATATTAAAGAGGCTCTGTGAGGCTGGAATGTTTTATTAGGCTAATATTCTTTGCAGACATTTAGTGGGCTTTTGATATATAGAAGATAAAGTGACTATAAACTTTGTATAATGTCTGTATATATTTTCTCTTTCTTAGGCTGGGGGAAACTAGCACGTTTAACAAGAGCTCTGACAAGCAGCAGAGGGGTCTTACAGCAGCTCGCTCCCACCGTCCATAAAGGAGAGAATGTACACAAACACTCCAGGCTTGCTGAGGTAATGCACAGCTAATATTGTACACTGCTCCTTTCTTTCATGTTGTGGGCCAAGCCAATATTTAGCTGTATGTGTTAATTATGTCTCTAGCACCCTGTAAAATGTTTGGATAAATATTGGCAGAGCCAAAGGTAAAGCTGTATGGGGCAGGACCCCAGTCCAGTCCTTGCACCAGGACCTCCCTTATACTGCACCCCCTAGACCAGTGATGTCAAACCTTGGCACCCCAGATGTTTTGGAACTACATTTCCCATGATGCTCCACTACACTGCAGAATGCATGAGCATCATGGGAAATGTAGTTCCAAAACATCTGGGGTGCCAAGTTTCGCCATCATTGCCCTAGACTGTAGTGCAATCAGGGCAGGACTTAGGGTGGTGGGGGCCCCTGGGCTTGAGTTTTGAAGGGGCCCCCTGGAGCCGAGAATTGGGGGGGGGGTCGAAGATGTGGAACTAGGGGGGGATCATAGTTGTTGAGCGGGGGAGGGGGGGGGCGGGGCGAATTGATTGAAGTTGTTGCACATTAAGGTTGCTGAGCTGAGGGGGGTTACTCTCACCTGTGCACGGAATGTGTCGGCTCTCTTTCCTTCAGCAGACATCCCCACACCGCTCCGGTTCCTCCTGGGGGGAGGTTTTGCAGTTGTTGAGTGGGGGGGAAGCGCCTCTCACCTGTGCCGACAGCCAGGACCACAGACTGTCATTAGCCCGGCTGTCGGCATTTTTCCCTTCAGCAGCCCTGGGGACCTCTGGGCCTTTTAATAAAAAATAAAAAAATATAAACAAAAATTAAAAAATAAACATTTATATAAAAAAAGGGGGGGGGGGTTGCCACATGGGGCCCTGGGGACCTCTGAGCCCTTTAATAAATATATATATATATATATATATATATATATAATATGTAAAAAAAAATATTAAAAGGGGGGGGGTTGCCATCCGGGGGCCCTGGAGACCTCTGGGCCCTTTAATAATAAAATAATATATATATATATATATATATATATATATATATATATATATAAAAAAGTGGGGTTGCTGTCCGGGTCCCTGGGGACCTCCGGACCCCTAAAAAAAAAAAGAAAAGGTTGCCATCCAGGGCCCCCTATTGGGTGGGGCCCATGGGCTTGAGCCCAGTCAAGCCCAATGGTAAGTCCGGCCCTGAGTGCAATACATTTACTATAAGGCCTGGTTCACACCTATGCATTTTTTTGTTTTTCAAAAACACACTATAGACCATTTAACATGGTTTCCTATGGGTCACATTCACATCTGTGCATTTTATGGAAAGGGCCAGGGACCAGCAGGTTGTATTTTTGCTTCCATAGACTTCAATGGAACAAAAACATATATTGAAAAATGCAAAATGCACCTAGTTATGGATCAACTGCAACCTGCATAGGTGTGAACCAGGCCTTACACAGAGTTCTGCTGGTAGTGATCGTACTGGGCAGGCTTTCGGGGATGGTGTTTTGCGATTTTACAAGGCATTGCTCCCCCCCCTTTTTTATAGGAGTGTCACAAAGTGAAATTCCATTCATTTCTATGCACTGCAGCTGTGTATGGAGACATTAACCACTTTCTTACTGGGCACATAAACCCCCTTCGTGCTCAGGCGAAATTTCAGCTTCCGGCGCTGCTTCGCTTTAACTGACATTTGCTCCCAAACAAAATTGACGTCCTTTCTTCCCCACAAATAGCTTTCTTTTGGTGGTATTTGATCACCTCTGCGTTTTTTATTTTTTGCGCTATTAAACAAAAAAAAGAGCGACAATTTAAAAAATATATATATATATTTTTTTACTTGTTGCTATAATAAATATCCCCTTTTTTAAAAAAAAAATTTTTTTCTCAGTTAAGGCCGATACGTATTTTTCTACGTATTTTTGTAAAAAAAATCGCAATATGCGACTGGTTTGCGCAAAAGTTATAGCGCCTACAAAATAGGGGACAGAATTATATATATATATTTTTTATTATTATTTTTTTACTAGTAATGGCAGCGATCTGCGATTTTTATTGGGACATTACGGCGGACATATCGGACACTTTTGACACATTTTTGGGACCATTCACATTTATACAGTGACCAGTGCTATAAAAATGCACTAATTACTGTATAAATGTGACTGGCATTGAAGGGATTAACACTAGGGGGTGGGGAAGGGGTTAAATGTATTCCCTGGGTGTGTTCTTACTGTGTGGGGGGAGGGGACTGACTGGGGGCGGTGACCGATGCTGTCGGTCTCCTCTCTCCCTGACAGGACGTGGAGCTCTGTGTTTACACACAGAGCTCCACGTACCTGCTGTGTCATCGCCAATCGCATGTACCCGGCGGACATCGCAGCCGCTAGGCACACGCATCGGCTCCTCAGCGATGTGCCGTGCACTGTTTTCCCCCGCTGCGCACCACCCACTTGAGAGCCGCGCTGTGGACGTCTTTTGTCCATAGCGCGGATCTCAAGTGATTAAAGTGGATGTAACCCCACTCTCATCCTTTCTAAGGCTTGATTCACACCTATGCATGTTGCTTTTGAGCGTTTTTGCAGTGCTTTTTGCTGCGTTTTTTGATGTGTGTTTTTATCACGATTTTACTGCGATTTGCGTTATTTTTTCTTTGGCCATCAATTTTGATTTTTTTACATTTCCTTTAACAACCAGCTATAAACAGGTTTAAAAAAAACGCGGATCACGGCAAAATCGTGGGAAAAACGCAGTACTTGCGTTTTTGATGCAGGTCCATTGGATTTTATTACATGCAAAACGCTGCTTTTTGCAGGAAAAAAAGTCCCTCACCCTTTGCAAAAATGCAGAGGCACAAAAAAGCATTGATGTGAACCATGTTAAAACATTTCCCTGCATTTCTGCAAAATGCATCAAAAAAAGCATTAGTGTTAATGGAGCCTCAACTACTGCCATAGTGCTGATCTATAAGGATATAGATGCCTCCTGCAGGTATCCTTACCTGTCAAATGTTTCCCCTCTGTCTGTTATAAGAACTGAAAAACGTCAGATTCTGTGGGTGGATCTGTTTTCTGGAGCTCGGTGGGTGGAGTCGTGATGTCAGTCGACTCCCCGCCCTCCTCTACACTCCCCTTACACTAAATTCTGCTATGATCACTAACATCCAGTCAAAATCCAGAAAAGTAACCACATGAATTCAGAAAATTAGTGGGGGTGGGAATTAAAAAATAATGCCTGTCTCAAGCTAGTGCATGAGATATGTAAATAACCTGTCACTCACAGCAAGGGGGAAGAACGGACAAAAGTTTTCTCCTATTTGTCCTTTATCTCACTAAAAAAAGAAAAGAGGATTGCTTAGAGCTGAATTAACTCTCTGTGGCAAGACTGGGCACAGTTGATAGGAAATCTTATACTCTACATTGTGACAGCAAAAAAATTATAATTCGGGTTTACATCCACTTTAAGGCCGCAAACACACGATCAAATCTGTCTGCTGGAAACGGTCTGCCAGACCGTTTCAGCAGACAGATTTGATTGTGTGTACGGGCAAACAGAGTTTGTGTTGATCGTGTGTACGGGCAAACAGACGGATTTGGCCACCCGACAGATTTGAAAGCATGCTAACCAGCAGACATATCTGTTCGCACATGCGCGGAAGTGTTTTTCTTCCTGGTGCGGTGACGTGGCGGCGTCAACGTCACCGCCACGTCACCGACACGTCAGCGCGCTGTCTGCCGGCGGGGTTTTTGGTTTGATCGTGTGTACACGATCAAACCAATACATCCCAGCAGACAGATTTGTTCAAATCGGTCTGTCCGACCGATTTGAACAAATCTGTCTGCTCGTGTGTACGGGGCCTAAGAGTTGTGGAGCAGTGCAGAAAAATGCCGACATGTGTGCGTGTGAACAAGACCTTATGCTGAGGGGAAAAAGCAGAAAAGTGCCTTTTATGTAGCCAGACTGTCTAGCAAGTGATGCTTCTACAGGTTCCCCCTGTGGCTTGCATTATCGCACAGGGCTGGGACAAGGGGCGGGCGGGAGGGAAAGCTGCCATGGGCACAATGGTGTACTGTAGGGATGGGGATGCTTTCCTTCTGGTACAAGACTGGGCAGTTTGGCATTATTGCCCTGGGGCCGCGAACACACGATCAAATCTATCTGCTGGAAACAGTCGGCCAGACCGTCCCAGCAGACAGATTCGATCGTGTGTACGGGCGCGCCGACAGATTTGGCCAGCCGACAGATTTTAAAGCATGCTTTAAAATCTGTCGGCTGGGAATCCGTCCGCCCGATATGTCTGCTGGTTAGTACGCTAACCAGCAGACATATCTTCTCGCACATGCGTCGAATGGATTCGACGCATGCGCGGAAGTAATTTACTTCCTGGTGCGGTGACGTGGCGGCGTCAACGTCACCGCCACGTCACTGCGCTGTCTGCTGGCAGGGATTTTGGTTTGATTGTGTGTACAGCGATCAAACCAAAACGGCCAGCAGACAGATTTGTTCAAATCGGTCGGTCCGACCGATTTGAACAAATCTATTTGCTCGTGTGTACGGGGCCTGGGTGTTTGATTGACCTTGTCCCAGCACGGTTCCCTCATGTTGTAGTAGCATGTAGTAATACATTTTACCATGCATTACTGATAGGGTTCTGGCAAAAGAAAAATTACCTATTGTTTTTTTTTCTCCTATTATTATGTTAGCAACAACTCGTATTCTTACTGGCTACTCTGGTAAAATATCAGTCAAAGGGGCAACGCTAATAATCACTACATATAGATATAAGGGCAGCCTTAAAATGGAACTATGGGCAAAAGCAATAATTGTATATATGATACAGTCTGTGAATAACCACATTTGCAATATTGCACCACAATGGAATGCTTAGCGTGGAACTAAATGCTTTTATTCAGCATGACCTTTTTCTGAACCTTATGCTGCTAGCATTAGTTAATGGATAGGAAGGTGTATTATATTTACTTTTTTTTTGCATTTCTTCCTGGTTTCTGGCCTAGGTCAAAATGCTGTCATACGTCCCATTGGCATTTTTTTTTCCGTTCTTTTGGAGGAGGGACTTTCTACTGCAGTTGCAGTTAGCTAGTTTGCCACTAGAGAGCTCTGTCTCATAATAATGTATAATAGGGAAATATGTAAGTGGGTGTTGGGTCCCCTTTTAGACAAAGTCTTCCTGTGGTGATGGCATGGGTGGAGTTAGCATAGCTCCTAACTGTCACTGATTTTGAGGGACTGTCCCTGATTTGAAAGAATGTCCCTCTGTGCCTCTTTTCTCCTCACTTGTCCCCCATTTTGGTCTGATCCATATAGTTGTATATAAAATGCACTTTTTATCCTTCAAAAAGAGTTTCCCAGTGCTAAAGCAAATGGAAGGACGAAGACTGGACAGCCGCACTCCAAAATTACTTAAAATAAGTTGTCTTTTATTTTCAACTGTACATACAGTCACTGCAACCAACAAAATACAGTATGGCCGTCCTTCCATTTGCTATCATTAGCATTGCCAGCACCTTGGTGGTTCAACAACCCTTGATTGCACACGGGGCTCACCTGGAGCGGTGAGAACTCTGTCTGTTCCCAGTGCTAAACCTTTCATCCAATTTCTAACGTGCTGCATTTGTACATTTCAAAAGCCAATATAAAGGAATAGTATTGGTAAAAAAAAACTTGTGGGTTTAACTAATCATTGTTTTTGTAAAATGTTCTTTTAAGGGGGGCGTGACAGGGGTTGTGTCCTATGCCTACATATTTTTGCTAATAGGTGTCCCTCGTTCCCATCTCAAAAAGTTGGGAGGTACGGAGTTAACGCTAAAATATATGCCAGGGGAGGAGGAGCCTTGTGAGTTGGGGCATAGGAGCCAAACACCCCACACACATGTAAATGTCGTCACTACTGCAAAGGCTCTGGTCATGGCAGAAGGTCAGGGTGAGATCGGGCTAAGCCATACCTCCCAACGTTTTGAGATGGAAATGACGGACACCTATTTGCAGAAGTATGTTTAGGACACCCCCCCCCCCCCCCGCCACACCACCCTAAAGGACAATTATACAAAAAAATATATACTAGTTAAACCCACAAGTGCTTTTTCTTTACCACTACTATTCCTTTATATTGGCTTTTGAAATTTACAAATGCAGCAATTTAGAAAATCGGATGAAAGGTTTAGCTCTGGGAAACACTTTCTGAAAGATAAGTAGTACATTTATATACAACTATATACATCAGGTGAACATGAAGGACAAATGAGGAGGAAAGAGGGACAGAGGGACCTTGTTCCGAATGAGGGACAGACCCTCACAATCAGGCATAGCTTCCAACTGTCCCTGATTTCCAGGGACTGTCCCTGATTTGGAACAATGTCCCTCTGTCCCTCTTTCCTCCTCATTTGTCCCTGATTTTGGTCTGATCTATATAGATGTGTATCAAAAAGTGTTTTCCAGCGCTAAACATTTCATTTGATTTCTAAATTGCTGCATTTGTACTTTCCAAAAGCCAATATAAAGGAATAGTAGTGGTAAAAAAGCACACTTGGGTTTAACCAATCTTGTTTTTTTGTACAATTCTCCTTTAAGGGGGTGTAGCAAGGGGTGTGTCCTATGCCTGCCTACTTTTGCTAATAGGTGTCCCTCATTCCCATCTCAAAATGTTGGGAGGTATGATCAGGAACAGTTGGGAGCTATGGGTTACACCCAGGAAAGCCAGCTGTAGTTGTCCTGGCACATGATCATGAAACGTGGTCTAAGTGGACGGGGAGTGGGCCTTTTAGGCCAGGCTATTCTCTGTCATGAGTCCTAATCCACCTAGAGGTCCTAGGAGAAATGTACAGAAACTAGAGAAACAGCTGCCACAGTCCCGTCTCTGGGAACCACATGCAGAGAGTCATGAGCTGGATGTATGAGGTCTAATAGGCAAGTCAGAGCCCTCTGAGTGAGTACTAATGACCTTGGGGAGTGGGGGAGAGAGATACGAAAATTAGATGCCTTATCAGTGATGTGCAATGTGCGACTTTTACATATTGATTGCTAGGGTCTATCCACTATATATGATTGGCAAATTGACTCCAGATAGTATCTGTGTGATGTGATTTGTCACTGCCATCTTTGATAATTAACAGTAAGTACAGAAACTATACCTTTTGTGTGGACATTCATTTCTTGTGAATATAAAGGCTAATGGCCGGGAATGTCATTGAAAGGCCTCCGGCCTTGGGCACATTTTGGCGAAGGCTAACAACTACCAGCCAGCAGGTCACTCCCTGTCATTACCAAGAGGGGGGGGGGGGTAGCTTGTTCACCGCACTTTAGCTTGTTTTTAGGCTATTTTCTCTATACTCCACATCAGTGGTGTATTTAGGCTTTGTGCTGCCCTATAGGCCTGACTAAACTCCTGCACCCCCTAATTTAAATATGACCCACCCCTTCCTGTCAAGGCCACACCCCCTGCTGTTTAAGACCGGCCCTGAAGGGGTGGGGGCAATACATTTTTTAATTTGCATAGATTTCCTCTCACTTAATGTTTTGCTATGGGGCAGGAAGTGAAGGGAAATCTCTGCAATGGGACAGGGATGGTAAAAAATAATCTGACAGGGGCTATAACCCTCCCTTACTCTATCCAAAATGAAAAAAAAAGTGTTGTCTATAGTTCTACTTTAGGCACAAATTTCTGATAATTTTATGAAGAGGACCTAGAAGATATAATCATACCAATGGTGCAGCAGAAAATACATAGCACAGTGAGGAAGGTTTGTGGTCCAGGATGATAAAACAGTTAAATTAGAAGCACCCCCCCCCCATCACAGTTGCGAAATTATACATTTTTTACAGATTTACTTTAATAGCAACTTCAGTAAATAAAGAAAAGAATGGTCTGTTAAAATTGATATTGAAAAAAAAATAAATCTCATATAACAATCAGCATACCAGCTCCATATACTGAATCAATCACTATTTTCCTTGGAATGCAACCTTGAGTTCACACGCATCTATCTCGTCTGCATGCACTTTATTCATACAGATGCAAAGCATACGACTGTCAAAAATAAGTGGGTAGTGTAGATATATTGGCCCATGGTGGGGATGTGGGCAGCGGCTGAATCGATTTTTCTGAACAGCAGCGCTAGGTGCCTTATTTAATATTCTACCCCACTCTTGTTTAAGACAGTAGTGATTATAAGACATTTGCATTCATGGAGGCAGCAAGCTCCCACACAGCTGACTGAGCTGCGGTTCATACTCGGCACACACAGAGAAATAAGAAGGGATATGAATGACTCTACGTCCAGAAGATCTTACAGCTTCCCGTAGATATGGCCCAGGAGTGTGCGTTAACACAGGATAAGTTCATTGTCTTGTTTCTGTAGGAGATAAATCCGTTTATGATTAATCACCCTCGCTGCTATTGTCAGAGAAGAGAAAACTATATTAGACTTGGAGCCTCCGTATATTTAGGGCCAGTTCATATCTGGGCATTTGCCTGTAGCATAGTCAACTTTCTTATGCCCCGTACAGACGATCGGAAATTCCGACAACAAAACCGTGGATTTTGGATGTTGGCTCAAACTTGTCTTACACGGTCGCACAAATGTTGTCGAAAATTGCGAGCGCCAAGAACGCGGTGACACGTACAACCGCACTACTAAAGGGAAATTCAATACCAGTCGTATTAGTCGAAGTTTGGTGAGAGACGATTTGCGCTTTTCAGCCTCGTGCTTTACAGTCCTTTACAGCGTGACAAATGTGGTATCTCCATTATGAACGCTAGTTTTACCAGACCGAGCACTTCCGTTGCGTACTTGATTTAGAGCATGTGTGGAATTTTGTGCGTCAGAATTGTCCACACGATCGGAATTTATGAAAATGGATTTTGTTGTCGGAAAATTTGAGAACCAGCTCTCAAATTTTTGTTGTCGGAAATTCTGACAGCAAATGTCCGATGGCGACAAAAAGTTCCCATTGAACATTTGTTGTCGGAAATTCTGACCGTGTGTATGCGGCATAACAGTAAGACCCTTTTCATACTTGCGGACCATATGTCCGCTTTTTTATCCATCCGTTGCGGATGAAAAGGGGACATACATTGGTCCCTATGAGATCGCAGGTGTCAGCGGATTAACATCCGCTGACACCCAATCTCGCCTACCACAGCATTCATCCGATTCTGCTGACGGAGAAAAACTCTATTTTTCCTTCCGTCTGCAGATTGGCTTGGATGAACATGGACAGACGGTCCATATTCATCCAATCCCCCCCATAGGGGAGAGCGGAGAAAAGACAGGGCAGTCCCTGCACAGTATGCGGGGACCGCCCTGTCATCCAATGGAGCGATCCCCGCTGAGCAAACGGAGGTTCATGAATGGGCCTTAGCCCTTTTTTTTTGTAACTGTTCAACTTTTCGGTTCCAGGTTTGGGTGACCTCTTCTTCACTATCTGTCAGGCTCAGAAATTCGTAGGCCTCTTTACTAGCGTACATTCGCTTTGCCATTTTGGGCTCTAAATTTAGTGGTACACTAGTAAGAATTCACAGGTAAAAAAAGCACCTGACTGTCAGCAAACGTAGAAAACGCTTCCAAAAAAAAAACTGTTAGCGATCGCAGGGACCAGGTCTGTCTCTGCGAATGCTGCAGTTATGTGTGTTGTGTTTTGTAAGTGACAGTGATCGATCGATACTGCACTTGGGTGGGCTGGGCTGGGCGGAGGGGCAAAACGCAGGTGCTAGCAGGTATCTGGGCTGATCCCGCTAACAATACGTTTTTGGGAACCCTAAACTGCTGGTTACTCTAGTATAGATCTGATCAGATATTGATCTGTTCAGATACTGTACCACTAAGGGGGGTGTATGCTTTGCACGTGGGTGTAAGCGTTACTGGCACTAACCTAACACTACCTGGGGCGACACAGACCCTGACTGACGCTTAAATTTAATTGATATCAACTGCCTGGCGGCAAACCTAAGTAACTAACTGGCTAACCAGTGTCACCAGTGACACTTATACGGTGATCACTGGTAAAAGGGTTAACTCTAGGGGCAATCAGGGGGTTAAAACCTTGATTAGAAAATATATGGGGGTATCTGACGCTATAAAAACCTGGCGGCGAACCTAAAAAAATAACTGGCTACCTAGCGGCACCAGCGATCAGAAAAACGATTGCTTAGTGACACTGGCGATAGGGGGTGAAAGGGTTAACTGGGGGGTGGGGTGATCAAGGGGTTAAACCTTTATTGGGGGCGGGCTACCCTGGACCTAAAGGGGCCTAAAGCTAATGTCCCTAACACTTTTTACAGTCACAAATGACACTAAATTCAGTGATCAGTAAATAAATGATCACTGCAATCAGTGACACTGTGACTGGTGACTGGGGGGGTGACTGGGGGTGAAAAGTGTGACTCTGTGTACTGGTGTTAGTGTAGGTGCAACTCACGTTGGATGTCTTCACTCCACGAGCTCCGGTCAAAAAGACCGCCTCGTGGAACGTGACATCACTTCCTCTGCCTGTGTTTACATTACACAGGAAGAGGAAGCATCTGATTTGCTGGGAGCGATCTCGAGGGGGTGGGCAGAAACCAATGGACGCCCCCGCATCCCAGTTCGCTCCCACAGCAAAACGGACGGCTGCATGTACCGGGGGGGGGGGTCTGATTGGACCCCCGACCCGCGGGAAGGCAGACACGTACAGGCACGTGAATGTGCCTGTACGTGACATTCTGCTGACGTATATGTACATGCGGCGGTCCTTAAGTGGTTAATACTAAAACATTATTTGATCGCTGTTTATGGATACTGGGGTTGACCCCTACTTAGACCCAGAAGGTTGTACTGTATGTAGGAGCCCAAAAAAGCTACAACTCCATGGAAAATGACATCTGCACGTTACCATTGCCCAAAACTTTGGCAATTTACAGCTTTGGAATGAACCTATTACCCAGATGCCACATCTATTTAACCTCCTGTCTGGTGTTCTTCTCTGGATGGTTTACATTGCCTTTTTTTTCTTAAGATAAATCTTGTATTTTAAGCTGCAATGATCTGGCCTCGCACTGAAGACCCGTCCAGCGTAGTTTAACATCTGAAATGTCACTTCTTTTGAATCATATGCGTTATCTGATGAATTCCCAGGGTTCTCCCTGTGGCATATCTGTTGGACCTTGTCTTCTCATAGACATTCTATTAATGCAGAAGAGTGCGGGGAGATGACAAGTGTTCAGGCCTCTAAGGAGCTCCACGTTACAGCTTCTGTCTGTCTTAAATTCTCTGTTTTTTTTTTAATTATTATTATTTAATGCTACACAAGGTGTATAAAGGTTTATAAACAGTATCTCACAAAAGTGAGTACACCCCTCACATTTTTGTAAAATATTTAATTATATATTTTCATGTGACAAATGACACTTTTCTACAATGTAAAGTAGTGAGTGTACAGCTTGTATAACAGTGTAAATTTACTGCCCCCGTAAAATAACTCAACACACAGCTATTAACCACTTTCCGACCACGCTATAGACAAAATACTGCTACAGCGCGGTCGAGTTGTTCTGCGAGGACATCCCTGCTGCATTGCTGTAGAGGTTGAAGAGTTGGGGGGGAGGGGGTCAGCCTGTCAGTGCTCAGACCATACGCCGCACGCTGTGCATGGGGCCCTGAAAACCAAGCACCGCCCTCAGGATTTCTAAGGGCGTACATTTTTAAATTTCACTCCTCACTACCTATCACTACCTATCACAGTTTGGAAGGCCATGAAATGCCCAGATGGCACAACCCCCCCCCCCCCAAATGACCCCATTTTGGAAAGTAGACACCCCAAGCTATTTGCTGAGAGGCATGTTGAGTCCATGGAATATTTTATATTTTGCCACAAGCTGACCGTCGTAAGTCCACCACCCCTGACAAGTGTATTAGTGCTCTTTCAGATGGGTGGCTGGGGAAAGTAAAAACTAACTTAATGCCCTGGCCATCCACCTGGACTGTGCCAATAGAGCTGTACAGGGCTGCACAGATTTTGCAAAGCAAAGGCATTTTAACCACTTAAAGACCCCCGCACGCACATATACGGCCACAACATGGCTCGTACAGGCACAAGGGCGTAAATTTACGTCCCCGCCTGAGTGCGGTTCGGGGGTCCCATCGGGACCCCTCCGCGGCGTGCGGGGGTCTCCCTACCTCTGGGAGCGATCCGGGATCTGCGGGCGGATGTCCGTGTTTTCCGCCCCCCCCGCGATCGCTCCCAGCCAATGGGAGCGCGCTCCCAGCCTGTCACTTCCTCCTCCTGTGTTTACACAGGAAGGAGGAAATTATGTATTCTCTCATCGCAGCGCTGTTTCCCAGCGCTGCTGATGAGAGAAGACATCACAAGTAAGTGTGCACCAACACAACACTGACACACACTCACATAGGCATATTAACCCCTTGTGATCGCCCCCCCCCCACCCCCCTGTCACAGTGTTACTGAATGCAGTGATTTAATCACTGCATTTAGTGTCAGTGTGACAGGCACTGTAAAAAACAGTTAGTGTTAGGTTCAGGATAGCCCCCCCACCCCCCCTAATAAAGTTTTAACCCCCTGATCACCGCCCTAGTTAACCCTTTCACTCCCTATTGCCAGCGTCACTAAGCGATCATTTTTCTGATCGCTGTATTAGTGTCGCTGTTCCCGCTAGGTAGCTATTTTTTTTTATTGCGATTTTTTTTTTTTACTAAAGACATGTGGCTAAATAAATTTTGGCCTAAATGTTTGACTAAAATTTTGTTTATTTGATTTTTTTTTAACAAAAAGTAAAAAATAGTGTTTTTTTTCCAAAAATGTCGCTCTATTTTTGTATATAGCGCAAAAAATAAAAATCGCAGAGGTGATCAAATACCACCAAAAGAAAGCTCTATTTGTGGGAAGAAAAGGACGCAAATTTTGTTTGGGAGCCACGTCGCACGACCGCGCAATTGTCTGTTAAAGCGACGCAGTGCCGAATCGCAAAAACACCTTGGGTCATTTACCAGCGTATTGGTCCGGGTCTTAAGTGGTTAAACTTGGGGTATAGATATTGGCAGGCAGCACTCACCCATTGCAGCTCTCATTTGTTTTTGAAAATGAAGAAAGGAAAGAATTTTTTTTTCTTTTCGAAATTTTCAAAACTTTGTGACAAAAAAGATCTGCAAAATACTCACCATACCTCCCAGCAAATAGCTTGGGGTGTCTACTTTCCAAAATGTGGTCATTTGGGGGAGGGGGGTGGTTTGTGCCATCTGGGCATTCCATGGCCCAGTGGTGTATCTAGGTTTTGTGCTGTCCTAGACCTAACTAAACTCGTGCCCCCCTAATTTAAATATAATTCACCCCTTCCTGTCAAGGCCACATCCCATCCTGTTTAAGACCTGCCCTGAAATTTTCCAGTGGGGACACTAGTTCTGGGGGCCCTGGGGGAGGGGGTTCCCTTAATCTGCATAGATTTCCTCTCACTTCTTGTTTGGCTATGGGGAAGGGAATAAAGAGAAATGAACGGATGGCAAAAAAAAATTAACAGGGGCTATAACCATTCCTTACTCTATCCATAATGGAAAAAAAAAAGTGTTGCTTATAGTTTCACTGATAGGCACTGATAAGGCGGCATTGATGAGATGGCATGCTAAATTTATGGAGGACTAAGAGGATGTAACCATGCCAGTGGTGCAGCAGAACACACGTAGCACAGTGATGAAGGTGAATGTGGTCCAGGCAGTGAGCAAAGGAAGGATTGGGGGTAGGAACAAATAAATCTGTTTATTTTTCTCATCAGCAATCAACAGAAATACAATTAAGATTCCCTAATACAGGCATGTCCAAAGTCCGGCCCGCGGGCCGAATGCGGCCCTTGTTCCGGTTTAATGTGGCCCCCCTGGTAATTTGGATATATATATCTTTTGCGGCCCCCGGGCTACTAAAGATATATACTGTATTTATTGGCGCTACCTCAGAGGGGACAGGGAGGGGGCATAACAAGCGTTTACTCAGCGGCATCTGTACTAGGAAGTTCTGTCTCCTGGGCTGCCATTGGACGACTGTTCTGTCTAACATAAAAGGCAGTACTTTAAAGAGGCCGCCGAGAAAACAGGAGAGTCTACTGCATGTAATCTGTTAGCGCTTGTCCCTCCCCTCCCTGTCCCCTCCGAGGCTGCAAATGGGCATGGATCAGGCTGCACTGATGACAATGGTGAGGCTGCATCCATGGCAGTGGGGAGGCTGCATCCATGGCAGTGGGGAGGCTGCATCCATGGCAGTGGGGAGGCTGCATCCATGGCAGTGGGGAGGCTGCATTCATGGCAGTGGGGAGGCTGCATTCATGGCAGTGGGGAGACTGCATTCATGGCAATGGGGAGGCTGCATTCATGGCAATGGGGAGGCTGCCTTCATGGAAATGGGGAGGCGGCCTTCATGGAAATGGGGAGGTGGCCTTCATGGAAATGGGGAGGCTGCCTTCATGGAAATGGGGAGGCTGCCTTCATGGAAATGGGGAGGCTGCCTTCATGGAAATGGGGAGGCTGCCTTCATGGGAATGGGGAGGCTGCCTTCATGGGAATGGGGAGGCTGCATTGATGGGCACTGACCCTTATTTTGCTTCACAGTCCTTTATTTAAAATAGGTTTTTCCCTCTTAAAGTGAAGGTGCATGTTATACGCCGATAAATAAGGTATACATAAAATAACACTCCCGAGCTTATTCTATAGTCTTGAGCGGCGCTCTGGGATTCGTTGGGGCCACAAAATATATAGATCTATATCTATATAGATATACATCTATGTAGATACCTATATCTATGTCTATATCGATAGATAGATAGATACAAATAACAAGCCCAAGCTCAACTCTTCTCCACACACAGCCACAAAGGCGGGGCAATTTTTGTTGGGCCGTGTATTAGTTGCTCGGACAAACACACTTAGACCGAATTATAATGGTTCAAAGAATGTCAGGTAAAAATGGTCGGCCCTCACACATGTTCACTTCATTAAATCTGGCTCTCTTTGAAAAAAGTTTGGACACCCCTGCCCTAATATGTACAACTGACAGAAGCAAAGGGTTGCAGGAGAGTCCTACTACCTACATGACAGGTATTGGCGACCATGTCAGTGTCCCTTGTGTCTGCACCATCCCTATCATACAAGCAGCAGTGCGGCCGCTTTATGGGGGCGGCCCAGTCCACCTCATAAGACTGGTAATGCACTAAAAGTGTAGCAAAAGCTGGTGGGGACTCTTTTCATGCTGCCCTAGGCCTGGGACGTTGCTTTGCCTGCTCATGTCATTCTGCCTGACGTATATGTACGTGTGGCAGTCGGCAAGTGGTTAATGGTGCCCTTATTACTCAAGCCTGATTTCGATCCAGCGCTATGCACGTCTGCAGCATCTCATCTCCCCTCTCGCCGCTCTCACAGGCTTGGCTAAGAATATTGCAAGCCATTGGCTCCAGCTGCTGTCATTCAAAAGCTGTGAGCATAGCCAGGGGCAGGGCCTAGTCCCACTGTCATTGTGTCATTGTAATATAAGTCTTTTATATTGATGTAACAATTTAAAAGAGACAGCACACCCTACAAGCTATAGTGACATTTCTTTGGGTGTTCATGTATTTAAATACATTTTAGAGTGTTGCTTTCCCTGAGAGTCACAATTATTTTCACTGTGTCATTTAACCACTTCAGCCCCAGACTATTTGGCTGGCCAAAGTTCAGGCCACGTTTTGCGATTCAGCACTGCGTCGATGTAACTGACAATTGTGTGTTGTGGCTCCCAAACAAAATTGACATCCTTTTTTTTTTCCCCACAAATAGAGCTTTCATTTGGTGGTACTTGATCGCCTCTGCGGTTTAAATTTTTTGCGCTATAAACAAAAATAGAGCGACAATTTTTACTTTTTGCTATAATAAATATCCCCAGAAAATATAAAAAAAAACAATATTTCTCCTCAGTTTAGGCCGATACGTATTCTTCTACATATTTTTGGTAAAAAAAAACAGAAAACAAGAAACGCCGTTGGATCCGATGTGATCGGCGTAATTGAATTTTCGCATTGCAACTTTAATTTAAAAATGGTGGTTTGCGCAAAAGTTATAGGGCCAGATTCAGGTAGAAAGCAGCCCCCTAGTGGAGTATCCTATGTTAAGTATAGCCGTCGTCATTGCGTTGAAAAAAAAAAAAAACGCGTCGCTTGTGTAAAACGTCCATGAATGGGGATTTGACGTCATTGACGTTCACTGACAGAATTTGGAGCATGCGCACTGGGATGCATTGACAGTCGACGCATGCGCAGTACGTTCGCAGCGGGATCGCGCTTATTTTAAATAATACACGCCCCGTACCCGCCCAATTTGAATTCCGCCGGCTCATTTACGATACGCTGCCGCAACTTTAGGAGCAAGTGCTTCATGAATGACAGCACTTGCTCCTAAAATTTTGCCAGAGTAACGTAAATGAGAAACGTAACTCCAGAGCAAAGATGCTCCCATCTACCTGAATCTGGCCCATAGCGTCTACAAAATAGGGGATAGTTTTATGGCATTTTTATTCATTTCTTTTTTTTTACTAGTAATGGCGGCGATCAGCGATTTTTATTGTGACTGCGACATTATGGCGGACACATCAGACACTTTTGACACTATTTTGGGTCCATTGTCATTTTTACAGCGATCAGTGTGATTACTGTAAAAATGTCACTGGCAGTGAAGGGGTTAACCTGTAGGGGCGCTGAAGGGGTTAAGTGTGACCTAGGGAGTGATTCTAACTGTTAGGGGGCGTGGCTTACCATGACATGTCACCGATCGCTGTTCCCGATAACAGGGAACAGACGATCAGTGACATGTCACTAGGAAGAACGGGGAGATGTTGTGTTTACCCGATTGAGGGACACCGGCAGACAGGGTCATGGAGAGCGCGACCACACTGCAGCAAATTAAAGGGGACGTATATATACACCCATTTGCGCAGCCGGGACATTCTGTCAATGTAAAAACGTAATAGTCACCAAGTGTAGAAGTTTTTTTACACAATCGTCAAAGTCAGTGAGGCTCCGGATCAAGCATGCACAAGTGCCCCATAGAAGGCAAGGGGGAGGAGCCAGGAGCGCCGACGGGGGACCTGAGAAGAGGAGGATCAGGGCTGCTCATGTGAAAACCATTACGCAGAGCAGATAAGTATAACACCTTTATTATTTTAATGAAAAAATTGTAAAGCTTTACAGTCACTTTAACCACTTCATTACTGGGCACTTAAACCCCCTTTGTGCCCAGACCAATTTTCAGCTTTCAGCGCTGACGCATTTTGAATGACAATTGCGCGGTCATACAACCCTGTACCCAAATTATTTTTTTGTATAATTTTATTCCCACAAATAGAGCTTTCTTATGGTGGTATTTAAATCATCTCTGCGATTTTTATTTTTTGCGCTATAAACAAAAAAAAACACAATATTTTTTACTTTTTGTTATAATAATATCCCATTTAAAAAAAAATATATATATATTTTTTTCCTTGGTTTAGGCCGATACGTATTCTTCTACATATTTTTGTTAAAAAAAATCGCAATAAGCGTATATTGATTGGTTTGCGCAAAAGTTATAGCGCCTACAAAATAGGGGATAGATTTATGATTTATTTTTTATTTTTTTCTAGTAATGGCGGCGATCTGCGATTATTTTTTTTTTTTTGTCAGGCCTGCGATATTGCGACGAACATATTGGACACTTTTGACACAAATTTGAAACCATTCACATTTATACAGGGTCAGTGCACTAAAATGCACTAATTACTGTGTAAATGTGACTGGCAGGGAATGGGTTAGCACTAGGGGGTGAGGAAGGGGTTAAATGTATTCCCTGGGTGTGTTCTAACTGTGTGGGGGAGGAGACTGACTGGGGGAGGTGACCGATGCTGTGTCCCTTGTACATAGGGTCTCCTCTCTCCCTGACAGGACGTGGAGCTCTGTGTTTACACATAGAGCTCCAAGTCCCTACTGTCACTGCCGATCGTGGGTACCTGGCGGACATCGCGGCCACCAGGTACACGCATCGGCATCTCAGCGATGCGCCGGCACAGTGTTTACCCGCTGCGAGCCCCCCAGCGGCATGCGCGGGTAATGCACATAAAAAGACGTGCATAGACGTCCACTCGGCACTTGAGAGCCGCGCTGTGGAAGTCTTTTGTATATAGCGCGGATCTTAAGTGGTTAAGACGCAAGAGATTTTAAAATTGAGAATTTTACAATTATATTGGAGACTAGAGAAAGGCTTAAAGCGTCACTAAAGACAAATTATTTTATTTTTTTAAATAACAAACATATTATATTTGCCTCCACTGTGCAGCTCGTTTTGCACAGAGTGTCCCCTAACCCTGTCTTCTAGGGTCCCTCGGCGGCTGTCTCGGCTCCTCCTCGCAAAAGCTTTCTACCTTGGTGGAAACCTTTTGTGAGCGCGCTCCCTTGATACAGCCCACCTGCGTGCCGCGTCATCCGCCGTGATTCACAGTAACACCAGCGAATGGCTGTGCTGCTATCAATCCGTCGAGCCTAGCCAATGACGGCCAGGCTGGGACCCAAAGAGGATCACATGGACGCGTGCGGGACCCTCGAGGGGGTCAGGTAAGTAAAACAGGGGTTCAGGGCAGTACCGTCGGATGTTTTTTCACCTTAATGCAAACCTCTTTAATACTAAAGTATAGATTGTGAGGGCAGAAGAACACTTTTTCTGAATAAAGCAGATCCTCTAGCCCTGGTTAAAAAAAAAGAATTCCCTATATTTTTTGTAAGGGAAAAGTGTAGAAATAGAACATTTATTAAAAATGTATATAAATTTCCCTGAGAACTTGATATCTTTTCCTAGTTAAGGGGAATGTTTCATTACAGGATTTAATTGTATATCCTGTTCTTGGGGTGAAGCTAGAAGACCCCTGATATCTCCATTGAGAGGACCTTGTTGTCATTACTGTCCAGTGGCGACCCGTCCATAGGGGGCGCAGGGGCGCCACCCCCCAAAGCTACTCATCAAAAAATTAATTAAAAAAAAAAGAAAAAAAAAATGACTTTTTTTATTTTTTAGAACATGTCCCTTTAAATGTGTGTGTGTAGGGGGGGGGGGCTGAGCACCAGCCACAGAGGTGCTGGGGAAGCATTACGTCATCTAAACCATGTGATTGGGCAAGCAAATCTATCGGCTGGCTTTTATCCTGCCCATGGAGCGCAAAGCTCTGCGCTCGCACTACCACTCTGTGCTGGATGTGTCCTGTTGGTGGTTAGTGATTGGCTGGTCCATAGGACTTAGGGCAGTGCTTTTATCGGACCAGCCAATCACTTCCGGTTTTCTGAGTGACTCATGTCTGAACTTGAGAGGATTTGACTGGTGACCGGGACATCTCACTGAAGCTGCTAGCACGTAATTAAGCAGAAAACACTTGTGTTGTGCTCTCAGAACTTGCAGCAGTTGCTGTGTACTTTGTGTAGTGCATCTGGGGGAAGTGCAGTGAAGGGCTGAGCAGCTTTTAGCACATTTCCTGGGGAAAGTACATCTTGATGGAGCTGCTAGTGTTAAATGTGTGCCAGGTAGGGGGAGGGGCAGCCTGGCACGCAGTGGATAACTTTATGGTAGTTCAGGCTGTCCTCTCCTCTCATCGAGCTGAATTTACCAGTCTGAGAGCAGAGATTAGAGCTTCTCCTTGGCAGGGGGATCCGATCATACTGGAGGGTATGGTGACATTGTGCTGGGAAGACAGGAGGAGGGGAAGACAAGCTTCCTTCACTGTACACTGATCTGTGCTGGATCAGAACACTGACAGGCAGATCTACATTCTCCTGATCGTTAAATATCTCCTTCATCGTTCCATCCTTCACATCCATCCCATCAACCAACCCCACCTATCCCCCCATCCCATCTATCCATCGCATCCATTCCACCCCATTCATTCACCCATCCCATCCATTCCACCCCATTCACCGATCCATCCATTCCATCCACCCATCCCATCCATCCATCCTATCTATCCATCGCATCCATTCCACCCCATTCATCCACCAATCCCATCCATTCCACCCCATTCACCCATCCATCCCATCCATTGCACCCCATTCATCCATCCATTCATCCCATCCATCCCATCCATCCATCGCATCCATTTCACCCCATTCATCCACCCATCCATACCATCCATTCCACCCCATTCATCCACCCATTCCATCCATTCCACCCCATTCATCCACCCATCCCATCCACCCATCCCATCCATCCACCCACCCCACCTCATTCATCCACCCATCCCATTCCACCCACCCACCCCAGCCCATTCATCCTCCCATCCCATCCATTTCACCTACCCCACCCCATTCATCCACCCATCCCATCCATTGATCGCATCATTCAATCCAAACCGCCCACCCCACCCCATTCATCCACCCATCCCATTCATTTATCCCATCCATTCCACCCATTCATCCACCCATCCCATGACAACCCACCCATCCCATTCATCCACCCATCCCATTCCACCCAACCCACCCCATTCATCCACCCACCCTATCCATCCACCGTACCAATCTCATCATCCACCCACCCATTCTCCCACCCATCTATCCACTCACCTACCTGTCCCCCCACCCCATTCATTCACCCATCCCATCATCCCATCCATTCCACCCACCCCACCCCATTCATAAACTCACCCACCCCTGTTTTGCGCCCCCCTAAAATTTTGACCACCAGCCGCCATTGCTACTGTCACATAAGGGGCTTGTCAGTACATACATATATACATGGTTAGGACACATGTTAATACATAAACACCTATTACACATCCCTACACACACACCAGGAGTGGAAGAAGTAGCCATAGAGCCCCTTCCAGCCTTACAAATGTGGCCTGTGCATCCAAGTGGTCATGAAAGGATTACATAAAAGAGGAAGCAATTCAAATGTAAATATACCACATTTTTATTGTGTGTTTTATGAAAGTATAATTATGGATCTATACACATTTTTTCCTTTTCCAACTCTGCATAAACCAAGAGTCCTTTGGTAAAATCAGTTGGCCAGAAGTGAAGATCTAGTGATCCTCTCGCCCCTTCCGCTGACAAACTTTTGACCAAGAGATTCCAAGCCTGCCCACCACGGCAAGGTAGACTCTTCTAGGGCAGGACCTACACTAAGCTACCCTACTGGATGCTAGTCATCATTTTTGTAATCCTGGGTGTATGTTTGTAGTACGGCCTCATCCTGTAATCTGTGTGTGTGTGATCTACTCTCTCCTAATTTGGTTGTCTGTCTGTGCGCATCTCTCTAAAGCATGGAGCGGTCAGTTTATGTACAACTGGACATTCTCTGTTAGTGTAGGTCAGTGCATGCCAGTCCAGTGTGTATCAGTAAATAAATGTTCATCGGTAATCAACAGAAAATTGTTTAATTAAGATTCCTTAATATGTACAACTGACACAAGCAAAGGATTGCAGGAGTGTCTTACTACCTGCCAGATATAGGTGACCATGTCAGTTTGTGTCTGCACCATCATACCGGCAGTAGTGCGGCCGCTTTATGGGGGCACCAGACTAATTTGTCTTGTGGGTCAGTCCACCTAATAAGCCGACGGGGACTATTTTCATGCTGCCCCTCTGCAAAGTTCTGCCCTACCAAGATACAGCGTTGCCATGGCCTCTGAAACTGATAGACAGTGAGGAGTGAAATCAAAGATTAACACCCTTAGAAGGCCTGAAGGCGGTGCTTGGTTTTCGGGGTCCCGTACGCGGCTGGGCTTCCAAAAAGTCTCACACATGTGGTATCCCCCGTACTCAGGAGAAGCAACAGAATGTATTTTGGGGTGTAATTCCACATATACCCATGGCATGTTTGAGCAATATATCATTTAATGACAACTTTGTGCAAGAAAAAAAAAAAAGTTTGTAATTTTCACGCAACTTGTGGCGAGATATAAAATATTCCATGGACTTGAATGCCTCTCAGCAAATAGCTTGGGGTGTCTATTTTCCAAAATAGGGGGTTTTGAACTGTCCTGGCATTTTATGCACACATCACCCACTCTTCTAACCACTTGAAGACAAAGCCCTTTCTGACACTTTTTGTTTACATGAAATTTTTTTTTGCAAGAAAGTTACTTTGAAACATTACATAAACATAATGGGCCGATACGTTACGCTGCTGTAAATATTTGCGCAAGTTCTTTATTCAGAAAGAACTTGCGCCATTATTTAAAGCGGCGTAACGTATGTGTGGCTGCGTAAGGCCGCGCAATTCAAATGTCTGAAGTGGGGGCGTGATTCATGTAAATAAATCATGACCCCACGTAATTCACGTTTTTTTTGGATGCTTTTCCTCAATGAAAACAACGTGAACGTTACTAACGTCGAGCCCCATTCCCGAACGATTTACGCAAACGACGTAACCGACTTACAATTCGACCCTGTCCCGATGTCCATACTTAACATTGGCTACGCCTCCTATAGCAGGGGTAACCTTGCGCCGCTCGAACGCTTACGCAAACAACGTAAACTATGACGCGCCGCCGCAAGTACGTTTGGGAATCGCCGTAAATAGCTCATTTGCCTATATTACGCGTATACCGCCTTAAGCGCCACCTAGCGTCCAGCGTAATAATGCAACTAAGATACGACGGTGGAACAGACTTACGCCGCTCATATCTTAGAAGAAAGCCGGCGTATCTTCTTTTCAGAATAGCAAAAAAAGATACGCCGGCTATTCTTAGTATTTACGCAGCGTATCTCTTGATACGCTGCGTAAATAGCTTTCTGAATATGGCCCAATATATTTTAAAGCAGAGGTCCTACAGATTAAAATGGTGGGTAATGCATTTTTTTTTCCACACAGTATTTGCGCAGTAATTTTTTGGAAAAAAACACACTTTTTTTATTTTTATGCACTAAAACACACTATATTGCCCAAGTGTTTGATGAAATAAAAAAGATGATCTTAGGCCAAGTACATGGATACCAAACACGACATGCTTTTTTTATTATTATTTATTATTTATTTTGCTTTTTTATTTTATTTTTAAACTGTTCCCTTCATTTTTTTATTTTTTTTAACATTTTTATTGTTATCTCGGGGAATGTAAATATCCCCTATGATAGCAGGTACTCTTTTTAGGTACTCTTCTTTTAAAAAAGATGGGGTCTATTAGACCCTAGATCTCTCCTCTGCCTTCAAGGCATCTGACCACACCAATATCGGTGTGATAAAATTCTTTCCCGATGGCGCTGCTTATATCCGTCAAAATCTAAGTCATGAAATGCTCATAGCTTCCGGTTTCTTAGGCCATAGAGATGATTGGAGCTATTCTGGTCTCTGATCAGCTTTATGGTCAGCTGGCGGAACCACTGGCTGCATTCTCAGGTTCCATATTGGGACAGGAGAGCCAGAGTAAAAGCAGTCTAGAGGCTAATTAGCCAATAGGATTGCTTTTACATGAAAGCCGACCGCTGGCTGAAAAGAATGATACCAAGATGATACCTAAACCCGCAGGCATCATTATGGTATAACCACTCAAAGTCCAGCAACATACCAGCACGTTGCTGTTCCTTGTTAGGCATATATTGTCATTTTTTTCCATGCAGCCTGTGGGCTGAATGGTGGGTATGCCCACCATTAGAATACCTCCCTTCATCCACCCACTTCTAATGATGTGCATACATGCACCATTTATATATGCCGAAGCATGGGGGCATCCGCCCCAAAAGATAGGAGCACATCGCTTCTCCACCCCTGCTGCCCCTATGCTTCGGCATATATGCTCTTCTTTTTTTTTTTTAACTGTGGTGGTGAAATCACCTCCTACAGTCCTTCCATCCCCACCCACCCCTCCCTCTCTTCCTCCCCTCTCTCTCTCCCACCCCCCCTCTCATCCCCCTCTGTCATTCTGTCTCTTCCCCCTCTCTCTCTCATCCCCCCTCTCTCTCAAACACCCTCTCTCTCTCATCCCCCCTGTGCCCTCAAAGCATCTGACCACACCAATGGCGCTGTTTATATCCATTAAAATATAAGTCATAAAATGCTCATAGCTTCCGGTTTCTTAGGCCATAGAGATGATTGGAGCCATTCTGGTGTCTGATTAGCTTTGTCAGCTGGCGGAAAGCCTGGCTGCATTCTCAGGTTCCCTGTTGGGACAGGAGAGCCAGAGAAAACCATGGAATACAGTGGGAGAGGGGGGGGGACATTCCCTCCCACTGCTTGTAAAAGCAGTCTAGAGGCTAATTTGCTGCTAGGATTGCTTTTACATGAAAGTCGACCGCTGGCTGAAAAGAATGATACCAAGATGATACCTAAACTAGCAGGCATAATTCTGGTATAACCACTCAAATCCAGCAACATACTAGTACGTTGCTGGTCCTTGTTGGGCATATATTGTAATCTTTTTTTCATGCAGCCTGTGGGCTGAACGGTGGGTATGCTCACCATTAGAATACCTCCGTTCATCCACCCACTTCTAATGATGTGCATACATGCACCATTTATATATGCCGAAGCATGGGGGCATCCGCCCCAAAAGTTAGGAGCACATCGCTCCTCCACCCCTGCTGCACCCATGCTTCGGCATATATGCTCTTTTTTTAACTGTGGCGGGGTAATCACCTCCTACAGTCCTTCCATCCCCACCCACCCCTCCCTCTCTTCCTCCCCTCTCTCTCTCCCACCCCTCTCTCTCTCCGACCCCCCTCTCTCTCCGACCCCCCTCTTTCTCCCATTCTCTCTCTCTCTCTCACCCCATCTGTCACTCTCTCTTCCCCCTCTCTCTCTCCCCTCTCTCTCTCTCTCTCTCCCTCTCTCTCTCTCTCTCTCTCTCTCTCTCTCTCTCTCCCCCCTCTCTCTCTCTCTTCCCCCTCTCTCTTTCTATTATCCCCCCTCTCTCTCAAACACCCTCTCTCTCTCATCCCCTTTGTGCCCTCAAAGCATCTGACCACACCAATATCGGTGTGATAAAATGCTTTTCCAATTTCCCAATGGCGCTGTTAATATCCAGCGAAATCTAAGTCATGAAATGCTCATAGCTTCCGGTTTCCGCTCCTCCACCCCTGCTGCCCCCATGCTTCGGCATATATGCTCTTCTTTTTTTTTTTTTTTAACTGTGGTGGGGAAATCATCTTCTACAGTCCTCCCATCCCCACCCACTCATCCGTCTCTTCCACCCCTCTCTCTCCTCTCTCCCACCCCCTCTCTCTCCCATTCTCCCTCTCATCCCCCTCTGTCACTCTCTCTCTTCCCCCTCTCTCTCACCCCCCTCTCTTTCAAACACCCTCTCTCATGCCTCCACCCTGGCTGCCCCCATGCTTCGGCATATATGCTCTTTTTTTTTTTAACTGTGGTGGGGAAATCACCTCCCACAGTCCTCCCATCCCCACCCACTGCTCCCTCTCTTCCACCCCTCTCTCTCTCCCACCCCCTCCCTCTCTTCCACCCCTCTCTCTCTCTCGTTCCCATTCTCTCTCTCATCCCCCTCTGTCACTCTGTCTCTTCCCCCTCTCTCTCTCATCCCCCCTCTCTCTCTCATCCCCCCCCTGTGTCCTCAAAGCGTCTGACCACACCAATATCAGTGTGATAAAATGCTTTCCCAATGGCGCTGTTTATATCCAGTGAAATATAAGTCATAAAATGCTCATAGCTTCCGGTTTCTTAGGCCATAGAGATGATTGGAGCTATTCTGTCTCTGATCAGCTTTATGGTCAGCTGGCGGAACCACTGGCTGCATTCTCAGGTTCCATATCGGGACAGGAGAGCCAGAGAAAACCATGGAAGACAGTGGGAGGGGGGGGGACATTCCCTCCCACTGCTTGTAAAAGCAGTCTAGAGGCTAATTTGCTACTAAGATTGCTTTTACATGAAAGCCAACCGCTGGCTGAAAAAAATGATACCAAGATGATACCTAAACCATCATTCTGGTATAATCACTCAAAGTCCAGCAACATACTAGTACGTTGCTGGTCCTTGTTGGGCATATATTGTAATCTTTTTTTCATGCAGCCTGTGGGCTGAACGGTGGGTATGCCCACCATTAGAATACCTCCCTTCATCCACCCACTTCTAATGATGTGCATACATGCACCATTTATATATGCCGAAGCATGGGGGCATCCGCCCCAAAAGTTAGGAGCACATCGCTCCTCCACCCCTGCTGCACCCATGCTTCGGCATATATGCTCTTTTTTTTTAACTGTGGTGGGTAAATCACCTCCTACAGTCCTTCCATCCCCACCCACCCCTCCCTCTTTTCCTCCCCTCTCTCTCTCCCATCCCTCTCTCTCTCCGACCCCCTCTCTCTCCCATTCTCTCTCTCTCTCTCTCTCTCACCCTCTCTGTCACTCTCTCTTCCCCCTCTCTCTCTCCCCCCCTCTCTCTCGCCCCCCCTCTCTCTCTCTCTCTCCCCCCCTCTCTCTCTCTCTCCCCCCTCTCTCTCTCTCTCCCCCCTCTCTCTCTCTCTCCTCCCCCCTCTCTCTCTCTTCCCCCCTCTCTCTCTCTTCCCCCCTCTCTCTCTCTTCCCCCTCTCTCTCTCTCTCTCCTTCCCCCCCCCTCTCTCTCTCCCCCCCCCTCTCTCTCTCTCTCTCTCTCTTTTATCCCCCCTCTCTCTCAAACACCCTCTCTCTCATCCCCTCTGTGCCCTCAAAGCATCTGACCACACCAATATCGGTGTGATAAAATGCTTTTCCAATTTCCCAATGGCGCTGTTTATATCCAGCGAAATCTAAGTCATGAAATGCTCATAGCTTCCGGTTTCCGCTCCTCCACCCCTGCTGCCCCCATGCTTCGGCATATATGCTCTTTTTTTTTTTAACTGTGGTGGAGAAATCATCTTCTACAGTCCTCCCATCCCCACCCACTCATCCGTCTCTTCCACCCCTCTCTCTCCTCTCTCCCCCCCTCTCTCTCCCATTCTCTCTCTCTCTCATCCCCCTCTGTCACTCTCTCTCTTCCCCCTCTCTCTCACCCCCCTCTCTTTCAAACACCCTCTCTCATGCCTCCACCCTGGCTGCCCCCATGCTTCAGCATATATGCTCTTTTTTTTTAACTGTGGTGGGGAAATCACCTCCTACAGTCCTCCTATCCCCACCCACTGCTCCCTCTCTTCCACCCCTCTCTCTCTCCCACCCCCTCCCTCTCTTCCCCCCTCTCTCTCTCTCACCACCCCCCCCCCCAAATTAAACATTAAGAGATATTATGTTGAACATCACACACATATCACTGTCAGTATACAAATACAAAGGCTCAGTAGGGAAGACACTTGAGATAGATGGGAGAATCAGGTGACAGTACAGGTCTTCTTTGGCTGCTTAGCCCCACATTCCGTGTGAGCTCAAAAACTGCTTTGCCACAGTTCTAGGATGGAAGCATTTCTTGATGGCGAGGATGAGGATTGGAATTGAAATCACAGCAATGCCTAAAAAAGGAAAGAAAATATATTAATACAATTGTAATACATTTATTCTAGATCAACTTTATTACTCTCTGTACTGTGTTTTGTAACAGCATTGGTATGTGTTGCAGTAGGTATATTTGTATGGTGTTGGTCTCACAGAAAACTGGTTTCAGGTTAAACCTGAGAAAATGTCCCTTTTCCTTGTTTACTTAAGTTTAACTCTAAAGCCTTGTACACACGACCGGTTTGCCCATCGGGAAAACTGCCATAAGAGCTTTTGGCTGGGAAAACCAGCCATAGTATGCTCCATCACAGTTTTCCCGACAGGAAAACTGACAAAAAAAAACAGCTCTCTTTTTTTTCCTGCCGGGATTCCCAGCAGTTTTTAACCCGGCAGTATTCCTATGGGAAACACTGCGATGGAGCATAAACACGGCCGGCATTCCTGACCAAAGCTCTCATGGCAGTTTTCCTGTCTGGAAACCCGGTCGTGTGTAAGGTGAAAAAGTTACCAAACAGGTTCTCGGTTTCCCCCTCGAGTTTCCCGGCAGACTTTTTACCGCCAGGAATCCGGTACGTGTGTACAAGACTTGACATCAATTTCCTATGGCTGCATTGGCTTTAGAATTCATTGGCTTGCAATGGAAGGAAGCTCAGTGTTTTTCAAATGGTAGGAAATCACTTTTTGTATGTATCCATGTGAATGTAATGTCAAGGCTTCCTGGCCACAGCTGAACACACACACCCCTGATCCCAGGCACATATAACCCTATTTGGCGGTGTATGGCCCAAATCGGCCTTGTGAATGAGGCCTTAGGGGATCAGAAGGTGTTCTTTGCTTCTACAAACTTTGTCACTTTGCTCTTGCTTGTAGTGAGTGAATGTGGCTGGGAAAATACCAGACGTTTATTATGTAAAAGGAGTATAGTACTACTTACCAATTCCAACCCAGTGTTTCCAGCTTTTGAGGATTGATGTTTTTGGGGCCGGCGTTGTTGTCGGAGGTGGCGTCGGCGTCGGAGGCAGTGTTGCCGGATTCTTCTTATCTGTGAAAGAAAGGAGAAAGAATGCAAAATTAGAACAATGATGGGTAAACGACATTGTCAACGTTTTCACAGTTTTACTTTGTCAGTACTGTCCTATATTTTGAGCATGTATTTGTTATCAGTCAATGTCTTGTTTTCCTTCATGCAGGACAAAGTGACATTGTCTCTGGAAAGGGCCCACAGACCCCTCTATATTCATTATGCCTGCACTTCCTTGTCATCCCTTACACTCCCCCAGGTTGCCAACACTGCTGATTTCAGTGCTGGCTGTGATGGAGGATCAATAAATTCTGCATACAAAGAAATCTAAACCTACAGTTGAAACAAGGGAAGGCAAACAAACCCCTATAACGTATGCTTGCCCTGCTTTGAAAGGCGTAATGTCTCTTTGAAGCATACATATAGCCAAAACTGTTTTTTTTTTTTTTTTTTTTAGCTTTGGATGGAGTAGGCAAAGATAAAAAGCTCACGTTTTTTTTTATTAAAGGGGTTGTAAAGGTTTGTTTTTTATTTTTTAAATAGGTTCCTTTAAGCTAGTGCATTGTTGGTTCACTTACCTTTTCCTTAAATTTCCCTTTTAAATGATTTTTTTCCTTGTCTGAATTTCTCACCTCCTGTTTCTCCTTAGTAAGCTTGGCTGGGGGTTAGTCAGCCAGAACAGCTTACTGAGGAGGAACAGGAAGTGAGAAATTCAGACAAGGAAAAAGAACATTTAGAAGGGAAATCGAAGGAAAAGGTAAGTGAACCAACAATGCACTAGCTTAAAGGAACCTATTTAGAAAATAAAAAACAAACCTTTACAACCCCTTTAACTCTGTGCACCCCCCAGGGGAGATTTAACCTTTCTGTTTGTAATAGTGACTACTTTTACCAAGACAGAAGGTGAATGGGAAATCTAAAATTTTAAAGCGGTCACCAAAACATGGGGTGTTGGTAAATCTTTGGTAAATTGGGGATATCTGTTCTGGTGATAACTGTTCAGTTCTCATTTATTTTAAAGTCATCTGTCCAAATCTACTATCAAAAGCATCTTCTACATTCTCCAGTGTGATACATCTAGGTATTTAGGATAATGGTTATTTATTACTATACCTTTTCCTTGCTTCCAGAAGAATCGCTGCTTCCGGAGTCGTAGGGGTATCCGCTTTGTAGTTGTTGGCAAATCTAAAAGCTCATCAATACTTTTGCCGTGGTTGGCCACATTCTTTACTGGCTGATCCTCGCCAGAATCATCTCTTTTTGTGGAATCCCGGATGAGATCCTCCAAACTAATGTAGTCTGTACATGGGAAAAAAATAGGAAATTGAGATTAAATTCATTCATTTAGTGTAAGTAGAAGAGTTTCATCCCTATAAAAGGAATTTTAATAATGTGTATTTCTTGTGTTTGCAATACTATACTTACCCTTTTCCATATCCTTATCAGAATCCTTATCAGAATCGGCTAACGTGGTGCTTTCCTGGATAAGATCCTCAATGCTTTCCCCGTCGTTGGCCACATTCTTTACTGGCAAGTCCTTGCCAGAATCAGCTCTTTTCGTGGACTCTCGGATGAGATCCTCTAAACTAATGTAGTCTGTACATGGAAAAAAAAGAGGAAATTGTGAATAAAATGATCAATTTAGTGTAAATAAGCAGTTAATGAGATGATTATATACAATGAAAAAAATAATGATTTATATGGGAATACTAGAGCTGTTTCCTCTCTATAAAGGGAATTTTCATCCAGAATAATTATATTGGTGATTAGTAAACAATTGGGGACCCAGAGAAATGAATTTTTCTGGGTATTTAAAAAAAAAAAGGTACTATAAAGTATATCTAAACCCAACTTTTCTAATATTTCGTAAGCCCCTCTGAATTTTTCCCATCTGTGTCCCATTTAAGAGATTTCCCCTTACTCCTTATCCTAAACGCACAACAGGATGTTAGAGAAAATGCATTCTAAGAGTTGCCACAGGAACAGAAGTGTTCCTTTAGGTAGATCCCCCCTCTACACCTGTTCTGTGACAATGGAAAATACATTTTTCTGACCTACAGTGACAATGGTCATCAGGACAAAGAGAGAAAATAAATCTTCATATTGTGGATACAGACAGAAATTCAAATCTGACAGAGGTTCCTCTCTTTCTCTACTCCAGAAGAAGGTTTTGACTTTATATACAGAAAGGGACCAATTTAAATTGAAGAGTGGGTATTGACCTATACTACACTGAAGTATGCACTTTGTAGCACTGTCATAGCCGCTAGCAATAATCACGGTTTTCTCCTATCGGTGACAGCTCCCCCCTCCCCCCATGTCTCCACGGGAGGGATACCCCTGTAAACACTGTCTATGTTGATGGGGGAATAGGGTGATTTTCTTCCCTGTAACCTGTGGTTGCAGGAAAGAAAATTGCTCTGTCTATGGCCCACCTTAGTGTAATGTGTATGATAGTCAGAATTTGTAATCCTTACCATTCCTTGGTGTCTCCACTACACCTGCTGGTGTAGATTGTTCATTCCTCATGTCTCCAACTATAACAGAAAATAAACAGCGTTAGTACAACAAAGAATTTACAATTTTATTTACAACCCTATAAACAATTATAAAAACAAATACATTTGGACAAATCAAACTGAACTCCCTTATTGGTCAGTAGTTCCGTCTATCACAATAAGGGACCAACGGGAAGGATTAGCAAAAAAGGAAGGGTGGGCCAGAGTTTAACCGCTTGACGACCGTTTCACGAGGCTATACGTCGGCAGAATGGCACAGCTGCGCAAAGTGACGCCCCTGCCGCGAGGTCCGTGACCGTGCACACAGGGCCTGCAGACTTAATGTCCACCGTCTCACGATCGGGTCACAGAGCTGCAGAACAGGGAGAGGCCAATGTAAACAATTTTGTGGGGAAAAAAGGACGTCAGTTTTGTTTGGGAGCCATGTCGCATGACCGCGCAATTGTCAGTTAAAGTGACGCAGTGCCGAATCGCAAAAAGTGGATCGGTCATTTGGCAGCCAAATCCTTGGGGGCTGAAGTGGTTAAAGAAAAAGATGACATTTATATACAGTATAACTTCAGCTGCCTATATTTGTGAATATAATATATAAATGTGTTTATAAATAAAGTTATGGAATATTAGATCCCAGAGACCCCTTCTTTTAATAGGGCAATTTAATTATTGGACCAAAGGAACACAGAGGCTTACTATCTATCCCATGCCCTTCACATTACCACTTTAAAGAAGCAGTTTCTATAAAGATGTGAAGGACTGATATAACATTAGGATACATTGAGATGAGTTTTAGTAAGTCGGTAATGTAATGTATCCAACCACATGACCATGTTTGCAAGTGCTATTGCGCTAAAAATAGCGCCTGCAAACCGACCTGAAACAGCGGCTGCTTTCACACTGGAGCGATGCGCTGGCAGGATGAAAAAAAAAGCCCTGCTAGCCACATCTTTGGAGCGGTGTGTATACCACTCCTCCACCGCTCCTGCCCCTTTGAAATCAATGGGAAACCGCTGCTATACCGCATTTATTCACAATTAGAAAACTGGGCTCTATTTATCAATGTTTTCCCCCAGGAGGGTCATACAGATCTCAGCCAGGGGTTTTCATACTTTTCCAACTGAAAAAATAGAGCCCAGGGAGTCTATAATATGATATGGACCTCACTTCATGTCACCTCTAAGCTAAAGGATGTATTCCAATTCGAATCCAATAATATTGTACTAATCTAAAAAAAAGAACTTACTTGGTCTTGCCATTGATGGCTGCAATAAAGCAGCCAGAAGAAAAAAGGCGATAATAAAATATTTGTAAAGGCTCTTCATTGTAAATGAATCGCAAAATATCAGTAATTCACAGAGCAACTGCACAGCACGTCTGCACTCAACAGCTGATAATACTGGTCTGGTGAAAACACCGGCTGCCCTCCAATATAAAGGCTTCTGCCACTCTGACATCACAGTTACCAACAAGTATGTAATAGAGGGGCTGTAGAGTTGTGCATGGATTGTATTGATAGGCTCTTATATTACATACTCGTTGGTAGAGATTTCTGTTTGTAGCCTGCAGTTTCCAACTGACACAGATTTGAAAAAAAAAAAACTGACTGAACAGCAGTTTGTCACGTCTCATCTGACCTATTTTTAGTGTTATGTGACAAGTGATTATACAGTTCAGGGAAGGGGGAGGGGTGCACTGCATTATTGTAGAAAATAATACAGGGTGGGCCATTTATATGGATACACCTTAATAAAATGGGAATGGTTGGTGATATTAACTTCCTGTTTGTGGCACATTAGTATATGTGAGGGGGGAAACTTTTCAAGATGGGTGGTGACCATGGCGGCCATTTTGAAGTTGGCCATTTTGAATCCAACTTTCCTTTTTTCAATAGGAAGAGGGTCATGTGACTTTATTATTTCATGAGTTATTTACAAGTTTCTGACCACTTATAAAATGTGTTCAATGTGCTGCCCATTGTGTTGGATTGTCAATGCAACCCTCTTCTCCCACTCTTCACACACTGATAGCAACACCGCATTGAAATCTGCTGCAGTAACCTGGTTACTGCGTTCACCAGATATCAACACAGTTTCGCACGCGTTAACCTCGGTGACATGTCAATGGCTGTAAACAAAGAGAACGCAGTAACCGTGTCATTTCAGACTTGCTGTGCCATGTGTTGCCCTCTGAAGAGCAATTTACGTTTGAGTTGCTTTTCAGAGGGCATTTGATAGGTAGTGAAGTGGCTCTTTATTGGTTATAATACCTCTTCACCTCCTGATTTCCTCCAATGTTAAAATACTGTGCCACGATCATATACATTGCAAGCGGTTGCATTGCAGCCCTATTAAACTCAATGGGTGAGTGCTGCCTGTCGATCTCTATACCCCAAGTTAAAAATGCCTTTGCTTTGCCTTGCAGCATCTGTGCAGCCCTGTACAGCTCTATTGGCTGTTTTTTTTGTGGGAATTTTCGAGGGGTCAGGTAATTAAAACGGGGGTTTGGGGGGCGGTAGCGTCGGATGTTTTTCCACCTTAATGCATAGGATGCATTAAGGTGAAAAAACATTTACCTTTACAACCCCTTTAATACTAAAGTATAGATTGTGAGGGCAGAAGAACACTTTTTCTGAATAAAGCAGATCCTCTAGCCCTGGATAACTAAAAATAATTCCCCATTTATCTTGTGAGGGGAATGTGTAGAATATAGAACATTTATCAGAAATGTATATAAAATTCCCTGAGTTTATGTACATCTGGACATCCTCTGTTAGTGTAGGTCAGTGCATGCCAGTCCAGTGTGTGTCAGTAAATAAACGTTCATCAGTAAACAACAGAAAATTGTTTACCGTATTTATCGGGGTATAGCGCGCTCCCGCGTATAGCGTGCACCCCTAAAGTGGCCCCCATTCCTATGGAAAAAAAGTTTTTTGTACTTACAGTTTTGGTGTCTTGCGCGACGTCCATCGGCGGTTTTGGGTGTCCTCTTCGTCGGGTCCGGCGTCCTTCTGCAGCGTCCTCCCCGCTCGATCCTCGCTTTCCCGCACCGATTTCGAATACTGCGCCGGAATATACCGAGCGCAGTACACTCGGGTATAGTCGGGCAGACTCGGCTCCTCTCGCGCTGACGTCCTGGACGTACAGGACATCAGCGCGAGAGGAGCCGAGTCTGCCCGACTATTCACGAGTGTACTGCGCCTGCATATAGCGAGCGCAGTACACTCGCATATAGTCGGGCAGGCTCGGCTCCTTTCGCGCTCACGTCCTGTACGTGAGAGGAGCCGAGTCTACCCGACTATACCCGAGTGTACTGCGCTCGGTATATGCCGGCGCAGTATTAGAAAGCGGCGCGGGAAAGCGGGTATCAGCGTATACCGCGCACCCACGATTTTGCCCTGATTTTCAGGGCAAAAAAGTGCGCGGTATACGCCGATAAATACGGTAATTAAGATTCCTTAATATGTACAACTGACACAAGCAAAGGATTGAAGGAGAGTCTTACTACCTGCCAGATATAGGTGACCATGTCAGTGTCCCTTGTGTCTGCACCATCAAAGCGGCAGTAGTGCGGCCGCTTTATGGGGGCACCAGACCAATTTGTCTTGTGGCCCAGTCCACCTAATAAGCCGTCGGGGACTCTTTTCACGCTGCCCCTCTGCAAAGTTCTGCCCTAAAAAAAACTGTATATACACATATGTATAGAGAAGGATACATACGTGCATAAAATAGATAATGGACTTTGAAGGCGTAGTATATTTAAAAAGTATGGATATTTAATATAAAATACACAATTAATATAAGACAAAAATTACACAAAAGTGCCATAAATAAGGCCTAAAATTGCAGACACATAAGCATGGCAAACCACCTACTACATATATAATTACAAAGGATTGACAAAAAGTGGGAGACTCTCAGCCACTTAATTATAGAAATTGAAGATCATTGAAGTTTTCAGGAGGTGGGATGTCACGCAGTGTTCAGCCCGACATGTTGCGCGTTGGGAAAATGCTTCTTCAGGAGCTTACGACATTCGCCCCAAAAGTTAGCAGCAAATCGCTCCTCCACCCCTGCTGCCCCCATGCTTCGGCATATATGCTCTTTTTTTTTTTAACTGTGGTGGTGAAATCACCTCCTACAGTCCTTCCATCCCCAACCACCCCTCCCTCTCTTCCTCCCCTCTCTCTCTCCCACCCCCTCTCTCTCTCCCATTCTCTCTCTCTCTCTCTCTCATCCCCCTCTGTCACGCTCTCTCTTCCCCCCCCCCTCCCTCTCTCACCCCCCTCTCAAACACCCTCTCTCTCTAATCCCCTCTGTGCCCTCAAAGCATCTGACCACACCAATATCGGTGTGATAAAATGCTTGCCCAATTTCCCAATGGCGCTGTTTATATCCGGTGAAATCGAAGTCATGAAATGCTCATAACTTCCGGTTTCTTAGGCCATAGAGATGATTGGAGCCATTCTGGTCTCTGATTAGCTCTATGTTCAGCTGGCGGAATTGCTGGCTGCATTCTCAGGTTCCCTGTTGGGACAGGAGAGCCAGAGAAAACCATGGAAGACAGTAGGAGGGGGAAATTCCCTCCCACTGCTTTTAAAAGCAGTCTGGAGGCTAATTAGTCGCTAGGATTGCTTTTACATGAAAGTCGACCGCTGGCTGAAAAGAATAATATCAAGATGATACCTAAACCTGCAGGCATCATTCTGGTATAACCACTCAAAGTCCAGCAACATACCAGTACGTTGCTGGTCCTTGTTGGGCATATATTGTAATTTTTTTTCCCATGCAGCCTGTGGGCTGAACGGTGGGTATGCCCACCGTTAGAATACCTCCCTTCATCCACCCACTTCTAATGATGTGCAAACATGCACCATTTATATATGCCGAAGCATGGGGGCACCCGCCCCAAAAGTTAGGAGCAAATCGCTCCTCCACCCCTGCTGCCCCCATTCTTCGGCATATATGCTCTTTTTTTTAACTGGTGGGGAAATCACCTCCTACAGTCCACCCATCCCTCTCTTCCACCCCTTTCTCTCTCCTCCCTCCCACCCCCCACTCTCTCCCATTCTCTCTTTCTCATCCCCCTCTGTCACTCTCTCTTCCCCCTCTCTCTCTCTCACCCCCCCTCTCAAACACCCTCTCTCACGCCTCCACCCCTGCTGCCCCCATCCTTCGGCATTTATGCTCTTTTTTTTTTAACTGTGGTGGGGAAATCACCTCCTACAGTCCTCCCATCCCCACCCACTCCTCCCTCTCTACCACCCCTCTCTCTCTCCCACCCCCTCCCTCTCTTCCACCCCTTTCTCTCTCCCATTCTCTCTCTCATCCCCCTCTGTCACTCCCCCCCCCCCTCTCTCTCTCACACCCCCCCCCAAATTAAACATTAAGAGATAATATGTTGAACATCACAAACATATCACTGTCAGTATACAAATACAAAGGCTCAGTAGGGAAGACACTTGAGGTGGATGGGAGAATCAGGTCACAGTACAGGTCTTCTTTGGCTGCTTAGCCCCACATTCCGTGTGAGCTCAAAAACTGCTCTGCCACAGTTCTAGGATGGAAGCATTTCTTGATGGCGAGGATGAGGATTGGAATTGAAATCACAGCAATGCCTAAAAAAGGAAAGAAAATATATTAATACAATTGTACTACATTTATTCTAGATCGACTTTATTACTCTCTGTACTGTGTTTTGTAACAGCATTGGTATGTGTTGCAGTAGGTATATTTGTATGGTGTTGGTCTCACAGAAAACTGGTTTCAGTTTAAACCTGAGAAAATGTCCATTTTCCTTGTTTACTTAAAGTGACACTAAAGTCAGGACTTTTTTTTTTTTAAATAACAAACATGTGATACTTACCTTCACTGTGCAGTTCGTTTTGCACAGAGTGGCCTGGAAAGCTGTCTTCTGGGCTGGGCTTCTCCTCGCAAAAGCTTTCAATCTTCATGCGAGGGCGCTCGCACAGTAGAAAGCTTTTGCGAGCGCGCTCCCGTGATACAGCGGCGGCCATAACTGCCGACTGTATTACTCGGCTCCGCCCCCCAGCGCGCCGCGTCATCCGCTGTGATTGACACAGCGCCAGCCAATGGCTGCGCTGCTATCAGTCCGCCCAGCCTAGTAAAACTTTGAGGCGGCGTACACACGACCGAGGTTCTCGCTGGAAACCAGCGAGAACCTCGCTGGAAGCTGCATTCCAGCGAGGACCTCGGCCATGTGTACGCTCTCGGCGAGCATCCCGTCGGGAATCCCGTCGAGCAGAAATAGAGAGCATGTTCTCTATTTGCTCGACGGCCCGCCTGGATGAATGGCTGGGTCACCGATTTCGACGGCCGGCAGAGAACCTCGACGGGCGGAACGATGTGTTCTGCCCGTCGAGGTTCTCTGCCGTGTGTACACGGCCTTACCTTTACAACCCCTTTAAGTTTAACTCTAAAGCCTTGTACACATGATCGGTTTGCCCACCGGGAAAACTGCCATAAGAGCCTTTGGCCGAGAAAACCGGCCATAGTATGCTCCATCACAGTTTTCCCGACAGGAAAACTGAAGGAAAAAAAAAACGCTCTCTTTTTTCCTGCTGGGATTCCCGGCAGTTTTTAACCCGGCAGTATTCCTATTTGAAACACTGCGATGGAGCATAAACACGGCCGGGATTCCTGACCAAAGCTCTCATGGCAGTTTTCCTGTCTGGAAACCCGGTCGTGTGTAGGGTGAAAAAGTTACCAAACAGGTTCTCGGTTTCCCCCTCGAGTTTCCTGGCAGACTTTTTACCGCCGGGAATCCTGCACATGTGTACAAGACGACATCACTTTCCTATGACTGCACTGGCTTTAGAATCCATTGGCTAGCAATGGAAGGAAGCTCAGTGTTTTTCAAATGGTAGGAAATCACTTTTTGTATGGATCCATGTGAATGTAATGTCAAGGCTTCCTGGCCACAGCTGAACACACACACCCTTGATCCCAGGCACATATAACCCTATTTGGTGGTGTATGGCCCAAATCGGCCTTGTGAATGAGGCTTTAGGGTGTCGGAAGGTGTTCTTTGGTTCTGCAAACTTTGTCACTTTGCTCTTGCTTGTAGTGAGTAAATGTGGCTGGGAAAATACCAGACGTACAGTATATTATGTATTATACTTACCCAATTCCAACCCAGTGTTTCCAGCTTTTGAGGATTGATGTTTTTGGGGCCGGCGTTGTTGTCGGAGGCGGCGTGGGCGTCGGAGGCAGTGTTGCCGGCTGCTTCTGATCTGTGAAAAAAAGGAGAAAGAATGCAAAATTAGAACAATGATGGGTAAACGACATTGTCAACGTTTTCACAGTTTTAACTTTGTCAGTACTGTCCTATATTTTGAGCATGTATTTGTTATCAGTCAATGTCTTGTTTTCCTTCATGCAGGACAAAGTGACACTGTCTCTGGAAAGGGCCCACAGACCCCTCTATATTCATTATGCCTGCACTTCCTTGTCATCCCTTACACTCCCCCAGGTTGCCAACACTGCTGATTTCAGTGCTGGCTGTGATGGAGGATCAATAAATTCTGCATACAAAGAAATCTAAACCTACAGTTGATACAAGGGAAGGCAAACAAACCCCTATAACGTATGCTTACCCTGCTTTGAAAGGCATAATGTCTCTTTGAAGCATACATATAGCCAAAACTTTTAGCAGGGCAAGCATACGTTATATGGGGCTTGTTTGCCTTCCCTTGTTTCAACTGTAGGTTTAGATTTCTTTGTATGCAGAATTTATTGATCCTCCATCACAGCCAGCACTGAAATCAGCAGTGTTGGCAACCTGGGGGAGTTTTTTGTTAACTTTGGATGGAGTAGGCAAAGCTAAAAAGCTCCATCATGTTTTTTATTAAAGGGGTTGTAAAGGTTTGTTTTTTATTTTCTAAATAGGTTCCTTTAACCACTTTAGCCCCGGACCATATTGCTGTCCAAAGACCAGAGCACTTTTTGTGATTCGGCACTGAGTCGCTTTAACTGACAATTGCGCGGTCGTGCGACGTGGCTCCCAAACAAAATTGGCGTCCTTTTTTTCCCACAAATAGAGCTTTCTTTTGGTGGTATTTGATCATCTCTGTGGTTTTTATTTTTTGCGCTATAAACAAAAATAGAGCGACTATTTTGAAAAAAATTCTATATTTTTTACATTTTGCTATAATAAATATCCCCAAAAAAGATATAAAAAAACATTTTTTTTCCTCAGTTTAGGTCGATACGTAATCTTCTACATATTTTTCGTAAAAAAATCGCAATTAGCGTTTATTGATTGGTTTGCGCAAAATTTAAAGGGTTTACAAAAAAGGGGGTCGTTTTATGGCATTTTTATTATTATTGCTTTTACTAGTAATGGCGGCGATCAGCGTTTTTTTTCGGTACTGCGACATTATGGCGGACACATCGGACACTTTTGACACATTTTTGGGACCATTGGCATTTTTATAGCGATCAATGCTAAAAAAATGCATTGTATTACTATAAAAATGCCATTGGCAGTGAAGGGGTTAACACTAGGGGGCAGGGAAGGGGTTAAGTGTGTTCCTGGGTGTGTTCTAACTGTAGGGGGGGTGGCCTCACTAGGGGAAATCACTGATCTTCTGTTCATACATTGTTTGACCAGAAGATCAGCGTTTCCCCCACTGATAGGAACGAGAGCTATGTGTTTACACACACAGCTCCCGTTCCCCGCTCTGTAACGAGCCCTACAAGCTGCTAAAGGGAGGACGTAGAGCTACGTGCTCCCGCGTAGCAGTGCCACCGTCCCGCAGTAATATGACAGCGGGCGGTCGGCAAGTAGTTAAAGCAGGGGTCTCCAAACTGCGGCCCAAGGGCCAGATGTGGCCCCTTGCTAGCCTTTATCTGGCCCTTGAGGCACTATTCCTCACAATAATATGGGGTACTATTCCACTCACTGACACCAGCAATGGGGCACTATGCCTCCCACTGACACCAGCAATGGGGCACTATGCCTCCCACTGACACCAGCAATGGGGCACTATGCATCGCACTGACACCAGCAATGGGGCACTATTCCTCTCACTAACACAAGCAATGGGGTACTATTCCTCCCACTGACACCAGCTATGGGACACTATTTCTTTCATTGACAACAGCAATTTCTATTCTATTCTATTCAATTTCTATTCACTAATTCTTTCACTGACAACAGAAATGGGGCACTATGCCTCCCACTGACACCAGCAATGGGGCACTATGCCTCCCACTGACACCAGCAATGGGGCACTATGCCTCCCACTGACACCAGCAATGGGGCACTATGCCTCCCACTGACACCAGCAATGGGGCACTATGCCTCCCACTGACATCAGTAATGGGGCACTATTTATTTCACTGACAATGGAAATGGGGCACTATGCCTCCCACTTACACCAGCAATGGGGCACTATGCCCCCCACTCAATGGGGACACTATTTCTTCCACTGACACCAGCAATGGGGCACTATTCCTCTCACTGACACAACAACGGGGCACTTTTCCTCCCACTGACCACCAACCCTGATACCATATTTATTTTCTTATTTATTTTGACTGATGCTGGGCCCAGGAAGTTTTTCTACCCCCGCTGGCCACAAACCGGCCCTCCTAAAGTCTGAAGGCCAGCAGACTGGCCCTTTGTTTAAAAAGTTTGGAGACCCCTGAGTTAAAGGAACCTATTTAAAAAATAAAAAACAAACCTTTAAAACCCCTTTAATCTTTGTGCACCCCCGTGGGGAGATTTAACCTTTCTGTTTGTAATAGTGACTACTTTTACCAAGACAGAAGGTGATGGGCAATCTAAAATTTTAAAGCTGTCACCAAAACAGGGGGTGATGGTAAATCTTTGGTAAATTGGGGATATCTGTTCTGGTGATAACTGTCTTGTTCAGTTCTCATTTATTTTAAAGTCATCTGTCCAAATCTACTATTAAAAGCATCTTCTACGTTCTCCAGTGTGATACACCTAGGTATTTAGGATAATTGTTATTTATTACTATACCCTTACCTTGCTTCCAGAAGAATCGCTGCTTCCGGAGTCGTAGTGATATCCGCTTCGTAGTTGTTGGCAAATCTAAAAGCTCCTCAATACTTTTCCCGTTGTTGGCCACATTCTTTACTGGCTGATCTTCGTCAGAATCATATCTTTTTGTGGACTCCCGGATGAGATCCTCCAAACTAATGTAGTCTGTACATGGAAAAAAATAGGAAATTGTGATTAAATGCATTCATTTAGTGTAAGGCCGTGTACACACGATCAAATTCATCTGCTGGAAACGGTCCGACGGACCGTTTCATCAGACAGATTCGATAGTGTGTACAGGCGGACAGACAGATTTTTCCAGCAGACAGATTTTAAAGCATGCTTTAAAATCTGTCTGCTGGGAACCCGTCCGTCTGACATGTCTGCTGGTTAGTACGCTAAACAGCAAACATATCTGCCCGCACATGCGTCGGAAGTGTTTTACTTCCTGGTGCGGTGACGTGGCGGCGTCAACGTCACCGCCACGTCACCGCGCTGTCTGACGTCAGGGATTTTGGTTTGATCGTGTGTACATGATCAAACCAATTTCTCCCAGCAGACAAATCCAATCAAATTGGTCTGACAGACCGATTTGATCGATTTTATTTGGTTGTGTGTACGCGGCCTTAGTAGAAGAGTTTCATCCCTATAAAAGGAATTTTAATAATGTGTATTTCTTGTGTTTGAAATACTATACTTACCCTTTTCCACATCCTCCTCGGTGGATAGCACTGGGTGATCCTTATCAAAATCAGCTACCGTGGTGCTTTCCTGGATCAGACCTCCAATGCTTTTCGCGTCGTTGGCCACATTCTTTACTGGCAAGTCCTTGCCAGAATTGTCTCTTTTCGTGGACTCCCGGATGAGATCCCCCAAACTAATGTAGTCTGTAAATGGGGGAAAAAAAAGAGAAAATTATGATTAATTTCATTCATTTAGCCTAAGTAGAAGAGTTTCATCCCTACAAAAAGAATTTTAATAATGTGTATTTCTTGTGTTTGAAATACTATACTTACCCTTTGCCATATACTCCTCGGTGGATGGCACTGGGTGATCCTTATCAGAATTGGCTACCGTGGTGCTTTCCTGGATCAGATCCCCAATGCTTTTGCCGTCGTTGGCCACATTCTTTACTGGCAAGTCCTTGCCAGAATCCGCTCTTTTTGTAGACTCCCAGATGAGATCCTCCATACTAATGTGGTCAGTACATGGAAAAAATAGGAAATTGTGATTAAATTCATTCATTTAGTGTAAGTAGAAGAGTTTCAGCCCTATAAAAGGAATTTTAATAATGTGTATTTCTTGTGTTTGAAATACTATACTTACCCTTTTCCACATCCTCCTCGGTGGATGGCACTGGGTGATCCTTATCAGAATCGGCTATCGTGGTGCTTTCCTGGATCAGATCCTCTATGCTTTTCCCGTTGTTGGCCACATTCTTTACTCGTCGATCATCGTCAGAATCAGCTAATTTCGTGGACTCCCGGATGAGATCCTCCAAACTAATGTAGTCTGTACATGAAAAAAAAAATAGGAAATTGTGATTAAATTTATTCATTTAGTGTAAATAGAAGAGTTTCAACCCTATAAATGAATTTTAATAACGTGTATTTCTTGTGTTTGAAATACTATACTTACCCTTTTCCACATCCTCCTCGGTGGATGACACTGGTTGATCCCTATCAGAATCGGCTACCATGGTGCTTTCCTGGATCAGATCCCCAATGCGTTTCCCATCGTTGGCCACATTCTTTACTGGCAAGTCCTTGCCAGAATTATCTCTTTTCGTGGACTCCCGAATTAGATCCTCCAAACTAATGTAGTCTGTAAATGGGGGAAAAAAAGAGAAAATTGTGATTAAATTCATTCATTTAGCTTAAATAGAAGAGTTTCATCCCTACAAAAGGAGTTTTAATAATGTGTAATTCTTGTGTTTGAAATACTATACTTACCCTTTTCCACATCCTCCTCGTTGGATGGCACTGGGTGATCCTTATCCGAATCAGCTACCGTGGTGCTTTCCTGGATCAGATCCTCAATGCTTTTTCCGTCGTTGGCCATATTCTTTACTCGTCGATCCTCGTCAGAATCAGCTATTTTCGTGGACTCCCGGATGAGATCTTCCAAACTAATGTAGTCTGTAAATGGGGGAAATAAAAGAGAAAATTGTGATTAATTTCATTCATTTAGCTTAAGTAGAAGAGTTTCATCCCTACAAAAGGAATTTTAATAATGTGTATTTCTTGTGTTTGAAATACTATACTTACCCTTTGCCATATACTCCTCGGTGGATGGCACTGGGTGATCCTTATCAGAATCAGCTACCGTGGTGCTTTCCTGGATCAGATCGTCAATGCTTTTCCCGTCGTTGGCCACATTCTTTACTGGCAAGTCCTTGCCAGAATCCGCTCTTTTCTTGGACTCCCGGATGAGATCCTCCAAACTAATGTAGTCTGTACATGGAAAAAAGAGGAATTGTGATTAAATTCATTCATTTTGTGTAAGTAGAAGAGTTTCATCCCTATAAAAGGAATTTTAATAATGTGTGTTTCTTGTGTTTGAAATACTATACTTACCCTTTTCCACATCCTCCTCGCTGGATGGCACTGGGTGATCCTTATCAGAATCGGCTAACTTTGTGCTTTCCTGGATCAGATCCTCAATGCTTTTCCCGTCGTTGGCAACATTCTTTACTGGCCTATCCTCACCAGAATCAGCTCTTTTCGTGGACTCCCGGGTGAGATCCTCCAAACTAATGTAGTCTGTACATGGGAAAAAAAGAGAAAATTGTGATTAAATTCATTCATTTAGCTTAAATAGAAGAGTTTCATCCCTACAAAAGGAGTTTTAATAATGTGTATTTCTTGTGTTTGAAATACTATACTTATCCTTTTCCACATCCTCCTCGGTGGATGGCACTGGGTGATCCTTATCCGAATCAGCTACCGTGGTGCTTTCCTGGATCAGATCCTCAATGCTTTTCCCACCGTTGGCCATATTCTTTACTCGTCGATCCTCGTCAGAATCAGCTATTTTCGTGGACTCCCGGATGAGATCCTCCAAACTAATGTAGTCTGTACATGGGAAAAAAAGAGAAAATTGTGATTAAATTCATTCATTTAGCTTAAATAGAAGAGTTTCATCCCTACAAAAGGAGTTTTAATAATGTGTATTTCTTGTGTTTGAAATACTATACTTACCCTTTGCCATATACTCCTCGGTGGATGGCACTGGGTGATCCTTATCAGAATTAGCTACCGTGGTGCTTTCCTGGATCAGATCGTCAATGCTTTTCCCGTCGTTGGCCACATTCTTTACTGGCAAGTCCTTGCCAGAATTGGCTCTTTTCGTGGACTCCCGGATGAGATCCCCCAAACTAATGTAGTCTGTAAATGGGGGGAAAAAAAAGAGAAAATTATGATTAATTTCATTCATTTAGTGTAAGTAAGAAGAGTTTCATCCCTACAAAAGGAATTTTAATAATGTGTATTTCTTGTGTTTGAAATACTATACTTACCCTTTGCCATAAACTCGGTGGATGGCACTGGGCGATCCTTGTCAGAATCGGCTACCGTGGTGCTTTCTTGGATCAGATCCTCAATGCTTCTCCCGTCATTGGCCACATTCTTTACTGGCAAGTCCTTGCCAGAATCCGCTCTTTTCTTGGACTCCCGGATGAGATCCTCCATACTAATGTAGTCTGTACATGGAAAAAAGAGGAATTGTGATTAAATTCATTCATTTCGTGTAAGTAGAAGAGTTTCATCCCTACAAAAGGAATTTTAATAATGTGTATTTCTTGTGTTTGAAATACTATACTTACCCTTTTCCACATCCTCCTCGGTGGATGGCACTGGGTGATCCTTATCAGAATCGGCTACCGTGGTGCTTTCCTGGATCAGATCCTCTATGCTTTTCCCGTTGTTGGCCACATTCTTTACTCGTCGATCATCGTCAGAATCAGCTAATTTCGTGGACTCCCGGATGAGATCCTCCAAACTAATGTAGTCTGTACATGGGAAAAAAAGAGAAAATTGTGATTAAATTCATTCATTTAGCTTAAATAGAAGTTTCATCCCTACAAAAGGAGTTTTAATAATGTGTATTTCTTGTGTTTGAAATACTATACGTACCCTTTGCCATATACTCCTCGGTGGATGGCACTGGGTGATCCTTATCCGAATCAGCTACCGTGGTGCTTTCCTGGATCAGATCCTCAATGTTTTTCCCGTCGTTGGCCATATTCTTTACTCGTCGATCCTCGTCAGAATCAGCTATTTTCGTGGACTCCCGGATGAGATCTTCCAAACTAATGTAGTCTGTAAATGGGGGAAAAAAAAGAGAAAATTGTGATTAATTTCATTCATTTAGCTTAAGTAGAAGAGTTTCATCCCTATAAAAGGAATTTTAATAATGTGTATTTCTTGTGTTTGAAATACTATACTTACCCTTTGCCATATACTCCTCGGTGGATGGCACTGGGTGATCCTTATCAGAATTGGCTACCGTGGTGCTTTCCTGGATCAGATCCTCAATGCTTCTCCCGTAGTTGGCCACATTCTTTACTGGCAAGTCCTTGCCAGAATCAGCTATTTTCTTGGTCTCCCGGATGAGATCCTCCAAACTAATGTAGTCTGTACATGGAAAAAAGAGAAAATTGTGATTAAATTCATTCATTTAGTGTAAGTAGAAGAGTTTCATCCTTATAAAAGGAATTTTAATAATGTGTATTTCTTGTGTTTGAAATACTATACTTTCCCTTTTCCACATCCTCCTCGGTGGATGGCACTGAGTGATCCTTATCAGAATCGGCTACCGTGGTGCTTTCCTGGATCAGATCCTCAATGCTTTTCCTGTCATTGGCCACATTCTTCACTGGCTGATCCTCGCCAGAATCAGCTCTTTTTGTGGACTCCCGGATGAGATCCTCCAAACTAATGTAGTCTGTACATGGAAAAAAGAGGAAATTGTGATTAAATTCATTCATTTAGTGTAAGTAGAAGAGTTTCATCCCTATGAAAGGAATTTTAATGTGTATTTCTTGTGTTTGAAATACTATACTTACCCTTTTCCACATCCTCCTCGATGGATGGCACTGGGTGATCCCTATCAGAATCGGCTACCATGGTGCTTTCCTGGATCAGATCCCCAATGCTTTTCCCATCGTTGGTCACATTCTTTACTGGCAAGTCCTTGCCAGAATTATCTCTTTTCGTGGACTCCCGGATGAGATCCCCCAAACTAATGTAGTCTGTAAATGGGGGAAAAAAAAGAGAAAATTATGATTAATTTCATTCATTCAGCCTAAGTAGAAGATTTTCATCCCTACAAAAGGAATTTTAATAATGTGTATTTCTTGTGTTTGAAATACTATACTTACCCTTTGCCATATACTCCTCGGTGGATGGCACTGGGTGATCCTTATCAGAATTGGCTACCGTGGTGCTTTCCTGGGTCAGATCCTCAATGCTTCTCCCGTAGTTGGCCACATTCTTTGCTCGTCGAGTCAGCTATTTTAGTGGACTCCCAGATTAGATCCTCCAAACTAATGTAGTCTGTACATGGAAAAAAAAAAAGAGGAAATTGTGATTAAATTCATTCATTTAGTGTAAGTAGAAGAGTTTCATCCCTATAAAAGGAATTTATATAACGTGTATTTCTTGTGTTTGAAATACTATACTTACCCTTTTCCACATCCTCCTCGTTGGATGGCACTGGGTGATCCTTATCAGAATCAGCTAACGTGGTGCTTTCCTGGATCAGATCCTCAATGCTTTTCCCGTCGTTGGCCACATTCTTAACTCGTCGATCATCATCAGAATCCGCTAATTTCGTGGACTCCTGGATGAGATCCTCCAAACTAATGTAGTCTGTACATGGAAAAAAAAAGAGGAAATTGTGATTAATTTCATTCATTTAGTGTAAATAGAAGAGTTTCATCCCAATAAAAGGAATTTTAATAATGTGTATTTCTTGTGTTTGAAATACTATACTTACCCTTTTCCACATCCTCCTCGGTGGATGGCACTGGTTGATCCCTTATCAGAATCGGCTACCATGGTGCTTTCCTGGATCAGATCCTCAATGCTTTCCCCGTCATTGGCCACATTCTTCACTGGCTGATCCTCGCCAGAATCAGCTCTTTTAGTGGACTCCCGGATGAGATCCTCCAAACTAATGTAGTCTGTACATGGGGAAAAAAAGAGAAAATTGTGATTAAATTCATTCATTTAGCTTAAGTAGAAGAGTTTCATCCCTACAAAAGGAATTTTAATAATGTGTATTTCTTGTGTTTAAAATACTATACGTACCCTTTGCCATATACTCCTCGGTGGATGGCACTGGGTGATCCTTCTCCGAATCAGCTACCGTGGTGCTTTCCTGGATCAGATCCTCAATGCTTTTCCCGTCGTTGGCCATATTCTTTACTCGTCGATCCTCGCCAGAATCAGCTCTTTTAGTGGACTCCCGGATGAGATCCTCCAAACTAATGTAGTCTGTACATGGGAAAAAAAAGAGAAAATTGTGATTAATTTCATTCATTTAGCTTAAGTAGAAGAGTTTCATCCCTACAAAAGGAATTTTAATAATGTGTATTTCTTGTGTTTGAAATACTATACTTACCCTTTGCCATATACTCCTTGTGGATTATCAGAATCAGCTATCGTGGTGCTTTCCTGGATCAGATCCTCTATGCTTTTCCCGTTGTTGGCCACATTCTTTACTGGCAAGTCCTTGCCAGAATTGGCTCTTTTCGTGGACTCCCGGATGAGATCCTCCAAACTAATGTAGTCTGTAAATGGGGGGAAAAAAAGAGAAAATTGTGATTAATTTCATTCATTTAGCTTAACCACTTAAGACCCGGACCAATACGCTGGTAAATGACCCAAGGTGTTTTTGCGATTCGGCACTGCGTCGCTTTAACAGACAATTGCGCGGTCGTGCGACGTGGCTCCCAAACAAAATTTGCGTCCTTTTCTTCCCACAAATAGAGCTTTCTTTTGGTGGTATTTGATCACCTCTGCGATTTTTATTTTTTGCGCTATATACAAAAATAGAGCGACATTTTTGAAAAAAAACACTATTTTTTACTTTTTGTTAAAAAAAAATCAAATAAACTAAATTTTAGTCAAACATTTAGGCCAAAATTTATTTAGCCACATGTCTTTAGTAAAAAAAAAAAATCGCAATAAAAAAAAATAGCTACCTAGCGGGAACAGCGACACTAATACAGCGATCAGAAAAATGATCGCTTAGTGACGCTGGCAATAGGGAGTGAAAGGGTTAACTAGGGCGGTGATCAGGGGGTTAAAACTTTATTAGGGGGGTGGGGGGGCTATCCTGAACCTAACACTAACTGTTTTTTACAGTGCCTGTCACACTGACACTAAATGCAGTGATTAAATCACTGCATTCAGTGACACTGTGACAGGGGGGTGGGGGGGGCGATCACAAGGGGTTAATATGCCTATGTGAGTGTGTGTCAGTGTTGTGTTGGTGCACACTTACTTGTCATGTCTTCTCTCATCAGCAGCGCTGGGAAACAGCGCTGCGATGAGAGAATACATAATTTCCTCCTTCCTGTGTAAACACAGGAGGAGGAAGTGACAGGCTGGGAGCGCGCTCCCATTGGCTGGGAGCGATCGCGGGGGGGGCGGAAAACACGGACATCCGCCCGCAGATCCCGGATCGCTCCCAGAGGTAGGGAGACCCCCGCACGCCGCGGAGGGGGTCCCGATGGGACCCCCGAACCGCACTCAGGTGGGGACGTAATTTTACGCCCTTGTGCCTGTACGAGCCATGTTGTGGCCGTATATGTGCGTGCGGGGGTCTTTAAGTGGTTAAGTAGAAGAGTTTCATCCCTACAAAAGGAATTTTAATAATGTGTATTTCTTGTGTTTGAAATACTATACTTACCCTTTGCCATATACTCCTCGGTGGATGGCACTGGGTGATCCTTATCAGAATCAGCTACCGTGGTGCTTTCCTGGATCAGATCCTCAATGCTTTCCCCGTCATTGGCCACATTCTTCACTGGCTGATCCTCGCCAGAATCAGCTATTTTTGTGGACTCCCGGATAAGATCCTCCAAACTAATGTAGTCTGTACATGGGAAAAAAAGAGAAAATTGTGATTAAATTCATTCATTTCGTGTAAGTAGAAGAGTTTCATCCCTACAAAAGGAATTTTTATAATGTGTATTTCTTGTGTTTGAAATACTATACATACCCTTTGCCATATACTCCTCGGTGGATGGCACTGGGTGATCCTTATCAGAATCAGCTACCGTGGTGCTTTCCTGGATCAGATCCTCAATGCTTTTCCCGTCATTGGCCACATTCTTCACTGGCTGATCCTCGCCAGAATCAGCTCTTTTTGTGGACTCCCGGATGAGATCCTCCAAACTAATGTAGTCTGTACATGGAAAAAAGAGGAAATTGTGATTAAATTCATTCATTTAGTGTAAGTAGAAGAGTTTCATCCCTATGAAAGGAATTTTAATAATGTGTATTTCTTGTGTTTGAAATACTATACTTACCCTTTTCCACATCCTCCTCGGTGGATAGCACTGGGTGATCCTTATCAGAATTGGCTACCGTGGTGCTTTCCTGGATCAGATCCTCAATGCTTCTCCCGTAGTTGGCCACATTCTTTACTCGTCGAGTCAGCTATTTTAGTGGACTACCGGATTAGATCCTCCAAACTAATGTAGTCTGTACATGGAAAAAAAAAAGAGGAAATTGTGATTAAATTCATTCATTTAGTGTAAGTAGAAGAGTTTCATCCCTACAAAAGGAATTTTCATAATGTGTATTTCTTGTGTTTGAAATACTATACTTACCCTTTGCCATATACTCCTCGGTGGATGGCACTGGGTGATCCTTATCAGAATCACCTACCGTGGTGCTTTCCTGGATCAGATCCTCAATGCTTTTCCCATCGTTGGCCACATTCTTTACTCATCGATCCTCGTCAGAATCAGCTATTTTCGTGGACTCCCGGATGAGATCCTCCAAACTAATGTAGTCTGTAAATGGGAAAAAAAAAGAGGAAATTGAGATTAATTTCATTCATTTAGTGTAAGTAGAAGAGTTTCATCCCTATAAAGGGAATTTTAACCACTTGCTTACTGGGCACATATACCCCCCTCCTGCCCAGGTGAAATTTCAGCTTCCGGCACTGCGTCATTTTAACTGACAATTGCGCGGTAGTGCGACGTGGCTCCCAAACAAAATTGACGTATTTTTTTCCCCCACTAGTAGAGCCTTCTTTTGGGGGTATTTGATCGCCTGTGCGTTTTTTTTTTTGCGCTATAAACAAAAAAGAGCGACAATTTTGAAAAAAATACAATATTTTTTACTTGTTGCTGTAATAAATATCCCAATTAAAAAAAAAAAAAAAAAAATTCTCAGTCTAGGCCGATACGTATTCTTCGACATATTTTTGGTAAAAAAAAAAAATTGCAATAAGCTAATGGTTTGCGCAAAAGTTATAGCGCTTACAAAATAGGGGACAGAATTATTATTTTTACTAGAAATGGTGGCGATCTGCAATTTTTATTGGGACTGCGACACATCGGACACTTTTGACACATTTTTGGCGCTATTCACATTTATACTGCGATCAGTGCTATACATATGCACTAATTACTATATAAATGTGACTGGCATTGAAGGGGTTAACACTAGGGGGTGAGGAAGGGGTTAAATGTATTCCCTACATAGTGTTCCAACTGTGGGGGAAGGGGGGTGACTGGGGGGGTGACCGATCTGTGTCCCTATGTGCAAGGAACACAGATCGGTCTCCCCCTCTCCAGAGACAGGACGCTGTCTCTGTGTAAAACGGCAATGAGAGATGATCTATATGAGATCTTCTCTCATTCGCCGCACAGATCGCATCGCAAACGGCCACTCTGATTGGCTGTTCACCACGATCTGTGATTGGCTGTGGCCAAGAGACACGGCCAACACAGAGCTTCCCCGATGCGCGCTCTGGAGCGCGCGCTGGGAACGCCCAAAGGGGCGGCCGTCTTTTGACGGCGGGTTGGATATTCAGACCCGCGCTGTAGCCGTCATACGTCTATAGCGCGGGTCTGAAGTGGTTAATAATGTGTATTTCTTGTGTTTGAAATACTATACTTACCCTTTTCCACATCCTCCTCGGTGGATGGAACTGGGTGATCCTTATCAGAATCGGCTACTGTGGTGCTTTCCTGAATCAGATCCTCAATGCTTTTGCCGTTGTTGGTCACATTCTTTACTGGCCGATCCTCGCCAGAATCAGCTCTTTTCGTGGACTCCCGAATGAGATCCTCCAAACTAATGTAGTCTGTACATGAAAAAAAAAGAGGAAATTGTGAATAAAATGATCAATTTAGTGTAAATAAGCAGTCAATGAGATGATTCTATACAATGAAAAAAATGATTTATATGGGAATACTAGAGCTGTTTCCTCTCTATAAAGGGAAGTTTCATCCAGAATAATTATATTGGTGATTAGTAAACAATTGGGGGCCCCAAGAAATGAATCGTTCTGGGTATTTTATAAAAGGTACTATAAAGTATATCTAAACCCAACTTTTCTAATATTTTGTAAGCCCCTCTGTTTTTTCCCATCTGTGTCCCATTTAAGAGATTTCCCCTTACTCCCTATCCTAAGCGCACAACAGGAAGTTAGAGTTCCTTTAGATAGATCTCCCCTCTACACCTGTTCTGTGACAATGGAAAATACATTTTTCTGACCTACAATGACAATGGTCATCTGGACAAAGAGAGAAAATAAATCTTCATATTGTGGATACAGGCAGAAATTCAAAGAAGGTTTTGACTTTATATACAGAAAGGGACCAATTTAAATTGAAGAGTGGGTATTGACCTATACTACACTGAAGTATGCATTTTGTAGCACTGTCATAGCCGCTAGCAATTATCACTGTTTTCTCCTATCGGTGACAGCTCCCCCCCCCATGTCTCCACGGGACGGATACCCCTGTAAACACTGTCTATGTTGATGGGGGAATAGGGTGATTTTCTTTCCTGTAACCCATGGTTGCAGGAAAGAAAATTGCTCTGTCTATGGCCCACCTTAGTGTAATGTGTATGATAGTCAGAATTTGTAATCCTTACCATTCCTTGGCGTCTCCACTACACATGCTGGACACATCTATGCGTAAGACAGAGTGCTTTAAAAGCAATTCTGTCTTTAACTGGCAGCCAGTGAAGGGCTCTCAGTGAAGGTGAGATGGATTCCCAGGGTTTTTTCCCAGTCACATGTCTGTTCATTCCTCATGTCTCCAACTATAACAGAAAATAAACAGCGTTAGTACAACAAAGAATTTACAATTTTATTTACAACCCTAGAAACAATTATAAAAACAAATACATTTGGACAAATCAAACTGAACTCCCTTATTGGTCAGTAGTTCCGTCTATCACAATAAGGGACCAATGGGAAGGATTAGCAAAAAAGGAAGGGTGGGCCAGAGTTTAACCGCTTGACGACCGTTTCACGAGGATATATGTCGGCAGAATGGCACAGCTGCGCAAAGTGACGCCCCTGCCGCGAGGTCCGTGACTGTGCACACGGGGCCTGCAGACTCCATGTCGGCCGTCTCACGATCGGGTCACAGAGCTGCAGAACAGGGAGAGGCCAATGTAAACAATTTTGTGGGGAAAAAAGGACGTCAGTTTTGTTTGGGAGCCATGTCGCATGACCGCGCAATTGTCAGTCCGTCAATAAAGTTATGGAATATTAGATCCCAGAGACCCCTTCTTTTAATAGGGCAATTTAATTATTGGACCAAAGGAACACAGAGGCTTACTATCTATGCGATACCCTTCACATTACCACTTTAAAGAAGCAGTTTCTGTAAAGATGTAAAGGACTGATATAACATTAGGATACATTGAGGTGAGTTTTAGTAAGTCGGTAATGTAATGTACCCAACCACATGACCAAATAGCGCCTGGAAACCGACTTGAAACAGCGGCTGCCTTCACACTGGAGCGGTGCGCTGGCAGGATGGAAGAAAAAGCCCTGCTAGCCACATCTTTGGAGCGGTGTGTATACCACTCCTCCACCGCTCCTGCCCATTGAAATCAATGGGACACCGCTGCTATACCGCATATATTCACAGTTAGAAAACTGGGCTCTATTTATCAATGTTTTCCCCCAGGAGGGTCATGCAGATCTCAGCCAGGGGTTTTCATACTTTTCCAACTGAAAAATTAGAGCCCAGGGAGTCTATAATATACGGACCTCACTTCATGTCACCTCTAAGCTAAAGGATGTATTCCAATTCAAACCCAATAATATTGTACTAATCTAAAAAAAAGAACTAACTTGGTCTTGCTCGTTGGTAGAGATTTCTGTTTGTTGCCTGCAGTTTCCAACTGACACAGATTTGAAAAAAAAAACGGACTGAACTGCAGTTTGTCACGTCTCATCTGACCTATTTTTAGTCTTATGTGACAAGTGATTATACAGTTCAAGGAAGGGGGAGGGGTGCACTGCATTATTGTAGAAAATAATACAGGGTGGGCCATTTATATGGATACACCTTAATAAAATGGGAATGGTTGGAGATATTAACTTCCTGTTTGTGGCACATTAGTATATGTGAGGGAGGAAACTTTTCAAGATGGGTGGTGACCATGGCGGCCATTTTGAAGTCGGCCATTTTGAATCCAACTTTTGTTTTTTCAATAGGAAGAGGGTCATGTGACTTTATTCTTTCATGAGTTATTTACAAGTTTCTGACCACTTGTAAAATGTGTTCAATGTGCTGCCCATTGTGTTGGATTGTCAATGCAACCCTCTTCTCCCACTCTTCACACACTGATAGCAACACCGCATTGAAATCTGCTGCAGTGACCCGGTTACTGCGTTCACCAAATATCAACACAATTTCGCACGTGTTAACCTCCGTGACATGTCAATGGCTGTAAACAAAGAGAATGCAGTAATTGGGTCATTGCAGCAGATTTCAATGCGGTGTTGCTATCAGTGTGTGAAGAGTGGGAGAAGAGGGTCGCATTGACAATCCAACAATGGGCAGCACATTGAACACATTTTATAAGTGGTCAGAAACTTGTAAATAACTTATGAAAGAATAAAGTCACGTTAAAACCAAGCACACCATTGTTTTTTCTTGTGAAATTCCCAATAACTTTGATGTGTCACATGACCCTCTTCCTATTAAAAAAAACAAAAGTTGGATTCAAAATGGCCGCCATGGTCGCCACCTATCTTGAAAAGTTTCCCCCCTCACATATACTAATGTGCCATAAACAGGAAGTTAATATCACCAACCATTCCCATTTTATTAAGGTGTATCCATATAAATGGCCCACCCTGTAGTAATGTTGTGTGGCACTCATTATTTTTTATAGTTGTATATTAATGGCTCCTTATATTAGTTCCTATTGCATTTTTTAAGCTTTTTTTTTTCACTTAAATCTGCCAGTATGCATGTCCCTATAAGGGCTTGTTTACATTGTTTGCAGTCAAATACATGTTTAACTGCTTGGCAACCAGCGCACGACTATTTATGTCAGCAGTATGGCATGGACAGACAGGATGATGTATATAGTCTTCCTAGTGACAGGACAGTGTACACAGCTTCCTGTAATCGGAAGCAGTGATCACTGTCATGTCACAGTAAGCCCATCCTCCCTACAGTTAGAACACATTCCTAGGCACACTTAACCCCTTCAGCGCCCCCTAGTGGTTAACCCATTCACTGCCAGTGTCATTTTCACAGCAACCAGTGCATTTTTATAGCACCGATCGCTGTAAAAATGACAATGGTCCCAAAAATGTGACAAAAGTGTCCGATGTGTCCACCATAAAGTCGCAGACACGATAAAAATCGCAGATTGCCGCTGTTACTAGTTAAAAAAACGTAGACGCTATAACTTTTGCGCAAACCAATCAATATATGCTTATTGTGATTTATTTTATTTTTTTACCAAAAATATGTAGAAAATTACGTATCGGCCTAAACTGAGGAAAATGTTTTTTTTTTTTAAATTGTGATATTTGGGCCGGATTCACAACCAACGGCTTATCTTTCTTTCGGCGTAGCGTATCTTCTTTACGCTACGCCGGCGCAACATTGAGCGGCAAGCATGCTATTCACAAAGAATATGCGCTCAACGTTGCGCCGGCGTAGCGTATAGTTGTCGGCATAAGCCGAAGTAAGTCAAAGTAGGTGGGCGTGATATATTATAATGAAGCGTGACCCTATGCAAATGATGGGCTGAACTTCAAAAAACAAACTGTGCATGCGTCGTCTCTTGGACGCAACCCAGTGCGCATGCTCACAGTTACGTCAAAATAGCTGCCTAAGATATGTTAATTCACTGCCTACGACGTGAACATAACCTACGTAGTACTACGTAAACGACGTAACATATGACGGCTGTTCCCTGGTCCATACATTTGAATGGGTTGCGCCACCTATATGGTGGAATAACTTTACGCGGGACGTAAGCCTTACGCAAACCGCATATCTTTTCCGCCTGGCGCATCTACGTTCGTGAATGGGCGTATCTTACTCATTTGCATATTTAACATGGGTACGCCGAATGCGCCCAGCGTAACTATGCGCCCACGATATGCCGGCGTAGGCAAGTTACGTCGGGTGGCTGAAGCCTTGTTTTACGACGTATCTAGCTTGGCGAATCGGCTTAAAAATACAACGGCACTCATTTGTACTTACAGCGGTGTATCTCTAGATACGCCGGGGTAAAACTTACGTGAATCCGGCCCATTGTTTTTTTCAAAATTGTCTCTCTTAATATTAAGTCTGTCTACATAATGTTATACTTTGGGGGATTTACTAAAACTGGTGTACACAGAATCTGGTGCAGCCGTGTATAGTAACCAATCAGCTTCTAACTTACTCAATTAAGCTTTGACAATAAGCACCTGTTCACATCGGTGTGAACTAAGATGTGATTTGACAGGTCAAATCGCATGTCAAATTGGAGCCTATGGCCCCGGCAATAGGAGCGTCCCAATCGGTGTGAGGCCGACTTTGCAGCTCTGCGCTGATTTCCAAAAGTAGTTCCTGGGCTACTTTTTGCGACTTCGGAGCGATTTCAATGGACATCTGTGCATGAACCCGCACAGATGTCTTTCAAGTAATCCCTGAAGTGGGACTGAAATTGTATGATTTTATGTGAACACGCGTGATTTTAAGGCCGTGTTCAGTGTGAACGAGAGCTAAAACCTAGAAGCTGATTGGCTACCATTCACAGCTGCATGAGATTCTGTGTGCTCCAGTTTTAGTAAATCTCCCCCTGTATGTTGTATTGGCTTGGCAAAGTGTCTGAAACATTGCTTACAAAAACATCTTTCTTTGCATATGTTTTGGTGCAGATTTGTTTCATTACAGAACACAGCAGGTTGCATAATGTATTTTTTTTTTTTTGTGTGCAAGCAGTGTGAGTACCTCAATTGGGCCTGATGTCAGCCTCTAAGCTTCAAGCTGTCTGCCAAAAGTAGTGTTTGGAGGGGTTGCAATAAACCATAAGGGCTCTTTCAGACTTGCTGTTGCCATCTAAAGAGTAATTCACGTTTGAGTTGCTTTTCAGAGGGCATTTGACAGGTAGTGAAGTGGCTCTTTATTTGTTATAATACCTCTTCACCTCCTGATTTAACCCTCCAATGTTACAATACTGCGCCACAATCATATACATTGCACGCGGTTGCAGTCCCATTAAACTCAATGGGTGAGTGCTGCCTGTCAATCTCTATACCCCAAGTTAAAAATGCCTTTGCTTTGCAGCATCTGCGCAGCCCTGTACAGCTTTATTGGCAGTTTTTTTTCCCACAAATAGAGCTTTCTTTTGGTGGTATTCGATCACCTCTGCGGTTTTAATTTTTTGTAAAAAAAAAAAAGACAGAATTAAAAAAAAAATACAAAACCGTTTTATATTTTGTCAAGTGTAGAAGTTTTTTTTACACAATTGACAAAATCAGTAAGGCTCCGGATCAAGCATGCATAAGTGCCCCATAGCAGGCAAGGGGGAGGAGCCAGGAGCGCCGACGGGGGACCTGAGAAGAAGAGGATCAGGGCTGCTCTGTAAAAACCATTATGCAGAGCAGATAAGTATAAAGCCGTGTACACACGGCAGAGAACCTCGACGGGCAGAACACATCGTTCCGCCCGTCGAGGTTCTCTGCCGGCCGTCGAAATCGGCGACCCGCCCGTCGGGAATGGCAATCAGCCATTCATCCAGGCGGGCCGTCGAGCAAAAAGAGAGCGTGCTCTCTATTTGCTCGACGGGATTCCTGACGGGCGGGGCGAGCCAGGAGCGTACACACGGCCGAGGTTCTCGCTGGAATGCAGCTCCCAGCGAGCTTCCCGCTGGTCGTGTGTACGCCGCCTGACACGTTTATTATTTTAATGAAAAAATTGTAAAGCTTTACAGTCACTTTAAGGCGCAAGAGATTTTAAAATTGAGAATTTTACAATTATATTGGAGACTAGAGAAAGGCTTAAAGCATCACTAAAGGCAATTTTTTTTAAATGTGTCCCCTAATCCTGTCTTCTGGGGTCCCTCGGCAGCTGTCTCGGCTCCTCCTCGCAAAAGCTTTCTACCTTCATGTGAGCAAGCTCGCATGGTGGAAAGCTTTTGCGAGCGCGTTCCAATGATACAGCCGCGGGCATAGCCGCCGACTGTATCACTCGGCCCCGCCCACCGGCGGGCCGCGTCAACTGCCGTGATTATCAGCAACAACAGCTAATGGCTGCGCTGCTATCAATCTGTCCAGCCTAGCCAATCAAGGCCAGGCTGGGACCAGAAGAGGATCACATGGACGCGTGCGGGACTTTCAAGGGGTCAGGTAAGTAAAACAGGAGTTCGGGGGGGGGGGGGGGCGATACCGTCGGCAGGGCTGTCTTAATGAGAGGGCACACCGGGGCATCTGCATGGGGGGCCCCTGCACTTTCTCCAAAGCAGCTGGTCCATGAGCGCACGCTGCCCCGAAATTGGGGGTCCCATGATGGCACTGAGAATAATAGATACACAGGGGAGGCAGTCTGCCTCCTACCTACTTGATGTCTGTTTACCTTCCCTGTCATCATTGTTGGGGCCCCAGAGCATTACTTTGCCCAGGGGCCCATGATGCTATTAAGACGGCCCTGACCATCGGATGTTTTTTCACCTTAATGCATAGGATGCATTAAGGTGAAAAAACATTTACCTTTATGTAGCGGGGTCCCCTTGTCAGAGTCTAATGACAAGTCATCCCCGCTAAGACTATATTCACATCTGTAAATATGTACATTACCCTTTTAAGGAGTTATGCATTGTGGGATAGAAAGTAGCCGGAGATACGGACTCTATTGACTCCTATGAGAAACAGACTACATTTCCCACAGCGCCCTGCCCTGTTTGGGGCATGTGACGCCTCAGCACAGACTTATGGGCCGGACTTACCATTGGGCTTGACTGGGCTCAAGCCCATGGGCCCCGCCCAATAGGGGGCCCTGGGTGGCAACCCTCTAAAAAAAAAAAAGAAAGACTTTTTTTTTTTTTAGGGGTCTGGAGGCCCCCAGGGCCCCGGACAGCAACCCCCACTTTTTTTATTTATTTTTTATATATAGATATATATATATCTATATATATCATTTTATTTATTTATTATTAAAGGGCCCAGAGGTCTCCAGGGCCCCCGGATTGCAACCCCCCCTTTTAAAAAAAAATAAAAAATTACATTTTTTTTATATATATATTTTTTTTATTAAAGGGCTCAGAGGTCCCCAGGGCCCCATGTGGCAACCCCCCCCCCTTTTTTTTTTTATAAATATTTATTTTTTTATTTTTGTTTATATATTTTTTTTTTATTAAAAGGCCCAGAGGTCCCCAGGGCCCCCGGATGGCAACCCCCCCTTTTTTTTTTTTTATAAATGTTTATTTTTTTATTTTTGTTTATATATATTTTTTTTATTAAAGGGCCCAGAGGTTTATTTTTTAATTTTTATTAAAGGGCCCAGAGATCCCCAGGGCCCTGGATGGCTACCCCCTTTTTATATATATATATATATATTTGTAAAGGCCCCCCCCCTGCTTCTCAATTTGCGGCAGCCCCCCGCTCAACAACTTTAATGCCCCCCGCTCAACAACTTCAATTCGCCCCCTCCCGCTCAACAACTTTAATGCGCACCCCAATTCTCGGCTCCAGGGGCCCCCTTCATCATTCAAGCCCAGGGGCCCCCACCACCCTAAGTCCTGCCCTGCTTATGGGGGAGGCTACTTAAGAAAAGGGAGGGGCGCTTTTCTGTGTCTTGGGGGACCAGCCTTTCTCCTCTGCGGAGCTTCTGACAGACAGCCGTGATGTTAGGCCCAGAAGCCTGGGCCTAAATTATCCTGAGAGGCCAGCCATCCAGAAGGAAGCAAGACTCCTGCATCCAGCCTGTGTATCCAGAGATCGGAGAGGAAGCCCAGCTGACAACTGAAGCAGTGGAACACCCTCATCCGGGACCTTTGTGCTGCAGAGGAGTTGATTCATCAACGCGCCTTCTGAAAAGTGATCAGGCGGATCGGCCTGACGGGTGAGAGAGCACATGCTCAGCCTCTAGTTCTCCCTCCAGACAGATACTTTAGTGTCACCTCACAGGCCTCCCGCCCCTGTTGGTTTTCATCCAGAACTCTTACCCTTTTTATTTGCTTATAGTGGTTGTTCAGAGGTGACTGACGCTGGCTAGCAAACAGCTCACCGCCATTGGTATTGACCACACTTTGATGGATTAACTTCCCCTTACCTTTCCTTGTTTGTGGATTACAATTTGAACGTGCACCATCCGGCCGCAACGTGACTCCAGCTGTTTGCAAGATCACCCTATAGAGGGAGCTTGCGAGCACAGACTGTTCACCAGTTAGCTGAATGGTACCATTCATTAGTATAGATTTGATAGTATTTATAAATGCTACTTGTGTGATTCTCACAAGGGCCCTTGTGAAATTACACTGTGTTATTGCATAACACATATTCGTTTGATGATGTAAATTACTGTGTGTGTTTCTTTGAGTACTAATTAACCACTTAAGGACCCTGCACTGTAAATATACGTCCTTTTTTTAAAGATGGATATCTCGGTAACGGCAGCAGCTGCTGCCACAACCGAGGTATCTATTTTTAGTGCTAAGGGTCCTGTAAACGATAATGGCGGTGTCCGCGGTGGATTTGCCGCAAGATCGCCGTTATCGGTGGCGGGAGAGGGCCCCCCCTCCCGCCGCTCTCCCGCGCCCTCTGCCGCTTACTGGAGCCGTCGGTAGCGGCGGAGGCGATCGGGTCTGCTCGGCTGCTGTGTGGGGATGCGAATGAGGCTAACATGGCCCCCACCCGTCTCCATAGCTCTGCTGGGCGGAAGTGACGTCAAAACGTCAGTCCCGCCCAGCGTCTTAAAGAAACATATTTTTTTTGTCATTTGAAAAAATGACAGTTTAAATTTTTATTTTTTTGCATTTTAGTCTAAATATGAGATCTGAGGTCTTTTTGACCCCAGATCTCATATTTAAGAGAACATGTCATGCTTTTTTTCTATTACAAGGGATGTTTACATTTCTTGTAATAGGAATAAAAGTGATCACATTTTTATTTATTTTTTCAGTGTAAAAAAAAATAAAAAAAAAAAAAAAAAAATAAAAAATATTTTTTTTAAATCGCCCCGTCCCGACGAGCTTGCGCGCAGAAGCGAACGTGAGTAGCGTCCGCATATGAAAACGGTGTTCAAACTACACAAGTGATGTATCACTGCGATCGTTAGAGCGAGAGCAATAGTTCTAGCCTTAGACCTCCTCTGTAATTCAAAAGATGCAACCTAAAAAAAAAAGTGAAATTTTTCAAAAAAAAGTGCGCTTGTAAGACCGCTGCGCAAATACGCTGTGACAAAAAGTATTGCAATGACCACTATTTTATTCTTTAGGGTGTTAGAAAAAAATATATATAATGTTTGGGGGTTTTAAGTAATTTTCTAGCAGAAAAAATCTGTTTTAGTCTTGCAAACACCAAATCTGAAAAACACCTAAGGTCCTTAAGGCCGAGTACACACCATTAAATAAATCCGATAGAATCGGTCTGACAGACCGTTTTGATCGGATTTGTCTTCTGGGATAGATTGATTTGATCGTGTACACACAATCAAACCAAAATCCTCGCCGGCAGACAGCGTGGTGACGTGGCGGTGACGTTGACACGGCCACGTCACCGTCACCAGGAAGTAAAACACTTCCGCGCATGCGTCAAATCCATTTGACGCATGTGTGGACAGATATGTCTGCTGGTTAGTGTACTAACCAGCAGACATGTCGGACGGACAGGTTCCCAGCAGACAGATTTTAAAGCATGCTTTAAAATTTGTCTGCTGGAAAAACCTGTCTGTCCGCCCATACACACGATCGAATTTGTCTGCTGAAACGGTCCGTCGGACCCTTTCCAGCAGATGAATTCGATCGTGTGTACGCGGCCTCAGTGGTTAAGTAAACCCACTCTTTTTTTGATTTAAATATACCACTGTGTGGAGTGCATTTTTCTAGTCTGAGGGTCCATCCATTATGCAGGTAATATTATCGTCATAGCGCTTTTGAATATTGTATGCCTGTCATTGTGCCTCCGCCCAGCAGAGGTTACAATACATCCCTCAGACTTCTGGTGTGTTAAGGGAGGGTTCGAGCAAGTTAATAGGGGTGTGCCCAATCAGAAGCGAGTAGATCCCAAAAAACATCCAGCGGCTCCTTCGGGGGTATCGCTACACGTGGGGGCTCGTCCGGGATTCTACTTCTCAGAAATCAAATTTCCCCTTGTACTAAGCTCCACCCTCGCCAAGAACAGTCATGGATGCTGTCGCCGCCATTAGGTGGTGTAAACTCGAACAGGTCGATTTGACAAAGTGCCTAGTGGTCGAAGTCAAGGGATTAACCTGGACAGCAGAACAATTACTTCCCACTCTGAAGTCATTATCAAAAGGAAATAAACCGTGGATAAAGGACATTGAGGTAGACCCCATAGGGCCCCACACCTATGCCCTATGCGAGTGGGGTGAAGGGATCCCAGATAACTTCAAGGGAGACAGTGTGTACACCTCGGATAGTGTGGAAATTGCCTTGATACATCACTCAGTAGAGCAGGATGCCCTTACTCCTCCAGGTACCCAATACCATGAAAGATCAGAAGGTGGCGGAATCTAAGTCCACCCCCTTGAAGGACATTAGCCCAGAGCTGTGTGCTGTTTTGACAGAGATTATGACTCAATGTAAGAAAGATCTCCCGTATTACCCGACGACCGGATACTGGAAGCTTAGGACTTTTTCAGGGAAGAATCCTGTGCCATCCTCAGAGGATGGGTTGGAAGAATGGATGGATCAGGCTGCTCAGGCTTTAGGGGAATGGATAATCCCTGAACAATACAAAAAGCAAAGAATCATGGAGATTCTGAGAGGGCCTGCATTGGAAGCCATACACAACCTGAAGCTCAGCAAGACTGACTGCACTGCGCAGGACTACCTGGACATCCTGCAGAGTGTATACGGGCGGCCTGAAAATGTCAGTGAACTTCACTACCAATTGGAACATTGCTTCCAGAAAAAAGAAGAAAAACTGTCGGAGTTTGTTGGTCATTTAGATAAAATTCTGCACCAGATTCCTTTGAAGAAGGGGGTAGACCCCAGAGCGGTAGATGAAAGAAGGATCCAGCAGGTCATAAGAGGAGCCCAGCCCATGGATCCTATTGGTTTTCAGTTACAGAGCCAACAAGGGGCTGGGGTGCTTAGATACCCTGACTTAGTATGGATCATCCGGCAGGAAGAGGTCCTATTGGACCAAAAGAATAAATGCCAAACCTCAGAGGCCCCAGTTGGAGTCCGAGTGGTGGCCACGGAGGACTGCGATCTTCAAGTCGAGCTCCTAAAGGACGCAGGTATCCCGGTTGACAGAGATGGTAGCTGCTCTTTCTAGCCAAGCAGGGTGTTCCTCTTATCAACCCAGATGAGATAAACCTGAGAAATCTGCCTATGGGTCCTACGACCAACAAGATAAACCAAGAAGGTTTACCCCTTGTTTCAACTGTGGAAGAATAGGCCACACCAGGGACGTTTGTCCCAGCCCAGTTGATGTTTACAGACCAGCATATAGGCCGGCGGAAAACTTCAGAGGGCCCCGGTCTATCAAAGACAACTCCAACACAAAGGAAGAAACAGAGGAGAAGAGACAGACAGAGGTGCCCCCTCTCAGGCCACCTTCAAACTCCCGCACCCGTGACTGGATAGTGGTCAAGAGAGGCCCCCGGAAAAGAAGAGTGAAAATCTGGGTTACAGGGGAGAGTGGAAAAGTTACACCTCGGAAGTTCCCTAAAAACCTGGTGGGGCCCTCCCCGTTGGTACCTATTCAATTAGGAGGGATTTATACCAAAGCCCTCCTGGACACTGGAGCACAAGTGACCCTTCTATACTGAGACTTTTACGATAAGTACCTCTCTCACTTGCCTTTGCAGAAGCTAGAAGACTTAGAAATATGGGACATCGGAACTCAGAACTTCCCTTATGATGGATACCTATCAATATGCTTAACGTTTGACCCTTCGAGAGCCGGAATAGCAGAAACCTTTGACGCCCTGGCAATAGTCTGTCCCCGGGCCCACAAGAGTTCCTTAATCATAGGGATGAACGCGGCTTTGGTCCGAAGGCTTCTGGCCCCCTTAACTGAAGCAACGGGAGCCTCAGCTCAAAGGGTCCATCACATGTTAAGGAGAGTATACCACCAGCTGGTGATGGAAGGAAAGTCCCTAAAGAAGGAGTAGGAAGGATCTGGCAGTTGGGAAAGACAATGAAGGTCCTACAGCCTGGAGAAGTGACTTGCCTCCGGGCCTCAGTCAAACTCACCTGGTCCCAGCCAGGCCCCTACCTGGTCTTCGAACCTGATCTGGATGAGTCCCCAGAGGGATTGGAAGTGATACCTGCAGTGATTCCATTGAAGACACTGGAGAAAAACCGTGGATGGGTATCTGTCAACATCCGGAATCCCACTGCCGACCCTGTGGAATTGCCAGCCAGAACGCTATTGGGTCGGGTACATCAGGTCACTCCCGTTAGTCCTTCCCACCTAGGGGAGGACAAAAAGATGGAAGATAAAAAAGAGAGTTCTCAGTCTGATGGCACTGAACTTCCACCAGGATGGAAGGAAAGAATGGAAGCTCAACTTGGCAGGTGGCAGAAGATATTCTCAAAGACTGAATTTGATGTCGGATGTGCAAAAAGCGCCACCCACCGGATTCGACTGAAGGAAGACAAACCCTTCAGAGAGCGAGTCCGAAGAGTTCCCTTGACGGATTTGGAAGACCTCTGGGAGCAGCTTGCAGAGCTAAAAAGGACAGGAACTATCCAAGAATCCCAAAGTCCTTTTGCTTCTCCCATAGTAGTGGTAAGGAAGAAGAATGGTTCTCTGAGGCTGTGCATCGATTACAGAACTTTGAACAAGCGGACTATCCCTGACCAGTACACTACCCCTCGGATTGAGGATGCATTACAGAGCCTGTCAGGAGCTAAGTGGTTCAGCGTGATGGACCTGAAGAGTGGTTATGGTCCTCTCAACAATCAGAGCCTAGTACTTCGTTCCTGCCCTCATCTGAACTGGCAAGTGGTGGAACACTTCGGCCAGAAGCCCCTGAATTTATACCCCAGACTCTGCTTGAGGAAGGACTGAGAGATGATGTTGATTTATACTCTGCTGAGGATCTTTTGGAAGCTCCCACTCCGCCACCCGGAGACCTAGATCAGTGTTTTTCAACTCCAGTCCTCAAGGCACACCAACAGGTCATGTTTTCAGGCTTTCCATTATTTTGCACAGGTGATTTGATCAGTTTCACTGCCTTAGTAATCACCACAGCCATTTCATCTGAGGGAAATCCTGAAAACTTCACCTGTTGGTGTGCCTTGAGGACTGGAGTTGAAAAACACTGACCTAGATGACTCAGGACCTAAGGAGCCTGTTGTATCTGGAGTAGAGGATGAAGCTGTCCCTCAGAATGATGACACTGACCTCACTTTCCCTACATCTTCAGTACCCGAGTAGCCAAGGGAAAGAAGACCTAATTATCCTCCAAAAAGATTGACCTATAGCCAATTGGGAGATTGCTCGTAACAAGCTATCCACTCCTCCAAAAGATCTAATGCTGTCAGTGATCCTCCGACTGCCACTTTAGTGGAGGATAACCCCTGCTCACCCCCTGACACACCTGAAACTAATGCTGTACTGTTAGTTAATGGGGGTCGGGACAACCAGCCCACTCCCAACGAGTGGTGGGAGGTTCCCTTGACCACTCTGTCAGTCAATGAACCGTTTAGCTTTGCATAATGTGAGAAATGATGCACAGAATGTATTACCTTGCATATCCTAACAACTTTTTTTTCTCCCACTTGTATTTTGTGAAGCATGTACCAGCATACATACTTTGTCCTCTTTGGGGACCAAAGATTTCAGGAGGGGGGAGTGTGTACAGGGGTCCCCTTGTCAGAGTCTAATGACAAGTCATCCCCGCTAAGACTATATTCACATCTGTAAATATGTACATTACCCTTTTAAGGAGTTATGCAGTGTGGGATAGCAAGTAGCCGGAGATATGGACTCCATTGACTCCTATGAGAAACAAACTACATTTCCCTCAACGACCTGCCCTGTTTGGGGCATGTGACGCCTCTGCACAGACTTGTGGGGGAGGCTACTTAAGAAGAGGGAGGGGCGCTTTTCTGTGTCTTGGGGGACCAGCCTTTCTCCTCTGCGGAGCTGCTGACAGAGACAGCCGTGCTGTTAGGCCCAGCCCAGAAGCCTGGGCCTAAATTATCCTGAGAGGCCAGCCATCCAGAAGGAAGCAAGACTTCTGCATCCAGCCTGTGTATCCAGAGATCGGAGAGGAAGCCCAGCTGACAACTGAAACAGTGGAACACCCTCGTCCGGAACCTTTGTGCTGCAGAGGAGTTGATTCATCAATGCGCCTTCTGAGAAGTGATCAGGCGGATCGGCCTCACGGCTGAGCACATGCTCAGCCCCTAGTTCTCCCTCCACACAGATACTTTAGTGTCACCTCACAGGCCTCCCGCCCCTGTTGGTTTTCATCCGGAACTCTTACCCTTTTTATTTGCCTATAGTGGTTGTTCAGAGGTGACTGATCAGTAGGGATGAGCCGAACACCCCTGGGTTCGGTTCGCACCAGAACCTGCGAACAGACCAAAAGTTTGTGTGAACTTTAGAACTCTGTTAAAGTCTATGGGACTCGAACGTTTGAAATCTAAAGTACTCATTTTAAAGGCTAATATGCAAGTTATTGTCCTAAAAAGTGTTTGGGGACCCGGGTCCTGCCCCAGGGGAGTGTTTGGGGACCTGGGTCCTGCCCCAGGGGACATGTATCAATGCAAAAAAAGTTTTAAAAAACAGCCGTTTTTTTCAGGAGCAGTGATTTTAATAATGCTTAAAGTGAAACAATAAAATTGAAATATTCTTTTAAATTTCATACCTAGGGGGTGTATAGTATGCCTCTAAAGTAGCGCTTGTTTCCTGTGCTTAGAACTGTCCCTGCACAAAATGTAATTTCTGAAGGAAAAAAGTAATTTAAAATCACTCACCTTAGGGTCTGGTATGGATATTAAGGGGAACCCTGTGTAAAATAAAAAAAAATATATATGTGGGGTTCCCCCCAAATATCCATTCCAGGCCCTTCAGGTCTGGTATGGATTTTAAGGGGAACTCCACCCCAAATTTTAAAAAAAGTGCTGTGTACCCCACACATTTTTTTTTTTTTATGAATGACTTTTCTCTGTATTGTTGGGAGCCGGCAATTCATTATAGCTGCGAGTGATTTTAAATTACTTTTTTTCCTTCAGAAATGACACTTTGTGCAGGGACAGTTCTAAGCATGGGAAACAAGTGCTACTTTACAGGCATACCAAACACCCCCCCCCCAGGTACGAAATTTAAAGGAATATTTCACTTAAAGGAATTATTAAAATCACTGCTGCGAAAAAAACTGCAGTTTTTAAAAACTTTTTTTTTACATTGATACATGTCCCCTGGGACAGGACCCAGGTTCCCAAACACTTTTTATTACATTAACTTGCATATTAGCCTTTAAAATTAGCACTTTAGATTTCAAACGTTCGAGTACCATAGACTTTAACAGGGTTCTAAAGTTCACACGAACTTGCGGCGAACACCCCAAATAGTTCGCTGTTCGGCGAACAGGCAATGTTCGAGTCGAACATGAGTTATACTCGAACTCAAAGCTCATCCCTACTGATCAGCTCACCGCCATTGGTATTGACCACACTTTGATGGATTAACTTCCCCTTACATTTCCTTGTTTGTGGATTACAATTTGAACGTGCACCACCCGGCCGCAACGTGACATCAGCTGTTTGCAAGATCACCCTATAGAGGGAACTCGCGAGCACAGACTGTTCACCAGTTAGCTGAATGGTACCATTCATTAGTATAGATTTGATAGTATTTATAAATGCTACTTGTGTGATTCTCACAAGGGCCCTTGTGAAATTACACTGTGTTATTGCATAACACCTATTCGTTTGATGATGTGAATTACTGTGTATGTTTCTTTGAGTACTAATTAAGTAAACCCACTCTTTTTTTGATTTAAATATACCACTGTGTGGAGTGCATTTTTCTAGTCTGAGGGACCATCCATTATCCAGGTAATATTATCGTAATACCGCCATTAAATATCGTATGCCTGTCAGTGTGCCTCTGCCCAGCAGGGGTCACAATACACCCCTCAGACTTCTGGTGTGTCAAGGGAGGGTTCGAGTAAGTAAATAGGGGTGTGCCCAATCAGAAGAGAGTAGATCCCAAAAAACATCAGCGGCTCCTTCGGGGGTAGCGCTACATTTACAACCCCTTTAAAGGAACACTAAAGGTTCATTTTTTTTATTAGATCAATTGATTGCTGTAGCATTTAAATATCACTTACCTCGTTTTTCCTTTTGACCTCCAAAATACAGTAATCCAGGTTTGAAAATGCCATTTCCAGACATTTCCTTTTCTTGCTTTCCACCAGCATCTGAGCCGTTTTGCATGGTGGAAAGCAGAATGTGCTCACCCCCTCCCTATGACTACAGCCCTGTGTGAAGATGCTTTCTTATCCCTCACAGGCATGGAGGCTAAGCCTAATGGGAACTGTAGTTCCCACTAGGCCGTGATGTAACAATAATGAATGCGCACCGCAAACCAGGAAGTCAGTGAGAATAATGATTCAGGAGTGACGGAGGTGAATAAAACAGCTCAATTTCAACAGGTTATAATGCAAAACATTACTTTTAACTGTATCAGCTACTGTCAGACTTTAATTTAAGAGGAAAATATTTTTGTCCTTACAACCCCTTTAATACTAAAGTATAGATTGTGAGGGCAAAAGAACACTTTTTCTGAATAAAGCAGATCCTCTAGCCCTGGATAACAAAAAAGAATTCCCTATATATCTTGTGAGGGGAATGTGTAGGAATAGAACATTTATTAGAAATGTATATAAAATTCCCTGAGAACTTGATATCTTTTCCTAGTTAAGGGGAATGTTTCATTACAGGATTTAATTGTACAGTATATCCTGTTCTTGAGGTGAAGCTAGAAGATCCCTGATGTCTCCATTGAGAGGACCTTGTTGTCACTACTGTCACATAAGAGGCTTGTCAGTACATACATATATACATGGTTAGGACACATGTTAATACATGAACACCTATTACATATCCCTACACACACACACACACACACACAAGGAGTGGAAGAAGTAGCCATAGAGCCCCTTTCAGCCTTGCAAATGTGGCCTGTGCATCCAAGTGGTCATGAAAGGATTACATAAAAGAGGAAGCAATTCAAATGTAAATATACCAATTTTTTATTGTGTGTTTTATGAAAGTATAATTATGGATCTACACACATTTTTTCTTTTTCCAACTATATATACTCTGACTAAACCAAGAGTCCTTTGGTAAAAATCAATTGGCCAGAAGTGAAGATCTAGTGATCCTCTCACCCATTTGCTGACACACTTTTGACCAAGAGTTTCCAAGCCTGCCCACCACGGCAAGGTAGACTCTTCTAGGACAGGGCCTACACTAACTACACTAAGCTACCCTACTGGATGCTAGTCATAATTTTTCTAATGCTGGGTGTATGTTTGTAGTAGGCCTCATCTTATAATCTGTGTGTGCGATCTACTCTCTCCTAATTTGGTTGTCTGTCTGTGTGCATCTCTCTAAAGGATGGAGCGGTCAGTTTATGTACATCTAGACATCCTCTGTTAGTGTAGGTCAGTGCATGCCAGTCCAGTGTGTGTCAAAAAATAAACGTTTATCAGTATTCAAAAGATTCCTTAACCACTTTACCCCCGGACCATTTGTCAGCCTAAAGACCAGAGGTGTTTTTACAATTTGGCACTGCGCTGCTTTAACTGGTAATTGCGCGGCCATACAATGTTGTACCCAAACAAAATTTGCGTCCTTTTTTTCCCACAAATAGAACTTTCTTTTGATGGTATTTGATTGCCTCTGCGATTTTTATTTTTTGCGATATAAACGGAAAAAGACCGAAAATTGTGAAAAAAAATGATATTTTCTACTTTTTGTTATGAGAAAAATCGAATAAACAAAATTTTAGTCAAACATTTAGGCCAAAATGTATTCAGCCACATGTCTTTAGTAAAAAAATCGCAATAAGCGTATATTTTTTCGCAAAAGTTATAGCGTCTACAAACTAGGGTACATTTTCTGGAATTTACACAGCTTTTAATTTGTGACTGCCTCTAATTTCTTGAGGTGCTAATATGGCAGGGCAGTACAAACCCCCCCCCCCAAATGACCCCATTTTGGAAAGTAGACACCCCAAGGAAATTGCTGAGGGGCATGTTGAGCCCACTGAATATTTTTTTTTGTACCAAGTGATTGAATTATGACAAAAAAAAGAAAAGAAATTACAAAAAGTTGTAACTAAATTATATATTGCTCACACATGCCATGGTTTTATATGTGGAATTGCACCCCAAAATACATTCTGCTGCTTCTCCTGAGTACGGGGATACCACATGTGTGGGACTTTTTGGGAGCCTAGCCACGTACAGGGCCCCGAAAATGACGCACATTTTTTATTTCACTTCTCACTACCTACCAGTTTTGAACGCCATAAAATGCCCAAATAGCACAAACCCCCCCAAATGACCCCATTTTGGAAACACCCCAAGCTATTTGCTGAGAGGCATGTTGAGTCCATGGAATATTTTATATTTTGCCACCAGTTGCTGGAATATGACAATTCTTTTTTTTTTTGCACAAAGTTGTCACTAAATGATATATTGCTCACACATGCCATGGGCATGTGTGGAATTACACCCCAAAATACATTCTACTGCTTCTCCTGAGTACGGGGATACTACATGTGAGTGACTTTTTGGGAGCCTAGCTGCGTACGGGACCCCAAAAACCAAGCACCGCCTCAAAGATTTCTAAAGGGCATACATTTTTGATTTCACTCCTCACTGCCTATCACAGTTTCGGAGGCCATGGAATTCCCAGATGGCACTAAACCCCTGCAAATGACACCATTTTGGAAAGTAGACACCCCAAGCTATTTGCTGATAGGCATGGTGAGTATTTTACAGTGCTCATTTATTTTTGAAAATGAAGATAGATATTTTTTTCAATTTTTTTTTTTTTTTTTTTAAATATTCAAATCTTTGTGACAAAAAGCAAGATCTGCAAAATACTCGCCATACCTCTCAGCAAATAGGTTGGGGTGTCTACTTTCCAAAATTGGGTCATTTAGGGTTTTGTGCCATCTGGGCATTCCATGGCCTCAGAAACTGTGATAGACAGTGAGGAGTGAAATCAAAAATTTACACCCTTAGAAAGCCTGAAGGCGGTGATTGGTTTTTGGGGTCCTGTACGCGGCTAGGCTCCCAAAAAGTCTCACACATGTGTTATCCCTGTACTCAGGAGAAGCAGCAGAATGTATTTTGGGGTGTAATTCCACATATAACCATGGCTTGTGTAAGCAATATATCATTTAGTGACAACTTTGTGCAAAAAAATAATAATAATAATTGATAATTCTCTTTCCCACAACTTGTGTCAAAATATAAAATATTCCATGGACTCGACATGCCTCTCATCAAATGGGGTCATTTGGGGGGGTTTTGAAATGTCCTGGCATTATATGCACAACATTTAGAAACACATCACCCACTCTTCTAACCACTTGAAGACAAAGCCCTTTCTGACACTTTTTGTTTACATGAAGACATATATTTTTTTTTTGCAAGAAAATTGCGTTGAACCCCCAAACATTATATATTATTCTAAAGCAAAGGCCCTACAGATTAAAATGGTGGGTGTTGCATTTTTTTTTCCACCCAGTATTTGCGCAGTGATTTTTCAAACTAATTTTTTTGGCCAAAAATACATATTTTTTTTATTTTAATGCACTAAAACACACTAAATTGCCCAAATGTTTGATGAAATAAAAAAGATGATCTTAGGCCGAGTACATAGATACCAAACAAGACATGCTTTAAAATTGCGCACAAATGCGCAGTGGCGACAAACTACATACATTTTTAAAAGCCTTTAAAAGCCTCTACAGGTTACCACATTAGATTTACAGAGAAGGTCTACTGCTAAAATTGCTGCCCTCGATCTGCCCTTCGCAGGGATAACTCACATGCATGGTACAATTGCTGTTTACCTATGACTCAAGACCGACGCTTAAGGTTTGCCTTTGCGCAAGAGCAGGGGGGGGGGCAGGGATGCTTTTTTATTAATATTATTATTATTATTTATTTTGCTCTTTTAATTTTATTTTTAACTGTTCCTTACTTTTTTTTTTTTAATATATAATTGTTATCTTATGGCATGTAAATATCCCCTATGATAGCAATAGTTAGTGACAGGTACTCTTTTTTGAAAAAAATGGGGTCTATTAGACCCTAGATCTCTCCTCTGCCCTCAAAGCATCTGACCACACCAAGATCGGTGTGATAAAAAATGTTCCCACTTTCCCAATGGCACGGTTTATATCCGGGGAGGGGACATTCCCTCCCACTGCTTGTAAAAGCAGTCTAGAGGCTAATTAGCCACTAGAATTGCTTTTACATGAAAGCCGACCGCTGGCTGAAAAGAATGATACCAAGATGATACCTAAACCCGCAGGCATCATTCTGGTATAACCATTCAAAGTCCAGCAACATACCATACATTGATGGTTCTTGTTGGACATGTATTGTAATGTTTTTTTTTTTCATGCAGCCTGTTGGCTGAACGAAAAAAAGAGATTGATCGGTGGGTATGCCCACCATTAGAATACCTCCCTTCATCAACCCACTTCTAATGATGGCCATACATGCACCAGTTATATATGCTGAAGCATGGGGGCATCCTCCCTCAAAAAAGTTATGCCGCTCACACATGTATGTACGCCGCATAAAAAGTTATGGCGCATACACACGGTCGGAATTTTCCATGGGCAAGCTTCCGATGGAATTTCGATCGTATGTACGGGACATTAGGAGCAAAATCGCTCCTCCGCCCCTAATGCCCCCATGCTTCGGCATATATGTTCTTTTTTTAACTGTGGTGGTGAAATCACCTCAGACAGTGCTTTATATATCGTGGGAGCAAACGCTGTTGCTGTCACGCTAAATAAATCCGCGATGCAACTGAATGGCGTACCTGCTAAGCAAATGATGGTTAACAATAAAACAAACATTACAGTATAACATACCATACCTGCAAAGCAAATACTATAAAATATTGTAAAAATAGAGAGAATAGATATAGAACAATAGTGAGTGGACAGTAGAGAGTGAACATAAGAGAACAACAAAGAGAGGAGAAAAATACAACCACAACTATTTTTGGATTTTTTTTTTTTTTTTTGTGTTTTTGTGTGAGTTTTTAAAAAAATCCACTTTTTTTCACTTTTATAAAAACTGTAAACTGAGCGTTGCAGATTATGGTCTCTCAAAATGTGATGGCCATCACATCTTCCGAGACCCTGTGTTAGTGTGCCTAGGACTGTGTGGTGTCGTACCCTACGCTAATACTCAACTAGTGTGTGGTAGCGTTTGAAACATTCACCAATGCAGAGACCAGGTTGGTCAGGACAGTCGGGACAATAAAAGCGGGTTTGCTGCAGACACGACATCTTCTTTGGCGGGTTCTTTGGGCAGGGGTACCAGGGAGGATAAAAGGAAAATGCCTCTCATACAGCCGGCTCACTGCATTTGCGTTGGGAAGGTGGGGCACAGCACCGTCTGGAAACAGAAAGGCTTCGACGATCTCTTCCTGGAATTTTAGGAAGGATCCAGTCCGACCTGAATCTCTGTATAGCACATGAGCGTTCAGCAAAGCCAATTAAAACAAATAAACAGACACTTTTTTGTACTAGCGTCTGGCCTTACGGGCAATTAGGTACGGCGCCAACAACTGGTCATTGAGGTCCACCCCTCCCATGTTAACGTTGTACTCGTGGATACAGAGGGGTTTCTCCACAACACCAGTGGCCGTAGGAATTTGGACTGCCGTGTCTGCGTGAAGCGTGGACAGAACTAAAACATTCCGTGAATCCCTCCACTTCACTGCTAACAAATTATTGTACACTGTAAGCAGGCTCTCTTCCCCCGACTAAGACGGGATTCTACAAGCTGTTGGGGGAAGCCCCGGCGATTAGGTCGCATGGTGCCACATGCGCCAATTCCATTATCATAAAGATGACTAAAAAGTGGCATGCTTGTGTAATAATTGTCCACGTACAAGTGGTACCCCTTTCCGAATAAGGGTGACACCAATTCCCACACTATCCTACCAGCGCTCCCTATGTAATCTGGGCAATTCTCCGGCTCTACGTGACTGTCTTTTCCCTCGTAAACCATAAAGCTAGATGTATAGCCTGTTGCCCTGTCACAGAGCTTATACATCTTGACCCCGTATCTGGCACGCTTGCTGGGAAGGTATTGTTTGAATGACAAGTGGCCAGAAAACTTAATCAGGGACTCATCAACGCAGACAACTTGATTGGGATTATACAAGGCTGCAAACCGTTAGTTGAAGTGGTTTACGAGGGGCCGAATTTTGTAGAGCCGATCAAATCCATGGTCTCCCCGAGGACGACAGAGTTCATTGTCACTATAATGCATGAACTGCAAGATCTGCTCGTATCGTGTCCGGGTCATGGAGGCAGAGAAAATGGGCATATAGTGAATTGGGCGCTTGGACCAATACAACCGCAGATCACTCTTTTTAGTAATGCCCATGAGGAGGGTAAGGCCCAGAAATATCTTAAATTCGGAAACCGTAATTGGCTTCCAATCTCTGGCAAGGGACAGCTGGGGATTAGCGGCGATGTATTGACCAGCATACAAATTGCTTTGGTCCACAATAGATCTATAGAGATCTTCCGTGAAAAACAGTGAATAAAAATCCAGTGAAGTAAAATCAACTGTTTCCACCTGAATTCGGGGTTGGCCAGTGAATGGGGGAAGTACGGGTGCTGCAGAAGTGGTGGGTACCCAATCAGGATTGGCGAATGCAGCAGGATGGGCATGAGGGGCATGTCTTTGTCTTCTTTTTGGTGGCAGCGGGACACTACTTGTGCTTGCCACCTCGCCAGCTTGAACTGCACTTATGGGACTCGCCACATCACCAAGTGTTACTGTAGTGCTGGATGTATGACCAGGATGTACTAGGCCGCTGGTGCTTGCCAGTTCACCAGAAGGAATAGCGGCGCTAGTACTACTATGCTCCCTACGAGAGCCCTGTGGTTCTTGCACCTCAGCGACAGCAGAAGATCGGGGTCTGGTACGCCTGACCCTAGCAGGGACCACAACTCCGTCGTCAGAGCTATCTGTCAGGGAGCCACTGTCGTCTACAGGATCGTATTCTGAACCAGAATTTGACAGATGCGTGACCTCCTCCTCACTATCTGTCAGGCTCAGAAACAAGTAGGCCTCCTCACCACTGTATCTTCGATTTGCCATTTTGGGCTCTAAATTTAGGGGTACAGTAGTAAGATTCACAGGGAAAAAAAGCACCTGACCTGTTAGCGACTGAGTCAAACGCTACCAAAAAACTGTTAGCGATCGCAGAGATCAGGCCTGACTCTGCGAACGCTGCAGTTATGTGTTTTTGTGTTTTGTGTCAGTGACTGATCGATCGATACTGCACTTTGGTGGGCTGGGCGAAGGTGCTAAACGCAGGTGCTAGCAGGTATCTGGGCTGATCCCACTAACAATGCATTTTTGGGGAACCTAAACTGCAGGGGACGCTAGTATAGATCTGATCAGATCAGCTATCGATCAGTTCAGATACTATACCACTAAGGGGGGGTGCATGGTGCGTGCGTGGGTGTTAGTGCTACTGGCACTAATCTGACGCTGCCTGAGGCGACGCAGACCCTATCTGGCGCTAAAACCAAACTTTGATCACCCGCCGGGCAATCGGGGTTAAAACTTTATAGCAAAAAATATGGCGGGTGCCTTGACGCTATAAAAAATAAATTAGCTAAACTGCGTCACCCATGACACTTATACTGTGATCACTGGTGACAGGGGGTAATCAAGGGGTTAAACCTTTATTGGGGGGGGTTAGGGGGGGTCCCTAGACTTATTAGGGCCTAAGACTAATTACCCTAATGCCGCGTACACACGGTCGTTTTTTGCGATGAAAAAAACGACGTTTTCTGTGAAGTAAAAAACGACGTTTTTGAAACGTCACTTTTCAAAGACGATTTTGCATACACACCATCGTTTTTTCCCAAAAAGCGAGGTTACGTTCACCACTCTTTTCCATTGAAGCTCGCTTCATAACTAGCTTCTGGGCATGCGCGGGTTGAAAAACGTCGTTTTAAAAGACGTTTTTGCTACACACGGTGACTTTTTGTAAAACAAAAAACAACGTTTTGAAAAACGACAAAAAAAATTCAAGCATGTTGGAATTTTTTTTTGGTCGTTTTTTTGAAGACAAAAAACAACGTTTTGCCCACACACGATCAATTTAAATGACGTTTTAAAAAACAACGTTTTTTTTCATCGCAAAAAACGACCGTGTGTATGCGGCATAACAATTATTTTAGTCACTAATGACACTTGTACAGCGATTAAAAAAAAAATCTGATTGCTGTACTGGGTGACACAGTGACAGGCAGTGAAGGGGTTAATTTGGGGGTGATCAGGGGGTGATCGGGGGGTTAAATGTGTACCTATATGACCTGGTGTCAGTTTGGTGTTGTGCAACTCACGTTTAGATGTTCTCTCCCTCTCGGTCTGGAACGAAAAGACACGAGGGAGAGAGCAGCACTTCCCCTGTCAATGTTTACAAAACATTGACAGGGGAAGACAACCATTGGCTGAGAGTGATCACCAGGTCCAGGCCAGATTTTATTGGCCTGGACCTGATGAATGATCAGTTCTGAAGTGAATCTGATTGTCGGGAACGGCGGGGAGGCGCACGCGCCCCCTTGCCGTTCACGCGCTGGACGTATAGCTACGGGCTCTCGCCCAGGCGTGCCGACCTCCTGCAGTAATATGACAGCGAGAGGTCGGCAACTAGTTAATATGTACAACTGACACAAGCAAAGGATTGCAGGAGAGTCTTACTACCTACCTGCCAGATATAGGTGACCATGTCAGTGTCTGCACCATCATACCGGCAGTAGTGCGGCCGCTTTATGGGGGCACCAGATCGATTTGTCTTGTGGCCCAGTCCGCCTAATAAGCCGACGGGGACTCTTTTCATGCTGCCCCTCTGCAAAGTTCTGCCCTAAAAAAAACTGTATATACACATATGTATAGAGAAGGATACATACGTGCATAAAAAAGATAATGTCCTTTGAAGGCATAGTATATTTAAAAAGTATGGATATTTATTATAAAATACACAATTAATATAAGACAAAAATTACATAGAAAAGTGCCATAAATAAGGCCTTAAATTGCAGACACATAAGCCTGGCAAACCACCTACTACATATATATTTACAAAGGATCAACAAAAAGTGGGAGACTCGCAGCCATTTAATTATAGAAATTGAAGATCATTGAAGTTTTCAGGAGGTGGGATGTCACACAGTGTTCAGCCCGACATGGTGCGCCTTGGGAAAACGCTTCTTAGGGAGCTTACAATGATTTATTCCAATTAGGAAAAGTAAGAAGAAACAATAAAGGCAGAGGTCGTTTACATGGTCAAGATGAGGGTAGCAGTAGTTAGAAGAGTGAAGGAATGGGATCCTTTTTAGGTGCTCCAGAGGTAGCCAGTAAAGTGTAGTGGGGTCACCCTGTCTGAGTCTAATGACAGGCCATCCCGCTGGAACTTTATGCACACTTGTAAATATGTTAGACACTGTTGTGAAGTTAGAATTTAAACCTCTCAATTTAATAGAGAATACAAAGGGGTTAAGGGTGTACCATCGTCCTAATATTGTAGATAAAGTTGACGGGTTTAGGGGATCCCCGGAGACCCTGAAAACCGACAGGTATTATGTGGGCAGGGAGGACTATACCGGTACAAGGTAAGGTATTTATACTCAACCAGCGTGAGGCAAAAGGGTAATTTAGAAAAACATTTTTAATCACATAATGTACATAGAAACAGAGATATAATAAAAAAGAACAGACAAAGCATTTAAAAAGCGATACATAAACAGCGATGAGGTCACCAGTTGTGCAATCCCTTCAGAGATGTAGAGGGCGTACGGGTGGGCAAGAGGCGCTGTGAGACAAGTGGTCTCGGGTCTAAATTACCCTTTTGCCTCACTCTGGTTGAGTATAAATACCTTACCTTGTACCGGTATAGTCCTCCCTGCCCACATAATACCTGTCGGTTTTTAGGGTCTCCGGGGATCCCCTGAACTTTATCTACTGTTGTGAAGTTATGCATTGCGGGACTATAAGTAGCAGGAGATATGGACTTAATTTACTCTTAGGAGAAACAGACTACATTTCCCGCAATGCCTTGCCCTGTTGGAGCATGTGATGCCTCCGCACAGACTTGTGGGGGAGGTTACTTAAGAGAGGAGAGTGGCGCCTTTTTCTCACTCTCAGGACCAGCTTTTTCTCCTCTGCGGAGCTGCTGACAGAGACAGCTGTGCAGTTAGGCCAGAAGCCTGGGCCTAAATCTACGAGAGACCAGCCATCCAGAGGGACGACAGACTCTAGTATCCAGCCCGTGTACCCGGAGATTGAAGAGGCAGCCCAGCTGACAACCAGAACAGTGGAGCACCCTCGTCCGGGACCCTTGTGCTGTGGAGCAGTGTCTTATCAACGCACCTCCTGTGTGAAATTCAGGCAGATCTACCTGTCGGGTGAGAGAGCACATGCTCAACCTCTAAACTCTCCCCTAGACAGACACTTTAGTAACACCTCACAGGTCGCCCACCTCCCTTAGGCCTCCAGTTTAGACTTGAGGGGCTTGTTGTGTTTGCAGTGTTTTACCAAAGTGATTGACTCTGGCCAGTGATCAACTCACCAACGTTTGCTGTTCAGGATACTTTGCTTAATCAATCTTCTCTTATTATTTGCCATCTGTGGATTACAAATAATGTGCACCAACCGGCCGCACCATGGACATTTACTTTTCTGCAGAACTGCCCGATAGAGGGCGCTCGCGAGCATAGACTGCCTGTTTAGTTAAGTGAATGCTACCATTCCTAGGTTTAAATCTTTTACTTACAGTAATTGCTGATTCTTGCAAGGGCCCTTGCGAATCAGACTGACTCATTACTTGCCAGTTGTGTTTGTGTTTGAACCCTATGCCTGTCTCCCTTGAGTTTCTATACAGTAAACTTACCCTCTTTTTTTTTAAATCTATTTACTGTGTGGAGTGTATTTTCTCATCTGGAGGATGAGGGACCGTCCATAACAACAGGTTATTTACTGTTATCTTGTCACTGTATGCTGTGCGCCTGTTATTGTGACCCCAGCCCAGCAGAGGTCACAATATCTCATTCACCAGACTTCTGATGTGTCAAGGGAGGGTTCGAGCTAGTTAAACAGGGGTGAGCTAAGCCAAAAGAGAGTAGATCCCAAATCAACCAGCGGCTCCTTCGGGGGTAGCGCTACACGTGGGGGCTCATCCGGGATTCTACTTCTCAAACCATTTACTACCCCGCCCTTACCAAGACCCACCATGGATGCAGCTGCTGCAGCCAAGTGGTGCACAGATTAAGGTGTTCCTATGAAGAAAGGCTAAGTGATTGAAGTGAGTGGAGAAGTCTGGGATGAAGACGTAGCACACTTAGTCTTGGAAGTTTTGTCCCATGGCCTGAAGTTTTGGGTGATGCAGCTAGAGGTGGATAAAACCAACTCACATACCTATGTCCTAAGTGAATAGCGAAGGGGAGTTCCAGACTTCTTAACCACTTGCCTACTGTGCACCTACACCCCCTTCCTGCCCAGACCAAATTTTAGCTTCCGGCACTGCGTCGCTTTAACTGACAATTGCGCGGTCGTGCGATGTGGTTCCCAAACAAAATTGGCGTCCTTTTTTTCCCACAAATAGAGCTTTCTATTGGTGCTATTTGATCGCCCGTGCGGTTTTTATTTTTTGCGCTATAAACAAAAAAAGAGCGACAATTTTGAAAAAACACATTTTTTGCTTTTTGCTATAATAAATATCCCATAAAAAAAAAAAGAAAAAAAAATTGATCTCAGTTTAGGCCGATACGTATTCTTCTACATATTTTTGGTAAAAAAAAATTCAAAATAAAATCGCAATAACCGTATAGTGACTGGTTTGCGCAAAAGTTATATTGCCTACAAAATAGGGGACATAATTATGATTTTTTTTTTTTTTTTACTAGGAATGGCGACGATCTGCGTTTTTTTTTTCAGGATTGCGACATTATAGCCGACACATTGGACACTTTTGACACATTTTTGGGACCATTCACATTTATACAGTGAACAATGCTATAAATATTCATTGATAACTGTATAAATGTAACTGGCAGGGAAGGGGTTAACCACTAGGGGGCAGGGAAGGGGTTAAATGTGTATCCTAGGTGTGTTCTTACTGTAGGGGGAGGGGGGGTGACTGGGGGAGGTGACCGATTGTGTCCCTATGTACAAGGGACACAATCGATCTCCTCTCTCCCTGAAAGGGACGTGCAGCTCTGTGTTTACACACAGAGCTGCATGTCCCAGCTCAGTTACACAGAAATCACGGGTGCCCGGCGGCCATCGCGGCCGCCGGGCACGCGCACGGTGTTGTTAGTAACCCGACGGGTGCGCGCGCCACCTAGCGGCCTGAATTGACATCACGTCATATGACGTGATGTCAGGATAATTGAGTATCCCGCCCGCCGTCATTTCACGGTGGGCGGGTATTAAGTGGTTAAAGGTGCCCAGTGTGAAAACCATCACTGGCAAAGAACTTTTCCTAACGCAACCTACCCAAGCCTCAGCTGATTCTTCCTCTTCTAGCGTAGCCCCATCCACTTTCTCTGGTCCCCCTGCACGCAGTGAGGACTCAAGAAAACCCGTAAAGGGGTCAACCAAGACATCATTTAAAGACCTCAACCCAGAGTTGTGCGCTGTTTTGTAAGAGATTGTGGCTCAGTGCAAGAAGGATTCCACAGACTGTTTTAATACAGGAAACTCAAGGCTTTCTCAGGGAAACACCCTGTGCCATCTTCAGAAGATGGCTTGGGAGAATGGATGGATCAGGCCACTCAAGCTCTGGAAGAATGGGGAATCCCAGAGAAAAGTAAGAAACAACTGATCATGGAAAGCCTCAGAGGACCAGCCTTGAGGCCGTATGTAACCTCAAGCTTAGCAAGGGAGACTGTACTGCTCAGGATTACCTGGAAGTCCTGCAGAATGTATTCGGGAGGATTGAAGACATCAGTGAACTCCACTGCCAACTGGAGCATTGCTTCCAAAAGATGGGAGAAAAGTTATCTGAATTTGTCAGCCACCTGGATAAGATCCTGCACCAGATACTATTAAAGAAAGGGATAAAGTCAAAAGATGTGGACACGCTTCCAACAAGTTGTGAGGGGAGCCCAACCTATGGATCCCATTGTCTTTCAGTTGCGGACCCTAAGGGGAGGCGGAGTGTTGAAGTACCCTGATCTGATTAGGACCATTCGACAGGAGGAGGGCCTCCTAGATCAGAAGAATAAATACCAAGCCGCAGAAGCTCCCGCCCTAGTGCGTGTCATGGCCACGGAAGATAATGACCCCAAAGTCGAGGTCCTGGAGTCACGGGTGTCTCAGCTGACAGAACTAGTGGCTGCTTTATCTGGCCAAGCGGGGTTCACCCCCTACAAGCCCAGGAGGGATAAGGCCAAAAGGTCTACTTATGGATCTTATGACCAGCAAGGTCCACCGAGAAGGTTAATTTCTTGTTTTAACTGTGGAGGGCTAGGACACACCAGGGAAGTCTGCCCCAGCCCGATCAATGCTTATCAACCAATGTACCAGCCGGTGGAAAACTTCAGAGGGCCCTGGCGAAGGAGCCAACCGGGTGCCCAGCTATCGAAAAGAGCTCCAACATGAAGAGGAAAACGAGAGATATGTTGTATTGGAACTCAGAGTTTCCCCTATGATGAGTATCTATCAATACGCTTAACCTTTGACCCCTCGATAGCCAGAGTAGCAGAAATCTTCGATACCCTGGCGATAATCTGTTCCCGGCCTCCAGGGGCTCACAAGAGCTCCCTTATCATAGGGACGAACACAGCTTTGGTCCGAAGACTCCTAGCTCCCTTGACTAAAATAACAGAGGCCCCAATTCAAAGAATCCATCCAATGTTGAGAAGGGTGTACCACCAGCTGGTGATGGAGGGGAAAGCCCCTGAAGATGGAGTAGGTAGGGTCTGGCAGATAGGAAGAACTAGTAAGACCCTACAGCCTGGAGAAGTAACCTGCCTCAGGGCCTCAGTGAAACTCACATGGTCTCAGCCAGGCCCATATCTCGTCCTTGAGCCCAACCCGGGTGAATCTACAGAGGGATTAGAGGTGATACCTGCAGTGATCCCGTTGAAGATATTAGAGAAAAACCATGGATGGGTATCCGTCAACATCCGGAACCCCACTGCCAACACTGTGGAAGTCAGCCAGAGTGCTACTGGGCCGGGTATATCAGGCCACTCCTGTTAACTCTTCCCACCTGGGGGAGAGCAAGAAGATGAAATACCCAAAGAAGGATGCACAGCCTGACGGTGCGGAACTTCCACCAGGATGGAAGGAGAGGATGGAAGCTCAGCTTAATAGATGGCAGAAGATATTTTCAAAGACTGAGTTTGATGTTGGGTGTGCGAAGAACGCCACCCACCGGATCCAACTGAGAGAAGACAAACCCTTCAGGGAGCGAGTCCAAAGAGTTCCTCTGACGGATTTGGAAAACCTCAGGGAGCAGCTTGCAGAGTTAAAAAGAACCGGAACCATCCGGGAATCCAGGAGTCCTTATGCTTCCCCGATAGTAGTGGTAAGAAAGAAAAAGGGTTCTCTGAGGCTGTGCATCGACTACAGAACCCTCATCAAGCGGACTATTCCTGACCAATGCACCACTCCCCGGATTGAGGATGCATTACAGAGTTTGTCGGGGGCTAAGTGGTTCAGTGTTATGGACCTGAACAGTGGTTATTATCAAATCCCCTTGCACCCAGAAGATAGAGAAAAGACAGCTTTCATTATCCCAGTGGGTGTCTTTGAGTTCAACCGTATGCCCCAAGGATTATCAAGTGCTCCTGCCACCTTCCAGAGATTGATGGAAAGGACTGTAGGCGATATGAATCTGATCGGAGTACTAGTGTACCTGGATGATGTTATTGTGTTTGGGAAGACTTTGGAAGAGCACGAGCAGAGATTGGAAAAGGTACTGAAGCGGCTGCATGATGAAGGCCTGAAGCTGTCCAGAGAGAAGTGCCAGTTTTATCAATCGTCTGTCCACTACCTGGGGCATATAGTCTCCGCAGAAGGAATATCGACGGACCCAGAGAAATTGGAGGCAGTTACCTCCTGGCCAAGGCCCACCAATGTAACGGAGTTGCGGTCATTCCTGGGATTCTGCTCTTACTATAGGAGGTTTGTGAAGGGGTTCTCAAAGATCGCCAAGCCCTTGAATGAATTGTTAAAAACAGAAGACGAAGATGACACTTTTGAATCTGTAAAATCTTTGAAGCCCCACATGGGCCCCAGGAAACCCAGAGTCTATTCACGACCAATGGACCTCCAAATGTGAGGAGGCATTCGTCCAACTCAAGAAAAATGTGACCTCTGCCCCTGTTCTGGCCTATGCAGACACATCAAAACCTTATGAGCTACATGTGGATGCCAGCAGGGAAGGGCTCGGAGGAGTGTTGTACCAAGAGCACAGTGGTTGCCTGTGCCCAGTGGCGTATGTGAGCAGGAGCCTAACTCCGTCTGAAAAATAATTATCCCACTCATAAACTTGAATTCCTAGCATTGAAGTGGGCTGTCGTGGATAAGTTGAAAGATTACCTATATAGGGCTGAGTTTGAAGTGAGGACCGACAACAATCCACTTACCTACTTGTTCACCACTGCCAAACTGGATGCAACAGGGCACCAATGGCTGGCGGCCCTCTCAGGTTTAAATTTCAGCCTAAAATACCACCCAGGAGGGGGGAACAAGGATGCTGATGCCCTCTCCCGGAGACCTCATGGATCAGTTGCCCCAAAGACAGAATGGACCCGAATACCCACTGAAGGGGTACAGGCACTGCACAAAGGGACAGAGCTACAGACAAAGGGAGGATCTTGAGCTGAGGAGATAGGGATTCTGACAGCAGGAGTACCCAAGTTCTATTGTGATGTAATCCAAATGAAGAATGGAGACTTGCCCCAGCTATCCAAGAAGGAACTAAGGCAAGACCAAAAAGAAGATCCACTGGGTGGACTGGTTTTGGAGGCTCTGGAGCATAAAACCCCACAGATCCTCCTCGACAGTCCCTTGAAAGAAGCACAACTGGTGCACAAAGAGTGACGCAGGCTGCAGCTTCATCAAGGGGTGGTCTACCGAAGGGGCCCCTCTGATGGTCCTGAGGAAAAATGGCAAATGTTCCTACCCGGTAAGCACAGAGAGACTGTACTAGCTGCGCTTCATGACCAGCACGGTCATCTGGGCCCTGAGGGGACCTTCCAGTTGGTCAGAATCAGGTTCTACTGGCCCGGCATAAGGGCTGAAGTTAAGGGATATTGCCAAAGGAAGACTTTGCCCCGCCAAGCTGCCCCAATGGGCTATCTTCAAAGTCAGTGTCCATTGGAGCTAGTGTGCATAGACTTTTTGTGTGGAGCCTGACCTGAGTGGAATAGGAAATGTCCTGGTAGTAACCGACCACTTCACTAGGTATGCCCAAGCATACCCGACCAAGGATCAGAGGGCCTCAACGGTAGCCAAAGTCTTAGTGGAGAAGATTTGTCCATTATGGATTGCCACAACGCATCCATTCCGACCAAGGGAGAGATTTCTAAAGTAAACTAGTACGAAAACTGTTGGGCCTACTGAACATAGACAAAACCAGAACTACTCCCTATCACCCACAGGGGGGATGCCCAGCCTGAACAATTCAATAGGACCCTTTTGAACATGCTGGGGACATTGAGCTCGGAGGAAAAACAACACTGGAGCAAACACATAGCGGCCATTGTGCATGCATACAATTGCACCATGAGTAACACCACCGGATACTTGCCTTACCGCTTAATGTTCGTAAGGGAGGCTCATTTACCAGTTGACCTGGCTTTCGGAATTTCTTTAGATCACACTTCTGAGGCCTCTCACAAGGGCTATGTGGACCGCTTAAGAATAAGCCTTAAGACAGCGTATGAGCAGGCACACACTAGCTCTGAAAAACGGGAACAAAGAAACAAGAGGAACTTTGATCTAAGAGTCCAGATTCAAGACCTACAACCTGGAGACTGAGTCTTGCTAAGAAACCTAGGTATCCCAGGACAACACAAACTGGCTGACCGCTGGAAGTCCCAGCCATACATCATATGCAAAAAGCTGCCTGACCTTCCCGTATACCAAGTCAGACCTGAAGGAAGCGTGGGCCCCCTAAAGACCTGGCACAGAAATCATTTACTGCCTCTTGCCGAGGCTATCCGAATACCTGCAGCCACTGACTCCTCAGATTTCTCCTCTACACCCAAGCCCCTTGGGCCAGTTACTAGGTCCCAAAACATGCCTCCAGATTCTGAAGATGAAGAGTCCACAGATGAATGGATGGCATCAGAGTGGTTATGGTCTTCCCAGCAACTGAAGCCTAGTACTTTGTTCCAGCCCTTATCTGAAGCGACAAGTAATGGGACACTTAGGCCAGAGGCCCCTGAATTCATACCTCAGAATGTACCTGATGGGGGACTAGATAATGACATTGATCTGTACTCTGCAGAAGGTTGATTGGAGGCTCCAAGCCCATCGAATAACAGTTTCATTAATTCAGAGGATGTGGAAACTCTTGTGTTAGAAACAGAGGCTGATGCTGCTCTTCAGAATGACAAACCAGACCCTGTTTTTCCTGTTTCTTCAGTGCCTGAAGAGCCAAAAGAAAGAAGAGCTATTCACCCTCCAAAAAGACTGACCTATAGCCAATTGGGTGAATGTTGTGAAGAAGCTGTCCTCACCTCAAAGAGATCAACTGTTTCATGTGATCCCCCCCACTGCAAATTTAGTGGAGGGTGACCCTTGCTCACCCCCTGACATCTGAACCCAATGCTTTGGTGTTAGCAAGCAGTGGACAGGACAGCCTGCCCATACCCAATGATTGGTGGGAGGTTCCTCTGTCTGCCTTATGTCAATCTGAGTTGTTTAGCTTTGAGCAATGTGAGGAAGGATACCCAGAGTTTATTACCTTGCATATTCTAACCACTTTTTCTCCGCCTGTATTTTGAGAAGCATGTATCAGGATTCATTCTTTCGCCCTCTTTAGGGACCAAAGATTTCAGGTGGGGGGAGTGTGTAGTGGGGTCACCCTGTCTGATCCTAATGACAGGCCATCCCGCTGGAACTTTATGCACACTTGTAAATATGTTAGACACTGTTGTGAAGTTATGCATTGCGGGACTACAAGTAGCAGGAGATATGGACTCCATTGACTCTTATGCCGCGTACACACGATCACTTTATGCGATGGAAGAGAAACGAAGTTTTCTGTAAAGTAAAAAACTACGTTTTTGAAACTTCAATTTTCAAAAACGATGTTGCCTACACACCATCGTTTTTTTCACAATGCTCTAGCAAAACGAGGTTATGTTCACCACTCTTTTCCATTGAAGCTCGCTTCATAACTAGCTTCTGGGCATGCGTGGGTTGAAAAACGTTGTTTTAAACAACGTTTTTTTGCTACACAGTGATTTTTTGTGAAACAAAAAACGACGTTTTGAAAAACGACACAAAAAATTGAAGCATGCTTCGATTTATTTTTTTTGTCATTTTTCACAAGACAAAAAAAAGGACGTTTTCCCCCACACGGTCAATTAAATTGACGTTTTTAAAACGTCGTTTTTTTTCATCACATAAAGTGATCGTGTGTATGCGGCATCAGGAGAAATGGACTACATTTCCCACAATGCCTTGCCCTGTTGGAGCATGTGATGCCTCTGCACAGACTTGTGGGGGAGGTTACTTAAGAGAGGAGAGTGGTGCCTTTTTTTCACTCTCAGGACCAGCTTTTTCTCCTCTGCGGAGCTGCTGACAGAGACAGCCGTGCAGTTAGGCCAGAAGCCTGGGCCTAAATCTATGAGAGACCAGCCATCCAGAGGGACGACAGACTCCAGTATCCAGCCCGTGTACCCGGAGATTGAAGAGGCAGTCCAGCTGACAACCAGAACAGTGGAGCACCCCCGTCCGGGACCCTCGTGCTGTGGAGCAGTGTCTTATCAATGCACCTCCTGTGAGGAATTTAGGCGGATTGGCCTGTCGGGTGAGAGAGCACATGCTCAACCTCTAAACTCTCTCCCCTAGACAGACACTTTAGTATCACCTCACAGGTCTCCCACCTCCCTTAGGCCTCCCGTTTAGACTTGCGGGGCCTGTTGTGTTTGCAGCTTTATACCAAAGTGATTGACTCTGGCCAGTGATCAACTCACCAATGTTTGCTGTTCAGGATACTTTGCTTAATCAATCTTTTCTTATTATTTGCCATCTGTGGATTACAAATTATAACGTGCACCAACCGGCCGCACCGAACATTTACTGTTCTGCAGAACTGCCCGATAGAGGGTGCACGCGAGCATAGACTGCCTGTTTATTTAAGTGAATGCTACCATACTTAGGTTTAAATCTTTTACTTACAGTAATTGCGGATTCTTGCAAGGGCCCTTGCGAATCAGACTGACTCATTACTTACCAGTTGTGTTTGCGTTTAAACCCTATGCCTATCTCCCTTGAGTTTCTATACAGTAAACTTACCCTCTTATTTTTAAAATATATCCACTGTGTGGAGTGTATTTTCTCATCTGGAGGGACCATCCATAACAACAGGCAATTTGCTGTGCGCCTGTTAATGTGACCCCAGCCCAGCAGAGGTCACAATATCTCATTCACTAGACTTCTGATGTGTCAAGGGAGGGTTCGAGCTAGTTAAACAGGGGTGAGCTAAGCCAAAAGAGAGTAGATCCCAAATCAACCAGCGGTTCCTTCGGGGGTAGCGCTACACAAGGACAGTTTTTAATGGTTAATCATTCAGGAGTTTAAGGAGGCAAGTTAAAAAAAAAAGCCTTGGAGCGCTGATAACCAGTTGGCCGGTGAACCCAGAGAGCACGGACAGACAACCCCAAAGATGCTCCAAAACAAGCCTCTCCAATCAAAAAGATCAATGACCTTTCATATGGTAGGCACGACCTCTGCCCGTGGTGACAGTCTCCAAACGTATGGGCACTGTACTATACTTTTCCTGATTGGAATAAATCATTGTAAGCTCCTGAAGAAGCGTTTTCTCAACCCGCAACATGTCGGGCTGAACACTGCGTGACATCCCACCTCCTGAAAACGTCAATGATCTTCAATTTCTATAATTAAATGGCTGCGAGTCTCCCACTTTTTGTTGATCCTTTGTAAATATATATGTAGTAGGTGGTTTGCCAGGCTTATGTGTCTGCAATTTTAGGCCTTATTTATGGCACTTTTCTATGTAATTTTTGTCTTATATTAATTGTGTATTTTATATTAAATATCCATACTTTTTAAATATACTACGCCTTCAAAGTCTATTATCTATTTTATGCACGTATGTATCCTTCTCTATACATATGTGTATATACAGTTTTTTTGCAACTCTAGCAGGATGTGGCACGTGAATATCCCCTCATATCCACAGCCCCACTCTGATGATCTGAGTCATTGTTTCAAAGTTCTGCCCTAGGCCTGGGCCTTGTTAGCCTAGGCCAGTGATGGCGAACCTTTTTGAGCCCGAGTGCCCAAATAGCGATGCAAAACCAACTTATTTATTTCAAAGTGCCGTCATGGAATTAAACCTACCAGCGAATCTACAGAGGTAGGGACTGATAATCCCTCTGAATGAGCCCTAAGGAACCAAAAACATACAATTCTGCCCAGAAAAAAACATTTGTGATTTTAAAGGAGTGCGTTATGCTCGGAATACTGGGATCGGAGATGGATGCATGTGCTCAGAATACTGGGATCAGAGATGGATGCATGTGCTCAGAATACTGGGATCAGAGATGGATGCATGTGCTCAGAATACTGGGATCAGAGATGGATGCATGTGCTCAGAATACTGGGATCAGAGATGGATGCATGTGCTCAGAATACTGGTATAGGGGGAGTGATGTGAAGGCTTTTCCCAAAGCAGTGTCCTCTGCCCCTTCAAATCCCCCCACATACACAGCAGTGTCCTCTGTGCCCCCCTTTCCCCCATAGCACTGTCCTACCCGTGTATGTGAAGTCCTCCACATTGCCATGCTTCAGCCGGAACTCCTGCACAGGAAGCCGCTAAGTCCAGGAAGGGAGGAGTCAGTCTTCTTCTCCTCGGTATCCAGAGGCATCACATGCTGCTTACAGCAGACACTCTAACCTATCCACTGGGCTGCCCTTAGTGAATGCAGGGAGGGCTTGCCTCACATCTGCCGCCCCACTGCCTGTTCACACTCACACTGCCGCTCGATCGCGCTGACGATCGCCTGCACCGCAAGTAACTGCTTTGCAGGGGGATTCCCTCCTCTATCCTGGCAGCGTGCCAACAGAGAGGGCTCGGCGTGCCAGCTCTGACATGCGTGCCACACGTTCGCCATCACTGGCCTAGGCCAAGATACAGCGATGCTATGGCCTCTGAAACTGTGATAGACAGTGAGGAGTGAAATCAAAGATTAACACCCTTAGAAGGCCTGAAGGCGGTGCTTGGTTTTCGAGGTCCGGTACGCGGTTAGGCTTCCAAAAAGTCTCACACATGTGGTATCCCCGTACTCAGGAGAAGCAACAGAATGTATTTTGGGGTCTAATTCCACATATACCCATGGCATGTTTGAGCAATATATCATTTAATGACAACTTTGTGCAAGAAAAAAAAAAAAAAGTTTGTACTTTTCCCACAACTTGTGGCGAGATATAAAATATTCCATGGACTTGGATGCCTCTCAGCAAATAGCTTGGGGTGTCTATTTTCCAAAATGGGGTCATTTGGGGGGGTTGAACTGTCCTGGCATTTTATGCACACATTCATCCACTCTTCTAACCACTGGAAGACAAAGCCCTTTCTGACACTTTTTGATTACATGAAATTTTTTTGCAAGAAAGTTACTTTAAACATGACATAAACATAATATATTTTAAAGCAGAGGCCCTACAGATTAAAATGGTGGGTAATGCATTTTTTTTTCACACAGGATTTGCGCAGCAATTTTTTGGAAAAAAAACGCACTTTATTTTTATGCACTAAAACACACTATATTGCCCAAATGTTTGATGAAATAAAAAAAGATGATCTTAGGCCAAGTACATGGATACCAAACACGATCTTAGGCCAAGTACATGGATACCAAACACGACATGCTTTTTTTTATTATTATTTTGCTTTTTTATTTTTAAACTGTTCCTTTCATTTTTTATTTTTATTTTTTTTTAAATTTTTATTGATATCTCGGGGAATGTAAATATCCCCTATGATAGCAGGTACTCTTTTTAGGTACTCCTCTTTAAAAAAAAATTGGGGTCTATTAGACCCTAGATCTCTCCTCTGCCCTTAAAGCATCTGACCACACCAATATCTGTGTGATAAAATGCTTTCCCAATGTCCCAATGGCGATGTCTATATCCGGCGAAATCCAAGTCATGAAATGCTCTTAGCTTCCGGTTTCTTAGGCCATAGAGATGATTGGAGCCATTTTGGTCTCTGATTAGCTCTATGGTCAGCTGGTGGAACCGCTGGCTGCATTCTCAGGTTCCCTGTTGGGACAGGAGAGCCAGAGAAAAAAAAAAAATCCCTCTCTCCCACCCCCCTCTTTAATCCCCTTCTGTTACTCACTCTATCTCTCTCTCTCTCAACCCCCCTCTCTATCTCCCCCTCTGTCACTATCTCTTTCCCCTCTCTCTTTCTCAAACACCCTCTCTCGCTCCTCCACCCCTGCTGCCCCCATGCTTCGGCATATATGCTCTCTTTTTTTTTAACTACGGTGGGGAAATCACCTCCTACAGTCCTTCCATCCCCACCCACTCCTCCCTCTCTTCCATTCTCTCTCTCATCCCCCTCTGTCACTCTCTCCCCCCCCCCAAATTAAACATTAAGAGATATTATGTTGAACATCACAAACATATCACTGTCAGTATACAAATACAAAGGCTCAGTAGGGAGGACACTTGAGGTGGATGGGAGAATCAGGTGACAGTACAGATCTTCTTTGGCTGCTTAGCCCCACATTTCGTGTGAGCTCAAAAACTGCTTTGCCACAGTTCTAGGATGGAAGCATTTCTTGATGGCGAGGATGAGGATTGGAATTGAAATCACAGCAATGCCTAAAAAAGGAAAGAAAATATATTAATACAATTGTAATACATTTATTCTAGATCGACTTTATTACTCTCTGTACTGTGTTTTGTAACATTGGATTGTATTGCAGTAGGTATATTTGTATGGTGTTGGTCTCATAGAAAACTGGTTTCAGTTTAAACCTGAGAAAATGTTCCTGTTCCTTGTTTACTTAAGTTTAACTCTAAAGCCTTGTACACACGACCGGTTTTCCCATCGGGAAAACTGCCATAAGAGCTTTTGGCCTAGAAAACCGGCCGTGCGTATATGCTCCATCATAGTTTTCCCAATAGGAAAACTGACGAAAAAAAAAAACAGCTCTTTTTCCTGCCGGGATTGCCGGCAGTATTCCTATGGAAAACACTACGATGGAGCCTATACACGGCTGGGATTCCTGACCAAAGCTGCTCTCATGGCAGTTTTCCTGTCGGGAAACCCGGTCGTGTGTAGGGTGAAAAAGTTACCAAACAGGTTCTCGGTTTCCCCGGCAGACTTTTTACCGCTGGGAATCCTGTACATGTGTACAAGACTTGACATTAATTTCCTATGACTGCACTGGCTTTAGAATCCATTGGCTTGCAATGGAAGGAAGCTCAGTGTTTTTCAAATGGTAGGAAATCACTTTTTGTATGGATTCATGTGAATGTAATGTCAAGGCTTCCTGGCCACAGCTGAACACACACACCCCTGATCCCAGGCACATATAACCCTATTTGGTGGTGTCTGGTCCAAATCAGCCTTGTGAATGAGGCTTTAGGGTGTCAGAAGGTATTCTTTGCTTCTACAAACTTTGTCACTTTGCTCTTGTAGTGAGTGAATGTGGCTGGGAAAATACCAGACGTACAGTATATTATGTAAAAAAGGAGTATAGTACTACTTACCCAATTCCAACCCAGTGTTTCCAGCTTTTGAGGATTGATGTTTTTGGGGCCGGCGTTGTCGGAGGCGGCGTGGGCGTCGGAGGTAGTGTTGCCGGCTTCTTATCTGAAAAAAAGGAGAAAGAATGCAAAATTAGAACAATGATGGATAAACGACATTGTCAACGTTTTCACAGTTTTAACTTTGTCAGTACTGTCCTATATTTTGAGCATGTATTTGTTATCAGTCAATGTCTTGTTTTCCTTCATGCAGGACAAAGTGACATTGTCTCTGGAAAGGGCCCACAGACCCCCTCTATATTCATTATGCCTGCACTTCCTTGTCATCCCTTACACTCCCCCAGGTTGCCAACACTGCTGATTTCAGTGCTGGCTGTGATGGAGGATCAATAAATTCTGCATGCAAAGAAATCTAAACCTACAGTTGATACAAGGGAAGGCAAACAAACCCCTCTAACGTATGCTTGCCCTGCTTTGAAAGGCATAATGTCTCTTTAAAGCATACGTATAGCCAAAACTGTTTTTTTTAGCTTTGGATGGAGTAGGCAAAGATAAAAAGCTCCATCATGTTTTTTATTAAAGAGGTTGTAAAGGTTTGTTTTTTATTTTCTAAATAGGTTCCTTTAAGCTAGTGCATTGTTGGTTCACTTACCTTTTTTTTTTTTTTTAATCAAAAAAGATGATTATAAAGAAGCCAAAGGGCGCAGACAGTACAAATAAGCGGCACAAAGAAAAGGCCAAGTACAGTACATTGACAGTTGTACAAAAACAAGGAGCATAATACAACCACACTATTACTGGAATAAGCACCATGTACAACTTTCGCCCCGCCCTTCGCTATATCATAGCTGGAATTTTTTTTTTTAATTTGTAACAAAAGGTGCATACATGTCATTACATACAACCACAGTGTAACCGATAACATGAGGGCGTGCAGCAAATCAGAATAGATACAGTTCAAGGCCGATGACCTGAATAAGAAACCCATGAAAACAAGAGTAAAAAATAGAGGAAGAAAGGGCAGTACCTGGAGCCAACCATGTAGGTGTCCCCGACCCATAACAGTATACCCGGCCAGGAGCAGGCCACTCCTTGGGCAACGATTCCATATTTTGTCAAATTTGGTTGGGCATTCCCTGTTAATGTATAGAACCTTTTTATAAGGTAAACTATTATTGACCTCCACCTTCCACTCCACCAACCCAGGGGGCACGGGTCGCGTCCATTGTCGGGCAATTACCTTCCGCACCGAGAACAATGTCTCATGCAAGAACGTCTTTGTGTACTTGTCTATGGTATCTGGAAACACCCCGAGTAGGCATGGTTTCGGGTCTAATGTGACCGGAGAACCCATGTGGTCGTGAAGGAAGGTTACGACTTGCGCCCACAGACCCTGTATCTTGGGACATGACCACAGTAGGTGAAAGAATGTACCCAGCTCCCTCCCACACATCTGGCAAAGGGTAGATTGGGTGTCTCTATATCTGGCCACCCGAAGTGGAGGGAGAAATGCCTGATGGATAATGTAAATTTGAGTCAATCTGTCCGATAGCTTGGGTGAGACGGCCTTGCAGGATTCTAGAGCCTCCTCCCATTCCTCATCCTCCAAGGGGCCTATCACCCTTTCCCATCTAGGTTTGAGCTTGTATGCCAACCTGGTGGAAGCAGGGGTAGAAAGCATACTGTAGAAGGCTGATGTTAGTTTGTGGGGATCATTACGTTTAATTAATTATGGCCATAAGTGGATTAGGGGCAGCCCGCGGCACGGACCCCAAAAACTGAGCCCGGGCCGCGTGCTCCACCTGCAAGAATCGAAAGAGCATGTACCTGTGGAGTGAGAATTATTCTCTAAGCGTGGGGAAAGTTTTGATGGTTCCGCCCGCAAACAGTTGGTGCATGTAGAGAATGCCATGGTTAGACCAGAGGTCCACACCAGGCAGTTGTATAAATTCTGTCAAAGTTTTATTTTGCCATAATGAGGTGTAATCATTATAGGTTGGTATTCTGAGCTTGGCAGAAGCCAGGTCCCATATGCGTCTGTAGTGATACAACAGGGACTGTCTGCAGTCCCTGTCCTGCACCACTAGAGCCCATCGCCAGCGCATAGATTGAGTCCTCAGTGTGCCGAGCCCACCTCGGACAGAGCAGCTGAAGAAACCGCTCCCTATCCGTCTTGTCAATATGGTACAGTTGGGATAATCGAGACGCAATATAGTAGAGATTAAAGTCAGGGAGAGCTGTGCCCCCCAGATCAGTGGGGTTTTTAAGCACCTGCCAAGCTACCTTGCGTCTGTTTCCCCATACGAACGGTTTGAGAAGGGCCTCAAGGGATTTAAAGTGTTTCAGGGGTAAGTACACCGGGGAGTGCCAGAGAACATAGAGTATCTTGGGTAGGAGAACCATTTTGATGAACTTAACCCGGCCCCAGACCCCCAGTGGCAGACAGGCCCATGTTCTTAGTTTGGCCTTAACATGGGAGATTAAGGGATCTAAATTTAAGTGTATATAATCCGCCGGTGTTCTTGATACGCTGATCCGTAAGTGTTCTATGGTACTCACTCGTTGTAATGGCAAACTGTCCTGAAATTCAGTCGGTGGGAAGCTGTCAAGTGGAAGAACTTGGGATTTCCCCCAGTTGATTTTTAGCCCAGAAAAAGTCCCAACCCGTTCAATTGTCTGGAGGGCCAATTGTAGCGAGGGGCCTGAGTCCGCCAGGTATAACAGTGTGTCGTCTGCATACATGCTAATCTTTTCAGTCAGAGTGCCAGAACTCAGTCCCCTGATCCCCGGATGGACATGGCCAAGGGCTCCGATACAGCAGTTGGACCCACCTGACGACAAGAGGTCCAAAGCCATATCTCTCCAAGCAGCTCTAGAGATATCCCTACTCCACTGAATCAAATGCCTTTGCTGTGTCCAAGGTCACCACCACTCGTGACCCAACCTCTGCGTGTGTAGCTTGGAGGTTGATGTACAGTTTGCGTAGATTAAAAAAGAGGTGTTGCGACCCGGCATGAAACCCGTGTGATCTGCATGTATAAGGGGCAGAATGACTTGGTTTATTCTGAGGGACAACACCTTGGCTAGTATTTTTATATCCACCTGGAGAAGAGAAATGGGACGATAGGACTCGGGGTATCCCGGATCCTTCCCAGGTTTGGGGATAAGGACTATTGTCGCCTCCCGCTTAAAGGGGGGCAGAGTGAAGATTTCAAATAGGTGATTAAATAATGCAAGCAGCTTGGGAGTTAGAAGTTCACTAAATTGGGAGTAAAACTCCACAGGGAGACCATCGGAGCCCGGGGATTTGGATCCAGCGAAACTGGCAATCGCAGCATCCATTTCTTTCGTTGTAAGGGGTGCCTCAAGCGAGTCCGCCTGATCCTTCGTCAGTTGGGGCAAGGTGATGCTGTGAAGGAAAGCAGTCTGCAAGTCCGTCGGGTCAGTCACCATCGTTTTATATAAGTCTGCAAAAAAATCCCTGAATTCAGGTTACACTACGCGGGTCTGTGACCCATTTACCCCCCGGCCCGTGGAGGGTGATGACAACTGGGCAATCAGAAGAGGTTTTGGACAGCCGCACTCAAAAATAGGTAAAATTCAAAAATAGCCCTCTATTGTGGTAAAATAAATGGATGCACTACAAAGAAAGCATACAGTGGTAACAAAAAACAGATGACGCGTTTCGCATTGAGCTTCAATGCTTAGTCATAGCTATATACACTCTAAATAAAACAATACCTATATATATGTGTATGTGCAAGATTTGCCCAAGCCAATCATTACTCCACCCCACATGTGATTGGTCCTCTCATGATGACAATGATTATGAGCATGTGTGAACATTTAGATGGAAGAGAATGTGGCATAACCAACAGATAGAAATAAATAAAGTGAAAGAAGTATGTGTTGAGAAATTAGATAATTGAGTAACAAAGTGAAAGAAGAGAATAATGGGACCATATAAGGTCAGTATGTTAGGTGAAGTGGCACAAGGTGTCTGTGTATATTATATACCGTGTCTGGTGTGAAAGTGCCGAGTCTCTTCTTTCACTTTGTTAATTACTCAATTATCTAATTTCTGATTAGGTCACACAGTTCAAAATTTACAGATTTGGCCATTAATACAGAAACACCCCTGGCGTGAGTCATGTGGGTGGAGTGATACGCCCACCCAACCCATGGGTGGGGAGGGTCATTTGGAGTCTACCCTTGACGTGCATCTCAACTAGCACCACCACATCTGCACGTTGCTTTTTTGATGAATGCAAGGGCTGCCGAGCGTTTCATTTTCATGTAACATTCCATGTAAGGAATTTTATAGCTGCCATAGTTCCATACTAGGGACATAACCTGGTTCACTTACCTTTTAAATGTTTTTCCTTGTCTGAATTTCTCACCTCCTGTTTCTCCTCCGTAAGCTTGGCTGGGGGTTAGTCAGCCAGAACAGCTTACTGAGGAAGAACAGGAAGTGAGAAATTCAGACAAGGAAAAAGAACATTTAGAAGGGAAAGGTAAGTGAACCAACAATGCACTAGCTTAACCACTTAAGGACCCCCGCACGCACATATACGGCCACAGAATGGCACGTACAGGCACAAGGGCGTAAATTTACGTCCCCGCCTGAGTGCGGTTCGGGGGTCCCATCGGGACCCCCTCCGCGGCGTGCGGGGGTCCCCCTACCTCTGGGAGCGATCCGGGATCTGCGGGCGGATGTCCGTGATTTCCGCCCCCCCCGCGATCGCTCCCAGCCAATGGGAGCGCGCTCCCAGCCTGTCACTTCCTCCTCCTGTGTTTACACAGGAAGGAGGAAATGATGTATTCTCTCATCGCAGCGCTGTTTCCCAGCGCTGCTGATGAGAGAAGACATCACAAGTAAGTGTGCACCAACACAACACTGACACACACTCACATAGGCATATTAACCCCTTGTGATCGCCCCCCCCCACCCCCCTGTCACAGTGTCACTGAATGCAGTGATTTAATCACTGCATTTAGTGTCAGTGTGACAGGCAGTGTAAAAAACAGTTAGTGTTAGGTTCAGGATAGCCCCCCCACCCCCCCTAATAAAGTTTTAACCCCCTGATCACCGCCCTAGTTAACCCTTTCACTCCCTATTGCCAGCGTCACTAAGCGATCATTTTTCTGATCGCTGTATTAGTGCCGCTGTTCCCGCTAGGTAGCTATTTTTTTTTATTGCGATTTTTTTTTTTTTACTAAAGACATGTGGCTAAATAAATTTTGGCCTAAATGTTTGACTACAATTTAGTTTATTTGATTTTTTTTTAACAAAAAGTAAAAAATAGTGTTTTTTTTTCAAAAATGTCGCTCTATTTTTGTATATAGCGCAAAAAATAAAAATCGCAGAGGTGATCAAATACCACCAAAAGAAAGCTCTATTTGTGGGAAGAAAAGGACGCAAATTTTGTTTGGGAGCCACGTCGCACGACCGCGCAATTGTCTGTTAAAGCGACGCAGTGCCGAATCGCAAAAACACCTTGGGTCATTTACCAGCGTATTGGTCCGGGTCTTAAGTGGTTAAAGGAACCTATTTAGAAAATAAAAAACAAACCTTTACAACCCCTGGGGAGATTTAACCTTTCTGTTTGTAATAGTGACCACTTTTACCAAGACAGAAGGTGATGGGAAATCTAAAATTGTAAAGCTGTCACCAAAACAGGGGGTGATGGTAAATCTTTGGTAAATTGGGGATATCTGTTCTGGTGATAACGGTGTTCAGTCCTCATTTATTTTAAAGTCATCTGTCCAAATCTACTATCAAAAGCATCTTCTACGTTCTCCAGTGTGATACACCTAGGTATTTAGGATAATGGTTATTACTATAGCTTTTCCTTGCTTCCAGAAGAATCGCTGTTTCCGGAGTTGTAGCGATATCCGCTTCGTAGTTGTTGGCAAATCTAAAAGCTCCTCAATGCTTTTCCCGTCGTTGGCCACATTCTTTACTGGCTGATCCTCGCCAGAATCATCTTTTTGTAGACTCCCAGATGAGATCCTCCAAACTAATGTAGTCTGTAAATGAAAAAAAAAAAAAAAAAGAGGAAATGAGGCAGGCCATACACTATTCGAATTTCGATCGAAAATCGCATACGAGTGTAAAATCGGCCAATTTTCGTATCATTAGTGTGCTTGTTCGACACGCGATTTTCGTACGACACGCAAAATTTCAAAAACCAACATGTTGGGTTTTTTCCCGAAAAACGTCCAAAAATCGTATCGTTAATGGTAGAGTTGGACGATTTTTCCCAAGAAACATAACTGCGCATGATCCGAAGAAAAAATGAACCGGAAGGAAAATATACCGAAAAAAACCCGAAAGAATGTTTGTGTATATAAAGAAACAATGGATTTTGATAAAGAAAAAAACTGTAGTCCAAACCAAATTCAAGTGCCAACAAGTCTGCAAGAAAATGTCATGACATTTACAAAATATAAAGAAAGCAGCCAATAATGACAATTTTTATTTTATTTTTCAAAAAAGTCAGCAACTCAGGAAGTATGCCTCAGCCAGGAGGTGCCAGGCAAATTGTACTAAACCCAAAATTGTCTGTGCATCTGTAATATAAAATGTACTAAATCTATAACATCAAGTGTGTTGAATGTACTGTATGTGTTAGCACATCATGCACATAATGCTTAAAATAAATACACTCCACACCAATTTAAAACAAGCACAGATTTATTGTGCCAAACCCAAATAAAGGAATGGTTTCATGTTTGTACCCGTATATATGAACATGTATAAAAATATTTTCTTCAGAAAAATAGAACTTTTGTAAACCAAAAATAGAACCTCTTCATATAAAATCACTCTACATTTTTGTACAATAGTAGTGCAATTATAAAAAGGTTGGTAGGGATGCAATGTTCTAGTGTCTAGAAGTGGGCAACAAGAAAAACTGCCCATATGTGCACTAGTTTTCTCACATAATATTAAACTTTAAATATGCACAGTAGGTATATATTGTTCTAGCCAGTACATATGGTGCAAACATTGCCTACATGTGCTCTGCAATTTGGCAATTATTACAATCCTGTTGGTTAGGAAAGATGGACAAGAACACTGTAGATCAGGTAGCTACTCTGGGCACTCCAGCTGTTTTAAAACAAAAAGTCCTATCAGACCTTGCAACGCCCTAAAAATCACAGGTATGAAACCTAGAGGCATGATGGGATTTCTAGTTCCATCACAGCAGGAGGGCCGAGGTTGCCTCCCATTACTATAGGTGTTCTAGTCTGTTCCAATGTCCATTTGTACAATCAGTAGAGACTGTACAGATGGACAACATGATTTTTTAATTTTAGACAATGCCCTAAAAAATGTGTGCTTTGCACTAGAGAGAAGGGATATGCAATTAGCAGACCTCCAGCTGCTGCAGAACTACAAGTCCATATACCTTGAGAGACTGAGGCATGATGGGACTTGTAGTTTTGCAGAAGCTAAAGACCTGTTAATGGAATATCATTGCCATAGAAAATACAGATGAACAACAAAAAAAACATTCATCAAAAGTTACATATGTGCAAAAACGAGCAAGGGTACGCATGAAAAAACCATTCAAACTTTTTCTATTTTGTGCATGTAAAAGAATTCAAAGTAGTTTAGAAATTGTCATCACATAATGACTTTAACCACTTGCTTACTGGGCACATATACCCCCTTCCTGCCCAGGCGAAATTTTAGCTTTCAGCACTGCGTCGCTTTAAATTAAAATTGCGCGGTCGTGCGACGTGGCTCCCAAACAAAATTGACGTCCTTTTTTCCCCACAAATAGAGATTTCTTTTGGTGGTATTTGATCACCTCTGCGTTTTTTTTTTTTTTTTTGCGCTATAAACAAAAAAGAGCGACAATTTTGAAAAAAAACTGAATATTTTTTACTTTTTGCTATAATAAAAATCCAATTTTTTAAAAAAAATAATTTTTTTTTCTCAGTTTAGGCCGATATGTATTCTACATATTTTTGGTAAAAAAAAAACAATCGCAATAAGCGTATAGTAATTGGTTTGCGCAAAGGTTATAGTGGCTAGGAAATAAGGGATAGAATTCTGACAATTTTTTTTTTTTTTACTAGTAATACGGTGAATTTTAATCTGACAATTTTGTCAGGTCTACGATATTGCGACGGACACATCGGACACTTTTGACACATTTTTGGGACCATTCACATTTATACAGCGATTGGTGCTATAAAAACGCACCAATTACTGTATAAATGTGACTGGCAGTGAAGGGGTTAACACTAGGGGGTGAGGAAGGGGTTAAATGTGAGTCCTGGGTGTGTTCTTACTGTAGGGGGAGGGGGGGTGACTGGGGAAGGTGACCGATGCTGTCTCCCTATGTACAAGAGAAACAGCATCTGTCACCTCTCACTGACAGGACGTGGAGCTCTGTTTACACACAGAGCTTCACGTCCCTACTCTAAATCTGCCGATCAGCGGGTACCTGGCGGACATCGCGACCGCCAGGCACGCACATCGGCATCTCGGGGGCCGCGCGCCGCCATCGGCGCGCGCGCGCGCCCCCCCCCAGTGGCCGGAAAACAACATGACGTCAATTGACGGCAGCTTGGATATTCAGATCCCCTAAGCTGCCGTCAATTGTCTATACACGGGGACTGAAGTGGTTAAAGCTGCGATTATTCCATATGCTGATGTGCTATCAAACGTTAAACTGCATGAAGCAGACGCGAAAGCAAAACATTGAAATGCTAAAAAAATTATCGAACTTCCAAAAAAAAAAAAAAAAAAAAAGATATATATTAAAATTACCAGAAGTGGACACATGGCCGCTCTCATCACTCCCTTCAACAGGCTCCAGTATGGTTACAGTTGTTCCTGTTGCCATTTCAGACGTCTGCTCCAAATCCTGATCTAGTATTTCCACCTCTTCACGTGTCTTTTTGAGGCTTCCAATAAAAATATAAATGACATTTGGGTGCAGGTAAAGCATTGCAATACCATTTTTACTTTTAAAAATCAGAAAACTTTGTATATTTTTAGAGTCAACCAACATAATGCAATGTAGACTTCCATGGAAATCGAGTGAAAGCAGAAAGGAAGCACATGGCATGTTCAGACAGCATATATAGAACATACTCCAAACAACATGGCATATGCATACAATAACATAATACAAGTCTATTTAAAATATAGTACTTACTTTTGTGGAGAATTTTGATTTTTCTTAGTCGATTTTCTTCTCTCAACTTCAGGTTAGACCATCGCTTTCGTAACTGATCTTTTGTGCGATCACTGCCATGGCGTTTTCGTAACACACGTTGCACCCTCTCCATTATTGCATCTTTGCGTATATTCATGTTGGTATACACTTGTTCACGACAATCGTAATCCTTCTTTTGTAGGATATTCACCATGTCTACCATCTCCTCCAAAGACATGTTTGTGGCTTTCTTCCTTATCCTTCTTGTGCTTGTTTTTAATGGCAGACTTTCCTCTATCACCACCTCCACAATCTCCTCTCTTTGCTGTATCTCTGGTGCTGCACCTGGAGAATCTGCCATGTGCTCCTCAGCCATGTCTGCAATCGTGCACTGTACAGAAGAGGCGTGGCAGCCGTGCACTGTCTTACAGAAGAGGCGTGGCCTGTACATGATCTATCACATGTGATTATGCAAACGTATATGGTGTTCGTGACGCAAGAAGGAACATTCGTACGATACCAGATAATTCTAACATATCTGGGGACTCTATGTTGATCAATAAAGAAGAGGTGCGGCCTGCAGATGGTGAAACACATGTGATTATACGACCGTCTACGGGGTTCATAACGTAAGAAGGAATAATCGTTCAATAGCACAGAATTCAAACATATCTATCTGGGGACTCTATGTTGATCATTAAAGAAGAGGCGTGGCCTGTACATGAACCATCGGTTCGTGACGCAAGAAGGAATATTCGTTTGCTAACTGAGACTTCAAACATATCTGAGGTAAATTAATGTAAGTACACTGTTGATCATTTAATGTGTATGTTTGGAGTTCAAAATTGTAGCTGTTTTGTTCTGGTATACAGGTCTGCTTTTTCTAGATGAGCATTTTTACATTTTGAGTGATGTCTCTATCGATAGATATTCTTTTTTTCACTCATTTTTTTCTCTTTTTTAAAGGACAATGCCTTTCAAATTTACTTCGCCAGATTTCCTACCTCAATTTATTGAGAAATACGAAGAATTATACTGCTTATGGGATGTTAAATCAAGGGATTATTCTAATCGCTCTAAACGTGATGAGGCTATCAAAGAGCTAAAAGAACTATGCAAACCCACAGAACAGTATGTGAAGAACAAAATTGCCAATTTGCGCACCGTTTTCAAGAAGGAGTATAAAAAATCTGGTGCAGGAGCTGAAGACGTGTATGTGCCACGTTTGTGGTACTTTAAAGACCTAAAGGCCTAGATTCACAAAGCGATTACGCCTGTGTAAATGTTGTTAGACAGGAGTAATTTCGATTTACGAGCGTTTTTACGCTAGTCGAAATCCTCAAACCATGAAAAGACACCTGCGTGCTAAATTTCGACTTTATTACGTGTTAGTACGCCTTCAGATCTACGCTGCCTGAAAATTGCGGCCACTGGGCGGACTTCCTGTTGTTTTTCACCTTCATGGTATGCTAATGAGCTTTTGCCTGGAATCCACAAAATTTCGCTCTTCAAACGCAATCTCTTACGGCACCTTTAGTCATCTTTTTTTTCCGTTTCACTATACCAGCTTTTTGCTGGTCTAATATTAGACAGCCCATGTTAAGTATGGCCGTCGTTCCCGCGTCGAATTTCAACGTTTTTCGATTTCTTTTATTATTTTTAACGTAAGTCGTCCGGGAATAGGAATGTTCGTAAACGCCGCTACTCAAACAACGAATGACGTCACGACGTGATTTCGCGCAATGCACGGCGGGAAATTCCTGAACAGAGCATGCGCAGTTCGATCGTCGCGGGGACGCGCTTAATTTAAATGCTTCACGCCCCCTACTCACGTATTTCGATTGCGCGGCGGAAAAAAAATACGATACAATAGCGTACGCGCAAAAAAACTACCTGAATTCGGCGTAGAGTCTGGTGATAGACGGCAGCGTAGCGTATTTCGATTACGCAGCGGAAGATTACATCTATGTGAATCTGCCCCAAAGTTTTTAGCTGACTCAGATGATTCCAGAGAGTCCCATTGTAGTCTTCAAACAAGTGGGGCATTAGACTCCAGTCTATTATCGGAACCAGAGGAGATTTCTCTAACCCAAACACAGGTAAATATGTAGAATCATATGTTGGAAAATGTATTTATAGAACTTTCAAGAGAATCGAGAAATAAATCACTGTACTTTCTAGCATGAACATTTAATAAAAATTTAAATAAATTATAATAATGTCAGTAAATATAGAAAAACATTCTTGTTGCACTCATTGTGAAATGCATAATCTTGACTACACTATTCCCTTCTTCCATTGTCCCCAATTCATGTCTTGATAGAACCAACACTAGGGGACAAGGTGTTCGTGCTGTTATAATATAGTTTTTCTCCTTTTTTTGGTAGGCGGTATTGTGTGCCTGTCATCAGCACAGGGTTAATTAGCACTATGTAGACAGAAGTTCAGTGGTCACACAAAGTAGAATTACATAACTCCTCCTCCAAGCTTTAACAGAACACTAGTGAAAGTACCAAACAACTGAAGTAGAAGGGCTTTGAATTATATATATATATATATATATATATATATAAATAAAATCATGGCAGAGGCATGTTCTTTTACACATTACCACCAATTTTTACACAAAAAAATGTATATTACCTAGCTATATAGAATCCTGCCATGCAACTGCCCCCCTGCCTACAAAATAATTGGTATAATTTACACGATTTTGACAGGCATTGGCAGTTGGTAGTCTAGGCCTTGCAGGAGCTAAATTTTCCAAACCAGTACTGTCATTTCGCCAGTCACCTGGCACAATTATCCCACTGGTAATGTCTTCCATATCGACTGCAGATGATGGCATGTATGACACTGTTGTGCGGCGTAAAAAATTGTGTAGCAAACAGCAGCACTCCACAATAATGTCCACTCTTTCAACTGCTACATTCATAGCAGTGTGGAAGATTCGAAATCTACTGGCCATAATGCCAAAGGCATTTTCAACCACCCGTCTTGCCCTTAACAGGCGATAATCGAAGATCCTCTGTGGAGCTGTTAAATTACGTAAAGGGTAAGGTTTCAAAAGATGTTCATGTAGAGCAAATGCGTCATCCCCAATAAAAACAAAATTCAGTCCTTCCACAGTCTCAGTCTCCTTTCAATCTGTTCATGAACTCACTCCGCTGTATTACTCCTCCATCAGAGTTTCTTCCATTTTTCCCTATGTCCAGGTATATAAATTTGTATTTTGCATTCACGATCGCCATTAAGATTATGATAAAGAATCCTTTATAATTAAAATAAAAACTATCCTGAATTGGCTGGTGGGGTGATCCTTACATGTTTCCCGTCAATTGCACCACCACAATTTGGGAAATTCCACATATCCTGGAATTCTTTGCCAATGTCTTTCCATTCCTGGGAATTTGTGGGAAACTGTTGGTAAAAAGACATACAAATATTTAGCATTAACATGATTTATTAATGTTAAACACATTTTATTATAGGATACTCTAAGCCCAGTACCACAGCAGCCTGGGCCATCAGGTCTGAGGACTCAGAGAGGGAAAAGAAGAAAGGATTCACATTATGACACTGCTAGTTTGCTGAAGGATGCATCATCCATTATGGAACAAAAAGATGATGAATGTGATGCTGTGGGTTATCTTGTTGCACACAAGTTACGTAGGATGTCCATGCAACAGCGAGATTTGTTTGAATCACTGCTACATAAAATGATTGGTATTGGACCAAAGGGACATCTTACCCCTAATACTGATCTTATTGGGTATCAGGGATGTCCATCTCATTCACCTGTACCATCTGTCCCGAACTGGCAGATGACTAATCTGTCCCAACAAGGAAGCGCAAGCTGGGCAATGCACCAAGAACCACATCAAGGTCCATGGTTTTCGTGAGCAACAATACACTAATCTTTGACTATAATTAAACAAAATCTGGATTGTGATATCTGTTGTTCATGTTGCATTTGAAACGGTCATTGTTAATCAAATATTAAGTTTGAATAAAAATATATTCTGTTTCCCATTGTCTATTTTTGTATATGGATTGTGTATAGATTTCTGCACATTTTAGACACATTACTCATATTGAAATTGAATTGCATATGTACTTTTATGTAATATCATTCAGACAGTTCATCATGTTTATTTTTTTTACCTTTAAATACTGTGGTTGTAGCACCTTTATTAGGGCCTCACACATCTCCGGTATTATTCGACCTAATGATTGGGCTGAAATTCCAGTGGAAAACTTCAAGTCTTCAAAAGACCTGCCTGTTGCCAAGAAACGGAGGGTTGCCATAAGCCTCTCGTCTGCGCCGGTAGCCTTTCTCATACAGGAGTCTTGTTTGGTTATATGTGGCCGAACATACGATAACAGCATCTCAAATGACTCCTGTGTCATACGTAAATAATTACGATAATCCTCAGGATTATTTTCCCTCGGATTTGTCAAAAGATTTACATGTGAGAATTTCTCACGCTGCAGGAGCCAGTTTTTGGACTACACTCTGCCCTTCCTCCTAATTCTTCTTTTTTTCTTCTCCTCCTCCAAGGCTATTATTCCAATTACCAAGGCTGCAATTTTCTGCTTTCTATTGGACCTCTTGAAAGGCATTTTAGACGAACAAACGACCGTGCGCTGCAATGAACGACTGCTCTTTTCGTATTTGGCGCGACCCGACTTTTGACAGTAGGGGGTGTGTTTAAAAGGTCACAGAAGATTACATCACTTCCTCTATGAAAAAAGGGTGGTGGTGTCTGCGCTGTGAAAGTGGGGTAGGGAAGTATCCCAAGTGACTGGGTGAATGCATGTGGTAAGGGAAGGTGAACTTAGAACAACATGATACCCAACATAATGTGATAAACAGTAATAAAACACAATAAATCACAGTGAAGGTGACTCCAAATAAAGTGACAGATACACTAACCCGTGCAGTGTAGGACCAATAAAGGCTATGCAATAAAGAAACTTAACACACAGTGCTAGACCAAAAAATGCTGTAAGACCAGAAAGAGAATGCCTCTGGATAAACAAAAATAAAAATAAAGTCTCTCTTAAAAAATCCCATATATCCAAGAAAGTCCAAGGATGAAATTGTGATGCCAGGAAAGGGTGTTAGCAATAGACACCTCAGGTGGTCCCTAGCTCCTCACCTCAAGGCTATTGCACGGATAGTCTAAAACACCACCTCCAAGGGGGGGGGGGGGAGTGGTACCTCAGTGGGACGAGCAGCAGTAATACTCCTCAGCAGTAAAAATAAAGCAGATTGGAAGCGGGTTAAAGTACAGTACAGGGAACGTCTATTCAGACAGCATGTATCACACATACATCCACTCACCAGGAGGTGATGGATGGTGGGCCTATCTCCCACGAACAGCGAGTTCGTACTTGGTCCAGCGATTGGGTCAGGTTTTCACTCTTCTATGGAAGGGCCAGATGATCACTCGGGACAATGAGAGCCTCAAACAGCGTGCATGGTGGAAAGACAGACCATAGCGCAATCCCGCAAGGTAAAAACACGTTTAATAAACATAAAGTCGCACTCACAGTTAAAACGATCCAATATGGGGCATAAACAGAACAGATGTCAGGTGGATCTCTCTGCGTCAGGCATGTGGATTCTGAGGCTCCTCGATCCCTACGCGTCTCGTCACACCACGTGACTTCCTTAGGGGATAGTGCTAGTGAGACTTGCATATCTTAAATACACCGCCTGGATGTCTGCTATACTGGGCGCATGGCAGCCATTTTTCCGTGGCCCGCACTCATAATTAGGTAACTGATATTCGCTACAGTGGCCGCCATCTTGCCTGGGTCACTTCCTATTGGTAGGTAGGAGTGGCTCCAGAGTCAGACTTCCTCTATGGTATGAAAACATTGCGTTTTCGCGCTCGATTTTCGTACGTAATTGATGGTACACTCGCATGCTTTTGTGAGCGCCGCGTTCGTTTATCGCTCGACGGCTCGTTCGAAATTTGAATCGTGTATGGCCTGCTTTAGTGTAAGTATAAGAGTTTCATCCCTATAAAAGGAATTTTAATAATGTGCATTTCTTGTGTTTGAAATACTATACTTACCCTTTTCCACATCCTCCTCGGTGGGTGGCACTGGGTGATCCTTATCAAAAATCGGCTACCGTGGTGCTTTCTTGGATCAGATCCTCAATGGTTTTCCCGTCGTTGGCCACATTCTTCACTGGCTGATCCTCGCCAGATTCTGCTCTTTATGGACTCCCGGATGAGATCCTCCAAAACGAATGTAGTCTGTACATGGAAAAAATAGGAAATTGTGAATAAATTAATTAATTTATTGTAAGTAGAAGAGTTTTAACCCTATAATGGGAATTTCAATAATGTGTATTTCTTGTGTTTGAAATACTATACTTACCGTTTGCCATATACTCCTCGGTGGATGGCACTTGGTGATCCTTATCAGATCCTTAATACCTTTCCCGTCGTTGATCACATTCTTCACCGGCTGATCCTCGCCAGAATCAGCTCTTTTCGTGGACTCCCGGATGACATCCTCCAAACTATTGTACTGTACATGAAAAAAAAAAAAAAGAGGAAATTGTGAATAAAATGATCAATTTAGTGTAAATAAGCAGTTAATGAGATGATTCTATACAATGAAAAAAATTGTTTTATAGGGGAATACTAGAGCCGTTTCCTCTCTATAAAGAGAATTTTCATCCAGAATAATTATATTGGTGATTAGTAAACAATTGGGGACCCAGAGAAATGAATCTTTCTGGGTATTTTATAAAAGGTACTATAAAGTATAAGCCCCTCTGAGTTGTTTCCATCTGTGTCCCATTTAAGAGATTTCCCCTTACTCCCTATCCTAAAACGCACAGCAGGAAGTTAGAGAAAATGCATTCTAAGAGTTGCCACAGGAACAGAAGTGTTTCTTTAGGTAGATCTTACCTTTCTGACCTACAGTGACAATGGTCATCAGGACAAAGACAAAATACATCTCCATAATGTGGATACAGGCAGAAATTAAAATCTGACAGAGGTTCCTCTCTTTCTCTACTCCAGAAGAAGGTTTTGACTTTATATACAGAAAGGGACCAATTTAAATTGAAGAGTGGGTTTTGACCTATACTACACTGAAGTATGCCCATTGCAGCCCACATTTTATGGCCTGTTTGCAAAATGCAGACTGCAGTGTGGAGCCTGCTTTGCCCTATGGAGTTCTCTCTGCTTAAAGGATGAGTTCACCTCTTGGAAAAAAAAAAATATTAAATGCACATCATTTTGCAGGAAAATAAAATTGTACATTTATAAAAAAAAATCCTAAGGAGCCTGGAAAGCATTTCACTTGTGATCAGTGGATCCGAGGAGGTACAATGCCAGACACCTACAGACAAGTCCTGTAGCTTTCAGCCTATATCTTGATATGAGTTGGCAGTTTACAACCTGCAGGGCTTGTGAATGGATTATAAGGCCTCTCATCAGCAACCTTGCAGTCCATTCAGAACTTCAGACTGTCAGCTGCAAAGGCTGATGGTACATGTAGTTGAAGGCATTCAAGGAAATGTCATCCGGTTGAGCAGGGCCAGCCGAGATTCAAAACATGTATTATGGGCAGCCGAAATGTACAACCAGATTTTCTATGAGATTATTGCTAGCAATAATCACTGTATTCTCCCATCGATGACAGTGACATGTCCCCATGGGAGGGATTCCCCTGTAAACACTGTCTGTGTTGATGGGGGAATAGGGTGATTTTCTCTCCTGTAATCCCATGGTTGCAAGAAAGAAAAGTGCTCCATCTATGGCCGGCCTTAGTGTAATGTGTATGATAGTCAGAGTTTGTAATGCTTACCATTCCTTGGCGTCTCCACTACACCTGCTGGTGTAGATTGTTCATTCCTCATGTCTCCAACTATAACAGAAAAATAAACAGCGTTAGTACAACAAAGACTTGACAATTTTATTTACAATCCTAGAAACAATTATAAAAACAAATACATTTGGACAAATCAAGAAAAATATGACATTTATATACAATATAACTTCAGCTACCTATATGTGTGAATATAATATATAAATGCGTTTATAAATAAAGTAATGGAATATTAGATCCCAGAGACCCCTTATTTAATAGGACAATTTAATTATTGGACCAAAGGAACACAGAGGCTTACTATCTATCCCATAGGTGGCATTGGTGGGCACTGAGAATTGGCACTAATAGGTGGCATTGATAGGTGGCAGTGATGGGCACAGATAGGTGGGACTGAAAGGCAGCACTGCTAGGTGACACTGATGAGGCACTGACTGGCACCACTGGTGGGCATTGATAGGTGGCAGTGATGAGCACTGATAGGTGGTACCGATTGGCACTGCCAGGTGGCACTGGTGGACACTGTGGGTACTGGCAAGCGGTACTGTTGGGCACTAATGAGGCTGATGTGCCTCTTTCACTGGGGACCGATGTCCTTAAACAGGAGCCGGTGATCGCTTTATTTTCTCCTGACGCTGTCAGCGCGAGGAGAAAAGAAAACCGATTACTGAGCTTTGTTTACATCGCGTGATCAGCTGTCATTGGCCGACAGGTGATCACGTGGTAAGGGACCGGCCCCTTACTCGGATCTAGACGGGGCGCGTGCAAAGGGGAGGATGTCTATTGACGTCCTCCCAGCAATTGGGGTCCGCGCTGTAGCCGTCATTCGGCTATAGCGTGGGCGCCTAGTCGTTAACATGTAATGGTGTACCTAAACAAAATTTGCATCCTTTTTTCCCCACAAAGAGAGCTTTCTTTTGATAGTATTTGATTGCCTCTGCGATTTTTTTTTTTTTGCGATATAAACGGAAAAAGACCAAAACCAAAAAAAAAAAAAAAAAAAAAGATTTTCTACTTTTTGTTTTAAGAATAATCCAATAAACTCAATTTTAGTCATACATTTAGGCCAAAATGTATTCAGCCACATGTCTTTGGCAAAACAAATGTCAATAAGCGTATATTAGGCATGTGCATTTGTTTTTGTCCGAATGCATTTTCGTCTGAATTTCGACTATTTCCGCTATCGTTTTAACAAACGAAAACAAACGCGCAGAATCCGAAATCAGAAAAATCAGACATAAAAAATGCTTTTATTTTAGTTTTCATTGCTGCAACAGTTCCATATAGATAGGAGATTCGACATGACGTTGACAATAGCGATCTGTGTCTATCGAACCTGCGGTTGAATGTACCCAACTTTAAGGCCACGTACACACGATCGGTTCAAACCGATGAGAAGGGTCTGACGTAGAACACAACGACGTGCTGAAAAAACTAAGTTCAATGCTTCCAAGCATGAGTCGACTTGGTTCTGAGCATGCAGGGTTTTTTGAACCGATGCTTTTGCATACCAACGATCGGTTTGGACTGATGGTCAGGTGTCGGATTTTAAAGCAAGTTTTAAAACGTTGGTCCGACGGACGACAGACCGATGGGCCGTACACACGGTCGGTTTGGACCGATGAAACTGGACTTCAGTCCATTCTCATCGCTTTGAACCGATCATGTGTACGCGGCCTCACTCTATTAGTCCAAGATTATTCTACATAGAGAGAAATGATTTGACATAGAGAGGAAAGATTCTACATTAGGCCTCGTACACACGATAGGATAGCCAGAGGACAACGGTCTGATGGACCGTTTTCATCGGTCAAAACCAATCGTGTGTGTGCCCCATAGGTTATTTAACCTTAGGTAATAAAAAAAAGCCAACTTGCTTTAAAATTAACCTATGGACTCCTAACCGACAGGTCAAAACCGATGGTTAGTAGGCATGACCATCGGTTAAAAATCCATGCATGCTCAGAATCGACGCATGCTTGGAAGCATTGAACTTCATTTTTTTTCAACACGTTGTGTTTTACATCACCGCGTTCGGATACGATCGTTTTTTTAACTGATGGTGTGTAGGCACATCAGACCATCAGTCAGCTTCATCGGTTAACCCCTGAAAACGGTCCTTCAGACCGCTCTCTTAGAATGGACTGATCGTGTGTACAAGGCTTAATAGAGACAGTGTTGGGGTAGACCATTCGACATGAACGACAAAGATTTGACGAAGCAGCAAAAAACATACAAACGTCAAATCTGTCATTAAAAGCTTATGGTGGCTGTCAAATGTTCTAAGAAGATTCGACAGAGCAGCTAAACTTTACGACACCGCAATCGTACAATTCCGGTCAAATGCTCGGCCCATAGGCTATATTGAATTTGAATGTTGGTTGACCAGTAATAATAATTTATAAATACATTTACTACTAGTGTCATACAACATTAGAGTTCTTCTATAGCTTGTAGGTGGAACATTCGACCGGAAATGTACGATTGCGGCGTCGTACAGTTTAGCTGCTCTGTCAAATCTTCTTAGAACATTCGACAGACACCATAAGCCTTAGACATGTGCACACTGAAATATTTTCTTTCAGAATTTCGTTTTCGTCCGAAAAATACATTTAGTCACTCCCAAAATTCGTATTTATTTTTTTTCGTTAAATGCATTCGTCCCAAAATCAGAATTAAGGTCAAATCTGTCATTGAAATTTTATGGGTGTCCATCGAATGTTCTAAGAAGATTTGACAAAGAAGCTAATTTGTACGACGCCGCGATCGTACATTTCCAGTCAAGTGTTTCACCTACAAGCTATAGAAGAATTCTAATGTTGTATGACACTAGTAATAATAATATTTATAAATTATTATTACTAGTCAACCAACATTCAAATTCTTCTATAGCCTATGGGTCGAGCATTTGACTAGAAATGTATGATTGCGGCGTTGTACACCTTAGCTTCTTAGAACATTCAACAGACACCATAAGCCTTCAATGACAGATTCGATGTTTGTATGTTTTTCGCTGCTTCGTGGAATCTTTGTCGTTCATGTCGAATGGTCTACCCCGACACTGTCTCTACAATGTCAAATCTTTACTCTCTATGTAGAATAATCTTGGACTAATGGATACATTCGACCACATGTTCAATAGACACAGATTGTTATGGTCAGTATCATGTCGAATCTTTTATTTATATCGAACTGTTGTAGCAACTAAAACGAAAATAAAGCATTTTTTTTTATGTCGGATCTTTCGGATTTCCGATTCTGCACAATCTTTTTTGTTTGTTAAAACGATAATGAAAATAGCCGAAATTCGGATGAAAATGCATTTGAACGAAAACAAATTCACATGTCTATTAAGCCTTCAATGACAGATTTGACCTTAATTCAGATTTTCGGACGAATGCATTTTTTTAACGAAACGCACAAAAAAAAAAAAAAAACACGAATTTCTGGAGTAACTAAATAAATAAATTTTTCGGACAATAACGATTTTCTGAAACAAAATATTTCAGTGTGCACATGTCTACTATTCAATTTTGTGCATGACATCTACTGTATTTCTCTTGGCTCTAACTATTATTCACCATGACCTAGCAAAAATGGGCATGCATATTTCTAAGATACCCACCTATAAACTTGCAAAATGCCAGATCCTTAGCACATCTATCTCTAGATCAAGTTGAGAGTAAGAACTCATTGGCCTCCTCTCTTACTCCATGTAGATAGTGTCCTTGGTTGGAATTAATCCTAGCTAGGTTTCTAATGGCTCATCCTGATAAGCATTTTTGTCAAACTCAGCATTTGACCTGCTTTTGCCTGCAGTTCAGAAACCTCAATAGGACTTCTTGCATTTGACAAAATGCAAAGCAAGTCATACTCCGCCTTTGAACTGGATTGTATCCTACAGTATTCTACTCTTTTGAAGTCAGTGGGGTTTTGCTGACCTGTGTTTGATGTGCGTTTCAAACACACTTCAAATAAAGGATAACAACGTCCCTCTGCATAATGTTGCCAGTCATCTCTATCCATCAAATCTATTTATATCTTTCTATTTAATTATCCCCTGAGTGCCGGTTCACACAGGGGCAAGCCGACTTGCAGCGCGACTTCGCAAGGTGATTTGGAGGCGACTTCAGCATGACTTTGAGCAACTTACAACGCGACTTGAAGTTGCCTCCAGGACAGGCAACTTTGGCTGTGGCCAATCACAGAATAATCAGCTCTGTGGGAGGGAGGGGTTTGTCTGGATAAACTATTTTCTTTTTCTGTCGGAGAAACTTCAGTAGTGTACATTAAGACAGCTCTCATTCACTTCAATGGAATTTCTTGGGGCAACTTGAGGTCTGACAAGTCAGATCCCAAGTCGCTGTAGTGTAAACTGGCACTAAGGGGGAAGATGTGGGGGGCTTTTTACCACTCTTGCTTTGGGCCCTCCCTCCCCCCCCCGATATCTCATTCCAGCCAGGGGCGGATCAAAAGTCTAGTTTCGGAAGGGGCACTACCAGAAAATTTTACAGGCAATTTGTCGTGGCAATGGCTGGTGTTGGCCCTTCAATCATCACGGCGCCATGGTTGATATGGTGTCAGGATGATTGAAGCGCATTATTACATTGTAATATAAAATTAAATAGTTCAACTCGCCATAATGCAGATACAGTGGGAGCCTTGAGCGTGTCACTTGCCACATCCCCTGCCACCAGATGTGGTCTGTCATTTGCCAATGTCTCCTGCCACAAGATGTGTCCCAGAGCGAGGGCGGGCAGGGAGAGATGATGTCAGAAAGCCACTGTCCATTAGAATATGCAACCAAAGTGATGTTGCATTGCTGCCATCTTGGTACACCCACACTTGTCCACTGTAAGCCTAGAGTTAGAAGTCGGCAAGTGGACATATACCCACTCGAGACTTGCTTTCCAAACTCAGCTTATATAGTGAAATATAAGTTGAGTTTAGAAGCAAGACTCCTAATGCCGGTTACACAGGACCGTTTTTCATGACTAGAAAATAGGGTTGTCCCGATACCGAGTATTTGCGGGAGTACTTGTACTCCCGCAAATACCCCCGATGCCTAATCCGGATACTTTTCTTTTTTCCGGAGTGGGGGCGGAGAGAGGACAGAGAGCGGGCGGAGAGGGGGCGGGAACCGATCGCAGAGGAGACTGAGGGGGCAGGGAGGAAGGCGGAGTGGAGGAGGAGAGGAAGTCGGAGAGGAAGCAAAGAAGAAAGCGGAGAGCAGAGCAGTCCCCAGGTATGTATAAAATCACACTGGATCATTGGAGAGCTGCTGCTGCTGCCGCCGTCTAGCTGTTCGGCGCTTAAGCCAGGGAACATAACAGCTTTCATTTGAATAGCTGCTGTTCCCTGCCGCGCGTCGTCATGGCCCCTCCCCCTTGTTGGGCACTTTTCCCAGGATTGGACAGGTGATCTGTCTATAAAAGTGCCCGGACAAGGGGGAGGGGCCATGACGACGCGCGGCAGGGAACAGCAGCTATTCAAATGAAAGCTGTTATGTTCTGCTGAGCGCCGAACAACTAGACGGCGGGGGAGACATAACTGCATATGAGGGGGGAGACATGGCTTCATATGGGGGGCAGACATGACTGCATATGAGGGGGAGTCATGGCTTCATATGGGGGGGGAGACATGACTGCATATGAGGGGGAGACATGGCTTCATATGGGGGAAAAATATGACTGCATATGAGGGGGGAGTTATGGCTGCATTTGGGGGAAGACATGGCTGCATATGGGGGGGAGTCATGACTGCATATGAGGGGGAAGACATGGCTTCATATGGGGGGAGACATGACTGCATTTGGGTGGGGGAGTCATGGCTTCATATGGGGGGAAACATGGCTGCATATGGGGGGGGACACAAGGCTGCATTTGGGGCGCATGGCTGCATTTAAAAAAAAGTATCGGTATTCGGAATCGGCAGGTACATAAAAAAAAAGTATCGGTACTTGTACTCGGTCCTAAAAAAGAGGCATTGGGACAACCCTACTAGAAAAATGCCGTTTTTAAACTGGTCATTAAAAACGATCGTGTGTAGGCTCCAGAGCATTTTTCTTGACGTGAAAAATGGGCATTAAAAATGTAGAACATGCTCTATTTTTTCTCAACGTTTTTCACGTCGTGAAAAATGGTCGTGTGTATGCTTTAACCACGGGGAAAAAAAATGTGCATGCTCAAAAGCAAGTTATGGAAAGGGAAATTTGCATAATCAAGCCCAAAGGGTGGCACCATTCGAATGGAACTACCCCTAGTGCCGTTGTCACCGCGCTTTGCTCAACCATGTTTTTTTCATGATCGTGTGTATGCAAGGCAGGCTTGACAAGAATCACGTAGAGCAGGGGTCTCCAAAATGCGGCCCGAGGGCCAGATGCGGCCCTTCGCTAACCTTTATGTGGCCCTTGGAGTACTATACCTGCTAATTATATGAGGCAATATTCTTCCTACTGACACCAACGATGGGGCACTATATCGTTCACTGATACCAATTATGGGTTAATATTACTCCTACTAAAACCAAAATGATGGGGCATTACTTCTCCTGTCCTACTGACCACAAACCCATTTTTTCCCACTGATTCTGGGCCCGAGACATTTACTACTGACCACAAACCCATTTTTTCCCACTGATTCTGGGCCCGAGACATTTACTACTGACCACAAACCCATTTTTTACTACTGACCACAAACCCATTTTTTCCCCCATTGATTTTGGGCCTGAGACATTTTTTCACTGGCCACAATCCGGCCCCCTAAATTCTAAAGGATAGTAAACTGGCCCTTTGTTTGACAAGTTTGGAGACCCCTGACGTAGAGAAAAACTGTTCTTTTCCATGACATTAAAAACAGTCATGTGTACACAGCATAACTCTAGGCTTACTGTGGACAAGTGAGGGTGTACCAAGATGGCCACGACACAATGTCACTTCAGTTGCATATTCAGATGCGTAGCAGCAGCTTCCTGACAGATCACCTGCCTGCTCACTCAGTGACACGCCAGCCCACTCACCAGCCTTACCGCCCGGCATGATTGCTCACTCACCAGCCTGCCCATCCTCTCGCTCACCCGCCGGCAATCACTCGCTCATTTTCTCGGGGGGAGCAATTGCCCTGTGCCCCCCCCCCCCCGAATCCGCCCCCGAGTCCAGCTATGCCTTGGGACAACTGCAGCTCTAAATACAACAAACACTACACAGATCGCTCTGTATTTTGTGTGGCACAAATCACAAGAACACATTTCAATAAATCATGTAAAATGTATGCGGCTCTTTATCCAATTAATGATGCCATTATTCAGATTAATGAGATATTGACTGTTTACAGTTTGCAAGATATTTGTTCTCCGTGCAAACTCATAAGAGTGCATGTCTGCTTATAGATCAGTATTAGGTTGGGGTCATTAGTGAGAAAGGCTTTTAGAGCAGCATAAATTGGCATAGATTATTCTAGAGAGAATTTAGAATGTTCTTTATAGACCTGATTAATCTACATCTGTTTACCTCACTCAGTAAAATATGAAAAATAGGCATCATTCACAGGACTATATAATGATTCTGAATGTGTTTTATTGTATTTAACTAGTTGCCACCCGCCCGCCGTCATATTACTGCGGGAAGTCGGCACGCCTGGGCGAGAGCCCGTAGCTATACTTTGGGCGCTTGAACGGCAAGAGGGAGCGTGCCTCCCTGCCGTTCCCGACGATCAGATTCGCTTCAGAACTGATCACTCATCAGGTCCAGGCCAATAAAATCTGGCCTGGACCTGGTGATCACTCTCAGCCAATGGTTGTCTTCCCCTGTCAATGTTTTGTAAACATTGACATAGGAAGTGCTGCTCCTCTCCCTCGTGTCGGTCTTTTCGTTCCAGACCGAGAGGGAGAGAGCATCTAAACGTGAATTGCACAACACCACACTGACACCAGGTCACATAGGTACACATTTAACCCCCCGATCACCCCCTGATCACCCCCCACATTAACCCCTTCACTACCTGTCACTGTGTCACCCAGTACAGCAATCAGATTTTTTTGATCGCTGTACAAGTGTCATTAGTGACTAAAATAATTGTTAGGGTAATTAGTCTTAGGCCCTAATAAGTCTAGGGACCCCCCCAATAAAGGTTTAACCCCTTGATTACCCCGTCACTAGTGATCACAGTATAAGTGTCACGGGTGACGCAGTTTAGCTAATTTTTTTTTGTAGCGTCAAGGCACCCGCCATATTTTTTGCAATAAAGTTTTAACCCGATTGCCCGGCGGGTGGTCAAAGTTTGGTTTTAGCGCCAGATAGGGTCTGCGTCGCCCCAGGCAGCGTCAGATTAGTGCCAGTAGTGCTAACACCCACGCACGCACCATACACCCCCCTTAGTGGTATAGTATCTGAACTGATCGATAGCTGATCAGATTTATACTAGCGTCCCCTGCAGTTTAGGGTTCCCAAAAATGCATTGTTAGTGGGATCAGCCCAGATACCTGCTAGCACCTGCATTTAGCACCTTTGCCTAGCCCACCCAAGTGCAGTATCGATCGATCAGTCACTGACACAAAACACAAAAACACATTACTGCAGCGTTCGCAGAGTCAGGCCTGATCTCTGCGATCGATAACAGTTTTTTGGTAGCGTTTAACTCAGTCGCTAACAGGTCAGATGCTTTTTTTTTCCCCTGTGAATCTTACTACTGTACCCCTAAATTTAGAGCCCAAAATGGCAAATCGAAGGTACAGTGGTGAAGAGGCCTACTTGTTTCTGAGCCTGACAAATAGCGAGGAGGAGGTCACGCATCTGTCAAATTCTGGCTCAAAATACGATCCTGTAGACGACAGTGGCTCCCTGACAGATGGCTCCGACGACGGAGTTGTGGTCCCTGCTAGGGTCAGGTGTACCAGACCCAGATCTTCTGCTGTTGCTGAGGTGCAAGAACTGCAGGGCTCTCGTATGGAGCAGAGAGCCAGTACTAGCGCCGCTATTCCTTCTGGTGAACTGGCAAGCACCAGCGGCCTAGTACATTATGGTCATACATCCAGCACTGCAGTAACACTTGGTGACGTGGCGAGTCTCATAATTGCAGTTCAAGCTGGCAAGCACAAGTAGTGACCCGCTGCCACCAAGAAGAAGAAGACAAAGACATGCCCCTCCTGCCCATAGTGCCCTTCCTGCTGCATTCGCCAATCCTGATTGGGTACCCACCACTTCTGCAGCACACGTACTTCCCCCATTCACTGGCCAACCCGGAATTCAGGTGGAAACAGTTGATTTTACATCACTGGATTTTTATTCACTGTTTTTTCACGGAAGATCTCTATAGATCTATTGTGGACCAAAGCAATTTGTATGCTGGTCAATACATCGCCACTAATCCCCAGCTGTCCCTTGCCAGAGATTGGAAGCCAATTACGGTTTCCGAATTTAAGAAATTTCTGGGCCTTACCCTCATCATGGGCATGACTAAAAAGAGTGAGCTGCGGTTGTATTGGTCCAAGCTCCCAGTTCACTATATGCCCATTTTCTCTGCCTCCATGACCAGGACACGATACGAGCAGATCTTGCGGTTCATGCATTTCAGTGACAATGAACACTGTCGACCTCGGGGAGACCCTGGATTCGATCGGCTCTACAAAATTTGGCCCCTCGTAAACCACTTCAACGAACGGTTTGCAGCCTTGTATTAACCCCATCAAGTTGTCTGTGTTGATGAGTCCCTGATTAAGTTTTCTGGTCGCTTGTCTATCAAACAAAACAAGCGTGCCAGATACGGGGTCAAGACGTATAAGTTCTGTGACAGGGCAACAGGCTATACATCTAGCTTTATGGTCTACGAGGGAAAAGACAGTCACGTAGAGCCGGAGAATTGCCCAGATTACATAGGGAGTGCTGGTAGGATAGTGTGGGAATTGGGGTACCACTTGTACGTGGACAATTATTGCACAAGTGTGCCACTTTTTAGTCATCTTTTTGATTATGGGATTGGTGCATGTGGCACCATGTGACCTAATCGCTTCCCCCAATGGCTTGTAGAATCCCGTCTTAGTCGGGGGGAGAGAGCCTGCTTACAGTGTAATAATTTGTTAGCAGTGAAGTGGAGGGATTCACGGAATGTTTTCGTTTTGTCCACGCTTCACGCAGACACGGCAGTCCAAATTCCTATGGCAACTGGTGTTGTAGAGAAACCCCTCTGTATCAACGAGTACAACCTTAACATGGGAGGGGTGGACCTCAATGACCAGTTGTTGGCGCCGTACCCAATTGCCCGTAAGGCGAGACGCTGGTACAAAAAAAAGTGTCTGTATTTGTTTCAATTGGCTTTGCTGAACGCTCATGTGCTATACAGAGCTTCAGGACAGACTGGATCCTTTCTAAAATTCCAGGAAGCCCTTCTGTTTCCAGACGGTGCTGTGCCCCACCTTCCCAACACAAATGCAGTGAGCCGGCTGTATGAGAGGCATTTTCCTTTTATCCTCCCTGGTACCCCTGCCCAAAGAACCCACCAAAGAAGATGTCGTGTCTGCAGCAAACTCGGATTTAGGCGCGACACCCGCTTTATTGTCCCGACTGTCCTGACCAACCTGGTCTCTGCATTGGTGAATGTTTCAAACGCTACCACACACTAGTTGAGTATTAGCGTAGGGTACGGCACCACACAGTCCTAGGCACACTAACACAGGGTCTCGGAAGATGTGATGGCCATCACATTTTGAGAGACCATAATCTGCAACGCTCAGTTTACGTTTTTTATAAAAGTGATTTTTTTTTTTTTTTTTTAATAAAAAATCCAAAAATAGTTGTGGTTGTATTTTTCTCCTCTCTTTGTTGTTCTCTTATGTTCACCCTCTACTGTCCACTCACTATTGTTCTATATCTATTCTCTCTATTTTTACAATATTTTATAGTATTTGCTTTGCAGGTATGGTATGTTATACTGTAATGTTTTATTGTTAACCATCATTTGCTTAGCAGGTACGCCATTCGGTAGCATCGCGGATTTATTTAGTGTGACAGCAACAGCGTTTGCTCCCACGATATATTAAGCCGCGACTCCAACACTGTGGGAGGTGATTTCACCACCACAGTTAAAAAAAGAGCATACATGCCGAAGCTTAGGGGCATCAGGGGCGGAGGAGCGATTTTGCTCCTAATGCCGCGTACATACGATCGAAATTCCGTCGGAAGCTTGCCCGTGGAAAATTCCGACCCTGTGTATGCGCCATAACTTTTTATGCGGCGTACATACATGTGTGAGCGGCATAACTTTTTTTGCGGGAGGATGCCCCCATGCTTCGGCATATATAACTGGTACATGTATGCCCATCATTAGAAGTGGGTGGATGAAGGGAGATATTCTAATGGTGGGCATACCCACCGAGCAATCTTTTTTTCGTTCAGCCAACAATACATGTCCAACAAGAACCATCAACGTATGGTATGTTGCTGGATTTTGAATGGTTATACCAGAATGATGCCTGCGGGTTTAGGTACAGTGTCATCTTGGTATCATTGTTTTCAGCCAGCGGTCGGCTTTCATGTATAAGCAATTCTAGTGGCCAATTAGCCTCTAGACTGCTTTTACAAGCAGTGGGAGGGAATGTCCCCTCCCCCGATATAAACCGCGCCATTGGGAAAGTGGGAAAACATTTTATCACACCGATCTTGGTGTGGTCAGATGCTTTAAAGGCAGAGGAGAGATCTAGGTTCTAATAGACCCCAATTTTTTCAAAATAGAGTACCTGTCACCAACTATTGCTATCATAGGGGATAATTACATGCCATAAAATAATAAAAAAAAGTAAGGAACAGGTAAAAATAAAATTAAAAAAGCAAAATAAATAATAATAAAAAAAATAAAAAAAAACATCCCTGTCCCCCCCTGCTCTTGCGCAAATGCGAACGCAAGCGTTGGTCTGGAGTCATATGTAACAGCAATTGTACCATGCATGTGAGGTATCGCCGCGAAGGGCAGATTGAGGGCAGTAATTTTAGCAGTAGACCTCCTCTGTAAATCTAATGTGGTAACCTGTAGAGGCTTTTAAAAAATGTATGTAGCTTGTCACCACTGCGCATTTGTGCGCAATTTTAAAGCATGTCGTGTTTGGTATCTATGTACTCAGCCTAAGATCATCTTTTTTATTTCATCAAACATTTGGGCAATTTAGTGTGTTTTAGTGCATTCAAATAAAAAAATATGTATTTTTGGCCAAAAAAATGTTTTTGAAAAATCGCTGCGCAAATACTGAGTGGAAAAAAAAAATGCAACACCCACCATTTTAATCTGTAGGGCCTTTGCTTTAAAATGATATATAATGTTTGGGGCTTCAACGCAATTTTCTTGCAAAAAAAATAAATAAATATGTTTTCATGTAAACAAAAAGTGTCAGAAAGGGCTTTGTCTTCAAGTGGTTAGAAGAGTGGGTGATGTGTAATATAAGCTTCTAAATGTTGTGCATATAATGCCAGGACATTTCAAAACCCCCCCAAATGACCCCATTTTGGAAAGTAGACACCCCAAGCTATTTGATGAGAAGGATGTAGAGTCAATGGAATATTTTATATTTTGACACAAGTTGTGGGAAAGAGAATTATTATTATTATTATTTTTTTTGCACAAAGTTGTCACTAAATGATATATTTCTCACACATGCCATGGTTATATGTGGAATTACACCCCAAAATACATTCTGCTGCTTCTCCTGAGTACAGGGATACCACATGTGTGAGACTTTTTGGGAGCCTAGCCGCGTACGGGACCCCAAAAACCAATCACCGCCTTCAGGCTTTCTAAGGGTGTACTTTTTTGATTTCACTCCTTACTGTCCATCACAGTTTGAGGCCAAGGAATGCCCAGATGGCACAAACCCCCCCCCCCCCCAAATGACCCCATTTTGGAAAGTAGACACCCCAACCTATTTGCTGAGAGGTATGGCGAGTATTTTGCAGATCTTGCTTTTTGTCACAAAGATTTGAAAATGTAAAAAAAAAAATCTATCTTAATTTTCAAAAATAAATGAGCGCTGTAAAATACTGACTCACCATGCCTCTCAGCAAATAGCTTGGGTGTCCACTTTCCAAAATAGGGTTATTTGCGGCGGTTTAGTGCCATCTGGAAATTCCATGGCCTCCGAAACTGCGATAGGCAGTGAGGAGTGAAATCAAAAATGTATGCCCTTAGAAATCTTGAAGGCGGTGATTGGTTTTCAGGGTCCCGTACGCGGCTAGGCTCCCAAAAAGTCTCACATGTGGTATCCCCATACTCAGGAGAAGCAGTAGAATGTATTGTGGGGTGCAATTCCACATATGCCCATGGCATGTGTGAGCAATATATCATTTAGTGGCAACTTTGTGCAAAAAAAAAAATTGTCATATTCCAGCAACTGGTGGCAAAATATAAAATATTCCATGGACTCAACATGCCTCTCAGCAAATAGCTTGGGGTGTCTACTTTCCAAAATGGGGTCATTTGGGGGGGGGGGGGGGTTGTGCTATTTGGGCATTTTATGGCCTTCAAAACTGTGATAGGTAGTGAGGAGTGAAATCAAAATCTTGCGCCCTTAGAAATCCTGAAGGCTGTGCTTGGTTTTCGGGGCCCCGTACGTGGCTAGGCTCCCAAAAAGTCCCACACATGTGGTATCCCCATACTCAGGAGAAGCAGCAGAATGTATTTTGGGGTGCAATTCTACATATAACCATGGCATGTGTGAGCAATATATCATTTAGTTACAACTTTTTGTTTTTCTTTTCTTTTTTTTTTGTCATTATTCAATCACTTGGTACAAAAAAAAAATATTCAGTGGGCTCAACATGCCCCTCAGCAATTTCCTTTGGGTGTCTACTTTCCAAAATGGGGTCATTTGGGGGGGGGTTTTGTACTGCCCTGCCATTTTAGCACCTCAAGAAATGATAGGCAGTCACAAATTAAAAGCTGTGTAAATTCCAGAAAATGTACCCTTGTTTGTAGACGCTATGGCCCAGATTCACAGAGCGATTACGCCTGCGCAACAGGAGATGCGCGTGCGTAAGTCTAAATGTGCGCGTGCGTTTCGTTGCGCGGCATCCCCAGAACGAGATACGCCAAAAAAATTATTTTTTTTGTCCCGCGTAATTTCGTTAGACTGGCGCATCCTTCCGCGCAAAAGTGCGATAGACACACCATTGATTTGCTAGTCAAATATGCTAATGAGGGAGTTGCGGGGATCCACAAAAAAACGTTGTTGCTGCGCAGGCTACGCGGTGTGCGCAACAGCAAAATCTTCTGTCTAAAATTAGAGCACATAAAAGGTGGTCTAAAATTTGAAAAAACGTCTACATCTCACAGAAAGCAACACCGTTAGTGAGGAGCAGACCACACACACGTGTTGCACTACAATTTGACTGCCAACATGCCTGGGGCATCGTCGCTCATAGCTGCACTACTGACTTTAGATGAGCAAAGAAGCAGGAGGGCACGGAGGATGGCACGGGAGAGGATATACCGCACCCGCATAGACCTGTTTGGCATGAGTGATTCTGAGGTGTTTCGCATCTTCAGATTCACCCCTCATGCCATCCTGGAATTAACCACAACCACATTAACCCTGCAGGAGGACCTCACCAGCCCAACACACCGCTCACATGCAGTGCAGCCACTGGTCAAGGTACTGGCAACACTCCATGTCCTTGCCAGTGGCTCTTTTCAGCATACAAGTGGAGTGGTGGCTGGGATGTCACAATCCTCCATGAGCAGATGTGTGCACCAGGTTGTCCCTGCAATCCTCACACGCATGGCCAACCAAATCATTAAACCCACCACTGAGGAGCTGCGACTGAAGGCAATGACAGATTTCTACAGATTTGCCAGGTTCCCACGCACCATCGGGGCCATTGATTGCACACATGTGGCACTCCAGCCCCCCCTGGAGACAGAGCACATGTACCGCAATCGGAAGCATTGGCACTCCATCAACGTACAGGTGATAGTTGATGCCCAAGGCCTCATATGGCACGTCCGTGCCAAACACCCCGGATCCAGCCATGACAGCTACATATACAATCAATGCCACATCCGAATGGAATTCGATCAGAACGTGTATGGGAACACCTGGCTAGTTGGTGAGTGACATGGGAGTCAGGCATGACTATCCCCTCCGGTGATGCACACCTCACAAGTGGCACATGCATGACTAACATGCTACTGTCTTTTCCCTTACAGGTGACTCTGCATATCCACTGGGACCCCATCTCATGACTCCAATCCGAAACCCCCAAACCCCAGGAGAGGAAAGATACAATCAAGCACACATCAAAACCCGTGCAGTGGTGGAGCGCACCTTTGGCCTCCTGAAGTCACGTTTCCGATGCCTGGATAAGTCTGGGGGTACACTGTTGTATTCCCCAAACTTCGTGTGCCATATCAAAGCTGCATGTTGCATGCTGCACAATTTCGCAGTGAGGAAGGGCCTGCAGGTTGAGCTACGTGATGACCTGACCCCCCAACCAGACAATCAACCCCTAACCGAGGATACCCCGTCTTCTGAGGGAAGAGCAGCCAGGAGGCAGCTCATATTGGGCATCTTTGCACGTTAAACACACACATTAATCATGGCACAATGAGAATGCATGCATGCACACCACTGTGGTCCCTAGCACACACACCCCACATCCACATCAAATTGGATTGGCACCAGTCCACCATGCAGGACTGGTGAGCAGTAACGCCACGTCAAGGCTCCAATTATGTCACTGAACATTCATACACCAATCACACGGACCTGAGGATCACTTCTCCCTTGTCCTGGGGAACCCTTCTCCACCAAAATTGAGGATGACACCCCTTTTCCAGCAGGAATGTCACCCCCACATTCAAACAGCATGCACAACCCAAAATAAAAAAAAAATGTCATCAAAAAACAAACAAAAAAAAATGCAAAAAATGTCAGCCCAAAAAAAAAAAAAGGGGGAAAAATAAATTATTGCCCTCTGTGTGAGCCACGCCTGGGGCGCCCCCGGCCACGGCCCCTCAGGGGAGACTCATGGGGGAGGGGCAAACCCGGGGAAGGAGGAGCAGCCCCCGATCTCTGCCCACCTGGCGGCCTGCCCTCCAAGGCCACGGCAATTCTGTCCAGGGCAGCACCAAGTGTTGCCGTGTTGGCCTGGATAGCCTGGGTAAGGGCCCTCACATCCTGCCCAACGCCTGCTGATGTCGTCTGCAGTTCGTTTAGGCAGGTTGTGAAAGCCCGGGAGTGGGAGTCCAGGTTACCCAGCGTATCCTTGATGGAGGACAGGCTCTCCTCCATCCGCCCCAAAGTCTGGCTGAGCTGTCCCATATGGCGGGTCTGGAGGGCCTGGTCCCTTCTCAGACTGGCGGGCAGGAGATTGGGCGCCCCCCTGGTGCTCTGGGATGAAATCCTGCCTCCAGCTGATGGTTGTGGCCGGGGAGAAGGGGAGGCCCTTGTGAGGGGAGCCATGTTGGGGGAGGAGGGGGGGGCTGCCCCTTAGGGAGGGCAGGCTTCTGCCAGCCAGAGGGGAAGAGTCCGCAAAACCCAATCGTCCAGTGCCTGACTCCTCCTCCTCATGATTCCCCTCCTCCTCATGATTCCCCTCCTCCTGTTGAACCTCCTCCGCGGACTCCGGCCTTGTTGGGGGGGCCTCACTAGGCTGCTGTCCTGGGGTTGGTGCGGTCAGCCCAGATGGCCCTGCACCCTCCTGCACATCTGTGGATGACACAAAACATTCACAGGTTGGAGGATCCACACACTTGCCACATATTCCCTTTCACCCCCTCCCCCACACATGCTACACACCTGATTGTAAAAAAAACCTTACCTGGCACCACGGGGACCGGACTTGTGTCAAAGCCTGGCAGGCCCTCCACTTCATGCCGGTGAAAGGTCAGGGCCACCGCACGCTCCGTCGCTGTCAGACTAATACGGCATGGTGGGCCCCCTACTGTGCCCCTGGCATGGGCATGCATTGCGGCCAGTTTCTTTTTGACCAGACGAGGTCGTTGATTTTTTTGTCAATCCCAGACCTGGTCCGTGTCTCCCCCTCCCCCGATGAATTGACCTGCTCAGTGATCAGATCCAAAATCTCCCTCCTCCTGGCCGGGGCGGTGTTGGCACTCTGCGGGCCGTGGAGAAAACGCCCATACTCGCTAATGGCCCGGGCAAGAATTCTTTTTTCCCCCACAGTAAAATTGAGCTTTCTTTTTCTCTCAGTCATACTTCCAAAAACAATCAGTCCCAGTCAACAAAATTCAATCACACAAACAAGCAAAAACAATCAAGCAAGAACACACACAGAAAACTACTCAGCAAGAAACTGTCACAAAACAATATAAACCAAAAAAACTGCAAGAAAAAAAAAAAAAAAAAATATATCAATCAAACAAACAGTCTCTCAAACACTTATCAAGAAACACTTTCACAAATATACCAACAAGCACTTGATCACACAGAACACTAATCTGACAACTACAAGACACACTGCAACGAACAACAGGAACAAAAGCACTTGGTTAAATGGGAAGGGACAAAGGGATGTACTTTTGCAATGCAAGTGCGTTTGTGTGTGTCTATTTATGCTGTCTGCGTAGTTCACAACGTTGCCCTAGTCCATTTCCAATTTCACTGATTGCGCCGCTCCCGAGTTGTGAGCATGCGCACAGCGGAGCTGACCATGGTCTCCTTCACGCGCGCATGCGCGAGCCGGCCGGCCCTTCATTTGCATGGGGTCACGGCTCATTTCAATGTAACACGCCCACGTCCTTCCCAATTTGTATTACTCCTCCTTACGCCTCTGAAAAAAACGTTACGCTTGCGCAATTTCCTGCGCAAAAGCTACGAGAATAGGGTGATTACGCGGCTACATTGCGCAAGTCTAACGTAAAGGCGGTGCGCTACGCCGGTCCAATAATGCGCAGATGTACCTGAATCTGGGCCTATAACTTTTGCGCAAACTAATAAATATATGCTTATTGGCATTTTTTTTCTTCTAAATTTTCAGTCTTTTTCCCGTTTAAATCGCACAAAATTTTAATCGCAGAGGCAATCAAATACCATCAAAAGAAAGCTCTATTTGTGGGAAAAAAAGGACGCAAATTTTGTTTGGGTAGAACATTGTATGGCCGCGCCATTACCAGTTAAAGCAGCGCAGTGCCAAATTGTAAAAACTTTAGACTGACAAATGGTCTGGGGGTAAAGTGGTTAAAGTGGTTATAAACCCACTTAAAATAAAATAAAAAATAAATAAACTGCAAGACAAAAGGCATAATGATTTAGTATGCATCGCATATTAGCTCATTATGAAATACTTACCTTTAGGCTGGGTTCACACTTGTTCCGACAACGCTCCTACATTGGGAGCTCATGTAGCATGACGTGTGAAAATCAATGTTTCCTTATGAGAGCCGTCTTAACTGGTCCTACACAAGTCGGTCCGACTTTGAAACTACTCCCTGTACTACTTTGGTCCTACATTGATCCTACTTCAGCCCATTGAATATCATTGAAGTCGGACCAAAGTAGGAGCCTTGTCCTTACCATCCGACTTTTGCCATCTGACATGTGATTACAGCAGCAATAAAAGGAATTTATCTCACTCTGGGATTGTTTTGATTGGTCAAAGAACAAGTCAGTCTATCACAAAGTAGGACCAAAGTAGTATCCTGTTCATGAAAGTAGGATGGATGTAGGATCAATGTAGGACAAATGTCGCAGAGCAAAGTAGGATGAAAGTTGTGTAGTGTGAACCCAACCTTACGGCCCATACACACGATTGGATATTTCGACAACAATTGTGTGATGGAAGAGTTTTGTCGGATAATCTGACCGTCTGTACACTCAATCGGACAATTGTTGTCTGGATTTCGTTTGATAGCCATGCTCTCGAATTGTCCGACAACAAATGTGTTCCATCGGATTATCTGATCGCGTGTACATTAGTCCGTCGGACTAAAATCCAAAGTACAGAACCTTGAGAAACAACGTGAACCAGATGTTTTTAAAGTGCGAATGCGCCGATGACGTTGACACAAACGTCAATGATGAATATCTCCTAAATGGTGCAAGTGTAGGAGATATTCACAGTACCTACAGGTAAGCCTTATTATAGGCTTACCTTTAGGTAAAAGTGGTAGTACAGGGTTTACAACCACTTTAATAACTTTACAAAGCATTATTTGCTTGTAAAAAAAGTTAAGTATGAAATGCTGAATATAAAAATTGTATATTTTAATTTTCCACCAGAAGGTGGAATGCAAGGTTTGTTTGTTTTTTGGCATGTTTTCCTGAGTGACCTTACCTGCTTTACAGAAGGAAGCCTGTTGTTCAGAAAGCTCAGTAACTCAAGCTAAACTTTATATACAAAACTAAATGAGTCAGAGGAGTGGCTACTCTTCCTTCCTTCATGTTGTTTTTCAGAAACTTCAGAGAAAGTTTCAGTAACAGAAATGGAGCCTGCTCTCTGTATTAAATCTCTAGTATGTTAGTTTTCAGCAAGACATATTGGATGTGCCTAGGGGTGCCTAATGTATCTTAAAGGGTAACTATGGAGGCCATATTGTAATTCATTTTTTCTTAATTACCTGTAAATTTCAATCCGAAGCTGTAATTGTGAGTAAATTGCATTATGGCAACCTGAAGGCATTCTCTACTGCTGGGTGTACAGAACCTCCTCAGAAATGTAATTTGCTGTTTATGCGAGTGGCTCAATGATTTTCCCTGAATTCTTCACCAAGATACAAATCAAATTTTAGGCAAATTTCAGTTTTGGTGAGATGCTCCCTAAAGGTTAAACATTTCTAAAGAGATGCAGACACTGCAGCTTTCCTCATTGGAACACTGAAAGTGCACCAGGTGATTATAATGGACCAGGTCCTTTCATTCAGGATCAGTCTGCAAAGGACATGGTGAAACAAACAGTTATTTTTTTAGAGCAACAAAAGGTATAAATCTGCTACAAAGTTTACTAAACTCATTGCAGTGGGCATTGATAACCCATAGGGGATTGTTTTCTCAGCAGAATGTGTGGTTACCCTTTAATGGGGTTGTAAAGCTTCCCGTAATGCATCCTATGCATTAAGGTGAAAAAACATCCGATTCTTACAAGCCCCCCAGCGTCGTGAACGCGGTGGCTTCTCGGCCCTTCATTTGATGATTGATAGCAGTGAAGCCATTGGCTCCCGCTGCTGTCAATCAAATCAATGATGCAGCATGCCGGGGGGCGGGGCCGAGTGATACACTTGGCGGCTATGGCTGCCACTGTATCACACGGGAGCGCGCCCGCAAGATAACCCCCTTGGGAGAGCGCATCTCGGGTTAGCCCTTGAGGGGAGGAGAATTCAGACGGGAAAATAGAGAACCCTGCTTTCTATTTTCTCGTTGGGTTTCCCGGCAGAGTGTTTCCTGCCTAGAAAACCAGTCGTCTGTATGCTTACCTCTCTGAAGGTAAATCCACGCATGCTCGATAAGCGTTTGACGCATGTACGGTAGCATACAAGTTTAGTGTAGGGTGTAGCAAGATGGCGGCGACAGTATCGAATGTGAGGAGCGCCGGCTCATCGTAGTCGATGACGTCACCGCGTTCTTGCCATTCAAAAGAACGGCCATTCTTTTGAATGGCCGTCTGTATGCACAGTTTTGCAAGAAACGCTTGCCAGGAATCCCGTCAGGAAAACAAATGTTTTTTTCCCTAACAGGATTCCCGGCAGGGTGTACGGGCTTACATGTTGACTTCAGTTCCTGAAGTTCCGTTTCAATCTACCTAGTCCTGCTTCTCATTACTGGTCTATAACTAGGACAGATGGTCCCACTGACCAATGCAGGTCCTGGAGGGTGGAGGGGATGTCCAAGTTGGTATTTGCAACGTACAGCATACAAGGAATCTGTAGGTTGTGAAAGGCATCTATAGGCAATCTATACAATACTGCTGACATTTTTACTGATATTTACTACTCTCCCTCACCACTCCCTTTAGCTGCAAGTAAAAATAAATAAAATATCCAGTATTTCCGGGTTTGGAGGAGGATGTGATCCACTTCCTTTCCTCTTACAGTATATGATAGAGTTGGTGATTGGCCCACAAAGTAGATTATATCTGTGAAAATAACGTCAGTGCAATATTTTATCCTTATCCATTTTATCTTCTAGGTGCTGCAGCTCGGTTCAGAGATTCTTCCACAATACAAACAGGAAGCCCCGAAGACCCCTCCTCATATCATTCTTCATTATTGTGTTTTTAAAACCACCTGGGATTGGGTCATCTTGATATTAACGTTTTACACCGCTATCCTCGTCCCTTACAATGTCTCCTTCAAAACCAAACAGAACAACGTGGCCTGGCTGGTGGTGGACAGTATCGTGGATGTCATATTTCTGGTGGATATTGTGCTTAATTTTCACACAACCTTTGTTGGGCCCGCTGGGGAAGTTATTTCGGACCCAAAGTTAATACGAATGAACTACTTGAAGACGTGGTTTGTCATCGATCTCTTGTCCTGTTTGCCGTATGATGTCATCAATGCCTTTGAAAATGTAGATGAGGTCAGTGATGTTTGGTTATTTTGATATATGTATGTTCCAGGTTCCAAATGCAGCAACTGAATCATGAAGTAAAACTGTCATGGAGTTGCCATTCTAAAGCAAAAATGCTAAATAAAATAACATCCTGTTGTAAACCCAACCATTTTTTTAATATATTTTTTTTGATTTTATTAAAGGGCCCAGAGGTCCCTAGGCCCCCTGGATGGAAACCCCCCCCCCCTTTTATATATATATATATATATAAAAAAAAAAAAAAAGTTATATATATATATATATATATATATATATATATATATATATATATATATAGCTCCTTTTTATTAAAGGGCACAGAGGTCCCCAAGGCCCCGGATGGCAACCCCCCCTCCCCTTTTTTTAATTAAAAATATATATATATTTTTTTTGATTAAAGGGCCCCGGCTGGCAACCCCACTTTTTTTTTTATAAAAACATTTGTTTATATATTTTTTTTATTTCTTTTTATTAAAGGGCCCAGAGGTGCCCAGGGCCCCCGGATGGCTACCCCCCCCCTTTTTTATAATTGTTTATATATATTTTTTTGTAAGGGGCCCAGAGGTCCCCAGGGAAACCCCCCCCCCCCCCCCAATTTGTGGCACCCCACCGCTTCTCAATTCTCAATTCACGCCCCTCCCCCGCTTCTCAATTAGGGGGCCCATGCCTGAAGCTGTGTAAAGGGCCCCATAATTCCTGATGGAGGCCCTGTATGTGTCTGCTGTATCATATACTTGTATGAAAAGGTCTCCTGCTCTCTTTGTTGTATTGCTTCCTTTGTGTGAAATCGAAATCCCTGGTGTTCCTGCTTGTTCCACTGCTATCAAAAACTATCCACTGCTATTAAAAACTATCAAAAACTACCCACACTAGGCATGAGAGCACAGCATGGTCTGCTTTCGGGCTGTGCTGGGAACAGACTTATCCTGACATGCTCTGCCCCCTTTACAGCCATTCACTGGGAAGACCAGCGGTGTGCTGCTGTATTTTCTCCAATAGCTTTTTAGGCTCCTTATGCAGCTCAGGGTATGTGATCACTCAATAAAAATTAAGGTATTTATAATGATTAATTGAAAATATAAATATATACTTTTTTTGGAGAGGGGGCAGAGAGCAGACGGAGTGCGGAGCAGTCCTCGTATGGGGGAGAGGAGAGCTGCTGCTCGCCGCCTAGTCAATCCCCCCCCCGCTCCTCCCGCCGCTGCTGACATCTACTTACTATGCGCTGGGGGAACACAACAGCTGTCATTTGCATTTGAATAGCCGTGTTTCCCCGCCGCGCCGACAAGTATAGCCCCTCCCTCTTGCCCAGAAACTTTGATAGACAGGTCATCCGTCGGACGGGTGACCTGTCTATCAAAGTGCCCGGGCAAGGGGGAGGGGCTATACTTGTCGGTGCGGCGGGGAAACACAGCTATGCAAATGACAGCTGTTGTGTTCCCCCAGCGCATAGTAAGTAGTAGATGTCAGCAGCAGCGGGAGGAGCGGGGGGGGGGGGGATTGACTTGTTTTTTTCCTAGGGGACCATGGCTGAAGTCAGAGGGACACAAGGCTGCATTTAAAAAAAAGTATCGGTATTGGCGAGTACAATATATATATATATATATATATATACACACATGTTGAACCCCAGATTGCGAGTAATGCAATTAACAAGCGTTCGCAATACGAGCACTGTATTTTTAAAAATCGTAACTCGGTTTGTGAGTGTTGTCTCCCAAAACGAGCCCGATTCAGGCCAAAGCGGTGTGTAGTACCGCGTTTGGTCTGAGGAGGGGGGGTATTGCATGCCATTGAAGTCAATGCGGAACAAATTATTTTTGTTTCCATTGACTTCAATGAGGAATCTCACTTTGATATGCGAGTACTTTGGATTATGATCATTCTCCTGGAACGGATTATGCTCGTAAACCGAGGTTCCACTATATATATATATATTTTTTTTTTTTGCCTTTTCTTTCCATTTTAAACTGAATGACTTTACAAGGTGAGGGGTTACCCATATATTTTAAAGCTTAGCTTCAGGTTAAGTTAAAGTGACATTAAAATCTTGTTTTTTTATATATAAAACAAACAAGTTAGGCCTCTTTCACACAGGGTCCCGCTGAGCTGTCAGCAGACAGGGCGGTCCCCGCACACTGTGAAGGGACCACCCTGTCTCTCCTCCGCAATCCCCTATGGGGAATTGGATGAAAACGGACCGTCTGTCCGTTTGCATCCGATCGATGAAAGAAAAATGGGGTTTTCTTCCGTCCGAAAAAAACGGATGTGGATCTTGCGGACGTTAGCGGACTTGTAATAGCGGACGAACGGTCCGCTCATGTGAAAGGGGCCTTATACTTACCTGCTCTGTACAGGTAATTGCACAAAGCAGTCTGGATCCTCCTTCTCAGGTCCTACATTGGCGCTCCTAGCTCCTCCCTCATGCCTGGTACTCCCACAGTAAATAGCTTGCTATGGGGGCAACTGAGGTGAGCCACGGCTCTTTGTGTGCATTTAGACACAGAGCCAGGGCTCGGCCCCGCCCCTCCATCTCAAGATTGGCTCACTGGCTGTGATTGACAGCAGCGGGAGCCATGGGCCAAAAGTCAGTCAGGAGTGCGGGTCCCTGGAGAGGCAAAGCTCTAATGGATCAAGACCTTGTGCCTTTACAACCACTTTAAACATCCAGTTAAGATACATATATGAGAACTGTCTTATCTGTGAAAGGATATGTACCGTATATACTAGAGTATAAGCCAAGATTTTCAGCACATTTTTTTTGTGCTGAAAATGCCCCCCTCAGCTTATACTCGAGTTAACTTTTTGCGCCTGATCTCCCGGACTTCGGGGACCCGGTACCGGCTCTTCCTCTACAAGTGTGCAAAGTTTGTTGTCCGGGGGACCTACGGCCGGGGAGCACCGATTTTTCAAACTGGGCATCCCTTTCCATAGACTCCTATGTTAAACGGTAATTTCTCCAATACCGGGGTTGACACACATGTAGACCTATTTCTTCTCTACAAATGTGCAAAGTTTGTTGTCTGGGGGACCTACGGCTGGGGGAACACCCATTTTTCAAACCCGGGCCCCTCTTCCATAGACTCCTATGTTAAACGTCAGTTTAGTCATGGGCACAGTGAGGCACGGGCACAGTGAGGCACGCAGATGGACACCCTAGGCTTATACTCAAGTCAATAAGTTTTTCCCATTTTTTTGTGGTAAAATTAGGTGCCTCGGCTTGTATTCGGGTCAGCTTATACTCAAGTATACACGGTAATTCTTTGATAATTAACTCAAGCTTAATAACAAGCTATTAGCCTTTGCAGTATTGGGTAGGGGTGCAACGGATCAAAAAACTCACGGTACGGATGGTTCCTCGGATCGGCAGTCACGGATCGGATCATTTTTCGGATCAGCAAAAAAAAAAAAAAAAAAAGACAGTGACCCCCCCCAAGTAGTACAGGCACACAGTAACCCTTCCCACCATAGTGCAGGCACGCAGTGACCCCCTTCCCACCATAGTACAGGCAGACAGTGATCTCCTCCCCCCTCCCCAGTACAGGCAGACGGTGATCTCCTCCCCCCTCCCCAGTACAGGCAGACAGTTAGGGCCCCCCCCCGTGCAGACCTCAGATCAGATAGCGGCGTGTGTGTCCCTTGAGCGCGGTCTCCTCCTCCTCTGTGGGTGTAAACAGAGGAGAGGCCGCCGCCAGGTGAGCTAAGATGGCCGCGGCTCCGGAGCTAGGCCGAAGCCGCGGCCTTTCCTAATGCTATGCCCGCGGCGGTAGTCGGCGGATCGCATAGCGATCCGATCCGTAGGGGGCGACCCGTTCGGATCACGGATCAACCGTGATCCGTTGCACCCCTAGTATTGGGTGGGCGCTCACTGTAGCTGTAGTTTGTCTTGTGCCCGGAGTTGGGCTTTAAATTCTGTATAAATACTTGTTGAACCCAAAGCTCTCCAGACTGGTTTTGCTCGGTAAAGTTCACAGAAGTGTTTAGAGAAATGTATTCCATTGCTTCCAGGGAATACAAAAATATCATTAAACAAAGACAATTCACTTTGAAATGTCCCCTGGACGTTCACTTGATTTCTAGCACAGTGTAATAGTCTGCTATCCCGACTTGACACTCACAATTCTCACTTCCAGGGAAATTGATACAAATACACAGAGGAGGGAGCCAACATTTAACACGATGAGCAAAAGAATGAATTCAAATGAAAAAAGCCATTAAGGGAAGTGTCACTTGCAATCTTTGCTGTAATATTTATCATGCAACCATAAAAAAAATGAGAATCAAAATCTATCTTGTTTCTTTTTTTTATATGTGCATTGCAAGCAAATGTCACAAATATGGAACTATTGTAGAGTAAAACTAGTGTAAAGGAATAAACACAAAACAGTTTAAGCTGATCACTAATGACTTGGTCGTACAGCATGAAGAGCCTGCTCAATGACATTCCTGGACCCCCTGCCGCTGTGTACAGCCACCGCATGAAGATGCACTAGAGGAGTCAGCTGTAAGCAGTTGTGGACTGGAGGGTTCTGTAAAGCCCCCACATTAAGGTTGCCACCTGTCTTGGATTCACCCGGACAGTCCGGGTTTTAAATCATGTGTCCGGGTTTCAGGCGGACTAAAACCCAAGTTATTCAAACTAGGCTGTGGCTCCCCAAGCAACCTAAATAGTGTTCCCATCTGGGAGGCGCGGGCAGATGTCTGGGGGCAGGTTTCGGCATCAATGGGGGGCAGGGCAATGATGTCAGCAAGAGCAATTTGGCCACACCCACATTTTTCTATGGCACACTATGCTTGCTGCATTACTACTCTCCTTGTGGCACCCAAAAGTATCCCAGGCTTCTGGGACACCTTTGGGTTTGGCTTGAAGAAAAGGTGGCAACCCTACCCCACATGCACATTGACCTACAATATGCTCCAAATGCACACTATCATCTTTCAGAACATACGTCAGTGCACATGTGGTGCTTTATGCAACCCTCGGCACACAACAGTGTACAGCTGCCTCTTCTAATGCATTTCAATGAGTGGCTGTATGCGGCGGTGTTAGGTCCTGGGCATGTCATTATAACAGGCTCTGGATGTTGCATGGCCTCTGTACAGCCATGTTCATTCATGTGCTTTAAATTAAATCTAAACACAAAAACAAAAATTTAAGCTGCGGGGGCGTGGTTTGCGCATGGCTGAGTGAGGTGGTGAAGGTGTGAGCTCCCGCTACCTCCATCCCCTCCGTGCGTACTACAAAGCTATAGCCCGAGAAAGGTAGCATGTGGACGGTCTGACTTGGCGAGGATCCCCGGCGAAACTCCCCGGACTATCCCTGGAGAGTGTTGGCAGCCTACCCTCCTCCCTCTCGCTGTTGTTGTTTGGTGCAGCTTGCGCCCCCCACCTTCCGCCCCTCGCTGGCTGTGCGGTCTGCATGTTAACGGCGCAGAAGGAACTTTTCTTCCGGCGGAACTGTAAGTGAAGGGAGCTGGATGTGGGGAAGGAGAAGTCGAGGAGACCGGAGACCGGAGTAAGAGCGAAGGTGCAGGCGGGGAGGCTAAGTCTGTGATCCACGGCTCCATGGTTGGCTAGGTGGGGACGGTGTGCAATGGGTAAGGTGCAGAGGGCTGTAGTGAACTGTGTGGCGATTCTGCTTCAGCATAGCCCTAGTCTGATTAAACAGCTAAGACAGCTCTCAAGCACTAAGTGCCCCTAATCGTCCTGTGGAGACGCCAAAAGGAACGTGTAGCATAAAGCCTGAGAACTGAGAAATTTCAGGTGGAAAGTGGAGGGGAGGCATGAGTGCAGCTAGAGCGAGAGACACACGGACATCCCGGAGGACTGCACTGTCAACACAGCCACCCAGCTCAGCGGGACATCTGGAGATCCAGAGTTATTTTTCAAAAATGGAGAAAGGGGGCGAGCAGGCCCAGAACCTGGAGAGTCTGCAAATGCAAACGCAGACTACTATTCCAAGGCTAGAGGTGCGGGCAGACGTAGAGACACTACAGATAGCTCCTCAAAGCCCCCGGGTGATTAATACAGGGGGAGGTGATTCCCCATCCAGATTATGTGAAGGGGGGAAGAGTGAGCTTGAGACTCTAAAATCCCTGATCCAGGGATACAGTTGCAATTAGAAGAAATTCAAGACAGAAATAGACGGAATAATTTACGTATAAGAGGTATCCCTGAAGTAGCTGTCTCAGAAGACCTCCAAGAGACGGTAAAAAATATTTTCTTGATATTATTAAAGGATGCCTCACCTTTAAATCTTGAGATGGACAGAGAGCATAGGGCCCTTGGCCCCAAACCTAAGGATAGCTCTCGGCCTCGAGATGTGATTTGCAGACTGCATTATTTTAAACAAAAAGAGGCAATATTAAGGAAATCCTGGGATATGGGGACTATAGAATTTAATGGAGCCCAGTTGAAGATACTACCAGACCTGTCAAGTGCTACTCTGCAACGGAGAGCTATGCTACGCCCCATATTAGACCGAATAAGGGAACTAGGGGGAACATACAGATGGAGGTATCCAATATCGGTGTTAATTAGGAAACAAGATACAGGTACATTTTGGCTGCGCTCCAAAAATGACTTACCGGAACTTTTCTCCTTTTTGGGGATCGACCCTTTGGAGGTGGAGGATTGGAGACAGCCAATCTTAAGGAATAGCTGAAACTGGAGGTCCCGTGGACTACTCCCTTTCTACCCCCCCCCCCACCTCTTTTTTTGTGTCTGGACCCCTGAGAGAGACCAGCCCGTTTTGTTTGTTCTGTCCCGTGGTGCCTACTTGATTTGTTTTGTGGTTTCCCTTTTTCCCTTTGACGGGTTCCCCTCTTCTTTTTTTTTTTTCTCTCTATTCCTGTTGGAAAAATTCCAGAGTGGGGTAGCTGGTGTTAAGAGTGTGTGGTGTGCTGAGAGGGGGGTGAGGGGTGTGGGGTGGGGGGTGGGGGGTAGGAAGGGGAGGTGGGGGGAAATAGAGACTAGAGGGGAGGAATAGGTTAGGAAAGGGGGGGCGGGGGGTGAGGGGTGGGGGTTAAAAGGGGGGTAGGAGGGGGATGGGTTTAAAGGGGGGGTAATATAATCACATTATACACTATAATGCAATAATACACTTTAAACACACCACAATAGAGAGAATATCTAATTCACTCTACACAAGGTTAAGGGTGGTGGGAATTAATTAGAGAGTCCAATGGACTTATTAATTAGGAGGGTATATCACTAGATAGGTTAGTCCAACTATAGTTTTCAATATTAAAGTAGTAAGCTCTATACACAATCAATACTAATTATCACTACACATTAAGGGAACAGACACGTATGGGAGGGGGTGGGAGGGGAGGGGGAGGGAGAGGGTGGGTGGGGGGGGAGGGAGCACCCAACCCCCAAGCAAGTCTATCGATAACCCGGGTAGAAGGATCAATATAATTTATTTGGAATTATTAATATACTACTAAGGTTTACTAAGGTTTTGTTAGAGTAAAATTGATGTACTATGAAGAGGTATGTGAATTAGACTTGAGGGAAGCTATTTAGAGATAGTGCATCTATTGAGATACGTTATGCAGGAGGTTTTAGAATGCACTATAAAATCAGTCTTGCTGTTTGCTCTCCTTCCTTTTGAACTACTGTAAGAATACTATATTATAGTTTACTAGTTTACTATGCATCATGTACTGTGAGAAGACGATAGACTATTGAAATAATTAGTACACATATTTTATAGAGGGACTCAACCCCAGTACTGGATACAAGGATTAATATATTTTATTTGGAATTATTAATGTACTACTAAGGTTTATCAAGGTTTTGTTAGGGTAAAATTGATGTATTATGAATAGATACGTGAATTAGACCTGAGGGAAGATATTTAGATGCATCTATTGAGATATGCTACGCAGGATGTTTTAGAATGCACTATAAAATTAGTTTTGTTGTTTGCCTTCCTCTCTTTTGAACTATTGTAAGAAAACTATATTATAGATTACTATGCATCATGTACCGTAAGAAGAGGAGAGACTATAGAAACAACTAGTACCATACCCTATAGAGGGATTCAACTCCAGTACTAGGAAGGGGGGGGGGGGATACTTATAGGGCGAAGACACTTAGAGGAGGGAGGGCATGACTCTGGCGTTTTTTAGGATCAGGCACCTAGGGAGAAGGAGTAGCCCCTTAAGGGGGCAATTATACGGGGTGGATGGGAGGGGGAGGAGGGGGAAGGGGGGGTAGGAAGTAAAATAGGAAGGCTTGAGATCCAGGGATTAATTGAGATGGGCAATATACTATATAGCACGATTGAAATAAAGTGGAGGTGGAAGGAGGGACGGAGGGTGCGGGGGCACCGCGATGCAGGAGTGCGCAAACCAATACCCCCCGATAGGGAATTACTCAGGGGGATACTTAGGGAATAGAGTACTAGAGTAAGTAAGCAGGAGCTAAATTGGCTCTGGGGTAGAGGGGGGGGGGGGTCTTGGTACCATACCTCTTGATCCCTAGGTCATAAGTAAGGGGATTGGGTCGGAGGGGGGATCTCTCGCCCCTCTCCATTTTTTTTTTTTTTTCTCTCTCTTTCTCTTCTCTCCTGGGCGTGGCTCCTTTTCCTCGTTCACCCATTCATCTATCCCTGTCTCCCGGGCCCAAGGGGAGGAGGAGAGGGGAGAGGACTCTGAGCTGCAAAGATGGGGGGTATAAGGATTACCACTTTTAATGTTAAGGGATTAAATACCCCAGAAAAAAGGAGAATGCTCCTGGGTGAATTAAACAAAATGCGCTCAGATGTGGCCTTTGTCCAAGAAACCCATTTCAGAGCCAGTCGGTTACCCTACCTACAAAATAGATTTTTTCCATGTGTCTACCACTCATTCAGTTCAACATCTAAATCTAAAGGAGTAGCTATATTAATATCCAACCAGATTGCTTGGTCATTAACGGAAAAACAGATAGACGAAAATGGAAGGTATATATTCCTAAAAGGCACTTTAGGAGACGAGAAAGTAACACTAGCCACTGTATATACGCCTAACACGAGTCAAGATACCTTCCTGATTAAAGTACTATCTAAATTAGATAAATTTACAGAAGGGAAGTTGATACTAGGAGGAGATATTAATATGACATTAGACCCCAAATTAGATACATCCCTAGGATCTTCTTCTCTATCAGGGAAATCTAGGAGGCGAGTCTTGCGAAAGTTAAAAGAAATGCAGTTGGTTGACGTATGGAGGATATTACATGGGGAGGAGAGGGACTACACCTTTTACTCTAATCCACATAAAAGATATTCCCGGCTGGACTATTTTCTGATGCCCCATTATTTATTGACGGGAGTGGAGGAAGTAAAAATTGGAAATATAACCTGGTCAGACCATGCCCCAGTGACAATGGACATAATAATATCAGGTAAGGCTCTCTCCACGGGACATCGTTGGCGTCTGAATGAAAGTCTACTGCAGACCCCAGAGGTCAAAGAAGCAGTAGAAAAGGAATTAGGAGAATACTTTCGGACCAACGATACCCCGGGGAGCGACCCAAGTGTGGTGTGGGAGGCCCACAAGGCGGTGATGAGGGGTTTATCGATAAAGCATGGGGCAAGAATAAAGAAAAATCGAGAGAGTCAGGTTAGGAAATTAACAACAGATATCCAAACCCTGGAAATTCAACATAAAGGTACACAGTCAATTAAAGTAGGAGAAGAACTAGGACATAAAAGGAGGGAGTTAGCGGACCTACTGAGGTATAAAGCTAAAGCGATTATCCAAGTAGGTAGAAGGACAACATATGAATTAGGTGACAAGTGTGGTAAAGTATTAGCGGGGAAATTAAAAGATATTAGGAATAGTGTGTATATACCACATATCAAGGGCAAGAACGGCCAGATAATGTCACTCCCTAAAGAAATAGCGCAGAGATTTAGAGAATACTACTCCTCCTTATATAATTTAGAACAAAAAGATATCCCTAGAGGAAGGATTGAGGACTATCTGTCCTCAACACAACTTAAAAGAATACCCTCAACGGAAAGGGAGATCCTCGATAGACCCATCTCAATGGAGGAACTTCAAGGAATTATGAAAATGGTTAAAAAAGGGAAAGCCCCTGGCCCAGATGGGTTTTCTATTCAGTACTACCAGCATTTTTTCCCCATCCTTGGACCATATATGATTGGGTTGTTCAATGGGATCGGCCGCTCTACCGCGTTCCTTCCGGAAGCCCTTATGGCACATATTGCGGTGATCCCCAAAGAAGGGAAGGACCCGGCGGAGTGCGGTAGTTATCGCCCGATCTCATTGTTGAATACAGATCTAAAACTTTTTTCTAAACTAATAGCAGCCCGATTACAACCCTTCCTGACACAGCTAATACACTTAGATCAGGTGGGTTTTATCCCGACCCGGGAAGCCAGGGATAATACCATTAAAGTATTGAACCTGGTACACTGGGCAAGGGAAACCAAAACACCCTCGATCTTCCTCAGTACAGACGCCGAAAAGGCCTTCGACCAAGTTAATTGGAAGTTCATGGCAGGAGTACTGAGACATATTGGATTAGGAGAACATATGTATAGATGGATTATGGGGGTGTACACTACACCTCAAGCATCAGTCAAGGTAAATGGAATCCTCTCAGAGCCTATTAAAATATTAAATGGAACAAGACAGGGGTGTCCACTATCCCCGTTACTATACGTATTGACACTGGAACCTCTGCTGAATAGGATTAGGCAAAATCCGGGAGTCCGGGGATTAGATATAGGAGACAGAGAATATAAAATTTCTGCATTTGCAGATGACATGTTGTTTACCATGTCTCACCCCCGGGAGTCGCTACAGAATTTGATGAGAGAAATAGAGGAATATGGGAAATTAGCCAACTTAAAAATTAACTATGAGAAATCAGAAGCTATGAGTGTGGAACTACCGAGGGGCCTACAACAAACCTTGGAACCTAATTTTAAGTTTAAGTGGGTTAAGACAGCCCTGAAATGTCTGGGGATTTATATCCCACCAAAACTTGGTAATACTTTTGAAGCAAATTTCCCTCCATTGATGAATATAATCAAAGATAATGTGAAGAGATGGCAGAGGGGATTTCACTCTTGGTTTGGGAGATGTAATGCTATTAAGATGAGTATACTTCCCAGAATACTATATCTCCTTCAAACAATACCAATTAAGATCCCCCCGGCCTTTTTACTTCAAATAAATAGGCTCCTTTTTAAGTTTATTTGGGCTAAGAAAAAACCTAGGATTAGTAGGAGTAGGATGTGCCTACCCAAGAGTAATGGGGGTTTAGCAATACCAGATGTAACCAAATACTATCAAGCGATTCATATGGGAAGGATTATAGAATGGGGCAGGAGGATAGGAACAAAACTATGGGTAGATCTAGAGCAAGAAATTAGCCAAGTCCCACTGCAAAGAGCAATATGGTGCTATCAAACACTGCCGAAACAGTTAAAAAACCATCCAATTATAGGGACGACGTTAGCAATAGGCCACAAAATATGCCAGTTAGGAAAACATACCTCAAGCTTCTCCCCATTATATCCAGTATTAGGAAACCCCGGTTTCCCACCAGGTATGGAGAAAGGAGCATATAGGAGTCTTAGAGAGAGGGGCCTTACACAGATATCACATTTTTTAGAACAGGATAGGTGGCCAACTGTACCCTTATTGGTAATCCAGGAAGGAAAATACGGGATTAAAAATTGGCAAGCGGTACAGTTGTGCCACTTCCTGAACTCTTTGGGATCAACAAGTAGATATAAAAGGGAACTAACACAATTTGAAAGATACTGTGAAAACCAGGAACCCCCGGATAAATTATTATCTAGGTTGTATAGGTTAGGAATAACATCTTTAGAAGGCCAGGAGATACCATCTATAAGAGAATGGGCCAGAGATATGGAGAGGAATTTTTCACAAATTCAGCAACAGAAAATAATTAATTTAACCTTGAAAACATCAATAAGCACTAGGCTCCAAGAATTAAACTATAAAATATTAAATAGATGGTACTACACACCAGAGAAATTGAGTAGGGCATTTCCGGGAACCCTAGATATCTGTTGGAGATGCAGGGAAGATAGGGGAACTATATATCATTTATTTTGGACATGTCCAAGGATTAGGAAATACTGGGAGGAAGTACTAAGGATAACCCAAAAATTTACAACATATCAACTGCAGGACGACCCAGCTTTCTGTCTGCTGCATCTAACACAGATCCCAATAAAAACATATAAGAAATCAATCATATGCCATATGATTAACGAAGCTAAAGCTGGGATAACTCAAAACTGGAGAAAAAATAATCCCCCTAGGATAACCGATTGGCTCTATAGGGTGAGGAATATCTGTGCAATAGAGGATGTGGTTTTATCAGCCCAAGACAGAAAGGAACAATATAACTTGACCTGGGGAGCATGGAATGCATTCATGCACTCAGAAGAAGGGAGGAGTTTGATGGGAGGGGAGTGATGGAATGGGAATGAGGGAGGCCCCAAGGGATTGGATGAAGAGCTCGGACCTGGGGGAGGGGAGAGGAGAGAGAGAATTTGTGGGGTTGGTGGGGGGGAGGGGTTTTTTTTTTTTTTTTGGGGGGGGAAGGAAAGGGAGGGGAAGGGAGGGAAGAGAGAAAAAAGAGGAAGGAAAGGAAAAGGAGATATGGTAATATAAGAGAAATAAATAGTTCGAGAATCTAAGCCTGGAACAGGAACTATAGGAGATAATACAGGGTATTATCATTAGGTTAACCCAGGATGTAAATAACTACCCGCATCTATGTATACCCTGTTATCTCTAAATATAAGCCTGAGGTTTAAATAAGTACAAAGGACTATGAGATAATAAGTGAATGTTTTGTTTTATTTTGTTGATTCTAATACAATTGTTAAGTAACTTATGTTGTAAAATTAATATTTCCTAAATAAAGAAGGATTAAATATAAAAAAAAAAAAAAAAAAAAAAATTTAATATATTGTAGTTTACCAAACCTTAGGCCCCTTTCACACTAAGGTAGTTTTTCAGGAGTTTTTTCGGACTAAGTACATTTTCTGCAGGTACAGAAAAAGCCCTTTTGATCCTGTCTACAAACCTAACACCTTGTAATTTCCTGGCACTGACCTAAAAATCACAGAAAATGGGCACAATTCACTAAGCGATATTTTACTGCATCCGAGTATGCGGTAAATTAATGCACAATGTTCGGGAAAAAAGAAACTCTCCTTAAAATATTGCATGCGTTATCTTTCAGAAGTATGCCTTAAATGCCGCATGAAACCATGCGGTAAGTTATCACAAGCATCCGATATGATGATTTTCCAAAAAGGTGTATGGCAGTAAACAATTTGGTCATGGCTGCTATAGCATAGCTTCTCTGTGTTGAGGGCTCAAGGTACCCTGATGCCGCGTACACACAAATTGGAAATTCTGACAACAAAACTAGGGTTGTCCCGATACCACTTTTTTAGGACCGAGTACAAGTACCGATACTTTTTTTCAAGTAGTCGCCGATACCGAATACCGATACTTTTTTTTAATGTGTCCCCCAAATGCAGCCATGTCCCCCACATATGCAGCCATGTCCCTCCAGCCATGTCCCCCACATATGCAGCCATGTCCCCCACATATGCAGCCATGTCCCCCCAGCCATGTCCCCCACATATGCAGCCATGTCCCTCCAGCCATGTCCCCCACATATGCAGCCATGTCCCTCCAGCCATGCCCCCCACATATGCAGCCATGTCCCTCCAGCCATGTCCCCCACATATGCAGCCATGTCCCTCCAGCCATGTCCCCCACATATGCAGCCATGTCCCTCTAGCCATGTCCCTCACATATGCAGCCATGTCCCTTTAGCCATGTCCCTCACATTTGCAGCCATGTCCATCCAGCCATTTCCCCCACATATGCAGCCATGTCCATCCAGCCATTTCCCCCACATATGCAGCCATGTCCATCCAGCCATTTCCCCCACATATGCAGCCATGTCCATCCAGCCATGTCCCTCACATATGCAGCCATGTCCCTCTAGCCATGTTCCACACATATGCAGCCATGTCCTTCCAGCCATTTCCCCCACATATGCAGCCATGTCCTTCCAGCCATTTCCCCCACATATGCAGCCATGTCCTTCCAGCCATTTCCCCCACATATGCAGCCATGTCCTTCCAGCCATTTCCCCCACATATGCAGCCATGTCCATCCAGCCATTTCCCCCATACCTTACCTTTGCCGCCGAAAGCCGCCGCATGGAGAACATCACAGCATTCATTTGAAAAGCTGTTTTGCCCGCGCGTATAGACACTCCCCCTTGCTCGGGATTGGAGAGATCACAATCACCCATCCAATCCCGAGCAAGGGGGGAGTGTCTATACGCGTGGGAACACTACAGCTATTCAAATGAAAGCTGTGATGTTCCCGCACGCCGTTTAACCCATGCGGCGGCTTTCGATGCGGTGGCGCGATGCGGCGGGGGGGGTATTCTATTTAGGCATCGGGGGTATTTGCGCGAGTACAAGTACTCCCGCAAATACTCGGTATCGGTACCGATACTGGTATCGGGACAACCCTAAACAAAACCATGGATTTTTTTTTTTCCTCCGACTGTTGGCTCAAACTTGTCTTGCATACACACAGTCACACAAATGTTGAAATCCCGAACACCGAGAACGTGGTCACGTACAACGGCACTATTAAAGAGAAGTTCAATACCAGTCGTGTTAGTAGAAGTTTGGTGAGAGACGATTTGCACTTTTCAGCCTCATGCTTTTCAGTCTGTTACAGTGTGACGAATGTGCTCTCTCCATTACGAACACTAGTTTTACCAGACTGAGCGCTTCCGTCTCGTACTTGATTCAGAGTATGCGTGGAATTTTGTGCGTCGGAATTGTCCACACACGATCGGAATTTACGAGAACAAATTTTGTTGTCAGAAAATTTGAGAACCAGCTCTCAAGTTTTTGTTGTCGGAAATTCCGGCAGCAAATGTCCGATGGGGCCTACACACGGTCGGAATTTCTGACAAAAAGCTCCCATCGAACATTTGTAGTCAGATATTCTGAGCGTGTGTACACGGCATATAAAGCTCCGTGATAAGTTATCGCAAGCTTCGACCAGTAATTAATTAATGCATGCATTTATTTAACTCCTTTTGTGAATTGACTTTAATGCTTTTTTATGAGGTATAAGCGTCTTTGATGTTGGTGCCAAGTACCACATACAAGCAATAGTGAATTTACATTTTCATAACGCATGCGATAACCTTTAGTGAATTGTGCCCAATGTCACCAGCCTTCCCAGTTCCCTTTGGTGAAATGCAGAACACCTCCCTACTATGTTAAGCAGATGAAAGGAGGAAGTGTTCTGTTGTCCTGCCCAAGAGTGACATTGCTACTCTTTCACGGACACAGTACAGTATATCTACAGATACAGCACTTGGGGACATCTTTGGACATGTTTTAATGCCCTTTTTCATGGTTTCATCTACTTTCCTCTCCAAGATGTCCAACATTTTTTCAAGGGGTGCGTGGAGATATCTTGGGACAAGTTGTACTGCATTTTTCCATGTGTTCTTCCACCATCATAAAAGCTTTATGTTGACCAGGGGGATGGATGAATCTCCTTCTGTGGCTATCAGAATATCCGATTAGCAACTGCATCTGACTTAAAGTGGTTGTAAACAGCCCCTTTAACCTAGATTAAGGCTTACCTGTAGGTGCAAAACATGTCTCCTTAAAGAGGAGTTCCACCCAAAAATGGAACTTCCGCTTAATCCACTCCACACCGCCTTACATGCCACATTTGACATGTAATTTTTTTTTTTGGGGGGGGCGCTTCAGGAGGAGTGGGACTTCCTGTCCCACTTCCTCCTTCCGCCGAGGGGCTGGTTAGGCGATTAAGCTTAATCGCCTACAGCAGCCCCTCCCTTTAGGCGATCGTATGGGACACTGACAGGTCCTAGACGATCATCGTCTGTCCAATCAGCAGTGGGCCGCATGCGCAGTGCTGCTTGCGCATGCGCAGTGGGTGCCCGGCCGTTGAAGCCGACGGCTGGGTGCCCACAGTTGGAATAAAGACGCCGGCCGGGGAGGGGGGGGATTGTGGAGAAGGGAAGTGAATGTTTATTAAAAGCCAGCAGCTACACTTTTTGTAGCTGCTGACTTTTAATAAACATTACATTTGGCCGGAACACCCCTTTAACCACTTAAGACCCGGACCAAAATGCTGCCAAATGACCTTGCCCCTTTTTGCGATTCGGCACTGCGTCACTTTAACTGACAATTGCGCGGTCGTGGGATGTGGCTCCCAAACAAAAAAATAAACTAAATTTTAGTCAAACATTAAACATTTAGGCCAAAATTTATTTAGCCACATGTCTTTAGTTAAAAAAAAAAAAACGCAAAAAAAAAAAATTGGCTACCTAGCGGGAACAGCGAAACTAATACAGCGATCATACAAATGATCGCTTAGTGACGCTGGCAATAGGGAGTGAAAAGGTTAACTAGGGCGGTGATCAAGGGGTTAAAACTTTATTAGGGGGGGTAGGGGGCTACCCTGAACCTAACACTACCTGCCTGTCACACTGACACTAACTGCAGTGATCATACATATAATCACTGCATTCAGTGACACTGTGACAGGGGGGAGGGGGGCGATCAGGGGGGGGGGGGGGGGTTAAATGTTCCTATGTGTCCTGGTGTCAGTGTAGTGTTGTGTACACTTACTATGTGATGTGATCTCTCCTCAGTGGTGGTCGAAAAAAAACGCAGAGGGAGCGATAACATCACTTCCTCCTTCCTGTGTTTACACAGGAGGAGGAAATGACACGCAGGGGGAGCGCGCGGATTGGCTGAGAGCGATCCGGAGGGGGCGGACAAAAACGAATAGCCGCCTCCTCATCCCGGATTGCCCGGCCAGGTAACCGGACCACCGCATGTACAGGGGGGGTCCGATCGAACCCCCCCAAGGCACCAACGTATATATACGTTAATTTGCCTGTCGGTGCCATTCTGCCAACGTAAATGTACATGCGGCGGTCCTTGCGCTTAACAAAAATAGAGCGACATTTTTGAAAAAAAACAATATTTTTTACTTTTTGTTATAAGAAAAATCGAATAAACAAAATTTTAGTCAAACATTTAGGCCAAAATGTATTCAGCCACGTCTTTAGTAAAAAAAAAAAAAAAAAAAACGGAGTTAGGCTTACCGGTAACTCTGTTTCTAGGAGTCTTCCAGGACAGCCTCTGAGACCTTGGGCTCCTCCCTCCGGGACAGGAAACACACACCCCCATCACTTTAAAAGTACGCCTCCAGAGCTCCTCTCCAGTTATCCAAGAAATGCCGGAAGACTCTGAAAGACATAATATACTATCACAATGTTAGTTCCACAATGCCCGTAACCATATCAATACCGGGTGGGAAAAAACAAAAAAAAATTCCGGCTGTCCTGGAAGACTGGTACGCCTAACTCCAGTTTTTCTCTAGTCGTCTTCCAGGACAGCCTCTGAGATAAGCAAGAAACTTACCCCCTTTTTTTTTTTTAAGGTGGGGTTACTGCTTGGAGAACTTTCCTTCCGAAGGTTTGTTCTTTTTGAGAGAGCAGGTCCAAGCGATAGTGTCTTGCAAATGTAGAGAAAGAAGACCAAGTTGCCACTTTACATATGTCCTCCGGGGAGGCTCCGGCCCTCTCTGCCCAGGATGGTGCCACTGCACGGGTTGAGTGCGCCTTAACCAGGGGAGGCTGTTTTCCCTCTCAATGATAAGCTTCGCTAATAGCCATTCTTAGCCATCTTGCAATAGATGATTTGGATGCCCTACAGCCTTTGCGGGCACCCGAAAAATTCACAAACAGAGAATCTGAACACCTGAACTCTTTGGTGGATTCTAAGTAAATCAAAAGGGACCTCTTAACGTCTAATGAACTCAAAGATTCCCCTTCTGTAGGGGACTGGAAGGTCGGCAGGACAATGTCCTGAGTCCTATGAAATAAGGAAGGCACTTTAGGAAGAAAACTAGGATCCGTTTTGAGGATGACCCTATCCTCTAAAATAAACAAAAAGGGTTCCTGAATGGATAGTGCCTGAAGATCACTGACCCTCCTGGCCGAAGTGATCGCTATTAACAAAACCATCTTTAAAACAATATTTTTTAGAGAAGATTTCTCCAGGGGTTCGAATGGCGGTTTGCCAAGAGCTCCAAGGACTAGAGACAAGTCCCAGGGGGGACAAGATTTTACCTTGACTGGTTTTGACCTAGTAAGGGCCCTGAAAAAATTCCTGACAAACAGATTTTGCTGAAGCGGAGTCTCCAGAAATAAGGTTAATGCTGACGTTTGTACCTTTAGGGTGCTGACGGATAACCCCAGGTCTACCACAGCTTGCAAAAATTCCAGCACTGCTGATATGTCGGCCTGTTCCTGATCTCGATCGGCCAGCCAAGATCTGAATCTTTTCCAGACCTTGGCGTAAATCGCCCGAGTTACCGGCTTGCGACATTCTACTAATGTTTTGATCACCTTGTCCGAGAATCCGTGCTTTTTTAGCATTTGTTCCTCAGATACCAAGCTGTAAGCTTCAAGCTTTCTACTTGTGGATGGAGGACCGGACCCAAGGAGATCAGGTCCTCTCTGATCAGAAGAAACCAAGGCGGGTAAAGGGCCAGATTTCTCAGGCTGGTAAACCACAGCCTCTTGGGCCAAAATGGCGTGATTATAATGAGGTCCGTGGGTTCCGAAAGGAACTTCTGGAGAACCTTGGGTATCAGCCTGATCGGAAGGGAAGGCATATGCCAGAGAGAAGTGCCATGGATTGGCCAGAGCATCTATCCCCGCGGCTTGATCCTGAAGGTGGATTGAAAAGAACCTTGCTGTCTTCCTGTTTTTCCCCGAAGCAAAGAGGTCCATCTCCGGCAGTCCCCACTGTGCTGTTATTTCCCTGAATACTTCCCCGTTGAGGGACCACTCGTCCTGGTTTACCGTTTGTCGGCTGAGGAAATCGGCAAGAGTATTCTGAGCCCCCTTCAGGTGGACCGCGGACAATGAGGCCAGGTTTCTTTCGGCCCAACCGAACAGACTGTCTGATATGGCCTGAAGAGCGGGGCTCCTTGTGCCCCCCTGCTTGTTTATATATGTGACTGTTGTCGCATTGTCCGACTTCACTTGGAGGTGGAGCCCTGCTACCCGTGACTGGAAAGCTTCTAAGGCTTTTAGCACTGCCAGGAGCTCTTTCTGATTGGAGGATCGGCGGGCTTCTGTCTGGGACCAAGACCCCTGGGCCAAGTTCTCCTCCAAGTGGGCTCCCCAACCTGACGCACTGGCATCTGTTGTCAACACCAGGGGTGCCGATGTACCCCAAGGCAGACCCTTCCCTAAGTTGGGGTTAGAACGCCACCACCAAAGAGTCCTTTTGACCCTGGTAGGTATGGGCATGGGGAGATCCAAGTTCTCTCTCGTGCCGTCCCAGTGTCTCAGCATGAGGTTTTGTAGTCGACGCTGGTGGTGCCTTGACAAGGAACTGCAGGGAAACAGGCCGACATTAGTCCCAGTACCCTCATGACATCTCTGACCCGAACCAACAAGTTGGTCTGGAGCAGAGCTACAGCTAGTTGCACTTTTTGGATTTTTTCCTCTGGAAGAAGAAGCTTCTTTTCTTCTGAAGAGATCCTGTATCCCAGGTACAGTACCTCCTGCGAGGGGGATAGCTGGGATTTTTCTAGATTCACTAGCCACCCCAGGGACTGCAGGAAACTCCTGGCCTCCTGAAGGTCCCTCTCCAACAGATGTTTGGAGGAGGAAATGAACAGGAGGTCGTCCAAGTAAGGAATAACCAGTATCCCTTCGACCCTTAGTGGGGCTAGTGCTTCCGCCAGTACTTTGGTAAATACTCTGGGGGAGGAAGACAGGCCGAATGGGAGAGCCCTGAACTGGTAGTGAATTGTCTGTGAGCCCCTCTTCACTGCTAGCCTTAGGAATTTCTGGAACTCCTGATGTATCGGGATGTGCAAATAGGCATCCCTGAGGTCCATGGTTGCCATAAAGCAACCTGGGAACAGGAAGTTGGTTATCGAAAAAATAGACTCCATCCTGAAGCGTTTGTACTTTATGTACCTGTTCAGTGGCCGGAGATTCAGAATAAGTCGGAATTTTCCCGAGGGTTTCTTTACAACGAACACGTGTGAGTATACCCCTCGGCCTTCTTCCTCCCTGGGTACCTGTACTAGGACCTTCTGGTCCAGCAGGTCCCCTAACAATACCCCCAGAGCCTCCGCCTTTTCCCGGTCTCTGGGTAGTTGGGTAACCAAAAAAACAGGGGGAGGGGGGTGCTGAACTCCAGCCTGTACCCGCTCTTTATTATGTCCAGTACAAACGGGCTTGGAGTGGATCTTTCCCACTGTGGAAGGAACCCCCCTAACCTTCCTCCCACTGGGACCCAGGCGTCACTGGGACTTGGGGGGGGGGGGGGTTGAGGAGGATTGAATAAAATGCCTCCTCTCCCGCGCCCTTTATGGCCCGACCAGTGCTTCTTGGGGCGGGCTTCCTTCTCGTTTTGTTGCCTGAAACCCCAAAAAAAACTCCTAGTTTCTGTTTTCTTCCTTTTTTCAGGAAAGGATTTATTTTTATCTTGGGACCTCTCCAGCGCCTCCTGGAGGCCAGGCCCAAACAGGTGATCACCGGAAAAGGGGAGCCCACATAACTTGAGTTTTGAGGCTGAGTCCCCCGTCCATGTCTTGAGCCATACCGCTCGTCTGGCTGCGTTGACCAGTGCTGCAGATCTAGCCGCTAGTCTCACCGACTCCGCTGAGGCATCTGGTAGAAAACCCACTGCTTTAAAAAGCAGGGGAAAAGATTTAAGAATTTGTTGCCTAGATGTGCGACTGCAGCTGCGAAAGCCAACATTCCAGGTTTCTAGCCACACATGTGGCTGCAAGAGCTGGCTTAAGTCCTATCGCGGACGTGTCCCACGCTCTTTTTAGCAGCACATCACTTCTTTTATCCATGGGGTCCTTCAATGACCCCATGTCGTCAAATGCCAAGTCTGTCTTTTTGGACAGCCTGGCCAAGGGTGCATCCAACTTTGGAGCCTTATTCCATGGGTACTCCGCGTCAGTCTCAAACGGAAATCTCCGTTTGAGACTACCTGGAAAAAAAGGACGCCTCTCCGGCTGCTCCCATTCCAGCAAGATCGTGTCGATCAGGGACTTATGTACAGGGAATACCCGGGACTTCAGAGCACTACCCTGATACATTTGGTCGTGCTTTGAGAGTAGGACTGTTTCCTCTCGAATCTCCAAAGTGTCATAGATTGCCTTAAGCAAATCCCCCACGTCCTCCAAGGACAGTCTATACCTAGCCCCCCTGGAGGAATCTTCCATCTCAGACCCTGACTCTGAGCCTGCCTGAGAGGGGGACCCAGATCCTGGAAAACTTCCCCTATCTTCCCCTTCCCGTACTGCCTCCGTTTCGGATAGCGACGGTGTACTACTTGCCCTGGGGAGAGAGGGGGGCCCCTGCAACCTGTCCATCATGCATCCTCTAAAGGACTGGAAGGTGGATGACAGTTCGCTTTTAACTGTGGAAAACAGCTTCTGACACTCTGCCATGGGATCACTGGGCATCTGGGTATCTTTAGTTAGGCTGCTGACACACTCGGAGCATACAGGTTTCTTCCAGCTAGGAACCAATTTTGCCCCGCATACGGCACACTTCCTTTTGGGCGTTTGTACAGGAGGTCTGTCCTGGGATTTGACCTAACAAGAGAGGAGACCAGGCAGGCCATTAGTCTACCACCCAGATCCATAACACCACTGTGAAGGACCTATTAGGGAAGTGCCCTGCCCTCCACCAAGGTTCCCCACCCCGGGAGGGAAAGTAAACAAGGATACCCTATGGTACCTGACCCCCCAGAGTAAGAACAGGCCTGCTCTCACCCTCTTACCTGGGAGGCGCCGGAGCCCGTTGCGCTGGAGTCTGTAGCCTGTGCTTCCTCCATACTGCAGTTCAGCTGCGGCCTCGCCGAGCGCTTTGAACTCCTGCTCCGGTGTCTGTTCCCTGCGCCGCGCCGTTACAGGAGACCGGAACTGAGTCTCCTCGACGCCCTCCGATGACGTTGTTCCGCCGGAAGTCTCGCCTCACTTCCTGCCCTTGGAACGCAGACCGCCCCTCAGCCTGTACGCCGAAGCGCACGCTTGGTGGCCAAGCCTGCGTCTCCCGCCTGCCGACCACCGCTGATGCCTCGGCCCCTTTTTTTGTCGCCCTGGGGGTTTCCGCCAGCGTCTCTCGCCTTGGAAGTTCCCCCCTCTCCAGCTGTCTCAGGTACCGATGCGGGGGGTTGTCCGCCTATCACCAGAGGTCCAGCTCCTATGAGCGTCCGGCAGCGTCAGGTATGGCTGTCCTCCCTTCCCACGTAGGACAGGGGGTTGCCCAGACCAAAAGTCCTTAGGTACGGCCCTGAGCTTAGTTCCTGGTGTGTGCTCCTTCCCTTCCGGCAGGAAACACAAATAACTGGAGAGGAGCTCTGGAGGCGTACTTTTAAAGTGATGGGGGTGTGTGTTTCCTGTCCCGGAGGGAGGGGCCCAAGGTCTCAGAGGCTGTCCTGGAAGACGACTAGAGAAAAGCTACCTAGCGGCAACAGCGACACTCAGAAAAACGATCGCTTAGTGACGCTGGCAATAGGGGGTAAAAGGGTTAACTAGGGCGGTGATCAAGGGGTTAAACCTTTATTGGGGGGGGGTACGGGGGCTACCCTGGACCTAACACTAATGCCTCGTTTCCACTGCACGGATCGGGTCAGTAATTTTGGAGCGGTTCGGATGGGGCCGGTCTAATCGTGTGAGCCTTTCCACTGCAAATCGGACCGTGAGGGACCATTCAGGGTTTAGAAAAAATTCCTAGCGCATCCACCAATCAGTGAGATTCATTTGTAGGTCCGCCCTAACCGAACCATTCCACTCTCTTTGGTCCCCCATCTGAAGCAGGACCCTTGCTGGTGCGGTACGGTTTGGTTTTACGGCACGCTTTCATAATGGAAACACCCAAAATAGCGCACCGTACCAAACCGCTCAGTGGAAACGAGGCAAAACTGTCACACTGACACTAAATGCAGTGATCAGTAAACATATGATCACTGCAATCAGTGACATTGTGACAGGGGGCTGGGTGATCTGAGGGGGTTAAATGTGCCTAGGTGTGTGGTGTCAGTGTAGTGTTGGTGCGACTTACTGTGAGTCTTCTCTCCTCTTAGCGAATAAAAATACCGCCGAGAGGAGAGATGACATCACTTCCTCTGCCTGTGTTTACATTACACAGGTGGAGGAAGTGACAAGGTGGAGGCTCATGGGATTGGCTGGGAGCAATCACGAGGGGGCAGACAAAATCAAACACCCACCCCCTCGTCCCGGAGGTAAGCTGCCCGCCGCACGCAGCGGAGGGGGTCCCGATCGGACCCCTGACCCACAAGAAGGCAGGGACGTATATGTACACCCATCTGCCTGTACGTGCCATTCTGTGGACGTACATAGTCATGCGGCGGGCGTTAAGCGGTTAACCTACACGGTTAAGGACATATTTGCAGGAAGGAATGCACCGATGTCTACGGCGCATGCTCGCCATAGACAATGGCGCACCATTTTTTTGTGAATGCCATTGGTCCCGCGTGCATGCATGGGAGTGACATCATCGCCGCTCCAGCCAATCACAGCGCCGTAGCGGGTTTACTTCCTCTTTAATACAGGCGCTGTTTGACCAAAAATGTTCTGCCTGGGTTTTCCATTTTTCAATTGAAGGATGTTGGGCAGAGTGGTGTCAGAACTGCCATGCACTGATTAAATTGTATCCAGTGTTTTAGGTCTGGCCAAAATTCACAATGTATAACCAGCTTTAGATCCCCTATCAGGTTTAAGACCCCTTTCACACTGGGGCATTTTACAGCCTGAAAGAAGCAATGCCAATGTGAAAGCCTGAGTGCTTTCAGAGCCCTTTCACACTGCCAGTACCCGAAAAATGCTAGTAAAGCTCCGCTAAGACCTCTTTCACACTGGGGCGCCTCAGTGTGAAAGCCTTCGGACCGTCACACTGAAGACTGCAGGGCAGGGGTTTTTCTAGCAGTATTTAGGCGCTATTTTTAGCGCTAAACCGCCTGAAAAACACCTTGGTGTGAAAGGGGTCTAAGGAACTTGAGAATATATTGTACATCTTGAAAAGGGATACTGAATGAAACCATGTAAACAAAGGAGATGTCAAGGTACTTGGAAAACATCTTGAACCTCTTGGGGAGGGCAGCAGATGAAACCATGCAGGAAAATGCACTACAACTTGTGCCAAGATATCCTAAAGTACCTCATGGTACTTGCAAACATTTTGGAGAAGACAGTGGAAAGGAACACTAAAGGTTCGTTTTTTATTGATAAATTGATTCATCTAAGTTACAGCATTTAGAAGTTCCTTACCTCTTCTTTCATTTTGCCTTGCAAAGTATTGTATTTCAGCTTTCAAAGTCCCATAGCACGTGCTTCCTGTAATCCATTTCCACCACCTTCTCTGGTGGAAAGTATCACGTTCAGAACGTGCTCGTCCCCTCTCCTCTGCGTGCCTACAGCTCTCTGCGTCTAGACGTCATGTTTTCTTCACAGGCAAGGGAGGGAGGAGATTCTTGGGCGTCTCTATGACGCTATAGCTCCGCCTCCCTTCCACTCATTGTATGTGCAAAACTAGTTACAACCCCGCCTTCACTCCTCCCCCATAGCCATGCTGGAAAGTGTAAAGTGAAACTGATTTTTTTAATCCTTGGCTTCTATCACTAAATAAGATCTTATTAAATAAAGATTATACTTTTATACTACGCTGGGATTGACTGATGTAAAGGGGGGGCTACGCTGGGATTGACTGATGTAAGGGGGGCTACGCTGGGATTGACTGATGTAAAGGGGGGCTACGCTGGGATTGACTGAGCTGGGATTGACTACGAGGGTTAGTGAGCTGGAGGAGGTGGGAATATGTGTGGGAGGAGGGAGGAGAAATGAATGGGTATAGGCAGAGGGGCGGGAAGGGGTGTATTCTGGGGGAGGTAGGGGCGGAGTGTGGCTAATATTACACGAGAACGTTGCCCGTTCTCGTCCGCCGCCCGCCGCCGCTTCTGCGCGAGCCGCTAAGCCTAATGGGAACTGTAGTTCCCATTAGGCAGTGACATTTACACCAAGAACGTGCACCACCAAACCAGGAAGTGAGGGGAAAGGAAACACAGGAAGGACAGAGGCGTAGAATGAAGTTGCTTTTTAACAGGTATAGCTATATTTAAAAAAAAAATTATGAAGTTTTTCATTCATAAATGCCTGAAGACTATATTTTAAAAGGAATTTTTTTTTTACTTTACAACCCCTATAAGGTTGGGTTCACACTTATGCGAATTGGATGCGGGTTTCCCTACATACAGTTTGCATGACAGAAGACTGTGACCGGCTCTCTATGAAGCCAGTTTACACATCTCCGGGATGGCTGTGGAGTGGATTGCACAGAGGTTCTATGTGTCTTTGGCTCCATTTCAGATCCAAATTCAGGCCTGATTGGTCCCTGAAATGGGGAGCAGGGACCCACCGGACCTCTGCTGCGAGCAGCATCCGGCATAAGTGTAAACCCAGCCTAAACCACGTGTAGCATTACCCCCAGTGGAGCTGCTGGATGTTTGGGCGGCGTATTACCTCATGGATCCTCCAAACTCCTAAGGGCGAATGATGCGTATTGCATATAGTGGAACTAAAGGAATGTCCACGACAGGTGCTCTTTGCTGTGCTCTTTATTACCCAGTCGGGTAAAAACAGTAAACTTGTGGTGAGGAAAGTAGAGTGGAAGAAGAAGCGAGAACAGCAGATTCAGGCGTGATGATAGGGAAACAGTCCTGTCCCAAACGTAACACTTCTCTGTGCCACTCCCGCCGGAGTGGGTTTAGCGTACCCGGACAGGCCTCTTTCACTGACCTGGCAGCCGGAGTATCACTCGGACAATTTCAGGATAAAGTCTCTGCCACAGACCCTCCTTGGTGAACTTTAAAGCGGAGCTCCACCCAGGGAAACAACATTTTCCCATGTTGTTTAAAAAAATTAAATAAAAAAAACCTGAAAAAAAAAAAAAAACTCACCCGAAATACCTGTTGCTATGCGGAAGTCCGTAATCTGCCTCTTCCACTCCGCGGTTTGATTTCTTCTTGTCCTTCTCCTTGTGAATGGGGCGCGCTGCTTTCTGGGAACTGTGTGTGTTCTCAGAGAGCAGCGCGCCCATTCACAAGCCAGCGTGAGACTCACGCAGGCACAGTAGGAAATGGGCAGTGAAGCCGTACGGCTTCACTGCCTGTTTCCCATCGTTTGAATGGCGGCGCGGGACCCGGAGCGATCGTGGGATCGGCATCGGGGGGCCCATCAGCGCGGGCAAGTAGGACAAGGTAAGTGTCCTTATTTAAAGTCAGCAGCTACACTGTTAGTAGCTGCTGACTTAAAAAATAAATAAATTGCGGCTGGAGCTCCGCTTTAACTTGAGGAGAAAGTCTGCCACAGACCCCCTCGGTGAGCCTCAGAAAGGTACTCCTGCCACAAGCCCCTTTCTGGATTGGATTCTCGGAGGTAGGGGTGCAACGGATCATCACCGATCCGTGATCCGAACGGGTCACCCCATTCGGAGTGGCACACCCCGCGAGCAGCAGCCATCTTGGTACACCCGGCGGCGGCCCTCCTCTCTGTTCACACGCACAGGGTAGGAGGAGCCCGCTCTCGAGGGAAACACACGCCGCTGTCTGAGGTCTGAGGTCTGCACTACTGTGGGGGTTACTGTCTGAGGTCTGCACTATTGTGGGGGTTACTGTCTGAGGTCTGCACTACTGTGGGGGTTACTGTCTGAGGTCTGCACTACTGTGGGGGTTACTGTCTGAGGTCTGCACTATTGTGGGGGTTACTGTCTGAGGTCTGCACTATTGTGGGGGTTACTGTCTGAGGTCTGCACTACTGTGGGGGTTACTGTCTGAGGTCTGCACTACTGGGGTGTCTGTACTGAGGGGGGGGGGGGTCTGTACTGAGGGGGGGGACCATAGTGGGTGGGGGGGTGACACCATTTTTATTATTTTTTTGCACAGAGTGACGCCACTGCAGTGGGGGGGTGGAGATGTGGACATTACAGTGGGGGGGGGGGGGGGAATGTGGATATTACAGTGGGGGAGATTTTTTTTTTTTTGTTTTTCCGAAAAATGATCCGATCAGTGACTCCTGATCCGAGGAATGATCCGAATCGTGAGTTTTTTAATCCGTTGCACCCCTACTCAGAGGTATGCCTCATTGGATAAGTTACGTCTGGATCTCCTTCAACTTGTCGCTCAGGTACCGACTAACAGGTGATCAATCCCACAGTGTCCGGTTACCTTGAACCCTGGTGGTTTGTCCAGGCCCTTTTGGACCGCCAGCCACTCAATGGCGCTCCTCAGACTGACTTGGGATCTTCAAAATGGGAACCCAGTCACTCACTGGGTCCCCGTCGCTGTTCAGATGCTCCGGGCAAGCATGGCCCCGGAAGTAGAAACACCACGTGGCACGCACGCCCCGGCCAGGTAGGCCATAACACCGGGGCGCTGTGGTGTGGCCACCCTAAAGGTGGGTGCCACACTGGACGAAGAAGACCCAATAACCCCTCGCCAGCATGCACAGCGAGGTCAAAACTCCTGTGATTGGCTGCTGGGCAAGAGCACCCAAACCTTGACTTCACCTGCAGCACCGGGGCTGGAAGATCACCCCAGTACAGCCGAATAAGCCTACAGCACAGCCAAGCTGAGACAGAGACAGAGACTTACAACTAATGCCGCGTACACACGATCACTTAATGTGATGAAAAAAAATGACATTTTTAAAAACGTCAATTTCATTGACCGTGTGTGGGGGAAAACGTTGTTTTATGTCTTGTAAAAAACGACCAAAAAAAATTGAAGCATGCTTCAATTTTATGTGTTGTTTTTCAAAACCTCGTTTTTTGTTTCACAAAAAATCACTGTGTGTAGCAAAAAATGTTGTTTAAAACGACGTTTTTCAACCCGCGTATGCCCAGAAGCTAGTTATGAAGCGAGCTTCAATGGAAAAGAGTGGTGAACGTAACCTCGCTTTTTGTGAAAAAACGATGGTGTGTAGGCAACATCGTCTTTGAAAATTGAAGTTTCAAAAACGTTGTTTTTTACTTCACAGAAAACTTCGTTTTTTTTCATCACATAAAGTGATCGTGTGTATGCGGTATAACACTCTGGATCAGTGTCTAACTACACTCTGATCTACCCTTAAATTTAACTAGCACCGGTACCATAAAGTACACAGGCGCTACACATGGAAAAGGTATTTTGTCCCAGGATGTCCCCAAGTACCCTAAGGTACTTGGAAACCTCCTGGAGAGGATAGGACAATGAATGAAACCATTGAAGCAATGCAGTAAAACTTGTCCCAAGATGTTCCACTGTCCTCTTCAATATGTCCACGTGATCGCTGGGAAGCGCTGTGAAATGAGGTATAGCAGGCTTTTTTTTTTTTTTATTAATTACCCATAAAGGGGGACACATGATTAGAACACAGAAGGGATAGTATGAAGATGTGAAAGTGGCTTAACAACCACTTTAATTCTTCTGTAGTCTATCCAAAACTGGAAGATTTTGTCTTGGAATACAATTTTATTGCACTGAGATATAACTTTACCGTGATAAGTATCTAAATACACAATATAATAAATATCACATCAAAGAGCACACCTGCTACATTGTTATATGGACGCTGCGTACATCATGCTTGTCGGGTCTGCATGTAATCACTTGCGTTCCTTTATCTTTCAGCACCAAGGACAGCGAACGCACTTTGCTACAAGCTGCATGCAGTGCAAAATAGAGAATTGTTCCTGCTGATGTAATGTGAGAAATTCGGCTTTCGTAAAAAAAAATGTTTATGCACTCTGAGAGACCCGAGTTGGCTTTAAGTGGAAGTCCATGCAAATTCTAAAATCCCTGCATCTATAGACACCAGGGATCTAACACTCAAAAAATGAAAAACGCATATATGGAGAGTCCGTGATCGGCACAGCCCAAAAGATATATAGGAAACGTGCTTTCCTAGGGATCTAACAATAAGCTCTCTATTCCTGTAAAGAAAAGATGAGTATGCATGTCTTTTTGGAAGCCGATCTGACCCGCTCCGACCCGATCTCCAGCGCCGGAAGCTCTGCAGAGGACCGGGAGGACAACGGCTGTGAAATTAATGGGAAGTGGCGTCACCCATAGAGTTACTACGGGGCTTCCGTTGTCCTCCGTCTCCTCTGCACCCACCTACACAGAGAAGCCGCGGCTGACAGCTCAGCGTGGGATCCGGTCGGAGCGGGACAGATCAGCTTCCAAAAAGGTATGTACAGTAAAACCTTGTTTTGCGAGCATAATTCGTTCCAGAAACATGCTTGTAATCCAAAGCACTTGTATATCAAAGCATTTTTTTTACAGGGTATAAAAGAGAAGAGAGGCACCTCTAAGGCCACGTACACACGATTGGTCAAAACCAATGAAAACGGACTGAAGGTCCATTTCATCGGTCCAAACCGAATGTGTGTGGGCCCCATCGGTCAGTTATCCTTCGGTCAAAAAAAAGAGAACTTGCTTTAAAATTTAACCAATGGACGCCTGACCGATAGGTCAAAACTGATCGTTATTAGTAGGCACGAGCATCAGTTAAAAATCAATACATGCTCAGAATCAAGTCGACGCATGCTTGGAAGCATTGAACTTCATTTTTTTCAGCACGTTTTGTTTTACGTCACCACGTTCTGACACGATCGGTTATTTAACCGATGGTGTGTAGGCACATCAGACCATCAGTCAGCTTCATCGGTTAACCGATGAGAACTGTCCTTCGGACCAGCTAAATGTTGTACCTTCATTAAATGTAACCATATTGCTACACTTAGGCCGCGTACACACGAGGGGATATGTCCGCTGAAAACGGTCCGATGGACCGTTTCAGCAGACATCTCCGCTCGTGTGTATGGGCTAGCGGACAGATTTGTCCACCCGACAGATTTCAAAGCAAGCTTTGAAATCTATCCGGTGGGAATCTGTCCGCCCGACATGTCTGCTGGTTAGTACACTTACCAGCAGACATGTCGGCTCCCACCGCCGCCGCGCCGCTGCCGAATGGATTCGGCGCATGCGCGGAAGTGTTTTACTTCCTGGTGCGGTGACGTAACGGTGACGCGGCGGCGTCAACGTCACCGCCGCGTCATCGCCACGTCACCTCGCCGTCCGGCGGCGGGGAATTTGATCCGATGGTGTGTACACGCCATCGGATCAAACTCCCGATCGGACATATCCGATGGAAATGGTCCGCGGACCGTTTTCATCGGATATATCCGATCGTGTGTATGGGGCCTTAGAGGCTCCTCTCTTCTTTTGTTATACTCAGGTGTGACATGACGCTACTCTTATAGCGAGACAACGCTTGTATATCAAGGCAAAATGTATTAAAGCATTTTGCTCATCTTGCAAAACGCTCTTAAACCAAGTTACTCTCAAACCAAGGTTTTACTGTATACTCGTTTTTTCTTTACAGGTATAGAGAGGCTAGTGCTAGATCCTTGGTGTCTATAGATGCATGGATTTTAGATTTTGCATGGACTTCCACTTCAAAGAAAAGTTATAATAAGACGTAGTGATGACTCAATGGTTTGCAATAATGCCAGGTGACATTGACAATCTGCCTGTTCTACATATATTTATTGAACGTTAATTATCAATACCAATTCATTACATAACTTAAAAGAGAAAAGTTAAGTTAACCACTTAAGACCCGGACCAATACGCTGGCAAATGACCCAAGGGGTTTTTGCGATTCGGCACTGCGTCGCTTTAACAGACAATTGCGCGGTCGTGCGACGTGGCTCCCAAACAAAATTTGCGTCCTTTTTTTCCCACAAATAGAGCTTTCTTTTGGTGGTATTTGATCGCCTCTGCGATTTTTATTTTTTGCGCTATATACAAAAATAGAGCGACATTTTTGAAAAAAAATCAATATTTTTTACTTTTTGTTATAATAAAAAACCAATAAACTAAATTTTAGTCAAACATTTAGGCCAAAATTTATTTAGCCACATGTCTTTAGTAAAAAAAAAATCGCATTAAAAAAAAATTAGCTACCTAGCGGGAACAGCGACACTAATACAGCGATCAGAAAAATGATCGCTTAGTGACGCTGGCAATAGGGAGTGAAAGGGTTAACTAGGGCAGTGATCAAGGGGTTAAAACTTTATTGGGGGGGGTGGGGGGGGCTACCCTGACACTACTGACTGTCTGACTGTCACACTGTCTGTCACACTGACACTAAATACAGTAATCATACATGATTACTGCATTCAGTGACACTGTGACAGGGGGGAGGGGGGGGCGATCGCGGGGGTTAAATGTGTGTGTCAGTGTGCTGTTTGGTGCAGACTTACTTGTTCTGTAGTGATCTCTCCTCAGCGGCGCTTGAAACAAACGCCGAGGGAGAGATCACGTCGCTTCCTCCTTCCTGTGTTTACACAGGAGGAGGAAGTGACAGGTCAGGCGGGCGCGCGCATTGGCTGGGAGCGATCCGGAGGGGGCGGATGAAAACGGATAGCCGCCCCCACTTGTCGGATCGCTCCTGCAGCCGCGCGGACCGCCGCATGTACGGGGGGGGGGGTCCGATCGGACCCCCGATCCCCCCCAAGGCACCAACGTATATATACGTTGATGTGCCTGTCGGTGCCATTCTGCCGACGTAAATGTACATGCGGCGGTCCTTAAGTGGTTAAAGTAGAACTATAGGCAAAACTTTTTATTTTTCATTTTGGATAGAGTAAGTGAGGGTTGTAACCGCTGCCAGATTTTTTTTCACCATCTGTGTCCTACTGCAGAGATTTCTATTCACTTCCTGTCCCATAGCCAAACAGGAAGTGAGAGGAGATTAACCACTTGTCATCTGCCCACCGTCAAATGACGGCGGGCAGACGACTCCATTATCCTGACATCACGACATATGACGTGATGTCCCTTTAAAGCCGCGGGCGGGCGCGCGTCGCCGGCGGCGCGCGCGCGCACCCGCCGCTCTGCAACGATCGCCGCTGGGCACACGCGATTGCTCAGTAACTGAGCGGGGACGTGCAGCTCTGTATGTAAACACAGAGCTGCTCGTCCCTGTCAGGGAGAGAGGAGATCGATTGTGTCCCTTGTACATAGGGACACAATCGGTCACCTCCCCCAGTCACCCCCCCTCCCCCCACAGTTAGAACACTCATAGGACACACATTTAACCCCTTCCCCGCCCCCTAGTGGTTAACCCCTTCACTGCCAGTCACATTTAAACAGTAATCAATGCATATTTATAGCATTGTTCACTGTATAAATGTAAATGGTCCCAAAAATGAAACTAACGATACTTCCCGCTCAGACCACCGCCTGTGGAAGGGAATTCCACATTCTTGCCACTCTTACAGTAAAGATCCCTCTACGTAGTTTATGGTTAAACATCTTTTTCTTCTTATTTTAATGAGTGGCCACGTGTCTTATTAAACTGCCTTCTGCAAAAAAGTTTTATCCCTATTGTGGGGTCACCAGTACGGTATTTGTAAATAGATATCATATCCAGGGGCGGACTGACCATTCAGGCACCCGGGCACTGTCCGAGAGCCCCATGCCACTAGGGGGCCCCATCAGGGTTGCCAGCCTCAGTAAAACCAGGGACAGTATGTTTTTTTTTATAAATCCCAAGATTATAGCTGCCCGCCTCTCCAGTACCTTTTAAGTGTGTGTGTGTGTGCATTCTGTGTGTGTATATTGTGTGTCTGTGTGTATACTGTGTATGTATACGTATGTGTGTGTGTGTGTATACTGTTTGGCCCCATAATCTATTGCTCGGGTGCCCCATAATCTCCTATTGCCCGGGGGTCCCATAATCTCCTATTGCCCAGGGGCCCCATGAGTTGTCAGTCCGTCCCTGATCATATCCCCTCTCAAGCGTCTCTTCAATTCTCTGAGGATAAGTTCAGTGCTCGCAACCTTTCTTCATAACTAACATCCTCCAGACCCTTTTTTCGCTTTATTGCATTTCTTTGTACTCTCTCCAGTTCCAGTACATCCTTCCTAAGGACTGGTGCCCAGAACTGGACAGCATACTCCAGGTGCGGCCGGACCAGAGTCTTGTAGAGTGGGAGAATTATCGTTTTATCTCTGGAGTTAATCCCCCTTTTTATTGCATGCCAATATTCCATTTGCTTTGTTAGCAGCAGGTTGGCATTGCATGCCATTGCTGAGCCTATCATCTACTAGGACCCCCAGGTCCTTTTCTATCCTAGATTCCCCCAGAGGTTCTCCCCCCAGTGTATAGATTGCATTGATATTTTTGCCAACCAAAATGCATTATTTTACATTTTTCTACATGTTTTAACATTTTCTACTGTTCTAATCTATCTCTACTCTATCCAAAACTAAAAGTTTTGCGTATGGTTATACTTTAATCCTAAAATCAAATTAATCTTGGCCCTAAATTGGGGTTATTCTACAATTTAATATAAATAAATATATTTATATTGTTACATTTATTGATTGCATGTGTTAGCTTCCTATTTAGTTCATGTTTTGGCTGTGATTCCATTTCCCTTTCCCCATTCTGCAGAACTGTTTGGCCGTCGCAGACCTGTTTTTTTCTTTGCTGAAGTTAAAGTCACACCAAGAGGTCTTGTGCCTCCCTTAGCCTGGACAGTGCAAGAAGTAGAACACTATCCCTCAGCCTTCCCAGAAGGGTTGAAGCTGTTATACAGTGTCGGCTGGGGTGGGGGGGGGGTTAAGGAGCCCTGTCTGCCGGCACTTACCCCATCTAGGTTGCGGGCATGCGGCAGCGTGCATTCGGGCATCCGGGCATCTGGATAGTGGCTCCTGTGTTCTCTCATTCTCGCTTCCCCCATGCATCTCCTCCCCTCCTCGGAGGCGTCCAAAAGGATCACCTGTCCCTTCAGCCAATCGGATGACAGGTCTCAAACCCACTTTCTGAATGGCCGGGAGGAGGATCAGTGGACCAATAGCGAATATTCATTCGCTATTTTAACATACCTGGGTGGGCTGTGAGTGTCACTCTCTGTGCTCTGAGCCCACCCTATTTAGGGTTAGGGGTTAAGTGTTAGGATTAGAGTTAGGGGGTTAGGGTTGGGATTTCCCCTTGAAGAATAAGGCTAGGACTCAGGAATTGGAAGAGGGACCTCCCCCAGGGGGTCAAAGGTCAGAAGGCTGGTTCCCAGAGGTCAAAGGTCACGAGGCATGGCTGACCCACCCCCACCAAAGTGTACCGCCTATCCCAACTAAGTCAGGGAATGAATGAACAAGTCGGGGAAAGCGCTTTGTGGAAAATATTTTTATAAGGCTGCCAAGCTATGTGAGGCAGCCCGTGTGTCCTAAACAATGCTTCAAAAAAACATCACCATCATAGGAATTCATGCTCCCCAGCATCCTGCAGGGGGGGGGAGGCAGCACTGGCCTCAGGGGGAGGCGTCCGTGCGCCCTCAATAGACAGGCCCACCCTGCTTTTATAGCTGCAAAGGGTGGGCCAACTCAATATTGAACCCTAAGGACTAAGACTGGGATGCCAATAAAGTAGAGTTGCCACCTCATCCCTTTAAACCCAAACACATATGAATAAAATATAATTAAAATTGCTTGGTTCCTTATCTGCATTACATTAGCCTCAGAACTTGTGTAATTCATATGTGTTCGGGTTTAAAGGAATGGGGTGGCAACCCCACATTAAAGTTCACGTGCGTGTGAAGGTAGGTGTCCCAATACTTTTGGGAATATAATGTAAATGTAAAAAGTGTGCCTGGAGTCAAACTGTATTCTTCCGCAAAATTTACAAAATCTCATTATCACACTTATAAAATAGCCCCTAAATAAATCTCATGACTTTCGCACATCTACTTTGTTTTCTGGACAGCTTTAGCTCCCTGATTGTTTTCCTGGAATCGCTCTCTAAATGAAAAAGCTAATTGCCGCGTTCCTATTCCACACCGCGATCATCCAGCCAGAAATTCATATAAAGTTGCGTGTTTCAAAACCACTCAACAAGAAGACATTAGCAGCAGCCTGAACAGATCATTTAGCAGGATGCAAAGTACGGCATGGGTAGAGACAAACATCTATTCTTCAAGCTCTGGGTGACATGAACTTCCCCGGATCTGAAACTGTTTTCTGAAGAGTCCGCTGAACACAATAATTTGGGGCACTTTAGCTGAATTGGCCATTTGAAAATAACAGTTTCAACTGCTGTAATAGACAATGATAAAGAATGATGAAAAGCAGGCTGACGCCCCAACCTTGACATTATGGCCGTGTTCAGTATATTTATACAGGATTAGGACATTGAGATTGCCGGTGTTGTAAACAAGCACTACTTTTTTTAACACCTTAATGCTTGTGTGGAGTTATGCAACTTTGGCTTGTCTTATGTGGAAAAGATGTGTATAATTTGCGCCACAGAAAAAACAATATTAGTTCTCCCAGCAAGAGGGTAGAATTAAATGTAATTAAACCTACATAAATTAAATATACCAGTTTAAAGAGCTGCCACCTAAAAAATTTTCAGAGTGTGAAAATACAAATAGAATCGGAAGTGAAGGGGCGCTGATGACACAAAATCAATACAAATTATGTGTATATATATACATTAAAATGTGCAATCTCTTAGAAAAACATATATTATTAGTGAAGTGTCCATACGATGAAAACCAAAAAAATATATTAAATAATGAATTAAGTCCAAATAGTGCTAAAAAATAATAAGCACCCAATAGTGATTCTCGGTTCAAACAAAGACGTAAATATTGCAGTTCTGGAACCTCCACCATATGTTTGCACCCGGTGAGATCAATAGAAATGGCTCCTTACCAATATTAGTAGACTCTTTTAATTAAAAAAGAAGTCATAAACCGCTTGTGTCAATAGGATGACTCAGAATGATCCAGATAGGCACGTTCAGATGATCCAGCATTCATATAAATAGGAACAGAAGAGCAATCATAGTGAAGTACTGTTTATTAAAACAAAATTAAAAAGTAACATGCCAAATGGCTGCTTACTCAGGTTGTGCCCTGATCCCGGCACTGAGGCTTTATGGCGTTATTCGATATCCAATCGAACCCGCAAATTCAGATATGGTACGGTAATCCGTCGCGCTGGTCGTCTCACTGGCCGGCGTACGTTCCACCGTCGAAGTAACGTAGGTTCGGAGATGGATCGAAAATCCGTCGCACTGCTAGTTTCGATAGCCGGCGTGCGTTCCACCGTCGAAAACCAACGGACCCGGAAATCGGAAGTGGTAGGGAAAAGCGTGACTGGTTAGCGCCTCGACGTACGTTTTGTGGATTACGTCATCAGGAAGCGTAACCAGTCACGCTATGGAGTTGTATTTAACCCAATGGCCTATTGAGATTGATAGGGGAACTAGCCAATCGAATATGAAGCCTCGGTCCCGCTATCACACACCATACAATTGTATATATCAACAACACCTACAAGATGCTGCGTTAGCAAATCAATTGACAAATTCAGTTTATAGTACAGGGCTTGAAACAGGCCATGGGTAACAATTATTTTTGGGCGCAGAACAAGTATTATAACCAAACAAAAGGAGTCGCCATGGGCGCTAGATACGCGCCGAGTGTAGCCAATTTGGTTCTAAATAGGTGGGAAAGGGAAACGATATATAAAGAAGAAAACAAAGCTCTCCTATATTATAAACGCTATATCGATGATATTATACTGTTTTGGGATGGTAACTTACCCTCCTTGGAGAACTTCATAATGGCAATGAACAACAACCAATATGAGTTAAAATTTACAGCAGAATTCAACTTATCTACTATTAATTATCTGGATCTTACGCTAACAAAAAGAGGTAACCGAATTAGTACTAAAACCTACTTCAAACCGACAGACCGGAATGGTTATGTCGCACTTTCCAGCTGCCACCACCCAAAATGGCTAGGGGGTGTCCCCAAAAGCCAACTAATGCGCATACGCCGCAATTGTGACCAGATTACTGATTTTGACGTACAAGCAAATATGTTGGTAGACAAATTTGTAGAAAAGGGGTACAATGCCCAAAATCTTGAGACTACGAAAACAGAAGTAATGGCAATGGAAAGGCCAGTTTTGTTAGCACCAAAAACTAGGGCTCCCTTCCATGGAGAGATAACATTCTTGACAGGGTTCCATAGAGAATATAAGAGTGTTGAAAAAGTCATTAAACAATTTTGGCCAATATTATTGAAAGACAATGATTTGGCTACAGTACTACCAGCCAAACCAAAATTTATTTACACCAAAGCCCCTGGGTTGAGAAATATGGTAGCAAGTAATGTACCAGACCCCCCAGAAAAACCTCTTACTTTCCTGGATACTCCGGGTTTCTATTATTGCACTAGGTATAGATCTTGTAAAACATCAAAGAGACAGGGCAAGAAAAAACTCCAGTTTAAATCTAATGTCACACAGCAGGAATTTAAAATCAAACCACTTATCACCTGTCATTCTAGGTTTGTGACATATGTCATCGAGTGCCCTTGTCACTTACAGTATGTAGGGCGCACTACTAGAGAACTCAAAGTGCGTATCAATGAGCATGTGGCAAATATCATAAATGGCTATCCCAACCATAGTGTTTCAAAACATTTTGACCTTTGTCATAATAAAGACCCTCGACAAATGACGTTCTATGGGATAGATAGAGTAACTAGTCATTGGCGAGGTTCAGATCTCACCAAGGCGGTATCCCAAAACGAGACTTTATGGATACATCGCCTACGTGCCATGCAACCCCAAGGCATGAATGTAGAACTAGACCTCAATTGCTTTCTGAGCAACAAATAAAAGGACCAATTTTTTTGAAATAGAATATGTATAATTTTGTTATCAAAGTTTTCCAACCAACAGTACTAATTATCAACTATTAGTACAGCTAGTACACCTGATTGGTAGTAATGGGTATTGTAAGAACAGCAGCAGCATATAACATACATTGAGTCAGTTAATATTAATGCTGGTTTCTCACAGGGGTACTATAATTTGTTATTTTATATGTTTTAGTTTTATTGTAATTTTAATGTGAATTGTAATTCCATTTAATACGTTGGAAAGTAATATCAATTTATTTTAAATATACCGCCATTTATATTGGCATTGTAACATGTATTTAATATTACATACCATTGATTAAGAATAGTGCATGTATGTAGTACACTGGATGTATATGACATTATTGTCAATTGATTTGCTAACGCAGCATCTTGTAGGTGTTGTTGATATATACAATTGTATGGTGTGTGATAGCGGGACCGAGGCTTCATATTCGATTGGCTAGTTCCCCTATCAATCTCAATAGGCCATTGGGTTAAATACAACTCCATAGCGTGACTGGTTACGCTTCCTGATGACGTAATCCACGAAACGTACGTCGAGGCGCTAACCAGTCACGCTTTTCCCTACCACTTCCGATTTCCGGGTCCGTTGGTTTTCGACGGTGGAACGCACGCCGGCTATCGAAACTAGCAGTGCGACGGATTTTCGATCCATCTCCGAACCTACGTTACTTCGACGGTGGAACGTACGCCGGCCAGTGAGACGACCAGCGCGACGGATTACCGTACCATATCTGAATTTGCGGGTTCGATTGGATATCGAATAACGCCATAAAGCCTCAGTGCCGGGATCAGGGCACAACCTGAGTAAGCAGCCATTTGGCATGTTACTTTTTAATTTTGTTTTAATAAACAGTACTTCACTATGATTGCTCTTCTGTTCCTATTTATATGAATGCTGGATCATCTGAACGTGCCTATCTGGATCACTCTGAGTCATCCTATTGACACAAGCGGTTTATGACTTCTTTTTTAATTAAAAGAGTCTACTAATATTGGTAAGGAGCCATTTCTATTGATCTCACCGGGTGCAAACATATGGTGGAGGTTCCAGAACTGCAATATTTACGTCTTTGTTTGAACCGAGAATCACTATTGGGTGCTTATTATTTTTTAGCACTATTTGGACTTAATTCATTATTTAATATATTTTTTTGGTTTTCATCGTATGGACACTTCACTAATAATATATGTTTTTCTAAGAGATTGCACATTTTAATGTATATATATACACATAATTTGCATTGATTTTGTGTCATCAGCGCCCCTTCACTTCCGATTCTATTTGGCTTGTCTTAGTAAAACTTTACATATCTTTGCAAACCACTTTTTGGGGTTGTAAAGATACAATTTCTTTTTCCTAAATAGCTTCCTTTACCTTAGTGCAGTCCTCCTTCACTTACCTCATTTTGCTTTTAAATGTCCTTATTTCTTCTGAGAAATCCTCACTTCCTGTTCTTCTGTCTGTAACTCCACACAGTAATGCAAGGCGTTCTCCCTGGTGTGGAGTGTCCTGCTTGCCCCCTCCCTTGAACCAGGGCCGTTTGAAGGAATTTGGGGGCCCCAAGCAAAATGGACATAGAGGCCCCCCAACCCCCCCTGCACGCACACAAAGCCTACAGTAATCACAGCATAGCGATACCGTTTAAGTTCACCCACACTCTAAGGCCGCGTACACATGATCAAATCTATCTGCTGGAAATGGTCGGCACGATCGTCCCAGCAGACAGATTCGATCGTGTGTATGGGCGAGCCAACGGATTTGGCCAGCCAACAGATTTTAAAGCATGCTTTAAAATCTGTTGGCTGGGAATCCGTCCGCCCGATATGTCTGCTGGTTAGTACGCTAACCAGCAGACATATCTTCTCGCACATGCTTCGAATGGATTTGACGCATGCACAGAAGTAATTCACTTCCTGGTGCGGTGACGTGGCGGCGTCAACGTCACCGCCACGTCACCGACACGTCAGCGCGCCGTCTGCCGGCGGGGATTTTGGTTTGATCGTGTGTACACGATCAAACCAATACATCCCAGCAGACAAATCTGTCTGCTCGTGTGTACGGGGCCTAAGACTGGTGCCCCCATCACAGACTGGTGCCCCCATCACAGACTGACCCCCCCATCACAGACTGACCCCCCATCACATACTGACCCCCCATCACACTGGTGTCCCCATCATAGACTGACATCCCCTTTACAGACTGACACCCCCTCACAGACTGACACCCCCTCACAGACTGACACCCCCTCACAGACTTGTCCCCCCATCACAGACCCCCCTCGATAGTAGACTCCCGTCCCCATAACAGCACAGCACTCCCCCTCCCCACAGAGCATTACCTTATTCACACACAAATCCATGACAAGCACGGCAGCCCTGGACAACGGGCGGGACTTTTAATGTTAAAAGTGAGTGATTGATTGCTGAGACAGTCAATCACCCACTTCTTAACTTAAATAGTCCGGTGCTTTGTCCAGAGTGGCAGAGGCTCTCATCTTGTGTGAATAAGACAGGCAGGGGGTGGGGCCCCCACCCCCTGCCTGCCTTGTTCACACAAGATGAAACGTGGGGGCAGGGCTGTGTTTTTACCGATGGCCGGGAAAGACTTGTTTTGCGGCGCCTGCAAATGCAATGCAGCCTGTGAACATAGCAGCAGACAGACAGACGAGCCAGCTTGGGGGCCCCTTGCTAGCTCGGGGCCCCAAGCTTGGTTTGCCTGTCCTGTTGCGATGGGCCTGCCTTGAACTACAGGAGAGTCAGGACACTCTCTACATTGCAAATAGAGAAAGAAGCTGTTTGTTAGTGGGCATCTTGACTCTCCTGGAGTCCAAGGGAGGGGGCGAGCACGACACTCCACACCAGGGAGAAAGCCTTGCATTACTGTGTGGAGTTACAGACAGAAGAACAGGAAGTTAGGATTTCTCAGAAGAAATAAGGACATTTAAAAGCCAAATGGAAGGATGAAGTAAGTGAAGGGGGACTGCACTAAAGTAAAGGAAGCTATTTAGGGAAACAAATTGTACATTTACAACCTCTTTAAAGGAGTTGTAAAGCAGGGGTGTCAAACTGGCAGCCCTCCAGCTGTTGCAAAACTACAAGTCCCATGAGGCATTGCAAGGCTAACAGTTACAAGCATGACTCCCACAGGCAGAGGCATGATGGGACTTGTAGTTTCGGAACAGCTGGAGGGCCGCCAGTTTGACACCCCTGTTGTAAAGGAAAAACATTTTTTTTTGGCTAAAATTATTGTCTGCAAGGGAGACAGACAGAATAGTGTAATGATTCTGTTAAAAAACGAGTAAATACCTATTAAATTCCTTCATCTATATCACCTCCGGCGTTCTAGTTTCTGTTCTCTCATTTACTTCCTGGTTTGCGGCGCTTGTTCATGTAAGAACTACATTTCCCAGTATGCATTGCGGCACTCCCAGTAATTCGCACCTCCTATCTAAGGCTGCGTACACACGATCAGTCCATCCGATGAGAACGGTCCAAAGGTTAACCGATGAAGCCGACTGATGGTCTGATGTGCCTACACACATATCAGTTAAAAAACCAATGGTGTCAGAAGGCGGTGACGTAAAACACAACGACGTGCTGAAAAAAACTAAGTTCAATGCTTCCAAGCATGCGTCAACTTGATTCTGAGCAGGTGAGGGTTTTTAACCAATGGTTTTGCATACTTACGATCGGTTTTGACCTATCGGTTAGGCGTTCTCTTTTTTTTGATAACTGACCGAATGACCGTTTGGACCGATGAAACGGACCTTCAGTCCGTTTTCATCGGTTTTGACGGATCGCGTGTACGCAGGCTAACACGTAGAGAGCGTCCTGCCGCACAGATTTAGTTACCAGGAGGGGGCGAGCACGTCACTGACCACCGCAGTAAAGCCTCCCTTCACGGTGGTGAGTAACAATCAGACAAGCAGGAAGTGAACAGAACAGATAAGAAATAGAGCAACTTCTGAGCAAAAACGAACAACGAGGAAGTGAAAAGAGGAATGTCTGCAGGTAAATGATGCTTATTATGAAAAACATTTTTTTCCTTTACAACCCCTTTAAGCTCCGAACCATTTCGCTGGCCAAAGATCAGAGCACTTTTTGCGATTTGGCACTGCGTCACTTTAACGCAAACAAAACTGACATCCTTTTCGCCCCACAAATAGAGGTTCTTTTGGTGGTATTTGATCACCTCAGCGGTTTTTATTTTTTGCGCTATAAACAGAAATAGAGCAACAATTTTGAAAAAAATAATGCAATATTTTTTACTTTTTGCTATAATAAATATCCCCAAAAATCTATATATATATAAAAAAAACAATTTTCACAGTTTAGGCCGATACGTATTCCTCTACATATTTTTGGTAAAAAAAAAAGCAAAATAAGCAAATTTTATCTGCAGGAGACACTGAAGCGTTCTCTGAATGCTCTATTGATTGGGTATAGATTTACTTTGATTAGCTAATAAAATCAATATAGTATATAAATACAATTCTCAACTGTCATCCACATACACAGACCTCACAAAAATGACTTACTATTTTTTTTCAGCTGTGACAACACCTATCCTGTCTTTTCTGTATCGCAGACAGCAGCCCTCCCCTAATTATAACATTGCACATTTATAGGGCAGTCGAGTATTTCGTGACAGCGTCAGCCCCTGGCTCCTTAGTTTAGTAACGGAGCTGGCAATTCTCAGCCTGGCACCGTGCAGTCACGAATCCACACAACATTAACTCTGGCCTCCTCTTCCATTACATAATCTCTGACATAGATAATCTAAGCTTTAGGCTTCACTTTCCATTCTAAGTGCCTCAACCAGCACTGGATACCCCGAATATGTGCGGGATTAGGACAATTTATTATGTCTGCTTGTGTGTTACTAATGCTTTTGCTAAATGAAAAATATGGAAAGGAATGTCAACCGAGGCAAAACACAGACATGTCTGATGCAGAATTCGCTCTGTAATGAGAAAAAACATCTGTACATTCATATACTATAAGGCTATGTAAACTCGGTTTGTAAAATGAACTCCTCTTTGGTTAAAAATTCATAGAGTCATTATAAAAGCAGTTTTATATTTGAATTTGATTGTATTTGACTTCTGGTTTAAGACCCCTTTCACACTGAGGGCGTTTTGCAGGCGCTATAGCGTTACAAATAGCGCCTGCAATCCGCATTCAAACAGCTGCCCTACTGTCTCCAGTGTGAAAGCCAGAGGGCTTCCACACTGGAGCGGTGCGCTGGCAGGACGTCAGAAAAATCCCTGACAGCAGCTTCTTTGGAGCGCATTAGTAGCAGTGAACTCACCGCTCCTAATGTGCTCCTGCCCATTGAAATCAATGGGGCAGCACTGCCGTACCGCCGGCAATACGCCGCTGTATTGGCATATTTACGGTGGTATTAACCTTTTCTCCCTCGCTAGCGGGGGTTAAAAGAGTCCCGCTAGCGGCCGAAATGCACTGTAAAATAGCGGCGACGACGACGACTAAATTTTTCCGCTGACGCTATGGGCGGCAGCAGTGTGAAAGGGCTCTTAAAGGTGTTGTAAAGGTAAATATTTTTTCACCTTAATGCATCCTATGCATTAAAGAGGAGGTTCACCCTAAATATACGCTTTTCCATGTGATCCAGCATACTGGCGTCAGCGCCAGTATGCTTTTTTTTTTTTTTTTTAATGCCCCAATTACTGTCTAATCTTCAATTTTTATTTATCTCCCCAGCGGGGGATGGCGCCTGTATAGCCCGTCACTGGTTCCGAAAATACCCGATTTAGGACTCGGGTATTTCCGGCGCAATACGGCGCCTGCGCACAGACCTAGGAGCTGACTGCGCAGGCGCCGTATTTCTCTGAGTCCTACAGCTATGGCACGTCACGCCCTCCGAAAAAAGCCGAAATAGGACTCGGAGAAATACGGCGCCTGCGCAGTCAGCTCCTAGGTCTGTGCGCAGGCGCCGTATTGCGCCGGAAATACCCGAGTCCTAAATGGGTTTTTTTCGGAACCAGTGACAGGCTATACAGGCGCCATCCACCACGGGGGAGCTAAATCAAAATTGAAGATTAGACAGTAAGTGGGGCAGTAAAAAAAAAGGAAAAACAGCATACTGGCGCTGACGCCAGTATGCTGGATCACATGGAAAAAGAGTATATTTAGGGTGAACCTCCGCTTTAAGTAAAACCTCTCGTTTTACTTACCTGACCGTTCGAAAGTCCCGCGCGCGTCCATGTGATGTTCTTGGGTCCATGCCTCACTGTGTCCATGCCTCACTGTGTCCATGCCTCACTGTGCCCATGCCTCACTGTGCCCATGTCTCACTGTGCCCATGTCTCACTGTGCCCATGTCTCACTCTGCCCATGTCTCACTGTGGCCATGCCTCACTGTGCCCATGCCTCACTGTGTCCATGCCTCACTGTGTCCTTGCCTTACTGTGTCCATGCCTCCATGTGTCCATGTGCATGCCTCACTGTGCCCATGCCTCACTGTGCCCATGCCTCACTGTGCCCATGTCTCACTGTGCCCATGTCTCACTGTGCCCATGTCTCACTCTGCCCATGTCTCACTGTGGCCATGCCTCACTGTGCCCATGCCTCACTGTGTCCATGCCTCACTGTGTCCTTGCCTTACTGTGTCCATGCCTCCATGTGTCCATGTGCATGCCTCACTGTGCCCATGCCTCACTGGGTCCATGCCTCACTGTGTCCTTGCCTTACTGTGTCCATGCCTCCATGTGTCCATGTGCATGCCTCACTGTGCCCATGCCTCACTGGGTCCATGCCTCACTGTGTCCTTGCCTTACTGTGTCCATGCCTCCATGTGTCCATGTGCATGCCTCACTGTGTCCATGCCTCACTGTGCCCATGCTTCACTGTGCCCATGCCTCACTGTTTCCATGACTAGCCTTACGTTTTAGTATATAGAAGGGGTGCCGACTTTTAAATTGGTGATCCCCGGCCGTAGGTCCCCCAGACAACAAACTTTGCACACTTGTAAAGGAAGGGTGTGGCTATATGTGTGCCACGATTGGGGTCCAGGAGACCTATGGCCGGCCCGTACCGAGTCCCCAAAGGGAGATCAGGAGATCCGGGAGATCAGGAGCAAAAGGTGACTCAAGTATAAGCCGAGGGGGGCATTTTTAGCACAAACAAATGTGCTGAAAAACTCGGCTTATACTAGACTATATATGGTATATTTGCTTGATTTAGCCTAAACTAGCAATTTTTACCTTTACACATTAAAGTAGGACTATAGGCAAAACTTGTTTTTTTTTTTTCATTTTGGATTCATTTTGGATTAGGGGGGGTTATAATCCCTGTCAGGTTATTTTTTACCATCTGTGTCCCATTGCAATGATTTCTCTTCACTTCCTGTCCCATAGCCAAACAGGAAGTGAGAGGAAATCCCTGCAAATTAAGGGAATTCCGTGAGGACCCCCAGGTCACCAGAACCAGGCCCCCCATTGGAAGATTTCCCCTCAATTACATTTTTAGGGGACAACCAAAGTTTGTGATTTTTATTTTCACTTTCAATGATAATGGTAAACAGGACAAATAGGGAGGTTGTATCTCCTTAGGCCGCGTACACACAGCAGAGAACCTCAACGGGCAGAACACATCGTTCCGCCCGTCGAGGTTCTCTGCCGGCCGTCGAAATCGGCGACCTGCCCGTCGGGAATGGCAACCAGCCATTCATCCAGGCGGGCCGTCGAGCAAAAAGAGAGCGTGCTCTCTTTTCGCTCGACGGGATTCCCGACGGGCGGGGTGAGCCAAAAGCGTACACACGGCCGAGGTCCTCGCTGGAATGCAGCTTCCAGCGAGGTTCTCGCTGGTTTCCAGCGAGAACCTCGGTCGTGTGTACGCCGCCTCATAGTGGTTGTAAACTCAGTACAACCACTTTCACCTACAGGTATATTAAGGCTTACCTGTAGGTGCTGGAAATATCTCCTAAACCTACACAGGTTAGGAGATATTTACAATGAACCCATGCGCCGGTGTGTTTGGTGCATGCACACTTTAGAAAAAGCTTCCAATGGGGACACTAGTTCTGATGACCCTGGTGACAACCAGTGATCCCCTTTTGTTGGAGAGATTTTCTCTCACTTCATGTTTGCCTATGGGACAGGAAGTGAAGGGAAATCTCCACAATGGCACACCGGTGATAAAAAAAACAAAAAAACCTGATAGTTGATATATCCCTCCCTTACTCTATTCAAAATGAAAATAAAAAAAAGACTTTTAATTTAGTTCTACTTCATTCAGCTGCTTTCCATAAAATAAGAATATGGTATAAATACTTTATATCCTTAAGGCCAGATTCACGTAGGGGCGCGTATCTTTGTGCGGGCGTAACGTATCCTATTTACATTACGCCGCCGCAACTTTTACAGGCAAGTGCTGTATTCACAAAGCACTTGCTCCGTAAGTTGCGGCGGCGTAGCGTAAATTGGCCGGCGTAAGTGGGCGTAATTCAAATTAGGCAGGTAGGGGGCTGGGAATGAACTGCACATGCGCCGGCCGTGGACATATCCCAGTGCGCATGCTCCAAATCACGTCGCAAATAGTCAATGAAAACTACGTGAACGTAACTTACGCCCAGCCCCATTCTGAATCGGCTTACGCAAACGACATAAAATTTATAAAATTCAACGCGGTCCCGACGTCCATACTTAACATTGGCTGCGCCATGTTTTTGGTGGTTTATCTTTACGCCTGAAAAAGCCCTTACGTAAACGGCGTATCTTACTGCGACGGCCGGGCGTACGTTCGTGAATCGGCGTATCTAGCTAATTGACATATTCGACGCATAAATCGACGGAAGCGCCACCAGCGTAAATTCGCAACTAAGATACAACGGTGTAATACAATTACGCCGCTCGTATGTTAGCTCAATCCCGGCGTATCTTGTTTTCTGAATACAGAAAAAAGATACGCCGGCGCATCGAAGAAGTTACGCGGCTTATCTAGAGATAAGCCACGTAACTTCTTACTGAATCTGGCCCTTAGATATACAGTATATACGATCAATAAAATTGGATTGGATTTTAACCGCACAAGACAGTGGTTCTGCATTTTTCTACTATCCATTGGGCTTTCTTTACAAGATATGGAAATAGAGTTCCTAGAAATTTCCGATGTTTATAACATTTACATTATTGACAATTTACTCAGACGCCAATTATCCTGCTAGTGTGCTTGAGAGAATAATGCCGCACTCAGCAGAAACAAGCCGGAAACATGCAAACTCCAAGCAGACGGTGTGCCTAGCGGGAAGCAAACCTCAGACCCCAGCGCTGCAATGGAGGCAACATACTAGCTGATGGGCTAATTACCTACTGTAGCCAGCATGCTGTTGGATTAATGCACATACACAGAGAGGGGAAAAAGTATTTTTGGCAATCACAGAGGTCAGACATTTCTTGTAGTTGGCCACCAGGTTTACACACATCTCAGGAGGGATTTTGTCCCACTCCTCATTGCAGATCCTCTCCAAGTCATCAAAGGATCAGTAAAGGGATTTTTTTTATTGCTAAATAGCTTGCTTTACCTTATAGCAGTCCTGCTTTCATGTCCTCCATGTCCGTTTTCGCTTAGAAGTTGCTGTAATCTTATGCTGAACTCCACACTTCCTGCTTGTCTGGCTCCTTATGAAAAAACTCATGAAAGCTTTTCATTGTGGTCCATGATCAAGAAGATGTGATTACTATGGGGCGGATTCAGAAAGAACTTACGTCGGCCTATCTGTTGATACGCTGCGTAAGTATCTTTTTTCTGTATTCAGAAAGCAAGATACGCCGGAATTTTGCTAAGATACGAGCGGCGTAAGTCTCTTACACCGGCGTATCTAAGTTGCACATTTACACTGGCCGCTAGGTGGAACTTCCATCGACTTACGCATCGAATATGGTAATGAGCTAGATACGCCGATTCAGAAACGTACGTGCGCCCGGCTCATTTTTTTACGTCGTTTGCGTAAGGCTTTTTCCGGCGTAAAGTTACCCCTGCTATAGGAGGCGTAGCCAATGTTAAGTATGGACGTCGGGACAGCGCAGAATTTTCCGTTGTTTCCGTCGTTTGCGTAAGTCGTTCGCGAATAGGGCTTTACATAAGTTACGTTCACGTCGAAACCAATGAGTATTTGCGGCGTAATTTTGAGCATGCGCACTGGGATACGTCCACGGCCGGCGCATGCGCAGTTCGTTAGGCGTGTCATTTACGTGGGGTCACGGCTAATTTTACACGCCCCCTACCTGCCTAATTTGAATTACGCGCACTTACGCCGGCACATTAACGGTACGCTGCCGTAACTTAGTGAATACAGCATTTGCCTCTCTAAGTTGCGGCGGCGTAGCGTAAACAAAGTTACGCCGGTCTTTCTGAATCCGGCCCTATGTGTCTAAAACTCCTCAGAACCAATCAGATTAATTTTAAAAACAAACACTGCCCTGTGTTTGTTTGTTTTTGTTCTGTGTGTCTCTGTACACACAGAACAAACTGAAACTAGTCTAAAAACGAAACTAAACTGCAGGCATCAGTTAACTATTATTATGGGCCAGATTCAGGTAGCTTTACGCCAGCGTATCTCCAGATGTGCCGTCGTAAGTACAAATGTGCGCCGTCGTACTTTTACACCGATTCGCGAAGCTAGATACGCCGTAAAACAAGGCTTCAGCTGCCCGACGTAACTTGCCTACGCCGGCGTATCTTGAGCGCATTGTTACGCTGGACTCATTTGGCGTTCCCATGTTAAGTATGCAAATGAGTAAGATACGCCGATTCACGAACGTAGATGCGCCAGGCGGAAAAGATACACGGTTTGCGTAAAGGTTATGTCTGGCGTAAAGTTATTCCACCATATAGGTGGCGCAACCCATTCAAAGGTATGGACGTCGGAACAGCCGGCATCTTTTACGTCGTTTACGTAGTACTACGTGAATAGGGCATGGCGTAGGTTACGTTCACGTCGTAGGCATTGAAGGGAAGGGAGTATATGCAACGTGATTCTGAGCATGCCCGCGCATGCGCCATTTAATCGGCCATTCATTTGCATGGGGTCACACTTAATTTAAATAGATGACGCCCACCTCCTTCCTACTTTGAATTAGGCGGGCTTACGCCGGCCAATTTACGCCGGCCAATTTACGCTACGCCGCCGCAACTTACGGAGCAAGTGCTTTGTGAATACTGCACTTGCCTCTCTAAGTTACATCGGCGTAGCGTATATTCGATACGCTACGCCCGCCTAAAGATACGCAAAGCTACCTAAATCTGGCCCTATGCCTCTATACCCTGTAAACAGTCATTTCAGCCAAAAAAAAATTTCCTTTACTACTCCTTTAAGGTTTCGAGGCTGATGTTTGGTAACTCAAACCTTCAGCTCCCTCCACATATTTTCTATGGGATTAAGTTCTGGAAACTGGCTAGACTATTCCACGACCTTAATGTACTTCTTCTTAAACCAATCCTTTGTTGTCTTGGCTGTGTGTTTTGGGTCATTGTGATACTGGAATAATCATCCACAACCCATTTTCAATGCCCGGCTGAAGGAAGGAGGTTCTCACCCAAGATTTGATGGTACATGGCCTGTCCCCCTTAGCAGAAAAACACCTCCAAAGCATAATGTTTTGACCTCCATGTATGACGGTGGGGATGGTGCTCTTGGGGTCATAGGCAGCACTTCCTTGAGTTGATGCCAAAGAGCTCGATTTTGGTCTCATCTGACCACAACACTTTTACCCAGTTCTCCTCTGAATCATTCAGATGTTCATTAGCAAACTTCAGACAGGTCTGAAGCATGAGACAGGCTGCAGGAATTCAGTCCTTCACGGCGTAGTGTGTTACCATTACCAATTGTTTTCTTGGTGACTATGGTCCCAGCTGCCTTGAGATCATTGACAAGATTCTCCCGTGTAGTTCTGGGCTGATTCCTCACCGTTCTCACGATCATTTAAACTCCACGATATGAGATCTTGTATGGAGCCCCAGACTGAGGGAGATTGACAGAAATGTTGTGTTTCTTCCATTTGCCAATAATCGCACCAACTGTTGTCACACTCTCACCAATCTTCTTGGCGATGGTCTTCAGCCCATTTCAGCCTTGTGTAGGTCTACAATCTTGTCTCTGACATCCTTGGACAGCTCTTGGCCATGGTGGAGAGATTGGAATTTGATTGATTGCTTCTGTGGACAGGTGTCTTTTATACAGATAAACTGAGATTAGGAGCACTGCCTTTAAGAGAGTGCTCCTAATCTCAGCTTGTTACCTGTAAAAAAGACACCTGGAAGCCAGAAATGTTGATAATTGATAGGGGATCAAATACTTGTTTCACTCATTAAAAAAGCAAGTAAATTTATAACTTTTTTTTAAATGCTTTTTTAAAATTATATTATAATAGTCTAATATAAAGTTATACACTGATCATTTCTTTGTCAGTGGACAAACATCCAAAATCAGCAGGGGATAAAATACTTTTTTCCCTCACTGCAGTGTGAATCATTCACCAGCTTAGTACATTATTCTGAAACTCTGAGGGATGGTTCACACCACAAAAACTCACTCCAGATCCGCATTCCAGTGTGATTTTGATGCGTTTCCAGATGCTTTTTTTTCTTCTTTTTTCATGTTTTTTTTTTTTTTCACTGTACTTGGGCCATGTGCATTTTTTATGTGTTTTTGATGTGTTACAGTGCTTTTTTGATGCAATTTTACCTCATTCCAGTACAGTCACGTGCTGGAAAAATACAACATGTTCTACTTTTTGTTCTGGAACTAGAAAGCCCTGGAACTGACCACACTAGTGTGAATTATGCCGTTGGAAACCATATAACCTACTTTCCATGCGTTTTTGATGCAGAAAAAAAATGCACCAGACAGCATGTGGTGTGAACTGGCCCTGAGGGTGGGAGGGGGGCATGGTTGCTTCATGTACAAGCCCAATTTAAAAAAAGGTTTCAATGATACAAATGTAGTGCCCCCTTACTTTCAGAAGGGACGCTATTTGTAAATTTAGTGGGGTGAGAGACTTATTTGCTCTCACCCAGATTGATTTGTGCTAAATTAGGCTGCTGTCAGCCCTGAATTATCCTGTGGGTCATTCTGTGCTTCAGGGATGCAGTTCCATCTCTGGGCGGCAGGTGGCGCCAAAGTGGTTCAGGCAGAGCCACTTTTTTCCCAGCAGCAAATTGGAGGAGTGTTTCCCTCACGGGGCATGCTGGGGGAGGGTATATCTGAGGTAGACGCCATTTTTTGGGGTTCTTCGCAGGTTCCTGGTTCCAGGTGCAGCACCCACCTTCAGGTTGTGCGCACGTCACGGGCCCTACTACTATGGCCCACCTGGCTGGGGCCCGTGCTATGCATAGTTCCTTACTCTGGACCCTCATGGCTCAGAGCAACTGAATTGCCGAGGGTCCTCATACAGGGTCCTCATACTTTAAAAGGACTTGACTAAAGGATATTCTCTATTGCAGTGTTTTTCAACTCCAGTCCTCAAGGCACACCAACAGGTCAAGTTTTCAGGATTTCCCTCAGATGAAATGGCTGTGGTGATTACTAAGGCAGTGAAACTGATCAAATCACCTGTGCAAAATAATGGAAAGCCTGAAAACATGACCTGTTGGTGTGCCTTGAGGACTGGAGTTGAAAAACAATGCTCTATTGCTCTCAAGTATTGGACCTGTGGCAGAGGTCTTTACTAATTTATTAGAGCCAAGTCGGTGGCAGACACTTGTTCCTTCTCAGCATTCTCAGTGACACTCTGGCTGCCAGGCCTGTGGGAGAGGCCTGTCCAGGTGCACTGCACCCACTCCGGCGGGAGTGGCGACGGGAGAAAAGAATACACTCTAGAGGCAGGACTGCTTCTGTTCATTATCCATAGCCTGACTCTGCAAAGTTATTCTCTTCACCAACCTATCCTGTCTACCTCAAGTTGACTGTTGGTCGATGTTGGACCGAAAATAAAGCACTTAGAAAACGTCAACCATTGGCTTGGACATTCCGTTACTCGCGGCGGACTGACAACTCATGGGGCCCCCGGGCAATAGAAGATTATGGGGCCCTCGGGCTTACAGATGGCCACCACGCCAGGAGGCAGGGCAGCTAAAATCCCAGGATTTTCACATTAAAAGCATGTCGGTTTCAGACATATCGGGGACAGATTTAAAAAAACACTGATTTTGACATACTGTCCCTGGTTTTATTGAACCTGGCAATGGATGGGACCCCCTAGTGGCATTGAACCCTCGGGCAGTGCCCAAGAGCTCCAATGGTCAGTCCGCCCCTGCCGTTACTGCTCTCACAGTTGCTACCATCAATTTCCCTTGACACATCAAAGGTAACTTAACTTATGCCGATCCCACATCTAACCAGCGGGTCCTGAGGAGGTAGCTCTACACAAAAATGTCATAAATCCATATTTTATTCACAATAGAAAACATATCAAATGTTTAAACTAAGTAAATGATACATTTTAGGGAAAAAAAGGTAATTTTTAAATCAATGGCAGCAACACGTCTCAAAAAAGTTGGGACAGGGCCATGTTTAGCACAGTGTATCATCCCCTCTTTAACAATACTCTGTAAATGTCTGGGAACTGAGGAGACCAGTTTCTGGAGTTTTGGGAGAGGAATGTTGCCCCATTATTGCCTGATATAGCATTCTAACTGGATCTTCGTTGTCTATTTCATGTTTCTATTACTTGTTCTACTGTATTTTTCTATTGTGAATAAAATATGGGTTTGTTACATTTGCAGATCATTGCATTCTGTGTTTATGTAGATTTTACACCGCATCCCAACTTTTTGGGATTTGGGGTTTTATTAATATCTGGTAGTTTATTCCCTACCAATACATATCTATTAGCTGAATTCTCTACTGTACTGATCACAGAATGAGCCTACCTCCGCCACCTTGACCGCTGTCCCGCGTGATCCCATACTGCTCATTAACTTGATAGATGATCCTTGATAATTATAGGCTGTACATGTATGCTGTGTTCCAATCAGCCACTTCCAGTTAACAGATGTATCTGTGTTCAGCAGGGTAATCAGGCCTCCGTCGGGCATTTAGCTGCCAAATGGGGTGAGAATTGTGCTGACAGGTGTTGACGTTGGTCGTTTGGCAGTATCATTTTTTATCGTGTTTTCCTTCCCATGAATTGGTTATCATACAGCTCTTCAAACATTGCATTAACTGTGTCTGGGACTATAGATCAGAATAACGATAAATAACGATAAATTTGAGGCTAAAGACAGATAAATGGCAGAGTATGTCAGGGCAGACATATGTGGACCTAGCGATGTCAGACAGCCAATTACATCTCTGTCTGCATTCACTTTTCAGTCCAAAATGTGTTAAATGTGATACATAATGCCAATGGTATTTCATAATAGTGACAGTGAAAACAGATGTGTGCGTTAATATAGATTGTAGCAGTCTTGGCATGCATGACCACTTGCCGACCGCCTAACTGGGAATGTACGTCATGATTTTGACGTTAAATATCGTTGTTATGGCAGCAGCTAGCTGCTATAACCCCGGTATTGTTTTTTCCCTTAGGCGACTGGCTTTTAGATAAAAGTGGTTCCAGCGGCACTTTTAAAGGCAGCGGGAAAGGTGACCCCCTCTCCACCGCTTCATGGTCGTTTCCGAGCTAACCGGAGCCGTCGGTAAGCCCAGAACTGATGCGATGTGGCCGATGGCTAAGCAGAAATTTAAGTGAGGGCAAGAAAGCCCCCCACTCAGCTCTATGCCCTTGGAGGACCAAAGCGGCCTCCAACATCACTTCCTGTTCTTGAGCAGAAATACAGGATTTTTTTTTCCCGTAAGGCCCCTTTCAGATCCGCCTGTCAGTTTTTTCAGGCGGATCTGAACAGACGCTCCATGTATCTCTGTTAGAGGTGACATGTCCGCTGACACCTGATCAGCCCCAATCCAATCCTCTCCGTTAAAATTAGACGGATGCAAACCCTCTTTTTGCATCCGTCTGCTGGACTGGATTGGATGAAAATGAACAGACGGTTCGTTTTCATCCGATCCCCCATAGAGGAGAGCAGAGATCTGACAGGTCAGTCCCTGCACAGTGTGCAGAGACAGACTTGTCATCAGCCGGCTCAGCTGGGATCAACGGAGTGATTCTCGCTGAGCAAGCGGATGTTTAAAAATGGATCTTCACAGGATCCGCAGGTGTAAAGAGGCCTAAGGCTGCATTCACACCTAAGCGTAGGCGATTTGCGGCGTTTTGTTACCACGATTTGCCGCGTCAAATTGCAGCGTTTTTTACCGCGATTTGCCGCGACAAAACGCTGCTTTTTTTACCACGGTTTTGTACAAGTCATTGGTACCAATGGAAATCGCCCAAGCCGCGAGAATAAACAACAAATTCAAAATAAAAGACCTAGTCTTAAAGTGATTGTAAAGGCTTGTTTAAAAATAATAAAAAAATGACCCAAAAAAACAAACATGTTATACTTACCTCCTCTGTGTGGGTGGTTTTGCACAGACCAGCCCGGATCCTTCTCTTCTCAGGGTCCCTCTTTGCTGCCCCTGGCCCCTCCATTCTATCAAGTTCCCCCACAGTCAGCAGCTTCCAATGGGGGCACTGGAGCCGAATCACAGCTCTGTGTATCCATGCAGACATGGAGTCTTGCCCCCCCCCCCCCTCCCCTGATTGGCTGACTGACTTTGATTGAAAGCCACTGGAGCCGATGACGCTGCTGCTGTGTCTCAGCCAATCAGGAGGAGTGTCCCGGACATCTCTATTGCTGGATAGAGATGGGGCTCAGGTAAGTAATTGAGGGGGTGCCGGGGAGGCTGCTACACGCAGAAACATAAATTATAGTTGTAGCGCAAGCCCTGAGCCTGGGTTCACACTGTAGTGATGTGGGAACCAGAGATTACCGCGCTGGTTCACACTGCCCTCTGCAAACCACTGCGGGTGTCAATACAATATTAATGAGACCCCCAGATCATTTCAGCTAGATAGAATGTAATTCGAACACAATGATCTAGACAAAAGAGTTACTATGTGATAGTAGTTTACAAAAAGGATCTATACGATTAGATTGATCCACGCCTGGTGATCTGCAAATCGGCATTATACAGTATCACAGATAACATTAATGGCAATAATAAATGGTACTGTAATACCTTTATAATACTGTACTATGCTGCTAGAGTGCACTCTAGGGATGACTATACTAAGACCCAGGTCTACCACAATGTTACCTCTCACTTTAAGCAGTCAGTGAAGTCATTGCAGAACAGCTTGTTTAAAGAGATAGTCCTTTGCCCTAATATTTCAGCCTGCTAGCATTGTGGCCCATTCTTTACGGGGGTGCACATAAGTACACTTTAAGTAAAGTCTGTTAGTTTACTGTCCAGTCCCTAAGTGCTCAGTCTCTACTAACAATGGCAGGGCAATGATATTACTTCCCTCTTACCAATCCCAGCGATATGACAGCAGCAATTATATTCAGATGTTCTCTGGATCTGCCTGCAATGACTCCCATCCTTATCCTTCAGGTATACAGCGCGCCAGTCTCTCTGCAGCAAAGGTCTGCATTCCACCAAAAGCTCTGATCTGCTCTCTCTCTCTGGTCTGTAGCTCACAGGACCCCCCATCTCTGGCTCAGGTCGTGGACATATGTCAGGTGGGCACACACCCAGAAAAGCAGTTGTTTGGTCTGCAGCACATGAAATACAGACTTTCCTCCACTCTCACACTGCCTTATTGTGGGTACTGTAGTTGAATGGTCTATAGCAATGGTCATCAACTCTGTGCTCAGGGCCCACTAACAGGCCAGGTTTTATGTATTACCTTGGAAGATGCAGACTAGAATACTGCAATCACTGAGCAGCAAATGATATCACCTGTGATGTATTTCAGTTATCTTGCAAACCTGGCCTGTTAGTGGGCCCTAAAGACAGGGTTGATGACCACTGGTCTATAGGATTCCACAGCATGGATCCCATTTGGGACTTCAACTCACAGTCCAATGCGGCCAGTTTACCTGTTTTTGGAGCTCTATTGACTTGTCTGCTCCCTTTGCTGGTGGGAGGCAGACAATACTACTGGATCCAACATGCACAGTTCAGTGAAGGCCTAGAGAGCGCTGCAGCACAGTGTCCTAACTTGCTACCCCTCTCTAGCAGTGGCGGCTGGTGGGTTCTTCTTTGGAGGGCGGCAAACAAACAACACCCCCCTGTGGCGTGGCACAGCAAAGCCCCCCTGCGGGCGTTTTCGGACCAGCCTGTCACTTACCCGATCGTGTGGCGCAGCTGTGGTGTCCTCTTCTGGACTGCAGGCAGCGGCTGCGGCGGCTCTGGTGTCCACTCCTCCAGCTTCCTCTGCTGTGTGTCTTCCGCAAAGGCGTAGACATCCAATAGGATCGCCTGACACTTTGGCCAATCGGGAAACAGCTCTCACAGACCTGCCTCCTGATTGGTAGGGAGGAACTTTAGTGTGATAATAGCAAAAATAAATTTGCTATGGTCACACAACTGGGTGGGCTAGGAGCGGAATGCTCTGTGCTCCGAGCTCACTTTATTTTGAAGCCTATTAGATCCTCTGGCTCTAATCAGGTGCTTTAAAAAAAAAAACAGCAGCATTGGAATGAATGGTCCTGCGCCACGGATATGTAGATCAGGGGTTCGAACGCATGGATAGAGGAGGTGGCACCCATGCGCCCTCTGTGGATGGCCTGCCACTACTCTCTAGCCAAGCACATGGCTACATAGTGTACAGTCGTATACAAGAAACTGAACACTTAAACATTTTTGCATGATTATATGCTATACTCGTGTGTACATGAGTGCCGGTATATATGGTGTATGATGCACAGGCTCAAATTCCCAAGAGGTCCAAATGTGTAAAAGGTCTAATAATAGACTAACAGCCGGAATGCTGGGTTATCTGCTCTCAGACTGAGGATCTAGAGTTTAAAGTGGAGTATAGGTTAGTGTAGTAGAAGTTTTCTTTAAATCAAATAATTTTTGTTAAAAACATACACAAAAAACACAAATACATTTTCCAATGCGCTACAAAAAACAAACAAAAACAGCAGTACATTGAGGACACATAAATATCTATAAAGCAGAACCGTACACTCCAGTATAGCATTTGTTCCAACATATGCTTCTAAAAACATTTATGCAGCGGTACCTGAGATCAGTTGTGTACGTAGGATCACGGACCCTGTGTAGATTATGTGTGTCCTCCGCTTTGCACGTTCCCCTACTCTGCTGCCGACCCAAATGAGGCCATGAAGCAGAACAGGGTGCCAATCTCCCCTAAACAGCGGGGGGGGGGGGGGGGGTGGCCCAAAATGGTCATGAACAATTAAACAACTGTTGGGTAAAACCTACAAAAAATATCCATCTCCGCAGGGACCTATAATTTTACGCTGGCCTCCCTCTGGGAGACGTTGCAAGAGTATTGTTGGCTCCTCTCCTTTTCTCTAGCTTAATTGGTTCCCAGCCAATATAACCAACTAGGACGATGTAGCAACTGGTGTGGGTCTAGCCCCCAGAATTCTATTTTGTACTAGCCGGAAAGGTGCCAGACCTGGAACGTCTAGCCAGGGATCCCAAATATTTTCGAACTTCCCCGGACTACCTCGGTGTTTGTATGTGAGTTGTTCCCTAATAAGAGAGTCGTTTACAGATGCAATTCATTCTGAGTGTGTTGGAGCTATTGCAGACAACCATTTCCTGGCAATGAGTTTCCTAGCGAAAAACAGGACCCTAATAATGGCAATGAACGTGTGTGGTGTATACAATTCCTCATCTAGCCAGCCCAACAGGCAAAGTTTAGGATCATTTTTAAGGTTAAGATTCCAAATGCTATTAATAGTGGCCATTACCGCTGCCCAATATCGTCACAATGCCAAAGCATGTGTATAAGTGTCCCGTTGTGAACCGATCAACGGGGGCAGAGCGGATCATCTCTTCTGTGCCATTTATGTAACTTTTCAGGCGTACGGTATGTACGATGAATAATGAAAAGTTGGCTGAGCTTCTGAGCCGAGGAGAGCGACGCCCCAAGAACATTGCCCAGTATTGCATCCCACTCCTCATCAGAAATATGTCCTATGTCAACCCCCCCAGCCAGCCCTGCACTTCAAAGTCATCACCTTAGAGACGTGACAGAGAAGGGAGCTATAAAAGGACGAAGATATAGCCAGCTGGGTAAACACCACCAGTCTAGTGAGCTCCCATGTGGAAGTAGTGGCCTGTGGCACTGTGTAGTAGAAGTTAACCACTTAAGACCCGGACCAAAATGCAGCTTTTTGCGATTCGGCACTGCGTCGCTTTAACTGACAATTGTGCGGTCGTGCGACATGCCTCCCAAACAAAATTGTCGTCCTTTTTTTTCCCACAAATAGAGCTTTCTTTTGGTGGTATTTGATCACCTATGCGGCTGGGTACTAGCACAGCACATACCTGTATGTGCATGTGCCCAGCCGTGCCATTCTGCCGACGTATATGTGCAGGAGGCGGTCCTTAAGTGGTTATTTCGAGTATCCTAAAGGTTCATGCAAGGATAAATCTCATGGTAAATTAGGGAACTCCTTTAGGAAAGACAAATAAAAAATAAAGAGAAGCATTTTTAAATACATACATTTATCATAACCTCTTTTTATACAGGCTTCCGGGGGATCATAAATCATAAATAAAAAGACAGTATCAGCAAGAGGAAAAATTACTGGAAACATGATATTCTGTCCCGGGGCATAATAAAATAAACCATATTTCTATGTGCTGATCAAATAGGTTTATCCTACGTCATCATTCAAATAAACATATACATGAAACAGGTCTATCTCTGACACCAGGCCCACAGAGCTCAAATTGTGCATAAAATATTGAAGATACTATCATGATAAATGTATAGAATATTCAGCATTTATACCAGCTGGGATCCCTGCAGACACTATTCATGTAAAATATACGTATCAAATATTCAATAATTAATCTGGGGAGAGAAAAAAAATCTACTTTGAAGTCTACTGACCTCAAATATGGAAATGTAAAATATTTAACAGATCAGTCATAATGTTATGTAAACTAAAATTTGCACAGCGTCGTGTAAGGTAGCAAAACATAGAATTTCAAATAAGACATCTGACAAACGTTTTAGTCTGGCTTCACACTTAACCCCCCCATTAAAAACAGCTGTTAGAGTTTTATGTAGAATAGACATGCAAAGTTTCTTTGCCCCCGAAACTTTTCCTCCTTCAAGCTGTAGAGAGCATGCATTGTACACACCTGATTGACAAAGAATAAACTTGGGTGTTGGGAACAAAGTAATTCCTGTGCGCATGCTTTTCATCACCATTGGTTGCCCAATGGCCCATAACGAATGTTGCGGGGAAGATGGTGGAAGCAGGTGGAAAGGCAACTTCTTTCTGGACTTGTCACTATGATGACTATGCTAAGACCCACGTCTACCCGTTACATTAAGAAGGGAGTGAAGTCCTTGCAGAGCAGCTTGTCTAAAGAGACAGTTCTTTGTCCAAGTTCTTTAGTCGGCTAGCATTGGGGCCCAGTCTTTACAATGATGTACATAGGTGCAGTACCCAGTAAACTTTGCATGCAATGGTAAAGGCTGCTAGTTAAATGTCCAGTCTTTAAGTGCTCAGTCTCTACTAGCAACTACAGGTCAATGGCAGTACTATCTCCTCACCAATCCCAGCGATATGGCAGCAACGGTTTAGTTGCTTAAATGTTCTCTGGATCAACCTGCAATATCTCAGATTCTCAGCCCACAGGTAAACAGCACTCTGATCTCTCCACAGCAAAGGTCTGTGTCCCACCAATAGCTCAGTTCGCCATTCACACTCCAATCTGCTTTCTCTCTGGTGCCCAGCATTTATGAACCCTGGTCTCTGGCTCAGAACACGGCCTTGTGTCAGGTAGGTGCACACCCAGAAAGGCAAGTGTGCTCACTCTGGTCTCTGTGCGGGAAAGAGGAGGTACCTTGGTCTGATAATGCAGCTTTTCCTTTTCTCTCACACTGTCTCCCTGTGGATATTGAACACAGTATTTGACCCCAAAATAAAACCACACCTACAGTATACAACCATATATCTGCAAGTTGGATAAATATGTTAATTTTACTATTTTTACATTTCCAGGGCATCAGCAGCCTCTTCAGTTCTTTGAAAGTGGTGAGGCTTTTACGTTTGGGACGCGTGGCGCGAAAACTGGATCACTACATTGAGTATGGAGCTGCAGTCTTGGTCCTTCTGGTCTGTGTGTTTGGCTTGGCTGCCCATTGGTTGGCTTGTATCTGGTACAGCATTGGGGATTATGAAGTCATCAATGAAGACACAAACACCATTAGAAACGAGAGCTGGCTGTCTCAATTGGGAATGACCATCGGAGCCCCTTATCGTTTTAATTTATCAGGTTCTGGGAAGTGGGAAGGTGGACCAAGCAAGGATACTGTCTACATCTCTTCATTGTACTTTACAATGACCAGCCTCACTAGTGTTGGCTTTGGAAATATTGCACCTACAACCGATGGGGAAAAGATCTTCGCTGTGGCCATGATGATGATTGGATGTAAGTAAACAATAATAGAATTAATGATTGATGGATGTGATGTGGATGCTTTAAATGGGGGGGGGGGTTATTTTATTCAGTCCTGGAATATGGTAACTGGTAAGTAGGCTTTGTCATAAGACGTGAACTGATGCTAGTTTGTGATGAAAGAAGATTTGCAAATTTTTCCTGATCATGATAAATATATGCAGTTTGTTGTAATTAGTCAGCAATATCAGCAATGTCACAATTCTTTATTGAATGTATGTAATGAATGTCTACTAAACTCACTGGTCGCTATTGAGGCTGAATTCTCAGTAATGTCACCATGATGGAATACTGATCATTAAACCATTGGTCAACTATGTTTGTTCTTGAGGGTGGCACTGGTATCTAGTGAATGACAGGCTGCATTCTTAGTAATGTCACTGATGTCTCATGATAGGTTGTCTTCTCAGGGATGGCACTGGTCATTAAACTAGTGGTTAAAGGGGTTGTAAATGTTTGTTTTTTTATTTCCTAAATAGGGTCCTTTAAGCTAGTTCACTTACCTTTTCCTTCGATTTCCCTTCTAAATGTTTTTCTTCTTTGTCTAAATTCCTCACTTCCTGTTTCTCCTCAGTAAGCTTGCCCCCATCATCCGAGCCATTCTGGATGAGGGTTAGTCAGCCAGAACAGCTTACTGAGAAGGAAAAGGAAGTGAGAAATTCAGACAAAGAAAAAAAAAATTAAAAGGGAAATGGAAGGAAAAGGTAAGTGAACCAACAATGCACTAGCCTAAAGGAACCTATTTAGAAAATAAAAAACAAACCTTTACAACCCGGTTAACTATGTTCTCAAGGGTGGCACTGGTCTCTGGTGAATGATAGGCTGTATTTTCTGTAATGCCACCTATGTCTTATGATGGGATGCTGTCCCAGGGATGTCACTGGTCATTAAATCATTGGTTGACTATTTTCTCAAGGGTGGAAATGGTCGCTGCATTCTCAGTAATGTCACTTATGTCTCATGATGAGCTGCCTTCCTAGATATGTCACTGGTCATTAAACCATTGGCTCACTATGTTCTGAAGGGTGGCATTTTTAGTAAAGTCACCTATGTGTTCAGATGGGCTGCTGTCCCAGGGATGTCATTTTAAACCACTATGACTATGTTCTTAAGGATGGCATTGGTCTCTAATGATGTCTCAGTGTCGTCTCAGTGTATAGTAATTGTTGGGCTGTATTGTAAGTGATGTTATAAATAATAAATAATACATATGCTGCTTTTGTGTCTTAGTGATGTCCTTGGTGACCCTGTGAATGACAGGCTACCTTCTTAGCAATGTTATTAGTGTATAATAAATGATGGAATGAGTTATCAGCGATGTCACAAAGAAAAGATCTCTGCAATGTCTCTGGCCATTAGAACCCTGGCTGACTATATTCTTGGTGATGTCAATGGTCTCTAGTGAATAACTGCATTCTTAGTAATGTCACCTATGTCTTATTATGGACTGCTATCCTAGGGATGTCACTAGTGTCATTAAACCGTTGGCTGAGTATGTTCTCATGCCGCGTACACACGATCGGAATTTCCGTCAAGAAGACTGTGGATTTTTTCCAATGGAATGTTGGCTCAAACTTGCATTGCATACACACGGTCACACAAATGTTGTCGGAAATTCCAAATGTCAAGAACGCGGTGGCGTACAACACAGCGACGAGTCAAGAAAAATTAATTTCAATGATTCTGAGCATCCCGTAGGATTTTTGTGCGTTGGAATTGCATACAGACGATCGGAATTTCCAAAAATAACTTTTCCCATTGGAAAATTTGAGAACCAGCTCTCAATTTTTTCCTGTCGGAAATTCCGACAGAAAATGTCCAATGGGGCCTACACAAAAGCTCACATCAAACTTTTCTTGTCGAAAATTCCGATCGTGTGTACGTGGCATCAATGAGGGAACTGGGCTCTAGTGAATGGCAGGCTGCGTTCTCTGTGATGTCATTGGTGTATCCTAAAGGTTAGGCTGTATTGACATTCTCAGTAATGTTATAAAGAATATATATGCTGCTTTTGTGTCTAGCAAATCTATCTAATTATTTCTGCGTGGCGTTCCTGGTTACCCGGTGAATGATAAACTGCTTTCACAGCAATGTCATTGTTGAATGATGAAATTGGTTCACAAAGTAAACTGCTTTCTTTGTGATGTCACTGGTCATTAGAACATCGGTTGGCTGCATTCTTAGTGAAGTGAATGGCAGGTTGCATTCTGAGTAATGTCACCTATGTGACATAATGGGCTTACTTCCCAGGGATGTCACAGGTCTTTAAAACATTAGCTGACTAAATTCTGGATGAAGTGAATTTTCAGAGATGTCACTGATCTATGTCCTATTTGCTAATTTATTAAATGATACATTTGACAATGATAAATATATGTTGTATGTCATGTGCCAAGTCTGCCATGTCAGTGATGTCACTGTTTTCTATTGATTTCATAGGATGAATTCTGAGCGCTTGTTCACATCAGCATTGTTGGGCTGTGTTTATCAATTCAGTCTTAATGAACAAACAAGTCAATTTGTCTATGTGCTACACCTATGCATTGTCTTGGTGTGTTCCTAGAAAGAGAATTGAACAACATTTCTTAGTATGGTGACCACGTGTCCCGGATTGCCCGGGACAGTCCCGCATTTTGAAGGTCTGTCCCGGGCACCTTCATTTCAGGACAATACAGTGTCCCGGAATGAAACTGACACAGCCACCCCCGGGCCAATCTGAATCCCCCAAAAAAAGGCTGCCACATCACCACTTTACTCACTGGCAGTACTTGTCCTGGCCGGGAATGTCTGGAGGAGCACAGTCCCCGCCCCCTGCTTGTGATTGGAGAAATCAAATCCCACCTCTTGTGTCCAATCACTGTGCTGTGATTTGTTACAGCACAAGCTGATTTTTGGGAAGTGAGGGTGTCCCTGAATGGTAGTTTGGAAATGTGGTCACCCTATTTCTTAGTAGTTACTGTAACACATTGCACCACACTATAGCACAGTGGGTTAAATACGGTCCCATTGAAAAAAAGCATGCACACACAAATGAATGCATTATGGTGTGAACAAGTCATTTACGATACCTAGCAAATGACTAGCTGCCTTCTCAGTAATGCCACCAGTGTATACATTACTGGTTGTCGCATCCATTTAGTAGAGGACAGCACCAGTGTATAGTAAATGATGGGCTGCTTTCTCAATAATGTCATAAAGATTTTTTCTGCTATTTTTTTCCCTGGTGAATGGATGGAATAAATTCTCAGTGATTTGCAGTGTTTTCCTGACTATAATGCATACATCATTTTTCAGGGTACGTGGTTTGTGATGCCGATGTCCTCTACGGAATGGATGCGACGACGACCAGTAATGTCGCTGGTCTCCAGTGAATGACAGGCAGCATTCTCAGAGGTGTCACCTATGTCCCATAATGGGATGCATTGCCTTCTCAGGAATGCCATTGGCCATTAGAGCATTGGTTGACTACTGATCTGTGTTGAATGAATTTAATGAATTCTTGGTGAATGATGGGTTTCATTCTCAGTTATGTCATAAAAATAGACACACAGCATTCTCAGTGATATCACTGTTCCGGGGTGAATAGAAGTGCTATACTATCAGTAATGGCAGTGTCATAGATAAGTTGTATTACATGTTGTATCATTGAAATTTACTGCTGTCCATTGCTAGTATACTATTTTGCCAGAAAAATGATCTACCTATTTTTTTTTTTTTTTTTTCATATTGACTGATCAATACAGACTATCCAGTTAATGTAATTTCTTCATTCTGTAACTGCAAAATTTAGGCCATATGTGGCTCTTTGCTAGCCTTTATCCGGCCCTTTGGGGCACTATTCATCCCACTGATACCAACAACGGAGCACTTTTTCTTCCACCAATACCAATGATGGTATTTCTCCCTTTCTTCTGTAAAAACTGAGGCCTTAAATGGTGAAGATTTCATCACTTCCAGTATTGGTTCTGCATTTACCTGGCCTTGGAGGGTAGAGGAGGGATCAGGGGTCTAATAAACCCCTGATTTCTCCATAAAGAGGATATGTCACTACCAAAGGTATCACAAAGGATGATAAATATCACTAGTTTTGTTAGCTGTTTTTTTTTTTTTTTGTTACGGTTATCTGAAAGATGGGTTTCAAATGTTTAGACAGGGGCGCAGTTTCAGTGCTTGCCATAGGCGCCATTTTCACTAGATACGCCTCTGATGCCAGGCCCAGGATATTTTCTGCCCCCGCTGGGTACAATCCCGCCCTCCTAGAGTCTGAAAGACAATAAACTGTCTTTAGAGACCCCTGAATTAGACCATGCACTAAGGAACCTGCCAGCCTTTGTAAACTTCTGAAACCTCTTCCTAAGACAGGGGTGTCAAACTCAATTTCATTGTGGACCGCATCAGCATTATGATTGCCCTCAAAAGGGCCGGTTGTATCTGTAAGATTAGATGTCCAGCGCATCCCCTCCCGTTTACATTAGATGTCAGCAGCCCCCCCACCATCAGAAGTTGAGTCCCCCACTCTCCCTTACATCACAGTGCACCCCTCTTTCATTATGCTGCTGCTGGGAAGAAGCTGGATGCATTGCTTGAAAGCAGAAAGTAAGGGACTAGCAACTATTGATGATGTCAGTGGGAGGAATAGTCCCCCCATTGTTGGTGTCAGTGGATGGAATAGTGTCCCAAGGGCCAGATAAAGGCAAAGAAAGGACCACAGTTTGGAGACTGCTGCATAACATAATAAAATAAATAACCCTAAAAGCCCATTTATAATGGTTGCCACATTTGAGAAGAGAGCAATTGAGAATGCAGAGACCTCACCTACAGAGTGAGAGACATGCGGACCTGTAAGGTGACCTACCTTTCCAGAATCTACGAAAAGTCTGAAATATCAGTCTTGTGGAGGACTGACTGTAATCAGCTGCTGTTCATTTAGTTCTCTCAATTACTGATTACATCTATCTGCTTCATGTAGCAGTTAGCTGTGTAGTCTGAAGCTGAGTGAATCCTTCCAGCTTATCTACACAAGGGATTCATGTATTGTATCAATAGAAGAGAAGCGTTCTTATATGTTAGTAATCAGTCAGTGGAAGGAGAAGGATGAAACGTACAAAGAACTGAGCTAATTATTACCTCCATACATTTGATCCTGTTGTATCCATACCGTGACTTTGATGTATTTTTAGTGGCAATCATCTACTCACCATTTGGTTCTTTGAATTTAGATGCTTTAAAGCGGTTGTATACCTGCTGTCATTTTTTTTTTAAACCTGAAAAGCAAAAGCCCGCATACTAGCTGATTATGAAATACTTACCTTGGAACGAGGTGAGAGGAACTTACCTAGTCCACGCCGAGGGAGATGTCATCTTTCCTCTTCCTGGTATCGCCGCTCCAGCGCTGTGATTGGCTGGAGCGATGATGTCGTCACTCCCGCGCAAGCGTGCGGGAGACTTCTCGCCGGCAAGGTCCGGTGGCTGCCGGGCCTTTAGCCGAGGATCCCCGCTGCGAATGCGCTGCTGCAGTCAGTGGCGCATTGCGGAGGGAATGTCTCCTAAACCTTACAGGTTTAGGAGATATTCTTTATACCTACAGGTAAGCCTTATTATAGGCTTACCTGTAGGTAAAAGTTAAAAAAAAAACCTATACAACCACTTTAATGTCTCTCTTCTAAACTTTTGGTCAAGAAAGTTAGAATATTAGAAGTGATACCTGTGTATAGTCATAGGCTTGCAGATTGTTACTGCATCACATCCATATTTAAATACCCCAAGAAAGAACATTGGGACTTTTCAGGTGCTACCAATGATATATTACATCTACAGCAGAAAATGTAGAAAAAATGTCCTTTGTATGAAACAAAATTTTTAAAAACACATAAAACATGTGAGGAAGGGGCTGTATGCTTTCACAAACTGTATAAATTCACATTAAATTATTTTCAAGATTTCAAAATAACTTTGAAGATCCCATCATCTAGCACAATACTTATATTCCAATGTGCTATAATCTTCTATTCTTTTTTTTTGTTTTAAATAACAAACATGTAATACTCCACTCCACCTCCACTGTGCAGTTTGTTTTGCACAGAGTGGCCCCGAACCTGGTGTTCTGGGGTCCCTCTGCGGTTGTCTTGGCTCCTCCCCACAAGAACTAACCACCTTCATGCAAGCTCGCATGGTGGTTAGTTCTTGCGGGCGCGCTCCCGTGATACAGCCGGTGGCTATAGGTGCTCACTGCATCACTCGGCCCGCCGCGTCATTGGATGTGATTGACAGCAGCGTGAGCCAATGGCTGCGCTGCTTTCAATCAACCACTGAATGAGCCGAGAAGCCAGCTTTCTAAGGGGTCTGGTAAGTAAACGGGGGGCTGGGAGGCTGCTAATCCTCTTTAAGTAAATGCTGATTATGATGATTGGGCAAGAGTTCAGCATGTTTCACAGATCAATGAACTGCTTCATCAGGAAACTGTGGAAAGCATATACACCATTTATCCTAACATTCTGTGAACTGACAGGTAAAGTGACTCACATTGATTATCTCTTGACAGTAGCACCTGAAACTATGATATGTTAGGCAGCAATGGGCATGTTGTCCATGAAGTTGATGTGTTGAATACTGAAAAAAATGGGGAAGCATATGGATTTATGACGTTGCCAGGGACTAAATTGTAATTTCTTGATGAATGGATTAGAGCATCTCGAAAAATGCAGCTCTTGTGGGATGTTTCTTGTCTGCAGTGTTTAGGACCGACCAAAAGTGGTCCAAGGAAAGAAAACCAGCGAACCATCGACAGAATCATAGGTGGCCAAGGCTCGTGGGATGCCAAAGATTTTTTCACAAACATCATTGAAGTTGTTGAGCGGGGGGGAATTGCCGCGGGAATGCCGACAATTTTTGGCCCGGACATTGAAGTTGTTGAGCGCGCGGGGGGAAGGGGGGTTGACCGCCGGACCTGCCGTTAAAGTTGCTAAGCGGGGGGGGGGATCCTTACTGCTTCCTCCTCATGGTCACGGCTTTTACTCCTCCCATGCTGCAGTTTAGGAGCGTGGGGAGGGGGGTGGCGGAACTCCTCTTCCTCCTCTTCACTTAGTAATGCAGGAAAATATCCTCTCTTGCAAGAAACAGTGGTCATTGCGGGAAAGTCTCAGTTGGAGGTATGAGAACACACAGAGCATCACAGTTTGTTACGTGTGGGGTTCCGTAGCCATAGGCTGGTGAGGGTGCCCATGCTGATGTTCACAGCCAAAAATGCCTACAATGGGCCTACAATGCCTACAATGGGCACATTGGCATCAGAACTAGACCACAGAGCACAGAAAGAAGTTGGTCTGGTCTGATAAACGATGTTTTCTTTTAGGTCATGTGGATGGCTGGGTGTGTGTGTGTGTTGATTACATTGGTCACATTCCCCAAAAGTAAACGACTACAAGTCCCAGCATGAACTCCTCCTCTTTGTATGGGTCTCTGCAGTGCCCAGTTCCCTAATGGCTCCAATCCATCCCTTCCCTTCCCATGCCATGCCACCAAAGAAGATGGAGGAGGTGGGTGGAGCTAAAGCACTAGAGGGAGTGGCATGGAAAGTTAAATCCTCCTCCGCTTTGAATGCTGAGGCCTTGTTCTGCATTAGGGTGGAAATGTGATGGCACTGGTTGCTGGACACTCAGCGCCGTGGCACTAGCAACCAGTGAGCAGTAGAGCCAGCCGTGGAGGTGGCCCAAACTATGGATCTCGGCTGGCCAGGATTAATACTATCAGTTAGTAAAGCGGCACTGCCTGCGGTGACCTTTATTTGGGACATCAGATCAACTGCCCAGTCCGCAGTTTCTCTGCAGTCTTCCCTTCTGCCTGGGGGGTGGTGCCGCCCTCCTATAAAATGCTGCCCAAGGCAAACGCCTTGCAAATGCCACCCCTGCCTCATGACCATAATTTGCATTTATTTAAAGGCCAAGTCCAGCTTTCTGACCACGTTTCATGTTACACCTATGACTTCATTTCACAGACCCCGATCCTTAAACCATGCCCCTATCCTCCTTATTCTCGCTATAGCAAACTGTATATTTTTTTTGCCCACACAACTGCCTTCTTTATTCACAGAGACTCTCCCGTCATGGCAGAGGGACCCGTAGATATCAATAGAGCACAAGTGTGGTGATGTCACTCGTAGCCTGTTGATTACTTCTTTCAGGTCCATATCCGAAGGTCCTTACCTTTGATCTTGAAAGACATTAAATGTGACTTTATACTTTTGTGGAAACATACAGTCCTTTCTTACTGTGTTTTAAAACATTTTGTATTATATCATTTAGACAAGTTCTCTTGTACAGTACATGTATCAATAGGTAGCACATGAAAGGTCCCAATGTTCTTTCTTCTGTAGTTTTCAACATTAGCGGTAATGTGTGAAAATTGATGGCAAGACTGTTTCATTAGCAGCAAAAATAAAATAACATCAAACAGCGAGTCGATTGCTGCAGCCAATTTAGATGTTTTCTTTCTTTGAGTTATATTTTTATATATCAGTCTTAGCATTTCCCCTTCTGCCTAGGGCAGAGCATAAATGTCCCAATCCTAGTAGTGCAATATTAGTACAAAAAGGCTTTGATTTAACTTAAAGCCCAACTAAAGTCTCTCTCCTTTTAATCTTTTTAATCTTTTTTTTTCCAGTCCTGTGCTGCCACTTGTTAGTATTTCTGATTTTTGCTTGGAAATGCTTTAAAATGCCTTTAACTCTCAATGAAATCATTGCTACCTGCTCTCACATTGCTGTGTTCTGTGCTGGCAGAGCTGAGTAACAGCCACACCCCTCAGCACAAGTGTCATCACACAGGCTTGTATTCTAGAAAAGGGGAGGTGACATGTCTGACCAGGTCTATTGAATTACACAGAGTGCACTGGGTCTAAAGCTGGCCATAGATGGATCCTTTCTTTTTTTTGTTTGTTTGTGAACGAACGGATAACCTCTTCCACACAATCCAGGTGAATAAAGGAATCCTCCCTGCTGCGCTGTTGTATACTGACAGCGAGACTCCTCTGCTGTCAGAATTCACTGATCAGCGCCGCAGCAGATTGGCTGCAAGTGCTAATCGAATGGAAATGTCCCAATATTCACATTTAAGACATTATTAAGGCCCGTACTCACGATCCAATTTTACGTCAATAATTGTCTGGCAATTGTTGACGGAATTAACGATAACAAATATTGGCTGTTTATGTACAACAACTGTCTGGCAAAAAAACTGTTACGTCGGAACAGACGCGTACAAACATGCATGCTCGAAACCAATGCTAAACATCAGACAACAATATCAGAAGTTGACCAAAGGGTGGCAGTAAAGAACTGAAAAACCATGTAGTTTAGTGAATGTTGGCTGAAAATGTTAGGACGTGTGTATGCAGAACAAGTTCACGGCCAACGCCCTTTGGACCAAAATCCACGGTTTGGTCTGACAGATATCCGATCGTGTGTACGAGGCTCAAGACTGACTTCCCTCTAGCCGGAAAGGACATAAATGGTTTAAAATTCAGCTGATCCCTGCTTAACTGGTCTAATTTTCGACCCATCTATGGGCAGCTTAAAGTGCTATTAAACTCAAAACAAAAAATATAATATATTTCAGCTTACCAGTCATTAGATGTGGTGGCTGCATTTGTTTTCTTTTTTTTTATGTTTTTTTCCCTCTGTTTTCACCTGGTGATCTGGCCAGTAACACACTTCCTGTATTAGAGCACCCCGCCCCCCTGGATGCAGTTTATTTGAATGCACAGGCCGGGCGAAACGTCATAACATCGCGGCCGGCCTCCGACGATTATAGAGACGGCGACCATCTGGTCTGACGGGAATCTCTATGGTGAACACCCAGGGCCCACGGATCCATTCTCCGACTCACCGATTGCAGCAGTGAGTCGTTAGAAGTGCAGGAGGGGGGCGTCCCCTCTTGCCGCCCGTAAGAACAATCAAGCGGCTTTGGATTACAAGCATTCTTCTGGAATGGATTATGCTCCAATCCAAGGTACTACTCAGGCTGGGAAAAAAATCGATTTGATTTAAAAATTTAGTTGGTAGGTCAAATCGATTCATATTTTCCAAAAATCGATTTGTTCGATTTTTTTTCCCAGGACTGGTGCTGACACCGCACCGGTTCTGAGGAGCTGCGGGGAGGAGTTTTTAGGCGAGGCCGCGTCTTCGACCTAGTCCATGAGGACGCCGCAGACTAGGCTGAAGCCGCGGTCTAGCCTAAAAACTCCTCCCTGCAGCTCCCCAGGACTGGCGCGGTGTCCACAAAAAAAAAACTATTTGAATCGTATTTCAGGGAAAACAAGCACATCCAAACTCTTGGGCCGCGTACACACGATCGAACATGTCCGCTGAAACTGGTCAGCAGACATATCCGATTGTGTGTACGGCCTAGCGGACAGGTTTCCAGCGGACAAAAGTTTTAAAGCATGCTTTAAAACTTGTCCGCTGGAAACCTGTCTGTCGGACATGTCCTCTGGTTAGTACGCCTAACCAGCGGACCGAAATCCCCCGCATGTGTCGAATGGATTCGACGCATGCGTGGAAGCATTTTACTTCCTGGTTTGCGGACGTCGCGGCGTCAACGTCACCGCCACGTCACCGTGCTGTCTTTCCGCAGGGATTTTGGTTTGATCGTGTGTACACACCATCAGACCAAAAGATCCCCGGAGACACGAGTCTCCTCGTGTGTACGCGGCCTTTACAGATTCAGTGGCTAGCCAGTGTTCACAGTTTAAAATTTTAAGTAGTTTGTAAACCTCTGGAATTAAAAATTAAAAAAGCATATTACTCTATAGTGTCTACTAACCTCAATCCAAAGCACCTAGTGTTATTTATGTCTGCTCTCTCATTCCTCTGCTATGACAGTCAATATGGATGTTAAGAAATCCCAGGATTCGGCCTCGCCCCTCCCTCAAGCACACAGCAGGTGATTGACAGCCTCAGTTGTGCATGTTTCCCTATGAGACTGTATAGAGGGGGTTGTCCCTTCCCTTTACTCAGATCTTAAATTACACTCTTACAACTTACAACTTCCTTGCTCTATGCCAGGGTGTCACAACTTTCTAAACAAACAGTGGCAGTTGCTTTATTAGAAGTGCAGGGGCGCCGCCCCCTAATCCATGCACTGGGCCCCTAATCTACATACAGGTCACCAGACACATGGATTTTAAATGTTTTTTTTTTAAGCACATGATTAGAGGCTAAGGCTCTAATTGAAAAAAAAAAAGGATGTGCTTGAAGCGCAGAGATTGGCCGAGAGTAGAAGTGACTGTATTGGCCGCTGAGGGGGAGACGCAGGGGGAAGCTGCCTGCTAACTAGATGGGGTAAGTGCAGGGCTGGTGGGCGGATGGGCGAGCGACAGCGGGTGATTTTCTGATCAAATGAGCGATGGGGAGGGTCTGACTGAGGGACCGACCAAACGGGGGTAGCGTTTTTTTATTTTCCGCCCCGCCCCAAAAAATGGAGCACCAGCGCCACTGTAAAGAAAGGGGCAGTTTATTGTCCTTTAAAATTTAGGGGTGCCTGACTATGGTCAGCGGGAGTAGAAAATGCCCTGGTGTCAGTTGCTGTAAACAATTCCTCATTGTTAGTGGGAAAAATAGTGCCCCATTGTCAGTGGCAGAAACTATGCCCCACTGTTATTGACAGTGGGGGGGGGGGGATAATACCCCATGGGCCAGATAAAAGCAAGTAAAGGGCCGCATCTGGCCACAGGGCTGCAGTCTGGAGAGCACTGCTTTATGCTGTGCATGTGTGACATCAGATCCCTGCCCCCTACTTTCTAATGCTCAGAAATGCGAAAAGTGTAAAATGTGTGCTTTAGGAGGCTGTAGAGAACAGATGGCTGCAGATAAACAGGAACAACTTACTGTATGTAGGAGGATTTGTTTCATCTCTGTGTATCACTGGAGCATAGTCACTTCAGTATACAGTATGTAAGGATTTACTACCACTTTTAGGCAGCTGTTATCCCTTAATGTTACCCCTTGCTCATGCCATAAAGGTAATGTGCACACAAGCACACTGTTGACAGAACACACTGTCACTGTGTGTTTTGGAAGGGACTGTGGGCGTGCCTCCTAACCACAGACTATGGCCCAGACGAGGCTGGAGAACTGGGACAAGCTGGTATTGAGATAATGTAATGTAATGCTACAACCCTTCTCCCCCATCCCCCCCTTGTTGCTGTGTCTAATTGTGTTAATTCATGTCACATAGACAATGGTCTGGACTGGAGACATCTCTCCGCAGGGGGTGTGTATTGAGAGGCTGCCTGCTTATCATAATCTCATTATGTTTATCTGTAGCCTGTTTCAATGTACACATGTTCAGTTCTCACCCCCTCTCCTCTATGACAAGGCTAAGGGGAGTGTCCCTAACTGTGTGTAAAACTGTATGTCTTGTATTTAATAAACAGTTTATGCTCTTCATGTTTAACCCTTAACACCTGTGTGGATTGTCTCGTGATTGAGGGGTTAAGGGCTGGTTATGGCGAATCTGCAGGCTGCGGGTGCAATTAGAGGACAGGAGACACAGGTCTGGCGGATGTGCCCACCTGGGGTATCTGAGATCCGTCACACACACATACTATAAACACGTACATCATACCAAAACATGCGCACACACATTTTCTGTGACCTTCTATTTCAGCCACTAACAATTTAAAGAGATATCCATCATTTTATTATTCTCTAATGATTAATAATAGGCAATGCCTTCATTTGTAATATATTGCTGTACTTTATGTCTACAGCAGTTATTTATGGAAAGAGATTATTCTGGGGCCAGCACAAGTCAAGGTTGCTTATAACAACTACTTTAATTTACACAGCAAAGATTATACAAGGACCTATTCATCACAGCCGCGCCTGGCTGGATCCATATTTTGTCTGAACGTTGGAAGCTTTTTATTAATCCCACACATTCTCCACAATTAACGCCAACATGTGTTCTGTATTTGTTGGAAATGCAAGTTTTTATTTCATTATTATGTTCAATAAAGTTTTAAATACAATACTTAGTATTTAAATAATTCTTGTTTATCATTTCCTGTAGTTGGAGCACTGGGTACGTTTTCACAAGGCTAATCTTTAAGCGGCGTGCCACCCAAAAGAGGAAGCTCAGCTTATCTGTACTCCCCCCCCCCCTCCAGTGCCATATTTGGCACCTTTCGGGGCATGGGCGGAGTGGGTACCTGTTTTTAACACAATGAGGTACATTAGAAGTTCGGCCCCCCTCCTCCTTCCCAATTCGCCAGGCCATTCAGAAAGCGCATCGTGGTTTCTCTTACAGGCAATGGTGGCGGCAGCACATGAGAGCGGATGGAAACATCGGCTGGGGTGCCGACATCACTGGATTCCAGGACAGGTGATGTGGCAGGCTAAGGCACTATGAAGTGCCTCATGTGCTGTGGCATTAGAAGAATTGTGATATCTCTGACTTTTCAGTCCAACATGACTGTCTATTACTCTGAAATTTTTCTATTGCCGTTCTATGGAAGCAGTAGGTTTAAAGAGCACACCAAATGCTTAAAATAACTTCTTTATTAACTTCACTTCTCTTCATATATAACACTGCTGCTTTGCAACAGACAGTCCAGGTACAAAAACACGTGATGAATAAAATATAACAGAAAGTGGTGGTTCAAATATTCAATTTTGTCATTTAACATAGGATGGTGGATATATTTCTTTCTTCAGTATTTATACTCTCTCTCTTTCTGTAAGTTATTAAAGTATTCTCTAATTTCTCTGAAGGGTATAACTCTGTTGTTTGCAAGGTTGCTTTAGTTCAGTTAGGTTTGTTAGATGAGTTAGCTCTTGAATTAGGTTTGTTTGGTTTGGTTCGGGGGTATGGTTCGGTTAGGAGGTATGATGGAACTACAAGTGAACACACAACTAGATCAGTATACAGTTCTAACCGCACTATTTACAGTAGGAACATTTATATAACTGTATGGCATACCTATTTTGGCCCCTTTTGCTTCCATAAAACAGAACTCTGGCCTTGTGTCTGCTCTGTTCTCTGTGGTGGAATGAATTTGCAGCACATGTGCTGAGAAACCTCCCAGACAGAGTGGCTGTGATAGGTCAAGACTCTGCTCAATATGAGATTGGCTGTGATTGGCCAAGGCCTGATGAGTCACAAAAGCTTACTCTATGCTTTCTGGTATGAATTCTACTGTGTTATTGCTTACCTCTTTCTGTCATAAATAAACGACTCTTAAAGGCATATTTTTTATTTTGCTTCTGTGAACACAACATACAACTGTTATATGACACCCAAGCATAAAATCACAGTGAATAACTCTGCTTTTGTCTCTCACATATACACATGTGCTCTACATTTAGGTTCTTAGCAGGTTTAGCTGTATATACCGTATTTATTGGGGTATTGGGCCCTCCGGCGTATAGCGCGCACCCCTAAAGTGGACCCGCATCCCTGTGGAAAAAAGATTTTTGTGCTTACAGTTTTGGTGTCTTGCGTGGCGTCTATCGGCGGCCTCGTCGGGTCCGGCGTCCGTCTGCGGCTTCGGGTGTCCCCTTTGTTGGGTCCGGCGTCCTTCTGCGGCGTCCTCCCCGCTCGATCCCAGCTTTGAATACTGCGCCTGCATATAACGAGCGCAGTACACTCGTGTATAGTCGGGCAGGCACGGCTACTCTCACGCTCACGTCCTGTACGTCCAGGACGTGAGTGCGAGAGGAGCCAAGCCTGCCCGCCTATACACAAGTGTAGTGCGCTCGGTATATGCCGGCGCAGTACACTCGTGTATAGTCGGGCAGGCTCGGCTACTCTCGCGCTCACGTCCTGTACGTCCAGGACATGAGCGCGAAAGGAGCCGAGCCTGCCTGACTATACACGAGTGTACTGCGCTCGGTATATGCAGGCGCAGTATTCAAACTCGGCGCGGGAAAGCGGGTATCGGCGTCTGTTGCGCACCCACGATTTTGCCTTGAAAATTTTCAGGGCAAAAAAGTGTGCGGTATACGCCGATAAATACGGTACATGTAGGTTATATTAGCTACCTAGGACAGGTTCTAGCTGGCCAGCTACAGGTGAGTGTCCTAATATTAAAAGTCAGCAGCTCTACAGTATGTGTAGCTGCTGATTTAAAAATTTTCCATGGGGGGACTGGAGCTCCACTTTAAAGAGGAGTTCTAGTGTCCTGTCAAAAAAATAAAAGTCAGCATCTACAAAACCTGTAGCTGCTGACTTTGAAAAAACAGCCATTTACCTGTCCCAGGATCTAGCGGTGTGCTCACCCCTGCCGTTTTCACCCGTTGTCTTCTTTCTTTGGCGTCAGAATCTTTACTATGAGCACCCGGCTTTCACAGCTTGCAGCTTTACAGCCGAGTGCCCACTTAGCATGTGTGAGCAATCTAAATGGACAGACAGTCTTTTGGGACCTGTGACCACATGGGAGGGGGAGGGATCTCCTAGGCAGTCGGCGGTCGAAGCGGAAATGGGAGCATGTATCTGTCAAAATTAGGTACCTGACCCCCCCCCCCCCGCACTCCTCAAAAGTGGTAATTCTTCAAGAGGAGCGGGGGACCTTAAAGTGGAACTTCCCCTTTTTACATAAAATTTAGTTGGGTACAGCGTTGCATGACCGCGCACTTGTCAGTTAAAGAAACGCAGTGCTGTACCGCAAAAAATGTCCTGGTCCTGAAGGGGTGTAAATCTTCCAGGGGGCAAGAGGTTAAAGAGGAAGTAAACCCTGGTGGGTTTTACTTCCTCTTTTTTTCCCCTGCAAAGTAAAAGCATACTAGCCCATTATGTTGCATTTACCTGCAAACAAAGCCCGCAATGTCCCCTCTGTTGGCCGCATCCATCTTCACCCATCTTCCTTCCGGGGCCGTGGACTCCGGCTCTATGACTGGCTGAAGTCTTGTGACGCCACTACTGCACATGTGCCGCCGGTCACAGCACAGGCACTATAGGAATGGCACGATCATGCCCTTACTTCAGTGCGGATGCACCAATAATATTGGCGCAAGCGTATATGGAAGGGTTGCCAACTTTCAGTAAATTTACGAACAGTTTGCAAAATCCATAATCATTGCATCTGTACAGATTTTACAAACTGTTCGTAAATGTTGGCTGTTACTGAAAGTTGGCAACCCTGGTATATGATAAATTTCTCCTAAACCTTGCAGGTCATGCAGTCATGTTGGAACAGGAAGGGGCCATCCCCAAACTGGATGGAAGCATGAAATTGTTTAAAATGTCTTGGTATGCTGACCCCTTAAGATTTTCCTTCACTGGAACTAAGGGGCCAAGCCCAACCCCCTAAAAAACAACCCCACACCATAACCCCCCTCCACCAAATGATTTGGACCAGTGCACAAAGCAAGGACCATAAAGACACGGATGAGCGAGTTTGAGATGGAGGAACTTGACTGGCCTGCTCAGAGTCCAGACTCAACCCGGGATAAATTAGAGCTGGGACTGCGAACCAGACCTTCTCGTCCAACATCAGTGCCTGACCTCACAAATGCACTTCTGGAAGAATGGTCAAACATTCCCATAGACACACTCCTAAACCTTATGGACAGCCTTCCCAGAAGAGTTGAAGCTGTTATAGCTGCAAACGGTGGGCCAACTCAATATTGAACCCTACAGACCAAGACTGGGATGCCATTAATGTTCATGTGCGTGTAAAGTCAGGTGTCCCAATACTTTTGGTAATATAGTGTAGGTACATTGGTCTGAGATGGACAAAAGTAACTATGTATGAAATATCCATACCTGGAATTCTTCTTTATCACTACCATGTCCATCTAACGCTACCACGTCCTCAGGTTGACAATGTGACTTTCACTGCAGAATGAGCAGAATGAGCAGCGTCGTCACCTTGTCGAAGGATATGAATTGTATGATTTTGTCCAGAATTCCACTTTATACAATTACAATAAAAGGACCCAGCACACAAGAGCTTACAATTCATCAATATCGTTTAGTAACTTAAGCCGGTCGTGTGGGGCCCAGCAGGCAGCCAAAGCTTTGCTTGGTGTGGGCGTACATGCAAACAGGCTCCTTGATTATTCCTTTTACTTGTTCTAAACACTCTCACCTCTGACTTTTTGTAGTAAGCAAACTGCTTTACAGCCGTTCTTATTACCCATTCAATAGGGCCGCATGGGAGCAGCGCTAAATACGCTAATCAGCGATTAACTATGTGGGTCAGACTGGGCCTAAATGGCACGCTAATACAAATTTCAGTGCGCCTTCGTAACCACACACGATTCAGAGGTGCTGACATTTCGATTGTTGTCGTTGTTTTTATGTATTTTGCATTGATTGGGCTTATATAAATCTCCCTTTAGCTTAAGATCTGTATTCACAGCATGTGCGGGGTGTCTAAGCTAGTATTGATTGTGAATCACTTTAAAGGTACGCTCCGGTCAAACATGAAAATAGTGCATTTACACCAGCTCAGGGGATATGGCCTTACTGCTTTGTGACTTCTATTTTCATCTTGGCATCATTTTTCTGGCTTCCCCAGCCACCATATCAGGATTCTTCAACTCTTTAAGCACGAGAGCCACATATATTTTACAAATATTTGCAATATAAAAAAAAAAAATCCAATCATAAATCCCCTTACAACAGGGTCCCCTCCTTACATTAGAGTGCCCATTAGAGTCCCCCCCTTACATCAGGGTCCCAATAATAGTCTCCCTTTCATAAATGTACCTATCATAGTCCCCCCTTCATCAGGGTCCCCATCAGAGTACCTCATTACACCTGAATCCCCATCCAAGTCCCCCTTTACATCAATGTCCCCATCAGAGTCCCTCCTTATATCTGGGTCCCCATCCAGGTCCCCCTTTACATCAAGGTCCCAATCATTGTGTCTCTCTTTCATCAATGTCCCCATCAGAGTCCCTTCTTATATCTGGGTCCCCATCCAGGTCCCCCTTTACATCAAGGTCCCAATCATGGTCTCCCTTTCATCAATGTTCCCATCAGAGTCCCCCCTTCATAAGGTTCCCCATCAGAGTCCCTCCTTACATCTGGGTCTACATCCGAGTCCCCTTTAACATCAAGGTCCCAATCATAGTCTCCCTTTCATCAATGTCCCCATGAGACGTCTCCCTTTCATCAGGGTCCCATTCAGAGTCCCTCTTTACATCTTATCCCAATCTGAGTCCTTCTTTACATCAAGGTCCTGTTCATAATCTCCCTTTCATCAATGTCCCCATCAGAGACCCCCCTTCATCAGGGTCCCCATCAGAGTCCCTCCTTACATCTGGGTCCGCATCCGAGTCCCCCTGAACATCAAGGTCCCCATCATCCAAAACAAAGTCCCTCTTATTTTGGCTGAGCCTTAAAAAAGCAAGCCCAGGGATTTCAGGATATGAGTGCATTTTTCTGTAGTCCTCAGAAAGGCAAGCTGTACCATTTGGGGTCATATAACTAGCAGCTATGGTCCTACAAGCAGTGAAAAGCCTGCTGTGGTGGGATACATAGAAGTCAGGAGTAAACACATGGACTTTCAGTCTGTAACACAGTTGCCATATTACTGCATAGTGTTAGCATTTCACAGATGCTATTAATGCAGCCATCTCCTTGTTAACTGTGTTGTTGGACAACCATGGGGATTAATCCCGTGGCCTAGTTTACAGTTTCATATTTTACCCAATAAAGTTTTCTGCAACGGCAGCTCACATATTTCAAGCCTGACTGATTTCCTTCCAAGCAGAAATTGACTTAGCAGTACGTAGAATTAGACTTTTGCATGAAGTACCTTGACACTGCTTGCTACAAGAAAGACAGGTTCACTATATTAAGCCAGTACATATGACAGCTACAAGATGGCAACAGCTGTTTAGAAGTTTTGGAGAGTCCCTGAAAAAACACTCTCAGCTTTATCACAGGTCTGGAGCATCTTTGAAATGCTACTGTAATGTGACTGCGACACTCAATACAAATCCGCTATGCATCGCTTCCAATCCAATATAGCTGATGTGACATCATTACTGCTTGTTCCAGACTCATTGTGGTGTCACGCTGCTCATTCTTTTATATAGAAACATAACATGAGTCACAGCAATTGATTCACACAATACACTGAGCAGAAATATTGGACAGCTAAATGCACTCGGCATCATGGGAGCTGCTCATGCTTGTAGGTTATATCTCTGAATATTAATGTTACAGACTGAATATTTGCCTCCTATATCTCCTGTGTGGAACTCAGCATTTATTACATTGTCAGCATCTCCTGAACACCAGCTGAATTTTGAAATAGAGCTGATAGTAGAAGTGACCACATTCAGGGCCAATGACTGGGAACCTACAAGTGTATAGCCTCTGGCACCTGAAAGTGAACTCTAATTTTAAAGTCTGGCCTACAGGTAAACTTATAATAAGTCTTCGCTGTAGGTACCTTGGAAAAGGCACAGACTTGTGCTGTTTAGTATTCACATCAGATCCAGCTGACGACATCACTGGCGCATGTGCAGTATGATCTGCATTCATGGCATACTGAGTGTGCCTTGATCACAAAAGCGACGTGCCGCGATGATAACTTCCGTATGGGAGTGACTTCATCACAGCCTGGCCTTCCAAATGGATGAAAAGCGCAAACATGGAAGGAAGACCCAATGCCCACTTAAGGAAAAACTGCCCCTATCCCAACTGCCTATAGCCTACAGCATTCCTAGTAGGGATGAGCTTTATATTCGGGTCGAACATGAGTTCGACTCGAACATTGGCTGTTGGCCCATTTGCCGAAACAGCGATCTATTTGGGGTGTTCGTGGCAAATTTTAAAAAGTCGCAGAACACCGTTTAAAAAAACTATGGGAGATTAACCTGAAAAAATCAAAAGTGCTTTTAAAAGCTTGTATGCAAGTTATTGTCATAAAAAGTGTTTGGGGACCTGGGTCCTGCCTTTGGGGGACATGTATGTAAAAAAAGTTTTAAAAACAGTAATTTTTTCGGGAGCAGTGATTTTAATAATGCTTAAAGTGAAACAAGAAAAGTGAAATATATTTCTTTAAATTTCGTACCTGGGGGGTGTCTATAGTATGCTTGTAACGTAGCACATGTTTCCCGTGTTTTTAACAGTTTCTGTACAAAATTACATTTCTAAAGAAAAAAAAAAATCATTTAAAATGACTCTTGGCTATAATAATTTGTCGGGTCCGGTCAATACAGATAAAAGTCATAGAAAGTCTTTGAAAAATAAAAAATAAAAATGCGTGGGGGTCCCCCCAAATTCCACTTTTTAAGTGTCTTGATATTTGTGCAAGCATAGCAAATAATATCAGTAATGTTTGGGTGCCCTAATGCCCTCTCCCCATGTTGAGGAAACGTGGCCTGGTATGGTTTGGCGGATGCCCCCCCCTTTTCTGACTAACAAGACTTCATGGCCCAAAAAGGGTCTTGCATGGATTTTAGAGGGCCTCATACTTTTTTATTCTTGTTTTTTTTTGTGTGAGGTTCCCCCTTAAAACCTATATCAGACTCAAAAGGGTTGATTTACTAAAGCTGGAAAAGCTGCAAAATCTGGTGCAGTTCAACACAGAAACTAAGTTTCCAGGTTTTATTGTCAAAAATGAAGTGAACAAGCTAGAAGTTAAAAGCTAGAAGTAAGAAGTCTGAAGCGTAAATCATCCCCAAAGGGTGGGATCCAATGCCAAATTTGTTTTCATGGGGACCCTCTTAAAATCCATACAAACCTAAAAGGCCTGGCATAAATGTTGAGGGGGAGGGGGACCGCACTCTGTTTTTTTACATTGAGTTGTCAGTTGGGAATCCTCGAGTGACAGCTGATTGTTAGGATGAGTCACTCACTGATTGTTAGGATACCGGTGGGTGCATTGCCTTACCATAGTGCGTTGGGATGCGATTCAGAATGAATGACACTGCAACATACGTAATATGCATTGTCATGCGGTACCACCACCATGCATAATTCTAATTGGGGCTTAAATGATGTGAAAGTGCCTGCTGTATTCACTGGCTCTGCAGTTTCTTAACTTCCTAAATAAGCACTCTGAGTCTATAGCTCCTGCTAGACTTACAAAGATAAATGTCCTTTTCTGGTACTCTACTTTAGCCTAATCTGATCCTTGTCCATGTGACCACTCTTACAGCAAGGACGCCCTTCACCGGGTCTTCGTAACAGTTACTGTAATGAGTCTAATAATGGAGGTCGCACCTAGCCATCCGTCACTGCCATTGCCATAAAATAAATGTGAGACCGCAGCATGCATTGGTGCATGTAGTGTGATCAGTATTCTGGAGAGGACCTCTGTTCTCAGGGTGCTGGCTGTCGTCAGATCACTTGCCAGTGACCCACAACAAATTGTTTATATTTAATCAGTGTAAAAATCCAATGGAAGCATTCATTAACAGGTTGATGATGTACAGATCTATGCACGCTCATGTCCTTTGTTATCGGCCATCGAAAGGACTCTCTACTTTGTAAACACATGTAAACCCGAATTCACTGTAGATCAGCTTTTCCCAACCAGGGTTCCGTGGAAAACTAGCGTTCCTCAAGAGGTTGCCAGAGGTTCCTTGATTCCTGCCTCTCAGAAAAGTAACCAATGACACTGGTGATCTTTAATCCATCTGTAAGGAAGAGGGGGGGGGGTGGTTATTCTGAATGCCCACATTGTAAGGAGCAGTGACCATCATGCTATTGTACTGTAAGCTGTAGATAGGAAATTTGAGTAAGGTTTTCCTAAGCCTGGAATGTTTTCCAAAGGTTCCTCTATGTCAAAATGGTTGAGACTGGTGTATAAGATTGAATAACACAGAGATTTTCCCACTGGTCACATGACTGACTTTAAGGGCTTGTTCCCATATGGGTTTTGGGCTTGTGTTGATGCCATCAATTTGGGTACTTCTGAGATCATTCAAAAAACATTGACAGGTGCATTTAACCTGCAGTCGGTCTTCTCCTGAACTGCATTTAACCTGTTTCTAATGGGGTTTGCATTCCCATAAACCTATTTGGGAATTCAAAACCCATCTGAAGCAAACAAAAACTTGTCAGCACAGGCCCTTAAAGTAGAACTAAAGGCAAAACTTTTTTTTTTTAAATTGGAAAGTTTTAGGGAGGATTTTAACCCCTGTCAGGCCGTGTACACACGGCAGAGAACCTCGACGGGCAGAACACATCGTTCCGCCCGTCGAGGTTCCCTGCCGGCCGTCGAAATCGGCGACCCGCCCGTCGGGAATGGCAACCAGCCATTCATCCAGGCGGGCCGTCGAGCAAATAGAGAGCGTGCTCTCTATCTCTGCTCGACGGGCTTCCCGACGGGAAGCTCGCCGAGAGCGTACACACGGCCGAGGTCCTCGCTGGAATGCAGCTTCCAGCGAGGTTCTCGCTGGTTTCCAGCGAGAACCTCGGTCGTGTGTACGCCGCCTCAGTCTTTTATGCCATCTATAATACCATTGGGTAGATTTCCCTTCACTTCCTGTCCTTTTCACTTTTACTGTTGTAGTGCTAACCGCATAGGAGCCACTAGAAAGATGCCCAGGGTTCCTTTTCCCAACAGTTGCCTCACAGCCAGGCACATGGTCACAGTCACTCAGAGGTGTAGCTTGAGGTTTGTGGGCCCTGATGCAAAAGTTGTCTTGGGGCCTGTCCCTTCCACTACACGTCAAGATACTCCAAGTGGCTAAAGAGTTATTTCAGAGATTTATGTACATATTGAGAGGGTAATTCAAAATATTTTGTAGAAACCATCCTAGTAATCACATGCCCTTGTCCTCTTTCCCCCATACTAATAATGACATGAACTTGCCCCCCATCCAAGTAACGACATGACCTTGTGCCTCCCCCCTCTATATCCTATTAATGACATGACCTCACCTCCCCCACCATCCTAGTATTGTCATGACCTCCCCCTCCAATCCTAGTAATGACATGTCCCCAGCCAATGAGAGAAGAGGAAGGGTGTGGACTGGGGAGAAGGCTGTAACGGAATGACCCGTGATGCCCAGAGACTTTTGAGGAATGGGGGATACTCCTGTGCCATCGTCACTAAGGACTCTTGGGTCTAGAGTGACATTGTGCTCCTTTTGGGCATAGGGTGGCTGATAAATCATAATTCATGTATTGCAGAAGATGGGACAGATTACAGGTGATTTCATGTTAACCCACAACCGGTCAATAAGAATGACTCTTTCAATGCTTAACCCAGGCTGTTGAGATGCTAAGTGAGTCGGGCTTCTGAAAGACCTTTCATTGTGTATAGATGTGTTGTGACTCTAAAGGTCAGACGTCTCTCTTCAGGTGTATTGAATTAGCATGTCAATTATGTTTAGGAAAGGAATGAGTTTTGTGTAACAGGTGAGGGGAATTTGTCAAGCTGTAGTAATTACCTCCTCTAATTGCGGAGACGGGACGTCTGGGTGATGACTAATAATTACCTCAATTGAATGCCATTATCTAAAAGAATGTGATTGAAGCCCCATTGTGTGATGTGTGGGTGGAGAGTTCTTTGTCCCTGTGATTAACTTTAACATGCTGTACTGTATATAAGAAAGCTAAGATACCATTAAAGGCGTTCATACATTTTGGAACAAGAACAGAGCTGCGTGTCTCGTCCTTGTTCTGGGGAATGAAATGGGTCCTGTCGGCTGGGTTGTCGGATAAGCTGTCGTGGTTGGGGCGATGGAATGGATATCGTAAATGGTGGTGACCGTTACAAAGGCAAACAACTGGAAGCTCATTAATGGATTGTAGGACTTGGCTGGGGCCTTGGGGGACACAAGGCAGACTGGAGCTGGACTCCAGCTCTGGGATTTTGTGGAGGAAATCAAATGTAACATGACAGCAGGGAACAGAGCTGTGGGCCTCCTGGAGCTAGAGGCGGGATCACAATTGCAGCCCCTGGGACCCCTGAAGCTACGCCCATGCAGTCACTCTTTGGCCCTTCAAACAGTCCAGAGGTGTTCCCTTTGTTGTTTTCATTTTTGGGTAACTTGGATAGGGTTAGGGGATTAAGTGGGATACTCCAAAAAGAACTATGTACAAAGTGAGGACACTTGACTTCCTTCTGTAGAATTGTACGCAAAGTCCTTGTAAAAGCAGCCAGTGGACTTGGCTTTAAACAGCCAGGGCTGTTTAAATATTAATGCATGCTGTTCATTTTCCTTGCTCCACACCTAAGTTCCAGAACAACCTACAGTTCTCCTGAAAACAGAGAGGACAATCAAACCTTCAGCAAGTTAAACAATAAACAGACTAGAATAATCAAAGATAGCCACACTGGATACAGTGAGCCAAAATATAATTTGCCTAACAATGAACTGCAGCTCCACTGGGTGCAGTAAGCCAGAACTAAATCTACCGAGTCCTAACACGTATCTAGTAGGGTGCTAAACTTAAACAAAACAAATAGAGAAAGTAAATCTTCCTAATGGGGGCACAGACAGCAATAAAAACCTGACAAATGTCATTCTAGGTGAAAATGGAGAGGTGCTGTTTTGCAGCCCAATAAATAAAAAATTAAAAAATCTATATACAATTGGATCAGAGGAGGGAGGGCAAGATGTGTTTAAATTTATGGTGAAGGTCCGCTTTAATATCTGTTCTCCACAGAGACGATAACTAAGATCCATAAACACCTTACGTTTTTCTTTATTGTCTGTAACCCTACTACGGTAGACTCACCCTCTCTAATTGTCCCGGGGAACATTGTCACCAAGACAGAAAATTATGGGAAATGCAAAATTTTACAATTATCACCAGAACAAGAGAGGGGAAATCTTGAGGACACCTGTTCACAGTGACAACTTTCTAAAAAAATCCTCTCACTTCTTGTTCTGTGTATGGGACAAGAAGTAAAGCGAAGTCACCCAAATAGAACACAGGCAGAAAAAAAATTAACTAAGGTCCCTTTCACACTTGTACGACTTCAAAGTCGCACGATTTTACCGCAATTTCGCGGCCGCGATTCGTGGCTGCAATTTTTAATGAATGCCTGTGTAAGTGGCATCAAAATCGGACCAAAGTAGTGCAGGGACTACTTTGAAGTCGGCACTACTTAAAGTCGTGCCAGTATGAATGGTGTTCATTGAAAATAATGGACAATGACTTGTCATACGATTTTGCAGTCCAAAATCGTGGGACAAGTCGTGTAAGTGTGAAAGGGCTCTAACAGAGGTTTTAACTTTTCCCTACAATGTCCACCCCCCCCCCCCCCAAAAAAAAGGGTTAGATCAACTTAAAGCGGATGGTTCACCAAAAAAAAATATTAAAAGCCAGCAGCAACAAATACTGCAGCTGCTGACTTTTAATATTAGGACACTTACCTGTCCTGGAGTCCAGCGGCGTCCGCAGCAGAGGACGAGCGATCGCTCGTCTCCCTGCTGCTCCCCCCTCCATCCACGGTGAGGGAACCAGGAAGTGAAGTGCTCCGGCTTCACTGCCCGGTTCCCTACGGCGCATGCGCGAGTCGCGCTGCACCCGGCGATTGGCTCCCGCTGTGTGCTGGGAGCCTAGAGTTCCCAGCACACAACGGGAAAAGCCCGTCTTTTGCCCGAGACTGCGGGCCGGAAGTGGGTGCAGATACCTGTCTTTAGACAGGTATTTGCACCCCCCTCCCCCCTGAAAGGTGTCAAATGTGACGCCGGAGGGGGGAGGGTTCCGATCAGCGGATCTTCACTTTAGGGTGGAGATCCGCTTTAATAAAAAAGAAAAAATGCACTATGCAGTCACACTACACCATAGCAGCCCCCTTTGCTAATCAGATCATACAACCATGCCTCTTCGTACCTGGGGATCATATTTGCGATAACAGAACCCTGCCAGAAAACTGCCACTGCTTCACATGGCTCTGTCTTAGGACGAACGCCCTCTAGCATAGCTCCCAACTGTCCCTGATTTTGAGGGACTGTCCCTGATTTGGAGCAATGTCCCCCTGTCCCTCTTTCCTCCTTATTTGTCCGTCATTTTGGTCTGATCTTTATAGTTGCATATAAAATGCACTTGTTATCTTTCAAAAAGTGTCTCTCAGTGCTAAACCTTTCATCCAATTTCTTAATTGCTGCAATTACAATTTTTAAAAGTCAATAGAAAGGAATAGTAGTGGTAAAAAAAAAAAAAACACTTGTAGATTTGAATTAACCTTTTTTTGTTAATTCTCCTTTAAGGGGGTGCGGCAAGGGCGTGTCCTATGCTTACATACATTTGCTAGTAGCTGTCCCTAATTCCCATCTCAAAATGTTGGGAGGTATGCCCTCTAGCGCTACAAGAAAGAGCGCTTCTCTTTTCCTGAGGATTGTGTATGCGCATTGTGCACTCTCTGCTGTCATTACAGCGGTACTAATCCAAGCCAACAGTAGAAAAAGCACACTGCACATGCACGGCCCTCAGAAAAAGGGCAGCCCTCCCATCTGTAACTCTAGGAGGAACTCATTCTCATGGATGCTTTGTCCCTGTAAAAAGACAGGAAGTAACCATGTAAAGCAATGGCAATTTTATTTGAAAATTTGGTCTACTGGTAAGTTACCAGAGGAGAGGCATGACTTAGGCCTTGTACACACGACCGTTTTCCTCAACAAAATCCATCAAGAAACTTGGTGGCAGAGCTTTTTTGCCAAGGAAAACAGTCGTGTGTATGCTTTTCATCGAGAAACTCGACGAGAAAAAAAGAGAGCAAGTTCTCTTTTTCCTCGTTGTTAGTCTCAATTTCCTCATCGTGTTTCTCATCGGGCTGGTTTTCGACGAGAAACACATTGGTGTGTATGCTTAGAAACCCGCGCATGCTCAGAATAAAGTATGAGACGGGAGCGTGCCTTCGGTAAAAGTAGCGTTTGTAGTGGAGATAGCACATTCGTCACGCTGTAACAGACTGAAAAGCACGAATCGTCTCTTACCAAACTTTTACTGAACATGCAGTTCCTCGGTCGTGTGTACGAGGCCTCAAGATCCAATTAACTTAAACCAATTGTAAAGGGAAAATATTTGAATAATCTGCTCATACATACAAAACTGGCTTGTACTGCAGAATTGAAGAATACATTCCCACCACCTTCAATAGAACCACAACAATACAGAGGACATCATGGAAAGCGATATGATATTCTGTACACATTATATTGCTTGCAGGCAGTGGCGATACACAAGGGCAAATCAATTGAATCTATATCATGCATTTACAGTATATGGCATTTCCAGGAACTGGATGCACACAATAAATAAGGGCTGTCATTTGAACGATGTAAAGTCCTGGAGGCGATTAAATAGGAGCGAAATTCCTTAACGCCATTCGTTCGTCTTCCATAGGGGCGGATTAACTCCATATCTGTATAGCTTGGCTACTTTTGTAATAAGTGTATTGGTTATGTTGACAGCAGATTTGTCTTTTGCTTTATTATTTGTTTAGCTGATCTTCCTGTTTCATCAGCTGAAATGGCTCTTAAGTTGTGTAGCTCCCGGCTCTGTGATCTTATAGGGAGCACAGGCAATCATTCTAATATGAATGGTTATCAGCTTGCGTTAGCATTTTCAAAAAGCTGGCATTACGGTATATATGTTGTGTATTTAAAGCTCAACTCCACTTTAAGATTTTTTTTTTAATTAGTCCCATTGGTAGGGGGATGAGTTGTCCCCAGTATCGGGTACAGTACCTGTTTTCAGGAGGCAGCCCCAAATTAAAAAGCTTCTCCAAATGCAATTCCCAGCATTGCAGGGCATCGCCAGTGTTGGGCATCACAAGCTTCAACTATGAGACGAGCACATGGGGAGGACCGGAGTGGATAGGACGGGGATTATCCGCACATAGAAGGGGTGGCTTTTGTAAGTTGGAAAGATAGATAAAACTATTGTGAGCTGTAGACACCTAGGCTGGAATTGAAAATATGTATATAGGGAGCTAAGCCCAACTCATACCCGTTCTCTACTCTGCAAACCAGAGATTATTCTGATTCAACTTTTCTCTCATAGTTACTAGTACAGAGGATGGTGGTAATATAAGTACTACTGTATAGTCCTTCTGATAGTTCTACTGTAACCATCTTCTGTACTTACCTCTGACCTCTGCATCACCTACTTCTGACCCCAGCACTTTGTGTGTCACTTACTTCTGACCTCTATACTCTGTGTGTCACCTACTTCTGATCTCTGCACTCTGTGCGTCATTTACTCCTAACCTCTTTACTCCTTGCTTTGCTTACTGCTGACCTCTGCACTCTGTGCATCACTTTCTTCTGACCTCTGCACTCCGTGTCTCACTTACTTCTGACCTCCTTGCTTCGCTTACTCCTGACCTCTGCACTCCGTGCGTCACTTACTTCTGACCTCTGCACTCTGCGCGTCACTCGTTCTCTACTCTGCAAACTAGAGTTATTATCCTGATTCAACTTTTCTCTCATAGTTACTAGTACAGAGGATGGTGGTAATATAAGTACTACTGTATGTATATGACCTCATCACTTTGTGTGTCACTTACTTCTGACCTCTGCACTTTATGTGTCACTTACTTCTGACCTCTGCACTCTGTGCGTCATTTACTCCTGACCTCTGCACTCCGTGCGTCACTTACTTCTGACCTCTGCATTCTGTGTATCACTTACTCCTGACCTCTGCACTACGTGCGTCACTTACTCCTGACCTCTGCACTCTGTGCATCACTTACTCCTCTGTACTCCGCATCCCCTACATCTGAGCCAAGCATTATGTGCATCACTTACTCCTGACCTCTGCACTCTGTGTGTCACTTACTTCTGACCTCTGTACTCTGCATCCCCTACATCTGAGCCAAGCATTATGTGCGTCACTTACTTCTGACCTTTATTTTTTTGGGGTTAACAAACACTTTAATATATGCAGGTACAAAAGTGTAAAACTGTCTTGATGCATTAAAAAAAAGAAGTAGCAATAATTGCTATACAGTCATAAAAGAGCCAGAAACAAATACATATTTTACAAGCTGATAAATCAAAAACGAAGCGAAAGAAAACAATTTTTTCTCAGATGAGGACCCGGGAGTGTGGTGAGCAACATGTTGAGATTTCGGGATCAGCCTCCAGCGGTTACCTTACCAGGGAGCAGCAATGCGGAAATAAACTCCAGAGAAGATGAAATGAGATCAGGGAGAGCTATAAAGTTCTAATTACACACTTTACGTCACTTCAAGGCAGCATTTCATTTGACATTTTGATGAAACTGTATTTGCTGAGTGCAGAGATATAATAATAATGAACCCAACTGAGTAACTGAGAGCCGAGTCAAACTATTACTTCTCTTTATATATGTCACGATGCCAGATTTTAATTCTACAGAATTAAATCTCTAGGTGCAACAGAAATGCAAATAATATACTAATATTAAATCCATTTGTCATTTTAAGGCTTCCTACATGGTGTGCAGACTAATCAATTGATGTTTTTTCTTCGAATATATTTTTATTATTGCTATACAGCATAAGGCAATGGGACTTCAAACTGCAATTACAGTCTGATACACGTAGAGCCCATATATTACCGAGAACAACGGGACACAGAAAAAGGCTTCAATGAAACTCATTGTTTTATTTCGGTCTTCTAATTTTAGAATGTCTAAACTAAACAGTAAATACTATAATGAATATTTTTGTTGGTACTTTTTATGTAAGGCTGTAGGGCTTTTGCACACTGCTGCCTTAAAACCTAATGCCGCGTACACACGATCATTTTTCGGCATGAAAAAAAACGTTGTTTTTAAAAAATGTAATTTAAACTGATCATGTGTGGGCTTCACATCATTTTTCAGGTTCTAAAAAACGACAAAAAAAAAATTCGAACATGCTGCATTTTTTAACGACATTTTAACCACTTAACCCCCGAACCATATTGCTGCCCAATGACCAGAGCACTTTTTGTGATTCGGCACTGCGTCGCTTTAAATGACAATTACGCAGTCGTGCGACGTGGCACCCAAACAAAATTGGCGTCCTTTTTTCCCCACAAATAGAGATTTCTTTTAGTGGTATTTGATCACCTCTGCGGTTTTAATTGTTTGCGCTATAAACAAAAATAGAGCGACTATTTTGAAAAAAATGCAATATTTTTTACGTTTTGCTATAATAAATATCTTCCAAAAATATATAAAAAAAATGTTTTTTTTCCTCAGTTTAGGCCGATACGTATTCTTCTACATATTTTTCCTAAAATATCTCAATAAGCGTTTATTGAATGGTTTGCGCAAAAGTTATAGCGTTTACAAAATAGGGGATAGTTTTATGGCATTTTTAATAATATATTTTTTTTTTACTAGTAATGGCGGCGATCAGCAATTTTTTTCAGTACTGCGACATTATGGCGGACACTTCGGACACTTTTGACACATTTTTGGGACCATTGGCATTTTTATAGCGTGCTATAAAAATGCAATGGATTACTATAAAAATGCCACTGGCAGAGAAGGAGTTAACACTAGGGGCGGGGAAGGGGTTAAGTATGTTCCTGGGTGTGTTCTAACTGTAGGGGGGGGGGGTGGACTCACTAGGGGAAATCACTGATCTTCTGTTCATACATTGTATGAACAGAAGATCAGCATTTCTCCCCTGACAGGATCGGGAGCTTTGTGTTTACACAAACGAGATCACCTGATCATGAAGTCGCCCAACTGTCATGAGGTATCTGCCGCCTTTATATTTTACTATTGCAATGGGCGTAAAGGGAGTCCGCTTAGAAAAACAGACCGCTACTCCTCCTTTTTTATCTGGTCCACACGCTAGGTAGAATTGTGGATAATTAACATTTAAATATCGGGAGCTGACATTTTAGAGCTTCCTGCAACAGAAGGATCTCCACTCTTTGTTTATGATAAAATTGAAAGGCCTTAGTCCGTTTGATCGGAGAGTTAAAACCATGTACATTGTGCGTAATTACCGAATATTCGGTGGGGTATGTCTTGGCCATCGTGGTAGGGCAGAGCACTCTTACCTTGAGCTACCGAGGGTGAGGATGAGAGCACAGCAGCGGAGTTCGGATCCTTCACTATCAAACTTGACCCAAGAATGTGGATGGAACACAGTGCCAGAGCTCCAAAAGAAGAAAGGAGAAGGAGAGAAAAAAAAAAGAAAAGAAGACATGAAAATCAAGAAAATAAACATAAACAAAAACACAAATAATGATATTGGCCAAGGGCCAAACTGCACTCTCTTAAGGTAGCCAATTGGAATAGCTGCTCTAGGGGAATAAACCCAGCCGGATACAACATCCGGCACCAGACGAGCAAGGGTACCATCCTCCTTAGAGAATAGGTAGTCTTGCAGGCGGGTGGCACGAGTTGCCGCCCTGGCCCATTAGATGAAAACTCAGGTATTGGCAGCTGGGGACTAACAAGAACTAAAACAATCTGTTAGTAAAATAGAAGATACATCAAAAATATATAATAACAAAAATAAAAATTAAAATGTTCTTTTCCCTTTTCGCCTTCTGACCCAGTCGGCATGCAAGGTCCCTGCCAATTAACCCCTCAAGTGTGTCGCGACCCCAGGACAGGCGCATTCCCCAACGGTTACGCCTGCCTTGAGCCCGCCAAACCAGGGGGGCACACAGACGCCCCCAAAGCCTAAGGGGCTTAGCTTAATAAAAAAAAAAAAACAGGACCACCATAGGCTAAAGATCAACCATAACAAGAGATCTAAAAAAAAAAGGGAAAAATATTAAAACAAAATTTAACTCAAAAATAGGTATGTAAGCGAGACAGGGAACAACAGTGTTCCAGCGCAGCCAAGGCAATCGCGTGAGGTCCACAAACTGGAGAGAACTGGAACGAGTACATCAAGGAAGGACTGCAGCCTTCTTCGAGCAAAAAGAACAGAAAGAACCAGGAGCGTCAGAGTCAGGTCAATCTGTGGGATCTTCTCGTCTGGGGGTGCTTCCGATCTTGCCACAATTGGGAAAGGGGGTGAGAGTCCTGATGTGGGGGGGATGGAGCCAGAGAGTCACGAGTGATGATTCTCAGTTCCAGCAACAGGTCCTCGCCATCCTGAAATGTAGAGAAGGAATGGGATCTCCCTTTGTAGGTGAATGATAATTTAAAGGGGAATGCCCATCGATATTTGATCTGTTGGTTGATGAGCTGTTGTAGCAGCGGCTTAAAACTTCTGCGTTTCTGCACAGTGGAGGGGGCCAAATCGGTGAAAAGCTGAATAGATGCCCCAAACAGCGACAGATCCTGCCTATTGCGTGCAGCGGACATCAATTTCTCTTTGATGCGAACGCGAGCTGGCAAAACTGCATCACCTGAATAGTGTGCTTGCTGAGGTTCAGGGAGGACAGGGCTAGACTGACTGAATATGGCATCTGTCAGCTCCACCATATTTCTGTCCATGGAGGATCCAGGGGAGTCAACAGGCCCCTGCATGTCCCCATATGCTCCAGGGGATGGGGGTTGGGAGAGAGAATCACCCTGTTGGTGCCCAGTGTCCATGTCCCCAGAAGATTGCGAGGAGAAGCGGTCCCTCATATGGTGCTGAGTGCTCTGTTCGTCTCCCCTCTGCAGCGCCTGGCCAGCTTTGAAAGGGACGCTGCCATGTGTGTCCGGGTGGTTCGGCACCATCTTTGGCTGCGGCGGGTGTCCAGGGGAAAGCCCCGCTCCTCTGTGATATTTTCCTGGCTTGTGCTAACCCTTTTTTGGCTGGCCGCGCGCCCTCCGGTTCATTACCGTGACACGGTGATCGCTGCCCTGCTGTTGTCGCCTTGTCCCCGCTGCCTCTGCTAAAATTAGCCGTTAATGAGTGGGAACGTGCGGAGCCCTTTCAGCACACGTCTGCTTCCGGCATCCCGCTCATGCGCACTCTCCAACTGCCCCTTTTAAATCACCCACAACATTTCAATGGGATTCAATCGGAGCTTTGACTAGTCAAATCTGAGATACTCTGCAGAATTTATTTGGGGCCTAAAGAAACTCGCCTCTATATTACCAGCCGTCACCAAAAAAACCCTAAGGAATGAACAACTGTTGATCAATAAACGATAAACAGCCAAAAACCACACATACTTATCCCAACCTAAGCCCATATCATGCGCTTTGATCAATACAAGATCGGCAGTAAAACATCGTCGAGAAATCTATGATTTCATTCTACAAAACAATTTAGACTGCCTCTTTATCACAGAAAGCTGTCTTACAGCAGACTGTAACACCATTCTAGGAGAACTAGTCCCTGAAAACTACCACATTATAACAGAAAACAGAGTGGGGCAAAGAGGTGGAGGCCTGGCAGTGATCCATAAGACTCACCTCGCGATCACTAAACCAGTCCTTCAGCATCCTCTTCCATTCATGGAAACCCTCTCTCTGCAACTCCAAACAAATCCCCAGGAGACCGTCTATATTCTTCTCTGCTACAGACCACCCGGTCCAAAATCGCAGCTTCTCTCACCTTGGACAGAGTTCATGTCCACATATACCCTAAACAGCAAACACCTTCTGCTACTCGGGGACTTCAACCTCTGGGCCAACTCCTCACAGGATCCCGTTGCCGACGCCTGCATCGACCACTTGGAAGGTTTAGGGTTGCAGCAGCTAGTATGTGGGCCCACACATACTTCCGGCCACACCCTCGACCTTATTTTCAGACAAGATCTGGAAATAAACATTATGAGAAATGAACCGTTGCCATGGACAGACCACCATGCAATCAAACTCACAATCACCACAAACACCCCCTTAACAAAAACATCAAAACCGGTGATAACACACTGGACTAGATCACATAAGACGCTCTACTCAGAGCTCTTCAAAACCACATTAGGGAACAAAATAAAATAAAAACAACCATATCAAACGGCCACAGAAACACTGGATGCCATAAGCACGGCTCTACTACAGTCAGCAGACTTAGTAGCGCCCAAACGTAAAACCTGCATCTAAAAAAACAACGCCAGCTGGTTTAATGACCAGCTGTCATTGCTGAAGCAAGAGCGCAGAAGAGCAGAAGCCGCCTGGAAAAGAAGCTCTTCAGTGGAAAACCACGCCATCTACAAGGCAATAACAAAAAAATACCACAAAGAAATCTTCAAAGCCAAAAAAAAACACTTTTCCAACGCCATCACCAATGCCCTAAACCGCCCCCGCAAACTCTTCAAGATCGTCACCCAGATCATAAATCCGGTCTGTCTTTAAGCCCCTAACTCAGATACCGAAGAATTTTGCAATGAATTATCAGATTATTTCATTAACAAAATTGAAAGAATCCGGGAAGGCATTCAGCAAAACAGTACCCCCCTCACCCCTCCCCGCAATCATTCGCCCAAAATCCATAAAAATTAACCCAATTCAACAAAGTTCACTCTTAAACCCATCTCCACTGATGCCACCAAAAATATCATGGGTACTCTGCGAAATAGCACAGCGCCTAATGATATCATCCCCACCAAACTGCTGAAGGAATGTGCCGGTATTCTAGCACCTCCTATCACGCAGCTCATAAACCAGTCCTTCAAGGAAGGGTTAGTGCCCTCCCAGTTGAAACAGGGCATAATTAAGCCCATCTTGAAGAAACCTACCCTGGACTCCAAAGACCCAACTCACCGCCATCCCATAACAGGCCTAAACGTCCTCTCCAAGGTAATGGAGAAAGTAGTGATACAACAGCTGCAACAGCATCTAGATACCCACAAACTACTCGATCCATTTCAATCGGGTTTCCGCCCCGGGCACGGGACAGAAACAGCATTGCTCAAAATATGGGACAACGTTCTTGAGGCCGCAGACGAGGGAGAATCTTCTCTTCTAGTTCTGTTGGACCTAAGCGCAGCTTTTGACACTGTAGACCACAATCTATTACTGACTAAGCTAGCTGAAGTAGCCAAAGTTGCAGAAGGTGATCTATCTTGGTTCTCCTCTTTCCTGGAAAACCGATCACAAATAGTGAAATTGTGACTTTTCCCTTCTGAAAAACGCATGTGTAATGCGGAGTCCCTCAAGGATCCCCTCTGTCGCCGGTGGTCTTCAATATCTACCTTCGCCCTTCTTTGAAATCATCAGTAGGCAAAAACTACTTTATCACTCATATGCAGACGACACGCAACTGTATTTTCGCATCTGCAACAAAAAGGATCATCATCTCAGTCTAGAGAAATGCCTCTCTTTGATAGAAAACTGGATGACAAAGAGTTATCTTAAACTCAACAGCACAAAAACAGAACTTCTCCTGTTTCACGCCAGTCATAAGAATCAACTAGCAACAACTTGGACACCCCCGCCCATTCTGGGCGAAATCATCACCCCTAGCTCCAAAGTCAAAAGTCTCGGGGTCATCTTTGACACCTACATGACAATGGATGCACAAATAGGGTCAGTAGTCAGCGGATCTCACCATCTGCTGCGCCTACTACGCAGACTTATTCCATTCATTCCTAAAGAAGACATAGCAGTTGTGGTGGGAACAATCGTTAATTCCAGACTGGAATATGCCAACGCCCTCTATCTCGGAATCCCAAAGTACAAATCACTTGTCTGCAAGTCGTTCAAAATACGGCTGCCAGACTTGTGACTGGGAAAAAAACATGGGAATCAATCTCACCCTCGCTGAGAACCCTTCATTGGTTGCCAGTAAAAGACAGAATTGCTTTTAAAGCACTCTGTCTGACGCATAAGTGCTTCCATGGGAAGGCCCCTCAATATCTATGTGAAAAAAAAAAAGCTCACAATTCCAATCGCGTTCTGCGATCCACCAACCAAAATCTGCTACAGATACCCAAAGCCAAATACAAGTCCAAAGGAGAAAGAAGATTTGCGCTCCAAGGTCCCAGACTATGGAACGCTTTACCAACCAGCATTCGGTTGGAGGAGAACCACTTGGCCTTCAGAAGAAAGATCAAAACTCAGAGGGGATTAAGTTTGCATGTGCTGCGCTATATACGTTTTTCACTCACTCACTCACTCAGAATAAAAAAACTCCTCCTACAAGCTTTAACCAAACACTGATAGAAGTCACAAGATTGCTCTAACTGCTGATGAGAAAAGGTGTTTAGCAGTTTATATTTACTAAAAACAATTGCATTCCCATGTTCTGTGTACTGTGGGAGGAGACCACATATAGTTAATGCTGGGTCCTGAGTTTAGTAACACTTTAAGCACACTCCCTTTTGCAGCGGCACACAACACACATGCTGCAGTTTGTCGTCTGTCAATGTCTCCCACATTCTCAAGTCCAAAAGTTGGGAGGTTTGCATTTACTGGGAGTCAAATTGGCCCGTAAATTGATATTTGCTAAATTAGCTCCACAAATTTTGGACAGACTGCACTGGTCCCCAGTAGTTGTTATGGACCAATGTCACTTTTTTTTCCTCCAATGTTTTATTTGAAATTGTCCCCATTAATTATCAGCTAGTATAAGACACAGACCCAAAGGTGGAACATTCTGAGGATTGGGGATATCATTCTTACTGCACACATAGGTCAGGCCAATTATCTGCTCTATGTACTGAACGTGTGTCATCTAATTGTTTGTGAATGGAGCGTGTTCTATAAACAGCCTACATGACTTTCCTTGCCCTAGGCGTGTGGCAGATCTGGAGGCATTGCTGGCGGACCGTACAGCGCAGAACACGGAAAATGTTCAGTCTTACTTTCAGCTGTCCCGGCTCAATGTTTATCAGCTTTTATTGTGTCTCTAAGGAAGGAGCATAAAGGAAAAGTGTACAGAGAGAAGTACTGAGGCGGCTGTTGATCTCCTTCTGTGAATGTTAACTGCCTTGCTGGTTTCTACACTTTCCAAGTGGCTATCCCAGCAAACACATGAAGCAAGTGAAGCCAGACCTTTTAATTTTACCACTTGCTGACCTAAGTTTTTCTGGCACTTTCTGATTAAATCAGTATTTTTTGCTACTTAGAACCCCCAAACATTATATATATTTTTTTAGCAGAGACCCTAGGGAATAAAATGGCGATCATTATATTTTTACGTTACACTGTATTTTCACAGCAGTTTTGCAAGCGCAATCTTTTTGTAAAAAATACCTTTAATTAATAAAAAAAAAAAACGCACACAATGTTTACCCCAATTATTTGTATAATATGAAAGATGATGTTACGTTGAGTAAATAAATACCTAACATTTCACATAATTTTTATATTTTTTTTGCAAGCTAAAATTAATCACATTAAATAGTCCCTAAAACATGGTGAGAAAAAGAGTTTAACCACTCAAAAGTCCCAGAGAACTAGATGGTTGGATCCAAAAACTTGGGTGCCGGTGCTGCAATGATATGCAAAACTAGGATGGCCGCACTCCAAAAACAATGTTGTTCCTTTTTAATAAAACTGGTCACAAAATAAACATGTCACCGCAAAAAATCAGATGAAAAAGCTGACGCATTTCACACTATCACACAGTGCTTATTCATAGCACTTTATTTGTATAATATGAAAGATGATGTTACGTTGAGTAAATAAATACCTAACATTTCACACTTTAATATTTTATATTTTTTTTGCAAGCTAAAATTAATCACATTAAATAGTCCCTAAAACATATTAATAGCTCCCCAATCGTTCCAGAAATCATTACAAACACTTGCCTTATATCCTCCAGCTCATGCTGTGCCGGTATCCATCATATGTGTGGGCATGTGAAGCCCATTTTCTTTTTTTCTTCCTGGTTTTCATGCTGGGCGATTTTTAAGCACAGTAATGCCCAGAGACTCCTGGGAAATGAGTGTCATCATTTCCCAGGAGGCAATGGGGTCTTGGGACAGGAAGTTAAACCACCTAGGACCAAGAACTAGGCAGATTACGAAATATGCCTAGTAACAGCCAGATAGAAGTGAGTAAAAACAATTTTTTTCTTTTTTTTTACATTAAAATCAAGCTTTTTAAATTTTTAGGTTGGAACTCCGCTTTAAAATTGTGGTAACAAACTACGTTACTTAAAAATCTCAGTCGAGCTTTAAACACCTTCTAAAGTTACTTATTTAGAGGTACAGAGAAGGTCTAGAAATATTGCACTTGCTCTAATGTTTGTGGCGATGCTTGCGGTGCGAACACTGTTGGCATATTAGTGCGCAACTTAAAGGATCAGTAAAGGATTTTTTTTTAATGCTAGATAGCTTGCTTTGCCTTATAGCAGTCCTGCTTTCATGTCCTCCATGTCCGTTTTTGCTTAGAAGTTGCTGTAATCCCTTGCTGAACTCCACACTTCCTGCTTGTCTGGCTCCTTATGAAAAAACTCATGGTAGCTTTTCATTGTGGTCCATAATCAATAAGATGTGATTACTATGGGCCAGATTCACAGAGCGATTACTCCTGTCTATCTCGTGTTAGACTGGAGTACTTTCAAATTACGCGCGTTTTTTCACTACTCTGAAACCTCAAACCATTAAAATACGGCTGCGGGCTTCAATCCGACTGATTTACGTGTTCGTACGCCTTCGGATCTATGGTGCAATAAAATTGCGGCCGCTGGGTGGAGTTCCAGTCGTTTTCCACGTCGGGGTATGCAAATGAGCTTTTGCCGACGATCCACGAAGTTACGAACGTCAATCGCAATCTCTTACGGCATCTTTAGTCATCTTTTTGCCTCGTAAAGTTATACCAGCTTTTTGCTGGTCTAATATTAGACAGCCCATGTTAAGTATGGCCGTCGTTCCCGTGTCGAATTTCAACGCTTTCCGACGTCTTTTTTTATTTTTGACGTAAAACGTCCGGGAATAGGAATGTCCGTAAACGACGCTACTCAAATAAAAAATGACGTAACAACGTTATTTCGCGCAATGCACGGCGGGAAATTTCTGAACGGAGCATGCGCAGTTCGATCGCAGCGGGGGCGCGCCTAATTTAAATGCTTCACGCCCCCTAATCGCGTATTTCGATTACGCGGTGAGAAATACACTACGCCGCCGTACCGTAAGGGACAAAATCTACCAGGATTCGTCGTACAGCCTGGTAAAATACAGCAGCGTAGTGTATCTCTGATACTCTGCGCCAATGTAATTGTATCTGAATCTGGCCCAATGTGTCTAAAACTCCTCAGAACCAATCAGATTAATTTTAAAAACAAACACTGCCCTGTGTTTATTTGTTTTTGTTCTGTGTGTCTCTGAACACACAGAACAAACTGAAACTAAACTAAAAAACGAAACTAAACTGCAGGCATTATATAATTGATTTTTATCTATTTTAATCATTTTTAAAAGGAATCAGTTAACTATTATGTCTCTATACCCTGTAAACAGTAATTTCAGCAAAAACAATGTTTTCCTTCACTACACCTTTAAGTATAAGTTTGCTTCTGCGTGCTAGTACGGAGGGATTGGGGCGATTTAAAAAAAACAAAACGTATTTATTTTACTTTTTATTTTTACACTGTCCCTTTTAATTTTTTTTTATCACTTTTATTCCTATTATAAGAATGTAAAGATCCCTTCTAATAGAAATAAGAATGACAGGTCATTATGGAGAGAATTGGGGTCAAAAAGACCCCCAATCCCTTTACCTTTAAAATCAAAAGATCAAAAAAATTTAATTTTTTTCTTGCCATAAGCAAAAAAATGACTTTCAGCCTGGGCCAGAAGTGACATCATGACGTCACTCGGGTCCTCCAAGGCCATAGAGTCAATCAAGGAGTATTTATTTTTTGATCGCCTATGGGAGTGTTGTGCTTTTTTCAGGTCATTTTTACCCGCACAGTAATTATTTTGAATTCTTTTTAACCACTTAACCCCCGGACCATATTGCTGCCCAATGACCAGAGCACTTTTCGTGATTCGGCACTGTGTCGCTTTAACTGACAATTGCGCGGTCGTGCAATGTGGCTCCCAAACAAAATTGGCGTTCTTTTTTTTCCACAAATAGAGCTTTCTTTTGGTGGTATTTGATCATCTCTGCGGTTTTTATTTTTTGCGCTATAAACAAAAATAGAGCGACTATTTTGAAAAAAATGCAATATTTTTTACATTTTGCTATAATAAATATCCCCAAAAAACATATAAAAAACATTTTTTTCCTCAGTTTAGGCCGATACGTATTCTTCTACATATTTTTCGTAAAAAAAAATTCGCAATTAGCGTTTATTGATTGGTTTGCGCAAAATGTATAGCATTTACAAAAAAGGGGTAGTTTTATGGCATTTTTATTAATATTTTTTTTTACTAGTAATGGCGGCGATCAGCGTTTTTTTTCAGTACTGAGACATTATGGCGGACACATCAGACAATTTTGACAAATTTTTGGGACCATTAGCATTTTTATAGCGATCAATGCTATAAAAATGCATTGTGTTCTAACTGTATGGGGGGGGGGGGGGGGGGTGGACTCACTAGGGGAAATCACTGATCTTCTGTTCATACATTGATGACGTCAGTACGGCGAAACCGGTAGAGCGATCGTTCCTCTGAGCTACAGCACTTAAGGCTTGTGTACTATATGCTAAATGTGAGTACCCATTTTGTAAGAATAAAGTATATCTTTTGTGAAACGGTATCACGCTATTGGGCGCTTTCATTTGTCTCCTCTATGAGTGGTTGAGAGGTTGGAAAGATTCCATATGAAAAAACCTGACAGACACAGCAGTGTGGATACTTATTGTGAGAGCCTGTTACCCCTGTAGGGGTGTTTGGATCCGGTGAGTGCGGGACCATTGGGGGAGAGCACTGAGTGATCCAATGACGGTTGTACCTGCATGAAGCACCTAGCACTTTACTTTGCATGAAGCAAGATTGAAAATAGTTTTAATCTAATATCTAATATTTCTGCATGAAGCAAGATTGGAAATTTGACTTTTTGGATTATTTTTGTTTCAAATACACATTGTTTTGCTATATTTATGAATCACTAACATTGTATTTACCAGTATTTTTTTTCAAAGAATAGCACTACAGTATACAGCACTTTATATTTAATGTTACATATTATTTGCACTTTATTTTTGGCAACACTCTTGACACATCATTCAAACACTTAAGTAGGCACCATCACCTGCTATCTACACTAAATACCTTCCTCCACCCAGGTGGAGATTTTTATGCAGGGACTGCCACTATAATAAGTTTATTAATATAATATTTTAATAATTGACTTTTTGTTATATACACCTCAATTTTAATTTGTTCACGTATCACCAATTTAAATTGCCCGTAGCGCAGATTCATCCCCCTCTTTTTTATAGTCTATAATATGAAACTTATTCACGGAGACGTATGATCATACAAAATAGCTACATTTATTGGTTGACAAAAATATGAATATTTACATGAAATTAAAATACCAATTGCGTTACATGAACGACTTGAAAATCAATAAAAAATACCCCCAAAATGGGCATTCAGTACACTGGACATTGGTGTCATGATATATTCTCAATGTGGTTCGATAACCTTGTGTAAATGACAATGAAACAAAACGTCTATTTCACACGTCCAACTATTAGACCTCTTTCACATTGAGGCGTGGAGCCGCGGTGACGGTATAGCCGCGCTATTTGTAGCGGCACTATACCGTCGTATTTACCGCGATATTCGGGTGCTAGCGGTGAGGTTTTAACCCCCGCTAGCGGCCGAAAAAGGGTTAATACCGCGGTTTCCCATTGATTTCAATGGGAAGGCGTGGTATAGGAGCAGTGAACACGCCGCTCCTATACCGCGGTAAAGATGCGGCTAGCAGGACTTTTGGAGCGCTCCTGCTAGCGCACCGCTTCAGTGTGAAAGCCTTCGGGCTTTCACATTGAACACTACATGGCATGATTTTTCATGCGGTATAGCAGGGCTATTTTTAGCACTGTACCGCATGAAAAACGCCTCAATGTGAAAGGGGCCTTACTATACTGCAGGTAAGTAAGTGGTTAACAATGTAAAATAAATTGGACATTTGTTTTGTCACTAAAATTGGAACTTATGCAAAAAGAAAAATATAATGAAAAATGTACTCTTTAGAGAAAAATCTACCAGTTAATGAATAATGAGAATAAATTATAATTGCAAAATCTTTAATACTTCAATATTTTAGAGAACAACATCAATACTTCAATATTTTAGAGAACAACTATAGATTCAAGATAAAATCAAAAATGACATAATTACCCATTCCAAAATGGCTATTTCCTACTGGCAAGTGACCAGAGTTAAAAAAATGACTGCTGTGGCTTTCTATGAATCTTCATGGGATAAGGATATGTCTTCATGCATAGTGCAAGTGTGCCAGTGTGCCCCTCCCCGTCTGAGTCAGTCCTGAGGCATCCCTCCATGAGTCTCTCCTTCCTCTCTTTTTCTTTCCTTTTCTTTTTTTTTCTTGCCTTTCACTTCAGTACCCCTCCGGACAATAAGACTATAAAGTTCATACTAAGTTCTGCCCAACCGGTATGTGTCCCTATCTCATAGGTTGGTTGCACATAGGGAGTTACTGTCAAGAAGTGTCTGGTTTCTATTGGTTGACAACTTAATGATTAACTGTTCTCTGGACTTTGAGATCCTCAAGTAATATGAATTTCAACCACGAGGTGTCTCACCTTTATTGTGAGGTTATCTCTTTACGTTAATATACATTTTTTAGAATATGTGTAACTTTATATGATGTTGGTAGACAACACATATATACACACACTCTGGTAACTTTGCATTATATAACCTACAATTAGTATATTTTTGATTCCTACATAACATGCTTCTATATTCCTGTATACATGTATATCTTTGAAAACATTTTTTTCTAAACATGCACAAATTATATCTATTAATCTACACAAAATAATTTTTAATGTGGATACATGAATCATTTTGATATGCGTTCGATGAATATGTGTTACTCTAAGTACAGGTTAATTCATATCCTTTTATAATCTCAATTTGACATCTTTCATAATGTTGGTTAGCTTCTATATAAACTCACATTCATATATATATCACATATATATATATATATATATATATATATATATATATATATATATATATATTAGGGTTGTCCCGATACCGATACTAGTATCGGTATCGGGACCGATGCCGAGTATTTGCGGGAGTACTTGTACTCGCGCAAATACTCCCGATGCCTAAATAGAATACTTGGGGGAGAGCGATGCAGCGTGTAATGCTCAGACAGCTCAGCATACCAGTGAGAGAGAGGCAGCCTGTGTGTCTGTGTGCATTACACGCTGCATCAGACGGCATACTTTGGGGAGAGAGAGGCAGCACCAGCGTGTAATGCCTGTATGGGCGGCGTATAATCCTCAGACAGCAGCCATCCAGTGTACAAAGCCGCGCCTCCTCCTCGTCTGTGATAGGGGAACACTCCCAGCAGGTGAGTCAGTGTTCTGCCTATCACGGACATCCTCTCATCCTCGTCCATGGGATGAGGATGAGAGGGTGTCCGTGATAGGCAGAACACTGACTCACTCGCTGGGAGTGTTCCCCTATCACAGACGAGGAGGAGGCGCGGCTTTTGAACACAGGATGGCTGCCGTCTGAGAAAGATAATACAGGTACACGCTACACAGGCATTACACGCTGGCGCTGCCTCTCTCTCCCACAGAGGAGGAGGCGCGGCTTTGTACACTGGATGGCCGCTGTCTGGGGGACATGGCTGGGGGGAGATGGCTGCATTTGTGGGGGAGATGGCTGCATTTTTGGGGGAGATGGCTGGGGGGAGATGGCTGCATTTGTGGGGGAGATGACTGCATTTTTGGGGGAGATGGCTGCATTTGTGGGGCGACATGGCTGCATTTGTGGGGGGAGATGGCTGCATTTGTGGGGGGAGATGGCTGCATTTGTGGGAGACATGGCTGCATTTGTGGGTGACATGGCTGCATTTGTGGGGCAACATGGCTGCATTTGTGGGGCGACATGGCTGCATTTGTGGGGGGAGATGGCTGCATTTGTGGGGGGAGATGGCTGCATTTGTGGGTGACATGGCTGCATTTGTGGGGGGAGATGGCTGCATTAGTGTGGGGGACATGGCTGCAATATATGTGGGGGGACATGGCTGCATTTGGGCACACATTTAAAAAAAGTATCGGTATACGGTATCGGCGAGTACATGAAAAAAAGTATCGGTACTTGTACTCGGTCCTAAAAAAGAGGCATCGGGACAACCCTAATATATATAGAGGTTTTCTTGAAATGTCTGGGAAATGGCATATGCATCACTTATGATCAGATATCTATATATGCAGATATATGAGTCAAATTTTATACATGACTTGGTTTGGGAAAATCTGACTTTAGACTGTCTTTTAACCTCCCTGGCGGTATGATTCTGTCTGGAATTACGTACCAAAAGCGGTACAATTTTTGCATGGAAATTTGGTGATATGTATTATAGGCCTACAATTCTTAGTAATTACTTACTTAAATCTGACCAAAACAAGACTCTAGTAGACATTCCAGATGTGATAAATTTGAAACACAAACACATGAATTATAATCTAACAAATAATATAATTTTATTCAATAATGCAATGAAAAATAAAGAAATGAGTCAAACAAAGAAATTCAATACACATCCTGGGTGTGAAAAAGTTTGAAACGTGGAACTAGACAAAGTCCGACGTTGCAATCTGGGCAATAGTACCTGGTTTCTTTTGGGACTTTTTTTCCATTTCCATCCCTCTTGGAACAGCAAACGACGCACATCCTGGTGGGCGCTAACTTTCGTGCGGTTGGCGGTACAAAGTCTACAAAATGACGACCTGTCAGGCGCTCTGGATTGCCAACGTCAACAGAGCGTCGTACGGGTCTGTTAGCAGACACTGATGGCGTCGGGTGGTTGATAAAAATCTGATCAGCCACCTTCCATATAAAGTCACAATGAACAAGAGGTATGTTCGTGTTTGCTTTATAACGAATATAGGCGTTCCAAAGACATTGTTCAAGGAGATGCCTGAAAATCTTTTTGTAGGATTTTTTCTGTTGTTTCCGCATCGCCGGGTAAAATGTCATTGCCTGATCGACTCGGTCGACACCTCCCATCGTGTGATTATAGTCGATCACAACTTGTGGCTTCAGCACATCTTTTCCGTGTTTTGTGCGGACCATGGTAGTGGAGGTGCTGTGCACGGTGCTCATGAGACACACGTCCTTTTTGTCTCTCCATCTCATTGCCATCATTTTACCCTTTTGAAAGGCAACCATCTCTCCTTTTTTTAGTTTTTTCTTGCCAAACATAGATGGCATGTCACGCCGGTTTGGCCTCACGGTACCATACCCATCCGTTTTGTTGAGGAGCAAAACCTCATAAAGTTCCGGTGACGTATAAAAATTGTCTGTTGTATATCCCTGGTTCAGTAATGCGTCCAGCAGTGAAAGGACAGACGATGTGGCCATCCCATAGCAGTTGTACCTGGGATTGAACTTGGTACTTTTCCCGGTGTAAATTACCGCATTCCAGATATATCCGGTGGAAGATTCACATAGCATATACATTTTTTTGCCAAAGCACGCTCTTTTGGACGCAATAAATTGGATCCAGCTCAGGCGTCCCTTGTAGGCCATCAGACTTTCGTCCACACTAACATCCCTTTCTGGCACGTAGGTCTGCTGGAAGTTGGCGACAATCATCTGGCACACCTCACAGATTTTTTTTAGCTTGGGCGCAGGATGCGTGGCCTCATCAAACTCTTCGTTGTTGGCGAAGTGTAAGTTTTTCATAATGAGTGAAAAGCGATATTCGGACATCACAGTCCCAAAAAATGGCGTGGCCAGCATCTTGTTGGTGGTCCAGTACCATTTCTGGAGCGGTTTGCCCACCACCCCCTGAAGGATGATGAGTCCTAGAAACTTCCAGATGTCCTCTTTAGTGACAGGTTCCCATTTTCTGAATCTAGAAAATCTGTCACGCAGCGTAGCAGATTGATGATCGTGGTATCGATTGGTCTCTGTCACAATTTTTAAAATTACCTCCTCAGAAAGAAAAAGTTTCAGGTACGCCAGAGGGTTGTCCCTCTCCACATCAACCTTCATCCCAGTAGATCCAGTGAATCGGAACCTCGCTGCCTGGTCTGCATCGCTGTCTATAGCGCACCAAGTGCGCACATCACTTAGGTCAGGTGCGGGATCATCGGTGTTGTCACTTTCTGAATCAGTGTCGGTGTCAGAGTCAGACGCCCCACGACTCACTGTCAGAGCGTTCTGCGATCAACTTCGTGTCGCTGTCGCTCAGCTGATCAAAAAGCGCAATCGCAGGACAGCGCTTTTTTAAATGCCATTTTCAAAGGGTTTTCAAAGGTTTTATTTGTCACAAATGAAAATAGCAAGGGGCACTGAAAGGGCACTGTGTCAGATTCCAAGGTGATACAGTGTAATCCTCTCAGATTACATTGTATCACCTGCTTTTAATATGTTTGTGTTTTTGCAACATTTGAATTTCCCTCCCAGTTTCGCTCCCATACACCATTGCGGTGCAGGGAACGGAACCAGGAAGTCAGATGACCGGTGGACGGCGCGGCGGGGATCTCGGCAGCGATCACAGCAATGGGAGATCATTGCTGGATCGCCTGGAGAAGGTAAGGAACGCCGCTGCAGGCTCTGCACATCCACCCCGAGCGTGACTCGGGGATACCAATCGTAGGAGAAAAAAACAACCCCGAGTCACGCTCGGGGATACCGCTAAGGGGGTTAATAAAGACAGGATACTAGCCCAGCTGTATCAACAAATTCTTCTTAAGGACTCTTCTTGGTCAACATCATCAATTGTTTTTAGGACAGCTAGAGTCAACATTAGTATTTACTAAAATCTATTTACAATGGGATTCTCTGCCATTCTCTGCTTTCTTGAACAAAAAGTCCCAATAGCCCGAGAGCTCAAGACACGCGTTTGTCCACTCACAGCTACTTTGATACCATTGTTCAAATCATTCTGAGTACACATCAGGCCTTGTCTTTCGTTTCCACAAAGGGCTCATAAAAATTAGAAGATGGTTAGTTTAGCTATCTGTAGAAATATTCGTATGGCGGGATTGTCACCTTTAACATCTCTTGTTTGGTTGTGAAAAGCATCATTGTTTCTGATTCAACACAAAGCTTGTAAAAGTTAAAAGATGGCTGATGTATTGGAGGCTTTGTACAGCTTGTGAAATCATCTGTTTTGCTCTGAAAGGTTTTCATTTGCAATAGTTTACTTCAATTTTGAGGCCTACTGGACTTTCATATTTCTGCCAGTAAATATTAAATCATTATTATTATTTTCCTCATAACCCACGACAGGAGCAGCCAGACACACCACCGGATCGTTTCTCAGGCGAACTGGTGGAAACCATAAGCCTGAAAAATGGCGTTTGGTCGGCAAGTGGTTAAATCAGGTCTGGTCTCCACCCAGGGTCTGGCCACAATCAATCATCTTGCAGGTAGACAGACAAACAAGTGGAATGCCACTGGCAAAACCAGGATGCTGGAACCAGCAGTTATGATGGAGCCGGAGAAAATACGCTCCTGACTGCAGGCTGCACAGCACTCGGAAGCAAGTGGAGATCATTAGAGTAGTCGTGTCTACTTCAGTGATTTCCAGCTTCTAGAGGTATTCCACAGGTGTGGTACAGTATATACATATTTACATTGTAACTATATATAAAATATCCATATGTATATGTATGGAAATTATCATCAGTGGCTGTGACAAAGTGGAGGATAATACAGAACATGACTGTAAAATAACAGGTTTTATCCAAATGTTTTGCTATTATAATCTTTAAGTACAGTGCAATAAAGTAATAAAAAACTCCATCCTCATGATGTAGCATTGTCTGCTTTAATGAGCTGCAAATGAGATCTAATTACTGCCCTGCTGCTGGTATTGCAACAATTAGGCATGTAGAAATTAATGACTCACACAAGCTCGAAAGATCCGTTATAGCTTGATGTTTGTGTAAACATGTCAAGAAGAGAAATAAAGACATTCACTGTACATGTAAAGCTGCAAAATAGAGAACTCTGTCAAGCGCTAATTGGTTCTGATACGACCATTCTATCTGCAAAAAAAAAAAAAATTTAAAGGCAAATAAGATACGATTGGAGGCATCTGCTAGTTTTGTAGATAGTGATTTTATATTAGTAATAACCTCAGTGTCTAAAAAGCATAATTGCACCGCTTAGCGCTCAGAAAAAAATGGAATTTCCAAAAAAACATATATATAGAACACATATATATTTATATATATATATATATATATATATATATATATACAGTAAAATTATTTGAAAAATTGAAAAAAAAATTATAAATTTTTTTTATATATATAAAAATATAAAATATGGCCATTGGCAGCTGGCATTAAAACAGAGTTCCATGTAGCTGCTGACTTTTACTAATCAGACACTCACCTGTCCCCCGGTCCAGGGATGCAGGCGCACAAAGCCTCGCTCCTCTCCCCCTCCTCTTGGCGGCATTCTAACTATGGGTGCGCTGTGAATGGCCAGGCAATCTTTTGGGACCTGTAACGTGTTTGTGTTTCAAGAATGTTTACCAGCCTAGCTAATCATTGAGGAACATTTTCTGGTAATGTTACATAGTAACAGAATTAGGTTAAAAAAATAAATAAGTTAATCTAGTTCAACCAATACAAATTAACCACTTAAGCCCCGGACCAATATGCTGCTAAATGCCCAGAGGCATTTTTACAATTCGGCACTGTGTCGCTTTAACAGACATTTGCGCGGTCGTGCGACGTGGCTCCCAAACAAAATTTGCTTCCTTTTCTTCCCACAAATAAAGCTTTATTTTGATGGTATTTGATTGCCTCTGCGATTTTTATTTTTTGCGCTATAAACAAAAATAGAGCGACAAAATCAATATTTTTTATTTTTGTTATAAGAAAAATCGAATAAACTAAATTTTAGTCAAACATTTAGGCCAAAATGTATTCAGCCACATGTCTTTAGTAAAAAAAAATCACAATAATTTTTTTTTAGCTACCTAGCGGCAACAGCGACACTAATACAGCGATCAGAAAAACGATCGCTTAGTGGCGCTGGCAATAAGGGGTGAAAGGGTTAACTAGGGCAGTGATCAAGGGGTTAAAACGTTATTAGTACGGGGCTACCCTGGACCTAACACTAACTGCCTGTCACACTAAGGTCAATCGTGTGTACGGGCGAGCAGACAGGTTTTTCCAGCAGACAAATTTTAAAGCATGCTTTAAAATCTGGAAAATAGGGGTTATACTGCGCTGTCTGAATGAAATGCAAATACTAAAGAAATCGCAAGCAGCTTACAATAGTGAGATACTCACAACCAAAACAGTAAAAATAAAAAACAAGCTGCGCAACTATGAGAAACTCTTAAGTGATAGAGAGCAATACCAAACAGTCAATGCATCTGTAAAGTCCATCAAGCTATTAATACAAGTGGAAAAACATCTGATGGTATAAATCGGCAGTGAAATTCCTTGTGTTCAAGCAGATGGTGACATCACAAACAGGAACCTCAGAAAAGTGCAAACAGATAGGGAAAACACCTCCACCGATGGAAAACACTGTCCCTTACCGGAAGAAAAGATCCCAACTAGAGACCTTCTGACCGCAGATGGCTTTCTCCCCAGCCAGGGGGTTCGATGACACAAAGTACTCTGATCAAAAACTCCTCCCGTAGTGGACAAGTGATCAATATTGATTGATGTCAAATTATGAGAGAAAAAGGTACATAGTGTAAAACCATTTACCATTTATTAAAAAATATTAAAATTGCACTTACAAAAAAGTAGGTAAAATATGCATGTAAATGTAGCTTCCTCTGCCAGTGTTTACATTACACAGGCAGAGGAAGTGACACGGCGGAGGCTCAGGGGATTGGCTGGGAGCGATCACGAGGGGGCGGACAGAAACCAACAGCCGCCCCCTCATCCCGGATCGCTCCCGAAAGTAAGCCGCACGCAGCGGAAGGGGTCCCATCTGCCTGTACGTGCCATTCTGTGGACGTACATAGTCGCGCGGCGGGCGTTAAGCGGTTAATGAAGAAATACTGTATTTATTGGAGTATAACCCTCACTTTTTTACCCTGAAAATAGAGGGTAAACTGTGCCTGTGTGTTATACGCAAGGGGCTGTGGAAAGTTTTTTTCCTGAAACTTCCCTCTTAAATTTAGGGTGCACGTTATACGCCTGTCCGTGTTATACACCGATAAATACGGTAGTTAAATAATAAAATAATAAATAGAAATCCTCCATATACAGAACCCTATACTCACAGTTGATTCTGAGAAAGGTAATAGAAAATCCATATCGACTCTCTCTAGACCCAGGAGTAAGGATGAGCCAAACACCCCCCCCCCCGGTTCGGTTTGCACCAGAACTTGCGAACAGGCAAAAAAGTGCTCATTTTAAAGGCTTATATGCAAGTAATTGCCATAAAAAGTGTTTGGGGGACGGGTCCTGCCCCAGGGGACATGTATCAATGCAAAAAAAAGTTTTAAAAACTGCCATTTTTTCAGAAGCAGTGATTTTAATAATGCCTAAAGTGAAACAATAAAAGTGAAATATTCCTTTAAATATCGTGTTTGGGGGGTGTCTATAGTATGCCTGTAAAGTGAAGCATTTTTCTCATGTTTTAACAGTCCCGCAGCAAAATTACATTTATGAATATTAAGGGGAACCCTGAACCAATATGCAAAAAACAATTGCAAACTAGGCCCTTCAGGTCTGTTATGGATATTAAGAGGAACCCTGCGCCATATTTAAAAAAAAATTCACTGCCAAAAAATTGCCAAGCCCTGTCTGTCTACCCTCTCTGTCTCTCCTCTTTTAGTTTCTTCTTTATTCTCTTATAGGCGGCGTACACACGACCGAGGTTCTCACTGGAAACCAGCGAGAACCTCGCTGGAAGCTGCATTACAGCGAGGACCTCGGCCGTGTGTACGCTCCTGGCTCGCCCCGCCCGTCGGGAATCCCGTCGAGCGAAAAGAGAGCACGCTCTCTTTTTGCTCGACGGCCCGCCTGGATGAATGGCTGGTTGCCATTCCCGACGGGCGGGTCACCGATTTCGACGGCCGGCAGAGAACCTCGACGGGCGGAACGATGTGTTCTGCCCGTCGAGGTTCTCTGCCGTGTGTACACGGCCTTACTCTCTTCATATGAGCCCAGCAGGCACTTGCCATACTTGCTGGGTTTGCAGCCACTGGATAAGCATTTTTTTTTTTTTTAAGAACTCATTGCATTGATTCCATGCAACCAATGTGCCTGATTCTTTAGTAGTATACACAATATCTGGCAGTTGAACTACAGTATGTAGCAATTTGATTGGCTTTTCTCAGGAATCTGTGTATTCTATAATGTTTTGCGTTTGGAATCTTGCATGATTTCCAGTGACTGATATTATTTTCTATTTTTGTATTGAAAAAATATAAATATTTTATAAAAAATTCTAAATTCTAAAAAAATAAATCCATATATGGTCCAATTTGCTCCAGTTGGGGAAAACATATTCCTTACTGATCCTCAGAAGGCAATTGGATATTCCCTGGATCAATAACCCCTGGTGTTATAAATGTTAATATCAAGTTATATTTTGATTATTTAGCAATGCACCCAGTTCTTTGTTAAAACAATCTACTGAAAAAAAGTTGTAAGTGTCTTACGGGATAAACAACCCCTGTTTGAAAAAGTTTGGGGCCCAGTGTGTCTTACGGAGGCATAAAATGGGGCACGGGAGTGAGCACACACCAGTGCCCCAGAACAAGCGGCTTGCTATTGTGAGCACTGACTGAAGAGGAGAAATCAGGAGTGCTGGCGGAGGACCCAAAAAAGAGGAGGATCAGGGCTGCTCTGTGCAAAACAACAGCACAGAGCAGCAAAGTGTAACATGTTTGTTATTTAAAAAAAAAAAACTTTAATGCCACTTTAAGTGAAGTGAAGGGCATGCATGGAGTCCCTTCTAGGGGCATGGGGGACCTCATACCTTTAGAGCCCTTTCACACTAGTGCATTTTTTACGCGGTACATCGCTAAAAATAGCGCTGCTATACCGCGTGAAAAAACTGCCCTGTAGTGTTCAATGTAAAAAGCCCGAAGGCTTTCACACTGAAGCGGTGCGCTAGCAGGACCGCTCCAAAAGTCCTGCTAGCCGCATCTTTACAGCGGTATAGGAGCGGTGTGTTCACCGCTCCTATACCACTCCTTCCCATTGAAATCAATGGTAAACCGCGGAAATAACGCCCGCGGTTTGGCCGCTAGCGGGGGTTAAAAGCGCACCGCTAGCGGCCGAATACCGCGGTAAATACGACGGTATAGCAGCGCTAAAAATCGTGCTGCTATACTGCCACCGCGGGTAACGCTGCAATGTGAAAGCAGCCTTACTGATAGCAGTGACTCGCTGGACAGGTGGAGAGGGCATTGGCTTTGCATGTCCCTCCTAAATGATTAACTGTGGTGAAGAATATTTCAAGAGACTTTACTAGAGTTGGTTTATGTTTAGTTATCTGTCCGGGTCGTGAGTGTGGCTCACCATGTGTATGGCAGTGACCCTGTACAAGTGCCTAGCATAGGTCAGGAAAACCCACCCAGGGTAGGCATCTCACGTGACCCTTGGTTGGCGCCCAATGAGGAGGGAAACATGGAGGACGTGAGGACCACCCTACCACCCTGACCTGCCCACAAGTTAAGCCCCATAGCCGGACAGGAAGTAAGAGTTAATCTATGCAAATTAAGGGAATCCAATGCCCCCCCAGACCCTCAGAACTAGTGTCCCCACTTGAAAATGTCAGGGCGTGTCTTAAACAGAAATGGGTGTGGCCTTGACAAGAAGGGGTGGGTCATATTTAAACTAGGGGGTGCACGAGTTTAGTCAGGACTAGGGCAGCACAAAACCTAAATACACTACTGAGACTCTGAATACGAGTAATATAGAGTATCTGGCACCTATATGCTATCACATAGGGGGCTATTGGTCTTCTATGTGATAGGAATAAAAATTATGTAAAAAAAAAAAGAATAAACATAGTAAAAATATAAAAAAAAAATAAACAAGAGACACGTACAAATATTTTTAAAACCCCCCTACCCACACACACACATACAAAAATACATGCACTTTGTTATGTATCACCGCGCACGCCGAAGTGAGAGCAATAAGGCACCTTCGTCTGAGTAGCCAAAAATCTGGCCCTGAATTTTGAATTCCAACACGTTTCCATGAAAAGCTTCATCAGCCTATATAGAGGCAAAAAGTCAAGTACACAATTTTGTATAAATGTGCAGGAAGCCTGACCATTGATAGGTCTTGTGGTATCGTTAGATTCATCACTCACGCCCATAAATGCTAGTATGAGAGCGTGGGTGCCGTTCTGAAATCCTCCCTTGCAGAGAGAAAGAGTGGAAAAAGAAGGAAATTATATTTTATTAAATATTTTGTGTTGCTTATTTCGGTTTGGCAGCAGGAAAGTCCTGTACACTTCATATTTTTGGTACATCTGGTCTTGGCTACCGTGTGCCCTCATAATTCCTGTGTTAGATTAACGCCTAAGAGGAGTCGCATTATACTTGCAGAAAAGGATATATTGTAGAAATCTAAACAGACACAAGCCACAAAAAAGTCTTCCTCTGTTATCACAGCTGATCTGACTAATTACAGAAATGTAATATTAGACGTTATCAGGGGACATATGTTGTAGCTGGCAGAATGTGGATTGGTTATATGCAGTTCTGTAATATTTATGGGTTTCTTTCAAACATAAAAAAAAAAAACATTTGTGGGCTGCTGGATAAATATCAGTCGCAGAATGGAGATTATACCACCCACCTGTCTCTGGCTGCCGATGAAATAATACGCAGCAGATTGTAGAAGTCAATGTTTTCCCTCTCATAACTGCCTAAGAAAATATGTGCTTTTCTCCTCACCGAGGCATGATATGATATTATTATCCTGCATTTAATCATTAGAGAAGCAGCGGGTATTTGTTGGCTTTTTGGGACAAATGCTGTTAAGGTTTGTACTCATAACCGCCATACAGTGTCGGAGTCTATTCAGAGGAGAGCAGTATGAGACATCATGGTGCCTCATGTAGATGAATGTATAGACTCCACCCCTTTGTCTCATTACAGTATTCTACCACGAAAAAAGTTTTGTTGGAGCCATCAGCTTAAAGCTGAACTCCGGCCTTACCCTCAGTCTTGCACAGCTGTACAGACTCCTGTCGTGCACTGAAATTGCATTGTGAGTAGTTTACTTCTGTGCTATGAATAGGGGGTGCTACAATTAGTCATATTGGGTGCTGTGCACTAGACTGCATATACTCCTGACCCCTGCATTCTCTATGTTATATACTCCTGATCCCTACAATATGAGTTGTTTACACACTCCTAACCCCATGCGCTATCCACGTTATATACTCCTGATACTTGCACTCTGTTTTGCTGGACTGTTTGTTACTTTTACTCCTCCTGACCCCTACATTCTGTGTTACATGCCTCCAAACCCTGCTCTATGTACATTACACACTTTTGACCCCTGATCACTGTATGTTGCATACCCCAACCTCTGCTCTATGTACATCGCACACTCCTGACCCCTGAACTATGTATGTTACATACTCCAACCTCTGCTCTATGTACATTACACACCCCTGACCCCTGAACTATGTTTGTTACATACCCCAACCCAGCTCTATGTACATTACACACTCCTAACCCATGCACCCTGTAAGTTACATACCCCAACCTCTACTCTCTGTACATTACACACTCCTGACCCCTGCACTCTGTATGTTACATACCCCAACCTCTGCTCTATGTACATTACACACTTCTGATCCCTGCACTCTGTTACATATTACTAGCCCTTGCACACTTCACTGTACATAGCACACTCCTGACACATGCTCACTCTCTCTCTCTGTATATGTGAATATATAATATATATATTCACACACCATATTGTCAAAACGATTGGGACACCTGCCCTTATACGCACATGAACTGTAATGGCATCCCAGTTTTAGTCCGGTTTAATATTAAGTTGGCCCACCCTTTGCAGCTATAACAGCTTCAACTCTTCTGGGAATGCTGTCCACAAGGTTTAGGAGGGTGTCTATAGGAATGTTTGATCATTCTTCCAGAAACGCATTTGTGAGGTCAGACACTGATGTTGGATGAGAAGGCCTGGCTCACAGTCTCCACTCTAATTCATCCTAAAGGGCAATAACTTCTCCGCAGGATGTGGAAACTTTGAAAGGAGATCTGAACAAATTAATGGGGTGGGCAACTACATGGCAAATGAGTTTAAATGTAGAAAAATATAAAATAATGCATTTGGGTGGCAAAAATATAAATTCAATCAATACACTGGGGGGAGCACCTCCCGCTCTACAAGACTCTGGTCTGGCCACACCTGGAGTATGCTGTCCAGTTCTGGGCACAAGTCCTCAGGAAGGATGTACTGGAACTGGAGAGAGTCCGGTGAAGGGCAACACAGCTAATAAAGGGTCTGGAGGAAATAAATTATGAGGAAAGGTTGCGAACACTGAACTTATTCTCTCTGAAGAAGAGACGCTTGAGAGGGGATATGATTTCAATGTACAAATACCGTACTGGTGACCCCACAATAGGGATAAAAAATTTCCGCGGAAGGGAATTTAATAAGATACACGGCCATTCACTAAAATTGGAAGAAAAGCAGTTTAACTTTAAACTACATAGAGGGTTCTTTACTGTAAGAGTGGACAACAGTGGTCCAGCATCATACCTATTTGACTGACTTCTGGCTGCCCCCATAGGTGTCTCTGTATATTTTAAACTTACTGGGTCTTCCTTCCCCCTCCTTTGAACAAGCTGTCGCCCCTGAACGTGGTGGCTACTTTGGATTAAGGCCTCACGCCTTTCTCTCTGGCTGTGGAACATATCGTGTCCTTAGCTTTTGGCAGGATCAAGGAGTGAACCTTTTATTTCTTGCTCCTTACCCGGGATGGCAGAGCTGGCCTTTTTGTGATCCTAACCTCACCCCTGAGAGGCGAAATATATTGGGCTTTACCATCTTGGTTGCGATCATATCCAACAGTCTCTATCTGGGATTTCCAGCGGCCCGGAAAACGCATGTTGAATATATTGTGTTTTTAATCAATCTCTTGTTCTATGATGTATCATTTTCTTATGATATTTTTAATAAAATAATAAAATTATTTGTTATAATCTACTTTATTAGCACCGTTATAGTCCCACTGTTGTCCACATTTTCCGCTTAATGATATACGGGATGAGGTGCGTGCTATTTGCTATTTAAATTAGCCCAATTGGATCTTATCCATCTTTTTTCAGTATTCTTTACTGTAAGAGTGGCAAGGGTGTGGAATTCCCTTCCACAGGCGGTGGTCTCAGCAGGGGGCATTAAAAATTTCAAAAACTATTATGACGACCACAACATACAGGGCAATACAATGTAATACTGACATATAATCACACACATAGGTTGGACCTGTGTCTTTTTTTTAACCTCGCCCACTATATAACTATGTAAAACAATACTGCAGCTTCAACTTAGGGAGCGCTGAACAACAACTGGGAACTTTTCTTGTCAGTGCTCCCTCCTCTCCCCTGCAGCAGCTGGAGAGCTGGAGAGCTGGAGCTGCAGGATCACGTGACTGGACCAGAGTGGATTTAAAATAAGTACACACTTTTTTTTTATACAGGTTAAACAGGATAGGCAGGAGGAGGAGGGAAGGAACATGTTTAGGAATATTCAGACTTCATCTTTTTTTGGACTTGCAATGTGGGGGATCCCCACAGAAAAGTGTATTTTTAAGGACAGCTTTAATAAATATGTCACAACAGATCCTCACCTCTCTCCGTCCTCCATATAGATGGAATATTTTATAACAAGCTCATACAGCCCAGCCGAGCAGCAAAGTGACCAAGCTAGTTATTTTACAATGATTGCAGCCATGAATTGTGTGTATAGTGGACAGACGTGCTCTTTGATTGTAATTCATGGCTTTCCATAAAATGTGGTGTTTGTTTTTTTGTTCATCATCTTTTATTCTTTTATCTATTGAGAAAATCAGAGTTACTTACTGGTGAATAATAAATTTGCTATGGGATAATGGTATTCCCTAGTATTATGATGAAGTGGGCAATCAGACAGCTGTCACTTCAGATAATATACTTAGCAGAAGAAAAGGCAATACAAAATGTGAGCCATTGTAACAACATAGTTTGGGTATCGGAGGCCTCCTTTTATTATGGAATTTAGAACACGGCAGTTTACAAAGCGCTTTAGTTGAAAAGAAAAATAATACAAGATATTGTGGCGCAAACTGGGGATCTGTAAGGGGTAGGGTTGCCACCTTTTCTTCAAGTCAAACTCGAACCCTTTAAAAAAATTATTTATAGCATAAACTATACATATATTTTGCTATTAAATAAATAACATTTCTAATCATATGAAGTTAATAACAAGAGTCCCCCTTTACATCAGAGTCCCCCTTTTACACCTGAATCTGAAGAGTTCCCTTTCACTGTAAGAGGGGACTCTGCAGACTATGATGTAAGGGAGAACTCTGGGGCCTCTACCATAAGGGATGCTCTGGGAACCCTGATGTAAGGGGGAACACTGAGAACTCTGATGTACGGAGAGGACTCGGATGTAAGGGGAAACACAGTGGCCTCTGGTATAAAGGCTAACTGTGATGTAAGGGGTGCTTTGAGAACCCTGGTTTGCCTTAGTGTACTTACATAAAGGCAGGAGACAGAAGGGGGAGACTTCAGTCACAGACAGGGGTGGATGGTGAGCTCACTCAGTCATCACCTTTCATCCAGATGTATCTGAGGCTGCTGGACTTCACATTTCTGGCCCCCACTTTCCTTTTCTGAGGCACAGTGCTGGGAATTAGAGTGTGGGCAAACACAGAGGGGTAGGGGTGGGGGGAAGAGGTGCAGATCGAGCCCTCTCTTCTCTTCCGTCTGTTTGTGTGTTTGGGGGGTGGTGTTAGTTCTGTCTTTAGGCAGTATGAAAAAGTGTAACAGACACTCTCAGCTTAGACAACTGCAGCCAGCAACCCTGCTGGGAAGCCATAGTCTGGTCTAAATAATATGTCCGGGTTTCAGGCAGTCTGAAAACCGAACGCATGATTCCAAATCCGAACTGTCCGGATGAATCCCGGACAGGTGACAACCCTAGAAAGGGGTTCCCGCATTCCCAGGATTGCTGGTGTGGACGGCCAAGGTCAGCAGAGTAATATGGATATAGCTCATAGTGTAAGCCCTTTACGCCACGTACACACGATAGGTTAGCCAGAGGACAGCGGTCTGATGGACCGTTTTCATCCATCAAAACCAATCGTGTGTGGGCCCCATCGGTTATTTAACCTTTGTTTAAAAAAAAGCCAACTTGCTTTAAAATTTAACCGATAGGTCAAAACCAATCGTTAGTACGCACGACCATCTGTTAAAAATCCACGCATGCTCAGAATCAAGTCGACGCATGCTTGGAAGCATTGAACTTCATTTTTTTCTGTACGTCGTTGTGTTTTATGTCACCGCGTTCTGACACGATTGTTTTTTTAACCGATGGTGTGTAGGCACATCAGACCATCAGTCAGCTTCATCGGTTAGACAAAACGACGAGAGGGCGTCCGTGATAGGCGGAACACTGAACACAGTGTTTGCTGGGAAACTGAGTGTTCCGCCTATCACGGACCAGCACAAGTGGGATCGTGAGTTTTTAACATTGTACGGGCTCGGGTACACAGATCGAATTCTGCAATGGGCACGGTGAGGTCAGGCTCCAAATTACCATGGGTGCTTTGGTAACGGGACCTGCCGGGGGAACCAACTGGATCCTGCCATGCTACGTGTACACCCAGGAAGACTCGCATCCCCACAGTGATGGCACAAACTAGCCATAAACTACATTTAGCCAGCTCAAGGTAGTTGTCAGGAAGCATGAATCAGACGTACACAGATATAAATGAAGGAAGAAGGTCTTTATTAAAAACCAAACAGCAAGGTTAAAGTCCAAACAGATGATCAACAGCCAGAAGGCTCCTCCGCCGGAGCCAGGGTCGATAGCCAGGGATGGAAGTCAGCCAAGCCGGAGTCGGTAGCCAAAGGGTGGTGAGACGAAGCCGGGGATCAGGAACCAGAAGGAACATTCGTAGGAGCCGGGTCGGTAACCAGAACAGCAGCACGATCACAGGAGGGTACAAGACAAGGACCAAGCAAGGGAATGCTGCAGCAGCTGTGGTATATATGTGCTGAGCATCCAGCTCCTCCCAGAGGGAAGGAGGAGCGGCAGGATGTGGGAAGTTACAAGAAGCTCAGGAAGCAAGATGGCCGCCAGCACATGTCAGTGATAAGAAGACTGCAAGGAGGTAAGACCATGACAGTAGTGGCGCAATATGAGTTCAACTGTGGAATGGCATTTTAATAGTGTGCAAAATCTAGTTTGCATGCATACCAGGGCTGTCTTTAAGGCAGGGCAAAAGGGGAAGCTGCCCTGGGCCCTGCCATTGTTGTGAGGCCCAAAGCAGCTGCATCATACTTGCCAACTATCCCAGTTTAAATTTCCTTGTAGTTTTAGTCCTGTGCTGTGTCCTGATATCTTGTGTGAAGTGCTGCTACTAATGCTGCCCAGCTCTGCCCTATTGTTGTGTACAGATGACTCACCTGCAGACCCTGTGTTCACATGTAAATAACCGTCATTCATATGTAAATAGGGGTGGAATTCATATGTAAATAGTTGAGGCTGGCGGCATTCATATGTAAATAAAGGCAGCATGTATATGTATATCATGCCCCTCTGCAGTGAAGAGATGATGTGCTGTAACCTCTAGCAACCAGTGAGCAGTATTACTGTACAGTAATCTCTAGCAACCAATCAACAAAAATAAATCATGTGCTGTAACCTCTAGCAACTAATCAGTGAGCCTTAAAGTGTACTATAACCTCTAGAAACCAGTCAGTAAGCAGTAATGATATGCTGTAACCTCTGGCAACCAATCGCAACCTCTGCCTGATCTGATACACTAAACCGATTTTAAGTCTAGCTGATAATTATTGTACGTCTCAGAGCAGGTGGAGAGCAAAATTGCATGGGGGGCCCCCAAGAAAATGTTTGCCCCGGGTCCGATCAACATTAAAGACGGCCCTGATGCATACCACACAGGATTTGCAATGGGTTTCAGGCAGGTTGTCCTTTCTGCTGCTTTTGTCTCTTGACTGCTTGCACTGTAACATACTATAACAGATTAATAGTCACAGCCCCCTTCCACTTCTCAGTCCGGTCACATTTTCCCTCTGATTCTTTCTCCATCCCTGCATCATAAATGATTGAAAGTAAGTTTGTCATATTTTCTATTAGACGCTGGCGACTCTTGTAGAGTAGAAATGAGGATTCAAAGCTCCCTCTGCTGCGTGATATAATGATGTTGAGCGTAGAATTGAAAATTCATTTCTTGCAGGAGAAATAATCATTTAACGCTTTGTGCTCCCAAATCATTATGCTTCAAGCTTAAATCATTATTCTTCAATAATTATCTCGGCCGTTGTTTCCTCCACTGGGCTCAGTTTCCAGTTCCTGTTTTACAAATGTCATATTCTGTGATGTCTAGAGGTGGTTGTAAATGTTTCAACAATATCAAAATTATTCAACACTGCTCACCATAAACAGACTGTTTAGGGCAGTGGCGTATCTAGGGTATGGCAGCCATGGCAAGTGCCATGGGCACCATGGTGAGGGTGGCGGCAAAAAGCCACCCTCCGCATTAAAAAAAAACACCCGTCCTCCCGCAGCCGCCTTCCGCACTATTCTCCTGGCGCTGTGGCTGCCCTGCTGGAGCGTGGCGCCGGCATAGCAATTGCTAATATTTCTCCTTCTGCCTGGGGAGGGGAGTGACAGGTGCCCCCATGATGGCCAATGATTGCATAGACCGGATCCACGTATGGTGGCGGAGAATATCATCTTATTGCCAGAGCGGGGAATGGGACGTGAGGAGAAGAGAGGACAGGAGAGAAGGAATGTATGGTGGCCCGATGGAGAACCCCTGGCCCCATTAGCAGCACCAAGGATAGCAGCCAGGTACTACTTGATCCTCGTCATCATATTCATGTGTGCCAACTGCCAACCAGAAGCAAGCAGCAAAATATATCGCTCAGTGGATTAAATAAATATGCATAGCCATATCATAAATAAACTGTAATAAAGTGAACAGCTGTTGCACAAATCACTTTATTACATGTTATTAATGATATCTATAGGTATGCATATTTATAATTTATTTATTCCATATTGAGCACTATATTTGATGCCTGGCGCACACACACACACACAATCGCACATGATGATGACTTTTAAGTCATCATGTGCTATTGCGCCCCCCCAAAAACTTTCAGCACCAGCCGACAGATGTCCCCAGTGTCCCTCTCTGTCCCCGCCATGTCCCTGGTCATCTGAAAGATGGGTTTCAAATGTTTTGACAGGGGCGCAGTTACAGTGCTTGCCATAGGTGCCATTTTCACTAGATACGCCTCTGGTTTAGGGCAATCTAGAGGAACCAAGGGTTCAAGGAGGAACTCTTAAAATAATTAGGGTCTCAGGGAACCCATAATAAAAGTGACTACTGTATACAGTTAAACCTCGGATTGGCAAATTTAAAAATTAACTACGGAAAATCAGAAGCAATGGGAGTGGCACTCCCGACTACAATGCAACAAACCATACAACCTAAGTTTAAATTTAAATGGGTAAATATTTGGGGGATATATGTACCACCAAGATTAGAAAATACTTTTGAAGTAAACTTCCCCTCACTGGTGAAGGCAATTGCCGACTTGATGGAGAGGTGGCAGAAGGGAATACACTCATGGTTTGGGAGGTGTAATGCTATTAAAATGACCATCTGGCCAAAATTGTTGTATCTCTTTCAAGCGATATCAATACAAATTCCTTCTGCGTTTCTGCGTCAGGTAAATATACTCTTCTCCAAATTTATCTGGGCTAATAGAAGACCTAGAATTAGTAGAAGCAGGATGAACCTCCCCAAGTGTTACGGAGGGCTGGCGGTCCCGGACATAGTTAAATACTATCAGGTGGTACACCTGGGGAGGGTCATAGATTGGTGTAGGAGCTCCAAAATAAAACTCTGGGTAAAACTAGAACAGGAGGTAGGGCAGGTCCCTCTGAGTGGAGCAATATGGTGCTATCAAACCTTGCCAGATGAGTTGAAAAGACACCCTATTATAGGCCCGACACTGGCGGTAGGGCATAAGATGTGCCGGATGGGTAGACATTCATCAGTATACTCGCCTTTATACCCAATTCTGGGAAATCCGAGTTTCCCACCTGGTATGGAAGGGGGGACATACAGGAACCTTAGAGAAAAGAGACTTACACAGGTCCTACACTTTACACAAACGGAAACGTGGCCAACGGTTGCACTACTTGTGCAATCGGAAGGCCAATTTGGAGTAAAATACTGGCAAGGGGAAAGAAGGGGAAAAGAGGGGAAGGGGAAGGGAAGAGAAAGGTTAAGGAATGAAATAGGGAATAGATGGATATCTAAAACGATTAGACAAAGAAATAGGAAACAAACAGAAGCCATCATAAGGAAAACGGGTTTAAATAAGAGCCAGTGAAGGAACTGGGCAGAAGAGGTGAGGTGTCCCTCTCTGAATGTTTTTTTTTTTTTTTCTTGCTGTTTTGTCTTCCCTTTCTCTAGTACCAACGGGGAGAGATATATAATTTTAAATCTATAAGGGGACAACTAAATAAGTTACGGGTATTGGAAAGTAAAATTGGATATGTTGGCTTAAATTAGAGTATTGATGTGTATTAGATGTTATAAATATTGTGTTATTACTACTTCCCAAGATATTGTATATGGATTATGTTATAATCTTGGAAATTCCATCAATAAAAAGTAAACATTTAAAAAAAAAAAAAAACACCTCGGATTACGAGCATAACCCGTTCCAGGAGAATGCTTGTAATCCAAAGCACTTGCATATCAAAGCGAGTTTTCCAATTGAAGTCAATGGAAACAAAAAAAATTCCTTCTGCATTGACTTCAATTGGGTGCAATACCGAATGTGGCCAGAGGTGGGGGGCGCCAGAGAGCGCCAGAAACTTTCCAAACGGCCCGAGGACACTTCGGATCATTTCCTGCGCCCCCGTACCTCAGGCCAAATAAGGTACTGTTGGCCAATGTTCGGCATTTCTCGGCTTCTGCGCCCTTGTACCTCAGGCCAAATGAGGTACTGCAGGCCTATTTAGCTTAAATTCTGCCCGTCTTGCGAATCAACACTCGCAAACCGAGTCAGATTTTTTTTTTTTAAAGTTGCTCGCAAATCAAAACGCTCTCAAACCAAGTTACTCTTAAACCGAGGTTCCACTGTGTCTACAACCAAGGCCGTCTTTAATATTCATTGGACCCTGGGCAAAAAAAAAATTGGGCCCCTGAGCTGAACTTGCCAGGTCATATGATATTGACATCACACATGTGGGCATGTATACAGGCTGCATTGGAAATCTCCTCCTACCTGAACTCTCAGCACCGGAGAAACTGTGCAGTTTATCACTGACCATGGTAGACATATCAGCAAAAAAGGTATATACAGTAGTAGCAATATTTTTTATGTAAAAAGAAGATTTATAAGCTGTGGGCAGGCAGATTAATTATTTTCATATTACTGGGTTTAGTAACGGCCACAGTTGCAGGCTGGACTTTCAAACATGCCCATTTATCTCCCCAGTGGGCAGTATTCAGTATAGGTGGAAATGACCTTAGGGGGGTCATATATAGATATAGATATGCATACCGCCTCTATTTAGATATGACTGCTGCCGATCCGCCTCTATTTACATATGATTACTACCGCTATTTACATATCAATGCTGGTATTAACATGTAAACACAGGGTCTGTAGGTGAGTCATCTGTACACAAAAATGGGGCAGAGCTAGGCAGCATTAATAACATAATTTCACACTGAGATATCAGGACACAGCACGGGACTAAAACCTCAAGGGACAAGGACATGTTAAGTGGGATAGTTGGCAAGTATGAGGTAGCTACTTTGGGCCCCACAACAGGGCAGCTACCCCTTTTGCCCTGCCTTAAAGACGGCCCTGTCTACAACTCATGCTACGGCATGGTTAGTAAGAAGAATGCTTCTTACAATGGTGGTCAGTGGGAACGATGTGTCCATATGCAGACAAGCTAACATGATCATTCAAGGTCAGTGGTTACCTACAAAAAAAAATAGCTCAACTATTCTTATGCTGCTGACTCGGAACGAGGCAAGCACTATCATCCAGGAATTCAAACCACCACTAATTATTGATCAATGAACCCCCAGCAACCGCTGGATAAAACCTAGTTGAGAAAAGCTAGTCTGGGGATATATGTCCAATGTTCAAAACTGGTTTAATGTACCCTATAATTGTTATTTTCTGTAAGGTACATTAAATTTGAATTAACAATTTTGGTCCTAGTCAATACTGGTAATATCATACTTCCCAACTTTTTGAGCTGGGAATGAGGGACACCTACAGTATTAGCAAAAGCATAGGGCACACACCTATGCTATGTCCCCCTTAAAGGAGAATTGTACAAAAAATGATTGGTTAAACCCACAAGCAGGGTGGATATATATCAATTAAAAAAAAAAAACATCTAAAAAAAATCTGATTTGTTTTTATTTAAATAGATTTTTTTTATTTTTATCAAATGTATTTTAATAAAATGCCTTTGGAGTAAAAATGTATCTAAAGATCGTTTTCTATTTAGGATGCATTCATAATTTAGTTTATGCAGCATGAAATGGAAAATGGAGCTTAGTTATGTAGCATGAAGCTGTATATTCTGCAATATTTACATTTTTGGTAAACTCATTTAATGAATACAAGCTCTGCAAGCTGAGATAACATGCACTGCATTGATGCATTCACACAATTTCACAGTAACCATGAGATAAAACAAAGTTCAGGAATATTCCTTTATCCCATTGTTTTGAAAATCTATGTACGCTACAAACTGTATGATTGAATCGGTTCTGAGATTGCTGTTTTACTAACCGGACAGCTTATTATTCTAAACAGGAAACCTTCATTTTGTTTGCAAATGTTAAAAATTCTAACTTACAGCAAGAATGAGTCCTTCCATTTAAAGAGCACCTATCATTTTAGATCCTCCATGGCAGCGCCTGTTAGCGGGCATCCACTCACCTGCTGCCACCACGTCCCTCACCTTGTTGTGTCACTGCCACATCACCAGCCCCCTCCCCATTAAAGTGAATGAGACTGTCGGTGAGTCAACAGCGGATCAGAGAAGGAGCCGATGTGGGGCAAGGATAACAGTTGTTCTTTAAGAATTATGATTTAAATCGAGGTGATTTAAATCAAATCCACCCTGCCCACAAGTGCATTTTTTTTACAACTATTCCTATATATTGGCTTTTGAAATGTACAAATGCAGCCATTTAGAAATTGGGTGAAAGTTTAGCACTGAGTAACACTTTTTTTGATAGATCAGTAGTGCATTTTATATAAAACTATATAATTCCGACCAAATGAGGGACAACTGAAGAGGAAAGAGGGACAGAGGGACATTGTTCTGAATGAGGGACAGTTCCCTGAAATCAGGGACAGGTGAGAGCTACGGTAATATGTGTGTAGCATATCCCTGATCCTTGGAGCGTTGGTGGCACCTTCAGAGCCGGTTCACACTGCGGCGGCACGACTTTGGGGGCGACTCTGCAAGTCGTCCTGAAGGCGACTTCAGAGGTGATTAGCAAAATTACTTCTGTATAGAAGAGAATGCAGATCGCCCCGAGCCACCCTCGAAGTCGTGCAAGAACCTTTTTCTAAGTTGGAGGGACTTGCGTCGCTCCTATTAGAACGGTTCTATTGCATAGAATGGGAAGCGACTCGTCAGGCGGCTGAGCCGCCTGACGAGTCGCCCCAGTGTGAACCGGCTCTCATAGGCAGGGATGGGGCAGCATTTCACCCCAGGGCTGAGTCCACGGCAAAAGTGGGGGACCGAGAAAAAACATTGGGCACCGGTTACTTTTGCATTTTTTTAAGATTTATTGTTGAGCAGTCAAGGAGGTAAGGATTTAGGGTCCCCAGATACCTTTATAGAGCACTTACAGACGTCTTCCAGTTTAATCCAGCAGCATCCTCCCATGCCTAGGGGAAGAGCATGATCACAAGATCCCAAATATTTATACCCCCCCCAATCCCTGGTTGCTAAAGTTGCTAAAAAGCTGTCTGCCACGTCCTTGACAGCGGGCGACTCATGTTGAGGACATGTCAGCTTATACGGTTCATGAAGGGGGGTGCTCGCTCGTCCCCCTCTTTCCTGACCTGCCAGGCTGCATGCTTAGACAAATGTGAAAAAAAGTTCATAATGTCAATCCAAAACCTTTCAATCACCCCAAGTAGTGACTCAATAAATAACAAGGTGAGTGTTGGAGGATCCGCCACCAGTGTGGTGAAACATAAGAGGCTTACCGGAAGACAAGGATCTGAGTAAGCATATACTCATCAGATCAAATAAGGCTTCAAACGATCTCCGGAAATCGGGATATAGTTATAGATGTTATATATTCAGGATGAGACTCCTGGAATATCCTTATAGATGGTACATTGAATCCACGGAAACCATTGAATTGGTTATAGACGTGTAAACTCAAGTAAAGTGATTACCATGAGTGGTAATGGATTAAGTTGCCAAAAAAAGAAAATAAAAAGTGCACATAGCGTGATTCTGTATAACAAAGTTCTCCAATTTTAATAAAAAATAATTGCACTTACATTTATGTAGGATACAACAAGCGCTAAGTAGTAAATATAGCAGTGGGAGACCCCACTGACCCCACTGCTATATTTACTACTTAGCGCTTGTTGTATCCTACATAAATGTAAGTGCAATTATTTTTTATTAACGTACCATCTATTAGGGGTGCGCATCTTCACTCGCCACACGATTCGATTCGATTACGATTATCATGTCAGCGATTCGATTCGATTCCGCGATGCATCACGATGCATCACGATTAGAAAGATGGAGGAGTCTGGAGATAGGGAAGAAGGAATCCATGAATAGGAAAAAAAGGATGGAGTAGTCTGGAGATGGGAACTAAAGGATGGAAGAGTCCAGGGATAGAACTGAAGGATGGTGAAATCCATGGAGAGAGAAGAATGGAAGAATCCGGGGATAGGGAAATAGGAATCCATGAATAAGGAAAAAAAGGATGGAAGAATCAGAGGTTAGGAAGGGAAGGCTGGAAGAGTCCAAGAATATTATTAGATGGAAGAGTCTGGGGGGGTGATAGGAACTGAAGAATGGAGGAGTCGGTCCAAAAATAATTTTGTTTTAATAGAATTATTGTTTAGGGTGGGGGTTGGAGCCTGTGTGAATGGAGGCGAGTTGGGTGAGGGCTATGCGGTGGCCATTGGTTTGAATGGGGAGGTGGAAGAGGAATGGGCTGGAAGCCGTATCCATTTGATGTGTAGTTTGAGTGATCAGGAGTAGTTTGAGACATATATAAAAGGTGGGGGGGGGGCCCGAGTTGGGTGAAAGATAGTGGGAACTGCGGGGGTAGGAAGGGGCTGTGAAGGACATTAGGCAGTTTGACAGCCAGCTGGGGAACATGCTGTCATATCTACATTAAAAACAAAATAAAGTGGGCGCTGTATAATTAGTTGGCAGCTAGCACAAGGTAGTGAATATACAACTTTAAATAGACCATAAAACAAAAAAAGGTGTGCAGTGCTTTGCAGTGATAAATGTACAAAAGAGTCTTATTAAGTAGTGAACAAATATAGTCCTGACATATATTTATATATAACTCTGATCTGATTGAAAGCAATCTTCTGTGTATTCAAAGTAATTCCAGTGCTGTGTGTGCTCTGCTGTGTATAAGTCATTCACCAGAAATCAGGAATGACTTAAACACAGCAGAGCACACACAGCACTGGAATTACTTTGAATACACAGAAGATTGCTTTCAATCAGATCAGAGTTATATATAAATATATGTCAGGGCTATATTTGTTCACTACTTAATAAGACTATTTTGTACATTTATCATTGCAAAGCACTGCACACCTTTTTGTATGCAGTCTGGCACTTACCTTACCATGTCAGTCCTCTCAGTGTCCTCCCCACGGCCCCCTCACCTGGCTCTACCGCTCTTCTGGCTCTCCTCCAGCTCCGCTTCATCCTCCTCCATCACACCTCCTGCTGGATACGCTGCGGCCGCCCTGAATCATTCCGGGACCTAAAGCAGTGATGGCTCCATGGCTCAGCAAAGCTCCGTGCTCCATAAGCCCGCCGCCGCCACTGCCACTCTTATCAGCAGCAGGGACAGCTCCAGCCACCTCAAACTCCGGCCACAGCACTCCATGTTCCCGCCAACCTGCACAGCACACAGCGTGGGCTCCTCACTTCCGCCTTACGCTGCCTGGAATGTGGCTATTGCTATTGGCTGATGAGGGGAGAGGGAAGGGGATTGGTAGAAGGCCTCCTCTCCTCACAGCACAAGGGGATAATGTCAGCGGGAGGCGGGAAAAACGGCACGTAAGCCTCGGGTCCACTCAGATGAACGGCGCGAGGATGACGTCATCCATAATCGATTTCTTAAAGTGACAGCATCGAAATCGCATCGTGGCCCAACTAATCCCGATGCATCGATTCAACGATTAAATTCAACACCCCTACCATCTATAAGGATATTCCAGGAGTCTCATCTTGAATATATAACATCTATAACTATATCCCGATTTCCGGAGATCGTTTGAAGCCTTATTTGATCTGATGAGTATATGCTTACTCAGATCCTCCAACACTCACCTTGTTATTTATTGAGTCACTACTTGGAGTGATTGAAAGGTTTTGGATTGACATTATGAACTTTTTTTCACATTTTGGACATTTCATTTGTTAAAAGGACTATATCAATTATTAGCCTTTTTATTTTTAGCGCTACACTTATTCTTTGTTTGTATGTTTTCAAAATTGATCTATTTTGTAGTGTTGGCTGCTTACATTTGTGACATTTGAACAGCGCGGTGATATATATACCACGGTATATACCTTTTTTTCCTGCTTGCATGCTTAGATAAAGGTCTGATATGGATTTGGGAGGGGGATCCCATGCTGTTTTTTTTTATTTTGGCATGGGGTTCCCCTTAAAATCCATACCAGACCCCAAGTGCCTGGTATGCATTGGGGGGGGGACCCCGTGCTGTTTTTGTTCCCCATTAAATGTTTCCATGTTTTTTTTACATTCAGCTGTCAGCGGGTAACCTGCTGACAGCTGGTGAGTCATCCATTGTTAAGGACATCACGGCCGGCCCACTCCTTAGCAACCAGCTCAATGCGATAAATTACAGCATGAAAAAATTCAGTAATTACCGCTCAAATGACAAACACCGAATTTGTTATTTAACACAAAATTCTTAGTAAATTGCACTTTCTAAACTGATTTAACCCAAGATCTATTTTTTTTTTTTTTACAAAAGGTAGTGTTTTATTTGTCAAAAGTAAAGGGGTTACATACAAAACATGCAGAGAGTTACAGATCATATAGGGGAAACAAGTATAATATCAACATCAATGCAGAAGGTGAAGGCAGGGTACATAGTGTAAGTATCAGTACAACATCAGGGAGTCTAGGAACCAAAAAAAAAGGCCAGCCGTTCCCACACCCAGAAGGTACACCTTGAACCGAGGGGGGGCACACTAAGGCTGATCAGGCAGGGCATCACACGTATTTGCAGTTCCCACCCAACCTCCCCACACCTTGTCGAATTTAGCTGGACAGCCCCTGTGGGCATAAATTTCCTTCTTGTAAGGTAATACAGCATTAACTGCAGCTATCCACTCCGGAAGGGTCGGGGGGAGGACTTGAAGCCATTTTCTCGCTATTAGCAGTCTGGCTGTGAACAGCGATTCTTGAAGAAAGGTTTTGTGGTGCTTATCAGAGTCCGGGTCGGGCAATATTCCTAATAAACACTGTTTAGGGCAGAGGGTAAGGGGAGACCCAATCTCATCATGGATGAACTTTACCAAGTGTGACCTACTTGTATCACAGGGCAGGACCAGAGGAGGTGGAAGAAGTTGCTGGAGGGGCTACCACACCTGGGGCACAACGGGCTCTGGTCAGGTTTGTATTTAGCCAAACGAAGGGGGGTAAGATAGGACCTATGCAAAATGTACAGGTGTGTGAGGCGGTCCGATAACTTGGGGGAAACCTTCTTAGTGGTATCCAGTGCATCCTCCCATTCATCATCCACAAACTCACCCACGTCCCGGGACCAGCGATCCCTGAGCCCATAGGCCAAGATCACAGCGGGAGGTCGAAGAAGGGAGTAGTATAGCACTGATATCAATTTGCGGGAGTCCTGACCTGTTATGGTGCGGAGCACATCAAGCTTGTCTATACTAGGAGATGTGTCACCAAACTGAGCACGGAGAGCATGTCTGAGCTGGAGGTAACGGAAATGCATAGAATTAGGGAGGGCGAAGGTGTCCTTAAGCTGCTGGAATGATTTTAAAATAGTTCCCTGATACATGTCAGACAAATACCGTACTCCCCGGTCCAGCCAGAGGGTCCGTCCAGGGACGGACAACAGCTCTCCCAGACCCGGGTTGTCCCAGAGAGGGGTATAGAAATGAGTAGCAGGTGCCTTTAGTCTACGGCTCACTACATCCCATACCCTACAGTAATGGTATAGCAGGCCTTTGCGATCCCCATGCACCCAGGCTCCCCCCAGGCCCCTAAAGAGGACCTGAAAGGGGTGGGTGAGCCCGGGAGTACCGGGGGAGCACAAACATTCAAGAAAACGGTCCCTGTCAAGCTTATCAAAATAAAAAAAGTGAGACAGCTGCGCTGCTAGGTAGTAAAGATTAAAGTCAGGCACTGCCGCTCCGCCCAGTTCGGTCGGATTCTTCAGTGCCTGCCAGGACAGTTTGTGGCGAGCAGAGCCCCACACAAACGAATTAAGGATTGCTTCAATGGCCTTAAAAATTTTTAAAGGGAGGTATACAGGGGAGTGCCATAGGACATATAGGAATTTGGGGAGAAGAATCATTTTTATTAGGTTTATGCGGCCCATTACCCCCAGTGACAGTTTGGCCCATATTTGTGTTTTGGATTTTAGGAGTAACATTAGAGGTTCTATATTAAGGCGAACAAAATCCTCAGGGGACCTGGAAACATGGATCCCGAGGTATTTCAGGGAACTGACCCTAAGGAGAGGGGAAGAGGCTTGTAGTCTCAAGGGAGCGCTCACATCAATGGGAAGGATCTGGGATTTATCCCAATTGATCCTTAGGCCAGAGTGGTGCCCAAAGGTTTCAATAACCATGAGGGCAGTTTGCAGGGATTGACCAGAGTCAGCCAGGTACAGCAGCATATCATCTGCGTAGAGACTGATCTTTTCCACCAGATCTCCCCGGCTGAGACCTTCAACGCCCGGATGTGCTCTGAGGGAGGCGGCCAGAGGCTCCACCGCCAAGGCATATAGTAACGGGGACAAGGGACACCCCTGTCTGGTGCCCCTAGAGAGGGGCCGAGACTTGACCATTGACCAAGATCCTGGCACTTGGGTTTTGGTATAGAAGGTGAATCCATTTAATAAAGTTGGGCCCAAAGCCAAAGCGCGACAAGCACTCCCAGAGGTAGACCCACTCAACGGAGTCGAAGGCCTTGGCAGCATCCAAGGACACCACGACTCTGGAGCCCATCTGGTCATGCCGAGCCTGCAAATTCATGTGGAGTCTACGCAGATTATAGGCCGCATTCTTGGCAGGCATGAACCCGACCTGATCCGGATGAATCAGTGTGAGGATCACCGAGTTAAGGCGCAGTGCCAAGATCTTAGCAAGGATCTTAATGTCCAACTGGAGAAGGGATATTGGGCGATAAGATTCAGGAAATTCTAGGTTTTTGCCGGGTTTGGGTATGAGTACAATGCAAGCCTCGGACATAGAAGCTGGTAGGGAGCCCGACGAAAAAATAAAAGAAAAGAGTTCATGGAGCCTAGGCACCAGTGACTCGCCGTACGCTTTAAAAAACTCGATGGGGAGACCGTCCGAGCCCGGCGCCTTGTTAACATTAAGCAGGGAGATCGCTTTTGAGATTTCCTCCATGGTGATAGGGGCCTCTAGACATTCCAATTGGGAAGTCGAGAGAGTGGGCAAGTCTATACCAGCCAGCATTGCAGCTGTCTCCTCCCTGCGGGCTGTAGTGTTAGAGGAGTACAAAGAGGTGAAGTAAGAGCGGAACTCCCCAGCCACCGAGTCCGGGTCAGTAAGCAATGTCCCACTAGCATCTCGCAGGGATACCACCGTGGGAGGCTTGTGATCCAGGTGGGCCAGGTAAGCCAGTAGGCGTCCCGCCCGTTCCCCACACTCATATGTCCTCTGTCTACCGTAAAAGATCTTCCTTTCAGCCTGTTCAAACAGAAGACCCGTCACCACCCGGGACTGCAATTTTAAGGTGTCTGCTGTGGCTGGAGAGGGATCCGAAACAAATGCCCTCTCTGCCTCAATCAGGGAGCGCTCCGCCTGGTCAACCACCCGAGTCGAGGCCTTCCGGTATTGGGATATGCGTTGCGATAGCGGGCGTGAGATTTAAAGGAGTCCCAAACCACCCCAAAGGGCGCCGAGTCCCTATTGTCTAGGAAAAAGGAATCCCACTCAGCGCCGGCCTCCTCCAAGTCGGGGACGACCACCAGCCAAAAGGGATTGAGTCTCCAATTGTAAGAGGAGGGGGGAGGTCCGATGCGGAGCTCGATCCAATAGGGGGAATGGTCGGAGAGAACCCGGGGGTTGAATCCTACACCACCCAGAATGGGAAGAAGGGTACGAGAGACCAGTATAAGATCGATCCGCGACATGGAGCTGTGTGTCGACGAGAAGCACGAATATGTCCTATCCGTAGGATGACAGTGCCTCCACGTGTCCACAAGCTCCAAGTCGAGGAGAAGTCTACCAAATCTAGTCTGAGAGTGAGCGGGGCGGTCCGGGGGTGCGAGGGACAGCCTATCTAGGTCAATATTAGGGACATTATTGAAATCCCCTAGCCAGATTGCAGGTACATTTGGGTATTGTGACATAAACCCCAGGCCCTCAGTCAAAATAGAGAACTGGAAGGGGGGAGGTATGTAGATAGCTAGGATAAGGACTTCCAACCCATTCACCTTGGCGTGCAGGAATATATATCTACCATGTGGGTCAGATTGGAGTGTGAGCAATGCAAATTGGGTGGATTTGGCGACCAGCACAGCCACACCCCTGGAATTCGCGGTGTGGGGAGCCTGATACACCCATCCCACCCAAGGCTTCTTTAGAGACACTAGGAGTTGGCCTGTTAAGTGGGTCTCGACCAGGACCATAATGTCTGCGCGCTGGGCTTTCAGATAGGAGAGAACAGCAGTGCGTTTCGGGCGGGCCCTAAGGCCCCGTACATTCCATGTCAAAAATTTCACCCCAGGCATGACAAACTAGTATCAGCAATGTCTCGGCCGTACCAGGGTCGCGCACAGGCACCCACGGTCACCCCAGAAAAAGAGGGGGGGAAGCCGCGGGTACCGCACGACGAGCCCAGCCCAGCCAGGCCAGGGGGCCACGATGGATAATAGAGGCATAGCGGAGGCACAGCAACAATACATAATACAACGTTCCTGACAATTCCCACTACCCCCTGCATAAGCTGACATGCAACACTCTGCATCATGCTAGACCCAATACAAATGAATAGAGAAATAACAACGAAAACAAGAACAACAGAAAAACAAACGTAAAACAGATGAGAACACCAACTTAAAGCACTGTGGTGTCCGGGCAAGTCGCCCACCACACAACTGCGCAGTGTAGCTAACCATACCCGGCCAGACCAGGGAAACCATACTTGAGCCAAGGGGCAAATGTACCAAATTAGAAAAACAGCGGGGTCCACAGGGACACCCACAACTAAGGGGACGATTATTCGCTGGTTAACCAGCAATGGCAGAAGGAGTGAGGCCCCCGGTTGTAGAGCTCCAGGATATCGACTGCGTGGGGAAAACAAGGATGTCAAAATGTGAGTCCATATTCCGGGTGCCAGCATGAGGGGGGGCAGCTCGCCATGTGAAGCTAATCGAACGGGGCCGCAGCTGGGCAACAAGCAACAGGGGCAGGAGAATGGGAGCAGGGAGAAAGAGTGCTGGGACTACAGCTGGTCCGGGACCAGAGTGGAGCAGCGTTGAAGGCGGGGGGCGGGAAGAAGTTCAGGATGAGAGGGGTGCAGGGGACACAGAAAGAACAGGGGCCCCAGTCAAAGGAGAGAGGACACAGTACCTGAGGGGGACGTGAATCCAGAGCACCCGGGTATCCGAAGAAGGGGGGTTTCCATGGTCACGATCCAGGATAACATCCACAGTAGGGCCTATGCGGGCTGTCGGGGTGGCGGTCCAGCGTTCTCCAGCCAGGTAAGGACAGCCTCAGGGGTATCAAAAAAGTGTGCTCGGTCCTCACCGACGACCCGAAGCCTGGCTGGGAACAGCAAAGCGTAGGAGTAATGGTGGATCCTCAGGCGGCGTTTAGCTTCGGCGAAGAGGGCCCTCTTCTTCTGTACGTCCGCAGAGAAGTCCGGGAACACCCTGATCTCGACGTTCCTGAAGGGGATATTACCCTGTATTCTGGTGAGGCGGAGCACGGCATCTCGATCCCGGAAATTAAGCAGTTTAGCTATGAAGGTCCGTGGTGGTCCACCAGGAGGGGGAGGTTTAGCAGCCAGCCTGTGGGCCCTTTCCACCACGAAGGAGGGGGAGAATTCAGCGCGGCCAAACGTGGATACCAGCAGGTCTTCCAGGAATTTCGGCGGATTCGTGCCCTCCTCACCCTCCGGCAGGCCAACGAAGCGAAGATTGCACCTCCGAAGGCGGTTCTCCATGTCATCTTGCTTCGCCAGGACCATGGTGAGCTGATGTTGGAGTTGTTCAACCGCCACCTGTAATGGCGGTATATCGTCTTCCACGTGGCCAACGCGGGTCTCTGCCTCCGTGAGCCGGTCCCTGAGCTTCTGCATGTCCTGTCTAATGAGTGAGACATCCGTCTTCACCTCCTCGATCTTGCATGTCAGGGAGCTCTTACAGTCCGAGATAGCTTCCAGGACTCGCGCCGTGTGATCAGCCGCTGGATCAACGGGAGCGGGGGAGCCGGCGCCATCTTCCTCTGCACTCTCCTTGTCATGGAGCCGGAATTTAGCCAACTTAGCAGCCGCTTCAGATGTTTTCTTCGATGGCGACATGGTCCCAGCAGGTAGGGGAAACAATGAGCCCTGTAATCCAGCCAAAATTAAACAATAGAAGCCCCAGGATAGTTAGTAAAGGATTTTCAGCGAGCGGAGCTCCCACAAAACACTCCTCACACCATGCCGTCCAAGCCACGCCCCCCAACCCAAGATCTATTTTACGGCATTTTATTTTCCGTTATTTAACTCTTAGTGAATTGACCCCAAAGTCTCCTACAGTTTGCATAGTCAAAATACGGCCCATGTATCCCTAGCAGTAAGCTCCCCAGGCAATTAAACCTCTCTCTTGCTAAGAGCCATGTAGCCCTAGCATTACTAATCTTACGTGAGAAGTTCCTATACCCCAGCATTGTTGAATGAGTAGGCTATTACCTGAACCTTACTATTACAGTATATATTTTTTTCAGCCCGTACCAAACTGTCATGCTATAAACTGCTCAGATATCAGTCAGCAATCACACTTCCCCCACCTATGAAATGCTATAGGTTACTGACTCTATTCTATTGCTCTTTGCATTGTTCTGTTGAATAGCCCTGATAGGGAGGAAAGGACTGTTAACATAACCTGATCTTGCTCACCGTGTTTCATTTTGACTGACAGCTAAAGAACATAACGTTCCACCAACCTGACATGGTAATAAATGCTATGACAGGCGCCACAATTCCAAATTCAATCACCTGAAATGTTGAAAGTGACATGGAGCATCTGAGAACACCTGGGGCCAGAAAATGATGTTAACGCATGCTGTAAAGTCTTGACTGTTGTCCAAAATTATAAAGATGAGTTTCAGTAAAAAGTGTTTGTATAACTGAAATGGCCACATATAATCACTTATAATAACATCAGTAAAATACAGCAAAAACAAGAATACATTAATGTTGTCCCAATGCCTTTAACGTAAGAGCAAACCCCAAATAAAATATGTTAATTTGCTAAAACATTTGTGTCAGAAACAATTATAATGTTTTATTGATAAAATACTATTTTCTTTTGTTGTTTATTGCATCTTGGTGCTGCTGATCATCTAAAAAAAAAAATGTTGTAGCAGTTTGCTGTCTACAAGCATTATAGCGCTGGCTACATGTCGTCATTTCTCAGGGTGGGTTTCCTGATGGTGACAACAGTGGTCCATGCCTTCATAAAGAGGGATGGCATAGATACAGTGCCTTGCGAAAGTATTCGGCCCCCTTGAACTTTGCGACCTTTTGACACATTTCAGGCTTCAAACATAAAGATATAAAAACGGTAATTTTTTGTGAAGAATCAACAACAAGTGGGACACAATCATGAAGTGGAACGAAATTTATTGGATATTTCAAACTTTTTTAACAAATAAAAAACTGAAAAATTGGGCGTGCAAAATTATTCAGCCCCTTTACTTTCAGTGCAGCAAACTTTCTCCAGAAGTTCAGTGAGGATCTCTGAATGATCCAATGTTGACCTAAATGACTAATGATGATAAATAGAATCCACCTGTGTGTGATCAAGTCTCCGTATAAATGCACATGCACTGTGATAGTCTCAGAGGTCTGTTTCAAGCGCAGAGAGCATCATGAAGAACAAGGAACACACCAGGCAGGTCCGAAATACTGTTGTGGAGAAGCCAGATTTGGATGCAAAAAGATTTCCCAAGCTTTAAACATCCCAAGGAGCACTGTGCAAGTGATAATATTGAAATGGAAGGAGTATCAGACCACTGCAAATCTATGGAGACCTGGCCGTCCCTCTAAACTTTCAGCTGATACAAGGAGAATCAGAGATGCAGCCAAGAGGCCCATGATCACTCTGGATGAACTGCAGAGATCTACAGCTGAGGTGGGAGACTCTGTCCATAGGACAACAATCAGTCATATACTGCACAAATCTGGCCTTTATGGAAGAGTGGCAAGAAGAAAGCCATTTCTTAAAGATATCCATAAAAAGTGTTGTTTAAAGTTTGCCACAAGCCACCTGGGAGACACACCAAACATGTGGAAAAGGGTGCTCTGGTCAGATGAAACCAAAATCAAACTTTTTGGCAACAATGCAAAACGTTATGTTTGGCGTAAAAGCAACACAGCTCGTCACCCTAAACACACCATCCCCACTGTCAAACATGGTGGTGGCAGCATCATGGTTTGGGCCTGCTTTTCTTCAGCAGGGACAGGGAAGATGGGTAAAATTGATGGGAAGATGGATGGAGCCAAATACAGGACCATTCTGGAAGAAAACCTGATGGAGTCTGCAAAAGACCTGAGACTGGGACGGAGTTTTGTCTTCCAACAAGATAATGATCCAAAACATAAAGCAAGTTCTACAATGAAATGGTTCACAAATAAGCATATCCAGGTGTTAGAATGGCCAAGTCAAAGTCCAGACCTGAATCCAATCGAGAATGTGTGGAAAGAACTGAAAACTGCTGTTCACAAACGCTCTCCATCCAACCTCACTGAGCTTCAGCTGTTTTGCAAGGAGGAATGGGCAAAAATGTCAGTCTCTCGATGTGCAAAACTGATAGAAACATACCCCAAGCGGCTTACAGCTGTAATCGCAGCAAAAGGTGGCGCTACAAAGTATTAACTTAAGGGGGCTGAATAATTTTGCACGCCCAATTTTTCAGTTTTTTATTTGTTAAAAAAGTTTGAAATATCCAATAAATTTCATTCCACTTCATGATTGTGTCCCACTTGTTGTTAATTCTTCACAAAAAATTACAGTTTTATATCTTTATGTTTGAAGCCTGAAATGTGGCAAAAGGTCGCAAAGTTCAAGGGGGCCGAATACTTTCGCAAGGCACTGTACTTGTGGTCTCCTATGTGACAATGCAGGGGAAGAAATGGATGGGAGACAGGAACAGAACATGTTCACTGTACACATAGCTCCCAACTGTCTCTGATTTCGAGGGACTGTCCCTGACTTGGAGTAATGTCCATCTTCCCTTCTCATTTGTCCCTCGTTTTGATCTGATCCATATAGTTGTATATAAAATGCACTTTTTATCTTTCAAAAAAGGTTCCCCAGTGCTAAACCTTTCATCCAAATTCTAAATTGCTGCATTTGTACATTTTAAAAGTCAATATAAAGGAATAGTAATGGTTAAAAATAGTCCTTGTAGATTTAATTAAACTTTTTTGGGTTAAATCTCCTTTAAGAGGGTGTGGCAGGGGGCGTGTCCTATGCCTACATATGTTTGTTAGTAGGTGCCCCTCATTCCCATCTCAAAATGTTGGGAGGTGTGTGTATAACAGAAAACTGGACAAGGATCTTCATGGCAGGATTTTAGGAACTGGGTTCACATGCGTCACCCACGTAGGGACATGCTGCCAACGACACAAATTGAGGCAACCACCTCAGGTGGCACTTGGTGGAGGGGCGGCGATGAGGTTGAAGTGTCCATACTGTATATTCTATCATTATTGCAGCTCAGTGACATTCAGCATTACTGAGGTGGTTGCTAGGATGCAGGTGGCTGGGCTGCATGTCATCATTGTTTGTTATGGTGCAGATGGCCTCACCCTTCTTACATCAGGGTCCCCATTAGAGCCCCCCCTTACATTTTGGTTCCCATTAGAGTCCCTCCTTACATCAAAGTCCCCATTATTTTTCCCCCTTACATTAAGGTCCCCATATGTGTGCCCATCAGAGTCCCCCTTTACAGAACATTTTAAAACAAAGATTGGGACTTTATATGAAGCACAGGGCATATCAGGCCGAGCACTTCCATCCCTAGTTAATAAATATGAGGAAAAATTATGACTTTGTGTGAATCATGCAAAGTGCCAAAGGCGTCCCGGAATGTTAGTTTTTCTTTTACAATGGCTCACTGTTTTGAGGAATGTCGGGAATCCTGGAGCTATGGCCGGCACATTTTTTCGGATCGAGTGGTTATCCAAAGGCCTGGAAAGGATGACCGGGTCTACTTAATCACTACCCTTGATGACCAGGGAAAAACCCTTACTTTGCCCGATCCTTGGTTCTATTTGTAAAGAGAAAAAAAATAACTGGCAGAACTCGTTCGCAGGGGTTTGTTTTCCCTTTTCAAGAAGTCCATGAGGAACTACACTTTTCTTCCTTGTTGCTACGGAGAATGCTGTTTGACTTTGGGGGGAAAGAACCTAGTCAGGTAGGACAGGGCCTCAGAGGACTTTGTGGTCTTCGCTTAGGAGCTTGTACAGCACTTGTGGATTATAAGTTCTGCCAGCAGTGGGCAGTGGTTAGTAATGCTAGAGAAGGACTTTCTTTGAAGCCTAGCATTTAAACTTTGAATATACCTTAGGAGGAAAAAGAGTGCTCCAGCTTTACAGAAAGTGCAGTTTGTGTCTGCCTCTGAAATGTATATTTTTTAGGCATAGAATTGTGTGTGTTTTATTTTGTTGTTTTTCAGGTCCAGTTGATTTTCTATCAAGACTGTCAGAGAATGGGGCAGACTAGATAGATAGGAATAACACTGTAAAATTGTGATTTATCATAATGTTATGATACCTGTTGTGCTCTTATTTCTTTCTTTCCCCTTCTGTATTGTTTTTTATATATGGGTTCAGGTGCTGCCGCTCAGGCTTGAGACGCCATGGTTCTTGACACCGTAGACAGTGTCTAATTTAGCGGGAGGAGCATGTAGCGGCCTGCTCCTGTTGAGCTGGTGCTGCTTTAAATTTAGGGGGAAGTCTGAGAGTTGGTTGACTTTTGAGCCTCAGTTCCAGCCATGGCTGTGCTGTGAGTGACCACTGTTGTTTGTCTGGGGTGTCGTTACCACCTCAGGCCAAGGGTGGCGGCAGCTAGGTCAAGGTGATTTGGGTGTCTCCCCTCGGCAGCCATTCAGTGGGGGTTGATCGTCCCGCTGTGCATGCTGGGGAGGGGTACTTAAGGAACAGATGTCATTGGACCGGGGTCGTCGGTCGCTGGTCTGTCATCCCACCATTCTGGCCGGGGGTGCGTGTTCCTGTGGTCCTGGCTCCAGATTACGTTGGTCCGGGGTTGTGATCTGTCTAAGTAGGCCCAGTAGTCAAATTGGGTCTACGCTTTCAAGGGTGATCCTGTGCTGTCCGCCCTGGAGGGAGGAAGCCGCTTGGTGAAGGACCTATCTTGGAGATGACCTAGCACTAGGCTGGTATTTCAGGAGAGGCCTTGAAATTCATCGAAGGATGCACCATTACTAAAAGGCTTGATGTGATCACCTGTCAGTTCTAAATTCTGCAAGACGTTAATCTGGAGAGATCCGGGTGCTGAATCCTGTGCTACTAGGATTTTAGACCGAAAGTGTCTCTATCTGTGGGAAGGTCTGTGGCAGAGACTGTACCATATTCCGTCCGCCATTCCGGCTGCTAGGCTAGTGAGAGAAACCTATCCGGGTGCGCAATACCCACTCTGGCTGGAGTGGCGACGAGAACTGTGTTACTGGAAGCAGGAGTGTTTCCCGATTGAAATAATGCACCTGAACCTATCTACTTGTTACCCTTCCACCTCTTCAATCACTTCTTCTTTCCTTACCAAGTTCTACAAATAAATCTTAGAAAAAGAAGTGTAAATTGTGGACATTGAACTTTTTCAACTCTCATTCATTACCCTGGACGGCGAGGAAATAAAGGTAACATGCCGCCTGAAAATATCCAGCAGCTCCTGCGGGGGTATGGGTAGTGCTACATTTTTTTTCTGATATAAGTGATACTGTTGCTGTACACGGTGACATTAGGATTGTATCTAAGGTTACTGATATATCCACTTTAAAAATGTTCTTCCTCAGAGTGGTGTTTGCTCTTTCCTCCTCTCTGTACAGCAGGGTGCGTCTCCATAGAGCTGGATTCCTGCGCTCTCTTCACGCTGTCTTCCTCACACCTGAGCTGACATTTTGTTTTGACAACAAACTGACATTGGCTATTTATTTATTTTTGTCCATCGTGCATACCACGCACTCCGCAGACTCTGCCTGACATAGTTTATCCTCTCCTCTCAGCAAAACATTTTTGCTGTGATATCTATAGTTACCTCTCTGTCTTGCAGCTTCCTCTAATGTCTTCCCATGGGCCTCTCAGGAAAACGTACTTGTTACCTCACTATACCAGCGAGCTGTGTTGTTTTTACATCAGGGATGTGTCCTTTGACAAGGTGCCTCTCACATGAAGGTATAAATAAATCAGACGAGGTAGTCTGTGAGGATGAAAACAAACAAAACTACTACCTGCTGGGGCTGAGAATTTACTGTTTGCATAGGCCGTATATACCAACGTATGTGAGATTTTCAGATTGGTTACACCTTTTTGGCAACAAAATTTAGCTGTAACACACCTACAGCAAATGTAGACTGTTCATAATCAACGTTTTAGATATACAGTGCAACTGGAAAGTATTCACAGCACTTCACTTTTTCCACATTTTGTTATGTTACAGCCTTATTCCAAAATGGATTAAATTAATTATTTTCCTCAAAATTCTACAAAAAATACCCCATAATGACAATGTGAAAGAAGTTTGTTTGAAATACATGCAAATGTATTACAAATAAAAAATAAAAACACGTCACATATACATAAGTATTCACAGCCTTTGGCATGAAACTCAACATTGAGCTCAGGTGCATCCTGATCATCTTTAAGATGTTTCTACAACTTGATTGGAGTCCACCTGTGGTAAATTCAGTTGATTGGACATGATTTGGAAAGGCACACACCTGTCTATATAAGGCCCCACAGTTAACAGTGCATGTCAGAGCACAAACCACGCCATGAAGTCAAAGGAATTGTCTGTAGACCTCCGAGACAGAATTAGACATGTGCAACACTGCAATATTTTGTTTTGAAATTTCAGTTTCGTCCAAAAAATAAATTTATTTAGTTACTCCCGAAATTCGTTTTTATTTGCATTTGTCCGAAAATCAGAATTAAGGTTGAATCTGTCAATTGAAGGCTTATGGTGTCTGTCGAATGTTCAAAGAAGAATAGACAAAGTAGCTAAACTGTACGACGCTGCAATCGTACATTTCCGGTCGAATGCTCCGCCTACATGCTACAGTAATATTCTAATGTTGTATGACTAGTAATAATTATATTTATTAATTATTATTACTTGTCAACTAACATTAGAATTCTTCTATAGCCTATGGGCGGAGCATTTCACCATAAATGTCCGCTCGCTGCGATCATATGTTTTTAGCGGCTTTGTTGAATCTTCATGTCTCTATAATGTCGAATCTTTTCTCTCCATGTCAAATAATCTTGGACTAATAGAGTTAGGTTAGGAACATTCGACCGCATGTTCGATAGTCACAGATCGCTATTGTCATATTGAATCTTCTATCTATATAGAACTGTTGTCACCACTAAACGAAAGTAAAGCATTTTTTATGTCGGATCTTTCGGATTTCTGCATGTTCGTTATCGTTTGTTAAAACGAGCGCGGAAATCCCTGAAATTCGGACGAAAACGAATGCACATATCTAGACAGGATTGTATCAAGGCACAGATCTGGAGAAAGGTACAGAAACATTTCTGCAGGTCCCAATGAGCACAGTGGCCTCCATCATCCATAAATAGAAGAAGATTGGAACCACCAGGACTCTTTGGCCAAACTGAGCAATCGGGGGAGGAGGGCCTTAGTCAGGGAGGTGACTAAGAACCCGATGGTCACTCTGACAGAGCTCTAGCGTTTCTCTGTGGAGAGAGGAGAACCTTCCAGAAGAGCAACCATCTCCACAGGACTCCACCAAACAGGCCTGTATGGTAGAGTGGCAAGGCAAAAGCCACTCCTGAGTAAAAGGCACATGACCGCCCGCTTGGAGTTTGCCAAAAGGCACCTGAAGGACTTTCAGACCATGAGAAACAAAATTCTCTAGTCTGATGAAACAAAGATTGTGCTCTTTGGCCTGCATGGCAAGTGTCATGTCTAGAGGAATCCAGGCCAAGGGAGACTAGTCAGGATCGAGGAAAAGATGAATGCATCAATGTACAGAGACATCCTTAATGAAAACCTGCTCCAGAGTGCTCTGCACTTCAGACTGGGGCGAAGGTTCATCTTCCAACAGGACAACGATCCTAAGCCAACCTAACAAAGGAGTGGCTACAGGACAACTCTGTGAATGTCCTTGAGTGGCTCAGCCAGAGCCCAGACTTGAACCCGATTGAACATCTCCCATCCAACCTGATGGAGTTTGAGAGGTCTCGCAAAGAAGAATGGAGGAAACTGCCCAAAAATAGGTGGGCCAAGCTTGTACTGTGTGTGCCAAGCTTCATACTCAGAAATACTTGAGGCTGTAATTGATGCCAAAGATGCTTCAACAAAGTATTGAGCAAAGGCTGTGGATACTTATGTATATGTGATTTTTTTTTATTATAATAAAAATAATTTTTATTACATTTGCAAACAAACTTCTTTCATGTTGTCATTATGGGGTATTGTTTGTAGAATTTTAAGGAAAAAAATGTATTTAATCTATTTTGGAATAAGGCTGTAACATAAAAAATGTGGAAAAAGTGCAGCGCTATCAATACTTTTCTGATTTACTGTTTATTGCTGTAATGCAGTTAGTTTGATCCTTGTGTGTGAGAGTGGCAGTCCGACTCTGCAGCTGTGTGTCATGTTTTTCCTGTCTATAGAAAGGGAGTTTTTGCAGATCACATCAATGCCATGAAATCTATACCACAACTGCCAAACACCATCAAACCACCTGGCCAACCAGCTCAGTACACATTTCCACACTGACTGAGCCATCTCTGAACAATTGAGCTATGCTTAGCCATTCACTTAAATTCCCCACCAACAGCAGTTCAAGTGCAGCCTGATGGAGGCTAAAACACAGGCACTGGATCCCTAAATCTCAAAGTAAAACCCAACTTTCATCCACACCTTCTAACCTCTCACCCTTTTTTCTTTAAAAAAGCTTTACACCACTTTTTCACCTACGTTCGCCATCATATGTCCCTCTTCCATTGATCTGGGGCTGCGGTCTTTACACGGTGACCAGTCCCCTTGTCGCAAACTAATCATGCCATGCAGCTTGAGAGGACCCCACTGCTGGACAGCCAATTGGAAGTGTCAACATCACGTATGCAGCCATTTGTACACCAAGATCTTCCTATTTTGAAGTCTGGAATCTTGAAGACCCAGGATCAGGTGTATCATCTGACCATGGATATAGAATGAGGTGTTACGGATGAGGATTTTTTTTAAACTAGCATGTCGATCACTAGTGGTTGGTGGAGAATTTGATACCCAGAGATCAACTATAATCTATTATTACACCTATTCTAATTTGCTGTAGTAATTCTCTATAGCATATTGCACTGTATGTTTGTATATAATCAATAATAAATTAGGCATTCACCGAAAATTCAATAATGAGTTTGTAATATGCGTTATTATGAGATCTCATAGTTGTGATGTATGACTTTTTAAGGCAATAAAGCTCCACATCAGATCATTTAATTTCAGATCGAAGGTGGGTGATGGATGGCTGTACGCCAGAAAAGAGATTGTTGCTGACTCATAATTATAATCATTGCTCTAATCTGTAATTGAGAACCATAATTACTCATCAGCTGATACAGGCTTTGTGCCTCCTGTAATTTTAATAGCTGTTTGAGAAATATTATTGTGCCATGTATCATTATATGATTTTACTGGATGGAGCCAATAGGACATTATCCTGCAAACACATTTATTGTGGAAACAGTTACAGGGTTATCCATAACAAGAGGTTTGACTAATTAGATTGTCCGCCTTGCAAGAGATTTGTGCTCAATATTGCAACCATAAGGCCCATTCAGACCTGCATGGCAAATTGCATTGTTTTTTTCACATTTTTTTTGTGTCGTTTCTTTTAACTTGAACGAGTTACCGTACGCACGACAAATGCGCCAAAGTAGCTCCTTTGCTTTGGATGTGAACCTCACGCATTTTTGCAATGTGCATTTTGCAAATTTTTTATGTTTTGTTGCGAGACAAAACACACATCTGCCATGAGAATTTGGGATGCCATTAAGAAATAATGGCATTTGGCAGATTTTTATGCATTTTGTGGGGGCACGCATAGGAACGAACATGCACTTTTGTGCATGTTCCCAGAACATGAAGATGTGCATGGAGCAAAATCAAAATGCAACCATTTATCGGTGGCATCTTCCAGTGCATCTGACTGGTAAATGTCCTTGTTCATGGATGCAAGCCACACCAAAAATGCTTCCTGAGCTTATACCTGGTATGGTCTGCCTACTTGACTGCATGATAAAGCAAAGATGTAGTTCCATTAGTTTTTCCTTAATGCACAGCACACATTATGATAAAATCAGCTGCCTGTTTGACACATGAGAGCTGTCCCTTGTGGCTCCACCCACCAGCTCCACCAAGAACTCTGTCACTTCTAAAGGGTCTTCTTTTCTGCCATTGGTGGGCGACTTCTCAGCTCTTGGGGTTACATCTCCCCCACCACCTAGCAGCATTCCCAGAATCCAAGGCTAGGTTCACACTTTTGAATGCATTTTTATTCCCCCCCTTATACCTCCCAACATTCTGAGATGGGAATGTGGGACACCTAGTAGCGAAAGTATGTAGGTGAAAGACACACCCCTGTCACGCCCCTTTAAAGGGGAATTATAGAAAACCAACAAGTGCTTTTGTTTTTTTTTGTTTTTTTTTAACACTAATATTCCTTTATATTGGCTTATGACATTTACAAATGCAGCAATTCAAAAATTGGATGGAAGGTTTAGCTCTGGGATACACTTAAAAAAAAAAAAAGTGTATTTTTATATGCAACTATATAGATCAGACCAAAATGAGGGACAATGGAGGAGGAAAGAGGGACAGAGGGACATTGTTCCAAATCAGGGACAGTCCCTCAAAATTAGGGACAGTTGGGAGCTATGCCTCCCATTGAAGACTACAGTATATGCCAAAAATACACATTATCGCACCAAATGAAGCACCTGCACCTTTGTCCAAGTTGCATAGGTGTGAATGGGCCCCATACACAATAATGGTATTCTTGTTGTGCATTGTTGCCTGACGAATCACACAGGTGAGAATGAAAAAGATGCCAGGAATCAGCCAGGGTATACTCTGCACTGAGCATGTGCTGCAGGCAGTGTACACTTTTAGACCTGCTTTACACCTGTGCATTTTTATGTACATTTGGAGGGCTTTGTTCTATCATAAGTATTTCATAATATGCTAGTATGCGATGCATACTAGTATGTTATGCAATTCCCTTACAGTGGATTTTTTTTTTTTAATGCATTGTTTTTATTTTATGTCTACTTTGCACCCCCCTTACTGGAGTGCTGGGCTGTGGAAGGGGCTAGAGTGGCCAGCACAGGCTCTCATCGCTTGCTAACAGCCTGAGCTGGGTGCCAATCCAGGCATGTGGGCAGATCCTGACTTCATTGTCGCAATCTTGCCCCAGCCTGGACAGGCTTTGTGACATCACCCGACAGCGGGCTATAGCTCATGAAAGAGCATGAAAACTCCATACAGGTAGAGTCAGTGTTGGGTTTTAAATTGATGACCCTAGTTTTGCAAGACAGAAGCATTAACCACTAAACCACAGTGCAGCCCAAGATGTAGACGTTCAATACTTTTTTGAATATTGGATGCATATGTCCCTTGCTGCGCTCTGTGATTCCATCAAAAGTACTGATGTGCCGGGTAGTGATGAAAGCATCAGAGAATGGAAACATTTAAGACTGTCATTCCATCCACACCCATCTATTCTTTAATTTTCTTTAACTGGGGAACACCACTGTAGTGGAATCACAAATCAGCTTTGTCAACTTTGTAAAGTAAGTGAAAAAAAATAAAGGATCTATTTGCAGGATCAACGGGTACTAAACCTATATAAGGAAACAGATAAATTAGAATATAAATGTTTATTGTTCTGTCTCAGCAATCGGTTGTACCTGTGACAAGCTTTTTGTAGACCCAGTCTGTAAGGATGTATGCAGCAGGTTGAATGATGACTTTAACAGACAGTTTACTCAATGAATAAACACTCCAGAGGTGTTTTTCCAATGCTTCTTAATGCTTCAAGGTAACAAGGATATGAACACAGAGGCTTTTTCATAGGTAAATTTCCAATTAAGTTACACAGCTCCACTCTCTGCAGTCTTTTCTAAGCAACATGGGGTTTAGAGCAGGAAATGGAGGGTGGGAACAACCAAACTAGCCAGAACAGCAGGGGGTAAGGATCATACCAAATAATATAGTACCATAACATGTAATAACAACTGCTAGAAAATAAAGCTGCGTGGCAGCACACTCCCCGCCTGGTATCGTGAGATACCACTATACACTACTGTAACGGAATGGCCCGTGACAGACTGAGATATTCCTATGTCTAGGGTCACCTTATGTCCACTAGGGCCATAGGGTGACAAAGAATCATAATTCATATATTACAGAAGAAGGGACATTAATAATAATTCATGTTTGCAGGATGTCTTCAAATATCAAAAGCTGTCAGCTATTCAATCTGGGCACACATGCTTTTGAAAGGTGTTAATTCAGGTCTACAAGACCAGAGTGAGTCATACCTTTGTATAATATGCTATTGAAATATCTTAAGGTGTTGGCTATTCACTGTAAAGACATTCCGTTGAAGGTGTTGATTGCACCCACTCTCACAAGACTCTGCCATTGTGTGATAAAGCTGTCTAGATAACTTATTCAACTAGATGTCTGTGTTACTATTCAAGGTTAATTGAACACTATTGAAGATACGGTGCCGACAAGTCTACATGGTTAGCTTACCTGAATGCCCTTTAGAGTGTGATTGAAGCCCCCCATGGTGTGAAGGGGGGTGGAGACTACATTGTCCTGTGACTAACTGCATTATGCTTGAGACTGTATAAGAAGCTGAGAAAATACCAATAAATTGTCTTATCTTTGAAGCAAGTGCAGAGCTTGAGTCTCGTCTTGTTTATGGGAATGGATATGGATCGTGTATGCAAGATTGTCGGAGTGTGTCAGATAAGCTTGTCGTGGATGGATGGAAGGTCGTAAGCGGTGGTGACCGTTACAACTACATTGCTTTCTTTTAACATACTATTAACATTGCATACAGTAACATGCTATCTAACCTTCTCAAGTCTATAAGCTAGCTATATTATAGGTCTTAAGTGGCTCCTTCACATAACACTGAATTTATGACATTTGCTCCAGCATACTGCTAACATCTGCAGTATGCTGTTTTTTTTTTTTTTTTGTTGCTACTTATCTTTTTATGACCCGTTGTAATCCGCCTCCAAGCGGGGAATCCTGCGGGGGAATGGGCGTTGCTAATCCAAGAGGAGTTGATTGATGGCTGCGGAAGGCGCGTCACGCCTTCCGAAAATACCCGAAGTGCCGCTCGGGTGTTTACGGCGCCTGCGCCTGCCGTGTAGAGCTGACTGCGCAGGCGCCGTAAACACCCGAGCGTCACTTCGGGTATTTTTGGAAGGTGTGACGTGCCTTCCGCAGCCGTCAATCAACTCCTCTACGTTTAGGAACGCCTATACCCGGAAGTAATCCCCCGCTCGGAGCCGGATTACAACGGATCATAAAAAGATAAGTAGCAAAAAAAAAACAGCATACTGCAGATGTTAGCAGTATGCTGGAGCAAATGAGGTAATGACAGAAAGTACATTTTTGCGTGAACCCCCGCTATAATGTTATTGTTGCAGTGTCACAAGAACCTGAGATAATTTCTGTGGTCCTCTTTGAGTATGAAACAGTGGAACATCTGTTGGACATCAACTGTCACAGCAATTGGTTCCTTCCTGAACCGCATCAACACTCCTACGAGGTTGTTCGTTACATTTGGACCAGTTAGAAGAACGCTATTTAAAGAGGTTCCCTGGAACTGGGCGCTTGAGTCAAAGACTATTCTGATTTGCCCCGGTTTACGAGGATGGTAGACTCCAAAGGATGGAAGGTACCAGCATTCTTCACCTTCCTTAAGGTCTGGTGCTTGTTCAGCGTGAAGGTTATCTAAAATCTTCTGCATAAATGCTAGAAAGTGCTTTTGCATCTCAGGTTTGTTACAGAGAGTTTTCTTAAGTGCAGAAAATCTGGTTAAAGGAACAGTAAAGGTTAGTTTTTTATTAGATCAATTGATTGCTGTAAGCTAGAGCATTTAAATATCACTTACCTCTTTTTTCCTTTTGACCTCCAAAATACAGTAATCCAGGTTTGAAAATGCCATTTCCTGTCTCTCCTCTTTTTTCTTTCCACCAGCACCTGAGCTGTTTGGCATGGTGGAAAGCAGAATGTTCTCACCCCCTCCCTATGACTACAGCCCTGCGTGAAGATGCTCTCTTATTCCTCAGAGGCATGGAGGCTAAGCCTAATGGGAACTGTAGTTCCCATTAGCCCGTGATGCAGCAAGAATGAATGTGCACTGCAAACCAGAAAGTCAGTGAGAACAACAATTCAGGAGTGACGGAGGTAAATAAAACAGCTCGATTTCAACAGGTATCAAACTAGTTATAATGCAAAACATTACTTTTTACTTTATCAGCTACTGTCAGACTTTAATTTAAGAGGAAAATATTTTTGTCTTTACAACCCCTTTAAAGCTTGTCCTTGATTGTTAGGGAGAGTAAGCCTTGGTACTCGGAAGGGTAATGGGGCTACCCAACTGTTGGAATTGTCCTTGAAGAACTCTTCATCCATAATCTTGATGAACTCCTTGTCTTCGACTGAAGGAGCAATCTTGTTGTCATCGCAAGTAGTCTGGTACACTGAATCACCAAGGTCCTTCCGAGAAGTGAGCTTGCAATTTATACCATGGAGTGCTTGATATGGAACTTTGTTTTTGAAATCAAGTCTTTCCTTCACATAATAATGCAATGGGCATTTCATCGACCGATAGGCAACATTGGTTTTGTAGGAAGCTACATCCAAGAGCTTGTGAGATTGATCTAAACAGACTTCTATTATCACCTATCCAAGATCAAGTTTCTGGGCCTGAGGAGCATCGTCTGGATCGTCCGTTATATAACTCTCTTATTTTATGGACTCTAGGAACGTCTCTTCCTAGTAGAATCAAAATCTTAACATGTAGTCAGCAATGTGGCTCAAATGGGGGTGATGACGTGCAACCTCTGGTGTGGGGATTTCTTCACTGTTGTTTGGAAGCTGATCACATTCGATTAGAGTTGGAACAGGAAACTCTATGTCCTCATATTCTGATGCCACTATGAAGCCATGGGCTCTTCTTCCAGAAGTATTGATCTTTCCTGCACATGTCTGCAAGGTATAGGACCAGGCCTCTCCATGAATGTTGAATAGGTCAAAGAATTTTGGACTGGCCAATGAGCGATTGCTTTGATCATCGAGTATGGCATACATTTTTATGGATTTTTGCGACATCCTTCAGGAAAAACCCTTACAAGACATATCCTGCTACAAGACTTGCTATGAAGCCCTTCTCCACATACCTCTGTACACCTTGTGGTTACGGGGTTGGTATGTATGTTGCTCAATTCTCTCCCCTCCATCATCTGATGTAGACTTGGGGTTGCTGCCGGGTGAAGGTTTCCTTTTGAACAGGTCTGAATGAAGAGCGTCCACATGTTTGGCACTGTTACACAGAGAACATCTGATGGCGATCTTACAGTCTCTAGCTAAATGATCAGAGGATGCACAACACTTGAAACATATGTTATGCTCTTTGAGAAATGACTTGCGTTCGTCGATAGGCTTGTTCTTAAATGCACGGCATTTGGAGATAAAATGTGGCGCATTATGGATAGGACACTGTTGATTAAGATTGCTTGCCTTAATGCCTGTAGCCAAGACGTTGGATGCTACCTCGGTCTTCCTCACGGCAATAGGATACTTTAAATCCTTGAATTTACTGTTGGTGGCAAGAGTCTGCTTTATCTTGGTTAAATGCAGGTGACTCTGTGGGATCTCTGTCAGACATAATGACAAGTGCTGTAGTTTTGGTGTCTTGTTAAATATCTGCCAGAGCTGAGCTCTGTAGGTAATAACTTATGTTTGTAAGCTGAAAGGGCTGGATATGACAATGAGCCAGCTAGTGCTGCAACTGGTTCAGACTGGATAGCTCAGCTCAGTGCACAGTTCACTGTCACTTTATACAGGCAGGAATACACAGTTATTTCAGTAGATTCAGGTTTTGGATTCACAACCAAAAACAGCTTGACAATGATGAATCCTTGGGACTTGATATAGCTATGATACACAGTCCTTTCACAGTTCAAAAGTTACTTATGGCTCCCCTATAAAGGCAAAACTTGTATAAGCTGGTATTAGTAGAGAAATATGTCTACAGTACGGACCAAAAATCCCTGGCAGTAAAGTCTGTAACAGTTATGGAGCACTCAGTAGGAGGCTGGCTTCATAAGCATGCTTCTGGTGGCTGCAGACACACACAGGCCTTCACTTTCAGTGCACAGCCTGAGGATGGGTTCCTGTCTTTGGTGTTTGTTCTTCACACACACACACACGTGGTTACTCACATTTCTGAAGCTGCAGAGATGGATTCTTTTGGAAATTTACTGTTCTGTCTCAGCAATCGGTTGTACCTGTGACAAGCTTCTTGTAGACCCAGTCTGTAAGGATGTATGCAGCAGGTTGAATGATGACTTTAACAGACAGTTTACTCAATGAATAAAGATTCCAGAGGTGTTTTTTCAATGATTCTTTATGCTTCAAGGTAAAAAGGATATGAACATAGGGCCAGATTCAGGTAGATGAGAGCATCTTTGCTCCAGAGTAACGCTTCTCATTTACGTTACTCTGACGACCCTTTCAGCGCAAGTACTGTTATTCACATAGCAGTTGCGCGTAAACTTGCGCCAGAGTAACGATAATGCGCTGGCGTAACCCGACGCAAGGGGAAGTGGGTGTGATCATATGTAAATGATGGGCGGAGCCCAGCGCAGAGGCTTACGTTCAGCGCATCAACCACGGAGCATGCGCAGTGAGTGAGGCTCCACTCGCCCCCTTTGTGCGCATGCTCACAACTTCCGTCGGCACCACTTCACGGGAAACGTCAGCGCAATGTCTTCCGTTGGGCGTTTAAATGCGCCCGTAGAAGCGCCATTCCGGCACTAAAGTATATCCTGCTCCCCCTCCCCGCAGTGAGGTTACTTTTGTTCTGAGATGGCTGCTCCCGTTCCCCGCAAACACACAGGAGAAAGCTGAACTTTAATGGCCAGGAGCTGTCAGCCGTCATCTCGGCTATGGAGACCTATGATGCCTTCCTCCATGGCTGTAAAATTTGACAGACAAGCATGGACAGAGGTGTTGTCCTGCAAGTGGGGGTGCTCAGCTAGCTCTTATCGTCGGTAACGCTGCTGTAGCTGCTCTCCTGCTGACCTGTGGCCATCTGGAGTAAAGATAAAGCAGCCTTTTGTAGAAATAACTTTGCGCCGGACGGACGAGATACGCGCGGCGCATGTAGCCAGCGTATGGTGCTAATCCGTTCGTGAATTGGGAAAAATCCCTCATTTGCATATTTGCAGGGGAAATCAATAGGCGCGACTGATGCGCCAAGCGAAATTAAGCGCTGACGATACTCTGGCGTCGGAACGTTCCGCCGGTCGCAAATGGCCCGTTATTGGGCGCATCTAGTTTGGTGGGTACGGGCACATAGAAACGACGGCGCATCTTCACAGTTACGCGGCGCATATCGAAATACTCCAGCGCAAGTGTTGCTGAATCTGGCCCATAGAGGCTTTTTCATAGGTAAATTTACAATGAAGTTACACAGCTCCCACTCTCTGCAGTCTTTTCTAAGCAACTAAGCAACATGGGGTTTAGAGCAGGAAATGAGGGGGGGAACAACCAAACTAGCCAGAACAGCAGGGGGTAAGGATCATACCAAATAATATAGTAAAATAACATGTAATAACAACTGCTAGACAGTAAAGCTGCGTGGCAGCACATTTATTGTTTGGAAAAGAGTAATTAACGTTAATGGAAAGAAGATGTTATGTGAAAAATAGTTGTTGTACAGATGTAGTTTATGTCATGCTGTATTATTATCATTATGAAAAAAAAATTAAAATAAAGAATTTATAAAATAAAAAAACTATATAACGGCGACTCAGAAAATCAAAAAATGCTGTTTTTTTCTTTTGTATAATTGCATCATATATGTATTTTTTTTTTTTTTTGCCTATGGTTCAACATTAACATTAATTTTGACATGTACATTTATAATACCTTCTCTTTGTCTATAAATGTTCTCCAAAGAGTTCTTGCTTTCAGTTACCTAAAATTTGCAGATCTCAGAAGTTTTGCATATGATTTATCGGTTGCTAAAACAATACATCGTTATTTTAATTGATGTTATCAACCCAAATTACCAATATACCTATTGAGAGCACCCACAGGGCACATGTAGTGCTTGATAAGAACCTGTATTGTACAGTTTGCTAGATTGTCCCATTTGAGCTGGTGTCCAGAATTAACGTGACACAAAATAGCAGTAGTCAAGTGCATTTCACTGTGTTTACTTTGAACAGAAAACATTAAGCTGTCACAATGGCCAGCACTGCCTAAACCTTTCTCTTCTCTGTGTCCTTATATAACTGGGCAAAGTATAACAATAGAAGTACAGCCTCGGGGCTGACACTAAAGGACAGGCAATGAAATCCCCATTGGATTACAATGCTATTCTGCCTTCTACTTCAAGTCAATTAGTGCATGTATCTTCATGAAGAAGGACTTAACTTGTGCTGAGCAACTGAGGTTATAGCATTTAAAGGAACAGAATAATGCACAATCTTCCTATGAATGTCCAATCTTTCTGCCTGGCCATTTATCTATTTGACTTTTTCTGCTGATTACTGTTGTGACTATTAGTCTTCTACAAAATACAATAAAAAAAGATCAATCCTATATTCTACATTCTACAAATCAGAGTGCTGCCCCATCTACTGTAACAATATTTAATAACCTGCACCAGCACCTACCAAATTGTGAATTACCTCTCTACTACTTTCTAATCTCCAGGATGCTCTCATGCTCGCATCTATTCCATGGACTCCACTGCCTTGATCTATTTGAATAACCATACTAGGTCCACTGATTTCATTATGGTCTGGTAATTCCTTATTCCTCTTAAATTGCTGTGTTGATCACCTCCAAAATGTGTAGAAGCCAAATTATTGCAGACAAATATATGCTGACTATTGCAACTCTCTTCTCATAGGCCTACCCCGCCATAGGCTATACTCTCTTCAGTCTATCATGAATGTTCCTGCCTGACTCATCTACCTTATCAACCACTCAGTGTCTGCCACCGCTCTTTGCCAATCCCTCCACCAATCCCTCCACTGGCTTCCGATTAAACAGCAAATTAAATTCAAAATACTATCAATTAACATACAAAGCCATTTTAAAACTCTGCCCAGCTACATTACCAATTGTGTCTTCAAATATTACCCAAACTGTCCTCTCTGCTCCTCCTAAGACCAACTGCTATCAGGCTCCCTTGTTTCCTCCTCTCATGATCGTCTCCAGGACTTCTACAGAGCCTCTCCCATCCTCTGGATCTTTCTGCCTCAATCTGTCCAGCAATCTCCTACACTGGCCACCTATAGACTCCTTTCACACTGGGGCATTTTTCAGGCGCTTTTGGGCTAAAAATAGCGCCTGTAAAGCGCCCTAAAAATGCCTCCCCTGCAGCCCCACTGAGAGCCAGAGTGCTCCCACACTGGAGCGGTGCGCTTGCAGGACATTAGAAAAAGTCCTGCAAGCAGCATCTTTCAGGTGGTGCCGGAGCGGTATACACCACTCCTCCGCCGCCCCTGCCAATAAATGGGGACCGCTGCCGAAGCGCCTGCAAAGTGATCCAACAGCAGCGCTTTTTGAATGCTTTTAACCCTTTAGACCGGGGTTAAAAGCGGGCTGTTAGTAGCCAAAAAGCGCCACTATAACAGCGGGAAAGCGATGCTAAGATTAGCGACACTTTACTGTTAACGCCCCCTGCCCCAGTGTGAAAGCAGCCTTAAGTGATCCCTGAAAACTTATCTCTTCAGGGAAGCTTATCATGTCTCTAACTAATAACATTTACAGTAGAACTATATTCAAAATTGTTTACTTTTAATTTTGGATAGGGTTATATTAACCCCGGTCAGATTTTATTGCCATATATGTTCCATTAGGGAGATTTCCTTTCACGTCCTGTCCCATAGCCACAATTGGTTGTAAGAGGAAATCCCTGCAAATTAAGAGAATTCCTTTGGGTCACCAGAACTAGTGTCCCCATTGGAAGATTTCCTATCTAATATTTAGAGGTAGGCCTCGTACACACGAGGCAATTCATTTGTTCAAATCGGTCGGACCGATTTGAACAAATCTGTCTCTTTGGATTTTGGTTTGCTCGCGTGTACACACGAGCAAACCAAAATCCCCGCCAGCAGACGGCGCGCTGACGTGTCGGTGACGTGGCGGTGACGTTGACGCCACAACGTCACCGCACCAGGAAGTAAAACACTTCCGCGCATGCGCCGAATCCATTCGGCGGCGGTGCGAGACGACATGTCTGCTGGTAAGTGTACTAACCAGCAGACATGTCGGGCGGACGGGTTCCCACCCGATAGATTTCAAAGCATGCTTTGAAATCTGTCGGGTGGCCAAATCCGTCGGCTCGCCCGTACACACGATCGAATCTGTCTGCTGGGACGGTCTAGCAGACCGTTTCCAGCAGACAGATTTGATCGTGTGTACGCGGCCTAAGAGCCACCTAAGTGATTTGTTAACCAGTCACAGGCCACAATGAAATTAAATAGTTCAGAATTTAGAATTTTTTTATTTTGAATAGCATAATGAAAATTTTCCTCCTGCTGCTGCTGAATGCCATCAAGGGGGAGAGGTGGAGAAGACTGCTTTCAGCGGTTGCAGAAGGAAAATTAAGAGGATTGGTTCCTGTATATGCCGCCACCGCAAACCCCTCCTGTCCAAGTGTAAAACTGTCAGGAACCATGAAACATACGGAGACAGAAAATGCTGTAAAACGCACACCTTTTAATTAAATGGTAGAAATGGTACAACTGATAAACATAGTCAAAACATAGCCTGGGTTCAGTAGCCAAATCCGGTTGTCAGAACAAGCCAGGAAATCAGAAAGCCAGAGATCAGCGTAGTTAGAGGCAGCAGACAGGTTTTGGAACCAGAAGGGATGTCAGCCTGGAACACAGCAGAGAGTATCTAGATAAGTTGACAAAGGTGAAGGCAATTGATTAAATGAACCAGGCAGTTTAAATAGCCAGAAGGGGCTAGCTGTGGGATTGACTGACAAGTAGGAGATGATCAACAGGTGAGCCACTGTGGAACGATGAGTACTGGCAATTAACCGACAGCTGAGCAACCTGAGCACAGAGAAGGAAGGGCTGAGAGCCCAGCCCCGACAAAAACAGAATGTGACAGGGCGGCCATTCGGTCCCCTCTGGAACTTGGGGCGGGGGTTGTCATTGTGACCCCTGATGCTACACCAGTGGTTGGGAGGTGTGGTAGAACATATCTCAACTATGGGCTTTACGGCCCCCAAACCGCAAATGTAAATGAACCCTTACTGTTCTCTAAGGCTGCTTTCACACTGATGCACTGTGGTTTACCCAAGTGTGATGTGCTTTCAGAAAGTGCTTCACACCCACAAACAGTGGGAGCTGGTGCTAAATATTTATTAAGGGGAAGGCAAATAAACTCCTCCTGGTCCGCACCCACCCCACAAACGGCGCCCTCCAATGGTCACGGCACCCCTGATACCCAGCACTGCAGCTTTCATGTTAACCCAGTCTTCTCTAGCTCAGTCTCCTGTCCTGATTGGCTGGGACAAGAATCTAGAAACCAAGTGGAAGGGTTCGGGGCGCAGTGCTCTACGCCCCAAGGACAACCTTTTACAAGCCAATAGAGCCTCGGGCTTGTAAAAAAATGTCAGACTTCATAAAAAGCTATTGGTCCGATGCCCTGCATGCAAACTAGGTGGGTGGCGCCCCTTATGTACCAGCCACCACTGCCGCAAGATATAATAAAGTCTATGGCAAAGTGCAGTTAACCTGCAGAAAAGCCGCAGATGCACTGTGCTACACCTGCGGATCAGTGTGAAAGCATATTTATAATTGTCAACTCTTTTAAAGGTGCTTATAAGCCGATTGCAAAAACACATTGTATGTGCTGTTTAATACACTGACCTTTTTTTCCTCTTCCAGCTTCTGTTGACCTCACTCTCCAGCTTGGATGCTTTTAGAAATCACAGGGTGCCATACAGCCTACCCGACAAGGCCCCTTTTGAACTGATGGTGGCTTAGCCCAGTACAGGTGGGTCAGCTGTACTGCCTTTAGGGGCCCTGCTCTCCAGGCTGCTAGACAGGACCCAAGCGAAGTACACTTGGTATCACTCTGAAGCTGCGTACACACGGCAGAGAACCTCGACGGGCAGAACACATCGTTCCGCCCGTCGAGGTTCTCTGCCGGCCGTCGAAATCGGCGACCCGCCCGTCAGGAATGGCAACCAGCCATTCATCCAGGCGGGCCATTGAGCAAAAAGAGAGCGTGCTCTCTTTTCGCTCGACGGGATTCCCGACGGGCGGGGCGAGCGCTCTGTGTACACACGGCCGAGGTCCTCGCTGGAATGCAGCTTCCAGCGAGGTTCTCGCTGGTTTCCAGCGAGAACCTCGGTCGTGTGTACGCCGCCTGATTCTCTGGGATGGTGGGTCAACAAGCCCAGATCATGATCAACGAGTTGCTGACCTTGTGCAAGCGCTTCCCTAGTTTCAGGAGAATAAAAGGTAAAAGTTCCGTGCTTGGGTGTATAAAGAATAGGTTGCAGCCACCAGTTCCCTAGTTTCAGATCGTGGCTCATATCAGAGTGCTCCAAGGCAGTAGCGGCTGGTGCTCAGTATTTTGGGGGGGTGGCAAACTAAAATCACCCCACCTGGGAAAAGGATGGTGGTGATCAGACCCCCCAGAGCGCGGGAGATGGACGTCAGTGTTCACCGACACCATCCCCGACCACCCGTGGCGATCAGACCCCACAACACCCGTCCCCCGGATTCAGATGCTTGCCTTACCTTATGGAGGCAGGGGGAAGCAAGAGCCAGGGCAGCTTTGACAAATTCTCCCGGAGATGCTGCAGCACACAGAGACATTCTCCTCCCGGCCAAACAGACTAGTCCTAAGACTCCCTGGCCAATCAGGGAATCCTGATTGGCCGGGAGAGAAATGAGGAAGACAATGACGAATATTCGCTATTGTCACACAAGTGGGTGGGCTCACTGCGCCCCGAGTCCACCCTTTTTGAAGCCAATTAGAGCCTCAGGCTCTAATCATGTACTTAAAAAAAAACGATTGGTATCCATGCGTCTTACGCCCTGCATGTAGATTAGGAGACCAGATGCATGGATGGGGGGGGGCAGCGCCCCTGCGCCCTGCATTATGGGCCACTACGGCTCCAAGGGCCACAAGTTGAGCACCCCTGCCTTAGTTAATTTATACTGCAATGTCTCAGTGTAAATATCCAATCCATATCTTATCACATTGCCCTGCTTGCCAATACTACTGTATTTCTTTTCATCCATCATTACATCCTTTCTGAACAGTTCTATCCTGCTCTCACCAGCACTATGTTCGCCTTTGTGCAGCCTTTATCTGGGTGAGTGGTTCTTGTAGTGTCAATAGAAAATCACCAGTTCTTCTAATTATATATGATTTTCTTTTGTACAGAATTAGTATTTGCCAATCTTTTACTCCCTTGTTTATTTTGTCTTTTCCCCAGATTGTAAATTTTTGCAGAATATCATTTATGGTGTTTAAACAAGGAGTAATAAATCATTTTATCTGTAAAACGCTTCCTCGGGTTATGTAAAGTTGACTTACAATGTTTCATCACTCACACCAGTGGCTGACGTGTGTATTCTGGTACACGCATTACAGCTGGTCGCTATATAGAAGCAGTGGAGCGGGCAGATTTACACGCCCTATGAAATGAAGTGTAAAATATGCTAGAAGAGTTTAATTAAAAAATAGTGTATCTCGCTCTCCAGTGCGTCACTGCAGATGGCAGAGGAGAATTATTTGTTTGTCTAAATCCTGGAGGAAGCTTCAAAGAGCTTTAGTAAACTTTAATCTGAGCTCATTAATATTTCCTTGCTTTGAGAAGACACCAGTTTTTTCTGGATGGAGGAAACATATCACGACAATGGGTCCGATAATATTAAGTGAAATGGTCTCTTTTTAACCAGTTTAACCACTTAACCCCCGGAACATTATGCAGATTAAGAACCTTCCCCATTTTTGCGACCTGGCAATGTGTTGCTTTAACTGACAATTGCGCGGTCTTGCGACATGGCTCCCAAACAAAATTGGCGTCCTTTTTCCCCACAAATAGAGCTTTCTTTTGGTGGTATTTGATCACCTCTGCGGTTTTTATTTTTTGCGCTATAAACAAAAATAGAGCGACAATTTTGAAAAAAAATCAATATTTTTTACTATAACAAATATCCCCAAAAAAGATCTAAAAATATATTTTTCCCCTCAGTTTAGGCCGATACGTATTCTTTTACCTATTTTTGGTACAAAAAAATCGCAATAAGCGTTTATCGATTGGTTTGCGCAAAATTTATAGCGTTTACAAAATAGGAGATTGTGTATGGCATTTTTATTTAAAAAAAATGTTTTACTCCTAATGGCAGCAATCAGCGATTTTTTTCGTGACTGCAACATTATGGCAGACACAGCGGACACTTTTGACACATTTTTTGGATCATTGTCATTTTCACAGCGAAAAGTGCTATCAAATGCACTGATTACTGTGAAAATGACAATGCAGTAAAGGAGTTTACCACTAAGGGGTGCTGTAGGGGTTAAGTGTGACCTCATGTGTGCTTCTAACTGTAGGGGGGGCGGGGCTGGACGTGTGACGTCAGTGATCGTTGTTCCTTATATCAGGGAACAGACGATCACTGACATTGCCACAGTGAAGAATGGGGAAGGTGTGTTTACACACACCTCTCCCCGTTGTTTAGTTCCTGTGAGCAATTTGGGGATCACTAGCGGTGATCGTGTCCGCGGGTCCCACCTGCGCGGTCACGAAGCTCTTAAAGGGGTCACAGGCTCTTAAAGGGGACGTATATATATGTCCCTGTGTCCAGCCGTGCCTTTCTGCTGACGTATATCGACGTGCGGCGGTCCTTAAAGAGGGGGCTCACCCTAAATATACACTTTTCCAGGTGATCCAGCATACTGGCGTCAGCGCCAGTATGCTGTTTTTTTTTTTTTTTAAATGCTCCACTTACTGTATTATCTTCAATTTTGATTTATCTCCCCAGCGGGGGATGGCGCGTGTATAGCCGTCACTAGTACCGAAACTACCCGATTTAGGACTTGGGTATTTCCGGCCCAATACGGGCCTGCGCACAGACCTAGAAGCTGACTGCGCAGGCGCCGTATTTCTCCGAGTCCTATTTCGACTTTTTTCGGAGGGCGTGACGCGCCATAGCCGTAGGACTCAGAGAAATACGGCGCCTGCGCAGTCAGCTCTTAGGTCTGTGTGCAGGCGCCGTATTGCGCCGGAAATACCCGAGTCCTAAATCGGCTATTTTCGGAACCAGTGACAGGCTATACAGGCGCCATCCATCCACCGCGGGGGAGCTAAATCAAAATGAAAGATAATACAGTAAGTGGGGCATTTAAAAAAAAAAAAAACAGCATACTGGCGCTGACGCCAGTATGCTGGATCACCTGGAAAAGTGTATATTTAGGGTGAACCTCCGAGCCTTTAAGTAGTTAAGAAACAGTCTAGGTATAACCTGTAGATGATTCCTTAGGTTAAAATCCTCAGATTTTTAAAATGAAATTCAGGGACATCATTTTTATTTTTATTGGCAAATGGTAAATGGTATATATTCATATATGGAATTGTATGGAAATATATAGAATTGTATGATATTCTCACATTTCTTCCATAAATAAATAAAAGATTTAAAAAAAGGATACTTTCTAGAATTTTTTGATATATGACTACCAAATGTTATGAAGATAAGATAGAGGAAAAAAACAGAGTGAAGAGTTCAGGAGCATGCCCAGCAATGCAGCCTTACCAGTGCCCAGCAATGCAGCCTTACTAGTGCCCAGGAATGCAGCCTTACCTGTGCCTAGGAATGCAGCCTCACCTGTGCCCAGGAATGCAGCCTCACCTGTGCAGGGGATCGGAGAGGAAGAGGAGAGGTTGCTCAGAGCATTACACATGCTGGCGTTGCCCACTGTGGCAGCTTTAATTTGAATCGCCAGGCACCCACTGTCACACAAGTCCTGCCCCCGGATCGGCTCCCACCTATGATAGACAGCACATGTCCAGGCATTGGACACATTTGCTGTCTGTCAAAGGAGGCAAACCAGGAATCGGGACTTTGTGACGGCAGGCACCCAGCGATTGCAATTAAAGCTGACACCCAGGGCGGACCGCCCCCCCCTTTCTCAGCACCCACCCTTAGCAATCCGGGGACAGACGGGCTTCGAGGACAGTGTCCTCCATCCGGGGACTGTCTCCGGAAACTGGGGATGTCTGGTCACCATACCTTAGATGTGCACGCTGGGTGTGCCAGGTGTGCATGGGCACACCCTTATCTTTCAGTGCAGTGACGATTTTCCCTGTTTCCTAGCGCCACGTCTCCGCCCTGCAGTGCTGCCAGCTTCCCTCCTCTCCCATCGGCAGCTGCTGCCGGGGATGTTTCAGGATGGAGAGTGGGCATAGCTCCCAATTGTCCCTGATTTTGAGGGACTGTCCCTGATTTGGAGCAATGTCCCTATGTGCCCTTTTTCTCCTAATTTGTCCCTCATTTTCATCTGATCTATATAGTTATATATAAAATTCATTACTTATCTATCCAAAAGTGCTAAACCTTTCATCCAGTTTCTAAATTGTTGCATTTGTAAATTTCAAAAGCCAGTGTACAGGAATAATGAATGAAAGAAACAATAGAGGGCGCCACTGGGACTAAATAAGGAAATGTTCACTAGTAGTGACTATGTGATTAATTATATACCAAAAGTATTAGAGCAATGGAAAAACAATAATAAAGATTTAACAATAATTGATAAGTGATAATGATGTCGTCCACCTAGAATCCCAAACACAGAAATACAACAAATTGTAATAGTGGGATGTCAGAAAAATATTCTTATGAATAAAATTATATATTGGAAAAAGTCCGTGTGCAATTATAGCAGGATTGTGATGTGCTGGTTCTGGGATGTGCAAAAAGCCTTCACCAATTGAATAAGTCGTGTTCCACCTCAGGTGCTGGGGAAGTGCTAGATGCTTACCAGATGATTAGACCTCTCTTTTAAAAGTAGGTCTGATGGGCAGGTCAGGATAAGTGCCTGAACACTAGGGGCATGCTGGACCAAGCAGTTCCACAATGCTAGCAGGTACGCTCATAGATGCATGGAAATATGAATGAAGAAAATCATGGTGCAATAACGTTTTATTAAAATCAAAATAAAAATACACACACAGCCGAATGGCCTCCTACCCCAGCTGGTGCCTGCCTGGCACTGGGAATATAGCGTGTCACAGCTTGTATCTCCAATGGACCACCGAAAATTTGTAGGTAGCAGACAGGTCCGGGCTTGGTGGGTTCAGGTAGGCTCAGACGGAGGGCTTGTAAGCCATGCTGGATGCCAGAGTAGAAGCCGCCGACATATGTTTCGCACGTTGTGCGTCTTCAGGGCACTTATCCTGACCTGCCCATCAGACCTACTTTTAAAAGAGAGGTCTAATCATCTGGTAAGCATCTAGCACTTCCCCAGCACCTGAGGTGGAACACGACTTATTCAATTGGTGAAGGCTTTTTGCACATCCCAGAACCAGCACATCACAATCCTGCTATAATTGCACACGGACTTTTTCCAATATATAATTTTATTCATAAGAATATTTTTCTGACATCCCACTATTACAATTTGTTGTATTTCTGTGTTTGGGATTCTAGGTGGACGACATCATTATCACTTATCAATTATTGTTAAATCTTTATTATTGTTTTTCCATTGCTCTAATACTTTTGGTATATAATTAATCACATAGTCACTACTAGTGAACATTTCCTTATTTAGTCCCAGTGGCGCCCTCTATTGTTTCTTTCATTCATCATTTTTTATAGTCACATACTATATCACTGAGGAGCAGCACAATATTGTATCTTTATCTCCACAATAGTGGAGATCACGAACTATTTGGTTGTGGCGCGGAATACACACATTTTTTCCTTTGCAGTGTACAGGAATAGTAGCTGTAAAAAAAAAGCACTCGTGGGTTGAACTAATCCTCTTTTTTTTTGTATAATTCTTCTTTAAGCGGGCGTGACAGGGGGGTGCGTCCTATGCCTACATACATTTGCTAATAGGTGTCCCTCATTCCCATCTCAGAAAGTTGTGAGGTATGGAAGGGGCTGGTAAATATCTAATTTACCAAACACTTCTTTTTCTGAAACGAACACAGTGAGTGATCTGTACCGGTCGTGCCTGTGTTCATTCTTAACTAAACATTGTAAAGTATGTTTACTATGCTTCAGTTTGTGAATGAAAAGGAAGCCGCTTAGCACAGAGCACTTTCCATTAGTTCACTGCCCACTGCAGCTGAGGCTGCAGAGAAAGGGACTGGGGAAGGTCTGTCCTCAATCCCCTTTTCAGTCTTAAAAGTGAGACATAAGGGGTCTGTTTAGACCCTTGATATTTAATCAAGCCAGCTAAAGGGGTCCCTAAAAAAGTTGTAAAAAAAATAATATTGTAAAAAAAAACAAATAAAAATTAAATACTAAAAATAAAAAATTACCGACACCAGTCTCTGTTGTATTGACACTGTCCACTGCTTTGCTGATATACACGCATGTGTGTTTGTGGTCTTGGGGGGCATTGGGACCTCTCTGCACCTTGCAAGTTCCATTGTCCACACTCCTGCCATTGCGATTTTTTTCACATGCTCCATGCACACTTGCAAGAACTTTATACGGTATCTCTCCAATGAGGATAATAATGCATGTTGAATACTGCATGTACTTTTTTGGATATATACGAAAAGAGGGATAGTGGGGCAATGGAATAGTTGCTGAGGCTAAACCCAAGGCTATCCACACAGTTGAGTGAGGGGACTACCGTATATCGGTACTGATAAGACAATATAAACAAATTATGTAAAAAATATTTTTTTTATTGATAAAAATAGCAAAACAAATAGTTATACATCTCAATGATTGGTCAAAGTCGACTAGTTTCGCGGACATTCACTGCTTCATCAGGAAAGACCAATCCTATGAGTGAATTGATAAAACACAGGGCTGGGCTGTCCGGAAAGCGTGGATCTTGCCATCTGTGGCCCCTGAGTCTGAGCAGTGACGGGTTAAGTCTTCTGATGACAGCGCATTGGGGATCCTTACGGGTGTAGGTGCAGTTTTATACTTTACCCCTGTCCATGCATTACCGTGCGAATTGTCACTGTGTGGTTACCCCCCCCCCCCCCCCCCCGGATGACACAATACTGGTTTTCACCAGTACTATTGGAATTTAATACTGCTCCAGCCCCGATCCCTTATTTGCTCTGCACTTTTGATCCTACCCATCTGCTTGTATACATCAGGAATTTCATCTTTTACCTTGGATTATTTTTTATTGTCCACAAACTTAATTGCCGTGAGACCCACGACCTTCCCCCAAAATAACTATTTGTTTTGCTATTTTTATTAATAAAAAAATATTTTTTTACATAATTTGTTTATATTGTCTTATCAGTACCGATATAGTCCCCTCACTCAACTGTGTGGGTAGCCTTGGGTTTAGCCTCAGCAACTATTCCATTGCCCCCACTCTCCCTCTTTTCGCAATTAACTGGGATGATGGTACGGTTTTATCCTTCATTACTTACTTTTCATATGAGGCTATACTCCCATTTTGTCCATTTTTGGATATATACTTAGAACTCTAATTATCTTTGTGTAGCTTAGCCCTGAAATTACAATTTACAAGGAGCTTCAACTGAACAGATGTGCCTACTTCCCCTACATTCACACCTATGTGCTTTTTTGTGCATTTAAAATTTTGCAGAAACACACTACAGTCCATTTTTTCTATGTTACACATTTACATCTATACGTTTTTCAGCCGGAGCATTTTTGGAAAGGATAGTGGACTTTTTTACTCGCGGCAGATTGCGTTTTGTGTATAATAGATTTGAATGGAGTCGCATCATAAGCACAAGTGCTGCGATTTTGATGGCGTTTGTGTGCTTTTATTTCAAGTTTAACCACTTGCCGACCGCTGCATGTTGATATACGTCGGCAGAATGGCAGCGGTAGGCAAATGGACCTACCTGTTTATAGGGCAAAAAATAAAAACCGCAGAGGTGATCAAATACCACCAAAAGAAAGCGCTATTTGTGGGAAAAAAAGGACGTAAATTTTGTTTGGGTGGAACGTCGCACGACCGTGCAATTTTCAGTTAAAGCGACACAGTGCAGAATCGCAAAAAATGGCCCGGTCATTGGGCAGCCAAATCCTCCGGGCCTGAAGTGGTTAAAAACACTGTATATAGCTTGTTGCTAAGGAGCTGGCTGGGAAGCTGGCCGCCATGTCCTTAACAACTGATAAGTCATCAGATGCTTGCTGACAGCGGAATGTAAAAAAATAATAATTGCCGGCTAAAAAATTCGAGAACAAATGGGCGTGGGATCCCCCCCAAATCCATAGCAGGCCCTTCAGGTTTGCTATGGATTTAGAGGGGACCCCCATGCTTAAAATAAAAAAAAAATGGCATGGGCCCAACCCCCAATTCCTTACCAGACCCTTATCCGAGCATGCAGGTCAGGAAAGGGAGGGGACGAACGAGCCCCGCTTACAGCTGATGACTCATCAGTTGTTAACCACTTCCTGCCGGCCTGACGACTTTCTACGGCCGCAGTGTGGATCCCAATTGCTGGGAGGCCGTCTATATACGGCCTCTGACCTCCAGCCACTGGAGGGCGCGCAAGCCACATCACTGAGATGCCGATGCGTGTGCCTGTCGGCCGCGATGTCCGCCGGGCACCCACGATCGGCGGTTACACAGACAAGGATGTGGATCTGTGTGTTTGTAAACACACAGATCCACATCCTGTCAGGGAGAAAGGAGACCGATGCTGTGTCCCTTGTACATAGGGACACAGATCGGTCACTTCCCCCAGTCAGTCCCCTCCCCCTACAGTTAGAACACTCACTAGGCTACACATTTAACCCCTTCCTCGCCCCCTAGTGTTAACCCCTTCCCTGCCAGTCACATTTATACAGTAATTAGTGCATATTTATAGCACTGATCGCTGTATAAATGTGAATGGTGCCAAAAATGTGTCAAAAGTGTCTGATGTGTCCGCCATAATGTCGCAGTCCCAATAAAAATTGCAGATCGACGCCATTACTAGTAAAAAAAAAAAAAAAATTCTGTCCCCTATTTTGTAGGCGCTATAACTTTTGCGCAAACCAGTCGCTTATTGCGATTTTTTTTTTTTTTACCAAAGATATGTAGAAGAATACGTATTGGCCTAAACTGAGAAAAAAAAAAAAAAATTTTGAAAAAAAATGGGATATTTATTATAGCAACAAGTAAAAATCGCTCCTTTTTTGTTTATAGCGCAAAAAATAAAAACTGCAGAGGTGATCAAATACCACCAAAAAAAAGCTCTATTTGTGAGAAAAAAAGGACGCCAATTTTGTTTGGGAGCCACGTCGCACCACCGCGCAATTGTCAGTTAAAGCGACGCAGTGCCGAATCACAAAAACTGGCCAGGTCCTTTACCTGCATAAAGGTCCGGGTCTTAAATGGTTAATGCACAGAATGCATTTGGGTAAAAAAAATTGACTTTAGAACCAGTGCAAGAAGGTTTTTTTATTTCATCTAATGAAATTACCTCGAATTAAACTACTTTGGCAAAGTATGAGATGAGTCACCATGCCATTAATATCCATAACTTCCACTTCATATGGGTGTTTTAAGTTCTATTGTATAAAACAATCCGCTTGTTGCACAAACAGATGGTCCACACTAGTCGCCCATATGCTCATTGTTATATCACATTATAGGTAGGCATTCATCTGCATAAACTTCTTCCTCTTAACCAATGTAATCAAATAACGTTTTAGGCCCTATAAAGTGTTCTTTATATTCATTATCTTCATCTGGTGCCACGTCAGTTGGGATTAAATGAACGACTGAAGTATACCTGATGTAGAATCATAGGCATAATAATTTATGACGTACAGTGGAACCTCGGATTGCGAGTAACGCAGGTAACGAGCGTTTCGCAATATGAGCATTGTATTTTTACAAATCCTGACTTGGTTTGCAAGTGTTGTACCGCAAAACGTACACAAAGCTGTGTACAGTACCGCGTTTGGCCTGAGGTTGGGGGGGGAGCGCTGGAGCCATTCGGAAATGCTCGGAAAGACTTGGAAATACCCTGTCCCCTAGCCTTCCAAGGTCAGCCGAGTTGTCCTCTTTCCTTTCTGTGTGTTTCCGAAGCTCTCTGGCACCCCCCTCACCTCTGGCCACATGCGGAATTGCATGCCATTGAAGTCAATGCGGAACAAATTATTTTCATTTACATTGACTTCAATGGGGAAACTCGCTTTGATATGCGAGTACTTTGGATTACGAGCATTCTCCTGAAATGGATTATGTTCATAATCCGAGGTTCCACTGTATATGATACAATCTGTCGGTAGCATTAACACAGCAAATTAAAGAAAACAATTTTTTGAGCAGTTTCCCCCCCAACCCCAAAAATATTTTTAATACCTATTAATACTTCTGATTGATTCTCCAATTTACAAAAAAATATACAGTAAGCCCCTGGATTGAGAGTAAATTGGTTTGAGAGCGTTTTGCAAGACAAGTACATTTTTTTATAAATTTTGACTTGATATACAAGCAATGTCTCGTATATACAAGTAGTGTCTTTTCTCAATTGGGTATAAAAGAGAAGAGGCGCCTCTAAGTGTAGCAATATGGTTACATTTAATGAATGTAAAACATTTAGCAACTCACATGGTTGAAGATTACAACAGGCACATCTAGGTATACAGGCATCCGGGTTAAAGCTGTCCACATAGACCGTCCTCTGAACCACCATTAACATCATTCCTTCCATGCTGTGTTCCACGAGCGCTTCAAGCCATTCATTTCAATTGGCAGGAGCGGTGTATACACCGCTCCAAAGATGTGCATCGCCTCAGTGTGAAAGCACTGCAGGGGAACCGTTTTTCCGGAGCTATATTTAGCCCAAAAGCGCCTGAAAAACGCCTCAGTGTGAAAGGGGTCTTACATGAACATGTAGTTAAAGCGGAGGTTCACCCTAAATATAAGCCCTCCCATGTGATCCAGCATACTGGCGTCAGCGCCAGTATGCTGTTTTTTTTTTTTTAAATCCATGTACTTACTGTATTATGCAGAATTTTTTTTTTTTTACCCCGCGGTGGACGGCGCCAGTATAGCGCGTCACATCTTACGAAAGTACCCGAAAAGGACTCGGGTAATCTCGGCGAAAATGCGGCGCCTGCGCACAGACCTAGGAGCTGACTGCGCAGGCGCCGTATTTCTCCGAGTCCTACGGCTATGGCGCGTCACGCCCTCCGAAAAAGGCCGAAATAGGACTCGGAGAAATACGGCGCCTGCGCAGTCAGCTCCTAGGTCTGTGCGCAGGCGCTGCATTTTCACCGCGATTACCCGAGTCCTTTTCGGGTACTTTCGTAAGATGTGACGCGCTATACTGGCGCCGTCCACCGCGGGGTAAAAAAAATAAAATTCTGCATAAGACAGTAAGTACATGGATTAAAAAAAAAAAAAAAAGCATACTGCCGCTGACGCCAGTATGCTGGATCACATGGGAGGGCTTATATTTAGGGTGAACCTCCGCTTTAACTGCTCGCCGCCGCCCCCTCCGCCCCCTCCGCTTTAACTGCTCGCCGCCCGCCCACCGTCGGCTCTCATTCTGGGAGGATGTCATATGATGTTGCCCCAGAACGGCCCCTTTCACGCGCCCATGGGGGCACGTATCGCGGTGGCCACTCCATAATAGCTCTTTAACCATGTGACCGGCTGTGTCCAATCACAGCCGGTCATATGTAAACATGGAAATGTCGGTAATCGGCTCTCATCACTTCACAATGACAGAGTGTGTGGCGAGGAGAGCCAATGAGCAAAATTTCATGGAGACATATAATCAGGGCACTGATCATCAATGCCCTGATTACAACAAAGTGCCAGCAATCAGTGCCCATTAATGCCCACCAGTGCTAGCAATTAGTGCCCACCAGTGCCATCAATCAGTGTCCATTAGTTATGCCAATCAGTGCTGGCTATCAGTGCCATCTATCAGTGCTGCCTATCAATGCCCATCAGTGCCATCTATCAGTGCCGCCCGTCAGTGCCCATAAGTGCGACATATTAGTACCTCCTCATCAGCGCACATCACTGAAGGAGAAAAATTACTTTCTCTTATCGTCCATGGACGGACACAGCTCCTTAAATTTTGACAAGTGGGTTATGTTCCTGTTCACAGGAAGGCTGTGAACAGGAACATAACCCACTTGTCAAGATTTAAGGAGCTGTGTCCGTCCATGGACATCAAAGAAAATGATTTTAGGGTGAGTACAAAAAATCCTATTATTTCCAATCCTTACCCCAGTTCACCTCCATGCACACTGTGTATTAAAGGGGTTGTAAAGGTTTGTTTTTTATTTTCTAAATAGATTCCTTTAAGCTAGTGCATTGTTGGTTCACTTATCCTTTCCTTCGATTTCCCTTTGAAATGTTTTTTTTCTTTGTTTTCTGTGTCTGAATTTTTCACTTCCTGTTCCTCCTCAGTAAGCTGTTCTGGCTGACTAACCCCCAGCCAGAACGGCTCGGATGATGGGGGCAAGCTTACTGAGGAGAAACAGGAAATGATAAATTCAGACAAAGAAAAAAAACATTTAGAAAAGAAATTGAAGGGAAAGGTAAGCGAGCCAACAATGTACTAGCCTAATGGAACCTATTTAGAAAATAAAAAATGAAACTTTACAACCCCTTCAAGAATCCCCAGTGAAGTCAGTCTCAATATTCATTGGCTGCAAGCTATACAGGCAGCTGCTGACTATTCTCCACGTACCTCTGCTGGCTGCCTCTATCCACAATAAGCCAAAAATGTCATTTACTGTCTCATTCGCAGGTTGTTCAGCAGTGATGGCATTATAAGTATCACTTTGTACCAATCGGTTCAGAGATGTTTAACTTTGCTAAATTCAACTTTTAAAGAGTCGTAAAGTGATCAGAGCTTAGGCACATCCATCTTTTATGAGGAACATGCTATTCCAAGTTATCACAGGACTTATCCCTCCCCAGGGGGCTCAGCAGTCATATAAGCTCACTGTCCCTCTGGCTATGCAAGGGATTAAGATCAGTGAGAAGAGAAAGTATTAGGGAACAAAGATGCAAAATCGGCTACTGTAAAGTGAATTTATAATCAGGTCACTCAAAATTGTAGAGCCACTGTACAGAAGGTACCATAGAGTTCCTTCCATTGCCTTCATGGCCCCCAACGTGCTGCTTGAGATGCATCAAAATCTTATGCAAATACTTCTTTTCTGAAAGTCAGTATTTGCATTGGGCCATGCATGTCTTTCGCCTCCCCATATTATAGGGTAGTTTGCTTAGGCTCCATTGGTGAGAGGCAACTGGAAGTGTTCAATAATTCAATTCAAAAAGTGAAACTCATAAACTATATACTGTAGATTCATTACATACACAGTGATATATTTCAAGCATTTCTTTCTTTTAATTTTTGATGATTATGGCTTACAGCTAGTGAAAACCCCAAATTCTGTATCTCAGAAAATGTGAATATTACATAAGACCGATAAAAAAAAGAAGTTTAACGGCTTCCGGACCAGCCGCGGCCGGTTGGAAAAGACTCAGAAACCCTCGGAAAGGCTCAGGAACCAACTATTTCAGAGTGTTTCAGAGTATTTCCCCTGGTTTTACTGCATCCCCTCCAGTGTGTTTCGAGTTTCTCACTACCAAAACACACCCTTGCCTGTCCTAGGATCCAGTGATGTGGCCACCCGAACCCTCAATTCTCTCCCTCAATTCTTTCAACTGTGGGCACCTGGATGTAACAGCTTGCGGTTTTTTCTGCCGGGTGTGCACTGCACATACGCGAGTTGCTGTGGGCCTTCTGAATGGTCGGGCAATCTTCTGGGACACATGACATGTTGCAGGGAGGGAGGGGAAGAGGAGAACTAGATGATCCGAGTAGAAGTGGGAGCAGGTACCTGTTAAAACTAAGTACCCCCCCCCAAAAAAAATGACATGCCAAATGTGGCATAGGAGGGGAGGAAGAGTGCTTAATGCGGAACTTCCCATTTTGGGTGGAGTTCCACTTTAAGTTCATTTTAATGGCAAAGAGAGACTTTGCATTTGCAAATTATCTGATCACTCTACATAACATTCTGGAATATTTGCAAATTGCCATTATAAAAACAGAGGCAGCAGACTTTGTTAAAATTTATATTTGCGTCATTCTCAAAACTTTTGGCCAGAGTTGTATTTTTCGTTTTTTGAGTTAACAGATAACGCTTTTGGCTGCTTTTCAGGTGCCCCTGGTTTTCTCTGCTCGGTACATATTTTCCATTACAGATATGAAAGCTCTGCTAGCATTGGTGTGCCCTTTACCATCAACTTGAGAACATGAACTTTACAAAATAAATTGAATTGATCCTCAGTACAGGTGTGGGAACTTTTAAAAAGCTGAATCAGTTGAGGTTTAGCCAGACTTTAAGCATTAATCACCTCTGAAATTTGGCATTTCGGAGCCAGAAATCCCACTGAAGTCAATGGGGGTGATTTACTTACAGCAATTACGCTGTTCACTTTGCTAGGGAAGCTGCTCAGTGCAGTGGAATTTCCCCAGAACTTGAACTTGAATGTGAATTATTTTCATTTTGCAATCAATACTTATTGTATGTATGGAAAATAAACACATGATTGGATGATGGAAGTCAACAGCGCTTCATGTCATTCACTAAGGCCCCTTTCACATTGAGGAGTTTTTCAGGCGGTACAGCGCTAAAAATAGCGCTGCTATACCACCTGAAAAACTCCTGCCAAGCGACCCGAGGGCTTTCACACTGAGGAGATGCGCTGGCGGGAGAGAAAAAAATGTCCTGTCAGCAGCATCTTTGGAGCGGTGAGAGGAGCGGCGTGTATACCGCTCCTTTACATTGAAATCAATGGGAAACCGTGGCAATACCGTCCGCAATGCGCCTCTATAGAAGCACATTGCGGGCGGTATTAACCCTTTCACGGCTGCTAGTGAGGGTTAATACCACACCGCTAGCGGCCGCAACTCGCGGCACATCCGACGGTATAGCGCCGCTATTTTTAGCGGCGATATACCGCCAGAGCGGCTCCCGCCCCAGTGAGAATGGGGCCTTGGTTCTGGGGAAAAATTCACTTGCAAAGCGAGACTTCCCTTGCACAGTGAATAGTCTTTTTATTCAACTCAATGAGCCTGAATAATGCTCAGAGTAGCAAATTCTACTGAACTGTAGTGTTGAGCAGAATATGCCATATTCGATTTCGCGATATATCTCGAATATATAGTCGAATATTCGAGATATATTCGTTAAATGCGAATATTCGCGATATTTTTTGGAAATGAAATGATTGCGAAATTTCGCTATTGCGAATTGCGAATGCGAATGAAATTTCGAGAAATGCGGAAGGAGCACTCTGATTGGCTCAGAATATTCGTGATATTTTATAATACAAAATAATTGCGAAATTTCGAGAAATGCGGAATGGAGCACTCTGATTGGCTCAGAATATTCGTGATATATTACAATACAAAATAATTGCGAATATTCGGCAAATGCGGAAGGAGCACTCTGATTGGCTCAGAATATTCGTGATATTTTATAATACAAAATAATTGCGAAATTTCGAGAAATGCGGAATGGAGCAATCTGATTGGCTCAGAATATTCGTGATATATTACAATACAAAATAATTGCGAATATTCGGCAAATGCGGAAGGAGCACTCTGATTGGCTCAGAATATTCGTGATATATTACAATACAAAATAATTGCGAATATTCAGCAAATGCGGAAGGAGCACTCTGATTGGCTCAGAATATTCGTGATATATTACAATACAAAATAATTGCGAATATTCGACAAATGCGGAAGGAGCACTCTGATTGGCTCAGAATATTCGTGATATATTACAATACAAAATAATTGCGAATATTCAGCAAATGCGGAAGGAGCACTCTGATTGGCTCAGAATATTCGTGATATATTACAATACAAAATAATTGCGAATATTCGACAAATGCGGAAGGAGCACTCTGATTGGCTCAGAATATTCGTGATATTTTATCGTAATTTCGCAAAAATGCGAATGAGAAATTGATTGCGGAATTTCGACAGTAACACTCTGAAATCGAATATATGTGTTATTTTAGCTAAAAACAATATTGCGAATTTCTCGAAAATAATCGCGCGATATCGCTATTGCCGAATAATCGCATTGCGATTTTTCGGCAATATAAAATGATCGCTGCAGCTACTCGGCCCAAGGTCTCTAATCATACCAGCAATGCTTTTAGACGTCGATGGGGATCTCTAGGATGTGATCTGTTCTAAAAAAAATTGAAAAAATACGAATATTCGAAATAGCGAATATTCACCGCAAAATTCGGTATATATCGCAAATACTCGAATATGCCATATTCGAGCCGAATATTCGCAATACGAATATTCGTGAGCAACACTACTGAATTGTTCATAATGGTTTGGGAAGCTCCAGGCATTCCTGAATGTTAAGATGGTAGGGTCAAAAATAGCCTGAGCCATTCCTTTAACCAATTGCCGACCACGTAAAAAACATGTATCGTGGCTCTATTGCGCAATATCACGTTCCTGTACATAATTTCATGCAATAGCCTCTGGGGGGGCTGGAGACCTGATCGTGCGCTGCCGGTAAAGAGGGGGAGCCAATCAGCGGGTCTAATGGACCCAATGTCCGCCTGCCACCTACGATCGCTCCCGAGAGAGGTAGAACAGCGGTCTGCCTATGTAAACAAGGCAGATCACCATTCTGACAGTGGAGAAGATGGAAATATGGGGCCAGATCCACAAAACGTTTACAGCGGCGTATCTCCAGATACGCCACAGTAATTTCAAATCTGCGCTGGTGTATCCTTACGCCGATTCTCAAAGGCAGATACGTCTAAAAAATAGGCTTACTCCGCCGACGTAACTTGCCTACGCCAGCGTATAATTGTGTGCAATTATACGCTGGCCGTTAGGGGCGCTTCCGTCGTTTTACGCGTCGAATATGCAAATGAGCTAGATACGACGATTCAGGAACGTACTTGCGGCCGGCGTATTCTTTTTTACGTCGTTTGGGTATGTCCGGCGTAAAGTTACCCCTGCTATATAGAGGCGTACGCAATGTTAAGTATGGACGTCGGGACAGCGTTGAATTTTTCACGTTTTACGTCGTTTGCGTAACTCGTCCGTGAATGGGGCTGGGCGTAAATTACGTTCACATCGAAACCAATGAGTCTCAGCGGCATAATTTGGAGCATGCGCACTGGGATACGTGGGGTCACAATTTATTAATTAATTTAAATAAAACACTCCCACATCAAACACATTTAAATTAGGTGGGCTTACGCCGGCCCATTTACGCTACGCCGCCGTAACTTAGGACGCAAGTGCTTTGTGAATACGGCACTTGCCTCCCTAAGTTGCAGCGGCGTAGCGTAAAGAAGATACGCTACGCCCGCACAAAGATACGCCGATCTTTGTGGATCTGGCCCATTGTGTTTCTGCTAAGCAGGAACACAGATCTCTATCTTCCCCAGTCAGAGCATCCCCCACTCAGTTAGCAAGCACTCCCAGGGAACACATTTAACCCTTTCATTGCCCCTGATGTTAACCCCTTCCCTGCCAGTGTCATTAGTACAGTAACAGTGCATTTTTTTTAGCACTGATCACTATATTAGTGTCACTGGTCCCCAAAAAGTGTCACTTAGTGTCAGATTTGTCGCAGTCCCGTTAAAAATCGCTGATCGCCGCCATTACTAAAATTTCATAAATCTATCCCCTAATTTGTAGACTAATAACTTTTGTGCAAACCAATCAATATATACTTATTGGGATTTTATTCACCAAACATATGTAGCGGAATACACATTGGCCAAAACTGTGGAAGGAATTCGATTTTTTAAAACATTTTTATTGGAAAGTAAAAAATATTGTTTTTTTTTAATTGTCTCTCTTTTGTTGTTTATAGCGCAAAACATTAAAACCGAAGAGGTGAGCAAATGACACCCAAAGAAAGCTCTATTTTGGATACAACGTCGCACAATCGTGCAATTGTCTGTTAAAGTAATGCATTGCCGTATCGCAAAAAAATGGCTTGGTCATGAACGGGGGTAAATCTTCCAGAGCTGAAGTGGTTACAAAATTCAACCAGGAATATTAAGATAAAAAGGCGGGCTCTGGAGTCACTAACAGTCAAGTTATGGGTGCCCAGGCAACAGCAGTAGAAGATACAGTATATCTTTATGTACACTAGGAGCTCCTGGCAGCTCCTAAACATTTGTTTGGGAGCAAGTGGCGCCTTTTGCCCAAGCTCCTAATCTCAAATCTAGGAGAGGAGGTGGAGCCTAGCCACTGCTCTGTGCCTGAATGGACATAAAATCTGTGACTCAACTCGGGTGCCCCCATAGCAAGTTGCTTGCTGTGGGGGCACTCGACAAGAGGGAGGGGCCAGGAGTGCTGGCAAGGGACCCGAGAAGAGGAGGATCTGGGCTGGGTGTGCAAAAACCAACCGCACATAGAAGGTAAGTATGACATGTTTATTATTTTTAAATGAAAAAAACAAGACTTTAAGGCCCCTTTCACACGATCGGCCCGTTTGGATTCATCTGTCCGTTTTTCAGGTTAATCTGATCGGGCCACCCATTGACTACTATGGGCAGGCGGATATTAGCGGAGATGTATCCGGTGACACCTACCTGCCATCCGATCTGTCAAAACAGACAGATGGTGATACGTTCAGATGGTGGAGCGGATCGGATCGAATGAAAATGGACAGGCTGCCGTTTTCATCTGATTTGCCCTATAGCGGGGCTCTGACAGGTCTGTCCCTGCACAGTGAGCGGGGACGGACCTGTCATCCACCTGATCAGCGGGGATCAACGGAGTGATCCCCCGCTGAGCTAGCGGAGTCCGTCCAATGGATACGCCCTGTGTGAAAGGGGCCAAAGAGCTGACGCGTTTAGGTGAGGTTAAACCTCCCTCTCTTGAATGCAGATGAATCGCGTGCAGGATAAGAAGGTTTTGACCGCCGGCCGCAGGAAAACACAAATCGCAGTAAAAATGATTTTGGATTTTCCTGCGCCCCGCGGTCAAGGTAGGTCTGTACATGTAGCCTTATGGCCCGTACACACGATCAGAATATCGTACGACGGAAGTAAAATGAAATAGGTTATTAAAGTCACGAAAATTCTCGTACGACAGAAAAAAAAAAATCGGAAGTGATGTCATGTGTTGTAATGTATTTGTATTGTATTTTCGGACGACAACTGTACTGACTAAACGAAAATCGTACGATCTGACATCGTACGAGGAAAATTTTCGCGCTTGTCCGATCGAATAATATCGGATGAACGGTCGTGATCGGCTTTCGAAAGTAGTGTACACACGATCCGAAAATCGTACGATCCATCATCGGACGATCGTTTTCGTCCGATATTCGGATCGTGTGTATGGGCCATTAGGCAGAAACAGCCCAAGATCCCAAACTTATTTTTGGTAATCTGAGATGCCATAACGGACACTGTTTGGCGTCGGCTCAGGACATCTGAACCAATGAAAGTCCATTGAACTAAATCAGCATCCAACTTCAAAGGACAGGTCATCCGACCCCCTGCTCCTGCCTTGCTGATGCAATGTCATACCAAAGATGCTTCGGACTGCAGAATGTTCCGCAGACAGGTACTCACTGCAAACATAACCCCCCCCCCCCCCATTACAGATATATTATACATTATACAGGAACAGTCTGTTTAATGCTGTTCACTACATTGACACATATTCAACCTTTACTTCTATTTGACAGCAACATTGCTAAAGGCCATGTATTACCTCTTTATCTTTGAAATGATAATTTCATCAGTTAGAAGGACAGAATTACATTTTGCATTGCTGGAGAACGACTATTAGAATTTGTTGTCGGGTCACTTTTCTACCTTTTCATCCAGTAAATAGAATCCTTTGAAGCTAGAGTCATGATTAAGTAATCATTCCTTAATTCAGTTTGGTAATGAAACATTACAGTTACTACGGGGAGAGCTGAATATCTATTTCAGCAGATTAATTTTGCCTTTGGGGCTGTATACATTATTATAATTGTTATTCATTGAGCTGCACAGCGCATATGAATATCTGCAAAGTTAAAAAAGTCCAAATAAAATATGGACTAAGTAATCATTTTTATACAAATGATGAAAATTGATGACCACCACAGGCTATGGTCTTTCAGTTACTCCTACGTACAATGATCTCTCTCTGCTAGCTTAGGTTGGAAGCTTCAGACAGGAGAGCAGCACCATCTAAGTGCAGCATTATTAAGGCATTTTATTCCATAAAAGACAATTGGTAACTCACACGATGTATGAGATGTCAGCGCATGTGGGATTAATAATGTGGTTCATCCACTCATGGGAAGGATGATCTTCTCACTGGTGAAGAGGCATGGGTGGTGATGGGTCGAGGGACACCGGTTGTTCCCAGCGCCTCCAGACACTCAGGATGGCTCACTGACAGCAGTGTACGTCACTTCCGGTTGGAGATGGAGCAGGGAGGAGCGCGTGTTCGGAGCATGCGTGCTCCTTCATTACCTTGCTATAATGCCGCGTACACACGGTCGTTTTTTGCGATGAAAAAAAAAACAACGTTTTTTAAAACGTAATTTAAATTGATCGTGTGTGGGCAAAACGTCGTTTTTTGTCTTAAAAAAAACGACCAAAAAAAAATTCCAACATGCTTGAATTTTTTGTGTCGTTTTTCAAAACGTCGTTTTTTGTTTCACAAAAAGTCACCGTGTGTAGCAAAAACGTCGTTCAAAACGACGTTTTTCAACCCGCGCATGCCCAGAAGCTAGTTATGAAGCGAGCTTCAATGGAAAAGTGTGGTGAACGTAACCTCGTTTTTTGTGAAAAAAACGATGGTGTGTATGCAACATCGTCTTTGAAAAGTGACGTTTCAAAAACGTCGTTTTTTACTTCACAAAAAAACGTCGTTTTTTTTTCATCGCAAAAAACGACCGTGTGTACGCGGCATAAATCTAGCAGTGATGACTGGTGCTTAAAGTGGATGTAAACCCGTATTTATTTTGTTGATGTCACAATGTACAGTATAAGATTATAAAACGGACTTACAGAGAAAAACCTTAGTCCGTTCCACCCCCTTGCTGTGAGTGACAGGTTATTTACATATCTCATGCACTAGCCTGGAGACAGGCATTATTTTTTAATTCCCACCCCCACTTCTTTTCTGAAGTCATGTGGTTACTTTTTTGGATTTTGACTGGATGTTAGCGATCATAGCAGAATTCTCTGTAAAGAATACACAGGAAAAAATGCATGTTGACAAGGGGAGTGTAGAGGTGAGTGGGGAATCTACTGATCGAGCTCCAGACAACAGACCCATCCACAGAACCTTCAGTTTTTCAGTTCTTATAACAGACAGAGGGGAGACATTTGACAGGTAAGGATACATGCAGGAGGCATCTATATCCTTATAGATCAGCACTATGGCAGTAGTTTAGAAAGGATGAGAGTGGGTTTACATCCACTTTAATATTTTTTTTTTTGGTGGGGGGGGGGCTTCAAACAAACCTACAGTAAACCCCCCCTCGTGGAAGATGAACGGTGGAGATCAGTGCCTCCCCTCACTCCGTGTCGGAGGCGGGCAGCGGCGATCAGTGCCCCCTGCTGGAGATGGATGGGGGCGATCAGTCCCTCCCTGCTGGAGATGGACAGTAGCGATCAGTGGCCTTACCTCAGGAGACTGATGCTGCTTTTTGCTCCAGGGAAGAGCCAGGCCTTTGCTTCTCCTCCCAGCTGAAAAGGAAGTGGGTCCTCCTGAGACCTGATTGGCCTAAGACTTCCTGGCCAATCGGGTCTCAGGACCCGCTTCCTGATTGGCCGGGAAGAGAATCAGAAAAACAATAATGAATATTAATTAGCTATTGTCACACAACTGGCTGGGCTCAGGGCACAGTGCGCTGCACACCGAGTCCACCCCTGGAGGAGTAAAGGTAAATGTTTTTTCACCTTAATGCATCCTATGCATTAGGTGAAAAAACATCCGACGGTACTGGCCCCCCAAGAACCCCCGTTTTACTTACCTGACCCCTCGAAGGTCCCGCGCGTGTCCACGTGATCCTCTTCGGTTCCCAGCCTGGCCATTGATTGGCTAGGCTGGACGGATTGATAGCAGCGCTGCCATTGGCTGACACTGCTGTCAATCACAGCGGATGGCGTGGCGCGCCGGGGTCAGGGCCGAGTGATACAGTCGGCGGCTATGCCCGCTGCTGCATCACGGGAGTGCGCTTGCAAAAGCTTTCCACGGGAGCTCGCTCGCATGAAGGTGGAAAGCTTTTGCGAGGAGGAGCCGAGACAGCCGCTGAGGGACCCCAGAAGACAGGGTTAGGGGACACTCTGTGCAAAACGAGCTGCACAGAGAAGGCAAGTATAACATATAAAAAAGAAGAAAAAATTGCGCCAATAAAACAAATATACCAAGTCCTTATATATTGTATAAGTAATAAAGTCCACTGAAGTGCATATAATTAAACGACACAAGTATAACATGTTTGTTATTTAAAAAAAAAAAATGTTTGTTCAACTTTTGGGTGGAACTCTGCTTTAAGGCCGCGTACACACGATCAAATCTGTCTGCTGGAAACGGTCTGCTAGACCGTCCCAGCAGAGAGATTCGATCGTGTGTACGGGCGAGCCGACGGATTTGGCCACCCGACAGATTTCAAAGCATGCTTTGAAATCTATCGGGTGGGAACCCGTCCGCCCGACATGTCTGCTGGTTAGTACGCTAACCAGCAGACATGTCGTCTCGCACCGGCGCCGAATGGATTCGGCGCATGCGCGGAAGTGTTTTACTTCCTGGGGCGGTGATGTGGCGGCGTCAACGTCACCGCCACGTCAGCGCGCTGTCTGCTGGCGGGGATTTTGGTTTGCTCGTGTGTACACGCGAGCAAACCAAAATCCTATCAGACAGATTTGTTCAAATCGGTCGGACAGACCGTTTTGAACAAATCTATTGCCTCGTGTGTACGAGGCCTAAGGCATAGAATGCATTTAGAATAAAGAAAAATCTGACTTTACAACCACTTTAAGTCTTGTTCACATTCTAGGTATTGCCTCTGTAGTGCAGAATGATGGATCTCCGTGACACAGTAGTAATAAGCTTTGTTTATTTCCCGGGAGTACCACGGGCAAATAAAGAAACTGAACACAATCCCTGCTGTATATGTACCTGTTTGTTCTTTGTTTACTAGATGACACTAACTATAATTAGAGAAGAAAGAACAAGTACATTAATACAGGATAAGTCATTTGTTAATTTAGTAATTTAGTAGTTTAGTAGAATTACCCTCATTGTGTCATCCTACCTTGAGTACTGTGTGTATGTATATATATATGAAGAATAGACTTTAAGTCAAAGTATGTTATTGGAGGCATATTCATCAAAGGAAAATTGGGTTTGCTAGAGCAAGGTGATCCTTCCATATTTATCAAGGGACAGATACTATTTACTAGGGTCTGAAGGGTATAAAACCAGGTTGTACTAGAAGACAAACTAAAGATGCCTATAGATGTGAGAAGACTATAGACCCATCTAGATGGAAGTTTGGTTGGACCTACCAACAATTTTCCTGGTTTGCAGTGGAAGGCAGTTGTCCTTGTTTGATATTTTTGGGCAGATGCCATTGTTTGTTTAGGCTCCATTCACTTTAGTGTGATTTCATATGCGACTAGAAATGTATTATAATGGAAATAACATTATTTTCTATGGTGCCCATTCACATCAATGCAACTCAGCATGATGCGATTTTGGAGAAGGTTCCTCTACTACCTGGGTGTGATTCCAGCACCCCTTTGGCCCCAGAGAATACACAAACTTTATCCAAGTTGCACTTTACAACTTTTGCTGCAATTTGCTGCAACTGAGCAAATTTCAGAGATTTTGATTTGATTACATTATTGAATAATTTTTACTATAATTATATTATTATTTGTTATAATTTTTTATAATTATTTATTATATTATAATTTTTAATAAAAAAAATAAATAAAAAAATCATACCCGGGATGCCTATTAGACTCTTGTTTGGATAGATTTAAGTGAGTCATTCCTAAGAATTACAAGCCTACAGTATAAAATGCCAAATTTCCTTGCAAATAATGGTACCGCTTTCAGCACCTAAAATCTGAAAGAATCATACCGCCAGGGAGGTTAACTGACAATTGCGCGGTCGTGCGTCGTGGCTCCCAAAAATTTGCATCCTTTTTTTTCCCCACAAATAGAGCTTTATTTTGGTGGTATTTGATCGCATCTGCGATTTTTATTTTTTGCGCTATACAGGGAGTGCAGAATTATTAGGCAAGTTGTATTTTTGAGGATTAATTTTATTATTGAACAACAACCATGTTCTCAATGAACCCAAAAAACTCATTAATATCAAAGCTGAATATTTTTGGAAGTAGTGTTTAGTAGTATTTTCATTGATTTTTTGCCTTGTGCATTGCCAGCACCCACGGTCTTTGAGGAGGACATTGATTGCTTATTGCATTTGCCTGGAGCGGCGGTCTCTTTTTCATCCTCACCACTAGAGACTCTGGTGAACACCTGCTGGATCTTAGACTCCACTCCCTGGGGAATCTTATGCTGTAGATCCCTGTGGGACCCCTGTCAGTGCTCCAGTGGGCCTGTTATACGCCAATAAATACAGTATTTTCTTCAGTCAAAACTGTTTTGTCGTGTTCTTCAATGGCTTGCAGCCCACAATATACCCATGCCCATGTCAACCGTCTCTCCAGTGGTGAGAGCCTCTCACTGTAGATAATGTCTACACCCCTTCTCACAACACTATAACAAACTAGTCAGTCTCTAGCAGCTGAATGCTCCATTTAGCTACAGGTGGAGTGTGACACCATCACTAGGTTTTGTACTGGCTGTGGCACATGGTAGGAATACTGGTGGTAATATCTGAGGCGGCGTACACACAGCAGAGAACCTCGACGGGCAGAACACATCGTTCCGCCCGTCGAGGTTCTCTCCCGGCCGTCGAATTCGGCGACCCGCCCGTCGGGAATGGCAACCAGCCATTCTTCCAGGCGGGCCGTCGAGGAAATAGAGAGCGTGCTCTCTATTTCGGCTCGACGGGCTTCCCGACGGGAAGCTCGCCGAGACCGTACACACGGCCAAGGTCCTCGCTGGAATGTGCATTCCAGCGAGGTTCTCGCTGATTTTCAGCGAGAACCTCGGCCGTGTGTACGGGGCCTGACAACTGCAGTCCCCAATGTAGATGAGCTGATGAAGATATAAGATGCCACATGAGTCTGTGTTGTTCACTCTCCCTCATGCTCCACGGTTTGAGAGGGAGAGGCTGTCTCCCAACATTTTAAAATTTCCCTGCAGGACATTTTTGTTGAGCGGGGGGGGGGGGGGGGGGGTTCCGCAGATCAAAGTTGTTGAGCGGGGGGGTTCTGCGGAACTGAGTCAGATCTGTTGAGCGGGGGGTTTCCATAGGATTTATCACGAATCGTGGTAATCGCGCGCGGGGGGAAGGGGGGGTGCCGAGGAATCGCGGGACTTCAGCACTGATTGCGGGATTTAACGCGAATCGTGGGACTTCATCACTGATCGCGGAATTTAGTAATCCAGGTATTTGCTCCCATTTCCCGGCATAGAACGTCACAGTTTTACGCGGCTATCTATGCAATGTCTGGCCCCTCTGCCGCCGCCGCTGCCCCCTCCCCGTATTCTGGGAGACACACAGGTCCCAGAAGACAGCAGGGAAAAGTAGGATCACGCAGCGCGACTCGGCCTAGACTGAGAATTTTTTTTTTTTTTTTTTTAAATTTTTAAAGTGTATTTTGTGCGTGAACTCGAGAGAGAGGAGCCGGACTGCAGGAGTTGGGAGTAGGCAGACCCTCCCCCCGGAGGCAATCGCCATCCTTCTCCATGCCCCTGGTGGCAATGGCGGGTGTGAAGGGGGGCCTCCCACTCACCCCGCCCTACCTGCTCCTCTTGGGAGCCCAACTGGGGCCCAACGGGACCCCAATGGGGCAGAGGGACTCCCCCTATGAGGGAGAGAGGGGGCCTAGCCCACCCAGCCAGCCCCGTAGGTCCTTCGCCTCTCTTTATTTTAAGAGACCGCATGGCCAAAGTGCATGTGTTTTTAAACCAATTTTGTGTGCGTGCAAGTGTGGTGGTTTTTTTGTGGGGGGGGGTGGGCGTACTAAGCACAGGCGTACCTTGCATAGCACACCCACCGGGAGCCGGGCTGAGACCACCAAACTCAATTCACATGTAGCCGAGACCGGGATCCGAACCCTTGGCTGCAGAGGTGAATGGCTTGTCAGCGCAGTGCCAATCACGTTGAGCCACCACAGCTCCCTCTGAGAATTTTTTATTTTTTATATATATATTTTTGGGGGATATTTATTATAGCAAAAAGTTAAAAATATTGCTTTTTTTTTTCAAAATGTATGTTCTTTTTTTGTTTATAGCGCAACAAATAAAAACTGCAGAGATGATCAAATACCACCAAAAGAAAGCTCTATTTGTGGGAAAAAAAGGACGTCGCACACCCCCGAAATTGTCAGAAATTAGACACCCCCGACGCAGTGCCGAATCATAAAAAATGGCCCGGTCATTGGGCAGCCAAATCCTTCGGGGCTGAAGTGGTTAAATCATATATTTTAAAAAAAAGAATACATATTGGACAAAATTTATAAAGAAATTCAATTTTTTACATTTGTTTTTCCTGTTTCAATAGTTTTTATTGTTTTATAGAAACACAACTACAAGGCTAGGTAGAAATTGATGAGGACCACATCACCTTGATAAGAACTGCCGTGGGGACCTCTAACAGGAGTAAACTGGAGTTTAAAGGGGTTGTAAAGGTTTGTTTTTTATTTTCTAAATTGGTTCCTTTAAGCTAGTGCATTGTTGGTTCACTTACCTTTTCCTTCGATTTCCCTTCTAAATGTTTTTTTTTTTATTTGTCTGAATTTCTCACTTCCTTTTCCTCCTCAGTAAGCTGTTCTGGCTGACTAACCACGGCTCGTATGATGGTGTGAAGCTTACTGAGGAGAAACAGGAAGTGAGAAATTCTGACAAAAAAATAAAACATTTGGAAGGGAAATGGAAGGAAAAGGTAAGTGAACTAACAATGCACTAGCTTAAAGGAATCTATTTTGAAAATAAAAAACGAACCTTTACAACCCCTTGGGGAAGATATATTTTATATAATATTACTAGAGCGTTCTAGTAATATAAACGCAGGAGGTACACCTTCCGGTGAACCCCTCGGTGAAGCAGATATACATGCGAAAGATCATGGACTTGGTGGCTTAGCAGTGCTATAACTTTATCCTGATGAAATGGTATTAGTGGCAATAATGCCCCTTACTCAAATTGTGCAATAATTAAGGCACTTTTAAAAAAAAAATGTGGATATGTTTTATAGCAGGAGGTCTTTTTTTATTTATTTTTAGCGCAAAAAAAAATAAAAATCAGTGGTGAACAAATACCACCAAAAAAAAGCTGTATTTGTGGGAAGGATACAAGTAACGCAGTGCCGTATCACAAAACCTTACATAGGTCAAGGGGTTAAAATGTAATTTTGCAAAAAAATGCAAAATCATGTGCAGGAAAAAAAAAATGCATTTTTGCTTGCATATGATTGGATAATGGAAGTTAGCAGAGCTTCTGCTCATTCATTCACTAAGCCCAATAAAAGAATTCCCTTGTATATTGCAACTTCCCTTGCAAAGCAAAGAGTCTATTTGCCTTTAAAAAGTCAACTTTAATTTGTCTTCTACTGAATCTTTGTATTGAAGTCTTTATGCTGATCTAAATATTTGTGTATGTATGATTTCTTGGCTTTTTGTCAAAGATTAATCGGTTCACACTGGGGCGACGCGTCTGGGGCGACGCGCCATGCATTAGAAATGTACTCCCTGTACGACTTTGGGGGAGGCTCGGGGCGACTTGCATTGACTTCTATACAGAAGTCGTCTTGCAAATCGCCTCTGGAGTCGTTCTCAGGACGACTTGCAGAGCCGCCCCCGGAGTTGTGCCGCCTTAGTGTGAACCGACTAAGTGTAGTATCTGTTTTATTAGTTTAAAGCGGGGGTTCACCCTTAAAAAAAAATTCGAACATTATATTGAGCCGAGTTGTGCTAATGAAATTATGCTGACCTTTTTTATTTTCTTCCCGTACATAGCGTTTTATCTATAGTTTCACCGCGGCTTCCGGGTAGGTAATTGGGCAGGACTGGGCGTTCCTATTCACATGGCAATTGAGTGACATGCTTCCCACCGGCGCATACAGCGTGTCATGACATGCAGAAAGAAGCCGAATGTCGGATCGGCTCTATACGGCTCCTGCGCACCGACGTTCGGCTTCTTTCAGCAAGTCGTGATGCGCTGTATGCGCCGGTGGGAAGCATGTCAATCAATTGCCATGTGAATAGGAACACCCAGTCCCGCGGGATTACCCTACCCGGAAGCCGCGGTGAAACTATAGATAAAAAGCTATGTACGGGAGGAAAATAAAAAAGGTCAGCATAAGTTCATTAGCAGAAATCGGCTCAATGTAATGTTAGAATTTTTTTTTAGGATGAACCCCCCGCTTTCATATCTGATACATCCCCCATTTTATTATAATATTATTATAATCTTAGAATGTGACTAATTAAATCACATATGGTGCTAGCATCGTTTGTGACATGTCAACACTTTTTTTACTTCTTGGGGTATTGTGCCCACATCTTCCTTACTGAGTACTCTTTCTGATATATTGATTTTGCTCTGTTCTTTACCTCTCTCTGTGGTACTGCTACCTTTACATATCATGATGCGACTTGTGTTCCTTGCTACCTGCTCTAAAATTTGTGGAACATGACTACCAATTTTTTTGTGTGTTTAATTCAATAAATTCTGTAAATTTCAGCTTAAGATACTGAGCTCTGTAAACAACACATTTCCGAACCACAGGTGGTAAGGAGATATTGGAAAATGTAAAAAAGGGACCTTAAAGGGGCTGTAAAGGTACAATTTTTTTTCCTAAATAGCTTCCTTTACCTTAGTGCAGTCCTCCTTCACTTACCTCATCCTTCCATTTTTCTTTTAAAGGTCCTTATTTCTTCTGAGAAATCCTCACTTCCTGTTCTTCCGTCTGTAACTCCACACAGTAATGCAAGGCTTTCTCCCTGGTGTGGAGTATCATTCTCGCCCCCTCCCTTGGACTCCCTTAGAGAGTAGGACGCTCTCTACATTGCAGATAGAGAAAGGAGCTGTGTGTTAGTGGGCGTCCTGATTCTCCTGTTGTCCAAGGGAGGGGGCGAGCACGACACTACACACCAGGGAGAAAGCCTCGCATTACTGTGTGGAGTTAGACAGAAGAACAGGAAGTGAGGATTTCTCAGAAGAAATAAGGACATTTAAAAGCAAAATTTAAGGATGAGGTAAGTAAGGGAGGACTGCACTAAGGTAAAGGAAGCTATTTAGGAAAAAAAAAAGAATACAAATTGTACCTTAACAACCCCTTTAAAGCGATTGTAAAGTCTTGTTTTTTTTTCTATAAAAATAACAAACATGTTATACTGCTCTACAGTGAATTTTTTGGGTCCCTCTTCGGTGCTCCTGGCCCCTCCCTCCGGTTGAGTGCCCCCATAGCAAGCAGCTTGCTAGGGGGGCACCCCAGCCTAGCTGCAGCTCTGTGTGACCATTCAGACACTGAGCTACGGTTCAGCCCCAAGCCCTTTCTCTACTGATTGGCTAAGTGATTTTGACTGACCGCAGTGGGAGCCAATGGTGCCGTTGCTGTGTCTCAGCCAATCAGGAGGGAGAATCCCGGATGGCCGAGACACACGTGGACATCGCTGGACAGAGATGGGGTTCTGGTAAGTATTGGGGGCGCTAAGGGGGGCTGCTACACACAGAAGGTTTTTAAGATAAAAAAAAAACCTTCTGACTTTACAACCCTTTTAATGCCTACCTGCTTGCTGAAAATGAAAAAACAAAGTAATATTTCATAATCAACTAAAAAAATCTTTGGAATTCTTGACCAAAATAAATAGAACTAGTTAAAATGTAACTATCAACTTTCTTTTCTTTCCAGCTCTTCTATATGCAACTATTTTTGGTAATGTGACCACCATCTTCCAGCAAATGTACGCCAATACCAACCGCTACCATGAAATGCTGAACAGTGTGAGGGACTTCCTCAAACTTTACCAAGTGCCCAAAGGACTGAGTGAGCGTGTGATGGATTACATTGTGTCTACCTGGTCTATGTCTCGGGGGATCGATACTGAAAAGGTATGTGACTACGATTGTTTCCTTGTATTATTCCAGTGTTTCCCGAAACAACCGACAGTTGTTCTGTAGAGTCCTTATTTAGAAGCTACTGTGAAAGGAAATATGTGGGGGGTCTTTGTTATGCTGGTCATACATTATACAATTTTCTTATTCATTTTCCTTTAGATTCACCTTCAACTATGTAGCGCAAGGGCCTACCTGATCGCATACAAATTTAAAGGGTTTAGGTTTGACCTCATATTATATGGTTTCAGTAAATCTAAATTATAGATTATAGTCACCTGAATTGTTTTAGTTTTTGTTGTATTTTAGTCGACTAAACTATTATTATTTTAGTAGACGAAAATATTTTAGTAGACGAAATGAACACTGCTAGCAAGAGCAAAGTTGCAGTGGTGAGTCTACAGTAAGAGCTCTGCAAGTCTACAGCATGAAAATCTAGCCACAGTGACCCCTGTGGTGGGATGACTATTGCACAACATAACTGAACCAGAACTTGCAACATACTTGCAGAATGTTTGCAAAGAAATACAGACTTGCAATGCAATACAGACTTCCTGCAATTGTGGAATAACATTGTGAAGCCCGGCAAGTCTAGCAATAGCTTAACAAGTCATTTTCAACTTGCAGCTCAATTGCTTGCTATCTAGGATAACTCTCATGCCGCGTACACACGGTCGTTTTTTGCGATGAAAAAAAAACAACGTTTTTTGTGAAGTAAAAAACGACGTTTTTGAAACGTCACTTTCAAAGACGATGTTGCATACACACCATCGTTTTTTTCACAAAAAACGAGGTTACGTTCACCACACTTTTCCATTGAAGCTCGCTTCATAACTAGCTTCTGGGCATGCGCGGGTTGAAAAACGTCGTTTTAAACGACGTTTTTGCTACACACGGTGACTTTTTGTGAAACAAAAAACGACGTTTTGAAAAACGACACAAAAAATTCAAGCATGTTGGAATTTTTTTTTGGTCGTTTTTTTTAAGACAAAAAACAACGTTTTGCCCACACACGATCAATTTAAATGACGTTTTAAAGAACGTCGTTTTTTTTTTCATCGCAAAAAACGACCGTGTGTACGCGGCATAAGTCTCCATGCACACTGAAGCTGATAAACTGCAGTTTATTGGCGTTTTGTCTTTTTTTTTTAAAGCCCATAAACTGAACTCTATGTTAGCCTATGTGCCCATGCACACATGGAAGTTTTTTAGTGTTAATGATATTTGTAGTTTATTGGCTTTTTTCTGAACGCCCGAAATTTGCGTTCAAAGTGCCGCTTTTCGCCAGAAAAAACGCTAAAGAAACGCAAAACGCCAGCGTTTTTTAGCGTTTTTTTATCCATTGAAAAGAAAAAAAAGCTACACTGAATAACGCTGAATAAATCTATTGCAAAAACGCTAAAAAACGTTGAAAGGCTCCCTGAAAATTGGCGTTTTTTTATAGCTTTTTTTAGCTTCAGTGTGCATGGAGCCTAATTCTTACACAAAAGATGTAAAGCCTTATAAGGGATATGTAAATATTTATAATAAATAGGCATCCACAGTTATAATAATTTAGTATTAACCGCTTGCCGACCGCTGCACGACTATATACGTCGGCAGAAGCGCACGGCTGCAAAGGGACGTACCTGTACGTCTCTTTTAAATCGCGGCATAGTGGACGAGCATGACTGTGCCCACGGGTCCCGCGGAGTCGATGTCTGCCGAGTGCCCGCGATCGTGTCACGGAGCGGCAGAATGGGGAGATGCAAACAAGGCATTTCCCTGTTCCACCTAGCAACATAACGGAGAAATCTACTGCTACTTCAGAAGCAGTGATCCCTGTCATGTTCTAGTAAGACCACCCCCCCTGTAGTTAGAATCACTCCCTGGGACACACTTAACCCCTTGATCGCCCCCTAGTGTTTAACCCCTTCCCTGCCAGTGTCATTTATACAGTAATCAGTGCAATGTTATAGCACTGATCGCTGTATAAATGACAATGGTCCCAAAATAGTGTTAAAAGTGTCCGATGTGTCCGCCATACAAATTGCAAATTGCCGCCATTACTAATAATAAAAATAATAATAATAAAAATGCCATAAATCTATCCCATATTTTTTAGATGCTATAACTTTTGCGCAAACAAATCAATATACGCCTGTTGTGACTTTTTTTACCAAAAATATATAGAAGAATACGTATCGGCCTAAACTGAGAAAGAAATTTGTTTATTTATATATTTTTAGGGGAAATGTATTATAGCAAAAACTTAAAATTTCAGCTTTTGTTCTCAAAATTGTCGCTATTTTTTTGTTTATAGCACAAAAAATAAAAACCGCCGAGGTGATCAAATACCACCAAGAGAAAGTTCTATTTGTGTGAAAAAAAGGACGTCAATTTTGTTTGGGTGCCACGTCGCACGACCACGCAATTGTCAGTTAAAGCGACGCGGTGCCGAATCACAAAAAGTGCTCTGGTCAGGAAGAGGGTAGATATTTCCGGGGGCTGAAGTGGTTAAATATTATTTTTCTTGCCCTTGCGACTGGTCCTGTTTTTTGGACCAACCTGACATAAAATGAATTTCTCATCTGGAACCCAGTGGAGAATGCGCGATCCCTTTCTTTATGTTAGGAAGGGTTGTTTGTTTGCTCCTGCAAGGATGACCTAAAAATTGCAGAAAAGATGGAATAAACTTCAGATAATGAAAGGAACACATTTGTGCACGCACTCGCGCTTTTCTTGAAATATTAATTTGTAATGAAAGCAGCCGATCCTCTAAAGACTTTGTATTTCTCTAAATGTAGCGTTCCCTCCAGCCTGTGCCATTAGCAGCATGCTGCCTCTGCATTCTATCACAGCTCAGGCACATTTGAATAAACCACTTAATGTATCACATTGCTGCTCGTGCTGTGTGAAGCATAAAGGTTGTAGGTGCGTGTATACTCCAGGCTGTCATAGCAGTGACTTGAATAATGAGTTTGTTTCTTGGATGGGAAGTAATATGAATGTCTCAGTAAACCGACTCCAGGATTCTTGTATCTTTTTATTCCTTTCACTTACGCAAATGTATTTTTAACAAAGGATCCGTCCCACCCCTTCCCGGAATCCAACGTTTTATTCACTAAAGGCTAATACGTGAGACAGTCAATAATATCTACTCCCCAGGGAGGGCCGTATTATAGATTGCCCCTCTGATAACCACATTACCCATAGCCCATTGGATAAGTGTGTTACACAAAGCGGCTGTGGGAATATGCCATGCTATCCATGACTCCTAATGGATAAATAATTAATTAGGAGAGTGACTTCCTCTAAAATGAAATACTCTTCGAAGAACCTGACTATTATTTTCCACACTTAGTATTTTCAGCATGACATTTTTTTTTTTTTTTTTTTTTTTTTACATAGCAATTAGTAAAAATGATTGGTTTCACTCAATTGCCTAGCATCTTCCCCAGTGCTTTACAGGGACCATTAAACCCTTCACAGTTTAGTCTAATGTTCGCACTACAGGCATACAAACACCAGGATAACTTCTAGCATATTTTTAGGGTATTTCAGAGTCAAACCCATCACCCACGTAAGGCAAGCGTCGCTTGTGACTCCAAGGTTTACAAATGTCTTTCATGTCCTTTACATCAAATTTAAGTTTACACCTAACTAGCCTTAGGCCTCATTCACACATAGCCGACTCCGTCGCAGTCCGTTCCGACGGAGTCCGCCAGCTCAGCGGGAGATCAGTCCGCAGATCTCCGCTGAGCCGACGGATGACAAGCTCCGCTCTGCTCACTGAGCGGGGAGGAGCTTGTTGAGCCCCGCTGTCCTCTATGGAGCGATCTGATGAAAACAGACAGCATGTCCGTTTTCATCAGATCTTACCTGATCCGATCCGCATGGACGGATGGGGACGTGAGCCCCATACGTTTGTTTTTAGCGGATCGGATGAGGTCGGATGTCAGCAGACATGTCTCCGCTGACATCCGACGCTCCATAGACATGCATGGAGCACCCGTTCAGGTTCGCCTGAAAAACTGACAGACGGACCTGAACGGATCCATGTGTGAATGAGGCCTTAAAGGCTAGTTAGGTGTAAACATTTTTTCTCCTAAATAGCGTCCATTACCTTAGTGCAGTCCTTCTTCACTTACCTCATCCTTCCATTTTGCTTTTAAATGTCCTTATTTCTTCTGAGAAATCCTCACTTCCTGTTCTTCTGTCTGTAACTCCACACAGTAATGCAAGGCTTTCTCCCTGGTGTGGAGAAAGCTTCTTGAGGGGGCGAGCAGGAGTGTCAGGATGCCCACTAACACACTAAGCTCCTTTCTCTATCTGCAAAGTAGAGAGTGTCCTGCCTTGCCTGCTGGCCCCCTCCCCCTCAAGAGGCTTTCTCCACACCAGGGATAAAGCCTCGCATTACTGTGTGGAGTTACAGACAGAAGAACATGAAGTGAGGATTTCTTAGAAGAAATAAGGACATTTAAAAGCAAAATGGAAGGATGAAGTAAGTGAAGGAGGACTGCACTAAGGTAAAGGAAGCTATTTAGGGATTTTTTTTTTACCTTTACAACCCCTTTAAAACTGTCGGTGCCCCATCCTCCTTCCCAATGCAGCTGCCACTGACTGACATAGGAAAGCCGGATCACGTCACCAGGCTGGAGCGGGCTAAAAATAACTGGGTACACACGTTAGTCAGCATAGGTGTTAGGAGACGGGAGGGGACATTTTTAAGACTAGATTGGTTTCAGCCTGTGCTGGTGTTTTTCACTTGGTGTAACCGATTGACGACCGTATAACACAGATATACTAGGTAGAAGGCGCACGCGTGCGCCACTGGTGACCCGGCACAGTACGTGCTTATCAGCGCCCAATGGCTTACCACCATCACCTGGAGATCATCATAAATTTACACAGAACAGAATCAGGAAGTGAAGCGTTGCGGCTAGGGCTGCAGCTAACGATTATTTTCATAATCGATTAGTTGGCCGATTGTTGTTTAGATTAATCAGATAATAGGTTTAAAAGAAAAAATAGCATTTAAAAAAAAATTGGGCCAATTTGTGGCAGATTATAAAACACAAATTGCCGCAAAAACACATTACATGCTTATATTGAAACAAAAAAAAAAACACAAATCAGCACTGTTTTGCGTTAAAAAGTCCTTGCCCTTTCCAAATATGCAGCAGCTGAAAAAAAATCATGGATGTGAACAGGGGCGGACTGACAACTCATGGGGCCCCCGGCAATAGAAGATTATGGGGCCCCCAGGCTTACAGATGGCCACCAAGCCAGGAGGCAGTACAGAGGCGGGGCAGCTAAAATCTCGGGATTTTCACATCAAAAGCATGTAGGTTTTGGACATAACAGGGACAGATGTAAAAAAACACAGATTTTTACATACTGTCCCTGGTTTTAATGAGCCTGGCAACCCTGATGGGGCCCCCTAGTGGCATGGGGCCCTCAGGCAGTGCCCGAGTTCCTCAATGGTCAGTCCGCCCCTGGATGTGAACGTGTCCCATAGGAAAACATGTCAAATGAACTGTAGTGTGTTTCTGCAAAAACACCGAAAAACACAGGGCCAGATTCTCAGCGGCGATACGCCAGATTATCTCAGATACCCCATCGTATCGCCTTTTTTTTTGCCTCGTATCTATGCGTATCTATGCGCGTGATGCTTAGCATCACTTTTGCATAGATACGCTGCAACATCCGACAAGTGTAAAACCATTACACTTGCGGATCGTAGGTGTAATGACAACTCCGGCAACTAGGTGGCCTTTACGTTGTTTTCTCATTTGCCTATGCAAATGAGGCTAGCCCCGTCGTCGCGTACGTCGTTTTCGTCCGCGTAAGGTTACCCCAGCTTCTATGTGGAGTAACCTTACGAAGTTCCGTCGGGTGCCGTCGGATGCCATGTTAAGTATGGCGTTGGGTCAGCGTCGGCTTTTTCCGTCACTTACGTCGTTTTACTAACTCGTTCGCGAATAGGAAGTTGCGTAAATGACGCTCACGTCGTTTTGACGCCGGTTTCAACGACGCTTTCCGACGTGAGCTGGAGCATGCGCACTGGGCTTTTTCCCCGGCCGGCGCATGCGCAGTTCGTTCGACGCGGGGGCGCGCTTCATTTAAATACAAGCCGCCTCATTTGAATTACGCGGGCTTACGCTGGGCCATTTTCGCTACGCCAACGCAAACGACGGAGCAAATGCTTAGGGAATATGGCACTTGCTCTAGTACGATGCGGCGGCGTAGTGTAAATGGCTTACGCTACGCCGGCGAATTTCTTAGAGAATCTGGCCCAGAGGTGTGATCCAGGGCCTGAGATGTTTAGTAACATAATGCGGTTAAAAAAACAAAAAAAAGTACAAAAAGAGAAAATAATCGCTACTGTAAGGGGTTTATTTTTTTACTGTGGGACAGTGAAAGTCATATTTACAGTAGTGATTTGTTTTTTTGTAAAAAAAAAGGGGCTATTTTTTTTATTAACCCCATTATGTTACTGGCCGATTAATCGATTATGAAAATTGCAATCGATTAATTTCATAATCGATTAGTTGCCGATTTATCGATTTGTTGTTTCGGCCCTAGCTGCGGCTTCATTTCCCGGCTCCCTATTACGCATACGCTAGTCGCGCTGCGCGTTCTCACTGGTCCCAGCTCTTTTCTGGGACCTGTGTGTTTCCCAGAAAACAGTGGGGGCCGGGAAGTGAAGTAGATCCCCGCAGATTCTGCAGGGGTCTATGCCCAGAAGTGGGTGCAAATACCTGCTCACAGCTCTCTCTCTCTCTCTCACTCTTGTTAGAGTTTGCCAGGACGGGTGGTGGGGGTGAATCATAAAAGGGCCAACGAGAGCTGCAGAACTGCAGAGATGGAGGTGTGCCTTTGTAAATCTAGGAAGTGAACAGGCAGTGAAGGGGTTAACACTAGGGGGGGAGAAAGGGCTTAAATGTGTGACCTGGGAGTGATTCTTACTGTGGGGGAGGAGACTGACTGGGGGAGGTGCACAGAGTGCCCTTTCAAGGCAACGCATGCTCAGAAGGTGGTGGCGCTTGGGGAAATTGCAAATATCTCCAAAACCGTGAAGGTCTTGGAGATATTGCAAGCGCCTACAGGTAAGCCTAAAGCCCTGTACACACGATCGGATATCTGATGGAATCTAATCCGATGTATTTTTTTATTCGGATATCTGATAAAGCTGACTTTCATCAGTCTTGCATACACACTATCAGACTAAATTCCGACCGTGCCAAAACGCAGTGACAAATTTTTCTCCAATGGAGTTCCACACAGACGATCAGATTTTTTTTTATCGTTTTTTATCCATAGGACAAATTTAAAACATGTTCTATTTTTTAACACCGATGGAAAAAAGACCCATGGGGCGCATACACAATTGGTTTGTCCGATGAAAACAGTCCATCAGTCTGTTTTCATTGGACAAACCGATCGTGTGTACACAGCTTTAATCTAGGCTTACCTGTAGGTGTAACTTCCCAGAAGGGGTTTACAACCACTTTAACTGGTTGCCGGCCACCCGCCGTCATATTACTGTGGGAAGTCGGCACTCCTGGCACGTCCGCTACTTTGCGGCGACTAGGGGGCGCGTGCGCGTCCCTGAGTCCCGCGCGTGCCCGGCGGGTACGATCGCGTCCGGGCACACGCGATCGCTCGGTACAGAGCGAGGACCGGGAGCTATGTGTGTAAACACACAGCTCCCGGTCCTGTCAGCGGGGGAAATGCTGATCTTCTGTTCATACAATGTATAAACAGAAGATCAGTGATTTCCCCTAGTGAGGCCACCCCCCCCATACAGTTAGAACACACCCAGGAACACACTTAACCCCTTCCCTGTCCCCTAGTGTTAACCCCTTCACTGCCAATGGCATTCTAATAGTAATCCAATGCATTTTTATAGCACTGATCGCTATAAAAATGCCAATGGTCCCAAAAATGTGTCAAAAGTGTCCGCCATAATGTCGCAGTACTGAAAAAAACGCTGATCGCCGCCATTGCTAGTAAAAAAAAAATATATATAAATAAAAATGCCATAAAACTACCCCCTATTTTGTAAACGCCATAACTTTCAATAACCAATAACCAATCAATAAACGCTAATTGCGATTTTTTTTTTTTACGAAAAATATGTAGAAGAATATGTATCGGCCTAAACTAAGGAAAAATTTTTTTTTTATATATATATTTTTTGGGGATATTTATTATAGCAAAATGTAAAACATATTGAATTTTTTTCAAAATTGTCGCTCTATTTTTGTTTATCAAATACCACCAAAGAAAGCTCTATTTGTGGGGAAAAAAGGACGCCAATTTTGTTTGGGAGCCATGTCGCACGACTGCGCAATTGTCAGTTAAATCGACGCAGTGCCGAATCACAAAAAGTGCTCTGGTCATTGGGCAGCAATATGGTCCGGGGGTTAGGTGGTTAAGCAGCTGCATGATTCCTTTCCAGCTTCTGAGGTTTGTGTGGAAAGCGTGTAGGAGCTGTCCAGTGCTGAATCTCTATTGTTACAGATGCAGCACATTGCTGGAGATTAATGTCTGTGTTCTTTTACCACAGTTGAAAAAAAAAAAAAAATATATATATATATATATATATATATATATATATATATATATTGAAGTTACCAATCCTTAGATGTGGTAAATTCATTACTTTTCTTTTTTAGGGTTCATTTACATTTTGAAGAGCGATCACCATTCAAATGGTATTTAACAAATGATGCGACAGGACACGGAAATAATTAGTGTTGCAAACAGTATTCAATAATTGTGACTAGGGTTGTCCCGATACCACTTTTTTAGGACCGAGTACAAGTACTGATATTTTTTTCAAGTACTCGCCGATACCGAATACCGATACTTTTTTTTAAATGTGTCCCCAAATGCAGCCATGTCCCCCACATATGCAGCCATGTCCCCCCACATATGCAGCCATGTCCCCCCAATATGCAGCCATGTCCCCCACATATGCAGCCATGTCCCCCCACATATGCAGCCATGTCTCCCCATACCTAGATGCAGATGCCGCCGCCTAGTTAATCAGAGTGCGGGGAACATTACAGCTTTAATTTGAATAGCTGTGTGTTCGCCGCTCCCCCTTGCTCGGGCACTTTGATAGACAGATCACCCGTCCAATCCCGAGCAAGAGGGAGTGTCTATACTGGGGTGTAGTATCGGATCTGGCATCGGGGGCATTTGCGGGAGTACAAATTCTCAGTATCGGTCCCCATACTGGTATCGGTATCGGGACAACCCTAATTGTGACCAAATCTGCGCTGTGATAAGAACTGTAAAAATAAGGTGGCTAACACAGAGAGTAGTATATATAGCTCCTAGATCTAAAATGGAAAACAATAGTGCAGCGTCAATATATAACATGAACATATAAAGCGTTTTCTTATTAAACCATAAAACGAATAAGTATGAGATAAAATGTAAAGTGCAAAGTTCATAAATGTGAAAGAAAAAAGTGTACAAATGATTTTCAAGATGATCAGATTATCAGCATGACTGGAGTGATTTTTTTTTATTTCCATTAAATACACTGAGGACTTTTTTTCTTTCACGTTTATGAACTGTGCAATGTTTTATCTCATATTTATTCAGTTTTATAAGATTGCATATGTTATATATTGGCGCTGGAATAGGAAAAGGGTGCAATCAGCGCAAAATGATGAGGAAAATTACAAAAGAATATATATATATAAAAAAGTGTTAGTGAAAATAACTCCAAGGTTAAATTTTCTGTGAATGTTAGCTGAACACAAAGAAAACTTTCACAAAATTCCCACAAATACATACAACATAGAAATAGTGCAGCGCAAACAATACAAATATAGTGTCTTTAATGGTGCTTCTCAGGCACCATATATCAAAATTCTGTGTAAAATAGAAACAAAAAAATAAAATAAGATGCACCAATAAAATGATATATTACACCAAAAAATAAGTGCATAGAATATCTAAACGAATGTCCATATAATAATCTGTGCATAAGATCCAATTTTCCAATTGGTCTAATTAAAGTCCACCAGGGTGCAAACGTGATGAGAATTGATCCAATAATTAAATTGATCTAATTAAAATCCACCAGAGTGCAAACGTGATGAGAAGATATACGGTGATCCCACCACCAAATGGGTATTCTACTATTACCTCCAAGGAAGACCACTGTTTTACCAGATGGTCATACTGCGCATAAGTATCCAACAGGAAGCCCAGGGAAAAGATGTTATGTAGAATCCTCACATGTCAAGCATGATAATGGCAAAGCAAAGAGAGAAAAAAACAAACATCTAAGAGCTTCCATAAAAACCAGGGATTTATTGCAGCATATAGCATACAGCTTACTCACATTTGGTGAGGAAATAAAAGGCATCAACGAAAACCATAAGGACCGGACGGAGAGGTTGCTTCAGGAAGAGGTTCAGATCATGAACGAGCGACTGTACGGGTGATTCCTGTCCCCGGACGCGTTGCGTAATAAATTACTTCTTCAGCAGGGCAGGAATTCAAACAGTCGCGCGCTGTCTTAAAAACGCTGCTTAACCCGGAAGGATAACGTCACATGTAACGTAATGACGTATAGGGTTCAATTCAGCGTCATAAGAGGTGCTAGCAGCTTGCAGAATGATCAAATGCCGTCCTTCTAACGTGATGACGCGGTACGGCACGTCTCCGCGTCATTACACGTTACAATAACTTTATTGTCCCGCAACAAGACGGTCAGGACGACATAGAAAATAATACTAAGATGTCGCCATCTTGTGGGTGAAAAGCATAAATACATATATATTATGTAACAGCGCTCGGTCAGATCGGAACCTCTTTGATATGTATATAGACAAATAAAATTTAATTGTTACAATAAAATAAAAACTACTATTAATAATAAAAATAATAAAAACATCTACAGGACACAAGTGGAATAAAGGATCTACATAAAAATACGATCCATTTACCGATCTCCATAAATCTAAAATCAAATTATATTTAAATACCACTATATTAAATAACTAAAATAAACTAAAAAACATTTATTTGTTGGATATAAAACAATTTAAGTCAAATTCTACATTGAGGCCTTCTGGAGTGAGCACTTTGGTCTCATAAATCCAGAAGGACTCTCTTTTGCTAATTTGGCGAATGTAATTCCCACCCCTCCAATGTTTGTCGACCCTCTCAAGGCCCCAAAATTTCAAACATCTAGGGTTCCTATCATGATATTGACGGAAATGCTTAGAAACACTGTGGGACCGTTTACCCAACTTAATGTTGCTTACGTGTTCTCCTACACGGACCGATAAGGCACGGGATGTGCGGCCTACATACTGGAATCCGCAATCACATTCCAGCATGTAGACTACACCAACTGTCTGACAAGTAATTAGATTTTTAATGGTATAGCTTTTGCCAGTGGAGAAGGAGGTAAAGTTTTTACACTTCTTCACATTGTGTTTACATTGTTTACAAGCCGGACATCTACCGCAAGCATAAAAGCCTGAAAGAAAAGAAAAAATTCTGTTTTCTTTAAAGACCGGTGGGTCAATAACTCCAGGAGCTACTACATCCCTTACAGTAGGGACTTTTTTGTATATAAAACGTGGACGCACAGGGAGAAGAGGCCCCAGGGTTTTGTCCTTTTTCAAAACCTCCCAATGTTTGGTAACAATCTTCTCGAATTGTCGGTATTGAACATTGTAGTCCAAAATGATTTTAAATTCGAAACTCTCTCCTTTATTAGATTTTGTCGAGTCAGCTACTAAGTCAGCTCTGTTAAGATTGCCAACACGTGCTAATTCGTTGGAGATGTTATCTCGATCATATCCTTTTTGACAAAATTTACCCACTAAAGTTTTAGATTGAGAAAAAAATTCGGTATCAGACGTACAGTTTCGTCTGAGACGAATAAATTGCCCCCTTGGAATGTTGCACAACCAATTTTTATGGTGACAGCTATCCAGGGGTATAAAACCATTCCTATCGGAAGGCTTAAAATGATTGCGGGTGTTGAAAGATTCTCCAATTTTGTAGATCTCAAGGTCTAAAAAATAAATTTTATCTACATCAATGTTCCAGGTAAGGGTGATGTTACGAGAGTTGTTATTCAGATTTAACATAAAGTGTTCCAAACTAGATAGATCACCTTCCCAAATCATAAGTAAGTCATCGATGTATCTTTTATAGCATTTAAGCTGTACAGGAGGGTCTTTATAAATGGCCTCTTCTTCCCATAGTGCCATAAAGAGGTTGGCAACACTGGGGGCAAATTTAGCCCCCATTGCGACACCCATTACTTGCAAATAGTGATTTCTGCCGTACCAAAAATAATTTTTAGTCAAACAAAATTCCAAGCACTGAAGAAGAAACTTGTTATGCTTAGTCGACAGGTCAGATTGTGCCAAACCCCATTTGACAGCCGAAATTGCGTCGGCATGTCCTATAATGGTGTATAAGGAACTGACATCTGCAGTGACAAGGAGACTATTCGATGTACTGGTCAAGGATTCAAGAGTTTGTATACAATGCTTGGTATCTCTAAGGTAAGATTTTGTCTTAGAGACAATGGGTTTCAAAAAGAAGTCAATGTATTGGCCCAATCTCGAAGATACAGACTCAATGCCATTGACTATAGGTCGTCCGGGTGGATGTGTGGCATTTTTATGTACCTTCGGTAGAAAGTATACAAAAGGTGTTCTACACGCGCTAGGGTCTAAGAATTCTGCCTCTTTTTTGGAAAGAATCTTTCTTTTTAGCCCCTTTTTGACTAGGGCTGATAATTCCCCTTTAAATTCAAAAATCGGATCAGTTTTCAATACTTTGTAGGTGTCAGTATCACTCAGGAGGCGATTCATTTCCCCCTTATAGTACTCCTTAGACATCACTACCAACCCCCCCCCCTTTGTCTGCAGGGCGTATTACCACGTCTTTTTTATTTTCTAATGACGCTATACCATTTTTGACATAAAGAGGGTCTCTAATCTTTTTAATTTTCATAGACTCAAGATCACTTAGGACCATGTTTTTAAACACATCTATGTGTTTACTGTCTGTATTAGAAGGGTTAAATACACTTTTTGTTTTTAAATTAGAATGTGAACCTATAGGGATCAAAGAAGACCTTTCGGCCGGTTTTGATAAAAAGTACTTTTTGATATTCAGAGTTCTTACGAATTTAGAAATACCAACATAAGTCTGAAACTTATTAAAATTCCTGATGGGGGCGAATTTGAGTCCTTTATCTAAAATTCTCAATTCGTCATCAGTCAAAATGGTCCCACTGATATTGTAAATACCCGTGCCTAGTGGGATTTTGTCCTTTTTGACTGTTCTGCGTCCGGCCCGTTTCCCTCTCTTTCTCTTCTTTTGTTCCCTCTGTTGCCAGTGGGAGTTGTCGAGGGAGGGCCCCACCAAGGTGGAGGGGGGTTCCCTAAAAAACCACTTTCCATCTCGTCACGATTGGTTAGAGGTGCAAAGCGATTCTGTGTAGGTGCAGGGTAGCTCTGATAATAATTACCCTCCCCCATCCACTGTTCTGAGAAAAACTTCCTCTGGATGGCTGTGGGTGGTTGGGTTTGCCCCTATAATTATTAGTAGGCATGAAATTACCTTGGGATTGGGTCATGTACGGAAGAGTGGAATAATTTCCTCTCCCTCTATTGCCTCGACCTCTCCCCCGACTCCTGAGGGGGGGATAATTTGGTTGTTGGTCAGAGTATGGTGTCTGATTATTGACATCATTAGAGGGGGTTTTTGGATAAGATGGTATATTCTCACCAGAAGTAGATTTCAAGGCATGATCAGAAGATCTAGCTGTATTTTGCCATTTGAAAACTTCCTTTTTTGCATAATCCCCAGAATCCCTGATGAATTTGCCTTTCTTTTTATTTTGTGTATCGATATCCCATTTTGTCAGTTTAATTTTTAGTTCACCTGACAATTTGGGAAAATCTGAATGATTTTTTAGAATATCCATTTTACTTTTAATGTCTGCAATTTGAGTCTCAATGATTTTCATTTTTCTCTGTTTGCGTGACAAAAGGAATTCCATCAGATCCAGGCCCTTTCTATTAAAAAAAGTTATACCATTCTAGGAGGGACTCATCATCATCTAAACCATCACTGGGAGGAATATCCCACCTGAGACGTCTCGGTATGAGGCCATCCCGGATGTATTGTTCAAAAGATGTGACATCCCACCAGGCTTTAATTTTCTTTTCAAATAAAAAGCCAAGTTTCTTAAAAAGAGAGGAGATATCATCCGGACCAACTGAGGGTGCCGAATTTGAGAACACCTCACTAAGTTTAACCTCGCGGGTTTCCAAATATTGGAAAACCTCCATGATGCAGCTAAGAGACAATAGCGAAAAGCAATAGATACAGGAATAGGAAAAGGGTGCAATCAGCGCAAAATGATGAGGAAAATTACAAAAGAATATATATATATAAAAAAGTGTTAGTGAAAATAACTCCAAGGTTAAATTTTCTGTGAATGCTAGCTGAACACAAAGAAAACTTTCACAAAATTCCCACAAATACATACAACATAGAAATAGTGCAGCGCAAACAATACAAATATAGTGTCTTTAATGGTGCTTCTCAGGCACCATATATCAAAATTCTGTGTAAAATAGAAACAAAAAAATAAAATATGATGCACCAATAAAATGATATATTACACCAAAAAATAAGTGCATAGAATATCTAAACGAATGTCCATATAATAATCTGTGCATAAGATCCAATTTTCCAATTGGTCTAATTAAAGTCCACCAGGGTGCAAACGTGATGAGAAGATATACGGTGATCCCACCACCAAATGGGTATTCTACTATTACCTCCAAGGAAGACCACTGTTTTACCAGATGGTCATACTGCGCATAAGTATCCAACAGAAAGCCCAGGGAAAAGATGTTATGTAGAATCCTCACATGTCAAGCATGATAATGGCAAAGCAAAGAGAGAAAAAAACAAACATCTAAGAGCTTCCATAAAAACCAGGGATTTATTGCAGCATATAGCATACAGCTTACTCACATTTGGTGAGGAAATAAAAGGCATCAACGAAAACCATAAGGACCGGACGGAGAGGTTACTTCAGGAAGAGGTTCAGATCATGAACGAGCGACTGTACGGGTGATTCCTGTCCCCGGACGCGTTGCGTAATAAATTACTTCTTCAGCAGGGCAGGAATTCAAACAGTCGCGCGCTGTCTTAAAAACGCTGCTTAACCCGGAAGGATAACGTCACATGTAACGTAATGACGTATAGGGTTCAATTCAGCGTCATAAGAGGTGCTTTTATTTGTCTATATACATATCAAAGAGGTTCCGATCTGACCGAGCGCTGTTACATAATATATATGTATTTATGCTTTTCACCCACAAGATGGCGACATCTTAGTATTATTTTCTATGTCGTCCTGACCGTCTTGTTGCGGGACAATAAAGTTATTGTAACGTGTAATGACGCGGAGACGTGCCGTACCGCGTCATCACGTTAGAAGGACGGCATTTGATCATTCTGCAAGCTGCTAGCACCTCTTATGACGCTGAATTGAACCCTATACGTCATTACGTTACATGTGACGTTATCCTTCCGGGTTAAGCAGCGTTTTTAAGACAGCGCGCGACTGTTTGAATTCCTGCCCTGCTGAAGAAGTAATTTATTACGCAACGCGTCCGGGGACAGGAATCACCCGTACAGTCGCTCGTTCATGATCTGAACCTCTTCCTGAAGTAACCTCTCCGTCCGGTCCTTATGGTTTTCGTTGATGCCTTTTATTTCCTCACCAAATGTGAGTAAGCTGTATGCTATATGCTGCAATAAATCCCTGGTTTTTATGGAAGCTCTTAGATGTTTGTTTTTTTCTCTCTTTGCTTTGCCATTATCATGCTTGACATGTGAGGATTCTACATAACATCTTTTCCCTGGGCTTCCTGTTGGATACTTATGCGCAGTATGACCATCTGGTAAAACAGTGGTCTTCCTTGGAGGTAATAGTAGAATACCCATTTGGTGGTGGGATCACCGTATATCTTCTCATCACGTTTGCACTCTGGTGGATTTTAATTAGATCAATTTAATTATTGGATCAATTCTCATCACGTTTGCACCCTGGTGGACTTTAATTAGACCAATTGGAAAATTGGATCTTATGCACAGATTATTATATGGACATTCGTTTAGATATTCTATGCACTTATTTTTTGGTGTAATATGTCATTTTATTGGTGCATCATATTTTATTTTTTTGTTTCTATTTTACACAGAATTTTGATATATGGTGCCTGAGAAGCACCATTAAAGACACTATGGCCCAGATTCACAGAGCGATTACGCGTGCGCAACTGCTGTTGCGCGTGCGTAAGTCTAAATGTGCGCGTGCGTATAGTTGGACGCGATTCACAAAACAATATACGCCAGAAATCTACGTTTTTTGGTCCGGCGTAATTGAGTTAGACATTCGCTTCCCTTCGCGCAAAACTGCGCTAGACACACCATTGATTTGCTAGTCAAATATGCTAATGAGGGAGTTACGGGGATCCACAAAAAAACGCAGTTGCTGCGCAGGCTACGCGATGTGCGCAACTGCAAAATGTCCTGTCTAAAGTTAGAGCACATAAAAGCTGATCTAACTTTTGAAAAAAAGTCTAATTGTCAGATAAAGCAACACCGTTACTGAGGAGCAGACCACACACACGTGTTGCACTACAATTTGACTGCCAACATGCTAGGGGCATCGTCGCTCATAGCTGCACTAGTGAATATAGATGACCAAAGAAGGAGGAGGGCACGGAGGATGGCACGGGAGAGGGTATACCGCACCCGCATACACCTGTTTGGCATGAATGATTCAGAGGTCTTTCGCATCTTCAGATTCCCCCCTCATGCCATCCTGGAATTAACCACAACCTTGCAGGAGGACATCACCAGCCCAACACACCGCTCACATGCAGTGCAGCCACTGGTGAAGGTCCTGGCAACACTCCATGTCCTTGCCAGTGGCTCTTTTCAGCGTACAAGTGGACTGGTGGCTGGGATGTCACAATCCTCCATGAGCAGATGTGTGCACCAGGTTGTCCCTGCAATCCTCACACGCTTGGCCAACCAAATCATCAAACCCACCACTGAGGAGCTTCGAATCAAGGCAATGGCAGATTTCTACCGAATTGCCAGATTCCCACGCACCATCGGGGCCATAGATTGCACACATGTGGCACTCCAGCCCCCCCATGAGACCGAGCACATGTACCGCAATCGGAAGAATTGGCACTCCATCAACGTACAGGTGATAGTTGATGCCCAAGGCCTCATATGGCACGTCCGTGCCAAACACCCAGGGTCCAGCCATGACAGCTACATCTACAATCAAAGCCACATCCGAACAGAATTCGAACAGAACGTGTATGGGAACACCTGGCTGGTTGGTGAGTGACATGGGAGTCAGGCATGACTATCCCCTCCCGTGATGCACAACAGAAGTGGCACATGCATGACTAACATTCTCCTGTCTTTTCCTTTACAGGTGACTCTGCATATGCACTGGGACCCCATCTCATGACTCCTATCCGGAACCCCCAAACCCCAGGAGAGGAACGATACAATGAAGCACACATCAAAACCCGTGCAGTGGTGGAGCGCACCTTTGGCCTCCTGAAGTCACGTTTCCGATGCCTGGATAAGTCTGGGGGTACACTGTTGTATTCCCCAAACTTCGTGTGCCATATCATCGCTGCATGTTGCATGCTACACAATCTCGCAGTGAGGAAGGGCCTGCAGGTTGAGCTACGTGATGATCTGACCCCCCAACCAGAAAATCAACCCCTAACCGAGGATACCCCGTCTTCTGAGGGAAGAGCAGTCAGGAGGCAGCTCATATTGGGCATCTTTGCACGTTAAACACACACATTAATCATGGCACAATGAGAATGCATGCATGCACACCACTATGGTCCCTAGCACACACACCCCACATCCTCATCAAATTGGATTGGCACCAGTCCACCATGCAAGACTGGTGAGCAGTAACGCCACGTCAAGGCTCCAATTATGTCACTGTACATTCATACACCATTCACACGGACCTGGGAATCACTTCTCCCTGGTCCTGGGGAACCCTTCTCCACCAAAATTGAGGGTGACACCCCTTTTCCAGCAGGAATGTCACCCCCACATTCAAACATCATTCACAACCCAAAATATGCCAAAAAAGTCAAACAAACAAAAATGCATAGAAACAAAAAATGCATAGTAAAAAAAAATTGCTTAGAAAAAACAAAAAAAAAGCAGAGAACAAAAATAAAAAAGCTTTCAAAACAAACAAAAGGGGGAAAAAAAAATTATTGCCCTCTGCCTGAGCCACGCCTGGGGCGCCCCCGGCCACGGCCCCGGACCCTCAGGGGAGACGCATGGGGGAGGGGAAAAGCCGGGGAAGGAGGAGCAGCCCCTGAGATCTGCCCACCTGGCGGCCTGCCCTCCAAGGCCACGGCTATTCTGTCCAGGGCAGCACCAAGTGTTGCCGTGTTGCCCTGGATAGCCTGGGTAAGGGCCCTCACATCCTGCCCAACGCCTGCTGCTGTAGTTTGCAGGTCATTTAGGCAGGTTGTGGAGGCCCGGGAGTGGGAGTCCAGGTTACCCAGGCTATCATTAATGGAGGACAGGCTCTGATCCACCCGCCCCATAGTCTGGCAGAGCTGTCTCAGAAGGCGGGTCTGGGTGGCCAGGTTCCTTCTCAGACAGGCGGGCATGAGATTGGGCGCCCCCCTGGTGCTTTGGGATGACCTCCTGGCTCCAGCTGATGGTTGTGGCCGGGGAGAAGGGGAGGCCCTTGTGAGGGGAGCCATGTTGGGGGAGGAGGGGGGGGGGCTGACCCTTAGGGAGGGCAGGCTTCTTGCAGCCAGAGGGGAAGAGTCCGCAGAAACCAAAGGGCCAGTGCCTTCAATGGACTCCTCCTCCTCATGATTCTGCTCCTCCTCATGATCGTCCTCCGCATGATCCTCCCCCTCCTCTTGTTCCTCCTCTGCGGACTCTGGCCTTGTTGGGGGGGCCTCATTAGGCTGCTGTCCTGGGGTTGGAGCGGTCAGTCCAGATGGCCCTGCACCCTCCTGCACAGCTGTGGATGACACAAAACATTCACAGGTTGGAGGATCCACACACTTGCCACATATTCCCTTTCACCCCCTCCCCCACACATGCTACACACCTGAGAGAAATAAAAACCTTACCTGGCACCGCGGGGACCGGACTTGTGTCAAAGCCTGGCAGGCCCTCCACTTCATGCCGGTGAAAGGTCAGGGCCACCACACGCTCCGTCTCTGAAAATCTAACCCGGCATGGTGGGCCCCCTCCTGTGCCCCTGGCATGGGCATTTATTGCGGACAGTTTTTTTTTCACCTCACGCCGGAGGTCATTTATTTTCTTTTCTATCCCAGAGCGGGTCCGTGTCTCCCCCTCCCCCGATGAATTGACCTGCTCTGTGATCATATCCAAGATCTCCCTCCTCCTGGCCGGGGTGGTGGTGGCACTCTGCGGGCCGTGGAGAAAACGCCCATAGTCGGTAATGGCCCGGGCAAGAATTCTTTTTTCCCCCACAGTAAAATTGAGCTTTCTTTTTCTCTCAGTCATACTTCCAAACAAACTCACTAGCAGTCACCAAAAATCTGTCACAAATACAAGCACAACCAATCAGACAAGAACACACACAAAGAGAAAAAGAACAGCCAAAAATCACACTAGCACTCAGCAAGAAACACACACAAAAAAATCAGATGAAAAAATAAAGCAAGAAAACAAACGCTCAGAAATATATCAATCAAACAAACAGTCTCAAACACTTATCAAAATACACTTTCACAAAACTACCAACAAGCACAAGATCACACAGAACACTAATCTGACAACTACAAAACACACTCTAACGAACAACAGAGCAAAAGCACTTGATTCAATGGGAAGGGACACAAAGGGATGTACTTTTGCAATGGAAGGGCGTTTGTGTGTGTCTATTTATGCTGTCTGCGTAGTTCACAACGTTGCCCTAGTCCATTTCCAATTTCAATGATTGCGCCGCTCCCGAGTTGTGAGCATGCGCACAACGGAGCTGACATGGTTTCCTTCACGCGCGCATGCGCGAGTCGGCCGGCCCTTCATTTGCATGGGGTCACGGCTCATTTCAATGTAACACGCCCACGTCCCTCCCAATTTGTATTACTCCTCCTTACGCCTCCGGAAAAAACCTTACGTTTGCGCAAGCTCTTGCGTAAAAGCTACGTGAATCGCCGGATTACGCGGCTAGATTGCGCAAGTCTAACGGAAAAGTGGTGCGCTACGCCGGAATGATAATGCGCCGATCTACGTGAATCTGCCCCTATATTTGTATTGTTTGCGCTGCACTATTTCTATGTTGTATATATTGGCGCTGCACTATTGTTTCCATTTTTGATTTATTAGCCATATATACTACTCTCTGTGTTAGAAGCCTTATTTTTACAGTATAAAATTTCCTGAATACAAATAGTATTGATGATTTTTGGTCCCGTTCACACCAGAACGTGGTGTGGGAAATCCGCGTTTCGTGCACGTTTTACACTCTGTGTTTAAAACGCACTGCAATTGCGATCTGCAGCTGGTGTCAGTGATAAATGGGTTGTAAAGTTTTGTCTTTTATTTTCTAAATGTGTTCCTTTAAGTTAGTGCATTGTTGGTTCACTTACATTTTCCTTCCATTTCCCTTCTAAATTTTTTTTTCCTTTGTTTTCTTTGTCTGAATTTATCACTTCCTGTTCCTCCTCGGTAAGGTATTCAGTAAGCTGTTTTAAATGCCTTTTCACCGCTTGGATGATGGTGGAAAGCTTACTGAGAAGAAACAGGAAGTGAGAAATTCAGACAAAGAAAAAAAAACATTTAGAAGGGAAATGGAAGGAAAAGATAAGTGAACCAACAATGCACTAGCTTAAAGGAATCAATTTAGAAAATAAAAGATGAACCTTTACAACCCCTATAAGGTCACTAATACAGTGCAGAAGCAACTTTTTTCAGCGGTCCAGTGCAATTCAGCTCATTCAAAATGGAGAGGCTTAAATCGCAGTGCATATGAATCACACAGGAGCACGCGTTTCGGTGCATTTCCCCATCTGTACCGCCCCTTATTTTGTTTTATTATGCCTGTTTAGACATTTGCAATGTCCATGTGGAAATTGTAAAGTTTTGTTCATTGAGATTGCAATGTGCCAAGCTCTGTACTGTTGTCTATGGTATAAATAATAAAATGGATAGAAAGGGAAAAACAGGTTTTATTACAGTATAAAGGACACTTTGTGTTCAATGCTGAATTGAAGAAAAGCTGTAATCACCCCTAGAGAAGTGTCTGGCAGCTCTGACATACTGTACATGTACTACCTTCTTAGATGGCACAAGATTATCTGAGTGATGTTCAGAATGCGCTGAAATTACAGATGTCAGACCGTGAATAGGTAATAGCTGTAAAGTGAATCAGTGGTTAAAAAAAAATGAATCTATCACTTACTGCATAAAGACGATCGCTCTGGTTTCTCATAGTTCGATTCTGTGCAGAGCTCCCTAAAAGCCCTGAATAATGGGATGCTATCATAGATAAACAGTTACCAGTTTGAGGGTCATACAGTTGGCCCTTCACAGCCAATAGTCAGGTTCAGGAGGCAGCGCTGGTGACCAGATAGTAGTTTGTTTATCAGAATGCTCCAGAATTTGAGTTGCTTTGCAAGAAATACAACTTGATGTTCAGACACCTGGAGCCAATGGTGCCGCTGCTGTGTCTCAGCCAATTGGGAGGGAGATTAAGGCCGCATACACACGATCGAACATGTCCGCTAAAACTGGTCCACAGACCAATTTCAGTGGACATGTTCGATCGTGTGTACAGCCTATCGGACCGTTTTCCAACGGACCAAAGTTTCAAAACATGCTTGAAAACCTGTCCGCTGGAAACCTGTCCGTCGGACAGGTTCGATGCTTAGTACACAAAATCATCGGACTAAAAACCCGCGCATGCTCAGAATCAAGTCGACGCATGCTTGGGAGCATTGAACTTCGTTTTTTCATCATGTCGTTGTGTTCTACGTCACAGCGTTCTGGTCCGATGGGATTTTGGTCCGATGGTGTGTACGCACATCAGACCATCAGACCACTTCAGCGTGGTTCGATGAAAACGGTCCGTCGGACAAGTTTCATCGGACATGTCTGATCGTGTGTACGCGGCCTCAGGGATGGACTCACGGACATCGCTGGACAGAGATGGGGCTCAGGTAAGTATTAGGGGGTGCTGGGGAGGCTGCTACACACAGAAGGCTTGCATAGAAATGCATGAAGGTAAAAACCTTCTGTCCATTTACAACTTCCTTAACTGTGTGCCTAACAAGTGTAATGTGTGCTGCTTTTACTTACTAATCCGGCTGTTTTTCTCTCCCTGCTTACCAGGGAGAAGAAACAATCAGATCGTTCCTATGCACACAGAGTGCTGTGTGTTTGTAAACACAGGACTCTGTGTGTGATTGGACACAGCCAATCAGCAGGTTTTATTCAAAGTCATTGCCTGAAATCTGCTGTCAAACCCCAATGTCCAATCACAGAATGGGTTGGCAGGGGGCACACAAACTTGGAAGGGGCTATTACATACGTGTATGTGATTGTGCATGTACCTGCCCCCCACTGGCAGTATATTTACTGTGAGTGGTCAGCAGGTGGTCAATACAGTGGGACCTCGGATTGTGAGTAACCCGATTAACAAGCGTTTCGCAAAATGAGCACTGTATTTAAAAAAATCATAACTTGGTTTGCGAGTGTTGTATCGCAAAACGAGCATGATTCAGGCCAAAGCGGTGTGCAGTACCGAGTTTGGGGGGCGCCGGAGCCAAGCGGTACTGTTGGGAAATGCACGGAAAAGGCCCGAGGACAGCTCAGCTGACCTCGGCAAATCTCAGGAACAAAGTCTTTCTGAGGTATTCAAAGGTCAGCCGAGGTGTCCTCGGGCCTTTCCTGAGGCTCTCCGGCGCCCCCCCCACACCTGGCCGCATGCGGTATTGCAGGTCATTGAAGTCAATGCGGAACAAATTTTTTTAATTTCCATTGACTTCAATCGGGAAACACGCTTTGATATGCAAGTACTTTGGATTACGATAATTTTCTTGGAACAGATTGTGCTCGTAATTCGGGGTTCCACTGTAGTTTCAATGACTGATATCGCCAACAGTTCCAGCTGCTGGTAAAATTCCTTTACAAGAAAATAGCATTTTAGCATTTTTTATTTTTTTTATTGCAAGTGGACAGCCCCTTTAATCTATGAGTAAATAGTACCGGTGCTTTCAATTTCTCTTTCCGCTTTGTATAGCTAAATAATAAGCAGCTTATTCTCTGTCATTATTCAAGCTATAAAAGCTTAAAAGAACTGATAGCTGTAATTACAGCATGCCAAATAGTAAGAGAACATAATACATGTTGTTTATTACTTGCTGCCCATGTCTAAGGCCAAAGGCAGTTTGTTGATGAGAAAACTTTTTTCTCCCGAACTGAACTAACAACTAAACTTCCCTTAACCTAAAAGCCCGGGGGCGGGGGGGGGTTGTCATCACAGAACAATGTCTTTGTAACTATACAAAAAGCCAAAAAATACCTGATTTGAAGCTGGCCATTTCTGAAAATGGTGGTTTCAATTAGAAGAAGAGTATTGGTATATCTTTGGGAGGGGGGATAACATTATTTTTTGTTCCCATTTTCTTGTAATATTAATCTGGTATATGGACCAGTATCTGTATACCAGGAAGCATGTGGATGAAAGCAAAATGACTTATACGGTTGCAGTCTGTCAATAGAAATAACACAACAATGCTCCCATAACAGTTTTATTACCTGGTGATCCAGCCAGTAAGTCTGGCATTTTTTATAGGCCCAGAAATATATGTTTTACATTAGTGTTAAATTAATTCATAGCTTTTCGAGGAACCATTCCTGATCCAAAACCTGAAATATATTGAAAATGGGGACTTTAAGTGTACCTCTATAGGTGTAACACAAAAATTGTAAATACATAAAATATACTACTTAATTTTGATATATTGAGAACATATCTGTTAAAAGACATCTTAAAAACAAACATTCAAGATGTTGCAGTGCAAATGGCCTTGAGATCAACATGAGGGTCGACGTGTTTCGTGGGGGAACTTCCTTAATCAGGACCTGGGATCTCAATATAACAATGCTGTAACAATCAATATATAAATCCTGTTATACAAAATCTATAACATGCAAGAAATATATCAAATAAAAAGATTATATAAAAAAAAACAAATGCACAATTTAGCTGCATAAATACCAATTTTGGAGTAAAAGGGAAATATCAATTTTGGAGTGGAAAAGAAATAATGAAATACTAATTTGAGATATTAATGATTAATTCAATTAATCACCGTCAAAGAGGCCAGTAGGAAAGTAACTAGTGGGCGAAGGCCACCAGGCCTTTGAGGAGAAACCAACACCTGACCATTGCATACCCCAGATACATAGTTTTTGTAAAGAAAATCCTAAATGTGTATGCCTGTAAATATAAATATAGGTATAATGTAAAAATATATATAAATATATATACTTATATAAATGAGTTATGTAAAAAAAAGCCTGAGTGAAACACAATAATAAGAAAAAAGGAGAGAAGTGGAAGGAAAAAGGAGGAAAAAAAAGGAAGGAGGGAGGGAAGGAAAAGGTAAAGTGAGGGGGGGGGGAGTGAAAAAAGGGGGAGAGGGGAAAGGAAAAAGAAATAAGGGGAGGAATTTCATTCTATATGTACCCAGCTTAAAATAGTTCTGAAGTCAAGACATACCTTAATGCACCATAGTCTGATCTCTCCTGTTATTCAGGACTGTTTCAGTACAACGCAGCTGTAAGTTCAAACGTTTTTGATCTTGCTTACAGCACCCCACCTGCTAGCTGTAACTGGTCTGTAATGGACTTCCTGGCACCCTGGCTGGGTACCTCCCCAAGATACAGCTTCCTCCACTCTTGAGCCAGGAACCAGGTATTACAGCTGAACATTGCAGCCAAGAACTAGACAACACTAGTTTAGGTGCAAACTGGAACTGACTTTATTGTAAATTCACACAGAATATATGCCACATAAAATCAGGTAAGAGCTTGATCACATTATCCTAAACAATGCAAACTAAACAGTAATCTAACCATCAGTACATCTAATGAACAGCTTACATAAACAGTATTCAGAATAAACAGTAAGCTAATTAACAACGAGTCACCTAGAGAAGCCTAGGTGTCTCAGATCAGTGCCCACTCCCACAGTTTGGCACCAGCCCCACAGATATACAAAGTACCTTTCACATGCTGTCTGTCAGGTGTTTGGCTTTCATTGGTCTTATCTATCCACTACAAAAGTCATCATAAGACAAAACTCATACAATATTTGAGTAGTCTAAAAAAGTGGAATTAATTTATCTTCATTGATTTCTTGAGGGATATTGTTGATACATTTTTCTGTGCCAAGTGGAGAAGCTTCTCCATCTCTGCAGGAAGTCCACCATATTTAAACTGATCATTCACCTGCACATACCTGTAATATTACACCTTTCCACCCATTCCAGAGGGAAAGCTTTAGACCCCTTTCACACTGAGCCGCCCATAGCGTCGGCGGTAAAATGCCGCTATTTTTACCGCCGATGCCATACGTGGATGTGCAGCCCATTTCAGGGCGCATTTAACCCCTGCTAGCGGCCAAGAAAGAGTTAAATCCGCCAGCAATGCGCTGCTGAAGCAGGGCATTGTGGGTGGTATTGCTGCGCAGTCCCATTGATTTCAATGGGCAGCAGCGGTAAAGGAGCGGTATACACACCGCTCCAAAAGTGCAGCTAGCAGGACTTTTTTTTACTGTCCTGCTAGCACAACGCTCCAGTGTTGCAAAAAAAATTATTCATGAAGAAACTACTGTATATAGAAAACATTATACATTTTCTTTATTAAGGCTGGCCATACAATATACATTTTTTTTTTACAATTTTCTATGCAATTTTCTTTAGATTTACCTCCAACTATGCAAACTAATGCAGAGGCCTGCCTAATTGGATACAATTGAACGTTTTGTTTAGATTTACCCTTATATTATATGTTGTACAATAGAATTGAACCAGTCATTTTACTGACGAGACACAAAACTGATGTTTTTCAGTGATGATTCTTTACTACAAGAAAATAACACAAATAAATTCTTTATCCATGCAGGTTTTGCAGATTTGTCCTAAAGACATGCGAGCGGATATCTGTGTCCATCTCAACCGCAAAGTGTTTAAGGAGCACCCTGCGTTTCGCCTAGCTAGTGATGGGTGCCTGAGGGCACTGGCCATGGAGTTCCAGACTGTACATTGTGCCCCAGGTGATCTCATCTACCATGCTGGGGAGAGTATAGACACCCTCTGCTTTGTGGTTTCTGGCTCCTTGGAGGTCATTCAGGATGATGAAGTTGTTGCTATTTTGGGTAAGTCATGATGGTTTTTGATTGACATATCAGGCATGGGGAGAGTATTCCAAGAGAAAAAGGGTTGTCACAGTTTCTTATTCAAAAATAATGAAGATCCTTAAAACCTTTGCTGTAATGATTGCACTAAAGGGGAATACTATGCAGTTCTTAAACAATACACACATGCAGAAGTTAATGCATTGCAATGTGTAAGTCGTTAGCTAAATAATATACAGTATAAGAACGTACAAAGTTTGTTATTGTCAGCCGCTACTTTGCCCCAAAACCAAATCTTGGTCATTGTCTTTAGGAGAACATTAACTACTCCTGTTATATTTCAAATACCGCTTTATGTATTGACATAACTCCTTACACCCAGTCTGTCAGGTCAGTATAGTCACCTGCTGACTTGGCTCCATCCGCTGGCAGCTTAAAGTGGAGGTCCACCCTAAAACAAAAAAATTACACCAAAATCCAAAAAAAAAAAAAACTAATTGAAAAACATAATTTTTTTTTACTTACCAGAAATAGCGGTTGCTATGCAGATCTTCCTAATCTGCCTCTTCCGAGACCACGGCAGGTCTTCTTCCCGAGACCACGGCAGGTCTTCTTCCTCGTCATCCTCGCGTTGTCTTCTGGGGAATGGGGCACGCTGCCTTCAGGGAACTGTGTGTATCCCAGAGAGCAGCGGCCCATTCACAAAGCGCCACGAGACTCGCACATGCGCAGTAGGAAACAGGCAGTTTAGCCGCAAGGCTCCACTGCCTGTTTTCCTTAGTGAGGATAGGGTGCCGGGACCTGCCACGATCGAGGGATCGGTCGCGGGCGCCTAGGACAGGTAAGTGTCCTTATGAAAAGTCAGCAGCTACAGTGTTTTTTTTTTTTAAGTGTATTTTTTTTGTGCGTGAACTCGAGAAAGAGGAGCCGGACTGCAGGAGTTGGGAGTAGGCAGACCCTCCCCCCGGAGGCAATCGCCATCCTTCTCCATGCCCCTGGTGGCAATGGCGGGTGTGAAGGGGGGCCTCCCACTCACCCCGCCCTACCTGCTCCTCTTGGGAGCCCAACGGGACCCCAATGGGGCAGAGGGACTCCCCCTATGAGGGAGTGAGGGGGCCTAGCCCACCCAGCCAGCCCCGTAGGTCCTTCGCCTCTCTTTATTTAAGAGACCGCATGGCCAAAGTGCATGTGTTTTAAACCAATTTTGTGTGCGTGCAAGTGTGGTGGTTTTTTTGTGGGGGGGGGGGGGTGGGCGTACTAAGCACAGGCGTACCTTGCATAGCACACCCACCGGGAGCCGGGCTGAGACCACCAAACTCAATTCACATGTAGCCGAGACCGGGATCCGAACCCTTGGCTGCAGAGGTGAATGGCTTGTCAGCGCAGTGCCAATCACGTTGAGCCACCACAGCTCCGCGCTACAGTGTTTGTATGGGGCACGCTGCCTTCAGGGAACTGTGTGTATCCCAGAGAGCAGCGGCCCATTCACAAAGCACCACGAGACTCGCGCATGTGCAGTAGGAAACAGGCAGTTTAGCCGCAAGGCTCCACTGCCTGTTTTCCTTAGTGAGGATAGCAGTGCCGGGACCTGCCACGATCGAGGGATCGGCCTCGGGGGGCCAAAGTCGCGGGCGCCTAGAACAGGTAAGTGTCCTTATGAAAAGTCAGCAGCTACAGTGTTTGTAGCTGCTGACTTTAAAAAAAAAATATATAAATTGCGGGTGGAACCCCACTTTAACTCTTCAATAAGACACAGAAGTTGTATCCAACACAATGTTGATTTAGCCAATTGCTGTAGAAAAGATGTTTTGAGGTATAATTTCGCGTACACACAACCATTTTTCGGGTTGTAAAAAATGATGTTTTTCAGGCTCTAGAATATTTTTTTTTTCAACCCGATCATTAAAACGGCCTTGCCTACACACGATCGTGAAAAAATAATGCTCTATTTGTGAATAAAGCACTTGCGTGTAAAGTTGCAGCGGCGAAACGTAAATCACATAAGTTACGCCGCCGCAAAGACCCGCTCTCCATCCTGAATCTGGCCCAATTACTTTTTTAAGGCATGTCTCTGCAAAGGGGAGAGGTTAGAAGAGAAGTTTTTTTTTTTTAATCATACTTACTGTATAGCTGTATATCTTCACCCCCCGCATTCTGTAGGTATAGCTGTATATCTCTATGTCCCGCATTCAGAAACTACAACTGTGCACCTTCACCTCCCGCATTCTACAGGTACAACTTATATCTGAGCCTCTCACATTCTGTAGATACAGCTGTATACCTTCACCTCATTCTGTATATAGAGCCATATACCTTCTCTTCTTGCATTCCACTGTAGGCCCTTCAGTCATCAGGTTCACATCCACACTGGGCATGTGTCCTAAAATCAAGGACATCCGTGGCACACGTACAATGTTTGGTTTTCCTAAAATACAGGAAATCTGTGGAATGGATAAAATAAGTTGATTGGATTAAATTGATTTTGGTTTGAACGCTCATCGGGTTTCAAACACATCCATTTGTTTAACAAATGAAACTGATTTATAAAATGCTTAAGCTGGAATGTGTCCAGTACTAAGTGGAAGAGGACAGTAGAGTCAGTATTCATTAGGCTAACTGCATCACTTGAGTGATCTATGTAAGGACCAATAAATAAAAAAGGGGAGCTCCACCATCTCATCTGAGAAAATGAATTATAGGACGTCTTCTGTGTCCTAAAATTGTGGCGTCATAAGGGTATTGACAACAAAAAGGTTAGCGTGGTGCCAGCGCCACTTTGTTCTACAGCCACTAAAATAGGCAGGACCAACATTTTGCAGCAAACTTAAGGCACTTGATGAAGTAGACAAAGATAAATTAAATATAAATGATAAAATGAAGAAAGTTTAGCTAAAATGTGTCACAGGTTAAAAATCTGAACCAGATGAACATTTTCTTGATTCAAAAGACCTTTTCCAAGGAAACTTTTGGCAAGAGTTACACAGAGACTGTAATTTCTGTATGCACTCTCTAAAAAAGCTAGTTGCCTGGATGTTATGGTACCCCTATGGCTTTAATGCTTCCAGTTAAAGCAGAGTTCACCCAAAAGGGGAAGCTCCACTTGTCTGCCTCCTCCCCTCCATATTTGGCATATTTTTGGTGAGAAGGGGGAGGGTCAGCACAGAAGGTTTTGCGCCTTAATTCATAGAATGCAATAAGGTGCAAAACCTTAAAGGAGTTGTAAAAGTAGAAGGTTTTTTTATCTTAATGCATCCTATGCATTAAGATAAGAAACCATTCTGCGGCTGTCAATCAAAGTCAGCCAGCCAATTAGGGGAGAGAGGGGGCAGGGCTCTGTGTCTGAATGGATACACGGAGCTCTGACTTGGCTTGGGTGACCCCTGTAGCAAGCTGATGGCTGAGGTGCATGCAAATAAGGGAGGAGCCAGGAGCAGCAAAGAGGGACCCGAGAAGAGGAGGATCGGGGCTACTCTGTGCAAAACCAACTGCACAGAGGAGGTAAGTATAACATGTTTGTTATTTAAAAAATAAATACAAAATATGAGCCTTTACAATCATGTTAAGACTTTAAAATCACTTTAAATAGTACATGTTTTATAGTGGTCTATATATCAAAGCAAAAGGAGGTACAACTGATTAAGAAACAGGTATTTGATTCCAAAAGAGGGACAGTCCCTCCAATTGAGAGACAGTTGGTAGTTATGGTTCAGGTCCTATTTAAAGCTGAACACTGGGATAAGCAAATATGATCTAAATAAAAGAGTTATGTATTTGGGTGTTAGGAGAAAGCAGGGAATTTTTCATATGTTTGTCCACAATTTTTGGGGGGTGAAAAGCTGTTGCCTGTCAGAGGAAGTAGAGGGTTGCAGGAGTGCATTACTCAAGCTTAGCTGTGGCCTCCATGGGAGATCTTGAAAACCCGAATGAATAGTCAGGAATCCTCTGCCACGGGATTTAAAGTCCCAAACTTCATGCCTTACAGCCAAAGAACCTTTAAGCCAATCCACCGGACTGTAAGACAACTTGCGTAGAGGATCACTTTTCCTTAACGAGGTCACCAGGCCTATCCCGAGACATCAGCTTGCCTTGCTTGTCTCCTCCAGGGCAGGTCCTCCCCCGTTTTCCTTCACTAAGAAGCTTCCTCCACTTGGACGGACAGCTTGGGATCCCCTGCAGAACCATAGGCCTCGGACCAACGTGGTCCCGAGACTGAAATCATGCACACCTACCTCGTGCCAGGAGGGCACGAGTGGTTTTGGCGGGTCGTGGTTGAGTTCCAGCACCTATTGTTTGAGAAAAAAAGCCCTGGTTGTCATAGCCAGGAAGTAGCTGGGACATAGTGAGAAGTGTAAACTCAATACAAAAATTGGGCAAATGGGTTTTCCATATTTGGGACAGTTCCTACATTACTTCTTTCTGGAGGTCGGAGAGCCCACACTAGTGGAGTCTGAAGCCTGCTGGGGGTACACAAAGTGATGAAACGTATGTACTACGTTCACTTTACCCTCCTACAGGCTTGTGTAGTCTTTTGTGAATCTTGGTGTGCTTTGCGTGTTTTTTCCAGATCTGTGCAGTAATCCAGTGTGAGACTTTACCTCTGTGGAGGAGCTTCCTGTAATAAAGACCGGTCACTGCTGCTCTCTCGCCTTGTGCAGGGTGACTGGTTAAAGCTTGTAGGAGGAGTTTTCTGACTGACCTATGAGACTGCAAGACTCCTGACCCTCTGTCTGGACAGTGCTGATTGGCCCTGTCCTGATCGTATGCATTCTCCCAAGAAAAAAAAGAAAGAAAAAAAACTATCAATATACACCAAACTGAGCATGTGCAGCCTGACTCCATAGAGTGTATTTTTAGGAGTCAGTGGAAGAAGGGGAGGATCAGAGAGGACAGGATCAAACATCCTTTTTACACAATGCAGAGGATTAACCCCCTAGGTTCCACAGTGATTATAACAAGCATGCTTTACTGCATATTCAGACTGATTTTACTATTGTGGGTGATTTAGTAACACTTTAATCGTACCCTGTGCATAAGTACAAATACATGTTTTTCTTTGAAGCGGAGGTTCACACAAAAAGTGAACCTCGGACGCGCTGGACAGGTAAGTGTCAATTTTTAAGTGTGCGTATTTGTAGCTGCTGGCTTTTAAAAAAAAATAAAATGGCCGAACCTCCACTTTAAGAATCACAGTTGAACTCTTTATGATATCTGTATACTGTATCTGTAAACTTTCAGTCTCACAGTAATGATGAGATCATACACAGAACCATTTTATCTCTGCTGACAATCGCTGCTCGCGGCTCGCTGAGCTCAAAAATGTTCCTGCTGATTTCATTTTGTCTGATTGCCCTCTTCTGCTTCATACAAAATGTATTCTCATCCCAATCTGTGACAGTCAATTTTTTTATGTTTCAGCCATGCTTCATTTTACACATATTACAACCAAGCTGTAAAGTTGTTTTATCGCATGAGAGATGGCAAGGACGGGTGAGGGGCTGGATTTCCTCTTCTTCTTGTCCTGGAAGTTATGTGCATTGTGTGTTTGCAGTCATCTGGCCATTTCTGAACTCCTAGCGGGTATAACTGAGTGATTACACAGGGGGATTTTCCCGCTTGAAAATTTCCAGTCCCTTTCAAGCTGACCCGACCCGTTGTCTTATGAAACAGCGGAAGGGTTTAAGGTGATCGTAAAGGACAATTTTTCTTTCTTTTTTTTTTTTTCAATTAACATTTTTTTTTTTATTTATATAAAACAGTTCGCAAGATACAGTTAAATGCAGGTAATAACAGTAGCCAAAGCAGACACTTATCCAAGAATACAAGTATTACCCTTGCCCTTTATGGGTAGAGGAGGGGTTGAGTTTCCGACCCATAGGGCCCTATTCCAAAAGCTGGAAATCTGCTATACTCTGGTGTCAACGGTGACACAAAAACAGTAGATTGTATAGGAGGAGAGAAGGGTCAAGAAAAGAAAAGAGGAAAAGAGAGGGAAGAGAGATTTAGGTTACCGCGTCTACCACCTCGTCCACCCCCGGCGGGTCCTCCCGCCGGTGCCACTCACTCCAGACCTCGTCGTGGGCATCCATGCTGTTACATATCCTAGCTGTCATCCGCTCCATCAACTCCACATCCTTGATCCTAGCGTAAAGGGCCTCTTGGGACAGGGGGGTGGATTTTTTCCAATTAAGGGCTATCAAGCATCTGGCCGCCATTAGTACGTGCCTAAGTATTCTTTTAAATGGCTTGGCCAGGCGGGGTTAGGAGATACCTAGCAAGAATAGTTTAGGGGTTAGGGGGATTGGCGTCTCAAAGAGATGGTTAAGCAGCTGTTGCGTGGACTGCCAAAACGGGGTGATAAGGGGGCACGTCCAGTAAATGTGGAAGAGAGAGCCTCTGTCCTGATGGCATCGCCAGCATCGGTCAGAGGTGGAAGGAAATAATGTGTGGAGTATGTCCGGGGTTTGGTACCAGAAACACAGAATTTTTTTATGAGTTTTCTTTATACAGGGTGCATAGGGACGATTTAGCAGCCTGCCTCCAGACGGCCTGCCAGGCCTCCATCGGCAGTGACTCCCCCAGCTCTCTCTCCCACTTCAGCATATATACATGCTTCCCCCGCCCCTGCCAATCATATGCATTCAGCAGCTGGTAGATGTCTGTGATCAACCCCCGTCTATGGCGCCCCTCCAGGACAATACGTTCAAATGGGGACGGTTGCGAAAATTGGAGCTTTGGGGCTATTGTCTGGGCATAGTGTCTTATTTGTAAGTAGCTATAAAACACTTGTCTGGGCAGATCGTGTTTCACCTGGAGCTCCGAGAATGTCAGCAGCCTACGGGACCTGGGGTCCACCAAGTGTCCAAAATGGAATAGGTCTCGAGAGGCCCAGGGCCAAGACATCTGGTGGGTCAGGCTGTCCGGTATTTTGGGGTTGCAGACAAAAGAATTCAGCATGGAGCACTCGGACTTAAGCGCCACCTCTCGAGACATCTTACGCCAAAGTCCTCTAAGCAAAGACATCGAGTCTAACAACCGGTCAGGCTCCACCCTCACATCAGCATCCCATAAGAGGCTATTTGGGTGGACCGGAGCTAACCATATCTTTTCTATCTCCGTCCACTTATTAAAGGACCTCTGGGGGAACCAGGAGACCACTGCACGCAGCTGGGTAGCTTGGTAATATTTAACAAGGTTGGGGAAAGCCAGGCCCCCGTCTCCCTGTGAGGCTGTCATGACCGACCCAGGGATCCTATGCTTTCTATAGTTCCAGACAAACTTCAGCATATCACTCTGGAGTTTGCGGAGGTGGGCGTACGGGATCGGGATGGGTAACGTCTGAAACAGGTAAAGGAGTTTGGGGAGGATGACCATTTTTATGGCCGCCACACGGCTTAGGAGCGAGATATGATGTGCCTTCCATTTTTGAAGAAGGCCTCTAACTATCCGATAGAGGGGAGGGAAGTTGGCCTGGTAAAGGCAGCTGAAGGATGGTGTAATATGGACCCCAAGGTATTTAAGGGATGAACTCTCCCAAGTATAGGGGAAGTTTGACTGTAGGTGATGGACCTCAGCCTTCGGGATGTTGATCGGGAGGGCCGCTGACTTTGAAGCGTTCGTTTTGTAACCCGACATTGTCCCGTATTTATCTAATTCAACATGAAGGTTGGGTAGGGAGATTCTGGGTTGGGTCAAGGTGAGAATAATGTCGTCCACGAACAAGGATGTCTTAAATTCCTTTCCCCGCACCGAGATACCCCTAATGTCCGGATTTCCACGTATGGATGCTGCCAGGGGCTCGACACATAGGGCGAAGAGCAGAGGCGAGAGTGGACATCCCTGGCGCGTACCGTTGGCTATCTGGAAGGGGGAGGATGTGGCAAAGGGAGTTTTAACTTGGGAGGTGGGGTTTGAGTATAGGTGTTGTACCGCCCGTAGGAAGGGTCCTTTGAACCCCATGTGGTGCAGGGTAGCAATAATAAAGGGCCAACTCAGGCAATCAAAGGCCTTTTCAGCGTCTAGGCTCAGTATGAGAGCTTCCGCACCGTCCCTGTTGGCTACATCAATCAGGTCAATGACCTTCCTGGTGTTGTCCCCTGCCTGACGTAGCGGCACAAATCCTACTTGGTCCTTATGGATCAGGGAGAGGAGAATAGCATTCAGCCTAATCGATAGAAGTTTAGTGAATATTTTGAGGTCTGAATTCAGTAACGCTATGGGCCTGTAACTAGCGCAGGAGGCTGGGTCTTTATCCGGTTTTGGTATGAGGGTCAAAAAAGATCCCTGCATGTCACTCGGGATTGGGGTCCGGTGGAGAAAGGCATTAAATAGTGTGGTCATGTGGGGGCTGAGTAACGGGAGAAAGGCCTTGTAGTACTCGTATGGTAATCCGTCAGGGCCAGGGGATTTATGGGCTGGGAGGCCCTTCACTGTCTCTGCTATCTCCTTCTTTCTTTTTTTAATAACAAACATGTTAATACTTATTTCCTCTGTGTAATGGTTTTGCACAGAGCAGCCTCGACCCTCTTCTTTTGGGGCCCCCCGCCGGAGCTCCTGGCTTCTCCCCCCACTGAGTGTTCTTATTGCAAGCTGCTTGCTATGGGGGCACTGGTGCATGCTTCCTCCCAAGCTGGCTCTGAGTGCCCATAAAAAACACAGAGTACGGCTGAGCCCCGCCCCCTCTCTATTATCACAGGTTGTGATTGACAGCCAGTGGCTTCCGCTGCTGTATCGGAGTCAATAAGGAGGGAGAGGGCTGAGAGAGCCTTTGCTCTGGTGCACATTGCTGGATTGAGGTCAGGCTCAGATGATTCAAAGGTAGTGCTGATAGGGGGTAAGTTTTAACTTTTGATTTTAAAATTTTATTTTTGAACAAATGGACTTTCCTGAATGAAAACCGCGTTCACTGTAGGCAATTTCTATCTTCAAAAATTATTTTCCATTCAACTCCTTCACTGCTATACCAGGACTGTGAAATTCTCAAGGTTGAATGGACAGAAATACAAATCCTTCAGGTGCGTAGTTAGCGGTTTGCCTACAAATGTTGTTTAACCACTTCCTGGCCGCCATATAGCAGAATGACAGCTGGAAAGCGGTTGCATTATCCTGACTGGGCATCATATGACACCCAGCAGGATAAACAGCTCACATGCACCTGTGGGTCGCGTAGCGCAGCGATCAGTGGTTTGGTGTGTCAGTCTGACCTACTGCATCTCTCATCCCTGTAAAGAGCATGGCGTAGGCTCTTACCATCAGTAGAGGAGAACCAATCGGCTGCTCTGATGGGGGGGGGTCTGCGTTGATAATCAGCACATTAATTATCAGTGCAGACTCATCGAGGGTGCCCACTAGATACCACCAGGGATGCAGACTAGAGCCCACCAGGGATGCCCACTATAGCCCACCAGGGATGTCAATCTGTGCCAATCAGTGATTGCCTGTCAGTGCCTCCTAATCAGTGCTGTCATCCACCTGTGTCGACTATCAGTTCCCACCAGTGCCACCTATCAGTGCCACCTGTCAGTGCTGCATATCAGTGCCAGCTATCAGTGCCCATCAGTGCTGCTTATCAATGCTGCCTATCAGTACCCTTCAGTGATGCATATAAGTGCTTCATCATCAGTGCCACCTCACCAGTGCCCTTCAGTAAAAGAGAAAACGTATCTATTTACAACGTTTTATAGCAGAAACTAAGAAAAACACTTTTTTTTTTTAATTTCTTTTTTTTTTTTTTTTGCAAAAAGGTGCCAAATGTAACACCGGAGGGGGGAAGATAGCAGATAAGCAGAGCTTCCACTTTTGGGTGGAACACCGCTTTAAAGAGATTAATAGCTCTGGCTAAAATGTACACGCATAAGTGAATCAGTCAAAATAATGACTCCCCTCTTATCAAACAGCTATGTCAGAGGTTTCAATCAGAAAGAGAGGGCCTGAAGGCAGGCTGATACTACTGCACTGTCTCTTTAGATAACTCATATTGCTATGGGGATCCTTTTTCATACATAAAATTGTTATTTGTGAAACAATGATTGTACACATATTGTAACAAAAAATCAAATACAAAACATCATTTTAAAAATATGTAAATTTAAAACATTTCCCCCAAGCCATTAACAGTTTCTTTTAGGGAGGATGTTGTATTGAATGGTTATTACATATGTATGTTTTGTAAACCAGCCCTGTAGGATGATACTAGACTTTTAATGTCCATGGTTTCTCTTGCTATGTATTCAATCAATAGACGTGTTTCCTCGTCTCTCTGACCTTAACACACTTCAGTGCACATCGCTTCTCATCAGAGAGTCAGTAAATGTGCAGCTTTACAATATTGCATACATCCAACTTGTAGAAACTGCTGACTAAGGACAGGAGCCACGGGACTGTCACATTAAAGCATGCTATAATGGAACTAAGAGCTGCAAGGTGACAGCAAACCTGCATGAGGATAATTCATGGTTGTCATTATCTATGCAATGCTAGTTTTCCACTTTAAATGCTACTCTAAACCTTTAAGCACTTGTTTGTGCTACTAATGCATCCACTAAAGTATACATTTCAGCATTCCTGTATCCAGCAGTGACTATCAGTGAAGGATTTTAACCACTTGCTTATTGGGCACTTAAACCCCCCTCCTACCCAGACCAATTTTCAGCTTTTAGCGCTCTCACTCTTTGAATTACAATTGTGCGGTCATGCAACACTGTACCCAAATTAAATTGTTGTATTTTTTTCCCCCACAAACAGAGCTTTCTTATGGTGGTATTTGATCGCCTCTAAGGTTTTTATTTTTTGTTCATACAATAAAAAAGACAGAATAAAAATAAAAAAAAATACAAAACCGTTTTATATTTTGTTATAGAATTTTTCTCCCTCATTAATGTACGCTGATGAGGCTGCACTTATGGGCACCGATAGGCGGCACTGATGGGCACCGATAAGGCGGCACTGGTGGGCACTGATATGCGGCACTGGTGGGCACTGAGAAGTGGCATTGGTGGGCACTGAGAAGTGGCATTGGTGGGCACTGAGAGGTGACACTGAGAGGTGGCACTGATGGGTGGCACTGAATGGCATTGATAGGTGGCACTGATAGGTGGCAGTGATTGGCACTGGCAGGTGGCACTGGCAGGGGACACTGGCAGGCGGTACTTGTGCCCACTAATGAGGCAGTATTGCCTCTTCCACTGGGGACCGATGTCCCTCACTCAGCAGTCGGTGATCGGCTTTTTTTCCTCCTCATGCTGTCAGTGTGAGGAGGAAAAAAACAGACAATTACCGAGCCTTGTTTTGATCACTTGATCAGCTGTCATTGACTGACAGTTGAGCACGTGATAAGGGGCCGGGACCAGCCCCTTACTCGGCACCGTGATCACCCGAGTCTCAGTGACTCTGTAATCACAGGGCGCGTGCAAAGGGGTGGACGTCTATTGGGGTCCGCACTGTAGCCGTCATTCGACTATAGCGCGCGCCCTAGTGGTTAAAGGGTTAATCCACTTTCCTGGGAAAAAAAACAAATAGAAAAAAATATTTTAGATTTACAATTGCGACACTCGTAATTGTAATTGAATGTTATTAACAATACATTTTTTGTTTTCAATCTGAAGCTCTGCGGCTCTGTGAATTGCAATATGGCTACCTGGAGGTGTACTGTACATAGAATGTGTGCTGAACACCCCCAGAAACATAATTTCCTGCTTGTGTGATTGACTCACTGATTTCCCCAGAAGTCTACACTAAGATACAAGTCAGATTTCAGGCATCCCCTGCAACAAAAATTTCATTCAATAGGAAATCACATCTAAAGGGATGCAGGCCCTGCAATTTTCCTCATTAGAGCTTTTCAGGTGCAGCAGTTGATTGATAATTAAGAAACCACTCCCATTAGACTCATTTCTGTACATGGACACAGATAAACACACATATGTTTCTGCAGAATAACAAAAGATAGGAATCTGCAACAACGTTTGTTAAAAAAAAAATCCTTGTAATGTACATAGATCACCTAGAGGGGGAATGTAAAGTTTATTTTTATTTTTTTAAATAAACATGTCATCTTACCTCTGCTATGCAGTTGGTTTTGCACAGGGTGGCCCCAATCCTCCTCTTCTGGAGTCCCTGCTCCTCCTCTTCTCGAGTGTCCCGTCAAAGAAGCGTTTTCCTACGGGACACCCGTACGAGTGTGCTTCCCGTGTCCTGCTGCTGCGTCTGTTGATATAGACAGCAGGAATCTACTCCGCCCCCCCCCCGGCGTGCCCGCGTTTTTGGATTTGATTGACATCAGCGGGAGTTGATTGCTATCAATCTATCCAATTAGGAGAAAAACGCAGAGGGTTTACAATTCCTTTAACACCCCTTCTACAATGGGGCAGCGGTAAAGCGACACTCGTTTTATTGGTGCTTTACCACTGTTTAAGCCTCGCTTTTGTGCCGCTTTTCGCCCGCTAGAAGAGCACTTTTCAATTTCGAATGGGTTAAAAACTGTGTTGCGGCGCTTCCGAATCACTTTTCAGGTGCTTTGGAAGCGTATAGACTTTTTCTAACGTCCTGCAACCTCACCACTCCAGTGTGAAATCACTCACTGCAATGAATGGGAGAGAGTTTTCAGGTGCTTAACTGGCGCCGTTTCTATTGCTAAAACACCTGAAAGGGGTCTTATAGTTCAAGTGGAGTTCCACCTGTTTTTATTTTTTATCCCTAAAAATCTTAAAATAAATAAAAATAAAAATAATTGAAAAAAAATGTTTATACTCACCTGAAAGGGCGGTTGATATGCCTCTTCTGCCTCTTCTTCCACCGCGGTGTATCTTTTGGCTCGTCCTATGTCGCCATGTCTTCTGGTGAATGAGCCGCACTGCCTTATGGAAACTGTGTGTATCCCAGGAGGCAGCCACCCATTCACAACGCACTGTGTGAGTTGCGCATGCGCAGTAGGAAACGGGCAGTAAAGCCGTAAGGCTTCACTACCTGTTTCCCTTAGTAAGGATGGAGGCACCAGGACCACACACGATCATTTTTTACAACCCGAAAAACAACATTTTAAATGACGTGAAAAAATGCAGCATGCTCGAATTTATTTTTTGTCATTTTTCAGAACATAAAAAACAATGTGAAGCCCACACACGATCATTTTAAATGACGTTTTTAAAAACGTTTTTTTTTTTTTTCATGCCGAAAAATGATCGTGTGTACACGGCATTACGAGCCATTTAAAGCCCACTGCACCACCCACAAAAACAAACACCAAAAATCATCATCATTTTTCCTTCCACATAGACTCCAGTTTTTTCACCAAAATTTGCTTTTAGACTCACAATTTAATTAATATAAAAATGTGCTGCGCTATGCCAAAGGAAAACAACAATTATAAAATTATATAACATAAATAAATAAATAAAAAGTCCAATCAAGTCCCAAAATCGTGACAGTAGGTGATGTTGAATTGGCACACCAGAAGGCTTACCAGAAACAATTGACTCTTTAACTAAAGAGAAATCAAAGAGCGTTTTTATATAGAGGTGCACCAATTTGAAATTTTGGTATCTAAACCAAAAATTCAGGATGCACTTGGCCGAAAGCGTAAATTACACTCTTTAAAATATATATATAATTTTACACATAATTGCATTATAGTTGACTTTTTAATTTATATCATGAATTTAAAAGAATTTGAATTTATTGTTGACCATTATCAGCACCTTTAGTGCAAGAAAAGCTCAAGAAAAATGCATCCCTTTAAATTCTATGTCTTCACACTGGTCCATTGCTCTTCCATTTTGGTGTTAAAATCTTGCTAGCCGCATTTTTGATCAGTTAAAAAAAACACACCTCCCTGTTGTAATGTATTAAAAACGCAGCATGAACACATCAATACCGCACCCATGTTTGATGCTGTTTTTGAGTCACTTGACCTATGAAAAACACACCATAAGTAACTATGTGATTTTTTTATTGACAAAATCGAAAATATTTGTGTAATAATTCAACAGAAAATAACAACCAACCCCATTCAGACAAAGCAAGAAGAAGAAATCAACACAAATAGTCTGCAATCGACAAATTTTTCGCTGGTCCCAATTACCATCGACACAAACATCATCAGAAGTCTCCAAGACAACACTTGACCTAATGACACAATTTCTACACTTTTGAAAGAATGTACCGACATCTTGGCACCCACCATAACGCACATTATAAACCAATCGTTCAAAGAAGGCTTTTTTTTTCCGAGCTCCCTCAAGCAAGGAATAATTAAACCCCTCTTAAAGAAATCCAACCTCGACCCTAAAGTCCCAAACCATCGCAGACCGGTAACAAGCCTTAACACCATCTCCAAGATCATGGAGAAAGCAGTAGTACAACAGCTACAACCTCACCTGGACGCACACAAACTCCTAGAACTGCTTCAATCAGGGTTCCGCCCAGGCCACGGGACAGAAATGGCACTCCCCAAGATATGAATGACGCCCTGGAAGCAGCAGATGACGGAGAATCGCATCTCCTAGTGCTGCTGGAATTGTGGTCTACCAGCTTTTGACACGGTAGACCACAACACCCTGCTCACTTAACTCAAAGAAGTAGCCGGAGTCTCGGACTCGGCCCTACCGTGGTTCGCATCTTTTCTAGAAAATCGATAACAGACAGTGAAACTAGGAGGCTTCACGTCAGAATCACAGACCATTACATGCGGAGTCCCTCAAGGATCACCCCTTTCCTCTGTACTCTTCAACATCTACATCCGCCCACTCCTCCAAATCATCAGCAAACAGGACCTGCACTACCACTCTTATGCTGATGACACGCAACTTTACTTTCGAATCACCAACAAAAAAGACCAATATCATGAACTAGGAAAATGCCTCACTCTACTCGATAATTGGATGACGGAAAGATCCCTCAAACTTAATGGATCCAAAACAGAACTTCTTATCCTTCACGCAAATCGGAAATCTAACTCTAGGACCACATGGACACCACCCACCATCCTTGGACAAACCATCACCCCAAGCAACAAAGTCAAAAGCCTCAGATTCATCTTTGACTCAGACATGACGATGGACTCACAAATAGGAGCAGTAGTCATGGTTCTCACCATCTTCTCCACCTGCTGCGTAGACTCATCCCCTTCATCCTAGAAAAGGATACAGCAGTAGTGGTTGGAACAATCATCAATTCCTGACTCGACTACGCAAACTCTCTAACAGGTAAAAACCTGTGGGAACCAATCTCCTGGCCTTAAGGTCCTTCCACTGGCTAGCCGTAAAGGATTGGGTCACATTCAAGACCCTCTGCCTTACTCATAAAATCATGGAAAAATCGTGGCAAAAACACCTTTTTCACCTGGTATGTTTCTGCCACCAAAATTTCAACACATCTCTAATTCTATATAAATATATCAAATTCTTGTTAGGTTCCGCGCTTTGATTCAATCAATAGGATTAATTAGGGGAGATATTCCTTTAAACCTTCTCCGCCAGTATTGCATCACATAAATCAACACGTGGGAAATAAAGAGGACAATACACTCCACATAGTGTAAAACTGCATCACTTTATTGTTAAAAATGCAGCCACCTAGGAAGAAAGCATGACCTTTTATCCAAAATGACACTCCTGATCGATCGGAACCCACTCATGGGGCCGCATACGGGTATGATCATCTCACAGCATGTAGCTCCGGACAACGCATTTCGTCAAATATGAGGTCTTCAGTCTTCCGTCTTTCATAGTTCTGTCACTGTGAAAAATATCTCATAGAGTGCTAGCTGCTTTCTTCATTTGGTTTGACATTTTTTGCACATGCGCAGTCATTTTTTGTTTGAATAAAAGACACAATTTCACCATCATTTTGAGAAAATTGTAATTCTTAAAATCAGTTATACCTAAGGGGTCAATTAAAGAGACATTGGCACTTAGCCTATCCAGTGTCTGCCCAATACCCCCAACCAGTTATACGCACCTGCCTCATGCTTCTCACCACCTCTTTACTCTCCTTACCTTTCTCCATTGCTTTAACAGAGTAGGGCTATTGAGCATGAGGAGCATATAATCTCCCTCATATGACAGTGCTCCAGCCTGAATGGCCAATCACCAGGTCTGAGCATGAATGTTTGGCAGTGACATCATCCACCTGTGTAAGCTTTAAAACCATCCATGTAGGGCTGACTTTTGCAGCAAGGAGGCAGTGAAGGATTGTGGACGAGTGATTATAACATGCTAAGGGGTGGGCTATCAGGACGCATAGTCACTTTGCCCTGAATTGGCAGATGGCACAGTCTCTTTAGGTCAGGAGAACCTGTTTTTTTTGCCCCCTGTCCCAACCCCACTCACATATTGACCTGCCAAATGATCCAGAGAAATATTGCTTGTTCTTGGAAGCATATTGGAATAAATGAAAGTGCAGAAAGCATTTGTGGACCTGGCCAGGAAGACTTTTGACAAGCAGCCAAGCTATCTAGGCAGTTGGACTGGAGACAGTTGAGTATAAGACTGGGAGGGAGGGAGGGGGCAGGGCCGTTTGAAGGAATTTGGGGGCCCCAAGCAAAATGTCTGCTTTGTAAATTTTTGCAAAAAGCTTTAATACATATTACCTGATTCAAAAAAGAAGCAATAAGATGGAAATGGGATGGTAAAGAAAGAAAATGGAAAGGAAGCTATGGTAATGGTTTATGATACATAACATCCAGTCAGGTAGGGTTATGGTCAGCAAGCTACCATATTTTTCATACAAAATGGGTGATGACTGCCTCCCCCCTTACCCCCCATGTTCTTTTTACCCCCCTCTCTACCGAGTATCACACGGCAGGAGACTCAGTTTGCTGTTCCCGGACGCGGACTGAAAGGAAGTGAGCATTCGGTGTGTGCACTTCATGTCAATCCGCCCGGGAACAGGAAACAATCTCCTGTACTGCGCGGTACCCGGCCAGACTGCAGGAGGAGGGATTCAGGAAGAGGAGCTCGGCCACACTACAAGCTGCAGCATTCATAGGAAGCGGCTGTGCAGCAAGGGCCTGCCCTGCTGGGGCCCTACGTCAGCTCGGGGACCCAAGCAATTGCTTGTTTTTAGGGCTGTGCAAATTAACTTTTAATTAATCGATTAATCTTTAATTTTTTTGATCGATCAAAATCTTTTTGATCGATTTAAAATTCTTTTGATTGGTACTCACCTCTCTGCCGGCTTCTGGGCCTTCAGTCGGAGATCCGGTGACGTCACAGACACAGGCAGGGCTTGCCGTGTCCATCTGAAGGGTTTCTTTGCTGTGCCTTCATATCTACATGCCGGCGGGACCTTACTATCTGCCACACACAAGGGCTGTTACACTTCCCTCTATCACTTCCCTCTATCAACCTGGGATTCTACAACCATCCACTGGGAGTTGCTATAGCTCCCTTCATGGGACATCTACATGCCGACAGACTGATGTTAACCCTCCTCATCTGGATTCAGCAGTGGCATTGTTGTACACATTTTAATACCAGTATCATACTTGGCTACATGTTTTTATGACTGCTTTCGCTACCGTTTGGTATTACTCGCACCATTTGTACAGTTTATGTAGCTACATCGATTTTATCTCCAGTGCAATATTTATTTGGTTACCTACTTGAAGACTATAAAAGTTTTAATGCTATTCCCATCGAGCGCTGCCTTTGTGTGCATGTCTGCATTTTCCAGTTGTTGGTAGCTGCACTGGGAATCAGCCTGCAAGGAGATCAGCTAAAAGTAGTTGGATCTGTATGTGCCTAATAATTAATCGAAATTAGTCGATTAATCGATTAAAAAATAAAACGATTAATCGAACACAAAAATTTTGATCAGTAACAGCCCTACTTGTTTTGCCTGTCCTGTCGCGACAGGCCTGGGAGGGGGTGCAATCTTATAAGTCCAACTGTGCAAATAAGTAAAGTTTCATTCTAGGGGGTAAATGTTTTTACTCAAGATTTTCACATTCTTCTATCTGTATTTTGGGTGAAAAACTTGTAAATTTCAGGTTAAAATATTAATAAATAGACCAGGATGTGTTTTGAATTGTGTATTTTATTTAAGGTGTTGCATTGTAAAAAATGAATAAAAAGTTGTTCATGTAAAGAGAACATATCACCTCACTTTTATTCTGGCCCACCAGTACAAGGTTCCTTACCAGCACACACATATATATATATATATATATTTTTTTTAAAAACAATTGCCATATAAGCAAATCAGGGCAGGTCCGGTTGTCCCTCTCACATACAAGCTGTATGCAGAGGGAGGCTACTAGTCATTTGCAGTCAGCTTGAGCAGTTGGTGGTGCGTTGCCCAGCATGGGAACTGCGTTCATGGATGGGGTTTACTCTGCTAACTTAATGGTAATTATCACATTAAAATGCAGCACAAGCTGTGATAAGTGTGTGAAATTTTGCTTTTTCCTCTTAAAAGCCTCTTATGACTCAGATGCCCAATTTTTTCCATGTTTGTGTTATATTTTCAGAGCACATTCACGGAAAGTGCTGCTATTTAAGCAATGTTCTAGTTTGGAACAACATTTCAAAAACTGGATGCAATAAAGAGACGTCACTTAGTATACTTTCAGGTTTCAACCATATTGTTCCACACAAAATTGAATGGCTGACAATGACTATACAGGGTAAACCATCTTATGGCCTTTGTTCATTATAATATCAAAGCTGAGAAGTCGGCTGTGTAAAATCTGTCATTCTGGGATCAATCAAGGCCCGATGTACAACCCCAGTTTAAAAAAAGTTGGATCCAATTTTGCATTTCAGCCTTGTCCTTTGTGCACAGAGATTTTCCCAGATTCTCTGAATTATTTGATGATATTATGTACTGTAGATGATGATGTTGATATATTTAACCGCTTTCGGACCACCCGCCGCAGTTATACTGCGAGCCATCGTAACTGTACGTCAGCTCTTTAAGGCGCCAAGAGGCGCGCATGCCCGGAGTGTGTCCCCGGAGCCAATGTGAGTGCCCGGCAGTCGCGATGACAGACGGGCACCCGCAATTTTCATTACAGATCGAGAACGGGGATGTGTGTGTGGGAACACACAAACCCCAGGTCTCTCAGGGGCGAGGAGACTGATTGTGTGTTCATACAATGTATGAACACCGATCAATCTCTTCCCCTAGTCAGTCCCCTCCCCCCTTCAGTTAGAACACACATTAGGGAACACATTTAACACCTTGATCGCCCCCTCCTTCCTTGCCAGTGACATCTTTACAGTAATCAGTGCATTTTTATAGCACTGATCGCTGTATAAATGCCAATGGTCCCAAAAATGTGTCAAAAGTGTCCGCTGTGTCCACCATAATGTCGCAGCCCCAATAAAAATCGCAGATCGCCGCCATTACTAGTAAAAAAATTAATAATAATAAAAATGCCAAAAAATGACCCCCTATTTTGTAGGCGCTATGACTTTTGCGCAAACCAATCATTATACATGTATTGCTCTCAGCCTCCTGCAAATCTCCAGATTCCTTTTTTTTCTTTTTTTGCTGCTGTGATCTGACTTCCTGTTAGAGGATGGCTCTGTTCGTTCCCCATTGTCTTGCTGCAAGTAGGAACGTAGACACCTTCTCTTTCTTGCTTCCGAGATAGACTATGGCAGGAATCTATAACTATAGCAGTGCACTTTAGTTACAGTCATATGCACTGCTCTCTGTACACTACAAATCCCATAGTCCAGGGGTCTCCAAACTATGGCCCTCCAGCTGTTGAGGAACTACATGTTACATGAGGCATTATAAAACGACAATTGTAGTTCCTGAAGGGCCATAGTTTGGAGACCCCTGGACTATGGGATTTGTAGTGTACAGAGAGCAGTGCATATGACTGTAACTAAAGTGCACTGCTAGTTTCAAACAAACAGAAGTGAGGGGCAAAGCCGCACTGCACTTTGTAAATGGGCCTGCAGCCTTCTGGGAGTTGTTGTGGGTGGGAGAGAACTTCCAGTGGGTTGCTGTGGCAAAATAGAAGAGTCGGGGGAGGAAGTCGTAAAGCAGAACATCCCCTTTAGGGTGAAGTTCAGCTTTAATACTCTATACTGGTGCAGCCTTAGCTCTTTAACACCCTGGGGTACCTTCAGGTCTCTTCAGGGGTGCCTTGGCAAAATGGCAAAAAATTGCCCAAAACCAAAATGCATGCAGGGCGCCGGATTCTTTTATTTTTTCATTTTTTGTCTTCAAGCCACATGATTTGAACCTGAGGCTCTATTGGCTTGAAAATAGTTGAGAACTGCATCCCGAATCCACCAGCTTGTGACACTAGCAAATCCCTATTCGCTATTGTCTTCCAGCTTCTCCTGGGCCACTAAGGACAGGAGGTGGATCGGGTTGGATGGGAGCAGAATCCGAGGAAGGCATGGAGGGGCTGAGTGCAGGGGGACAGTATGGGGGTGGGAACGGTGAAGGGATGAGTATGGGGGGGCTGTGGAGAGGTGAGTACTGGGAGGACGACGGTGGAGGGTTTGAGTACGGGGGGGGGGCCGTGGAGGGGTGAGTATGGGGGGGGCCGTGGAGGGGTGAGTATGGGAGAACGACCATGGAGGGTTTGAGTATGGGGGGCCATGGAGGGGTAAGTGTGGGGGGGCCCTGGAGGGGTGAATATGGGGATGATGACCATAGAGGGGTTGAGTACGAGAGGGACCGTGGAGGGGTGAGTATGGGGGGGACCATGGAAGGCTGAGTGAGGGGGGACCATGGAGGGGTGAGTGCGGGGGGACCGTGGAGGGGTAAGTGTGGGGGGGACCGTTGAGGGGTGAGTGTGGGGGGGACCGTGGAGGGGTGAGTGTGGGGGGGACCATGGAGGGGTGAGTATGGGGGGGGCATCTTTACTTATTAAAGCCAAGTTACACTAGGGCGGCTTTACACTCTCTTCTTTTGTGTTTTTGTTCAGATGTGTTCCTGACACCCAGAGGATCCCCAGAGAGCAGCGGCACTCTTTGACTTGTTTATTCATCACTAACAGCCAGCTGAAGGGCTACACAAAACGGCTGATCAGCGCACCTGCTATTTTTTTTCTTTTTGTGTGCATAGTAAACTCCCCAGCATGTTATCCTATGTGTTCATGCACACAAAGGCTGTTATGAGCATTTTATGGTAAGGGGGTTGTCATTTTTTTTATGAGTTTTTAAGCTGTTTAGTTTTGCTAAACAAAAGAAAAAAAACGCTACAAAACTCATTCTACATCATTCTACATCTACAGCTAACGGTACTGGCGTTTTTATAACCTCCAGTGTGCATGAGGCCTAAAGGGTGTTCTCATTGGTATGTGCAGCCTATTGCATTAGGGTGTGTACCCCAGAGCAAAAACACACATGGAGTGGACGGTGTCAGGGCAGAGATTGGTGTCAGTACGGCAGTGGACAGTGGCAGTAGTTATTATTTATATAAATATTTTTACAATATTATTTACAGACAGTGAACAAATGGGAAGTGCTCTTTGCTCTGTGGCTTCCTGTTCATTCAAAAATAGTTTTCTATGCTTCAGTTAAGAATGAACACAGCAGCGATTGGTAAAGATCCCTCACTGTGTCCATTCATTCACCAATCCATAAACATCCCCCACAGCAGCTTGTGGGAGAGGAGGGAAGCTGCAGGGGGGAGACAGTGGGCAACAGGAAGCAGGGGGAATTGGCAACACACAGGGTGATTAGTGTGTGCCCAGCACACCTGGCACACCCTGTGCACACGCCTATGGGTGTCCTGACTGACAAAGGGTTGACAAACACCGCTGTAACAAACTGTTGGTACTATATAAATTCTGAAACAAACAAAACTTTAATAAAAATTACAGATTTAAAAATAACAAAACTGCCATTAAATTACATTAAAATGTAAAAACGTCTAGGAAAAAAAAAATGTGTCATCAAAACAAAATATAATGCTGATAAAAGAAAGTGTTTGTGAATTGTGAAAAGTTGTCCAGGACTAAGCCCTAAATATCCACCTACATAGATACGGTATTTATTTATTTGTAAATCAGATTAGTAACCATGGAGCTAAACCGTGTTTTATGCACTTCTGCTGACAGTATCCCTCACGTGGACGCTAACAATGGGCAGGAGGAGGGCAGGTTTCATTGAAGTTTTGACATAAGATAAGTCAATTACCATCTGCCTGTCAGAAGTCATACAAAAGTAGGCTGTGAAATCGCAGATGGTGTGTGCAAGCCGTGATAGTAGGCGAGGGGGAGGATAACTTGTGATCATACATAAGTTTTACCATAATCATATCTTGTAGTCAACAAATCATTTTATGAACATTAAGCAAAACTGCTTCTTTCAACAGATAAACCATGAGAATGGAAACAGATCAATGCCCGTCCTTATTGACATCATTAGGCTCTGTTCACACATCATCAGTTGTGCCGCCCGCAGTCTGAGACTGTATGCTCCTGGTAATCATTGCGTACCTACCAACCGCCAAGGTTTTGACAGGACGGTCACGGTATAGTTGGGTTCTGTATGTGCTGTAATTGGGTTGCAAGGCTCCAACAACCATGTAACTCTGCATATGCTTGCTGACAGCTTAGGTTAATTGGTGGCTTGGTGTCTCTCTTCCTTCTCTCTTCAGACTCTAACCTAATGGTAGAGACACAAGTCTTTTAAAGGGTTAGTTCACCTTCACAAAAAAACAACAACTTGTCTATACAGGTAAGGGGCACCTGCAGTGGTGTAACTAAAACCTTCAGGGCCCTGGTGCAAGAAACCATGAAGGGCCCCCCAAACCCCAGCAGGGCCCTGGTGGTGGAACGCCAGGGCCCTGTCACAGGTATGACCTTTGTGAGCCCTGTAGTTCCGTCACTGGTATCAGTCGTTTTTTTATATTTAAAAATAAATAAATTAGGAGCCCCATTGGGGGACCTTGGTGAGATATTAGATGTCTAAACCTATGACCTATAGACCGATGATGTTCCACCTTTTAGACAAAGATGAAGACTGACAACACAGCCCCCAATCTCCTTCTCTGCAGCCTCAGCTACATAGAATGAATGGACAGGAATAACTTTGTACAGGGCTTCCTGTCCATTCATAAACTGAAGCCTAGTAAACGCAGTTTACTTACTTTTTTCCTTGCAAAGTAAAATGATAATTGGCATCCATCTTTGCCCCCTCTCTCTCTCGGGGACCGCAGACTCCGACTCTGTGAATGGCCGGAGTCGTCTGACGTCACTCCCACGCATGCGGGCGGAAGCCGCCAGTCACGACACTTAGTAGTGAATAAACAGCCCTCTGTGCCGTTTCTTCACAGCGCATGCGCCAATGACTTCAGCACAAGCGTATATAGTAAATATTGTTTGGTTTATGAGATATTTACAGTACCTAAAGGTAGGCATTATTATAGGTTTACCTGTAGGTACAAGTGGTGTAACTAGGTTTACAACCACTTTAAAGGGATACTAAAGTCTGTTAAAATAACAAACATGTTTACCTGCTCTGTGTAATGGTTTTGCACAGAGCAGCCCAGATCTCCTCTTCTCTGGTCCCTTGTCGGCAATCCTCGTCAGCTTTCTATGGGGGCTCCCGATCTGAGTCACAGCTCCGTGTGTCCATTGAGACACAAGGAGAACCAACTCGGCCACACCCCCTCTCTCCCCAAATTGGCTAATTGACTTTGATTGACAGTGTCACCACTGCTGTGTCTCAGCCAATCAAGAGGAGAGTCTCAGATGGCTAAGACACTTGTGGACATCACTGGAGAGAGCTGGGGCTCAGGTAAGTAATTAGGGGGTGGTGCTACACACAGAGGGGTTTTTGCATAGAATGCATAAAGATAAAAAAACTTCTGCCTTTACAAATCCTTTAAGCCAGCCTTAGATGGAGTGATATGCTTTCCTGTAAGCACGGCATTCCATTGTGTTCTCCTAGCGATCGATCAATCAACTTGGGTACATTCACCATGCCCATACATGGCTTGAATCTCGGCCGGTCTCTGATGAACCAGCCGGGATTGGAACCATCTATGGCTGGCTTTAGAACTTCAGTCTCATCACTAGGAGACACACCCCATAGGTAATATAAGAAGAGCTCCTAAACTGCTCAGAGCAATAAAATCAGACTGCCAGTACATAGGCTTCCAGGCACAGTCTAAGACCTGTATTTTCCCACAAGTTGAGAAAACAACTCGCATGATACCCAAAGTTGTACTTTACAGGCTAAAACAGATACTACACCCAGGAGTGTGCCTAGGTCACTTGAGGGGGCACCCCCTCCACCCCAATTAGAAACATTTAAAAGCCTGTATAATCTCCAACAGGCAAATCCATCCCCATGACAACCCGTCTACAATCCACCAGTCAAGAAGTAGAAACATTGAGACATCTATATGATTTCCAGTGGGTGTGGCAACCCACCACAATCCACCAAACAAAAAGCAGAATGCCCTCCGGAGTTTGTAATGGCTTTTGAATGTATGTCTCTGGTGCTCCTGTTATACTGTGTCCCATGGACGATCCGGATGCCCACCACTTTTGTTCCAAGGACACTGGCACAGCATCATTGGTTGATAGGATGCAGGCAGTTGGGCCATACAGTGTCATTGGTTGTTATGGTGCAGGCTGTCTGTTGCTGTGAAGCCCAGCTGCCAGCTTCCTGGATCGCCTGGATCCAACTTCACTTTATTCTAATGTAGTTATAGCAATACTGCTTGGCCAAGCACCTCCCCAACCTGTCATTGGATAATTGTTTATTGTTTATTGCTTGTATAGCGTAGAATCACCCGAAGGTATCAAAACGCTTCCAGACCTTAACAATTCACAACGAGACCGGGTGTTACAGGCATAAATTAACATAGTAACAATATCCAATATGTACCACAATTAAATCACCTAATATAACAACAATATAGAACCAAAAAACCAATACGATACAATATAAAACCATAAAAATCACATAAGACCAAAGGAGAGATTCAGCAGTACTTCCCTCCAGAATGACCCTAACCTCAATCCTCCTGTCATTCTGCCTCTGCCCACAGGCAGGTTTTAAGATCCCTCCTAAATGTGGGTAGGTCCGGACTCTGTCTAAAGCCCCGTACACATGACAGAGAAACTCGACGGGCGGAACACATCGTTCCGCCCGTCGAGGTTCTCTGCCGGCCGTCAGAATCTGCGACCCGCCCGTCGGGAATGGCAACCAGCCATTCATTCCGACGGGCCGTCAAGCGAATAGAGAACCTGTTCTGTATTTGCTCGACGGGTTTCCCGACGGGCGGGGCGAGCAAAGAGCATACACACGGCCGAGGTTCTCGCTGGAATGCAGCTCCCAGCGAGGTTCTCGCTGGTTTCAGGCGAGAACCTCGACCGTGTGTACGGGGCCTCAGACTTAGGGGAAGTAAAAATGACAGAGCAGCAATACACTGATGAGGTCAGCTCTATGCTTTATTTTACTATCAGCCTGCTTGGTTTGCAGAGCTGCTTCTTCATGTCCTAGTCTGAATCATATTGTACAGAGAACTACAAGAGACCAATATAACAAGAGAATAAGGCAACATTTCACAATACCCTAAAGATTAAAGACATTTGACAGTTAAAACACTTCATATACATATTTTAGAAACAGAAGCATGACAGCAGAGGAAGCCCACGAGGTCCTATATAGATATATATATATATATATAAAGAAATGAAAGCTTGTCTTATATATTGGCAATCTTCTCTTGAATCGAATATAATTAAAGTAATAATTTGTTTGTCAAACAGCGTGCAATTATTCCGTCTGAATATTCATTGAGGAACCAGTTCAAAGTCTTCTTCATGACCCTCTCCCCCCTTTTCTAAGCAAAAGCTTTAACAAGTCTGCCATATAATTATTATAAATACAATATTAAAGGGGTTTTTGACATGAGCGCACACTTTTAACCTGGAAATTTATGTTTCAGTGAGTTAGCAGGGAACACATAGGCATGCAGTAACCAATCTCTTTATTATTGAGAATTATTCTGCATTTTGCTTAAGTTCACAGTGGGAGAGACAAAAACAAAATGAACAGGCTGCATGTAATTGGATCTTTCTGTCCTTTTACTTCTTTCTATACTGCAATATGTTCTACACAGCCTACCTCCTTAAAATTATTCTTCTCTGTATTACTGCCAGCAAAAAAATGTGTCCAGTGAGGGGAAGGTGTATATAATACACACATCACTGGCTACAATGTTTGTCCTGTCTAAAATCTTTTGCCATCACAATCCCTTTAAATGAAAATACCACTTATCCATGAGGACTTCACTGTAGAGTTGTAGTCTGTTACTTGTTTGTTGATAATCCTGTGGTCTTAAAAAACCCTTTTTCTTTTCTGACACTAAAGCCTTAGGTAAATCTGTGGGTGTTGTCACAGATGGGAGATACATTTCTGCCTTGTTCAGACAATACACCCAATTACTATCAGGTGTCGGCTGCAGAAGTAGCCAGAAAGGTTTAGGGCGTTGGAAAACTTCAGCTGTTCAGAATGAGGCATTTAAGGCCTCTATAAGTCATCCAGAGGATGACTACTGATTGCTGCATCCTGAGGCTTTTTGAGTTAAGGAGAGCAGTGAGAAAGACTTCTGAAGAGGTGAGGTGGTTGTTGATTTTTCTGTGTGATAAAAATCAAAAAAGACTATTGTTTCTCTGCTGTATGACCAGCAGTGTCTGCCCAGCAGTAGGCTGTGCCAGACTCCATAGATAGGTTCCTGTGTGGTGAAGGTAGACCCCCAAGTGGCAAGGGTTTATTTTATGTTTTGTTTTGTTTATGCTGTTTGGATGCTTGCACTTGTTTCCAGCAATATGGAAGAATAAACCAAACTCTTTGTTTTCAACCATCCTCGGCTGCCTCTCTGTATAGTTCAGTGTGTAGTGAACCCATCCAGGGGGTCACACACCCCCGCTACCGAGCTAACCCCTTACACCTTGTACATATGATCTGATTTGTGGCCAACCGAGCTTCAGACTTTCGTCAAAAGGGTGTGTGCCTGGATTTTGTCTTGCATACTAACAGCACACAATTGTCGTGATGTACTACGTGGAATTTCAGCTCTTGAGCGCAACCGTTTGGACACCTTCTGCTAATGTCATGTTTGGCAAGCATAGATTCCGAGCAGAAATATATATGTGAAAAATGTACTACAGCGCTAACTATTAATTAAATTTGAAAGGAAAAAACACAACAAAAATACCCAAATGATATCGCTGCATACACACAGGTGTACAAAACCAAAATGATACAAAAAAGGAAAAACAGTGATGCGCTGAAATCAACTTTTGCTAATAATATGTGTACAATATGTGCAGAATTGATACCAAAATACACACTCAAGAGGGTATCAATAAAAAAAATTGATTGATAAAAATATTGATACCCTCCTGAGTGTGTATCAATTCTGCACATATTGTACACATATTATTAGCAAAAGTTGATTTCAGCTATCACTATTTTTCCTTTTTTGTATTGATTCCGAGCATGCGTGTTTGTACTTTGGACTTTTGTGTGACGGACTTTTGTACAGACGATACGAAAATCTGACAACAGACAGTTGTCCGCCGAAAATTTACTAGCCTGCCATCCAACATTTGTTGGCCGAAAGTTGGACAACAATTGTCTGAAGGAGCGTACTAATGGTCAGATTTTAGGCCAACAGTCTGTCATCAGACAATCCCCTGCCAACAATCGTGTGTAAGAGGCTTTAGAGATGATTGTTAAACCCCCTGTGGGCTCTGTGGCATTTGTTAAATACAGAAAGCCTGATGTATCAAAGAAAATCTAAACCCAAGAACAGGAATGGTATAATAAAATAATTGCAGAACATTTTAGCAAGTACAGAAAATGCATGTTAATCCTGCCAAGAATGTTGTGTCCTTGTCACATCCTGTGAGATGAGCTGAAAACGCAAACAATGTTATCTTTCTTTTGTAAACGAAAGAAATACTTTTAGAAATATTACCGGTACCTCGAGCCACAACAAAAAGGCAGTGGGAGATCAGGGAAATTAACAAATAGCTGAATATGAGGGACGACATCACTAATGGAGCAGGGGAGGAGGTGGAATCCTCATGGGTAGAGCTAAGGAAGGACCAGTTTCAGCGGACAGATTCGATCGTGTGTACGGGCTAGCAGACAGGTTTCCAGCAGACAAAAGTTTTAAAACATGCTTTAAAACTTGTCTGCTGGAAACCTGTCTGTCCGACATGTCCGCTGGTTAGTACGCCTAACCAGCGGACAAAAATCCCCCGCATTGCATCGAATGGATTCAACGCATTCGTGAAGTATTTTACTTCCTGGGTCGGTGACGCGGCGGCGTCAATGTCACCGCCACGTCACCGCACTGTCTGTCCGCAGGGATTTTGGTTTGATCGTGTGTACACCAAAATAGCCCAGCAGACATGTCCGATGAAAACGGTCCGTCGGACCGTTTTCATTGGATAAATCTCCTCGTGTGTACGCGGCCTAAGGGGAAAGTAATACTGGGGGGTATGAAACCCTGCCCCCTAACCAGAGGGAGGAGGGGGAGGCGGACCTCCTATCACAGTTTGGAATGGTGGCAAGGATGCAAGGTGTCATTATAATGGGTAGGGATGAGCCGAAACCCTGCCCCCCTGGTTCAGTTCGCAGAAGAACATGCAAACAGGCAAAAAATTTGTTCGAACTCGTGAACTCTGTTAAAGTCTATGGGACACGAACATGAAAAATCAAAAGTGCTAATTTTAAAGGTTAATATGCAAGTTATTGTCATAAAAAGTGTTTGGGGACCTGGGTCCTGCCCCAGGGGACATGTATCAATGCAAAAACAAGTTTTAAAAACTGCTGTTTTTTCAGAAGCAGTGATTTTAAAAATGCTAAAAGTGAAACAATAAAAGTGAAATATTCCTTTACATTTTGTACCTGGGGGTGTCTATAGTATGCCTGTAAAGCAGGGATATGCAATTAGCGGACCTCCAGCTGTTGCAAAACTACAAGTCCCATCATGCTTCTGCCTCTGGGTGTCATACTTGTGGCTGTCAGTCATGGGACTTGTAGCTCTGCAACAGTTGGAGGTCCGCTAATTGCATAGCCTGCTATAAGTATTGCATGTTTCGCATGCTTAGAAAAGTCCCTGCACAAAATGACATTTCTAAAGGAAAAAAAGGAATTTTAAACTACCGTATTTATCGGCGTATAGCGCGCACCCCTAAAGTAGCCCCGAAATTCCTGTAAAAAAAAATGTTATAACATTTTATTACTTACAGTTTTGGTGTCTTGCCCGGCGTCCATCGTCCAGTCCGGCGTCCATCTGCGGCCTCGGTGGTGTCCTCCCGGCTTCTCCAGCGCTGTCCGAGTCGAATCCCTGCTTCCCGCACTCAGTTTGAAGCCTCCGCCGACATATACCGAGCGCAGTACACTCGGGGACGCTCGGCCACGCATAAACGTCACAGAGCGTGACTACGAATGAAGCCGAGCCTGGCCGAATGTACCCGAGTGTACTGCACTCGGTATATGTCGGCGGCTCAGTTCAAACTGAGCGTGGGAAGCGGGTATCGGCGTATATCGCACTATTTTAAGGGGAAAAAAGTGTGCGGTATACGCCGATAAATACGGTACTCGCAGCTTAACAATAATAAGTCACTGGGACCAGATGGGTTGCACCCGAAGGTCCTTAAGCAACTCAATCAGGTGATAGCCAGACTATTGTTTCTAATTTTTATGGACAGTCTACCGACTGGACTGGTACCAGCTGATTGGAGAAAAGCCAATGTAGGACCAATATTTTAAAAAGGGCCAATATATATTCCTGGGAACTACAGGCCAGTTAGCCTAACATCAATAGTTTGTAGGCTCTTGGAGGGGATGTTAAGGGACTATATACAAGATTTTAGTAATGAAAATGGTATAATTAGCAGTAATCAGCATGGATTCATGAAGAATCATTCTTGCCAGACCAATCTATTAACCTTCTATGAGGAGGTGAGCTGCCATCTAGATAAAGGAAGGCCTGTAGATGTGGTGCATCTGGATTTTGCAAAGACATTTGATACAGTTCTCCATAAATGTTTACTCCACAAATTAAAGGGGTTGTAAAGGTAAACAATGTTTTCCCTAAATAGCTTCCTTTACCTTAGTGCAGTCCTCCTTCACTTACCTCATCCTTTGATTTTGGTTTTAAATGTCCTTATTTCTTCTGAGAAATTCTCACTTCTTGTTCTTCTGTCTGTAACTACACACCGTAATGCAAGGCTTTCTCCCTGGTGTAGAGAAAGCCTCTTTAAGGATGGAGAGGGCAAGCAGGAGAGTCCGGACGCCCACTAACACACAGCTCTTTTCTCTATCTGCAAAGTAGAGAGTGTCCTGACTTGCCTGCTCGCCCCTTCCCCCTCAAAAGGCTTTCTCCACACCAGGGAGAAAGCCTTGTATTACTGTGTGGAGTTACAGACAGAAAAACAGGAAGTGAGGATTTCTCAAAGAAATAAGGACATTTAAAAGCAAAATGGAAGGATGAGGTAAGTGAAGGAGGACTGCACTAAGGTAAAGGAAGCTATTTAGGGGAATTTTTATTTACCTTTACAACCCCTTTAAGGTCTGTCGGCATAGACCGAAGGGTGAGTACATGGATTGAAAATTGGCTACTGGGACGAGTCCAGAGGGTGGTGATAAATGGGGAGTACTCAAAATAGTCTGGTGTGGAAAGTGTGGTCCCCTAGAGTTCTGTCCTGGGATCAATCCTATTTAATCTATTAGTAAATTATCTGGAGGATGGGATAAACAGCTCAATCTCAGTATTTGTGGAAGATACAAGCTAAGCAGGACAATATCTTCTACACAGGATGTAGAAATCTTGCAAGAAGATCTAAACAAATTAATGGGGTGGGCAGCTATATGGCAAATGAGGTTTATTGATAAAAAATATAAAATAATGCATTTGGGTGCCAAAAATATGAATCTAGGATGGACAAGGACCTGGGGGTCCTAGTAGACGATAGGCTCAGCAATGCCAAACTGCTGCAAGCAAAGCTAACAGAATATTGGCATGCATTAAAAAAGGGGATTAACTCCAGAGATAAACTGTTAATTCTCCTGCTTTACAAGACTCTGGTCCGGCCGCACCTAGAGTATGCCGTCCAGTTCTGGGCACCAGTCCTCAGGAAGGGTGTGCTGGAACTGGAGAGGGTCCAGAGAAGGACAGAAAAGCTCATAAAGGGACTAGAAGATCTCAGCTATGGGAAAGACTGCAAGCATTGAACCTATTCTCTCTGGAGAAGAGACGCTTGAGAGGGGATATGATATCAATGTACAAATACTGTACTGGTGACCCCACAATAGGGAGAAAACTTTTCCGAGCAGTGTCACTGCCTTAGAAATTACCTTACCTGTTTCATTTGAGGGAAATCCTGAAAATATGACCTGTTGGGGCGCCTTGAGGACTAGAGTTGAGAAACATTGGTCTAACTTACTCCCTCCAACTGGACCTTATAAAAAGTAACTTGTCTGTTGTTGTTTTCTGCAGGTAAGGGTGATGTGTTTGGAGACATATTTTGGAAGGAGACCACTCTCGCACCATCCTGCGCCAACGTCAGAGCTCTGACCTACTGTGATCTTCATGTCATTAAGAGAGATGCCTTACAAAAAGTCCTAGACTTCTACACTGCCTTTTCACACTCCTTTTCCCGAAACCTGATTCTGACCTACAACCTACGCAAAAGGGTAAGTCTATTTCTACAACGTGGCAAAGTAAATGATACTGTTATTGTAAATGGGAGTGTCTATCCAAAATGTATTTCTTAGTTCTGATTCTGAACGGATGTGCACAGTTCTTGATTTAATTAACTGAATCATTGTCTACTTTCTGATGAAAGCTTGTAAATCCAGCGGGATTCTTGAATGCAAGACAAGGCTGAAGAACTACTGCCTAGGAATGCGGTTTGGGCTCCACTACCATGGGTTCAAGGGAAATCCTGCAAAATCAAAACCTGCATTTTGAGCAAATTTATGTGGTGCCCAGGAGAGCATAAGGAAAGCCCACACTATAAAAAAGGGGGTAAAAATCAGTCATTGTGACATTGAACTGGAATCTGCTATGGGGGAAGGGTAGGAGAATCTCACACACTGCTTAGGGGCGGATTAGGGTCAATTAGGAAACTGCACTTTAACCCTTTTGCATCTCGGGCATGGAAACAAACTCCCCGCCGTAGTATCTGGGAGTTTGTTTACCTTCTCTCCGCAGGCTGTCAACTATTTTGCAGAAGTGCTTTTGGCAGCTGTAAAGTGATTCGTCACCCAATCACTTCTACAAGTAAGTATTGGATAGTATTGCCCATGCTGGTCTTTATCAGGAATATTGATCTGTAATCAATTAAAGGATATCATAATTTTTTATATATTTAGTATTTTTAGTATAATAAAAAATGACAATGTGTGTGTGTGTGTATATATGTGTGTATTATATATATATATAACATTTAAAAATTCAGGAATACTGATAAACCTAAAACTTGTTGTCTCTTGATTGCCAAGAAAATTCACTTGATTTCTAACTATGGTACATAGTATATATATATATTTACACACACACACACAGACTATATTGTCAAAAGTATTGGGAAACCTGCTTTTACATTCACATGAACTTTAATGGAACCCCAGTGTTAGTCTGTAGGGTTCAATATTGAGTTCTGGGAAGGCTGTCCACAAGGTTGGATGAGAAGGTCTGGCTCGTGGTCTCAACTCATTCATTCCAAAAGTGTTCTATAAGGTTGAAGTCAGGACTTTGTTCAGGCAAGTCAAGTTCCTCCACCCCAAACTCACTCATCCATGTCTTTATGGATCCTGCTTTCTTGGAACAGGAAGGAACCATCCCCAAACTGTTTTCACAAATTTGGGAGCATGCAATTGTCCAAAATGTATTGGTATGCTGACGTCTTAGGAGTTCACTTCACTGGAACTAGGGCCAAGCCCAACCCCTGAAAAACAACCCCACACCATAATCCCCCTCCACCAAATGATTTGGACCAGTGCACAAAGCAAGGTCCATAAAAAGATTAAAGTTGAGAAGCGGGGGGAGGAGGTGTTTTGCTGTCGGAAATTACATCTTACATAAAGTGAGAAGCTGGAGGTGCTGACTTCTTACCTGTTCTCCCATGCAGCCAGCGAGTTGAGAAGCAGGGCGAGGGGCCGAAAATTACTTCTCACCAGGCGGGAGGCCTCTAGTAATTTGGGGGGCCCTCCGCAGCTTTGCGGGGCCCTAAGCGGCTTGCATAGTGAGCCTATAGGGTGGATCCAACAACATTGCCTGACCTCACAAATACGCTTCTGGAAGAATAGTCAAACATTCCCATAGACACACTCCTAAACCTTGTGGACAGACTTACCAGAAGAGTTGAAGCTATTATTGTTGCAAAGGGTGGGCCAACTCAATATTGAACCCTATGGACTAAGACTGGGATGCCATTAAAGTTCATGTGCTTGTAAAGGCAGTTGGACAATATAGTGTGTGTATATATTTACATATATATATTCAGTATATTCTTAATTTTACCACAGCTATAAATATAGTTAATTTTATTGGCACATAAGAGACAAGTTTTAGGTTTCATGGAGTGTGTTTTTTTTTTTTTAACTGTGATTTTATTGAACAGTGCAGAGATATTAAACAAGAAAACAGCGGGGATATGTCTCTTATAAAGCAGAAAGGGGTTAAGAGTCAAAGGTGGAATTTAATGTTAGGAATGCTTCTGATCCTTTAAAGTGGAGATACCAATAGAAAGAGACCACAGGAATATGACTTTTAAATTATTGTGATAAAAAGAAATGCTCTGAATGCCAAAAGCAATCCTTGACAAAGATTGGTATTCCAATTGAAACGCGTTGGAGATTGCGCAGAGGCTTAGTGGGACATTACCATCAGAGCAGCTCTTCGAATTGACTTGCGGCTTTTTCCAGCAGGACTGCACACCTGTCAATTGTGCCACTGGCCAGGTTTTGACAGGTGAAGAAGGATCTCCTTAATCTGGTTACACACCCTCCACATGATTATTCTATGCCCTGGGGCTGCATTTTAATCTACTCCACAGGAAGAGAAAGATGTGTACTTGCAGGTGGGGAATGGAAAATTTGTCATATGACAGGCTGGATGTGAATGGATACTAACTTGTCATACGTGTTTATATTTATCCATTTATGTTGGCCACATTATTATCTTTCTAGGATTATGATAATGAAGTGGAACATTATTCCCTGCTGCTGACAATCATTTTATAACTATGGTCACTGATATTAACAACTAATATCTTATTGGCTTTTCATTACATGTTATCAGTTCCTTTATATATAAGGTGTACTGTGTAGATTGTGTTGGATTATTCAGCTATAGATGGATGCAATTGTTATAGAGGGATTGATGCTTTCAGTAGGGGACGACTAATTCTATTTTTAGAAGTATAAAATGTTTGGGGAGTTTTAAGTAATCTTCACGCCTAAAATGTGTCTTTTATCAAGTGTGCAGAAAAAAATATATTTTTTAATCACCTAATTTGATGCAGTTTTTGTTGTTGTTTTTATTATTGGGGGTGTTTTGTCTTGGTTTATTGTGGTATATCCAGTGGCGTATCTAGGGTATGGCAGCCATGGCAAGTGCCATGGGCTCCATATGAAGGGGGCGATGGTGAGTGGCTGGGCAGCAAGGCACTTACCAGGGTCTGAGGGTCTCTTCTTCCCTCCTCCCGAGCATAGGCAGGATCTCCTTTTCAGCACCTTTGCTAATGGACAATGGCAGCGCTATCCCTGCTGTGTTCAGCCACAGCCTTACCCTGTTCTCCCAGGCTCTCCCATCTCCCATCGCTCTTTCATCTGGTCAGATTGGCAGCGCACAAAGAAGAAGGAGCAACATCAGTTTCTCCCTCTCCTCTGTGAAAACTGAGGCCTTAAAGAGACGGTTCACCCTAAAAACAATTTTCTAACATTACATGCGCTCACTCTCGACAATGACAGTATGCTGTTTTTTTTCTTTTTGCCGTACATACCGTTGTATCGTTATTTTCTTCCCCAGCTTCCGGGTAGTGACTCCTGCGGCAGTGGGCGTTCCTATGCACAGGCTAAGTGATTGACGTGTGACAAAAGCTTCCCCCTGGCGCATAAGGTGCGTTACGAGTTGACGAAAAAATGCTTCTTTCGGCAACTTGTGACGCGCCTTATGCGCCGGGGGGGAATCTTTTGTCACACGTCAATCACTTAGCCTGTGCATAGGAACACCCACTCCCGCGGGAGTCACTACCCAGAAGCCAGGGAAGAAAATAGCGATACAACGGTATGTACGGCAAAAAAACACAAAAAAAAACCAGCATACTGTCAATGTCGAGAGTGAGCGCATGTAATGTTAGAAAATTTGTTTAGGGCGAACCTCCGCTTTAAGTGATGAAGATTTCATCACTTCCAGTATTGGTTCTGCATTTACCTGGCCTTGGAGGGCAGAGGATGGATCAGGGGTCTAATAAACCCCAGATTTCTTCATAAAGAGGATATGGTATCACAAGAGATGATAAATATCACTAGTTTTGTTAGCTGTTTTTTTTGTTACGGTTATCTGAAAGATGGGTTTTAAATGTTTCGACAGGGGCGCAGTTTCAGTGCTTGCCAGAGGCGCAATTTTCACTAGATACACCTCTGGGTATATCACAGACTAGTGGGATTTACGGGACAGCAAACTGCATTAATTTATATTGTTACTTCTATTTGTAGTTCTGTAATTATTTTAAATAAAAAAAACATCTAAGCACCTTTTGCCTAACCAATATACAGCTGTCACATGACCCAGATCTTTCCCAGCCTGTCTGCAGGGAAACATAAGCAGGGGGAGTTTCTATTCCTCTGCTGCTGGTCACATGTTCAACATAAAAAAATATATAAAAAATCAGCCTTTTGGAATACAGAGTAAAAATTAATCATTAATATCTATTGTAAGGAAACGTCCCACACTCTGCTTGAGTGCTTTCATCATATACCACCTTCTCCCAGTCCGAATTTAGCTATCAGATATTCCAACCGTTCACAAACACAAAACGAGACGATACTTGTTTAGTTGCTGAATATGGACTGTTTATTAGAACAAGAATACAAGTCTTATGTACAGTAGAAGAGGAGGTTCACCCCTCCTGCTCATATTACTCTAACAATACACCTGTAACAAATTAACATGAGCAAATTAACTAATCCTTTAAAGCCCTTCTGTGCATTGTTATGATAACTCAGGATTTCACTACAGGTCAGACTTGTTCACACAGTAGATTATACATGATCATAACTATAAACACAGGACACTTTCACACAATAGCAGGCGCTCCATCAGGAGTTGGCCCGTCTCCTACATTGTACAGAGGCAACATTGTTCAGCTCTCTCAACTAACATGTTGAGTTGAGGATCAAACAAACCAAGAATAGTGTTTACATATATCCTTGGAGATATTGTGGATAAATATTACTGTCCCATTTTAAGTAATCCAAGGATGGAAAAGGGTGGCTTAGACATAAGAGGTGCATGGGGAGCTTAAACAAGGGTTTTCCATCCTTTCCAAGGTATTCTGGGTTCCACGGGTCCTCCTGTCACATCAGCAAACTGTTTTAAATTGAAATCTTTAAAAAAAAATCACAATAACATGGTGTGGGCGGACTTCTGCCAGTCACCAGCTGTGTCATGCCTGTGTCTTAGAATAAGAGGGAGGTGGAGACTCCATTAATCTATATGTAATATCCAGTGGCACTGGTGCTCAATATTTTGTGGGGGGGTCGCAAACCAGCGCCACCCCCACTGAAGATGAATGGGAATGCAGTGATTCCCCCCCCCCCTCCATGGGAGATGGACGGGAAGGCCGCAATATCCCCCTTCATGGGAGATGGACAGCAAGGTGGCGATCAGAGGCCTACTTACCTTAGGAGGCAGACGATGAGGATCCAGGGTAGGCCTGCTGCTCCTCGTTCCAACTACTTCTCTCTCCAGGGCCATTGCTTCTCCTTCCGACCAAACAGGAAGTGGGTCCTGAGATCAGATTGGCTGGGAGTCCTAAGACTCCTTGACCAATTGGGTCTCAGACCCTCTTTCTGAATGGCCGGGGGTGGAGAATCAGGAAAAAAATAGCGACTATTAGCTTGCTATTGTTACACAACTGGGTGGATTCAGGGCGCAGTGATCTGTGCCCCAAGCCCACCATTTTATGAAGCCAATTAGAGCCTCAGGCTCTTATTATGTGCTTTAAAAAAACATTGAAATCCATGCGTCTGGTGCCTTGCATGTAGATTAGGGTTCAGGTGCATGGATTAGGGGAGCCGCGCCCCTGTGCCCCACTGGTAATATCCCTCCCCCATTGTGTTTAGCTGGCTGGTGGGCATGGAGAAGGATGAAGGGAGTTGGCTGTCATTACCACTGTGTATACGCCCACATGTGTGACTCTATAGTCACATTGCCTGCTCAGATGTGATAGGGAGGAAATGTTGAGCACAGAAACTCACTGAAAATTGAGCATGTGCAGAGCTGCCAACACTGCTCTACAAAATTCCTTGCTGAATTGGGGACATGGACAGAAGGGTGAGATAAAAAACAGCAGGATCAACAAGGTTTTTGCAGAATACAGAAAAAAAATCTCATAGTGACACTTTAAGGGTCCATTTAGCCATTGGGTCAGGGGAAGGCAAAAATGTGTGGTTGAGCCATGGTTATTCTGCCTGCCAAGCGCCCCCCCCCCCCCCCCATGCTGCAATGGGCAGAGAATGGGGGTGTTTACATGCTGTAATCACAATGCTTTGCTTCACATCTGCGGTAAAGTTTACCTGAATGCGACACATTTAAACAAATAGGACCATGATGCAATGAACATTGCTTCCTCACCACCTGTCAGTAGCCTCTGAAGCACCATCTGAACATGGATCATGCATCAGAGGAAAGAGATATTCAGATGCACATCTAAATCTACCTCAAACCCTTCCCACCAGTACCTCTAGACCAGGGGTCTCAAACATGTGGCCCTTCAGCTTTTGCGGAACTACAAGTCCCATCATGTCTCTACCTGAGGGAATCATTCTTGTAACTATCAGCCTTGCAATGCTTAATGGGACTTGTAGTTTTACAACAGCTGGAGGGCCACCCATTTGAAACCCCGGCTCTAGACGCTCAAGTACTTCTAGATGCTGGGAGGCAGAGGTAGGCATTCAGGTGACGTGACCACTGTGATTGGCTGTCACTTGATCAGAAAGCATGCGTTGGGAGATTTCTGGTCCCTGCCAGTGACTAGGCTGGGATCGTTCACACTCAGCACATTTTTTTTGTTTACGTGGGCCGCATATATGCAGCCTCTTGACATAAAAGCCCACCCACTGAGAGGCCACATTAATGTGTGCAACTAGGTGGGGGGGGGGGGGGGGGTTAAGTGCAACATTTTTTTTTAATTATTATTATTATTCTTTCTTTATTAATTTCTAAGTTACAATAACTGCAACATTTTAATTCATGACCTGAGTGTACTTTTAATTCTTATGTGATAAATAGATTTTTGTTTTGTCCTTGCATTCTTTGTTTCCTGAATTCTGCTCTGAGAGTCATTTCTGGAGTGAAAGCGTGTTTGTTCCCCATGACTCACCGCTATACGTGGGAATTGTTTGCCTTATGTTCATTGTTTTAAGAGTGACATTTTTCTTGTGTGTTATTTTTACCCAGCCAGAGAAAAATATGGCATTTGTGTCACTAATAGCATGTCAGGGGAGCAATTGTGAAGGCTTGCTTGGGGTGAGGGAATGATTCACGGGCCTCCTGAGACTGATGCCTTGGACTGGGGTGTAATAGGTTGAGGAGCTGTGAACGGGGCCGAGGTAGATGAGCTGCAGAGGACAGAGGTTAGGCGAGGTCACATTGTGCTCCTTCGTTGTCACTCCATACGGGGCTCACATTTCCTCTTCTGACATTTTATATTATGCGGCATGGCTTGTATCTGGAGGGACATCATAGGCGTACACATACTATAGACAATGGTCTCTGTGACCAGGCAATTTTGACTGGATTAAGCCGTTATCAGGGACCACTGTCATTAAAAAAAAATATGGACTCCTCTACAGTTGAATATGAAAAATTATGACTTTCTTTTGCCAAGTACACATTTAATGTGCTATGAGAGGAGCTTGATCTCTACATACTGTATGTTATCCAAGTTCTTTCTGGTTTAGAAGACAGTTTACCTACCTGGCGCTTTGCCCCTCTTCTTCCCCATCCTTCCCCACGTTCTCTCGCTTAAAGCGGGGGTTCGACCGTTTTTTTTTTTTTTTTTTTTTTATTATTCTCCCGCTCTTACCTTGTTTAAATAGGAGCCAGTGCGTCCCACTTTTTTCGCCGCCAGCATTGTTTTTTCCAACAAAAGAATACTTTATAAAATGCGGAGGTGGCAGGTTCCATCTTTACTTTGCCACGTTGAAGCCGAGAACGATCCTCTTCCGGCATACGGTGAATGCTGGCGTCCCAGCATTCACCGCTCTATCCCGCGCATGTGCAGTGTTGACGGCGAGGCGCGCCGTCAACACTTCACAGTTCCCATGGCAACGGCCAGCGTCATAATGACCCGCCCCGTTGTGCTGAGACACAGCTCAACATGACCCACTTGCCGAGTCACATGACCCGCTTGCCGAGTCACGTGACCGGCGAAATATCGCGGGATTTGATGAGAGAGCGTCTCCTGGGCACGTAAGGACTGAGTCCCAGTAGACATAGCGCCGTCGGGGGAAATCGATAGGCACGCCCATTCCCCCGCGGTGTACTATGATTGACAGGGCCGAAATAAAGGAAGAAAACGGGTAAGCCTTTATTAAAAAAAAAAAAAAAAAAAAAACCACGCATTTGGTATTGTGAATAGAAGGCTGTTTTATGCATATTAAGTGGAAAATTAGGGTGAACCTCCACTTTAAGCCTCCCGGTTTTTCAGTCGAGGGACTAATCTCACCTTTACAGCCCAGTCAATAGTGATTTTTGAAACCCCTTCCCAGGGCAGGAGGGGTGGTTGCCCTGGGTGCAATGGTTTAATGTAGGGATGGGGTGCCTTCCTTCAGTTGCAAGGCTAACAGGAGTAGTAATAGCGGCATTTTAACAACTCCAGCCCCAGAAGAATTTACCCCCTTCCTGACCAGAGCACTTTTTGCAGTTCGGCACTGCGTCGCTTTAACTGACAATTGCGCGGTTGTGAGACGTGGTACCCAAACAAAATTGACGTCTTTCCCGGCGGAGGGGAAAGAGAAGCGCTTCGGGGGCTTCGATCTCAGGTAAGTCATTCATAATGGGCTAGTATGCCTTTTATTATGCATTTCTCTTGCAGGTTTTTTTTTTTTTTTTTAATCAGGTTTACTACCTCTTTAACAAAGCGTGTCTGAAGCCTTGTTTTGAAGCAAGTGTAAACTAGTCCTAAGTGTATTGTTAATTTAGCAGAGATGAGAACATAAGTGCGCCCAATGTATGCAGTGCCAGGTGATTCCAGGCATGTTATGTAAGTAGCCCCTGGGGCAGCCAGGTACAGCTGGCCGATTCTGCCAAGCCAGGCTACCAGGATGTGCGCTGCACTCTCCTTCTGCCCGTCTCTTCGCTTTGTGTTTAATCACAGGAGTGAGGATCTCTTTTCAGTTTCCCGTCAGCTTGACGATGTCAGACATATTGAAGTTAAATGCATTATTTATACCCACGCATACTTCTGAATTTGATGACATTAGGTAAGAAGCACCCGCCTAATCTTGAATAGTCATGAAAAAACGTTTGGTAGCATAAGACTATACAATCTGTTCATTCTGAACATTCAGCATGCTTTTATTTAGAGCAGCCAACGCTGCATTTCTTTGACTATATAAAGCTCTCAGCCAGTTTCAGACAGGTAGATATGTGATGTCCTGAATTGCAATAAGCGCATATTGATTGGTTTGCGCAAACGTTATAGCGTCTACAAAATAGGGGGTAGTTTTATGGCATTTTTATTATTAATTTTGTTTATACTTGTTATGGCGGTGATCATCGACTTTTATCATGACTACGACATTATGGCGGACACATCGGATACTCTTGACGCTATTTTGGGACCATTCCCATTTATACAGCGAAAAGTGTTATAAAAATGCTCTGATTACTGTATAAATGTGACTGGTGGGGAAGGGGTTAACCAGTAGGGGGCGAGTAAGGGGTTAAGTTTGTCCTAGGGAGTGATTCTAACTGTTAGGGGGCATGGCTTACTGTGACACGTCACTGATCACTGCTCCAGATGAGAGGGAGCAGATTATCAGTGCTGTGTCACTAGGCAGAACTGGGAGATGCCTTGTTTACAAGGGCACCCTCCCATTCTTCCATTCCATGACCCGATCGCAGGACACAGGCGGACATCAAGTCCGCGGGTCCCGCGGACATGTCCGCCATTACATTCTGCCGACGTAAATGTGCGCAAGGCAGTCGGCAAGTGGTTAGGACACTTACCTGTCCTGGAATCCAGCGATGTTGGCACCCCAGTAAATGTTTCCATCAGCTCTGGGATGCTTTTGCCACTATTGCCTGTAAGGGAAAACGGCAGTGAAGCCTTGCGAATCATGGCGGCGGGGGAAGGAGCGGGGGGGATTCCAGGGGGACCTTGCCTCAGTTAGGCCTCCCGGAAGTGGGGATCTGTCAAAACCAAATAACCGTTTCCCTCTCCCCCGAAAGGTGCCAAATGTGGCCCCTGAGGGGGCAAGGGGGGGGCAGATAAATGGAGCTTCAACTTTTGAATGGAACTCCGCTTTAAGACAAACACAGGTGTAACATGTTCCTAAAGGGGAACTTATTCTTTCATAGCACTTTAGTTGTCAATTCATGGTCTGGTGGTGGCTAACTGGGGAAGCTGCTGCTTAGCTGCAGTAGCGAATAGTGAGGTCACTGACCTGGATGCAGAGGTGTATTTAGGTTTTGTGCTGCCCTAGGCCTGACTAAACTTGCGCACCCTTTAATTTAAATATGACCCACCCCTTCCTGTCAAAGCCACATCCCTGTCATATTCATGGGAACAGGACAGAGGGACGCCCTGGGAGAGAGAAGGACAGAGGGATGCCCTGGGAGAGAGAAGGACAGAGGGACGCCCTGGGAGAGAGAAGGACAGAGGGACGCCCTGGGAGAGAGAAGGACAGAGGGACGCCCTGGGAGAGAGAAGGACAGAGGGACGCCCTGGGAGAGAGAAGGACAGAGGGACGCCCTGGGAGAGAGAAGGACAGAGGGACGCCCTGGGAGAGAGAAGGACAGAGGGACGCCCTGGGAGAGAGAAGGACAGAGGGACGCCCTGGGAGAGAGAAGGACAGAGGGACGCCCTGGGAGAGAGAAGGACAGAGGGACGCCCTGGGAGAGAGAAGGACAGAGGGACGCCCTGGGAGGAGGAGAGAGGGATGCCCTGGGAGGAGGAGAGAGGGATGCCGTGGGAAGAGGACAGAGGGCCGCCACCCACAAAGTGCCGCCCTAGGCCTGGGCCTTGTTGGCCTAGGCCAGAATACATCCCTGCCTGGATGTGCAGTTTGGCAGGAATACCTGAATCAAAAGACTAACTGAACAAAATGACAAATATCCCCAGTTTACGTATGTGTGCTCCAGGCTGATCCCAGCGTTCAGCTTTAAATGGCGTTCTCTTCTTCATCGCAGCAATTGCTATTTTCCTTATCTGTATAGGTTTTTGCTTAAATCTCTGGAGTGGCAACCACTTAACAGTGAGCTCCTGTCTGATTAGCCATTTCAAGCTTTTTTTCCTCTCAAGCATGCTTTTTATTTTATATTTTAATTCTCTGTCACTTTGTATTATTCCTGCTTTCTGCCATAGTATGTGTTGTATTCTCTTCCACTCTCAGTGGGAAGCAGATTTTATATTTTCTATGTGGAGAAAAAAAATCAATAGCAACCATCAATGCAATCAAAAGTAATGCATGATCCTCAGAGCGGAGTAGCAAGAAATAACAATACCCACTTCACCCCAATCACCAACACACCACAGTAAATCCAGCGGGGCTTCTGTTTAGGTCGGGACTGTAATATTCCATTATGGATTGACCTGTGATTGACTCTCAGAGTCAGCAATCTTAGCTCTATAGCAAGTTCAAGGTTGAGGTCTCAGCAGACTGTATGGGGTGAATAGCCAACACAGAGAGGAGACACCCTTCATTGTTCCAGAGCCACCACTCTCCTGATATCTGCGCTCGTAGCTCTGATTTTTTTTTCTCAGTGGAAAATTTAGGCATCAAATGAATAAGAGAGAAAAGTTTTCATTAGACTTTAGGTGGGCGGTAAAACTGCAGATCAGCTGCCTGTTTTCACCGTCCTTGGCCACCTATGTGAAACAGTTGTCACCAAAACAAGGGTCCTCATTGGAAGATTTCCCCTCTATTCCTCTACCAGTAACAATGACAATTGTCACCAGGACAAATAGAGAGGGCGAGTTTCCCCAGTCAGGACACAGATAGCAATAAATCCTAACAGGGGTTGTAACACTTCCCTAGTCTAATGCCACGTACACACGACCATTTTTAATGGTCTAGAAAAAACGTCTCCATGCAGTTTGAATGCGTTTTATTGTCCTGAATCATGTGAAGTATCTTGAGGTGTTTTTAACAATAAATGTTTATTAGCAGTATTCACGCTACGTTTTCTTTTTCCTCTATGGCGGCTGTCTGAGTTGGATCCGAAGTTGTGGCATTCGTTTTGGGGAATATCATATGTTGAAACCCAGTGGACCACACTGGTCCCATTTATAGACACCTAGAGGGATACATTATTTCCCCTGTGTGTTTCATCTCTGTAATTGGGGATCACAACCATCTGGTAAGAGGCTTGATTACGGTGGAGGGCACATGTCTATGGTTTGCAACCTGGTGGGATATATAAGAAGAATTAGGTACACCTTTATTCCACTATATGCTTTCATTGCTATTGGCACATTAACTTATTTGCATATTGAACTTTATGTAATATTTAATTCACTGTTTGTGAGTGAGTAAGTGAGTGAAAAACTTGTATATCGCTACATTTGCGAACTGAATCGCCTCAAGGCGCTTGGCATCCATTTTAATTTCTGTTTATCCTTCAGAATAAGTGTGTCTTGAGTTTTTTTCTGAAGGCCTGGTGATCAATTTTCATTCTGATATTAGTCGGTAATGCGTTCCACAGTCGAGGTTCTTGGACAGCAAATCCTCGTTCTCCTTTGGGCTTTTGGGATTTGCAGTAGTTTTTGGTTATTAGATCGTAGAACGCGATTCCCATAGACACACTCCTAAACCTTGTGGACAGCCTTCCCAGAAGAGTTGAAGCTGTTATAGCTGCAAAGGGGGGGGGGCAACGCATTATTGAACCCTATGGACTAAAGCCCTGTACACACGATCGGTTCGTCTGATGAAATCGTGTCCAACGCGGTGACGTAAAACACTACGACATGCTGAGAAAAATGAAGTTGAATGCTTCCGAGCATGCGTCAACTTGATTCTGAGCATGCGTGGAATTTTGACCGATGGATTTTCCCACAGATGATCGTTTTTTTATCGTTTTTTTAACCATAAGAAAAATTGAAAACATGTTCTATTTTTTTTCACCGATGGATAAAACACCGATGGGGCCCACACATGATCCGTTTGTCGGATGAAAACGGTCTATCGGTCCGTTTTCATTAGACGAACCGATCGTGTGTACATGGCTTTAGACTGGAATGCCATTATAGTTTATGTGCGTGTAAAGGAAGGTGTCCCAATACCTTTGGCAATATAGTGTATATAATGTTTGGGGGTTCTAATAATTTTACTAGCAAAATAAAATAAAAATGTAGGAAAGAAATGTTAGAATTGGCCCAGACGGAAAGTGATTACAAATAGCCAGTGAACCTGGCCTGGGTCATTGATCCTCTGTATAGGACATTAAATACTATCCTGAATATGTAATTTAAGTATTTTAAAAATCCATATGTGCTACAGATTGCATGTATTGTATTATTTTAATTCTAGCGAAAGGTCAATAAATGTTGGCTGTAATCATTAGTGTAGCAAGCCCAGTAAGTGATGTGATATAATACTGGTGGGGGGAGGCTTTCTTATGTCGCCCGTCTATTATACTGATTACTTACCTGTGAGAGCTCCTCCGCCCCTCCGCTGTATGACCTTCACAGAGCCGCCTCGGCACTAGAAGCACCGTATGTAAGTGCTGTTATTTTATTGAAAAACTGAAACACTGTAAAAAGAGGTGACACACTACTTAGAATTGGCATTATTCTCCTGTCATCAAGTTTTTAAAAGTGTAAATGGATGTTAGGGCTCTTTTAGATGGGTGGCTTGTGGGGGGGGGGGGGGGGGGGGCAGTAGACGCAGGAGACTCTGCAGGAAATCTTGTTTTGTGGCATTTTTAAACAGGATACAGAATTGAACAGGCAGCACCACCTGTCAAACACGCCCATAGAGTTCAATGGGGCTGCGCCCTACGCTAGGCTCGCAGGTTTGGTTGGTCCCACAATGTAAAATGACTATTTAGCAATTAAAAAAAAAAAGTTAAAAAGCAACAACAGGCAACAGGTAGTATCTTATTTTAAAGCCTCATATGTATTATCCTAATTGTTTTGTATGTTTTTTCACCTATATCATTTCGTCTGGCATCATTATTTTGTGTAGTTTGGTTATACACATTTTTGTGAATACATTTGTGGTTGCGCTGCACTTTGTTAGAGTCTTGATTTATAATTAGTGATCGAACACACTTTACTAATTAGCTGCACCACTTGTGATTGTTAATACATTTTTTTGGGGCAAACACTGAGCCGCCGTACACACGGCCGAGGTTCTCTCTGAAAACCAGCAAGAACCTCGCTGGAATGCACATTCCAGCGAGGACCTCGGCCGTGTGTACGGTCTCGGCGAGCTTCCCATCGGGAAGCCCGTCGAGCAGAAATAGAGAGCACGCTCTCTATTTCCTCGACGGCCCGCCTGGATGAATGGCTGGTTGCCATTCCCGACGGGCGGGTCGCCGATTTTGACGGCCGGCAGAGAGCCTCGACGGGCGGAACGATGTGTTCTGCCCGTCGAGATTCCCTGCCGTGTGTACGCGGCCTGAGTTTTTTCTTGGTTTGTTAGCATTTTCTGAATACCTGTCTGCTGCTGCTATACCATCACGGGTCACTTTATTTTTAGAGGGCAGCAAGCAGAACCATTAAAGCGGGGTTCCACCCAAAAATGGAACTTCCGCTTTAACCACTTCAGCCCTGAGACAATTGGCCTAAGTGCTTTCACACTGGGGTGGTGCGCGTGCAGGACGGGAAAAAAAGTCCTGCCAGCCGCATCTTTGGGGTGGTGCAGGAGCGCTGTATACACCGCTCCTAAACCACCCCTGCCATTGAAATCAATGGACAGTGCTGCCGAAGCACTTGCAAAGCTTTTCGGGAGCTTTTAACCACTTGTTAACCCCTTCATTGGTGTTAAAAGCACCCCGCTCCCACCCGCACAGCACTGGTAATGCGCCGCTAAAATCAGCAGCGCTTTATGGCTAGCGAGGGCTGGTGTTTATTGTGAAAGGGCTGTCAGATTAAAGACAGAGGAAAGAACTTAAAGGGGTTGTAAATGTACAATTTTTTTCCCTAAATATCTTCCTTTACCTTAGTGCAGTCCTCCTTCACTTACCTCATCCTTCCGTTTTGCTTTTAAATGTCCTTATTTCTTCTGAGAAATCCTCACTTCCTGTTCTTCTGTCTGTAACTCCACACAGTAATGCAAGGTTTTCTCCCTGGTGTGGAGTGTCATGCTCGCCCCCTCCCTTGGACAAATGGAGAGTCAGGACGCTCTCTATGTTGCAAGGGAGGGGGCGAGCACGACACTCCACACCAGGGAGAAAGCCTCACATTACTGTGTGGAGTTACAGACAGAAGAACAGGAAGTGAGGATTTCTCTGAAGAAATAAGGACATTTAAAAGCAAAATGGAAGGATGAGGTAAGTGAAGGAGGACTGCACTAAGGTAAAGAAAGCTATTTAGGGAAAAAAATTGTACCTTTACAACCCCTTTAACTCGTAGGTTCCCTTTAAGTGTTGTCATATGCAGATCTAAAGTCGCACATGTCATCTTAATAATATAATATAATGTAATAATACTTTACTACACAGAATTGTGACACTTTCAAACTATCTGAATCATTTACACAAAAAAAGAAGAGGATATCTGTGCTTGGACCAAACAACGAGCTGCTGTGCACTAAACCTTTGATACTAGGCATATATAGACAAAATAAAAAAAGTGCAGCACTATAACAAATGCATGTGCAAAATTATTGTACAATAAATGAAATAAATAACATGTAATTAATATTAGTGAATTACATGCAAAAAATAAACTGCATACACCAGTGTGACAGTGCACAAGATACATTGAAAAAAAGTCCTATAAAAAGTCCTATGCCAAGTGAGAAAAGAGGGGTCCAAAGATAGCGAATGTGATACCCGGGAGATATCCACACAAGGGGCTTACCACATAGCCAGTGACCCCCTTACTTAGGGAGATCAATGAGCATTTTATCAGATAGATCCAATTATCGGCACTCAAGCATCAGCTCCAATGACTCCAGGCAGCCAATTCACAGATATACCACTCCCGTGACTCCAGAAAGACAATCCTCCAGATCCTCACCCACGTCAAGGGTCATAAATATGCGAAACAAATGCTGCACATAATGTATTATTGCAACATCATCACCATTTATTAATAACATATTTGCATTTACATCCAAAATGGTGATAAACAGCACGTGTAACATCAGAAAACCGCAAACAGGTCTGTTTCCAACACTAAAGATGGTCGAACAATGATCGCGCGTGGCTTTTTTATTTATTTTGTGCACTGTCACACTGGCGTTTGCAGTTTATTTTTTGGATATAATTCACCAATTTTTATTGCATGTTAATTATTTCATTTATAGTATTGTAAAATAATTTTGCGGATTTGTTATAGCGAAAATAAGGATTAATTGATTTAAACTGCGTTCTCGCTAAGAAAAAACGTTTAGTGCAACATGCTCAAAAATGACATCAAACAGTGTCAACAAACACAATCATATACATGTGTAAAAACATAAAGTCCAACAAAGATTGTAATACCCTATCCGTATATAAGTGGATAATCTATGATCAAACAGTAGAATAAAATAATATTATTTTATATTATAGCACTGCACTTTTTTTTTATTTTATCTAAGTTATCTAAGTCATTTCCCACAGAAGTGTCTGCTAATACACAGCGAATTATGGTTATAGCCAGTAATGGCGTTGGGGGAGCAGTGGCAGTGGGTTAGGGGCAGGACATAGGAGATGCACCTGACTGGCGCTGGCATCTTCTGCTGGGTGCCAGTCTTCATCCATTTTTATTGGCTGGCACAGGATGACGACACTTATCCTGGCATATAGGACTGTGCCAGCAATGTAAGCTAAGCAGAAGGCAGTGAAGGAAGTAGGTATGTATATTTTATTGCAGAAGAGACATTGCATGTTTCTCCTACAATAAAGAGCGTGCCTGTTTACAGTTTTTGACAGCAGGACTTTAGTTCCGCTTTAAAGATGTTCTTCTGATCTTTTTTTGCTTAAAGTGGGGTTCCGGGCATAATTTTTTTTTGCAAGCTAAAATTAATCACATTATATAGTCCCTAAAACATATTAATAGCACCCCAATCGTTCCAGAAATCATTGCAAACAATTGCCTTATATCCTCCAGCTCATGTTGTGGCCGTATCCATCATAGGTGTGGGTATGTTAAGCCCAGTTCCTTTTTCTTCCTGGTTTTCAGGAAGAGGTGCATGTTTAGGCACAGTAATGCCCAGAGACTCCTGGGAAATGAGTGTCATAATTTCCCAGGAGACAATGGGGGTCTTAGGACAGGAAGTTGAACCACCCAGGACCAGGAACTAGGCAGATTATGAAATCTGCCTAGTAACAGCCAGATAGATGTGAGTAAACTATACTTTTTTTTTTTTTACATTAAAAGGCAAGCTGTTAATAGAAAGTTAATTTTTAGGGTAGAACTCTGCTTTAAACAAACCTGTTGCTATGTTCTGAATAGACAAAGTGTGGGTTTCCTTTAACCACTTAACTCCTGCCGCACGACTATGTACGTCCACAGAATGGCACGTACAAGGCAGATGGACATATATATACGTCCCTGCCTTCTAGCGGGTCGGGGGTCCGATCAGGACCCCCTCCACTGCGTGCGGTGGGTGGCTTACCTGTGGAGTGATCCGTCCTGCCTTCTAGCGGGTCGGGGGTCCGATCGGGACCCCCTCCACTGCGTGCGGTGGGTGGCTTACCTGCGGGAGTGATCCGTCCTGAGGGGGCGGCTGTTCGTTTCTGTCCACCCCCTCGTGATCGCGTAAGTGGTTAAGAGAACAACGGAGTAGAAGTTTTTCTGGTTAATAAAGGTCGCAACGGGCATTTTAGAGACGCTTCCTCGTACTTAAACATAGCGCCAGTCTCTGATATCAATAAATACATAGTCAGCCTTCGATGTCTATTAATATATAATGTAAAACTCTTATGCTTGCATAAATATAACACCAGTGTCATTAAATCCTGCTAGTCTGTAGGTCATGTAAAATGCAAACTTCTGAAGCTTGGCAAAATTTAATGTCAACTTGTGGTGTCATTACTTACTACCAGTGCTTGGTGTCAATAAATGTATAATGTAGAGCTGCTTACACTGCAGTACTCTCTTCCAAGACGGCTTCTGTGCCACCCAGAGGGGGCAAGGGCTTAGGTTCACGTATGAGCTATTTTAACAAAAATTTGTACGAAAATTCTTGGTACCATTTAATGACTTGACAAGCGCTGTTCTAAAGTAGCTCAAAATATTGTTTGCTTTTACCATTTGATTATGGACCAAACAAAGACCACATACGCTGTTAGAAATTAGTTTGTTAGAAATTAACATGCTTATCACTGCAGTTGAAAATGAACGTTATTTTGACTCCACGAACTGTTAGAAAACTGGACAAATGTTTTTGAAATGAAAAAGGTCAAACAAAATTCTACTTGTGTATATCCAGCTTAGGACCACGTGCATACTTGGGGCCAGATTCAGATACAATTACTTTGGCGCAGAGTATCAGAGATACACTACGCCGCCGTATTTTACCAGGCTCTACGCCAAATTCTGGTAGATTTTGTCCCTTACGGTACGGCGGCGTAGTGTATTTCTCGCCGCGTAATCGAAATACGCGATTAGGGGGCGTGAAGCATTTAAATTAGGCGCGTCCCCGCGGCGATCGAACTGCGCATGCTCCGTTCAGAAATTTCCCGCCGTGCATTGCGTGAAATAACGTTGTTACGTCATTTTTTGTTTGTGTAGCGTCGTTTACGGACATTCCTATTCCCGGACGACTTATGTAAAAAATAAAAAAAGACGTCGGAAAACGTTGAAATTCGACGCGGGAACGACGGCCATACTTAACATGGGCTGTCTAATATTAGACCAGAAAAAAGCTGGTATAACTTTACGCAGCAAAAAGATGACTAAAGATGCCGTAAGAGATTGCGATTGACGTTCGTAACTTCGTGGATCATCGGCAAAAGCTAATTTGCATACCCCGACGCAGAAAACGACGGGAACTCCACCCAGCGGCCGCAAATTTATTGCAGCGTAGATCCGAAGGCGTACGAACACGTAAGCCAGTGGGATTGAAGCCCGCAGCCGTATTTTCATGGTTTGAGGTTTCAGAGTAGTGAAAAAACGCGCGTAATTTGAAAGTACTCCAGTCTAACGCGAGATAGACAGGAGTACGGGCTCTGTGAATCTGGCCCTTGGAGTTTAGCCCCCGTGCATCAAATTCTGGCGTTTTTGTGTGCCCAGGAGGCACCCTATGAGATCTAGCTTCTGCTGCTAGAATGGGTTAGATGTTGTACTGAGTAATACTCATTTTTAGCGCCCAATGCGTTCAGGGGCATGTGTCACTGAATGTATAGGGGCCTAAACACAAGTACCACATAGTACAAGGCCCAGCACTATCTAGCTGCAGCATATTTAAAGCGGATCTCCACCCTAAATACAACATGTGTTTCATAAGATTGCCGCTATCTGATCTTCTAAAAACTGTATTTTTTTTAATCTAAATCGGTACAGTACCTGTTCATTACTGTGCCTTCCGGTCTGTATCACTGCGGGAATTTTCCGGGCATTGCATCACTTCCTCTTAGATGCAGTGCGCTCTGGGAGCTTCTCTCCAGAGCTCCCTGTGTTCACTGCGCAGCCGTGTAATGAAGTATCGCGCTGTGTCACAACGGGGCGGTAACTTTTAATTGCTAGGCTTGCCATTGTCATGGCAACACAGACGCTCAAGCCACTGCTCCACCGTTGCTCGTGCGCATGCGCGAGATCGAGCTGTGGATGCTGGGAGATCAGCATCCACCGGAAGAAGGAAGTGCCGGCTTGTGGGCTTCTGCCCACAGTTAAAATGGAAACTAAACGGAAGGCATAATATAAGTTAATATTTCACACGGAATGGCAGCGGAGTGAGTGTAGCAAATTACTAGCGTTAACCATTTAACTAGCACTTAAGAAAATAAAGATGTTGGCGTGGGAGATCCGCTTTAAGCCTGCCATAGACTTTGACAGACAGCAGGGCTGCACGCTGCACCTGTGCTTCTATCTTCAGGAATATACTGTGTAGCACTACTCCTGTAGGAGCCGCAGGAATTTTGCAGAGTTATTCCCCAAACTTCAGCCCCGCAGCCAGGCACACAGCAGGCTCATTCATTCTTCTACAAAAAACAGTCTAGGGGATGTTGTTTTTTTTTTTTGTTTTTTTTTGGAGAACTTGTGTAGGGATGTAGGTAGTGGTAGGATACTCCAGGAATGTACATTGAGGACTTAGGGCTCTTTCACACGTGCGGACCGTTCGTCCGTTTTTCACGAATGAAAAACGGACCGCAATGTTTCCTTATGGGATAGCGGAAGTTCTAACCAAAAAAAAAAAAACAGATGAAAAAACGGATGAAAAACTGATGAAAAACGGATGAAAAACGGACAAAAAAACGGATCAACTGATGAAAAAAAAGCAGATCTAAAAAACGGTCCGCACGTGTGAAAGGACCCTTAATCTTTCTTCCTTGCTTAAAGTAGTAGTAGAACAAGTAGAGCAAAGTGGGCAACATCTAGACAGAGCTTTTCAGGACCACCAACTGGTGTCCCCTTTAACAGGCCCACAACTGACTATGCTAGACACCAGAGGGGTACCTAAAGCACTAGGTCCCCAAGATCCAGCAAAGTATGTACTCACAAGGCCCAAGGACAGATGGATGCCTCCTTCCAATCTTCCAAGCTATTCTCTCCTGCCAGCACCATGCCTCAGTGTGAAAGCCCTCGAGCTTTCACATTGAGGATGCAGTGAAGGAGTTTTTCAGGCGGTATAGCAGTGCTATTTTTAGCGCTGTACCACCTGAAAAACTCCTCAATGTGAAAGGGGTCTAACTATCACTTTCTTGCCTGCAGATAACAAGCATTGAAGACTAATGCTGCGTACACACGATCACTTTTTGTGATGAAAAAAAAATGATTTAAAATGATCGTGTGTGGGCAAAACGTAATTTTATGTCTTCTGAAAAACGACCAAAAAAAAAATAATTTGAACATGCTCGAATTGTTTATGTCATTTTTAAAAATGTAATTTTTTGTGTCATAAAAAATTATCGTGTGTGGGCAAAACGACGTAAAAAATGGCGTTTTAAACCCACACATGCCCAGAAGCAAGTTAGGAGACGGGAGGTAAAACTACCATTCATAATGGAGTAAGCACATTCATCACGCTGTAACAGACAAAAAAGCAGGAATCGTCTTTTACTAACAAGTAACCAGCTAAAAGCAGCCTCAAGGCAAATAAAACTTCCCCTTTAGAGTGCCGTCGTTTTGTTCAATGATGGTGTGTACGCAACGTCATTTTTGAAAATGAAGTTTGAAAAATTTCGTTTTTTTTCATGAAGAAAAATTACATTTTTATTCATCACAAAAAGTGATCGTGTGTACGGGGCATAAGTATTTACATGTTGAGAAATTGGGGACTGGGTAAAAGTCCATCAGGATAGTTCTTACAACCCCGCTGCAATGCTATGAGAAGACCTTCAAAGAAGAGCATTAAGGATATACTGTCATTTTGTCAGTTCAGTTTGTCGTGAATTGAAAAACTGACAATATTTTTCTATAAGTAAGGATTACAGGAAAACAAGGAGAACTTCTGAAGTGTTAAGCTCTGTACACACGATCAGATATCTGATGGAATCTAATCCGATGGATTTTTTCGTCGGATATCCGATGAAGCCGACTTTCATTAGTCTTGCCTACACACCATCAGTCAAAAATCAGACCGTGTCCAACGCGGTGACGTAAAACACTACGACGTGCTGAGAAAAATTAAGTTCAATGCTTCCGAGCATGCGTCGACTTGATTCTGAGCATGCGTGGATTTTTGACCAATGGACTTCCACACAGACGATCGTTTTTTTCTATCGTTTTTTTATCCATAGGACAATGTCTATTGTCTAGAAACCACTTAGGCTGGCCTTGGATGTCTCAAAGTTTGTCTAATTCAAGTTGAATTTGAACTGTGGGTACCCTGCAAGCACCAACTGGATCAACAGAAGTTGATTTAAAAATCGAAAAAGCAAAAAGGAAAATTATTGGTGGGTCAGTGACTACATCCTATGCAGTCACTGTTCGCCATTGGCACGACTTCTACATACAATAGCCGGTAGTGCAGATTTCTCTAGTTCCTATTTAGCATTGATGGAAAATCAATTACCAGTACATTTCTTTAATTTGGCCCTGCAGGCTAATAGAGCAAAAGTCAATTTGTGTATGGCTAGCTTTAAGCTCAGGTTTAAATGTAATAAATATTTCCATGTGCATGTAGATAATAAATACTACATGCAAAATTGTCAAATTCATGCAACTTTTGTAAGATCAAAAAAACTAAATTACGTTATTGGTCATGGTACAGTAAGGTAAGTAGGGAGCCTGACATATCACGTAGAAAGGGTCCCTGCTTTGCTGTCTTTTGGAGCATCTACCTTAATGTGTCACTAAACCCACAACAGTAAAATCAGTCTGTATATGCAGTAAAGTATGCTTGTTATACTCACTGTGGAACCTAAGAGGTTAATCCTCTGCATTGTGTAAAAAGGCTGTTTGATTCTGTCTTCTCTGATCTTCTCCTTTTTCCACTGTCCCCAATCTATCTGCTTATTTTTCATGGAAGGGTGCATGCAATTAGCACAGGGAAAATCAGCACTGTCCAGACAGAGGGTCAGGGTCCTGCAGCCTCATAGGACAGTCAGAGGAGAATGAAAACTCCTACTACAAGCTTTAACCATAAGACTGCTATATACTGCCAATGAGAAAAGGTATTTAGCAGTTTATATTTACTAAAATAATTGCATTTCCATGTTCTGTGTAGTGTGGGACATCAGATATAGTGACTGCAGGGTCCTGGGTTTAGTAAGTTTAGAAGAACTTGTTTTTTTACTTTTACCAGTGCCTGGCATATTGAATATGAAGCGGATTGTGGCTTCCTGAGGAACCACAACTGGCTTCTCACTGTGCATGCGTGAGCAGTCCTGCAGCCTTCTGAAACATGTGATGTGTCCCAGGAGGCTGCAGAAGGGGATGATGCGGGGCAAAGAACACCTTCCTCACCTAGATGAGGATTGCGGAATGGGAGTGGGTTCCAATAAAAATCAGTACTTGCTCCTGTTTTTGAGACCAAAAAAAAAACGAGCTTGACTGGGGGGGACCAATGGAACCTGCAGGACTTCACTTTTTTATGAGTGATGTTCCCCTTAAATTGCATTGCAACTAAAAAGTTTAATGATATTGGTTTCTACATTTTCAGCTGTTTTTGTTTTCTGTTACTATTTTTATAGAACATCCTGATTCAGGTGTGCATGCAATCTGTGCCTATTAAACTTTTTTAGGAAAGAATCACAATTAGCCGATAAGATGTGAAAAGAAGCCTAGAGCCCCAATTGATGATTGTAAATATGAAATATATGTATGCAGTACTTTGTATTTAATAAATAATAATACATATAATTATGTAAAAATACATGATACATTACCTCTGAGGTCCAGTATGCAAATGAAACAGCCCAGTAAAAAAAAAAAAACTTCTCAGTATTCTAAAACTGAAAGCAGAACCTCAGTCATCCTTCTTGGTGCTGAAGAAAACGAGTTGGATCAGAATTAGCTGTGCTTGCACTTGGAGCCAAAATCCCAAATTCATCAGTTTCCTACCTTATCATGAGTCTACAGATATACGGAGAGTGTAGAAAGCATCAGCATTTATTGGTGACAATACAAGTCTGATTGATCGTCATATTTCAGAGACGTGACCTTTAATGGAACAAAGAAAGAATGAACACAGGTTTAATTTGTAGCTGATATCATTCCACCGTTGTTCACTCAAGCTATGATATATGAGTTGGATATCATTGCATTAAATGGATATTTGTCATCTTCTAAACTACCACGTTATGTTCTCCAAGATAAAAAATGTAATAACTAGAACAAGCATACGAGTACATTTGCCATATGACCAAGATCTCTAAGGATCGCTGGGCAATGTGGGATTAAAAAGTGTTTTTGTACGCCCTTCTTACTGACGTAATCTGGAGGCAATATCTGTGGACTCATTCTCCCCTGAATGTTGTACCCTATAACTTCCCCCTTTTGATGAAACTATGTATTCGCACCTTTGGCTGTATGTTTTCTAGTACTTTGTATACCATCTGTGAACAAAAAATATTTTCAATAAAACTTTTGTGAAAAAAAAAAAACACAAACAGCAGAGCTAAATGGAACTAGTATAAAACGGTATAGTAATGTAATAAATAAAAATTAAATAATATTGCACTGAAAAAAAAAAAGTGTTTTTGTTGTCATATGTTATGCCGCGTACACACGACCGTTTTTAATGACGTGAAAAATTTAATCTTTTCAAATTGTCATTAAAAACGATCGTGTGGAGGCTTTAACGACGTGAAAAAAATGTGCATGCTCAGAAGCAAGTTATGAGACGGGAGGGTTCTGGTAAAACTAGCATTCGTAATGGATATAGCACATTCATCACGCTGTAACGGACTGAAAAGCATGAAGACTGAAAAGTGCGAATCGTCTCTCACCAAACTTTTGCTAACACAAAATCAGCAAAAGCAGCCCCAAGGGTGGCGCCATCCAAATGGAACTTCCCCTTTATAGTGCGTGTTGTACGTCACCACGCTTTGCTCAAGCATTTGTTTTTCACGATCGTGTGTAGGGAAGGCAGGCTTGACAAGAATCATGTCGAAAAACATTAAAAATGATTGTGTGTACGCGGCTTTTAGAAAGATTTCTCCTATTTTCCGTTCCTACTGACCATTGTCAACATCATTGGAGATAGAGCTGATACCTCTGAAAGTAGAACTATAGGCAAAACATTTTTTATTATTATTTTGGGTAGAGCAAGGGAGGATTAAACCCTCTGTCAAATTAGTGTTTGCCATCTGTGTCCCATTTCTGAGATTTTCCTTCACTTCTTGTCCTATAGCTAAACAGGAAGTGGAAGAAATCGCTGCAAATCAAAGCAATCCCTTGGGGACCCCAGCTCACCAGGACTGGTGTCCTCATTGGAATTTTTTTCCCTCTATTACTTTTCTGGGGACAATCCAAAATGTGTGATTTTCGTTTACTTTCACTTTCAGTGATAATGGTAAATAGGACAAATAGAGAGGGTGAATCTCACTAACGGGGACACAGACAGCAATAAAAATGGACAAACTATCCAATAATCCCCCAAAAAATATATATATTGCCTTTAGTTATACTTTATTAAAAAGGTGTTTATAACCCAAACCAGGAGAGATACGCTAGGATGACAATGTTGCTTCTCTATAGACACTGTATGTGGAGTGGGCGGTGTCACATTAGGAAAGGAAGTGTGTTGCTGGCATGATACCAAGTTGGAAAGAGTTGCATAAGATTTTAACTGGACAGCATTAAAAAAAGAAGAAGCAAAAAAACGGTTGCCGGTTTCAAATGGACAGGTGGGAACCTGTAATGGAATATCGCCCTAACTTGGGCACAGACAGTAATAAAAACTTGACACGTCTTCAGGACAGCTTTCAGGACTTTTTGAAGGCCCCCTGTGATGGACTCTTCTGACAGCCAATGGCCAGCACCGGTGCCACCAGAAAGCAATGTGGGCCTTGCAGACCAGACCCTTCCACATTAAAGAGCAGAAAAAAAAGCTTGGGGCGGGGCTGTCATGTGACCAGAGGTTTAGGTGTCAAATTGGGCCTTTTAGGTAAATTACTTTTTAAGGAAAAAAAATAACAATATGTACAGGTGGTGGAGTGGTAAAGGATTTTCCTTTTTTATTCCTGGAGATTTGCTTTAAGCTGAGATGTATTTCTGAAAAGAACCTTTAAACAAAATGTATATATTCCCTTTAAAATGGCTCTGTCAATTTTCTTGTGTGTGGTCATACGGTAGATAAAACAATTTCCTCTCTCCTGGAGATGTAAAAAAGTAGAGGGAATATGTTGCACTACCTGTCCTGTAAATGCAGTGATTACAGTAACTGGATGGACGCCTACTGGCACACAAAATTGCACCGCTTTTTATTCTACAGATGGCTCCTCTACTGTCCTCAGTAATTGAATATCACACAGTTCATCATACTCTGGTTTCTGCCTGCTATAGCAAAGTTATCAACCTTGTATAACTGGCTGAACCACGGTTATATAGTCTAGTATTGTTTTGTAAATTAATTGATTGAATTATGTTATTGTATATGAGATGACCAAGGGGAATGTTTAAGAAAAACAGTGTGCAAATCTAGGTATTTTTTTAATGCATTTACCAGCATTTAAATCTTAGGTCTGGGCTTTTTTTTTATATATAATCTTTATTTATGGTTTACAAATACAAAAAAAAAACAGATCCGGGGACATATTTTTTTTTTTTACTAGTAATGGCTGCAATCAGCGGTTCTCTGCCTGTCGCTGCCGCCACCCGCCTCACAGCCTCTCAAGTCTTACTTTCTGGGCCCCCGGCTACTACTGGGTGGGGAGTGCAAGAAGATCATTCCACCAGGGAAGGGAATGAGATAAGCAGGCACGCGGCTGGCCGGGACTTGAACCAAGGCAGAAGAACAAGCGAGCGGAGCTGAATGGGCATGCACCCGAAACTGAAGAAATATTCCCTCCGCTCCAACCAGCACATGATCATCATAAAGAGGCACAGATAACGGAAACAAATAGACCCCCCTAAGCTAGTAGGAGCGGTGGAACAGGGGTGTGCAATTCAGATTTTTCTATTTTATTCTGCACTGACTGTTCTTGAAATTGCCCCAGCCCCTGTTGAAATCCCATCCGGGGACAAAACTGGGGACAGACTTGGTCCGGGGACAGTGTCCTCAATCCAGGGACTGTCCCTGGAAACTGGGGATGTGTGGTCGACCTACTGTAAGTGTGCTATAGAGCCACATTGATTGTGGTTATTCCTAAGGCCTTGTACACACGATAGGATAGCCAGAGGATAACGGTCTGATGGACCGTTTTCATCGGTCAAAACTGATCGTGTGTGGGCCCCATAGGTTATTTAACCTTCGGTTAAAAAAAAGCCAACTTGCTTTGAAATGTAGGCTGTTGTTATCCCTGTTGCTTGTGCATCTATTTCTACCACATTTTTTCCTTCCACTCAACTTCCCATTAATATGCTTTGATACAGTACTCTGTGAACAGTCAGCTTCTTTAGCAATTACCTTTAGTGACTTACCCTGCTTGTGGATTTTAGTTTTACAGAAATCTAGATGCCAGCTCTCAAGGTCACCTAACATGTTGTAAGACTGCACTGGCAGATTTATTGAAAGGGTCAGTTTAACCAAAACTACGGATGAGGTTTAGATTCGCCACTACTGATTTTGCAGCTGCAGATTTTGCAGTCCTGGTGAATTTATGTGGAAATTTGCTTGACCACATTTTTAGCAGATAATCCATTGCCTAGTTTTCGAACATAAGTCAGCAAGCTTAGAATGCCCAATAAAAATAGCCTTTGGTTGTGTCAGCCCCCTTATTAGTGAATGGTCAGATTACATTTATAAATTGGCTAAAGGGGAAGATAGTATTTATGTGTGTGTGTGGGGGGGGGGGGGTGGGTGCTTCCCTGCCCAAATTGAACGTTCACTAGTCCTCCCACTTTTTATGGTCTTTATAATAGCAGCACCTTGTGTGTATGCATAAGAAGACTAGAAGATAACAATTCTTATTGTCAATGGTGAATCATTGATCAAATCTATGATGTTTCATTTCAAAATGAACATTTAAAAGCGATCAGGATTGGTAAAATTTAACAATGGTCACAGTACCAATAACAAAGGCATAAATGGGATTTTATGAAGTGAATCCTCCTTAGTAAAAAAGTATAACTCATTTTGTAATAATGGAAAAGCAATGTATGATCTCAAATTGCTCATTCAATGGTTTATAAATATGCCCTTATGGGTGACCATATAAAACTTAATGTAGGGAAGAGATGATTCATCTTTTGAGTGGCCTTGTAAGCTTCCTAATCATTCAGACATGCAAAAAGGGATTTGTTTATTATTATTTTTTTTTTGTGTGCATTTCATTACATTATTTGCATACCGCTCATTTGATTGTATTATGTTACTTTATTTTTTGATCATGTGTTTATTCTTTGTGAAATAAGTAACATACAAGGGGGCCTGGATGGCTGAGCGTACCCACTGTGACCCTCAGAAGACATTTTAAGCCTGATTCACCCTTGAACCACCTTTCATCCCTCCCATTTACTGTATAACACAACATTGCGCCAGAATTTTCCAATTTACACTCAAATTTCGGGGAAATAAAAACTCAAAATTTTGCTCATTCCTATAGGCTAAATGGGTAAGACCTATGTTGGCTTTACTATGTTTGGACTATAGATCATAAACTCCGACAGGGACCGATGTGAATCAATCCACACTCTCTCTGATGATACATACAGTGCCTTTAAAAAGCATTAAGTCCCTTAAAATTTTCCACATTTCCTGAGCACCTTCTTTCACATGTTTGCTTTGACCCCCACGTGGCTTTTTTGCAAACTGCAAATGGGATTTCTTATGGTTTTGCTTCTTGCCACTCTTCCATAAAGGCCAAATTTGTAGAGTACACGACTAATAGATGTCATGTGGACAGATTCTCCCACCTGAGCTGTGAATCTCTTCAGCTCCTCCAGAATTACCATGGGCCTCTTGGCTGCTTCTCTGATTAAAGCTCTCCTTGCCAGGCCTATCAGTTTAGGTGGACGGCAATGACTTGATAGGTTTGCAGTTGTGGAATACTCTTTTCATTTTTGGATGGTGTATTGAACGATGCTCCGTGAGATGTTCAAAGCTTGGTATATTTTTTTTAGAACCTAACCCTGCTTTAAACTTCTCCACAACCTTATCCCCATTCTGTCTGGTGTGTTCATTTGCCTTCATGATGCTCTTTGCTCACTAAGGTTCTCGAACAAGCCTCTGAGGGCTTTATAGAACAGTTGTATTTTTACTGAGGTTAAATTTCAGACAGGTGGACTCTATTTACTAGACATGTGCAGACTGGAATATTTTGTTTTGTTTTTTTGTTTTCGTTTGGAAAATAAATTTATTTAGTTACTCCCGAAAATCGTTTTGATTTATTTTATTTTTCGCGGGGAATAGCTTTCGTCCGAAAATCCAATAATACTTGGTTTCTGTCGAATGGTCAAAAGAATATTCGACGGAATGTCAAATCTTTACGTCGAATCGCACATTTCCGTTCGAATACAAGAATTCTAATGATGTATGACTAGTAATAATGTCGAATCTATTTTCTCATAAATCGAAATCTAATCTCTGTAATGTCGAATCTATTATTTCTATAGTGTCGAATCTTTTCTCTATAATGTCGAATCTTTTCCCTATAATGTCGAATCTTTTCCCTATAATGTCGAATTATTTCCCTATACTGTCGAATCTTTTCCCTATACTGTCGAATCTTTTCCCTATAATGTCGAATCTTTTCCCTATAATGTCGAATCTCTCTATATCGAATTTTTACCGCAACAAAACCGAAAATAAAGCATTTTTTATGTTGGATCTTTCAGTTTTCGTTTCTTGCGCTTTTGTTATCGTTTGTTAAAACGATAACGAAAATGCATTCTAACGAAAACAAATGCACATGTCTACTATTTACTAATTAAGTGACTTCTGGACGCAATTGGTTCCACTAGATTTCAGTTTGGGGTATCAGAGTAAAGAATGATGAATGCAAATCCACGCTACACTTTTCAGATATTTATTTGTAAAAAAATATGTAAAATATTTTTCATTTTCCTTCCACTTCACAATTATGTGCCTCTTTGTGTTGGTCTATCACATAAAATCTCAATAAAATTAATTTAGCTTTTTTGGTTGTAACATGACAAAATGTGGAAAATGTCAAGGGGTGTGAATACTTTTTCAAGGCACTGTATGTCAATTCTATATACATACATGAGTTAAATGATATCTTATGTATCGTTGCAGCATTGGTCCTACACAATGTTTAAGCATGACTTTCACGTATAGTCAGGGTAATTCATGCACATGTGTGTGAGAATAATGTATTACAAAATCAATTGATATTAATAGAAAGGTGGATAGGTTTACAAAACGACTGTAATAGCTGACGTATTTATGGCCAGAACCAGGTTTGTAAATACAATCTGAAGTTACGATGCGTTGTAATAAATACCTATGACAAATTAATAATTTATGGAACATTTTTTAAATGTCTGAAACCTTTATCTTTTTATGAGTCGCCATACATCTTTGTGATACAATGATCTATCGATGGTTACATTTAACGCTTGCATTGATTAATATCCAGAGCTGTGTGTTATTTATACTGTTTTACATTGATTCAGTTGGAGGGCTTTTTGATTTCTTTAGTTTCTACTCCTCATAACCTATATGGTTATACTTCCCTATACATGAGATTAAATATTTATTCAGGAATGTGTGGCCACATGTGCCACACATGAAAATTAGTTTTTTTTTGTTTACATTACTGGACCTATATAAGCAAAACAGATTTTCTCTTAAAATAAAAGGGTTGTCACTGAAATTCATAAAGAGGCAATGGTGTCTGTGACACATTCATGTACCCGTTGAAAAAGGTACATGAGCTTACTGCAAGGGGGCTTGGTGGAGGGCGGCACTAAGGCTGGAGTGTTCATATTGCAGACACTCTGCCTTCAATGCATGTTCAGCCCATGGGCGTCACATTATCACTGGTTGCTAGGATGCTGTTGACTACACAGCATCACTGGTTGCTAGGACACTGTCAGCTGTGAAGAAAAATTACCTCTCTAATAAAGCCATCACTCTACTCTTCCAAGATGACGATCTAAAAAAAAAAAGGATATGCTTTCTTTACTTTGCATTTCCACTTATTGGGCTTCTTTATTGTCCAGCTCTCCTGAAATGTAAGAATTTTGTTTTCTGTATTTTGATGTTTTGGCAACCAGCTTTTTGATGTCTTTTGAGGGCTACAATAGCGAGATTCCTCTATCAGTATTCTGCATCCTACTCCAATAGCCATGGGTGTCATGCTGCAGCAAATTGTCTATACTGTAAATAGAACAAATCATTAAGGAGGTCAGCAGTGAGTGAAAGCTTTCTCATAGCCAAAGATGAATTAAGGCAGAGCAGGACCCTAGGTAAAGTAGCAGCTTGGGCCCATCTCTTTAAATTACATTATTAAGGACTGCTCTAGGCACAGAGAAGTCGCCACATTTGTATGGCCTTATCAGACACCAACTGCCTACAAGGGTATCATACCTATGGCTAGGTTCACATTTGTGCATTGCAGAAATGCACTAACAATTGTACACATTCCTGCACTGCACAAAAAACACACAACCCCTTTTACAAACACTTTGCAATGCCATTAATTCTTAATGGCACCCTTAGCCATCCTGTTAAAGTGTATGCACCAAAATGGATCATAACAGAGTACCAATGCTTTTTTGGTGCGTTGCAATAATAATAAAAAAGGGGCTGTCTTAAAAACAGGTTGCCCTAAAGGCGGTGGGCAAAAATACACTCCATCAAAAGTTACACAGTAGCTGAGCCCCTTGGACATCCACTGGCTTTTGGCTCCTGTCTAGGTTACCTGGTTATGCTTATAGCCGTGTGGGAGGCTATTTCACTGCTGGAGTTTTAGAACATTATAAAATCTCACAAAAATAAAATATCAGGTGGAGTTGTCCTTTAAAGACCAATATCGTCTATCGGGTCATGCCAACACAATTCCATAATTTCTCTTCCTCGTTGAGCAGGAAAATTACATATTCTGAAAAGCCTTTAAATTCTTTAAACAAGGTGACCTTTCAGAAATGGGTATTCTATATTTTGCAGGTTTCTACGTTTAAGCTTAAGATATCATAATATACCAGTGGAATTAACCCATCTTCTCTATTTTCTATTAATTCTTTTCCCTCCTTATCCTTTATTAAACCACACTTTTCAGTGCTCGGATCTGCCTTAATTGGCTCTAAAACATTTATATCGCCACAATTATTTTAGGTTTCTGAAAATTTAATTTGCAATGTCAATTTTTAATATAGATCTTAAGGATGATATTTTTCTGTCCTGGCTGCATCTTAAGAGCCAACATTTCATCAACTTTGCAGGTAGATAAAAAGCAGCAGGCAGTTCATAAATTGATCAACAGCAAATTATGCAAGTGGGAGGAAGGATTACGAAAAGCACATCAATTCTACAACTTTCAGTTTGCCATATAACAAAAAATATATCAGAAATTTAAGAAATTCAAACCAAACATATCATGAGAATTGCAGAATTGGGGGTTTACATTTAGTGAAAACTTCATGCAAAATGTATCAGTGGATCAAGAGTTATTTGCAGCCAAAGTTATATACTATTGTCCATTTTTCCTGTAAGAGCTGAACTTGGCCCGGTCCTGTACCACCAACCAGGTCTCCATATTGGTCCTATGATGGGACCAGTAGGTAGGTAAAGGAGGGAGCGGGTCACACTCAAGCAAGTTAAAAGTTAAGATATGCATGTAACCATGGGCATCGGCAAGAACCCTCAAACTTTCTATTTTTTGCGTCGTTTGTCATGCAGTCCTATCTCCATATTGTCGGTACAAATGAGCAGGGGGGGGGGGGGCTATTGCTGCATTTTAAACAAATAAAGGAAATTTAACTAGTTGTAAACTTGTGCAAGAAACAGAGAGGAGGAAGGAAACAGGCCAGCTTCCCAGTATATCTCTTTGACATTGCATAAGGTCAATTGCAGAACAGCCCTTACCTGTAGTTCTCCAGGGCAGGCACTCTCTCTTGTCTCGGCCACTGCACGCCACTCATGTGACCTGTGGGAGGAGTCGGCATCACGGCATCGGTATAGGCACAAGTTCATTTAGGCAGCAGCCAATCACGAAGCAGGTAATGTTAAGCAGAGGCCCGAGCAGCAGTCGGCAGAGCCAATCCGATGCTTAGGCCAGGGGGTGAGGAGGGAAGGACGGATGTGTCTTTTTCACTTTGACTTCAACACTGTGGCCCAGATTCACGTAGAGCGGTGTATATTTATGACGGCGTAGCGTATCGTCTTTACGCTATGCCGGAACAACATAGAGAAGCAAGCATGCTATTCACAAAGAGTATGCACTCCACGTTGCGCCGGCGTAGCATATAGTTGTCAGCGTAAGCCGATGTAAGTCAAAGTAGGTGGAAGTGGGCTGGAAGTGGGCGTGATATATTTAAATTAAGCTTGACCCCATGCAAATGATGGAGAATTTGTTTATTCATTTTCATATTCATTCATTTCTATTTGTGCTCTTCCCCCCCACCCCCCCATTTTTTGGCATATTAGAGTGTTATTTGTGCATGGTCACTTTAAATTTGGATATCTTTGTGAGTGACAGGATTTTCTAGTTTAATTATTTTCGCTACCTTGAATCTTATTTGTGACCTTCTTTTATGAAGTTTATTTAGCATATTTCCTTTAAAGTTCTTTAGATATTATACTATTATACAGATGAGCAGAGAGAACAGTAATCCCTTCCTGTGGCTGAACTTGTCCAATGTTCTAATTAGCAAGGACCAGCACATGAAGCTGGATTAGTCCAGATTTATTGATGAATAACTCTGAGGTCATGGACATTTTAATTGACTACTTGTAAATACTGTATATTGTCTGTGAATTAATAGATGGTCCTTGTTAACTTATAGGTAGACAGTAGTTTAATCACTCTCCGGATTTTATTCATGCTTTGGGTCTTAAGGGGTGACTTTCTTGCATCTCTGTCCCAAATTCCCCCCGTCTGACCTAAACTTTGTAAGGTGCATCTTCTTTAACTTGTTGAAGTAGAGAAATACTAATTCTTTATTTACTCAGTGAAATACTGTCTCTAAACTTCCCCAGATACAAAAAGAGCCAGTAAAATGTTCTTCTTAACCATGGTAACCTACAATTAAATACTACATTAAAGTGGAATTCCAATGAAAACGTTTTTCATATTTATATAGCCTAGAGAAAAGTTATAATTCCTGTTGTCCTTTTAGGCCGCGTACACACGACTAAAGAAAACCGCTCAAATCGGTCTGACAGACCGATTTGATCGGATTTGTCTGCTGGGCTATTTTGGTTTGATCGTGTACACACGATCAAACCAAAATCCCCTCCGGCAGACAGCGCGGTGACGTGTCGGTGACGTTGACGCCGCCCCGTCACCGCACCAGGAAGTAAAAAACGTCCACGCATGCGTCAAATCCAATCGACGCATGTGCAGGCAGATATGTCCGCTGGTTAGTGTACTAAACAGAAGACATGTTGGACGGACGGGTTCCCAGCAGACAGATTTTAAAGCATGCTTTAAAATTTGTCTGCTGGAAAAACCTGTCTGTCCGCCCGTACACACGATCGAATTTGTCTGCTGAAATGGTCCGTCGGACCGTTTCCAGCAGATAAATTTGATCATGTGTATGCGGCCTAATTGGTTCCAGGAAGAGTTTTGGTAACATACACCTGAATCAATAAAGTTCTTTAAAGAAACCTTGAAGAAGAATGTTGGGCTTCTTCCTAGTTAGTGCACTTTGTTTGGGGAGCTAGGATGAATTCCAACATGGTACCTAGACCCGATGGTCAGAGGCTGGGCTTAGAAGCAGTGTCATGTTCATTGTCTTTGATAGGCTTTTATTCTTGCCTGTGTTCCCATTGGAGAAATTGTTCCCATTTCTGTTTTTTGTGACACAACTGGAAGTGAACTGACATCTCCCCTACAAGGACAGTAGTGAAAAGCTTATGAAGGTTCTAACCCTCATGAACCCTAGTAGGAGAAAATACTATTTGAGTTCAGTTTTAAGGTGTGTTGGATTGGCCCCCTTATTAGGGCATTTCTTGCCCCGCAACCGCATTTATAGAAGAGGCATGTGTCTGTGGGTCGGGGTACATCTCCACCGCCTATTATTGGCTGTCGGCTTTGATAGCTTCCATGTGGGGTAGCTCAAGCAGTTAAGATTCATGTCCAAGCTTGCCTGAGCTAATCCCTCTTATGGTGTGCCTTCCTAAAAAGTAGATTAATTAAATTCTAATTATGTACGATGTAGATTGGAGCAACCATATTTTCATCATTACATATGCAGGCTCTGCTTCCTGCCTTGTGGCATTGCAAAGTAATTACTCTACACTACTTTTCTTAGAAGTTGTTCAGCTGGAAAGTTGGCCATGGTTCCTGATATACACTTTATTGTCAAAAGTGTGGGCCAACTCAATATTGAACCCTACGGACTAAGATCTAGAGGCCATTAGTTCATGTGCGTGTAAAGGCAGGCATCCCAATATTTCTGACAATATAGTGTGTATGTGTATATATATATATATATAAATTATTATACAGGACTTATATAACAGTTTGCGCAGAGCTTTAGAACATCAGGGAAGTACAGTTAGGCCTCGTACACACGAGGGAATTTTTCCGCTGAAAATGGTCCGACGGACCATTTCAGCCGAAAAATCCGCTCGTCTGTAGGGGCAAATGGACCGTTTTGGCCGGATTCCTCCGGCGGAAAAATTTCAAAGCATGCTTTGAAATTTTTCCGCCGGATAGCTGCCCGTCGGATATGTCCGCTGGTTAGTACGCCTAACCCGCGGACATATCTGCCCGCACATGCGTCGTATCCTGTGAATGGATCCGACGCATTCGCGCGGAAGTGTTTACTTTCTGGTGTGGTGGCCGCATTACCGCGCTGTCCGCCGGCGGGGAATTTGATCCGATGGTGTGTACAGCCACCGGATCAAACAGCCCGGCGGACATATCCGATGGAAACGGTCCGTCGGACCGTTTCCATCGGATATATTACATCGTGTGTACAAGGCCTTACAATACAATTCAATACAGGAGGGATCAGAGGGCCTTGCTCGTTAGAGCTTACAGTCTAGAAGAAAATATCTATCTATCTATATATATATATATATATATATATATAGATATACACTATTTAAAGGAGAAGTTCAACATTTAGGTGATGAGGATAATGTTCACTCCTAAACCGTTACACATTCAACAATAACCCCTTTGAAATGTGGATTTAGCCGGAGAACCGAAAATATATTTAAAATAAATTTACCTAAACTAATTGCTTATTAAACCAGTCAGATTGTTACTGAACCCGTCGAGCAGGTTAATGAGATGTTACATTTTCTGATATGAAAAATTAATAAGGTAATATAATGTGGGGGTCTCCAAGGCCATTAGTATTTATATGTCTATGGCTTGGGCACAGGATTGGCATAGCCCCTGAAAAATCCTAGAATTAATACTGGTCCTTCATTCCCCTGCATTTCTCAATATTAATCATTTCTTTCTGGGAGATAATGAGAGTTGGGCTTTCACTAGAGATATTATTCCTAGGCTATGAAGGTTGATTTAACAATGAGCGAACGATTTAGCTTCTCCTGATTAGCTGTGTATTGTGATTTAGCTGTCAATCAACACAACTGCAGCAATATGTGGACTAATTTGAAGAACATCATTAAGCACTGATGGTATCTAAAGTGGTCAAGCCACATAATAACATCAGATGTTCAACCTTTTCTGTTATAAAAATAGAAGAGAAATTTCTTTTTATGTCTGATGTGCCTATGACAGGAACTGTCCAGACTGTCAGAAAGCCACACCTACACCGTGCACCATAACTGAGCAACAAGGCTCTCAGCATTCCTGCAAACCATTCCCACAGCTCTACTGTGGCAGTCAATTCAGGTCAATGTCCTTGCTTTTATTATCATGTGGCCCTTATTACACATAGCCGCCCAAAAGGAAACAGAGACACAAATTTTGTCTAGAAAGACCCAGAGTCAATGTCATTTGCGTACTATTTGCACTTATACCAGCAGATGACAAATTTAAATGCTGCAGATCTTTAAACACTGATCTTCTTCATTATTTATCTCCACATTTCGACTTATTTTTTGGGTTGTCTGAATTTCTTCTTTGAAGACCACACCTTCTATCACTACAGTGGATATGGAAAATAATCACCCCCCTTTTTGGAAAAAGGTTCAAGCTAATTACCTTCTCGGTGGCACACAAAGCAATTTGACTTTAAACTGTGATCAGTTGTCGTTATTTTGATTAGCTCAGGATGAAAAGAGTTTTCCTGGAGCATTTTGGTCCCTAGTAGTGCAACCAAAGCAAACAATCATCTATGAGTGAAAAATAAAGACAATGGATTTGTAAAACGCTGTGAAGGAAAAAAAAATATAGGAGCACATGACCAATGGCCAATAGGTATTTGAAGTTCATAAGTCTTATGTTCATATAGATGTATGATTAATTAAATAGGCAGTTCATGCATAACAAACATAGTCCTATTGTACTTGGAACTAAAGGCAGACACTTAGGCCGCTTACACACGATCAGTCCAAACTGATGAAAACGGACTGAAGTCCAGTTTCATCAGTCCAACCTGACCGTGTGTATGGCCCATCAGTCTGTTGTCCTTCAGTCCAAAGTTTTAAAACTTGCTTTAAAATCGGACTGATGGACGCCTGACCATCGGTCCAAACCGATCGTTAGTACCCAAAAGCACCGGTTCAAAAACCCACGCATGCTCAGAATCAAGTCGACGCATGCTTGGAAGCATTGAACTTCGTTTTTTTCAGCACGTCGTTGTGTTTTACGTCACCGCGTTCTGACACGATCGGTTTTTGAACTGATGGTGTGTACGCACATCAGACCATCAGTCTGTGAACCGATGAAACTGAACTTCAGTCCGTTTTCATCAGTTTGGACTGATCGTGTGTACAAGGCCTCAGAGGAGAAGGCACCCAGCTATCAGTTAGAGTTAGAAGCAGCTATGTGGGTAATTCTGGAGGACATAAAAGCAGCGCCACTCTAAGTGCAGCAAATGTATACACCAGTTTTAATATAAATAATAAAACTCACAAGATAAAAGAAGTAAAAGGCAAATGGATAAGTAAGTCACGCTGCAGTGGTCCCCACCGGATAGATGACCGCGGCTGTCATCACCAGGACAGGAAGTACCTATACGCAGCTTTTACACAGAAAACAATAAATACTGTGCGTTTTAACATCAGTGGTATCACAATACTTTAATGTACTTAACATGCATTACACCACAATGGAGAAGCATGTTTTGCTTAGTTATTTCTCTGTCTAAATATATTTATGTATTTCATATCTGAACATGGGGAAAGCGGCTTATATGGAATCAGTTTCATTCATCCATGACCTTTTTCAAGCCATTTGTAATGCACTGTAACACTGCATTGGTTTAACAGCTGAAGATAAGCAATGTCAGATTGAATTACCCGTTCATTATTGATGCTTCTCATCCTGATCCTGAACTGAAGTTAATGATGACTGGGATAAAGGTACTTTTTGAAGAACTTTCTTTCCAGTTTTATCATTTCCACTTAATGTAATTATTTTAGTAAAGATTGTTTTAATTTAAATATAGATCTACTTGGAAAGTGTCTTCCTGAGGTAAACTGAAAATCTATGGTCTTATCTTGTATTTAAAAAATTGATTAATTTTTATTTTACTGGAAATGTATTGTATTGCCAGACAGGAGTCGTCTATTGCCACTTTTCTTTCCAGTTATATCCTCTCCCAGTATCCATCCCTCAGCAGTGATTTCCTTTGCAATACAGTCTACAGCCTATAAATCGGCCATTCTCAACTAGAGTCCTTCCAGGTTGTTATGCATTCCTTGAGCTGTGACTGATTGACCTTCCATCTGATGGGGTCTACATAGCTCCAGTCCAGATCCAATGACATTTGGCAAAGCCAACAGCATGACCCAGATGCAATACAGTCTACACATGAAATCAGCCATTCACATCTAGGGTTCCTTTAGAGGTTGTTATATGTTCCTTGAGCTGTGACTAATTGACTTTCGGTCTACATAGCTCCAGATCCAAGGACATTTGGCAAAGTCAACAGCATTACCAAAATGATTGTTTTCTTTCCAGTTACATCCTTTGATAGTATCCATCCCCCAGCAGTGGGTTCCTTTGGAATACAGTCTACACATTAAATCAGCCAGCCATTCTCAACTAGGGTTCCTCCAGAGGTTGTTAGGCATTCATTGAGCTGTATCTGATTGACCTTCTATCTAATGGGGTCTGCATAGATCCAGATCCAAAGACATTTGGCAAAGCCAACAGTGTGATCCTAATGATCTTTTTCTTTCCAGTTAAAACCTTTCATAGTATCCATCCCCCAGCAGTGGGTACCTTTGTAATACAGTCTACACATTAAATCAGCCATTCTCATCTAGGGTTCCTCCAGAGGTTGTTAGGCGTTCTTTCCTTTCCGGAGCTGATTGACCTTCTATCTGATGAGTCTACATAGCTCCAGATTCAATAACATTTGTACACCCCATAAGAATGAGGCCAAAACATTTTTAAAGTCCACTGCCTCCACGTACACATATACATAAATGCATGTGTCAGGTGTGGCTACATACGAAAACAACAATTATGTTACACATGACGCATACAGTATCACAGCATATGCCAGAGTGAGAGCGATAATTCTGGGGTCATTATTCACAGTAAGCTCTAGACTGACCTGTAATTAAAGCTTTTAAAGTGTTGACCATGTACAGTTTTTGGCATAAAATTTGTCATTATTTCATCCAACTTTGAATTGATATTAAAAGGTGTGTTTGTTTTTTTAATAGTAAACATGTCACATTTTCCTGCTCTGTGTAATAGTTTTGCACAAAGCAGCCCCGATCCTCTTCTTCTTAAATCTCCCTGCAGCACTCCTGTCTCCTCCCTCTTGAACAGTGCCCCCAATAGCAAGCTGCTTGCTATGGGGGCACTGTTGTGTGCTCGTTCCTGAGCCCTGCTCTTTGTATCTATAAGACAGAGAAAGCTGAGGCTCGGCCCCGTCCCACCCCCCACTCTCTCCTTATCGGCTCACTGGCTGTAAATGAAAGCAGTGGGAGCCAATGGCTTTCACTGCTGTGTCTCCAATGAAGAGAGAGACCTGGGACAGCCAAGGCTCCCGTGCACATTGCTGGATCAAGAGGGGGCTCAGGTGAATATTATGGGGGCTGCGGCACACAGAAGTTTTTTTACAGCCACTTTAAAGGGGTTGTAAACCCTTGTTTGTTTTTTTTTAAATAACAAACATATCATACTTACTTCCACTGTGCAGTTTGTTTTGCACAATGTGGCCCCAAACCTCGTTTTCTGTGGCAGCACTCTTGGCTCCTCCTCACATCGGTAAACCCCCAGGGAGAAGCGCTCTCCCAGGGGATTACCTTGCAGGTGTGCTCCTGAGTCCAGCATTTGCGTGCCTAGACACAGAATGCCAGACTCAGCCCCACCCCCGACACCCGCGTCATTGGATTTGATTGACAGTGGGAGCCAATGGCTGCGCTGCTATCAATCTATCCAATCAAGAGCCGAGAACCCAGGGCAAAGAGGTACAGCGCTTCTCCGCTAAGGGAACAAACCGGCTCAGGTGAGTAAAACCCCGGGGGCTAGGGGGCCGTTCAGTGCCAGAAGTTTTTTTGCGTAGAATGCATGAAGGTAAAAAAAACTTCAGCCCTTAGAACAACTTTAAAATCCCCAAATTTGTCAAACCCACATTTTCAGGATATACACCCACACACACAAGTTTTTTGGTAAAATATAAAAGATGAGGTTGCATTGAATAAATAGATACCAAACAGTTTACAAACCCCTTTAAGGTTTGTCATGTTTGGTATCTATTCAATGCAAATCTTCCCAAATTAAAATGAATGAAATTAGGGTTGTCCCGATACTGATACTAGTATCGGTATTGGTTCCCATACCCAGCATTTGCCCGAATATAACCAATCGGACATCAGTTTATCAAACTCCTAACTATGAAGACTGAGTTATTATTGGTAGCTGTGGGTGGCCAGTCTGTAAAGGCCGTTCTTTGGTTTGTTATATAAGACTTTGGGTCAGTCAGCGGATCGCCATGCAAAGCTTTTATGTACTTCGGCAGCAGAAAATCCCAGATAGACTATTCGGAGAGCCATCAGCTTTCCTTTCTGTTAGACCGGAGAGTGACACAAAGCTCCCCAGAAGATAATCCTTTTCTTTTATATCACTTCAAGTATTTTCTTCTGGCTTCCTAATCCCATTAAAGATGAACGCACAAAGCTTATGGGTGCTGCGGAATTGCAGACCTGTCAGACGGCTGGGCTGTGAAACTGGAACTTGGAAATTTCAGGAATATTTTCATTCTTGTGAATTTAGAGATGCAGAGAAGTAATAATATATGACAGGAAGAGATTAAAGGAGTCTTCCCCATCACGTATAAATGTATCTACTCTCCTCTCCTACTTTATATTTACTCTTCCATTAAAAATACTATTCAATGTTTTCATTATGTATGCCACAATATGGCTACGGCTAATGTACAGAAGGGAATGCCTTATGTCATTGATGCAAATACCACCTGTGGCCCTTCTGGCTGTGTCTATCCAGATCAGGTGCTATTTTAGTACTCCATACCATAAAAAAAGTATATAAAATTATGTAGACACAGATTATCATTCTACAAAGTGGACCAACCATCAGATATATTGTTCATGGTAACATAAAAAAAACAATTTTACTAAAATACTAATTAGTGATCACCTTTGCATGCTGAAATCATTTTATAGTCAGTTTTAAATTCATTAAATACAGTATCTCACAAAAGTGAGTGCACCCCCCCACATGTTTGTAAATATTTTATTATATCTTTTCATGTGACAACACTGAAGAAATGACACTTTGCTACAATTTAAAGTGGTGAGAGTACAGCTTGTATAACAGTGTAAATTTACTGTCCCCTCAAAATAACTAAACACACAGCCAATAATGTGTAAACTGCTGGCAACAAAAGTGAGTACAAAAGTGAAAATGTCCAAATTGGGTAAAAATTGACAAACTGTCAGTCAGCAGCTCTCTGCTGTGCCCCCCCCTCCCCCTGTGCCCATTGGAGTGCGGGGCTGTGTAGGGGGTTGAGCGTCAGGCTCAGCTGAGAGGCCGGTCTAGGCATGTGGTAGCGATCCTTCCCGAGCCTGGGCCAGCTCTGTGACATCAGCCGACAGGGGGCTTAAAGTGTTACTAAACCCACAACAGTAAAATCAGTTTGTATAGGCAACATAGCATGCTTGTTATACTCACTGTCTATCTTGGGGAAGGCCAGTTAACACAGGCAGTGTAGCCAACCTGCACATGCTTAGTTGTGTCTTTTATGCTGGAGAGAACATTTACTTGTTCTCAGAAATAGCCAGATCACATGATATTGACATCACACATGTGGGTGTGTATACAGGCTGCAGTGGAAATCTCCTCCATCCTGAACTCTCAGCACTAGAGAAACTGTGCACTTAATCACTGACCATGTAGACAGATGAGCCAAAAAGGTATATACTGTAGCGGCAATGTTTTAATGTAAAAAAAATATATAAGCTGTGGGCACTGTGGAAGCTATTCTCATTTTACTGGGTTTAGTAACACTTTAAACTTGAAAACGAAGAAGTACAGAAGAAGTAGAGCCAAACAAGCTTTCAACTTTTAAGCTGATTAAACTGCAGCTTTAAATATTCTTTGTGATATTTAGATTTGTGAATTAAAAGTTATCTGGTTATCTGGGCAGCAGCAAATACAATGACAGAAACCAAGTCTGACATTTTTATCTTCATGTGTGTTACCTTCCCATCACCATTTACATTCCTAAACTTGGAGGAATCGACTTGTTCCGTTCTTTGCTCCTACTTCATATTCCGGATGACTGAATATTGCGTGTTCTGCCACTTAGGTACTTTTAAAATCTCATGTTTGCATAATTACTATTAAATGTGAATTATTATAATTTAATGTAGATTTAGGGCTTGGGAAAAATGCGTGATGAGTATCATTAAAAAAATAAATTGGTCTCATTAAGTTTGCTTAGATGAACTTTTTCTGAGCGCATTCCTTCTGGGTATTTACTATGAAGTCTATGCAGTAATTATCCATTTCCAATCAAGGGCTTAGTATTAATTGAATGGAATTGTCATAAAAGAAGGCTGATTTGCAGACGAATCTATGTTTTATCTGTTTTGAAATTGGGTAATGTCCTATGATTAGCAAAGAGCATTCTGTTAGGTAACAAGTACTTCTCTAACTTCACTGCCACCCCCTCAATCGGAATGTTTCTCACGATTTTTAGCTACAACTCTTTTATCTCCATTATAGCAGAACCGACACAGCCGATCAACAGGGAACATCTAAAGGGTCAGTCAGCTCGAAATTAAAGCTTCTTTGAGAAACCGATGTGCCTAGCACTGAAACGCATCAGCCAGAATTTGTTCCTGTTGGCTTTTTAAAGTGGAGGTTTGCTCTAGAATTACTTCCATGATGAACATAGACCGCCATAGAACACATGTACCATGGCAAATGCATAGCCCCATGTCTGCCATGTGGTTTTCCAGCAAGTAGCCTTGGGCCTTGGTACCTGCTGATCATTTACCAGTGACACCATGCAATTTATGGTGTCACTCAGCCTCCCGCATCCATGCTGTCTATGACTTGTGAATGTAAAACCTGATGATAAGGGGTCTTTTACACATACGTTGAAAATAGGCGGTTGGTTACAGTGTTGACCTTCTGTATTTCACCTGCTGGTATGTTTTATAAAATAAAATAAAAATGTTATTTAAAAAAAAGAAAATAGGCGGTTGGGTCAAATTTTTAATGCTTCCTGGACGCCTATCAATACCACACAGAATTGTTACAATAGGGAGCGGGTGGAGGTGTCTACACTGCAGTGTTGCTGCGAAGCAAAAATAACATTGCCTGCAGGGTTTGGCAGGTGTTAATGCTTTGCAACTGGCTTCATTCACTTCTATTGAAAAGTACAGAGGTACACACACAACCGCACCTTAAAGTGGAACTGCAGTCTGCTCACATCATTTGTAATCTCCGCATCGGGAAGATTTCACCAATGTCAAAATGTAGTATTTTGTGCCAAAAATAAAACCCAATTTGATTTATGATTGGCCGAATCTTCATAGTAAAATATTACTGCCCCAAAAGGGCACAGACACTATTTTCCGGCCAATGCTTCCCATCTTCTATTGACCTCTTTCAGGATAAATTACCAATCTTATATATAAGGCACACTTCAAAAAAGGTTGATAACAGAATCCCAGCTATTGTGGTGTAAGGTTCCAGTTATTCTCCTCTTATGCTGTGTCGAGTAACGCTTTGTTCCGTACAATCTTCATTCTCTGTCTATTTTTTCAAATGAAATTGACCCGTCTAGGAACATCTTTCTTTCTTAACTAGATTTGACTTTCAATTAAAAGGGCCCCTTCTACCAATAATGGAGCAACATCTCCATAATGAGATTGGCAGAGGGTGAGCTCAGCTATGTGGCTCGTCAATAACAGGAGGGGTCTGTGACATGTCTCCAGATGACTTTTCAATAACTGGAATACACAGAACAATCTGTCTTTGTATGTTTGTACTGAGAAAATGGCTGCTATTGTTTAAAGTAGGGTTGTCCAGATACCGATACTAGTATCGGTATCGGGACCGATACCGAGTATTTGCGGGAGTACTTGTACTCGTGCAAATGCTCCCGATACCTAAATAGAATATGTTTTTTGTATTTATCAACATGTTCTGTGAAAATTCTTTGAGTTTTTTACTACTGCGTGACAAGAAAATAAAACATTTTTATTCATTTTTACTCATTTTTATTCTTTTATAATGTCTTGAGTTAGAGTTCTTCATACTTCTAAAGAAAATATCCTTAGTCTGTATTGTGGTTTAAAAACTGTCACATGACATTTAAAAAAAGTATCGGTATTCGGTATCGGCAAGTACATGAAAAAAAGTATCGGTACTTGTACTCAGTCCTAAAAAAGTGGTATCGGGACAACCCTAGTTTAAAGGCTAACTCCGACTTCTGCGCTCCCCACCTTCAGCCCCCAACAATAGAAGTATGTTTTACTTTTGTTTTAGTTATATTTTACTATGGTCTACTCTCTGCTTGCTGCATCCTCTTCCTCTTGGTTGTATTCGTCTTGCGGTGTACTGTTTTTTTGTGGGGGCAACCACCCCAACTTATAACTAGCCTTTCCAGTAAGACGCACATGGAAGGGCAACGCACATTACAAACAAACTAAAGATTTCCCAGCACACTTACCAGCAAGCCTGAAAAACAACCGAATTGAACCTGTCTGGCTGGTAAGTGTGCTGAGAAATCTTTAGTTTGTTTGTAATGTGCGTTGCCCTTCCATGTGCACCTTACTGCAAAGGTTAGAGAGATACATGATCCCAGCCCCACCAATAGAGAGGACAGACAATTCCAGAGATGGCAACGCATGCGATGGGAAGTGCTTTGCTGGAGGGACAGTTTAGGAGGCAAGTCTGCCATAATGTACAAATATGTTTTGTATTATTACACATTATGGCATTAGCTTCTGGGACCTCAAATAGTACAGTTCTACTTAAAGGACAATTTCCGATATGTGCATGCAGAAGTGCATTTGTTGGTGATGCACTGGACCAGGAAACATAAAGCAAATGAGAGTCTGAGTGAGGGCAAAGTTCCTGATCTACATACTTGTGTAGCAAGGTATACGGCCCCCTTGAGTCTAATGAGAACCTCCAGGGCCAGAGATAGCTGACATCCTTCTGTATATGGTGGGTTGTGAGGCATAGTGGGATAAAGTTATTGGGCACCAGACATTTCTTGAATGCAAAAGAGATGTTTATTTCTCTTACAAACTTTTATGGGGGAAAGAGGGTTAGAGCCTGGACATCCTTAAGTAGTTGCAAGTTCAATTAACAGACTCCGAGACTTCAGTAGGAAGACAGCTGTGCAGGGAAAGGCCTCCAGCAAGACGCCACAACTGGCAACAGTCTTAACACAAATCGTAACAGTTCTTTCACTTTCACTACAACTTCTCTTGGTAGTTCTTCAGCACATTGAGCTCCCGGTCTCTCACTAGACCCACTGATTTACTGCCACTGAATCCCTTGAGCTCCTCCAATCTTCATGGCGGTATCTTCCGCAAGCGTCATCCCCACCACTCTGCTGGGTCCCCAGATTGGCACTCAGATACTTCTCAAGCTGTACCCCCGCTGGCCTGCTTGGTCCCTGGCTTGACACACAAGGCTGCTCTGTAAGCGTCACCTCCACTGGTTGGGTCCCTGACTTGATCACCGCCTGAAGTTTCCCAATTCTCCACCGTCCCCGGTTGGTTAGAATTCTGCTTCGGTACTTGCTTCAGGTACTCACTGTGGTCCCTGCTAATAAGGCGGATGGTCCCTTGGCGACAGCTTCCCATCTACCTCCGACAACGACCGGTTCTCCGTCGGGCAGAACCGTCACTTCTGGTTGTACTGCAGCCACAGTCCCAACCCTGCGCTGCTCTCTTGCTTCTGGATAGGCCCTCAGGCAGCCTAGCAGCCAGATGCCCCCAGTATAGGCCCAATCTCAGCAATATGACACACATCCACCCAGACAGACGTCCAGGCAGCACAAAACACAGATCACCTGACTCCACCCAAATATATAGGCTCTCCCAGCAGGCCAAGGGATTTAAGAAAACCACCACCCATTGGCTATGATACCCCATATACCCATAACCTGACCTGGGTTGCCCTTCTCATATCTAGTACCAACAAGTGCCCGATCACCTAGTGGTAGAAGAGAGAATTGCAACAAGGCCAAACTTAGGGAGAAATCAATAGATCTCTAAGGCCTCGTACACACGAGTCAATCTATCTGTTCAAATCGGTCGGACCGACCGATTTGAACAGATCTGTCTGCTGGCATTTTGGTTTGCTCGCATGTACACACGAGCAAACCAAAATCCCCGCCAGCAGGCAGCGCGCTGACGTGTCGGTGACGTGGCTTTGACGTTGACGCCGCCATGTCACCGCACCAGGAAGTAAAACACTTCCGCGCATGCGTCAAAATCATTCAGCGTGTGTGCGAGAAGACATGTCTGCTGGTTAGCATACTAACCAGCAGACATGTCGGGCGGACGGGTTCCCAGCCGACAGATTTCAAAGCATGCTTTGAAATCTGTCGGGTGGCCAAATCCGTCTGTTTGCCCGTACACACGATCAAATCTGTCTGCTGAAACGGTCTAGCAGACCGTTTCCAGCAGACAGATTTGATCGTGTGTACGAGGCCTAACAATCAACCAGGATAACTACTCCTGGCAAGTAAATGTGTGCAGAGCAACCCTGCCTAAACTCCAGCATGCTTCATCTGTATGAGAATAGTATTGAGCCAAAGCATTAGTATAAAGCTGACCATACACTTTGCAAATTTTATCGGGTTCTTGATGAATTGGCCAAAATGTTCTCCGAAGGTGGCCCAGTCATCGCACTCCTGCCCGACATCCTTTTAATAAAAAATTTAATGTTAGATGGAAACATTTTAAACATTCAGTCACTGTTGAGTTGCAGTGACAGATTTATCCTTCTGTGCTGTAGAGCTGAGCAAAAAAAAAAAAAAAGTGTATGGCCAGCTTAAAGTGGAACCCTGAATACAGTAATGTGCCATCCCCAGAATACCCTGATGGTCGCTGACATCTTTGGGCAATCGGTTTCCAGGTCTTGATCACTGGCCACTGTCATTGGTCGGGCCGAGGTGACGACACACCTGAAGTTGCGAGATGACGTCACAACTTCAGCATTGCCGAATTTGTGCAGTAAGCTGCACTTACGCAGCTCACTGTACAGGACAGACAGGCAGATAAGTAGCTTTAATGCAGAAGAGACAAAGAAGGTATCAGTAATGGTGACATTTAGTATTATCTCACAACAGATTCCTTTTAAAGCTGAATTCCAGAGGTTAGACAAAATCTATTCTTGAATTGTGGCCCCCAACAACACTCATTCAATTCAGATGTGCAGAAATAAGAAGCAATTACCTTACTGCTTGCTCCAGATGGGTCCCTCCAGCAGTGCTACCGATACCGCAACGCCCCCTTCCACCCGAGGACACACTTCTGCCTCCACACACAATGCAAGGTAAATAGCCCTACATTGTACATGACGCCTGGAGTGCCGGTAGGAGAGAGTTGGAGCTGGCTAGAGTGGGGTAAGGCAACCCTTTCATCTCTACCCCCTAGACTTAACAAGCATTTAACGCTTAGGCCCCATTCACACTTGGCCATTTGGAATCGTGGCCGGAATTGCCTTGATTCTGCCCTAAATTCCAAATCTCATGGCAATTGCTTGAAAACACGTGACACACATTTGGGTGCCATTCATTCTATAAACAACCCCAAATGCTATGCATTTTCACTGTGATTGTTGCGCTGCAAAATTGCGTGGCAATCGCTGCAAAACGCACCTTTAAAAATTAATAGGCTGCCTTATACAGTACTCGACACTTGGAATTGTGTAAAAAATCACCTACAATTCTACGTCACGTGAATGGGGCCTTACAGTGTGGAGGGCAGTGCAAGGATAGATTTTGTCTAATTCCTGAAGTTGGGCTTTAAAGGGATTATGCAAGCAAAATGAAAAAAAAATAAAAAATTAGAAGTGTGTTATAGGATTAGCAGTGGATTAAAGTAGTTGTAAAGGCTCAAGGTTTTTTACCTTTACGCATACTGTGCATGAAGGTAAAAAAAAATACCAATTGCAACAGCCCCCCAAATACTTACCTGAGCATCATCTCGATCCAGCGATGTGCTTGAGAGCAGTGACCCTGTGGGGTCTCTTCAACCTCATTGGCTGAGACAGCAGCAGGAGTCATTCATCCATGAGGAGAGAGTGGAGGCAGGGCCCAGATGCGATCTGTGTCTGAATGGGCATCCACAGCAGTGGCTCAGGAGCGAGGCTGCTCGGGTGCCCCCAGAACAAATGAATTGCTATGGGGACACTCAGGAAAAGGAGGATCCAGACTGGTCTTTGCAAATCCACTGCACAGAACAGGTAAGTATAACATGTTTGTTGTTTTAAAAAAAAAAATTGCCTTCATATCACTTTAAGGCCGGAGATGTGTGTTTTACTCGCCCGTGTCTGTTTAGCTCTGCCCACCTGTCATTCATGATGTCCTTGGATCCTTGTGCAGGCTAAAAAGCTGCTGTGCAGTTTTAAAGGGGTGTTCCAGGCCATTTTTATGTTTATTAAAAGTCAGCAGCTGCAAAAAGTGTAGCTGCTGGCTTTTAATAAACATACACTTACCTGCTCCAGGGTTCCATCGATGTGCCGGCCGGATTAAGCTAATCGCCTTACCAGCCCCTCGGCGGAAGGAGGAAGTGGGACAGGAAGTCCCACTCCTCCTGAAGCCCCCACTCCCCCCCCCCCCAAAAAAAAATTACATGCCAAATGTGGCATGTAAGGCCTCGTACACACGATCAAATCTGTCTGCTGGAAACGGTCTGCTAGACCGTTTCAGCAGACAGATTCGATCGTGTGTACGGGCAAACAGACGGATTTGGCCAGCCGACAGATTTCAAAGCATGCTTTGAAATCTGTCGGCTGGGAACCCCGTCGCCCGACATGTCTGCTGGTTAGTATGCTAACCAGCAGACATGTCTTCTCGCACACGCGCCGAATGATTTCGACACATGCGCGGAAGTGTTTTACTTCCTGGTGCGGTGACGTGGCGGCGTCAACGTCACCGCCACGTCACCGACACGTCAGCGGGCTGTCTGCTGGCGGGGATTTTGGTTTGCTCGTGTGTACACGCGAGCAAACCAAAATGCCAGCAGACAGATCTGTTCAAATCGGTCGGTCCGACCGATTTGAACAGACAGATTTAATCGTCTGTACAAGGCCTTAGGGGGTGAGGAGTGGGTTAAGCGGAAGTTCCATTTTTAAATGGAACTCCGCTTTAAATATAATTTTTTTCCCCAATACAGGATGTTCATGTTATGTTACACTTTCAAAGGGAGAACATTGAAAATTTACAGCCTGATGATTATTTTCAATTTAGCCGTGTGGCACACGCTGTAAAAGAAGCTTCTTTATGGTTATCACAGGGAATAAGGGACAAAAGAAGTTAGGAGAATGTGCAGCTCTGTAGCGTCCATTGTGTATTGAGGGTTTTGTACTATAGAGCTGGAAGCACAATACTTTTCTGCTGACAGAAATGAATTAGAATGTACTCAAAGCAGGATAATGATTGGTACAGCACGGCTATTGCAGCCTATCAATGTTTATTTATACACCAGGACCACATAGCTTTGGAGCAGGTCAGCACAACAGACAGACAGACACAGCCTCTGGATCCAATTTAAAGCAGAACTAAACTCTCTCAGTCAACATTCATTATTTGTAATCCTTATACTGCTAGCATTAGTAACTAGATAGGAAGATATATTATATTTACTTGTTTTAAACTTTTTTTTTTACATTTCTCCAGTTGCTTTCTGGTTTCTGGCCTAGGCCAAAGTGTCATAAATCCCAGGAGTCTTCATGGGCATTTTATTTTCTTTCATCTGTAGGAGGGCGGAAGCTAGCTAAGCACACCTTCCTGCTTGAATGCCTGAGCTAAGGGCAGATGGATTCCGGGAAGTAAATGCTACATGAATCATCTGCCCTTACTCAAGATGGCCGCAGCTAGAAATGCTAGGGATGGCTATATGGATGGATGATAATATGGAAAAATACAGCGTTACTAAATCTCTAAAATACACCAAAAAAATTAATAACCAAATGTATAAAAGCAGCTGTATAAGTAACTGGTGCACCAACCAAAAATAGTAAAATGATAATAGTGGAATACGCGCTAATTATACAATTAATATTGTGAAATGCAGTATTAAATTGTGAAAAATGATTACATATATTAATCACTGAGGCCCCAAACGGCCAAGAGGATCATGTAAAAACAATGTGCAATATGCCGTAGTAATGGTGCTCATGTGTTCACACCTACTAAACTAAATAAATAAAAATGCAGTCCATCCGATATCCACACTACATATGAAGGATAGGATAAAATTAAAGAGTGCAGAAAAAATGACCCCAGTCAATAGCACTAAACACAATCCAATATCTCAAGGAAGGAAACCAAAACAGTCATCCATGGAAAGTTTTCAGCCCAGCAGGAGTTGTCAATATATTCACAAGGATTCCTCCGGTATTATGTAAAAAAAGGAAAAAGACATACCATTGTGCAGCACTGAGGTTCCAATACTGAAATAAAAGCTGGTAATAGATACACTCACATGACCATTTATCGATCAAAAGACCGCTCAGTGTTTGCTGAGAAATCGTATCGAATCCTCACAGCCCTGTTACGATCAAAAAGCCGCTCAGTGTTTAAGTCACGTGACGGTGACGCAACGCGTGGGGAGGAGTTTAACGTGCGGAGACCAGTGGAGGATTCGATACGAGTTCTCAGCAAACACTGAGCGGCTTTTTGATCGTAACAGGGCTGTGAGGATTCGATACGATTTCTCAGCAAACACTGAGCGGTCTTTTGATCGATAAATGGTCATGTGAGTGTATCTATTACCAGCTTTTATTTCAATATTGGAACCTCAGTGCTGCACAATGGTATGTCTTTTTCCTTTTTTTACATAATACCGGAGGAATCCTTGTGAATATATTGACAACTCCCGCTGGGCTGAAAACTTTCCATGGATGACTGTTTTGGTTTCCTTCCTTGAGATATTGGATTGTGTTTAGTGCTATTGACTGAGGTCATTTTTTCTGGACTCTTTAATTTTATCCTATCCTTCATATGTAGTGTGGACACATGAGCACCATTACCACGGCATATTGCACATTGTTTTTACATGATCCTCTTGGCCGTTTGGGGCCTCAGTGATTAATATATGTAATCATTTTTCACAATTTAATACTGGATTTCACAATATTAGTTGTATAATTAGTGCGTATTCCACTATTATCATATATGGATGGATGGGTGAGTTTCCTTTAAGTAATAAAAATGAATTAAATAGCATTTTCGATTTGTGATGCTTTAGATACATTTTACTTTACTGCTTTAAAACACAACTGGGTTTATTTTCATAGGTGGGCAAGAAAACACAATATTCAAACACTAATAAATCTAATGGGCACTATGCAGGACCAGTATTGCTCACAAACCATAAAACTGTGTGTCAAACCTGCTCACAGTGACCTTTCAGCAGCACATTTCACATGCAACAGATAAAGTGCATAGAGTTTAATTTTATACTGCATTGACTTTCATTTTATAACTACATATCCCATGGTACCTTGCTGCCTGCAAGCATTGATTCCTGTATTAACTCCGCCTCCTGAAACTCCTCCCCGGCTCCTTTGTAGTTCAGAAGGCGGGCCTAGTGAAATGTGACACAGCAGTTCCTACTCACAGGACATAGTGACTACGTTTTAGAGAATTCAAGGAAGAAATGTGTGGGAATCTTCACAGAGTGGGGTTACAAACTTAAAGGGGTTGTAAAGGTTTGTTTTTTTATTTTCTAAACAGGTTCGCATTGTTGGTTCACTTACCTTTTCCTTTGATTTCCCTTCTAAAAGTTTTTTTTCTTTGTCTGAATTTCTCACTTCCTGTTCCTCCTCAGTAAGCTGTTCTGGCTGACTAACCCCCATGGATGATGGGGGCAAGCTTACTGAAATACAATGTGGATATACTTTAAACCTACCAAGGGGTGCAGCAGGTTTACGGACCTACCTATGGGACTTCTAAGATGATATAATAAAAATACATATCACTCTTTCACTGCCAGAGACTTTTTTTAAATTTTGTGCACACATACATGAAAAGGCACCGTAGAAGTAACCAATAAAAAATACACCCCGTCTAAATTTAGTGCGCACAGACACAATAAGATCTTAATATTCTCTGTGAGTTGAGAAAAAGATACCAAATATGTCAATACCCAAACTGAGTGTGTCCATGACATGGCGACAGACTACGATACCAAAAATTGTCCATAGGCGACAGTTTAAAAGTCTTCACAGGTCATCATCCATAAATAATTACCCTAAAATAATTCCTCTCTCTTCCTGGGGGGCTTTAACATTTTTGTTATTGGATTACGAGCATAATCCGTTCCAGGAGAATGCTAGTAATCCAAAGTACTTGCATATCAAAGTGATTTTCCCCATTGAAGTCAATGGAAACGAAAATAATTAGTTCCACATTGACTTCAATGGCATGCAATACGGCATGCGGCCAAAGGCAGGGGGCACCGGAGAGCCTCGGAAGCAGCCGGAAAGGCCCGAGGACAGTTTGGCTGACCTCAGAAAGACTCCATTCCCGAGGTTTGTCAAGGTCAGCTGTGCTGTCCTCGGGCCTTTCTATGCATTTCCGAACTGCGCCAATAGGCTGCGATCTACGCCATGCGCCCCCCACCTCAGGCCAAACGCGATACTGCACACCGCTTTGGCCTGAATCCTGTTCGTTTCGCGAGACAACACTCTCAAACCGAGTTAGGATATTTTAAAATACAGTGCTCGTGTTGCAAAATGCTTGTTAACCGCGTTACTCGCAATCCGAGATTCCACTGTATATGTGTTTAATTTTCCACCTTTATTTATTTTACTTTGTTACTATGTTTAGTATTATTACAAGAGGGCTGATGGCCCCCTATGTGATAGCACTTTTTCAGTGACAGGGCCTTTATGGACCCCTGAAGCCCAGTCTTGCACTCAAGCAAATCTTTGAGCAGCTGCTTCAACTGCCTCTCCCAGCCAGGAGCTCACAGCTCTAAACCTGGAAGTGCTCAGAGCCGAGCACTTTTGGGTTCATACCTTAGAATGTGTTCCTTTATTTCTCCCTCACTTGCCATTCCGATGTATTCTCATTCAGGCCCAGATTCCTGTCAGAAGATGAACCCAAAGTCTAAGGGGGGGGGGGGGAATGAAGAAGCACAGTAGAAGTGGTTGGGTGGGTGTACAGCCACAAGATGGCTTTTGCAATATAGCCAGCAGCCTGCTCTTAAAGAAGTCAACTAACTCACGGCTGCTATTGCTATTTTTTTCTAGGTCTTAAATTTCTACCCTGTCATTGCTGTACTTGGTTATCCTCCGCAGTGTTGAAAATTCCTTCTTCCCTTCTTCACAAATCTTCAAATATATCTGTTACTGACTTCCAAGTATCCAACTCCACCCATTTAATGACACATAGCAATATGTCAACCAGTTCTAATTACATATGCCACATTCGGAAAAGGGAACTGTATGTCCGGAGATGTAGATCTAATGGAAGGAGGTTGACTAAATGGCTGCCAATGGCTGGAGTCCAACTAAAAACATGCTGCGGAAGCAATGATCTGTCTATCTGCTAAGATCTTTGGAAATTTACCTCAAACGCACAAGCAAAGCTGCTCCAGGTGAGTAATCAGCTGTCCATCTTTTTGGGTCCCCCCCAAGGTTCTGTTCTTGGACCTCTCCTATTTTCAATCTACACCTTCTCCCTGGGTCAGCTGATGGCCTCCCACGGCTTCCAATACCACCTCTACGCTGACGACACTCAAATCTATTTCTCTGCCCCTCAACTCACTCCTTCAGTCTCTTCACATATCACTATTTTACTATCAAATATATCAGTTTGGATGTCACACCACTTCCTCAAACTCAATCTATCCAAAACTGAACTTATCATTTTTCCTCCCCCACATGCCTCTTCCCCTGATCTCTCTGTCAAAATTGATGGCACAACTATCAGCCCATCCCCACATGCCAAGGTCCTAGGAATAGTCCTGGACTCTGAACTCTCCTTTAAGCCTCACGTCCAAATCTTGCTGTCTCAACCTCCACAACATCTCCAAAATACGCCCCTTTCTAACTAATGACACAACAAAACTCTTAATTCACTCCCTGGTCATCTCTCGCCTCGATTACTGCAACTCCCTCATTGACTTACCTCTGCATACTCTATCCCCCTTCAGTCCATCATGAATGCTGCTGCCAGACTCATCCACCTTACCAACTGCTCTGTGTCTGTTACTCCTCTTTGTCAATCCCTCCACTGGCTTCTGCTCACCCAACAAATTTAATTCAAAATACTAACAATTACCTACAAAGCCATCCACAACTCTGCCCCCAGCTACATCACTGACCTTGTCTCTAAATACCAACCTAATCGTTCTCTTCGTTCTTCTCAAGACCTCCTGCTCTCTAGCTCTCTCATCACCTCCCCCCATGCTTGCCTCCAGGACGTTTCCAGAGCCTCTCCAAACAAATGGAACTCCTTACCCCAATCTGTCTATCTTCTTCTCTATTAGCTTTTAGAGGATCCCTGAAAACCCTCCTCTTCAGAGAAGCCAATCCTACCCACACCTAACAACTGTATTTTCATTTTGTCCATCTGATCATCCCCCGCAGCTACTACCCTTTGTTCCACTTGACCCTACCTTCTAGATTGTAAGCTATAACAAGCAGAGCCCTCTGATCCCTCCTGTATTAAATTGTATTGTGACTGCACTGTCTACCCTGATGTTGTAAGGCGCTGCGCAAACTGTTGGCGCTATATAAATCCTGTATAATAATAATAATAATCTACTATCTAGTATCCGGAATACGCTACACGTCTTCAACCTTTATTGCATGTTCCATAAAATCATCACAGACAGTGTGGGGTACGGCTGAAAGTTAACGCATTTCGCGCTACAACTAGCACTTACTCATAATCTCCTTACCTAAAATGAATTCCTGTTCTTTTTCCTAGGGACAATATTACCTAAGCATTGTTAGCAGTTCATGAATGACTTCTGGAGTTGACTGGAGTTACACTTCCACTTTAAAAGTATACACCCCCCCACCACTATTCATAATTTGCTGTCATAAACATACTTCCTCTTCTTTCCAGGTAAATATTCTAAAGCACACCCAGCCTCATCATATTCCCAGAGTCAACAAAATTTTTGAATTACGTGCTCTATACAATCACTTGACATATTGCCAAAAGCCGCTGCCATAAAAAAGCAAGTATTAGCAATAAATGTGATTGAAAGACTGCCGGGATCCCAAGGGTAGGACTGCATTCGGTGTCCCCAGAGATATAAATATTGCATTACAATGAACTCATTGCCCATAATTTAGCGTGACAAACTCTGTAGCATGACAGAAGAAAAAGCAATCTTAACGGACATTCCTCTCAAGTTAATTGCATTGACAAGATTGTAACAGCCTTGCATGGAAAGCAGTGCATAAAATGCTGGCTTTGTGTATCTATGGACAATCAATAGCAATCAATAGCTGCCCAGTAAAGCATTTTTAAGTTATTCATCCAAATCTGCTCACAAACCTTGGCACAGGGAACCAGGGTAATTGTTATTATTATGCTTTTTACAAATGCCATTTTTAAAGCCCAACTCTGATTTAAGAATAATAATAATGTAGTTAAAGCTTAGCTATAGACAAATGAAAAGGCACAAAGTGGCTATGTGGTATGGCTGCCAATGACACCAATGTTGGGGGTTATTATTGCTGCAAATGACACCAGTGCAGGGGGTTATTATTGCAGCCACTGAAACACATGCTGCGGGTTATTATTGCCGTCAATGGTACCAATGCTGGGGATTATTATTGCTGCCAGTGACACCAATCCTGTGGGTTATTATTACTGCTGCCTGCTGTCAATGACACCAAGGCTGGGGATTATTATTACTGCCAGTGACACTAATGCTGTCGGTTATTACTGCTGCCTGCTGTCAATGGCACCAAGCTGGGGGTTATTATTGCTGCCAATGACACCGATGGTGGATTTTATTATTGCTACTATTAACACTAGTGCTAGGGATTGTTATTGCTGTCAATGACACCAATGTTGGGGGTTATTACTGCTGCCAAAGACCAGTGCTGGGGGATGTTATTGCAGCCAATGGCAACAACGGGAGTTATTATTGCTGACACTGACACCAATGCTGGGGGTTGTTATTGCTGCCACTGACACCAATACTAGGGTTATTTTTTGCTGCCACTGATCCTATTACTGGGGATTATTTTTGCTGCCACTGACACAAATGCTTGGGGTTATTATTGTTGTCAATTACACCCATGCTGGGGGTTATTATTGCTGACACTGACACCAATACTGAGGGTTATTATTGCTATCACTGACACCATAATGGAAGTTTATTATTGCTGCCTTTGCACTGCTCTGAACGCCACTTTCCAGAAGACCTTGTGCAGCCATGTCTATGGCAGCATATGGATTCAATACAGGCAGGCATGGGAGTGGTATGCAACGGATGTATGCATATCAATTTGTTTTCCTTCAATAATAACTATATCCTATAATAGCTATAACCTGATATTTTTAGATGCAGCTCTCAACTCACCTTATGGATACCACTGTGATCATTGGGCACATTTAAGTTAGATGCCACTGTACTAGTCCAATAGAAATACTGCTGCAACAAGTCGTATTATTTTTTGTTCAACTTTCTCTATCATTTATAGCATTTCCCACAAACTTTCAGGTTGAACATTAGGGTCAGATAAAATTGTTGAAGTATAACTTTGCAGGCAGAGATTTTACTTTTATTTTTGATTCTCTCTTGATGTCATGTCATTTGACTTATGAAATCAGTGAACCTGAGAAAATCATTTCAATAGATCTTAATTAACAGCTTTACTGCTTCAATGCAGGCATATAGCTTTCCACTTTGGAAGGAGACTTCTTCAATGAAGCGCAAAATTCTGCAGCCCTTGAGACCCGCGTAATCTCCCTGGTGCCGCAGGGTTACAGAGCTGCAGAAATATCATTCTCTTTTTTAGCCTCTTCAAGCATGGAATATATTAGAAGAATCTATAGTGTAGATACCTTCCAGCTAAATCAAAATTTAAATGTAAAAAAACTTTTAAATTCCAGAGTCCAGGCAAACTGCTAAGTACTCAGTTGAAACACATACAACTTGTATATGGGAGTTGAGGATTTGTATTCTTGTGCTTGTACATACTCTACCAGAGGGAAGAGCCTGGATGGTGACCTGACTTTTTGTTTTACTGTAGTTAAAGTGGTTGTAAATATCTAAAATTAAAAATTAACAAAGCATATCCTTCTATAGTGTTCAGTTATCTCAATCCAAAGCTTTAAATTAAATTTCACTTTGACCTCAAATAGAGCTTTCTTTTGGTGGTATTTGATCACCTTTGCAGTTTAAAATGTTTGCACTATAAACAAATAAAAACCACCAATTAGAAAAAAACCTGATGGGCATTGATATGTATTCTTTTGTATCCTGACGTCAGACGCGCATGCTCTCTGAAGGTCTGGCATATCGTGCACAGGAGTGACGTGATCACGGCTCAGGTCACTCACAGCGCCGGAGTTCGCAAACTCAGAAGGGGGACATGTCTGTGTGCAAGTATGCGATGCATACTATCACATTATGCTATTGTCTTTTTTTTCAGTGGTTTACTACCGCTTTAAGTGACCTTTTGACATCTGCCCCATGTGCCACCAATAGCATTCCTGTATAGCATTCTCATTTTTTTTAAAACATTGTACATTAATATAAAAGAGGATGTATACAATAAAGCTATTCAGTACATTCCCTGATCAATACTACATCCCTGACTCCTAAATGCTCGTCAATAATTAGAACCCAATTATCAAATCAGGCTGCAGTATTGACTGAACTGGGAGTATACTTTGTGCATTACCAAATACATAATATATTAATATTGATTGGAATAAGTGATTATAAATGAATGTTGTTTAGGCCTGGTTATGGTTTACAAATATGATAAATACTTTATGTGTGTAGGAATACCTGAACAATGTATGCAGATGCTGCTCCTATTAACCACTTCCCCACCGCGCCATACGCATTTTACTGCTACGGCGCGGTGGAGTTGCTTTGACACGACGTCCCTGGGATGTCCTCGTGCACTTCCGCGATTGCACGTCCCCTGGGACGCGCTCGTGAAAGTGTCCGTGCTCGCCGGGTCTAGAAGACCCGGCGCATCACGGATCACGGTAAATTGCCGCTGATAGCGGCCGTTTACCACGTGATCGCTCCGTCGAATGACGGCGCGATCACTTGTAAACAAACCGGCGTCATTTGATGACGCCGGTTCCTCCCTCTCCTCCCTCTGCTATCTGTACCGTTCGGTACAGTGTGCGAGGAGAGGGGGGGGAGCGGGGTGTCCAACAATCCCCCAGTACCCAACAATCCCCCAGTACCCAACAATACCCCACAATACCCCAGTACCCAACAATACCCCAGTACCCAACAATACCCCACAATACCCCAGTACCCAACAATACCCCAGTACCCAACAATACCCCAGTACCCAACAATACCCCACAATACCCCAGTACCCAACAATACCCCAGTACCCAACAATACCCCAGTACCCCACAATACCCCAGTACCCGACAATACCCCAGTACCCGGCAATACCCCAGTACTCGGCAATACCCCAGTACTCGGCAATGCCCCAGTACCCAACAATACCCCAGTACCCCACAATACCCCAGTACCCGACAATACCCCAGTACCCGACAATACCCCAGTACCCGACAATACCCCAGTACTCGGCAATACCCCAGTACTCGGCAATACCCCAGTACTCGGCAATGCCCCAGTACCCAACAATACCCCAGTACCCAACAATACACCACAATACCCCAGTACCCAACAATACCCCAATACTCAGCAATGCCCCAGTACTCAACAATACCCCAATACTCGGCAATACCCCAATACTCGGCAATACCCCAATACTCGGCAATATCCCAGTACTCGGCAATACCCCAGTACTCGGCAATACCCCAATACCCTGCATGATACTTTGCAATACCCCAATACTCTGCAATACCGCCTATGGGGATTTTTAAGTAGTGAAGTTTGGCGCCATTCCATGAGTGTGCGCAATTTTGAAGTGTGACATGTTGGGTATCTATTTACTCGGCGTAACTTCATCTTTCACATTTTGAAAAAAAATCGGGCTAACTTTACTGTTTTGTTTTGTTTTAAGCACAAAACAGTTTTTTTTTAAAAACACACGTTCAATAAATTTCTGCGAAAATACCGTGCGAGATAAAAAGTTGTAACGGCCGCCATTGTATTCTCTAGGGTCTTTGCTAAAAAAGCATATATAATGTTTTGGGGTTCTATGTAATTTTCTAGCAAATAAATGATGATTTTTCCATGTAGGAGAGAAATGTCAGAATTGGCCTGGGTGTTCCAGAACGCCTGATGGCGTTTCCTGCATGTTGGGCCTCTGTATGTGGCCACGCTGTGTAAAAGTCTCACACATGGGGTATCGCCATACTCGGGAGGAATAGCAGAATGTGTTTTGGGGTGTAATTTGTGGTATGCATATGCTGTGTGTGAGAAATAACCCACTAATATGACAGAAACAAGTTTTTTTTTTTTTTTTTTTTTACAGAATTTTCAGTCGTTTTTCTTTTATAGCGCAAAAAATAAAAAACCCAGAAGTGATCAAATACCACCAAAATAAAGCTCTATTTGTGTGAAAAAAAGGACAAAAATTTCAAATGGGTAGAATGTTGTATGACTGAGTAATTGTCATTCAAATTGTGAGAGCACCGAAAGCTGAAAATTGGTCTGGTTAGGAAGGGGGTTTAAGTGCCCAGTGGTCAAGTGGTTAAAGAGATCAATCTTTTTATTTAACCTTTTCTAATTTTGTGACATTTTGCAGTTTGGATTATTTATGACAGTTTGTTTTTATCTTATTTGTCATTTGTTCGATTTCTCTTTTTTAAACCATTCAATTCCATGTTTTTGTGAATTTGTCAAAGACCAGGCATAGTGGGCCAATTCTGGCATCCCTCTCCTACATGTAAAAATCATAATTTCTTTGCTAGAAATTACCCATATATATATTATTAGCAGAGATCCTAGAGAATAAAATGGCAGGCATTGCAATTTTTTTTTGTCACACTGTATTTGGGCAGCAACTTTTTAAATGTGATTTTTTTTTTGGGGGGGGGGGGGGGATAATTTTCATGAATTAAAAAGTAAAAAAAAAGTAATGTTAGCCCAATTTTTTGTATAATGCGAAAGATGATGTTATGCTGAGTAAATAGATGCCTATCATGTCACACTTTAAAATTGCACACACTCATTGAATTGCACCAATCTTCCGTACTTTAAAATCTCCATAGTCAACGCTTTCAGATTTTTTTTTACAGGTTACCAGTTTACAGTTACAGTGGAGGTCTGGTGCTAGAATTATTCCTCTCGCTCCAACAATTATGGTGATATCTCACTTGTGTGGTTCGAATGTTGTTTACATATGCAGACGCAACCTATGTATGTGTTCTTTGTGTGTTTTTTTTTTAAATTGTTTATTTATTTATTTTTTGTGGTTACTTTTATTTCTATTACAAGGAATGTAAGCATTCCTTGTAATAGAAACAGGGCATGACAGGTCCTCTTTATGTAGAGATGTGGGGTCTATAAGTCCCCACATCGCTCCTCTATGCTGGAAAGCCTAAGATAAAATCAAAAAAACATCTGCCGAGGCCGAACGTGATCTTGTAAAGTGGCGCACAGCATCCGAAAGACAAAGAGATTGCCAGAGACCATCTGGTCTGCAGTATTCTCTATGGTAAATGGCCCCCCAGCCGGCCGATTCATTCATCACACAGGCAAGCCGGTAGAAGCACCAGAGGGTGGGGCGAGAGGAGAGGTGTCATCTCCTGCTGCCTGTGAACAGCCGCTATGATTGTTTTTACTAGGGTTGTCCCGATACCACTTTTTTAGGACCAAGTACAAGTACCGATGCTTTTTTTCATGTACTCGCCGATACCGATTACCGATTTTTTTTTAAATGTGTCCCCACAAATGCAGCCATGTGTCCCCACAAATGCAGCCATGTCCCCCCATAAATGCAGCCATGTGTCCCCATATATGCAGCCATGTCCCCCATAAATGCAGCCATGTCCCCCCATAAATGCAGCCATGTCCCCCCATATTTGCAGCCATGTCCCCCCATATATGCAGCCATGTCCCCCCATATATGCAGCCATGTCCCCCCATATATGCAGTCATGTCCCCCCATATATGCAGTCATGTCCCCCCATAAATGCAGCCATGTCCCCCCTATAAATGCAGCCATGTCCCCCCTATAAATGCAGCCATGTCCCCCCTATAAATGCAGCCATGTCTCCCCATATATGCAGCCATGTCTCCCCATATATGCAGCCATGTCCCCCCATTAATGCAGCCATGTCTCCCCATAAATGCAGCCATGTCTCCCCATATATGCAGCCATGTCTCCCCATATATGCAGCCATGTCTCCCCATATATGCAGCCATGTCTCCCCATATATGCAGCCATGTCCCCCCATATATGCAGCCATGTCCCCCCATATATGCAGCCATGTCCCCCCATATATGCAGCCATGTCCCCCCATATATGCAGCCATGTCCCCCCATAAAAGCAGCCATGTCCTACCATAAAAGCAGCCATGTCTCCCCATACCGTATATGCAGCCATGCCATGCCGCCGCCACCATCCTAGTTAATCCTGGGGACGGGTGATCTGTCTATCAAAGTGACCGAGCAAGGGGGAGTGTCTATATTCAAATGAAAGCTGTGATGTTCCCCGCGCTGATTAACTAGGCGGCGGCGACGTTTGCGGTGGCTTCGGCAGTGACAGATGCTGCGGGGGGGGCAGTATCGGATCTGGCATCGGGATCATTTGCGCGAGTGCAAGTACTCCCGCAAATGCTCAGTATCCGATACCGATACTGGTATTGGTATCGGGACAACCCTAGTTTTTACTGCGCAGGGAATCGCCGGCAGAAAATAATGATATCTGAATGATGCCTACAGCTACAGAGAACATTCAGATATCTGCACTAAAGCCCAGGATGTCATATGATGGCCTGTGGTATGGAAGTGGTAAAGAGGAACTTCACTCCCCATGTCCCCCTGTGTTCATTTATATTTAAGTTTATTCTTACTTTTTATCCTGAATTTACATATTTATCCACCCTGCTGTGAGCCATCGCTTGGCTGCCTCACTCGGTCCCACGCCACTATCAGGAGTTGCCGGTCTATTCTGGGTTCAGGTAGCCAGCTCCCTGAATACACGTGCCAGGTCCATCCTCCTCCAGATGTAGTGTGTGGGCCAGGTTTTACTACCTTCACAGGAAAAACTCAAGATTGGCACATATATTTGTGGATCTACTGATTATTTTCACATATGGTTATCCATAAAGTAACTTTTGTTATGAATTTGTTCATTATGGGCCAGATTCAGCAAGACTTGCGCTGGAGTAATTCGATATGCGCCGCGTAACTGTGAAGATGCGGCGTCGTTTCTATGTGGCCGTACCCACCAAACTAGATGCGACAGAAAACGGGCCATTTCCGATCGGCTTAACTTTCCGACGCCAGAGTCTCGTCAGCGCATAATTTCGCTTGGCGCATCAGTCGCGCTTATTGATTTCCCCTGCAAATATGCAAATGAGGGAGATTTCCCGATTCGCACAGATTAGCACCATACGCTGTCTACATGCGCCGCGCGTATCTCGTCCGTCCGGCGCAAAGTTATTTCTACAAATAGCTGCTTTCTCTTTACTCCAGACGGCCACAGGTCAGCAGGAGAGCAGCTACAGCAGCGTTACCGACGATAAGAGCTAGCTGAGCACCCCCACTTGCAGGACAACACCTCTGTCCATGCTTGTCTGTCAACTTTTACAGCCATGGAGGAAGACATCATAGGTCTCCATAGCCGAGATGACGGCTGACAGCTCCTGGCCTTTAGAGTTCAGCTTTCTCCTGTGTGTTTGCGGGGAACGGGAGCAGCCATCTCAGAACAAAAGTAACTTCACTGCGGGGAGGGGGAACAGGATATACTTTAGTGCCGGAATGGCGAATCTACGGGCGCATTTAAACGCCCAAAGGAACGCATTGCGCTGACGTTTCCCTTGAAGTGGTGCCGACGGAAGTTGTCAGCATGCGCACAAGGGGGCCGAGTGAAGCCTCACTTACTGCGCATGCTCCGTGGATGATGCGCTGAACGTAAGCCTCTGCGCTGGGCTCCGCCCATCATTTACATATGATCACACCCACTTCCACTTGCGTCGGGTTACTCCAGCGCATTATCGTTACTCTGGCGCAAGTTTACGCGCAACTGCTATGTGAATAACAGTACTTGCGCCGAAAGTGACGGCGGAGTAACGTAAATGAGAAACGTTACTCCAAAGTAAAGAAGCGCCCATCTACCTGAATCTGGCCCTATATGTTTAGCTACATTTTTTTTGATAACTTGACTTTTACCTGTCACTTAAAATTATACGATACATCATTCACTATGGCACATTTAGTATTATTATCTATAACTAACATTTTCAGTAAAAAAAAGTAACTGTTGCTATCAATAAAATTTTTTTTTCTAAACTCCATTTTGTGATTCACAACCTAGGTTAACTGTCTTGTTCTCTGGCTAGCAGATGCGTTGCGGGTATTTCACAATATTGGAAAATTAAGACATTTTTTAATGAAAGAATTAGCAGGAAGCAAAGGCAGCTTCCTCTGACCTTCCACCATGGGTGGCCCATGCATTAAAGTGGATGTAAACCCAATTCATGAAATTTGAGATGGGCACATATATCTGCAGTATTTTGTTATCTCTCTTCAATGAGCCCAGTAGCTCTCTCCTGAACTCTTTCTGTTATCAGCCTGATAAGAGCCGGTTCACACAGGGGCAACATGACTTCTAGCATGACTTTGGGAGGCAACTTGGACACGACTTGAGTATGAATCATCAGGCAACTTACAAGGCAACTTCAAGTTGCCTCCAGGACAGTACAAGGCAACTTTAAGTCACCTCCAGGACAGGAGGCCTTCCAGTGGCCAATCAAACAACAATCAGCTCTGTGGAAGGGAGGGGGAGAAGGAAGGGATTTGCCTGATAAATGTATGTTATCTTCCTGTATTGTTGCTTCAGTTAAGACAGTGATCCAACTTCTGAGGCGACTTCCATTGAAATCAATGGGTACAAGTTGCCTACAGGTCGCCTAAAAGTCGGATCGAAGTAGTACAGGAACTTTTTCTGAAGTTGGAGCAACTTCAGTAGTGTACATTTAGACGGCTCTGTACCATTAAAGCGTTCATTCATTTGAAATGAGAACCCAGAGCTGTGTGTGTCTCGGTGATTCTGGGGGAATGGATCGGGTCCTGTCGGCTGGTTTGTCGGGGTGTCGGATAAGCTGTCTTGGATTGATGGAAGATCGTAAACGGTGGTGACCATTACAGGCTCCCATTCACTTCCTCGACTGCACGACTTGGGGCGACTTGAAGTCGGATTCCAGGTCACCCCAGTGTGAACCGACTCTAACTCCTGACAAATTCTCAGACTTTTTAGACAAAAGCAGCCTAAATCTTCAGTCCAGGAGGTTGTTGAAATAGATTAGCAGACAGCAGGTCCTATTACAAAACCCCCCTAAGAGTCTCTAACTATGATGAGAGGGGGGTGTGTGCCTTTCCTCCAATCAGCAATGGTAGCTATCTTGGCTCTATGCCCAGGCATCACACTCTGTGTTAGCCAGGAAGAGAAAATTTCCTAACATGATATCAACTTTCTAAACCGTATATAAATGTGAAGACAGCAGATATACATGTAAAACTTATGTAGGGAGATTGGTTTCATCCCTGTGTATCATCTGAGGCTGTTCACTTCACTGGGTGTATGGAGGGTTTACATCTATCTTCTCCACCCCCTATATGAGTAATGGGTAGATTCATGCAATGCATGAATCTATCCTTGGCTGCCGCTGCCACCCCCTATTCAGCGCCCGGCCCCTTTTAGGATGCAGAACGCCTGAATTACAGTAGCGGGATGAATAGGTTTCAAAAATGGTGGACTCGTGGCACAAAGCATTGCACTCGGAGTCTACTCGGAGATCCACCCAGATGTGTTAGAAAAGTAAATGAGCCAATAACATACAGGGATATACAATGTAATACTGGCATATAATCACACACATAGGGCCAGATTCATGAAAGGTTACGCTGGCGGATCGAGTGATCCGCCAGCGTAACAGTGGCTTTGAGCCGGCGTTTCTGTTTTCTGTAACCAGAAAACAAGAAACGCCGGGTTGAAGTTCCGATGCGAGCAGCGTAACTGAGTTTCGCCATCGCATCGTTACTTCAACTTAAAAATGGCGCCGGGGGCGTTCCCGCCGATTTACGCTCAAAAAATATGTTAATGAGCGGAAATCGGCAATTCACGATCGAAATCCGGCGCGACGCAGTGACGTTACGACGTTTCCGGACGGGATACGCGGCGCATAGATATACCTACATGGGGCTGGAGTATCCTATGTTAGGTATAGGCGTCGTCATCGCGTCGGGAAAAAAAAAAAAAAAACGTCGCTTGCGTAAAACGGTCATGAATGGGAATGTGACGTCATTGACGTTCATTCACAGATTTTGGAGCATGCGCACGGGGATGTTTTGACACTCGACGCATGCGCAGTACGTCGGCGGCGGGATCGCGCGTAGTTAGCATACTACACGCCCCGTACCCGCGACATTTGAATTCCGCCGGCTCATTTGCGATGCGCTGCCGCAACTTTAGGAGCAAGTGCTTCGTGAATGACAGCACTTGCTCCTAAAAATTCGGCAGCGCAACGCAAATGAGAAGCGTTACTCCAGAGCAAAGATGCTCTGGAATACGTGAATCTGGCCCATACGTTGGATTTGATGTGTCTTTTTTCAACCTCACCTACTATGTAAGAATATAGGTTGGAATGATGAATACCTTCCAGCACTGCATCCCAATAATCAAAGTATCAGACAGAAAAAAAAAATCTAAAAATACTTTTTTAGGTGCTAAGAAATATGTGAACCTTAAAAAATGTAATAAAATTGCAAGTATTATTAATAATCTTAAATTTGGTTAAAAAATATGCAAGCAATAAAATATTATTTGAATATAGAGTACAATTAGACTCTTTCTCAATCTATCTGTCAATAAACTTATCAAAATAACTCCCAAATTCTCATTGTCCTGAAATGCTCCAAGTCTGGAAAAGTATTGACTACTGAGTTTTCTTTTATGACGATAATTTATGATGGTTGGTGGAGGCAGACAAAATGCTAATGCAATTTTAGAAGATTTCACAGCACCAAACAATGTAAATATTATTCTTCTGAAAAGCGGACTTTGGGCGAGCATTTTCCACCGCATGGATTTTATGACAAAATCTGCCCTTGCTGTAGACATTGTGAGGATATATAAATGAAGCCACAGAAGTCACAATCATTACTTTATGACTTTTCTAGCCCATAAATCACACAGTTACACTTTGAATGTTTGAAGCATTCTGAAAATATTCACAAAATTGTTTATAATTTCTGAATGTGAATAAAGCAGACCTGGAGCAACGGTGCGGTGAAGAATGAGGTCTATAAAAACTGTAGAGTGGTGGTATGGACACACCGCCACTCTACAATCTAAGGCCTTATGGGTCTCATTTATAGCGGCAGCATTGTTCCAGGTTTTCTCAATTCACATCCATCATTACAGCCCTGATGAAGGGGGTGTCACGATCAGGGGTCAGGCTCAAAGACCAGTTTATTATAGCAGTAGCAGAACTACCATGACCAGCAGGATAGGTATGCAGGCAGTCACCCTGATGAATGATGCGGGCTCATCTGAGGTGTGGAGTCTAAGTACTACCCAGTGTTCACCAGAGCTTCTGATGGTGGAGATGGATTTTGCTGCGTGTTAATACCAGGTTGCGGTCCTTAAGATAGCCCACCAGCAAGCCAGGGTCCAGTAGCGGATAAGCAGGTAGGGATCAAACAGAAGTGTAGTTGAAAAACAAGCCAAGGGTTGATTACGAGTGGTAGCAAAACATAGACGGCAGCAGGGAAGACAGGAGCGAGATATTGGCTGAAGAGACACAATAATATGGCAAACAGGAAGTGCAGAGACATGTGTTAAATCAGGAAGTTCATGGGAGGAACAAAGAGCTCAGGGTTCAAGACAAACAAAGTTCAAGACAGGATCATTGAAGGAATTGTCCCAGGGAGTGTCCAGCATTCCAGGTTGCTCAGCAAGAAGAGGCATTGCCTGACACAGCAGAGGTTCCAGGTTCAAATCCAAGCCCTGAAAGCACGGTAGCTCCCCCAAAACACATATGTGTTACCTGTGAACTGTAAACTCCAATACATTTATTAAAGGCAGAAGAACTTTTTTCTTAATACATTCCCCCCAAAACACTTAGCTGACACCACTCTCAATCCAGCACTGTCCTCGTCGGCGGGCTTGCTTTGCTCTCTCTTCCTGCATTCACCGACTTGGCTGAGAAAAGGAAATTAGCTTTGCAATAACTTTAAATATAGCATCAATTTTAACAAACTCCTATACCCAGCGCTCCTCTGTGCTTATCCAGAAGTTTCTTGCAGGGTGTCTTTTCCATCACCTTCAGAGAATCAGCAGCCCTTGAACTTAAAGTGATAAAAAATAAATATTTTTCTTAAAATAACAAACATGTCATACTTATCTGCTCTGTGCAAGGGTTTTTCACAGAGTGGCCCTGATCCTCCTTTCTGGGGTCCCCTGGCGGTGTTCCTCCTCTTCATCAAGTGCCTCCACAGAGAGCCGCATTCCATGAGCGCACCTATGCGGGCACGCTCCCAAGTCCTGTTGATTCCTCCATTGACAACTCTTTTAAAAGATTTGGAAGAAAATTGGGACTTTGTATGAAACTTACACCTGGGTGAGTGATAACGGGCAATAGATGTCTGACCAATATAATACATATTAAAGCTGCACTAGCTGAATCTCTATACTCAGCACACAAGACAATAATACATAATACTGATATTTAATTGATATATATACATATGATACAATAGAGCATGAAAGCATTGCAATATTTGGTAATAATATACAAAAAGTCAGACAGATTGATCCATATAACACATGATAGCTATATACATGTCATGATTGTTACAGCATAATACATTAAAAATCGTGAACAGATCCCATGTAGTAATTACTGATAGCACCGGAATAGCTTGACGCGTTTCGTGCAACTGCACTCTTCAGGAGCTGATGCTAATGTGTATCTGAAATTAGTAAGATATAGGCTGTTGGTATAGGGTCTTGAATAAACTGAAAAGTGTATGTAAAAGGGGCAGAAATAAAAGCAGTAAAAAACTGGTGTGGGGCATCCTATAAAAGGTTTGTCCCAAGAATTTGATTGGTAGCGAGATGGGCTGTACAATGTCCGGGCAGGACACCAGTATCGGGAGCTGAGGCGGTGTATCCCCAAAATGGATGTGGAAGAAAACCCCCAGGAGGACCTAACCTCGAAGGGGTAGGATAACCCATGGGTGGTGGAATAGAAGGTAATGGTGTAATCGTGAAGATATCTACAAAAAATATAAAAAGCATAATAATGTAAATAGACTATGGTATATGGTCTGCTGGCTGGATATCAAGCAAGACCAATATAATACATAGGAGCCATAAAATAAAATATACAAAAAAATAATAAAAAGTGTAAGTTGTGCTGACTAGGTGGGGGTAGACCACTCTAGAAGGAATGGAAATGGTGGTAGGTGGGGTTTTACAATTTAGTGCAAGGAGTAAATAGTAATAAGTGCAAGATAGAGTTGCAACAGCCAGGGGTAGAGAACTGCTGAAGAAAGTGAATCATTAAGCTACCTTGTCCTTAGGGGAATGCCAAAAATGTACACAGACCACCATCCGCATTTTAAAAGGATTTACCTACATCACACCTTTGTTGGGTAGCCTGGAAGGACAACTCACTCCACAGTGCCCCAGTAGTGGATGTGCCCCAGTGGTAGGGGGCAAACAATCCATCCCAACCCCCGGTTGGTCGTGTAATGGACGGCACAACCCCCCCCCCCCCGGTCATTCACAGTAGGTAGTGGGGACCCCGCACTTACCCCATCTTGCAGGCAGTGCTCTGGGTGGTGGCTGCTTCCTTGCTTTCCCTGCATCTCCTCCTCCTGGTGGCCAATCCGATCGGACCTCCTTTTGGCCAACCGCTTCCTGATTGGCCGGAAGGAGAATCAGTGTTACAACAGCAAATATTTATTCGCTATCATTGTCACACAACTGACTGGGCCCACCCTTTTTTGAAGCCTAATAAAAACTCTGGCCCTAATCACGTGCTTCAGAAAAACCCTGATTGGAATCCATGCGTCCGGCGCCATGCATGTAGATTAGGGGTTCGGAAGCATTGAAAGGGGATGCGGCCCTTGTGCGTCCCCTATGGAGAACCCACTGTCATTATGGAGCTTCTGGGGATCCGACATTAAATTTACCGACAGTGACAACAATTATGGGTAGTAGCAATGCAGGTAATTTCATTAGGATCTGTCAGGATTTCTTTCATACTATCTCTCTGAGATCTTTAAAATCATGTTTAGGACACATGTATTATATAAGCCCTACTGGACCAACCATCCTTCTGACCATTGCCTGTCTGTGTGCTAGATTTGCAATGGAGGTATTTATCCCTGACGTTTTTAAGAGCACACACGGACCTATGTCACTTGCTGAAAACTGACAATGCAGATTTTCTACAACCCTCCTATTAAACAAGTTTATTTGCACTCTAGTGTTTGGTGTTTAGTTTGGGACCTAGAGGAGAAGCCCAGCCTAAAAAGCCCAGGCTGGACTTCTCCTTTCAAGTATGACAGAAGGAGTTTTTTATTTTGTTTTAGATAAAGCGAAGAGGGATAAGAACCCTTTGGCATTTTTTTTTTTCTTTTTTTTGCTGTCTGTGTCTCTTTTAGAGAGATTCACTTTCTCTATTTGTTCTGTTGACTGTTATCACCGAAAGTAAAAGAAAATCCTAAACTTTGAGTGGCCACCAGTAAATAATTTGAGGGGAAATCTTTCAATTGAAACACCATTAGTTCTGGTGACTTTTCCTCTTTTTGGAGGTATTTCATTTTACTTCCTGTTGTGACTTTGGAACTGGAAATCTCCCCAGTGGGACACAGATGCAAAAAAGAAGTCTGATAGGGGTTATAACCCACCCTTACTCTATTACAAATAATAAAAAGAAATGAGAGGGGCTGGATGATGTCATGGTGACACACATGACAGTGTGATAATTATACTAGTGAGGAAGCTGATTGTTATCGATGTTGGATACATTGTGCATACATAAGAAATAGTCACCGCTCAAGGATACTAATTATGGACCTCTTCACCAAATCCAAAGCCACAGGTGCTGGCAATGCATAGGATGATGCAAATGATTAAGCACTAAAGTTTAGTGTGAAACGCGTCAGTTTGTACCCTGTTTGCTGTGGCATGTATCCTGTGTTTTTTACTTTACAATAAAAGCAACACGTTTTGGAGTGCGGCTGTCCAGAAATCCTTCCTTCATTTTGCATTATAAAACGTGAGTGTACATCTGGAGGTTTTTAGATGCAATGAATTGGCTTTAAAAAGGATAAAGCACTATGCTTGGTGCTTTCTCTTTCCACATTCCCTGAGACATTAAGAGCAATATTCTTGCATAAGGAGGCATTAAAAAGCATCTAAGAAATGCATCTGATCCGAGAATGTGTATTTAAAGCGGATGTCCCATTAAAAAAGTATATTAAAAGCCAGCAGCTACAGATACTGCAGCTGCTGAATTTTAATATTAGGACACTTACCTGTCCTGGAGTCCAGCGGCGTCCGCAGCAGAGGACGAGCGTTCGCTCGTCTCTCTGCTGTTCCCCCCTCCATCCACGGTGAGGGAACCAGGAAGTGAAGCGCTCTGGCTTCACTGCCCGGTTCCCTACGGCGCATGCGCGAGTCGCGCTGCGCCCGCCGATTGGCTCCTGCTGTGTGCTGGGAGCCGAGAGTTCCCAGCACACAACGGGGGGGCGACGGGATGTCGCAAAAAAACCCGACTTTTGCCCGAGACTGCGGGCCGGAAGTGGGTGCAGATACCTGTCTTTAGACAGGTATCTGCACCCCCTCCCCCCTGAAAGGTGTCAATTGTGACACCGGAGGGGGGGGGAGGTTTTCCGATCAGCGGATCTTCACTTTAGGGTGTAGATCCGCTTTAATGTGGTTGTAAACCCTGTACAACCACTTTTACCTACAGGTAAGCCTAAATTAAGGCTAACCTGTAGGTGCTAGAAAAATCTCCTAAACCTACACTGTTTAGGAGATATTTCCTATTCCCCATACGATCATTTCTTCTGCGCATGCGCTGATGTATTTGGCACATGCACATGTTAGAAAGGGCACACTGTGTGCTGTTTCTAGCTTGGGCCATGCTGTGACTGGTGGCTCCTGCACGCAATGCGCAGAAGTGACGACACACGACTCCGGCCAGTCACAGAGCCGGAGTCAGCGGCCCTGGAAGGAAGAAGGCTAAGAGTGGACGCTTCCAGCCAGTGGGGACATCACAGGCTTCGGGTTTAGGTATGTGACACATAATGGGCTACTATGCAATGCAGTACATTTAACATGGTTTCCTATGGATGTAGTTTGTGCATTTTATGGAAAGGGCCAGGAACTTTTGAATACATTTAGGTATCTTGTGAATAAAAAAGCTGCTGTTGTACTTTTTATTTTACCATGTGTATGTATACTGAGTATCAGAGTGTGAGAGTGGATCTCTCTTAGTAGGTGATATCCCAGGCAGGAGTAAGGTGTTTTTGTGCGTCGGTCGGTCCAGTTATTATGGTAATTTAATGCATGGCTTCCCCAGCACTCGATTAAGACTTGGCAATGCAATTGATCAGAGAAGACATGCATTTTGGCTGTGCAGACATTAGCGGTGAATAAAAATGTCGTCTTCCTTTGATCACAGTGGACACCTAAAGGCTTGCAGGAAAATGTATTCATAAACATCAACTGCAGACTACAAAGTGCCTGCAAGCCACTGCCAGGGGGCTTCCTGTTTGTAAATGCTTATTTACCGGGAAAAATATGAAGATGCATCTCGGAGATCACCCTGTGACACTCTGCCATTGTAAATTAACAGCAAGCTAACTAAAAGACAAGGGACCACAGTGAAAAATCTGAGGTAGGGCCTGCTTATACATCGAGAAAACAACCTTCAGCAGTTCAGGTTTAGTTCATAAGATGATTTATTAAGAATAGTGTTTAGTTCCTTCTTAAAGTGGTTGTAAACTCTGTTACACCACAGGTAAGCCTATAATATGTATTATCTGTAAGTACTGTGAATATCTCCTAAATTTGCAATAAGTGCCGGACCTTCAGAGCCCATGTTGTAAATAGGTGACGTCATCACGCCCCCCGGCCACTCATGAAGCCGGAGGCCGCACACCTGGAAGGTAGACCAGGGGAGGATGTCAGCACATTATGACATTGCCTTGCAGGGAATTTTTTTTTTTTTTTCAGCAACTGTGGTTTACTACCGCTTTAATTAGGAGGCTATTCAAAAAGCAGAGAATGTGACTTTGTTATCCTGACCGGACGTCATATGACGTGGTCAGGATAACAATCCGCTGCGCGCCCCAGACGAAAGAGAGTGCTTTTCCAATGGGGCACTCGAGAAGAAGAGGAGCCAGGAGCACCACGGTGTGACCCCAGAAGAGGAGGTTTGGGGCCACTCTGTGCAAAACCAACTGCAGAGCGGAGGTAAGTATAACACGTTTCTTATTTTTTAAGCAAACCTTTACAACCACTTTAACCACTTCAGCCCCGGAAGGATTTACTCCCTTGCTGACCAGGCCCTTTTTTGCGATTCGGCATTGCGTCGCTTTAACTGCCAATTGCGCGGTCGTGCTACCCTGTACCCAAACAAAATTTACATCCTTTTTTTCCCCCATAAATAGAGCTTTCTTTTGGTGGTATATGATAACCTCTGCAGTTTTTATTTTTTGCGCTATAAACAAAAAAAGACTGACAATTTTGAAAAAAAAAATGTTTTTTGCTATAATAATAATCCCCCAAAAATATAAAAAAAAAAACACATTTCTTCCTCAGTTTAAGCAAATACATATACTTCTACATATTTTTGGTAAAAAAATCGCAATAAGCATATATTGATTGGTTTGCTTAAAAGTTATCGCGTCAACAAAATAGGGGATAGATTTATGCTTTTTTATGATTTTTTTTTTTTTTAGTAATGGCGGCGAGCTGTGATTTTTATTATGACTGCAATATTGCGGCGGACAGATCAGACACTTTTGACACATTTTTGGGACCATTGACACTTATAGAGCGATCAGTGCTATAAAAATGCACTGATTACTGTATAAATATCACTGGTAGGAAAGGGGGTTAACACTAGGGGGCAATCAAGGGGTTAACTGTGTTATAACTGTGTGGTGATGGGACTAACTAGATGATGACAGATCGTTGTTTCTACTTTGTAGAAACACACAATCTGTCTCCTCTCCTCTGACAGCACAGGTATTCGTGTGTTTACACACACACAGATCCCTGCGCTGGCTCTCGAGTACGCGATTGTACCCTCTGGCGGCTCTCAAAGGGCCGACGTATGGGTACGTGATTTTGTGCAAACCGCGCCACTTTGCCGACGTGTATCGGCGTGAGCCAGTCGGCAAGTGGTTAAGCAACAGATAACAGAAAAGGACATGTGAGTGTGTCATGCTACTTTATTCTCCCCAAACCCCAGTAAACAAAGCACTGTAAACAAAGCACGGTAAAGATGTAATCGGTCTCCTGCACACATGAGCAACAGAACCAAGCTTGTTTGGTAGAGCTGCTTTCAAACATCCTCATCATTACAGATGAACTTGTCTTCCGAACTCATCTCAAGCAAAACTTGCACTCTTTTGAGGTGACATTACCATCTAAAGGTGTATATAAGAGTTTGGTGATTAGGTATACATCTTCTTTATTAAAAATCATTGACCCAAGGGGACAATAGTGTGTATAATTAAAACGCTACTGTATTTAAAATTACAATACATTTGGTCTGATGGCTGAGTCTCTCTGCTTTACATTAGTGCTCTAGCGCACTGCCTGTTAGCAATTCTGATCTTGTTTTGTTCATAAGTAATTAAGATCTGGAGCTCAGACATCCAATTAGTGTGTGTTCAAGATTCACTGTGCCAGTGATCCTACAATAATTCTTAAAACTTAATTAAACCCTTTTTTTTAATTAGATGTGAACCCTAACTGACATTTTATTTGCTGAAGCACTGTGTATCATAAACAATTGCCATTTTTTGTAGTAAAATACTTGTTTTGACCCTTTTTTATTCTTTGTTGCATCGGGGTACTGTTTGTCTTTCTGTCTCTATAGTACATGCACTCCGGTAATGACTACATGCCAATGTTGGCCTCTTCTGATGGAAATCCTAGCTGGCTGTCATGCTGATCCCGGGATTTGACTTTTTCTGAGTCACATACTTGGAACACGGATTGGAATTTCGGAGGTTGCTCTAATCCGCAAACCTATTCCAAGTAATGACTTGGAAAGTACTGGAACAGGAAAGAGCCAGGCAACTAGTATTCTTATGCCACGTACACACAACCGTTTTTCATGATGAGAAAAATGCAATTTTTTTAATTGGTCATTAAAAACGGTCGTGTGTAGGCTTCAGAGCATTTTCTCGACGAGAAAAATGAGCATTAAAAATTTAGAACCTGCTCTATTTTTCTTGTCCTTTTTCACGTCGTCGTTTTTCTCGTCGTGAAAAACGGTTGTGTGTAGGTTTTATTGACAGGGGAAAAACGTGCATGCTCAGAGGCAAGTTATGAAAAATGGAAATTTGCATAATCAGCCCAAAGGGTGGCGCCAATCGAATGGAACTTCCCCTTTATAGCGCCGTCGTATGTGTTGTACGTCACTGCGCTTTTTTTTTCACGATCGTGTGTATGCAAGGCAGGCTTGATAAGAATCACGTTGAGAAAAACTTTGTTTTTTTACATGACATGAAAACGGTCGTGTGTACGCGGTATAACAGGAGATTAGCAATAGTGGCCTCATGTTTTTGTCGTTCTGGTTTTCCTTATTGTTGAATAGCAGGGGTAGTGGTAGAAAAATATCCTGAAATATTTATCAAATCTGAAGCAGCTGTGCATGGCAACCAATCAGCTTCCATCTTCAGATTATTCAGTTAATGGGGTTGTAACGCTTTGTGTTTTTTCACCTTAATGCATCCTATGCATTAAGGTAAAAGAAAAACTCTTGCACTCTCCGCCCCCCCCTGAGCCCCAAACTTCCTTGGGCTTGTTCCCGCATCGCTTTTCAAATGGCTCATTGGCTGTATATTGGTTAGATTGATAGCAGCACAGCCATTGACTCCCGCTGCTGTCAATCAAATAAATGACGCAGTGCGCTGGGGGGCTGGGCCAAGTCATACACTTGGCGGCTATGGCCGCCGACTGCATCACACAGGAGCTCCCCCGCAAGGTAACCCCCTCGGGAGAACGCTTCCCAGAGGGGGTTAGCTCTTGCAGGGAGGACCCGCGAGAGCTGCCGTGGGTCCCCAGGAATGGAGGATCGGGGCCACTCTGTGCAAAACAAACTACACAGTGGAGGTAAGTATAACATGTTTGTTTAAAAAAGAAAATGAACCCATATAACCCCTTTAAGCTTTGAACATGACAAATAGAAGCTGATTGGTTGGCATGCACAGCTGTCTCAGTTTTAATAACTACACTGATGTGCCTGTACTGTCCCACACTACAGTTTATCACCAGTGTAGATGGATCTGAGTATCAGTAATACATTTAGGGCTTGATTACATTTGCGTTGTTTGTAAAAATCGTTTCACAGTCAATCACTTTTCACAGAGCAGAAAGGGGGTGGCTGGCAGGCATTCAGGAGGAGATACCACTGTCCCCTGGATGTCTTTTTTTTTAGACAGCATCATTTTCAGTGGGTATCCCACATTGCAACTGCAAGCCTAGGGCCAGATTCAGATACATCGGCGCATATTTATGCATGCGTAGCGTATACATTTTCCGCTATGCCGGTGTAGCGCGAAGACGCAAGATGATATTCAGAAAGCAAATGCGCCCGACGATGTGGCGGTGTAACGTAAAATCTTAGGCGTAAGCCGGCGTAATTCAAAGTAGGAAGGAAGTGGGCGTGATCCATGTTAATGATGCGCGACCCCATGCAAATGAAGGCCTGAACAAACGGCGCATGCGCCGTGACGTGGACGTAAGTTCTACACCCTTCTGCACATGCGCACACCTACGCACGGCGTAACCCCTAAGATACACCGGTCCAGTGTATAAATGCGCCCCCAAAAACGGAAATTGGCACCATCTTTTTTGAGCCATGCCTGCTAAGGAGAGGAGAAAGCGGAATTTCAGTCCTAAGGAGAGGGCAATTATTATTGAGGGCATCTCACAGTATGGTGCATGCCTCCATGGGGCACAGAGTGGGCAGACCAGCAAGCAGAAGAAGGAAGAGATCCTGGAGGAAATCACTGCCCAGGTTAATTCACTATCACATTTGGTCCGGACACCAAAGGACATCTCCAAGAAAATAAGGAAAAGCTGGCCAACATGAGTAGGCACGCCAGGGGCACAGGAGGTGGACCTGCCAGGAAAATTACCCTCACTCCTGAAGAGCAGGTCGTTGCCCAGTCCCTGGAGAGGGAGCAGGTGTAGGGAGTTCGAGGCTATGAATCCTTGGATCAGGCCTTGAGGACAGGTAAGTGTGTTTTATCTCCTATCCGGGGTGTAGCATGTGGGGGGGGACATGTGACAAGTGTGTGGGTCCACCAACATGTGAATGTTTTGTGTCATCCGCAGATGCCCAGGAGGGAGCTGTCCCCTCGTTGGCTGATGGCCAACCCACGACCTCTAGGGAGGACTCTGCCCACACCTCTCCTCTAGAGGAAGTGGAGGAGGAGCACTTTGCTCTTGAGGAAGGTGTGTACCTTCTGGAGGAGATCCATATCCCAGGACCCTCACAAACCTCCTCGCCCATCAGGGATATCCCCTCAAGGGCCTCCCCCTCCATCAGGGGAAGTCCCTCAAGGGTCTCCCCATACACACAGCCTCAAGCCTCTCCTGCCCCAAGAAAGGCTACTAAAAAGACCAGGAGTGATCCAGCTGCCATGGAGGAGAATCTTGCGAGGGACCAGGCCCGGCAGTCCCGCCATCTGGGCTCTATAGCAGGTGACATGCACCGTATGGCAGAGAGCCTGGCCTCCTCGGCCCAGACCCAGGCTGCCTGCACACTGGCAGTCCAGCAGGCCCTGACCCAGCAGGGTGCTCAGAGTAATAACATCACTGACAGCCTGCAGGATGTCAGTGCAAACTGCTCTGCAATTGTCACCTGCCTGGGGAGCTCCAGGCCACCACATCAGGCCTTGTGGCAGAGGTCCGGAGCCTGGCAGTGGCCATACAGGCCAATACAGCTGCCATTGAGGCGGTGGGGAGCCAGACTAATGCGGTCCTCACCCGCATTGCACTGGAAATGGAAATTAGGCAGGCAGCCAGGGAGACACTGGGGGATGATCCTCCTCCCGATACCCCACCCGAGGCTCCTCCCAGGCAACTGAGGCCCAGGAGCCTTGGCACCACGCGCAGCCCAAGACAGGGAAAATAAGTGCAATTTTTGCAAAAGTATTATGCTCAAGGTATGAGCTTGTTTATTTATTTTATTATGCTCAAGGTTTGAGCTTGTTTATTTATTTTATTATGCTCAATGTTTGAGCTTTTTTAGTTATTTTCTTATGCTCAATGTTTTTTTTTTTTTTTTTTTTTACATTTTATGCACACGGTGAGGAGTGCAGCCTACAGTGTGAATGGTGTGTGAATGTGGGGGGGGGGGGTGGCACTCCTGCCAGTAAGGGGTGTCACCCTCGGTCGCTGGGGATAAGTTCTCCCCACGACCGTATGAATGACGTATAAATGGACAGCGATATCATTGGGGCCTTGACGCTGCGTTGCTTCTTCCTAGTCCTGCATGGTGGACTTGGGCTAATCCAATGTGATGTGGATGTGGGGTGTGTGATCTAGGGACCACAGTAGTGTACATGCGCGCATTGTCCGTGTGCCATGATGAATGTGTGTTTTTAACGATCAAGGATTCGTAAAACGAGGACCCTCCTGACTGCTCTTCCTTCAGCAGACGGGGCCACATGCGTGCAATCAATTGCCCCGATGGTGCGTGGGAATCCTGCAATTCTGTCTAAATCCAACATTGCCTTCTGCCGCAGATGCTCATTGGTGGGTCTGATGATGTGGTGGGACAAGCGTCTGAGGATTGCAGGGACTACCTGGTGCACACATCTGCTCATGGTGGATTGTGACAGCCCAGCCACGACTCCACCTGTACGCTGAAAAGGTCCACTGGCAAGGAAATGCAGTGTTGCCAGTACCTTGACCAGTGGCTGCACTGCTTGTACGCGGTGTGTCTGGCTGGTGATGTCATCCTGCAGGGCTGTGGTTATTTCCAGGATGGCATCAGGGCTGAATCTGAAGAAGCGATACACCTCTGAATCACCAATGCCAAAGAGGCTAATGCGCATTCGGAAAATCCTCTCCCGTGCCCTCCTACGTGCCCGTAGACGCAGTAGTGCTATGACCACGGCTGCCCCTGGCATGTTGGCATACAGATGTGTGTTGTCCTGCAAGTGTGGTTGCTGAAATCGTCCGTTACGGTGCTGCTGTAGCTGCTCTCCAGCTGACCTGTGCATGTCTGGTGCAAAGTTACCCCTGCTTTATGAGGGGTAACTTTAGGCCAGACGTACAGCTTAAGTGCACTGCGCGTAGCCTGTGCCGCCCAAACGTACGTTTCTGAATCGCCGTGTCTACCTCATTTGCATATTTGCATACTAATCTAGGTGTGCGCGCATATGCGCCATGCGTAAATACACGCCTGCGATACGCCGGCGCTGACAAGTTACGCAGGTCGGAAGAAGCATATTTTCAGGCGCATGTGGTTTTCTGGGTACGGCGCACAGATACGACGGCGCATCTTGACACTTACGCGGCGTATCTATAGATATGTCGGCGTAACTTCTTTCTGAATCTGGCCCCTAGAGTTTAAATTGAATAGACCACATCGAGCATCAGCTGCGGTACGTGTATACACCATTTGCCTTTGCAGATTACAGGGGAGCATTTGGGGGGAGGGGATAACAAACTGTCTATTTTTACTGCCCTCTAAATGCAAGTGTAAACTAGGCCTAAAGCTGGCCATAAATGGTTTAAATCTTGACCGTTTCAACAGGGACCAGCTGAGATTTGAACCATCTATGGGCAGGCTAAATATACCCAATGGATCAACTTTGGTTCAACCAGCATGTCATATTTTCCACCGCTAGCAATAATCTCTGTGTTCTCCTCCTTGATCTGGGATGGCTCCCCATGCTCCCCTGCCAGGAGAACACAATAGCTCTGCGGGAGGGTTTCCCCCATCAACACTGAACGCTGTTGGCGTGGGGCAGTAGAAACAGGTGGTCCCAGCTGTCCACCGCAATTTTAACAATGCAGCCTTACAGGGATGTACAAATACCGCAGTTGAAAACTTTGCAGACATTTTAATTCGGGCTGCAGAGATCGATTAGCGACACTGCCTGTCAAACCTGCTCATTGCAATCAATGGGGCCATACTGCAACTGCAAGCTTGTCCCTCAATTTAAAATTGCTGTTTGGCAATAATAAAAAAAGCATGTGGCAGTAACGCCTCCTGAATGCCAACCAGCCTTCCGTGGTCCACCACGTATTATAACTTACATGGATGAGTGAGTGAACCCTTAAGAAATCAACTTTCGAGAGTTGTTGTAAACATAAAGACATTTTTTTTTTCAAGGCACACAGAGAAACCCAATATGGTAATAAATGAATCTACTGATAAACCTCATTGTGTATTGCAAGAGAATCCTCCTAGAATTGTACGAGAATCTATTCTTTCACTTCATCTTATGATGACAACATCTGAATGACGAGGGATTGCGAGAAGTTAAACAATTCACTTGCTCAGACAGAATTGCCGAGTCTGATAGAAGTTAATAGATTGGAAAATGTAGAAGACAGACAAGCAAAAAATGGGAAGAGGCGTTTTCTGCATGGAGGCTAAAAAGCTTTGAACGTCATTAAAAGAGCCGAGGGTTTACCAGGTGGAATGGTGCTTGCACTGTACAGCGCTGATTCCAACTTTAGCTCCACAGCACAACGGCCTGTGATAGAAATGGGTTTCGGAACATGGGAGAAGTTTGTTCTAAACTTCAAAGATGAAGTAAACAGCCGTGTAATATATGAATATTGTTGCTCAACACAAAGTGAGAACTTTCCTGAATCTTGACAGCACAGTTAGGCAGCTTGTTTCTACATCAATCATTCATTTTGGATTTTCCATATATTATCCACATCGTGCCAGAGGCCACTGAAGTCTAGTATGCCCAGAACTAATGTAACAGTATCAGTATTTGTCTGTGAGGTAGACCTTCACACTAAATTAAAACTACAGCAATCTAACCCACTCTCCTAAGAAAGGGGGCACAATAGGAGCCCACTTGAGTGGGATTGTGGCCATCACAGGGTACGGTTGGTTAAGGGTTAATAGCTATTCTAGTATGGTTTCAGCGTATGTGTTTGATGTGTGATTTAATTTTGTACTGTACCTTTAAATTTTGGGATCATCAGCCAGCCAATGAGATGCAGCGGAAGCTTCTGGTGGCCAGGAGAGACTTTATAAGGACTGGCTGGGCTGGGAATCTCCCTCTTTTCCTGTCAGCAGCAGCAAGGATTGAACTCCCTCTCTCCCTCCCTCCCCAGTCGCGGTAATTTTTATGTGGTAGGCGTCACCCTGGTGGTCCAGGGGGGACGTGATATTTCAGAATGGAATAAGTTAATGCTGCTTGAGTTACAAAAACGAAGCAGTTGCACATGTTTGGTTGGTTTTCTTTAAAAAAAATACGTTTTGATGTTGAGTAATAAAATGAAATTTATTTGGTTGATTTAATTTATTTGTGTTTAAACCAATAAAGATGCCGCGGCCTTTAATTTTCCAAACATTGGGGTCAGTGTATTCATTTATTGTACCTGGAGTAAGGTTGCGGGGTAAATAAGTATGGCCTACAATCCCATCCATTATCAAAAAAGTTTAATGACTCTTGACATGGTCATCATAATTTACTGATGTTATATGTAGGATCTTGCTGGCAGAATTATTCTGAGTAAAATGTCTAGTAAAGACCTTGTGTAAACATGTTGCATAAACAAGCATGTGCGTTTGTGTGGGTATAAATTACTAAACTCAAGTTTTCAATTTGTACAAAGCTGCTCGAATAAGCTATACCCCACAGATTCTCTATGGGGTTTAGGTCAGGCGAGTTTGCTGACCAATCAAGCACAGTGATACCATGATCATTAAACCAGGTATTGGTACTTTTGGCAGTGTGGGAAGGTGCCAAGTCCTGCTGGAAAATGAAATCAACATCTCCATAAAGCTGGTCAGCAGAGGAAAGCATGAAGTGCTCTAGAATTTCCCAGTAGAGCCTGTGCTGACTTTGGACTTGATAAAACACAGCGGACCAACACCAGCAGATGACATGACTCCCCAAATCATCACTGACTGCGGAAACTTTACATTGGACCTCATGCAACTTTGATTCTGCGCCTCTCCACTCCTCCTCCAGACTCTGGGACCTTGATTTCCAAATGAGATGCACAATTTACTTTCATCCAAAAAGAGGACAACTGAACAACAGTCCAGTCCTTTTTCTCCTTAGCCCAGGTAAGACACTTTTGATGTCTCTAGTTCTGGAGTGGCTTGACACAAGGAATGCAACAGTTGTAGCCCATGTCCTCGATACGTCTGTGTGTGGTGGCTCCTAAAGCACTGACATCAGCCTCAGTCCACTCCTTGTGAATCTCCCCCAAATTCTTGAACGGCCTTGCTTCACAATCCTATCAAGTCTGCGGTTATCCCTGTTGCTTGTTCATCTATTTCTACCACACTTTTTCCTTCCACTCAACTTCCCATTAATATGCTTGGATACAGCACTCTGCGAACAGCCAGCTTCTTTAGCAATGACCTTTAGGGACTTACATTGCTTGTGGAGAGTGTCAATGACTGTCTTCTGGACAACTGTCAAGTCAACAATCTTCCCCATGATTGTGTAATCTACTGAACCAGAATGAGAGACCATTTAAAGGCTTAGGGAACATTTACGTATGTTTTTGAGTTAATTAGCCGTTTATAGTGCGACACCATGTACAAAATGTTACTTTTTCACAATATTCAAACTTTCTGAGATACTGAATTTGGGGTTTTCACTAGCTGTAAGTCATAATCATCAACATTGAAAGAAAGAAATGCATGAAATATATCACTCTGTGTGTAATGAATCTATAAAATATGAGTTTCACTTTTTGAACTGAATTACTGAAATAAAATACTTTTTGATGATATTCTAATTTTTGGAGATGCACCTGTAGGTGAGTGGAATGCATCTGTCAGTATTTGCAGAGCAGCGACTGGTAACCATCTACCAATAGGATAAAAATCTTTCAATTTCTATAACTGATACTGTTTGATTATTTTTCTCATCAGAAGCAGAGTTATATTAAATAAGAAAATCAGAATAAACACCAGCCTGGCTATGTTTATAGGTCAATGATTGATGTAGGAAATTCTGTGTTGTAAAGAGCTGAGCAATGTTTGTTTCAATAATGAAATATATTAAAAATAAAAAGCTACACAGACAGCAATGCCGGCATCCCAGACTTGGCTCCTCCAGATTGTTTGCAGTGCTCAGAACCAAAACTAATAGTTAATCAATGACAAGTGGCTGCTGCTGTGCCAAGTCAGATAGTGTTTCTACTGCTTTGAATAAAAATAAATCAAGGCAAGTGTAGCACAGGCTGCGGCAATGTACAGTCAATCATCAGATGATGAGTAATGTTAGGCTGAAGAAAATCCATTTGCAGGTTTCCATCAGGAAAGGGAAGCCTCCAAGTGTTGTCTCCAGGATGATGCTGCATTCTCTGCCTAATGATGAATTTACAAAGTTTTGGTAGAAGCTCTTCTATCTCCCTTATTGGCTGCAATTCAATCAGCTCTAGTTCACACCAGTGGCTGTATTAAAGGGAAACTACCATCTTTATATATCCCATTCCCACACGTGTGCCGCAGGTCTCTGCCATGTATGCAGAATCTCATGCAGTGTCCCTACATCATTTTTGCCCTGGCATGAAAAAAACCCCATACTTATTCAAAAATAATGAAGCATTTTCTAATTCTGTAAGAGGTGGGGGGGGGGGGGACCAGAAGAGAAAAACGTCCTCACATGGCTGAAGGCCCACACTAAGGCGGCGTACAGACGATCGGACATATCTGATGAAAACGGTCCGCGGACCATTTCCATCGGATATGTCCGATCGGGAGTTTGATCCGATGGCGTGTACACACCATCGGATCAAATTCCCCGCCGCCGGACGGCGCGGTGACGCGGCAGTGACGTTGACGCCGCCGCGTCACCGCCACGTCACCGCACCAGGAAGTAAAACACTTCCGCGCATGCGCCGAATCCATTCGGCAGCGGCGCGGCGGCGGTGGGGGCCGACATGTCTGCTGGTAAGTGTACTAACCAGCAGACATGTCGGGCGGACAGATTCCACTGGATAGATTTCAAAGCTTGCTTTGAAATCTGTCGGGTGGAGAAATCTGTCCGCTAGCCCATACACACGAGCGGAGATGTCTGCTGAAACGGTCCATCGGACCGTTTTCAGCGGACATATCCCCTCGTGTGTACGCCGCCTTAAGACATCCCACTGAATCTTTCCGCTGGTGTGCATTAGATGTGTGCCTATGCTAGAAAGTTATCATGAATGTGACAGCTTTCTGCATAATGCTGTCATCTTAGCAAATTACTTGAGTCAGTGTCCAGCATGTACTTTCCAACCTCAACCTCGGGGTCCAATATGGACACTCCAAACTCTGGGTCCAGTTTGGACACTCCGACCTCAGGATCCAGTATGCACCCTCTGACCTCAGGATCCAGTATGCACACTCTGACCTCAGGATCCATTATGCACCCTTTGACCTCAGGATCCAGTATGAACTCTCCGACCTCAGGATCCAGTATGCACCCTCTGACCTCAGGATCCAGTATGGACACTCCGATCTCTGGGTCTAGTTTGGACACTCCGATCTCTGGGTCCATTATGCACACTTCTACCTCAGGATCCAGTATGCACACTCTGACCTCAGGGTCCAGTATGCACACTCCGACCTCAGGGTCCAGTATGCACACTCTGACCTCTGGGTCCAGTATGCACAATCTGACCTCTGGGTCCAGTATGGACACTCCAAACTCAGGGTCCAATATGCACACTGCGACCTCAGGGTCCAGTATGCACACTCCAACTTTAGTGCCAGGCCCTGAGAGGTTCAAGCATTGACCATTTCAGTGTGGTGGCCAAACATAATCCTAAAGGGTGTCTAGCTCCTCTCAAGGTCCCATGCACCCCTTCCCCTAAAGAACATAGCCACAAAAATTTAGAGGTGTACAGAAGAGAAAAACAAAGTAATAACATTATTACTATTTGTAAATTATAAGGCTTGGGTCTCGTCTCCCCCACTTATCCTGTTGCCCTAGAAAATTGTGCATGACTACAAATTACAGCCCTTTTCCCCCTTATGCCATCCAACTTTAATTGTAGCAAACAAAACTCCTCTAAAATAGAGTAGAACTAAGGGAAAACTTTTTTTGCTTTGTTTTTTTCATTGTACATAGAGTTGGGTTATTAACCTGTGATTTTATTTTATTTTTTTGTCCAATTGGGAGTACTTCCCCTCTTTTTCTGTTCTGGTGGTAACCCAAATTTGGGATTTTCTTTCACTTTCACGATTAAAGATAGTGGTAAACATGACAAATACAGAGGGTGAAATCTCCCTAACAGGGGCACAATAAAAAGTTTTGCCTATAGTTCTCTATCTTCTTTCTAATGTGGCAGCATATAAAATCTCCTTATACACAACATCCAGAAAGGTAACATTTTTGCAGACCATACCTGCTGTCATCTATCAAACAAGGAAGAGATAAGTACAGAGCAACACCCGCACATACCTGCGGAGAATACAAAATTACAACCGTTCTTAACACTTTGCCAAATTGTTCCAGAAGGCAAGGAATATTTCAAGAGACAATTACCCCAAGCAACATGTAATGGCTCAGACAGTAGGGGTTCCCACTTTGTTGACGTTTCTATGAAGGCAATCCTGACACGTCTTTGATAAACGGCCAGCAGTTAAATCGTCGCATTATGCCGGTGAGCCGCTTAAGATGTTCCATTTTCTCACTCTGCTGACCATCACATTAATGAACACTTATGGTTGAAGTTTGGAAATCATTGCTAATGGGACACGCTTTTATTGACAGCACAGAAAACAATTTTGGCGTGCATCAGGCATATTTCTTATCCGCGGAAGACGCGCAAATAATTGCACGAAGCCCTGTTGTCCTTGAGCTCTTACTGCATGCAAATGGCTCTCTGTGAGATAGAAATATCACTCTTCTGTAAAGTAGTGCTGTCACTTCTGCATATGAAGGTGGCTTTTTATGTTGTTGGGAGGAAAATGGCAGCTATCGGTCACACCTTATACCTCGCTGATGTAATAAGATACCTATGTATTACAGGTGATTTCTCTCTCAAATTGATGATAGGGGAGGCATGGTGGGCTTGCAGCTAGCATGAATTTTAAGATATTGCACTACTGTAATGTTTACACTAAAGCGGTATTAATCCCACAAACAAAAAGTAACTTGCAATGGGGGCACCCGAGCCGAGTCACAGCTCCCTGTCTCCATTCAGACCTGGAGCCACCGTTCAGCCCCGCCCCCTCTCTCTTTCAGGATTGGCACACTGGAGCCATTGGCTTTGCTGCTGTTTCTCAGCCAATCAAGAAGAAGAGTCTCAGACAGCCGTAGCACTTGGGGACATCGCTGGATAGAGATGGGGCTCAGGAAAGTATTAAGGGGCTGGGGGGGCATTAAGATGTTTTCTTTTTTTACAATTATTTTCACCTTGTGCCAGTAACACACTCCTGTCTTAGGGCTTCTTCACCTTGTTAACAAGGAACTAGCCTGTCCTCTGAAAAGCATTTTACGATCGTATGTCTTTTCAGAGGCATTTGACAGGCAGTGAGACAGTGTTACCTCCTCACTATCTGTTTTAACTCTTTGTGTGTTGCACCACCCTGCCACAACCATATGTATTGAACACGGTTGCAGGGTGGTTGCAGTGTGGTTCTATTTACCTAAATGGGTCTTGTTGCTATAATTCTTGCTGTGGCCACAGCATGTGATGCTTTTTCAGCTAAAGGGGGAGAGAGCAGCTAGGAGGCAGTAAAAACGCAGCTCAAAGGCATTGTTTTACAGTCCCCCAACTACAAGACCCTTAAGGTGTCTCTGTATTGTGACTGTACTGTCTTCCCTGATGTAAAGCGCTGCGCAAACTGTTGGCGCTATATAAATCCTGTATAATAATAATAATAATATTCTGGTTGGAGGAGCATTGGAGACACCTTTGGACAGCAGCATTGTCAGACTGGGGAGAGGGTAGCGCATGCACAGTAGGGAACTGGCTGTGAAGTCGCAAGGCTTCACTGACGGTTTTCCTTACAAGGAATGGCCGTGGCAGCAACCCTGAGACGCTTTGAAAAATCATCTGGGGTGCCGACATCGCAGGATCCTTGGACAGATAAGTGTCCTTATATTAAAAGTCAGCAGCTACTGTATTTGTACTTGACTTGACTTTTAATGTTTTGGGTGGGATGGTTGGAGCTCTGCTTTAAGCAGTTAGAGCAATCTTTTTTTTTCCTTTTGGAATCCCAGAGAGGTGGTTGATGACATCAGAACATAGAGCTCCAGACATCAAGTTAATCAACTGCCCATCAGCCATAAAGCTGCAATTTATGGTTCTGGATGTAGAGGCTTGCGCCACTCTTCTATTCTAACTACCCTGTCAAAGGAAGGTGCTTATACTTACCTATTTTGAGGCTCCTCTGGTCTAAGGATCTCCAGCAGTTGGCTTTAGAGGAGAGGAGAGATCACCAACAATGGTTGCAATGCCAGGGCGGTGATGTCACCCATACGTTTATGGGGCATCTGTTGATGGCTGTCCATCATTTCTCCTGAATCTGCCGCTGGGAGCCGATCAAGTGACCAGACTTGAGCGCCTCAAAAAAGGTAAGTATAAGCATCTTCCTTTCACAGGGTAGTTAGAATTTGGGGGTGGGAACAAGTTTAAGCATATCAATGGCAGTCAATGTCAGACAGTTGTTATTGAACTGGCCGATTACGCCCGACATTCAGCTCTTGTGTATGGGGCTTAAGTCTTCCAATTGGTGGATGTCATTTATATTGAGTACCTCCATCTGTATGGTTGGTGGGGACTTGGCCTCCACAAAAGAGGAATACAGGCTTGTTCTGCATCCGGTAGATGAACTTTAGGGGGTGCTTTGTATTTAAAGGGAGTTTCTATTTGTAGCATTGAGGAAGCCAACTACTGGGTTTTGGTTTAAGTCTACCATTGTCAGTTGCTTAATCGTATCTACGACAGAGGTCCAGAACGGTCACAGTTTAGGGTAGTGCAAGAAAAAGCTTAACATCTGACCTAATTCTGTTTCAAATTACCAGCAGACCTCCAGAATTAGGTGAAAGAAAGGTACAGTATGCCGCTCTGAAAAACTATTAATCCCCGTTGCTTCTGTCCCAACGAACTAAGAGGGTGCTGGCTGTGCACAATTGCATGGGATAAAAGAAAAATCCTGGATCGCCACACTCCTCAAAAAACTGTCTTTATTCAGAACATTAAAACAAAAATTTAAATGAAAAAACAACCAAAGTTGATGCAGTCAAAGAAAAAGAAGTGGGCAAAAGGAAAAGGCTGACATGTTTCACATCGTGCGATGCTGCATCAACTTTGGTTGTTTTTTCATTTGAATTTTTGTTTTCATGTTCTGAATAAAGACATTGGGGTAGATTCACATAGAGATACGACGGTGTATCTACTGATACACCGTCGTATCTGTGAGATCCGACGCTCGAATCTTTGCGGCTGATTCCTCGAAACAGGTTCCGCATAGATCTCCCTTAGAGCCGACTGGTGTAAGTGAGTTATACTGTCGGATCTTAGGCTGCAATCTCCCGCCGTCCGCTAGGTGGCGCCTCTGGTATTATGCGCCGATTCAGAAACGAACGCCCGGCCTTCGCTTTTTTTTTACGCCGTTTGCGTTCGGCTTTTTCCGGCGGATCGTTACCCCTGCTATATGCGGGGTAAGTGCGGCATATCCTATGTTAAATATGGCCGTCGTTCCCGCGTCAAGTTTTGAATTTTTTACGTCGTTTACGTAAGTAGTTCGGGAATACGGCCATACGTTAATTGCGTTAACGTCGAAAACAATGACGTCCTTGCGACGTCATTTGAAGCAATGCGCGCTGGGAAATTTAGCCGGCGGCGCATGCGCAGTACAATCGGCGCGGGGACACGCGTTATTTAAATAGTAAACTCCCCCTAGCCGCGGAATTTGCATTCCGCCGGGGGATTTACGATCCGCCAGGGCAACTTACGAGGCAAGTGCTTTCTGAATACAGCACTTGCCTCAAAAACTGGCGCAGGCGGATCGTAAAAAAGATAGATCACGCGGATCAAAAGATCCGCTGATCTATGTGAATCTACCCCATTGTTTTTTGAGGAGCGCGGAGGTCCAGGATTTTTCTTTCATTCAGAATTAGGTGGTTAATCTTATGTAATCAGGGGGGAACTTTATACCATCTGATCAAAATCTTATTTCCTAGCTCCCACATTGATGATTTGTGTGTGAAATACATGGCATATTCACGCTGTTGTGGGGTTAGGGAAATTCCCAGTACCTGTCCTCATTCCTGCAAAAAGGGGTGTTTATAATCTGTTTCAGGTATGAGTTTGTAAAGCAGGGGTCTCCAAACGTTCTAAACAAAGGGCCAACTTACTGTCCTCCAGATTTAAGGGGGGGCGGACTGTGGCCATCGGGAGTACAAAATGTCCCTGTATCAGTGGGAATAAACAATCCCCCATCATTGGTGTGTCAGTGGGGGGAATTGTGCCCCATTGTTGGTTTTATTGGGAGGAATTGTGCCCCATCAGTGGTGTCATTGGGTCCCATTGTTGGTATCATTAGGAGGAATTGTGCCCCATCATTGGGGTTATTGTGTCCCATTGTTGGTATCATTGGGAGGAATTGCGCCCCATCAGTGGTGTAATTGGGTCCCATTGTTGGTATCATAGAGAGGAATTGTGCCCCATTGTTTGTGTCTTTGAGAGGAAATGCACTGCCCTTCATTGTTAGTGAATAAAATAGATCCCCAAGGGCCACATAAAAGCAAGCAAAGGGCTGTATCTTGGCAACGGGCCACAGTTTGGAGACCGCTGTTGTAAAGCATCGATAAAATATGTCAAGAAGAAAAAGAGGACCTAGATAAGGCCCCATAAGAGATTAGGCAAGGGCCTCCCTTTCTAGGTATAGATATTTGACACGTGCTCCAAAAGTCAAATGGTGGGTTAAGCATTGAGCGGTTTTCCACTTGGGTATGGAGGTTCTGTTTTTAACTGCAATCAATGGTATTTGGCTGGGTTCACGCTAAAATTGCATCCGGCTCACAGCAGAGGTCCAGTGCATCCCTGTTCTTTTGCCGGAATTACAATCTGAAACTGAGCCAAAGACGCACAGGACCCCTGTGCAATCTGCTTTGCAGCCTCCCCGGAGTTGTGTGAACCTGAGTGCCCCCATAGCAAGCAGCTAAGTGTCCATTCACACACGGAGCTGCGCCCCCCTCTCCTGATCATCTCACTGTCTGTGATTAACAGCAGCCAATGGCTCTTGCTGCTGCCAAAAGCCAATCAGAAGTAGACATGTGCAGACTGGAATATTTAGTTTTGTTTTTTCGTTTTCGTTTGAAAAATAAATTTATTTAGTTACTCCCGAAAATCGTTTTGATTTATTTAGTTTTTCGTTGTGGAATAGCTTTCGTCCGAAAATCACTTGGTTTCTGTCGAATGGTCAAAAGAATATTCGACGGAACGTCGAATCTTTTTGGTTGCTGGTGAATGATCAAAATAATTTTCGACGGAACGTCGAATCTTTACGTCTCATAAATCAAAATCTATTCTCTGTAATGTCGAATCTATTATTTCTATAGTGTCAAATCTTTTCTCTATAATGTCAAATCTTTTCTCTATGATGTCGAATCTTTTCCCTATAATGTTGAATCTCTCTATATCGAATTTTTACCGCAACGAAAATGAAAATAAAGCATTTTTTATGTCGGATCTTTCGGTTTTCGTTTCTTGCACTTTCGTTATCGTTTGTTAAAACGATAACGAAAAAAAAAAAAAGGATTTTCGGACGAAAATGCATTCTAACGAAAACGAATGCACATGAATGAATGAATGAATGAAAAACGTATATAGCGCGGCACATGCGAACCAAATCGCCTCTGTCTAATCAGAAGTGCGAGTCCCAGAAGAGCCAAGGTTCTCGTGGACATCACTGGCTCTCAGGTAGGTATTAGGGGGGCTGCTGCACACAGAAGGTTTTTTACTCTTTTGTACAGAATGCATGAAGGTAAAAAACCTTGTGCCTTTACAACCACTTTAACCTCTTATGGACCGCCGCATGTACATTTACGTCGGCAGGATGGCACCGACAGGCACATCAACATATATATACGTTGGTGCCTTGACGTGGGACGGGGGTCCGATCGGGACCCCCCCGGTACATGCGGCGGTCCCCGCGCTGTACGAGTGATCCGGGACAAGGGGGTGGCTATTTGTTTTTGTCCGCCCCCTCCGGATCGCTCCCAGCCAATCCGCGCGCTCCCCTGCTCTGCACTTCCTCCTCCTGTGTAAACGCTGAGGAGAGATCACATCGCACAGTAAGTCTGCACAACACTACACTGACACACACTACACATAGGCACATTAACCCCTTGCGATCACCCCCCCCCCCCGTCACAGTGTCACTGAATGCAGTAATCATATATGTATGATTACTGTATTTAGTGTCAGTGTGACAGTCAGTTACTGTTAGGTTCAGGGTAGACCCGGTACCCCCCCCTAATAAAGTTTTAACCCCTTAATCACCGCCCTAGTTAACCCTTTCACTCCGCTGTATTAGTGTCACTGTTCCCGCTAGGTAGCTAATTTTTTTTTTATTGCGATTTTTTTTTTTTACTAAAGACATGTGGCTAAATAAATTTTGGCCTAAATGTTTGACTAAAATTTAGTTTATTTGATTTTTCTTATAACAAAAAGTAAAAAATATTGTTTTTTTTTCAAAAATGTCTCTATATTTTTGTATATAGCGCAAAAAATAAAAATCGCAGAGGCAATCAGATACCACCAAAAGAAAGCTCTATTTGTGGGAAGAAAAGGACACAAATTTTGTTTAGGAGCCACGTCGCACGACCGCGCAATTGTCAGTTAAAGCGACGCAGTGCCGAATCGCAAAAAGGGGCCTGGTCATTTACCTGCATTTTGGTCAGGGTCTTAAGTGGTTAATAAAGGCAAATAGACTGTGCACTTTGCAAGTGCTGTTGCACTCATTTTCCACAGAGCTTAGTGAGTGTGGTGGAGCTCTGCTGACTTCCATCATCCAATCATGTTCAGGTAAAATTTTTATCTTACTTTCTTTGCAAGTGATTGGGTATTCTTTACAACCTGAGGCTACACCACCACTAAGCTCTGAGGAAAATACAATTACAAAGTGCCCCCCCCCCCCACAGTTGCAGAATGCCGGCCACCCGCATACTAGAAGCAGCGTGGCCGCTTTATGGGGGCGCTAGACTAATTTTCCTAACAGTGTAGTGCAAGCCGGCGGGGACCCTTTTTGTGCTGCCCCCCTGCAAAGTGCTGCCCTAGGCCTGGGCCTTGTTGGCCTAAGCCAGGATACAGCTCTGGCTGGTGGGCATGGACTCTTTCCCTGCTGACAACACCTAGGGCAGGGGTAGGCAATCTAAGGGCCCTCCAGCTGTTGCAGAACTACAAGTGCCATCATGCCTCTGGGAGTAATTGTAACTGCCAACCTTGAAATGCCTCATGGGAAATGTAGTTCCACAACAGCTGGAGGGCCCCAGGTTGCCTACCCCTGATCTAGGGGTTACGGCCACTGGCAGGGTGACGTCACCGGCTATGCGGGGTCTATCAGCGATGGCGGCCATCCACAGTACATAGACTGGCTGGAGCTTTCAGATGACATCTTATACCTTTATTTATTGAAACTTATCAGAATAGAAATCTACATAGAAAGTGAGAAGCGCTAGTTAACCAAGAAAGATCTGTGCATCTATGCAGAAAAAAAAGTACTTCTTAAATGTATCAATCCCTCTTAAAGAAGACATTTTTCATCTTTCCTCGCGTTTAATCTTATCGGCTGTTTCAGATATTTCCTCATACCCAGGTCAAATGAACACTTCAGATTAAACGTTTAATCCGTAGCAGAGCATACTCGACATTTGATATGCTCAATAAGTTATCAGAGAAAGGTATCACAGAGAGGAGCCCATATCTGCTGATAAGACGAGCGCTCAGAAACACAGCGAGACATCAAAAGGCTCCTCTGCACCGACCTCTAGTCCTAATAAAGGACACAGTATTAGTCTTTCTGCAGAAGTACATTGATGATTCAGAATGAAAGGCTATCCTGCCATGTTCAGAAAGGAGGCCGGAGATTTGCTAACATGTTCAGATGTGGAGAATATTACATTGTCTACAGCAGTGACTAGCGACCTCATAGACTTTGGGGGTTTTGAATGCAATTTCATTTGAACACTTCAATACCGGGCACTTTACCCCCTTCCTGCCCAGGCCAATTTTCAGTTCTCAGCACTGTCACACTTTGAATGACTATTGCGCGGTCATGCAACACTGTACCCAAACAACATTTTCATAATTTTCTTGAGACAGATAGGCCGCGTACACACGATCAAATTTATCTGCTGAAACTGGTCCGACCGACCGTTTCAGCAGACATCTCCGATCGTGTGTACGGGCTAGCGGACATGTTTTCCCAGCGGACAAATTTCAAAGCATGGTTTGAAATTTGTCCGCCAGAGACATGTCCGTCGGATATGTCCGCTGGTTAGTACACTAACCAGCAAACAGAACTGTCCGCGCATGCGTCGAATGGATTCGACACATGCGCGGAAGCATTTTTATTTCCGGGTTTTGTGACATGGCGGCATCAACGTCACCGCATCCTCAGATCGAGGGGATTTTCGTCCGATGGTGTGTACACGCCATCGGACCAAAATCCGATGAGACATGTCCGCTGCAAACGGTCCGTCGGACATGTTTGAGCGGACATGTCTCATCGTGTGTACGCGGCCTTAGAGCTTTCTTTTTGTGGTATTTAATCACCCCTGTGTTTTTTTTACATTTTGCTAAACAAATGAAAAAAGACCGAAAAAAATTTCTTTGTTTCTGTAACAAAATGTTGTAAATAAGTAATTTTTCTGCTATAGGGCAGGGAGTGAAGGATAAGGTAAGTATTAATTTAAATGGGTCTTGCATAAAAACACAGGGCGACTAATCACTGTGAATGCACTTATTTTAGTGTACCAACGTCCCGAGAGAGTGACAATGGAAATTGATGGACTAATAAATTGGACTTTTGTCGGTACAGGTAGTTAATGTAAAAGATCTATAAAAAAACGTATTTGTAAAAAACGCATAGATAGAAACTTGTATACACAATTTCATAAGACAGTAGCAGCATATGATATCAGTACATCTAACATAAAGTACGAGATGAGTTTATACTTATACAGATACATTCATGGCAGAACGCATAGCGTCAAAAAGGTAGAGAACTCTAATGCCGCCTACACACGATAATTTTTTAAGGCTTGAAAAAAAAAAGTTTTTCCAACTTCATCATTAAAAATGACGTTGCCCACACACCATCGTTTTTAAGAAATGATGAACAAAGCGCAGTGACGTACAACACGTACGACGGCACTCTAAAGGGAAGTTCTATTTGCCTTGGGGCTGCTTTAGCTGATTCCTTGTTAGTAAAAGACGATTTGCGCTTTTCTGTCTGTTACAGCGTGATGAATGTGCTTACTCCATTATGAACGGTAGTTTTACCAGAACAAGCGCTCCCATCTCATAACTTGCTTCTGAGCATGCGCGGGTTTAAAACTTTGTTTTAGCCCACACACGATCATTTCTTACAACCCGAAAAACTACATAGTTTAAAACGACGTTAAAAAATGCAGCATGTTCGAAAAAAAAATTTGGTTGTTTTTTAGAACATGAAAAACGATGTCAAGCCCACACACAATCATTTTAAATTACATTTTTAAAAACATTGTTTTTTTTCATGCCGAAAAATCATCGTGTGTACACGGCATTAGTGTTTGAAGCTGAATCCAATATGCCTCATACACACTGTTCGGTTGTTGGCAGGGGATTGTCTGTTGACAGACTGTTGTCCTAAAATCTTACCGATAGTACGCTCCTTTTGATAATTGTTGTCCAATTTTCCTCCAACAAATGTTGGGTAACAGGCTAGTAAATTTTCAGCAGACAACAGTTTGAAGTCTGATTTTCGTATGGTCAGTACACAAATCCGTCACACAAAAGTCGAAAGTACAAACACACATGCTCGGAATCAATGCTCACCAAACACGAAATTAGCAGAAGGGGCCCAAAGGGTAGGTTGAGCTCAAAAGCTGAAACTCTGTGTAGTACGTCACTACGTTCGTGTTTGTTGGCCGACAATTGTGTACCGTTAGTATTCAAGACAAGATCCTGGCACACGCCCTTTTGACAAAAATCAGACGATCTGTTGGCCAACAATTTCAAAGGTGTCTCTGTGCTCCTCCATCCAGAGTGGAGACACCTTAAGACAGAAAGTATGTTACTGTCTGGATCACAAGGTGAAAATATAGGGGGAAAAAATTAAAACCAATACAGCCACCAAATTTAAGGATTGGTATTTTGTGAATACGTATTATTGTGTTTATTGCTACTTGATAGATCAGTTCATTTTTGACTGTATTCTTCATACAGTATATATACTTTTTTTGTATGGTCAGAGTAGTGGTTCAATGATTCATCATATTTCACAGCAGAGAGGGTGTTCTCCATACCCAATATCCAGCAGCAGCCTAATGTCTGTATCCAGCCATAAAATCGTAGGCTTCCCTTTCTTTGTTCCTATAAGAAAAGCGGCTTGTCTCTTCTGCTCATCTAGCCAAAAGCTCATTATTGGTAAAGCAGGGTAATAAGGATTGTGCCAATCACCTATTATCAGTGAAAGCAACATGGACTCCGTAATTCAGGAGCGCAGGTTGCTTGTTCCACTAGGTTATTCTGTTTCTTGATCTCCTGGGAATAAAGCCCATTACGGTTGTGTTTGTGTTTTTTTTTTCCATCTAGGTGATGGAACAGAAAAGGAGCTTCAGTTACTAGATTATTAACTAGCTAACAGTAAAAAGACCACACATAAACATGAGCCCAGTGCTCAATCAGTGAATAATGTACTTTCCTTTATTGTGGTAACAAGTTAAGATGTAGACATTACATAATAGCAACATTAAATTCCATAATCTCTAGAGTCTCTAAATTGGAGATTTACTAAAGCTGGTGCACTCACAATCTGTACAGATGTGCATGTTAGCCAATCAGCTTCTAACTTCAGCGTGTTCAATTAAGCTTTGACAACCTGGAAGCTGATTGGCTTCTATGCAGAGTTGCACTCTCCAGTTTTAGTAAATAACCCCTTAAGTCAGGGGTGTCCAACTTTTTGAATAGCAAGGGCCGCTTACGTGACTTGGTAACCAGTCGTGGGCCACAATGAGCGGAGCGAGTGGATGACAGCCCACACTACTCTTTTTTGAGGATTGGAGGTAGGCATTTGTAAAAGGACACAAGATTTACATCTACCACTCCTTAGAGGTGAATGGAGGGCCCGATTGGGTCAGACTGTCCGTGTGAAAGGGGCCTAAGGCTGCTTTCACACTGATGCACTGTTGTTTACCCACACCGTGGGTGCAGCACAGTTTACCTGTGGCTTTCCTGCGGGTTAGCTGCACTTTGCCATAGACTTCTATTATATCCTAGATGGGTGGTACACTTTCAGAAAGCACACCAAACTCGCAGGTAATAGAAGTCTATGGCTCAGTGCGGGTAACCCACAGGTTTTAAAGCAGCCAGTAACCACTGCAAAATAGAGATATGGCCAAATATAAACTGTGATTTTAGTAATAAACTTACCTTTAATAACAGTATTCTATTCTACTCCATCCCAGAGCAGGAAGTTGCAGGCCACATCAGAGGGCTCCCTGGGCCACTGGTTGGGCACCCCTGCCTGAAGTGTACAGTAAGTCTGGCATTCTAGAAAGAAACATTTATCAGCAAATCTAAACATAATGCATTTATAAATGCCATCAGGAATTAAAGTTAAAGTATAGTCAGTGGCGGCTGCTGCTAAGCGGGAGACGGACAACGGACAAGAAGGCAGTGGCGGAAACTAACCTTAACATCGGAGGCAGGCGAAATTAAGAACTGGGCCATTGTCCTCTCCGTTCTCCCCTGGGCTGAACAGGAAGTGTGTCCTGACACAAGATTCGGAGTCCTAAGACCCTCTGGCCAATTGGGTCTCAGGAGCTGCTTCCTGATTGGCCCAGGAGGAGAATCAGGAAGAGAATAGCAAATATTAATTCGTTATCGTCACACAACTGGGCGGGCTGAGGGCGCAGTGTCCTGCACCCCGAGCCCACCCTTTTTTGAAGCCAATTTAAGCCTCTGGCTTTTATCATGTGCTTCAAAAGAAAAAAACCTGTATGGATGAGCCAACCACTGGCTATAGTTTTGTTAAATACTGTTACATATATGTAACAGAATGCATAACTGTTCAAACAGTCAGACAGAAACTAGCTATAACTTAAAGTTTATCAAATGGGTGCAAAATAGGATTAACCATGTAGACAGTGTCAAATGGCATACAATACAGAACAATGTTAAACAGACTATGAAGTTGTGGAAGCAGAAGCTCCTCAAAGCAATCTCTCTGTCGATCAATTAGAGCACTATATGGTAGCACACCACAATCTCTATAGAACAGAGACTAGGGAAAAAATCACTACTTTAAACAGTATAGTACATAAGCAGTTACTTGCACTTACTTTGACAGACAACATGCCTCACAGTGAAGTCCAGACCAGGGCTAGCATCACAGGTGAACAGCTGGAGAGATTGCAGGGTTGGCAACACAGGTAAGCAGCTGTTGGAATCTCAGGGTTGGCAACACAGGTGAGCAGCTGTTGTAATCTCAGGGCTGGTAACACAGGTGAGCAGCTGTTGGAATCTCAGGGCTGGTAACACAGGTGAGCAGCTTTTGGAATCTTAGGGCTGGTAACACAGGTGAGCCGCTGTTGGAATCCCCTGCCTGTACTTTCCCAGAAGTAGGGGATTAAAGAATAAGCCTCACTTTTATTTGTATTAGTTTCCCCATCTTCCTATGTCCTGTCTAAGGCTATCTATGAGGCTGGACAGAGCACCCCTCATCCGCCCAAGGCTGTCCAACAGTGCAGCTAGCAAGGAGACAGATCTGAGACAAGTATCTGACTAGGAATACAGGGGGGGGGGGTGGCTGTCAGCTAAAGTGTTCCTGGCAAGTGGCAAGCGCACAGGCACAGAAAAGAGAGTCTCCTATCAAAGCAGCCGTCTCCTTGCTAGCTGTGCTGTTGGATAACCATGGAAGGAGGGAGCCCCATCTGACCTCACTGCTAGTCTTAGGCAGCATGCAGGTTGTTTCCTGGGAAATGGAACATTCCATTGTTCCCAGCCAATTGTTTTTGTTTTCCCAATATAGACCAACACCAGGTATGTCCATAGAGAGCACCTCTTCACAGGTGAAAGCATGCATGTTCATACTATGATCCTTTATTAAGCCATTTATTCAACAGGTGGCTCTCAATCTACTGGCTACATCCTGAGTGTTTGTAGGCAGTTTTCCTTCCATACCATATTTGCAGCATACCCTTTTCTGTAAATCGACGGATGCTAAAGAACCAGAAATCTCAGCATTTCCTCACAGTCACTGGTTGCCATGCCATGCTAGAAGTGCTGGATTTCCAGCCAGTTGGCCCTACTTGATGTGCAGTGATGAAAGATGTCAATCAGCCATCTCCCCCAGGGTTATGTACTATAAATGAGACCTAATCACTTCATTAACATGAGTACAGGCGAGAGGTCTGCCCTGCGTAGATCACAAATGTAGCTGGATAAAAGGCATGTGAAATGACTGCAACATTTTATCCACCATATATCTTTTACAGAATATATTCACTGTAAATAGATGATAATACTCATTGGGGAGGAGAATTGCATTTATTAATATAAAGTAAGTTCTTTGTCACAAAGAATAACCGTAAATAGTTTCGTAATGGCGAACCACACTTTACACAGTATTGGCTTTTTGCGACTTGGAGCTTAAATAGTGAGCCAAGTCTTCGCTCCCACCAGTCAAATGGAGGGCAGAGGAGTAAAAGGAAAGTTAGTTTGTGAAAGCTCAGTATGGTGGCAGTTAAAGTATAACTGAACCCATTAACTACATTCTTAAACTTGAAGTTTAGCAAACAAACATTAATTTCTCTACAGCTTAAGGCCCCTTTCACATTGAGGCGTGGAGCCGCGGTGACGGTATAGCCGCGCTATTTGTAGCGCCGCTATACCGTCGTGTTTACCGCGATATTCGGGCGCTAGCGGTGAGGTTTTAACCCCCGCTAGCGGCCGAAAAAGGGTTAATACCGCCAGCGTTGCGGGCGGTATTACCGCGCTATTGCCGCGGTTTCCCATTGATTCCAATGGGAAGGCGCGCTATAGGAGCGGTGAACACACCGCTCCTATACCGCGGTAAAGATGCGGCTAGCAGGACTTTTGGAGCGTTCCTGCTAGCGCACCGCTTCAGTGTGAAAGCCTTCGGGCTTTCACATTGAACACTACAGGGCATGATTTTTCATGCGGTATAGCAGCGCTATTTTTAGCGCTGTACCGCATGAAAAACGCCTCAATGTGAAAGGGGCCTTAGTTAAAATACCTGTAATGAATTATTTCCCATGATGTGCAGACTGCTGGATTCTGTGCAGGGCTGTCCTGTTATCTTCCTTCTGCTGAACGTCCGGTGCTGCAGTGGTTAACAGCTTAGGGTTTCCAGGCTCAGCTGCACTAAAGATGATCGCAAATAATAACCTCCTGCCCTCTCCTCCATTGAAAAATATTCTTTCAGAAGCTGTTAAATCCCACAGCTCCAAAATATCAGCAGCAGGAAGAGGACAGGGCAGCCCTGCAATACAGACTTCTACAGAGTCAGGCAGTCTGCACATCATTGGGAATTCTTTATTACGGGTCTTTATTACGGGTAATGTAAGTTATGTAACTAAAGCTGTAGAGATTTTTTTTTCTTCTAATTACACTTTAACCTGTTAATTCAATATCACAAGTTTATTTAAATCTTTTTAAAAGTGCAATATTTATTAAATAAAGCTTCTGACATAAAGATATCCAGACACTTCCTGTTATAAGATGACAATACAGTGGAACCGCGGTTAACGAGCGCTTCGCAATACGAGCACTGTATTTTGAAAAATCCTAACTCGGTTTGTGAGTGTTGTCGCAACACTTCAGGACAAAGCGGTGCGCAGTACCATTTTTGGCCTAAGGTGGGGGGTGCCGCTCCCAGCCGATCGGCGCAGTTTGGAAATGCTCGGAAAGACACGGAAATACTCTGTTCCTGAGCCTTTCCTAGGTTTGCCAAGGTCAGCCGAGCTGTCCTCGGGCCTTTCCGACTGTTTCCGAGGCTCTCCGACGCCCCCCACCTCAGGTCCTATGCGGTATTACATGCCATTGAAGTCAATGCGGAACAAATTATTTTAGTTTCCATTGACTTCAATGGGGAAACTTGTTTTCATATGTGAGTACTTTGGATTACAAGCATTCTCCTGGAACAGATTATGCTCGTAATCCAAGGTTCCACTGTACTCTGTCACTGTCTTCTGGAGTGATTGCATGTAAAGAGGTAGCTGCTGAAAAGAGGCTGGGGGAGATGAGTAGCAGCGTGATGTAAAAAAAAGGTGAGGGGGATAATGGTTTATGCTGCAAACTACTGTTATAGCAAAATAAATGTCTTCTTCTTCTAGCTTAGAACTTCTTAACGTGCACATGTACAGCAAAGCACAGTGTTTTATTTTTATTTTTTAGGTTAGATAGATTTTTTTAAAGATTTTTAGATATTCTAATGAATATAATCAACTTATATTGGCACTAGAACAAGACTTCATGCTCCAGTGACTGCTGAGATTGTTAGGCCGCGTACACACGGAGGGACATGTCCGCTGAAACATGTCCGACGGACCGTTTCCAGCGGACATGTCTCCTCGGATTTTGGTCCGATGGTGTGTACACCCGCCAGCAGACAGCGCGGTGACGTTGATGCCGCCACGTCACCAGGAAGTGAAAAACTTCCACGCATGCGTCGAATCCATTCGACGCATGTGCGGGCAGATATGTCCGCTGGTTACTGTACTAACCAGCGGACATATCCGACGGACATGTCTCCGGCGGACAAATTTTAAAGCATGCTTTGAAATTTGTCCGCTAGCCCATACACACGATCGGATTTGTCTGCTGAAACGGTCCATCGGACCAAAAATCAACTTTCTGCAGTTAGATCCAGCATACTGCTGACATCTGCAGTATGCTGGTCTTTTTTTTTTTTGGTACTTATCGTTTTAGCCGTCTTTCTTCTATTACTTCCTGGTATAGGCGTTCCTGAAGACAAGCAAGTTGATTGACGGCCTTCGATAGCGCGTCACGGCTTCCGAAAATAGCCGAAGTGACGCTTAGCAATTTACGACGTCTGCGCAGTCAGCTCTACACAGCAGGCGCAGGCGTCGTAAACACCCGAGCGTCACCTCGGCTATTTTCGGAAGCCGTGGCGCACTATCGAAGGCCGTCAATCAACTTGCTTGACTTCGGGAACGCCCATTCCCCCGCAGGATTCCCCGCTCTGAGCCATAGAAGAAAGACGGCTAAAACGATAAGTACAAAAAAAAAAAAGACCAGCATACTGCAGATGTCAACAGTATGCTGGATCTAACTGCAGAAAGTTGATTTTGGGGTGAACTCCCGCTTTAATTGTCCATCTGGTCTTTTGTAAGGTAATCTACTAATCAGGAGATTCAGGGTCAGTATTGGTAGATAGGTCCTGTTCCCAGACCCTGTAGATTTTTTGGGGGCAACCTCTCGTTAGATAGGTGTTTTGTATAGTGGTAAGTTGACATTAATTACATTTCCATAAGGTTAGGGTTGGAGCTGATGGGGATTTCCATTGGAGAAGAATAATTTTCCTTGCATAGAACAATAGTGATCCCATCAGTGTTCCGGAGGCCCAAAAATGAGCCAGAGTGTCCACCAAACCCAGCAAACAAACCTTCACCATGCACAATGAGTAGTGATCACAGAGTGTATGTCTGAGACCACCGATTCCCAGAAGATTTGAATATTGGGGCATTACCAAAATACGTGGATAAAGTCTGCTGCGTCCACTGCACATCGCCAACACTCTGCACAAATGGAGGGATATATTCTGTGTAAACGTGCAGGCATGAGGTAGATCCTATGTAAGGGCTTGTACTGAATCAACCTGTCCCTTGCGGAAACCAGCTGTAAAAATGCACATTCCTATATTTCTTCTAACCCTACATCATCAAGGTCAGGGACATCCACCACCTATTTCGATTTAAGAGCTTCCAACCCCAAGTGGACAGAGGGAGACATTGGGGGTTATTTACTAAAGGCAAATCCACTTTGCATTACAAGTGCACTTGAAAGTGCAGTTGCTGTAGATCTGAGGGGGACATGCAAGGAAAATAAAAACAGCATATTAGCTTGCACATGATTGGATGATAAAATCAGCAGAGCTTCCCCTCATTTCAGATCTACCCCTCAGATTTAAAGCGACTGCACTTCCAAGTGCACTTATAGTGCAAAGTGGATTTGCCTTTCGTATATTATCCCCATTGTCTTATCAATAGTTAGGAGGGGTTTAGTGAGGGTATCATCTCTAAGTACATCCTCTAGGGTCAAGGTATTAAAAGCTACTGGTTTTTGTTTAACCACTACAGGCCCGCGCTACCATCGAATGACGGCAACAGCGCGGGCCTGAATATCCAACATGCCGTCATTTGACGGCATCTCCTTTAGGCGTTCCCAGCGCGCGCTGTAGAGTGCGCTGCGGGGAAGCCCTGTGTTGTCCGTGTCCCTTGGACACGGCCAATCACAGATCGCGGCGAACGGCCAATCAGAGTGGCCGTTTGCGATGCGATCTGTGGGCGAATGAGAGATGATCTCTCATAGATCATCTCTCATTGCCGTTTTACACAGAGACAGCGTCCTGTCTCTGGAGAGGAGGAGCCCGATCTGTGTTCCTTCCTACATAGGGACACAGATCGGTCACCCCCCCAGTCACCGCCCCCTCCCCCCACAGTTAGAACACACCTAGGATACACATTTAACCCCTTCCTTACCCCCTAGTGTTAACCCCTTCAATGCCAGTCACATTTATACTGTAATTAGTGCATATTTATAGCACTGATCGCAGTATAAATGTGAATGGCGCCAAAAATGTGTCAAAAGTGTCCGATGTGTCCGCCATAACGTCGCAGTACCAATAAAAATCGCAGATCGCCGCCATTTCTAGTAAAAAAAAATAAAAAAAAATAATTCTCTCCCATATTTTGTAAGCGCTATAACTTTTGCGCAAACCAGTCACTTATTGCGATTTTTTTTTAATATATATATTTTTTTTTAAATAAAAACCGCACAGGCGATCAAATACCACCAAAAGAAAGCTCTACTTGTGGGGAAAAAAGGAGGTAAATTGTGTTTGGGAGCCACGTCGCACGACCGCGCAATTGTCAGTTAAAGCGACGCAGTGCCGGAAGCTGAAATTTTACCTGGGCAGGAGGGGGGTGTATGTGCCCAGTAAGCAAGTGGTTAAATTGGATTTGAAAGGCGTGTCTCAATTGTAAATATCTAAAAAAGTATAAATTGGGCAGGTCAAATTGCAATTTTAAGGTGTCAAAGGGTTTCAGTTCTCCAGCTATAAGGAATTTGTTTTTTAAATGATTGAAAAATTGAAGTGAAAATTCAATAACATTTAATAAGTGAAGATATGTAACTTTTTTAGTAAAACAGACCGTTTATCTCAGTGTTGTGCTGTGGGACAGTTAGCCAGTAGAGCTAAAAGCTTGTATATGTATACGTATATGAAACACAGTCATGCAAATATAGAACTTCAGAAACAACTTTCAGATAGTTACTAGATTTACTCAAAATATGCTCTCATTGAAAATACTGTATACCCCTTAATGTACACGACCACTCTGGAGATGAACATCCAGTTAAAAAAAAGTTAGTGTTTTTATTTTATTTTATTTGTATTAGCATGTTAAGGACAAAAAAATAAGACAATTTTGTTTACTTCTTTTTACTTGGGTCAGTATGAAATATTGCATCTGAATATTTTATAATTTTTTTTTGCAAGCAGGCATGGATTCCAAAGTTTAATAGCTCAAGCTCAGATTACCCACACAAACCTGAGAGAAGTGACTCTTTTCTTTTTAGCCTCCCTAACAAACTTTTAATAACAGAGAAACAGTCTGAAAGCAAACAGTTCCTACTGTATCCTTTATGGAAGACCCATAATGCCCTGTGATTTCCATGTCTTAGGTGTACACTGTATTGACCATTTGTAAAATTAATATTGTCTATATACAGTAAAGATAAATATAAATATAAAGTAAAGATAAATATATGATATTGCATAAATGAAATGTCTGAAAAAGTTTAAAAATATACATACATATGATATAAAATTATCTGAAAAACATTACTGATAAGACAGTCATACAAAATAAAGCCATTTAATATACACGCCTACACACATGCCAGCTGTCTGAAATGGTTAGATTCAGTCACATTGAACATTTTTTTTTATGTCTGTGTAGAGGTAACCTTCCTGTTTTTTTTTCACCAAGCTATATTTAAAACCTCACACTAAAAAATATTGTCCCAAAGAGCCAAGAGGTCCATTAACCACTTCAGCCCCAGAAGGATTTTCCCACTTCCTGACCAGGCCATTGTTTGCGATACCGCACTGCGCTGCTTTAACTGACAATTGTGTGGTCGTGCGACGGTGTACCCAAACAAAATTGATGTCCCACCTTGCCGCAGTAAAATGACATTGGCTGACGGCAAGTGGTTAAACCACCTAATATTGGGGCTATAACATTACTGCTGAGTCTGATCTCACAAATCCCCCTTGTGGGAAACATAGCTCCACTACTGTAATCTAACAATAGCACAAACTCATTAATTGTGGACATAGATGACCATTTCCTTAGCATCATGGGAAATAAACCAAAATAAAACCTTCAGCGCTATCTGCTAATAAAGAAACGTTTGGCTCCCCGTGCTTTCCTGACTAGTCATGTTTATGTCCCGTATAAGTAAGGAACCTTAAAAAGAAAAATGTAATTTAAAACATTTTTGTAAATGTATACACAATTGTGGATGTTGGCTATTGAATACATGTAATGAAGAAACATGGAATCTGCTATTGCTATGCTCTTCTTCTGAAAATGACAGCCTATCATGTTAATTCTCTAGCTTCAGTACTTTTGTAGTCACTGACCTGGAAAAATAATGGAAATCCAGAGTTCAGATATCAATGATGCAGATTTTTTCAAGGCTTTGATTCATAACATATTGAAGACAGCCAGTAAACTAGCATTTTTTTTTAACAGGAAGGACAGCAGTTTCTTTAAAAGGATATGTCAGGAAGCAATACAGTTGTGTAAAGTGTCTTTGATTGCAGCTTTGGGGCTCTGTCAAGTGACTACAAGGTTTAGCTAGATTTAAATGCTTTTCCTACATACTAAAGAGAGACTTTAAATGGATTAATAAAATAATAAATAAAATAATCAGAAATATGGCATAAGCTATTTTCAGTAATAATAATGTTTAACAAATGACAATGTCCATAAAAACAATGCAGACAATGAACATTGTAGTGTTCCCTCATGTTAGTGGGCACTGGAGAACTTGTCCACTACATTGGTGGGCAAAGAAAAAATGCCCCCTTGCACTAGAAGTCAGTGAAGAAGGACCTCTATTCATTAGTGGCCAGTGGGAGAAGGACCACCTTTGTTCCTAATTTTAGCCACCCTGCACAGTCCAGGGTAGTTACTGGGGTAATTTGAAAGAATGCTACTTTACATTGATGGTCCATGTAAAGAAGAATTCCACTTTCATTGGTCACTGGGAAGAATTCCACGTACATTGGTGGTTAGTGGAAAAATGCTCTTCCTTAAGCCTGGTACACACTATTAGTTTTTTCTGGGTTGAAAGAAAAAAACCTGTCAGCTCCGGTCAGAGCTGCTGTACTAACGATCCAACATGAGGACGATCCAAATGTTGTGTTCTGACAGGGGGACGGCTCCACCATTGGCTGAGAACGCTGATCGGGAGCTGGTCGGCTGCTGATTTTCCAGCATGCTTATCCGACAGAAGCCGGCCAAACAGCTGGCTTCTGTTGGGCCGAGTACTTAACACAGGCTGAATGGCAGACATTTTTTTATAGAACCGGCCAATGTCAGCCAGCATTCAGCCCATGTTGTCTTAGAGAAATTTGTCATTGTTCAAGGAACCACTAAAAATCGAACCCTGGTTAAGAAAGGTTGCTTTAGACATGTCCATACTCTTTTCTGTCTAAAACTGTCCTCCACCTCTTTAGGTTTTTCTTTAAAATCAACAAGAAATGCTTTTTATTGAAAATACTAAAGAATGAATGATATGTTTGTGACTGTGACTCTTTTTTTTACTTTCAGATAGTGTTCCGAAAGATCAGTGATGTTAAAAGAGAGGAAGAAGAGTGGATGAAAAGCAAAAATGAAGCTCCATTGATCCTCCCACCCGACCATCCCGTCCGGCGACTGTTTCAGAGATTCCGCCAGCAAAAAGAGGCCCGCCTTGCAGCCGAGAGGGGAAGAGATCCCAACGACATTGAGAAAGGCAACATACTGGTGGAACATTCTGTACGCAACACCATAAAAGCCAGTCTGGTTACGGTCACAGAAAGTCCTGCCACGCCAACATCATTCCAAGCAGCGTCCACCTCCGGAGTGTCAGACCGTGCCAAGCTACATGCTCCAGTATCGGAAATAGCTGGAGGTAAAGTGGCCGGGGAGTTGGTGAAAAGGAAAGGGTGGGCCAGATTTAGAGATGCATGTGGGAAAGGGGAGGATTGGAACAAAGTGGCAAAGGCAGAGTCTATGGAAATACTGCCTGACAGAACTAAACCCTCAGGGGAGGCTACTTTAAAGAAGACAGATTCATGTGACAGTGGCATTACAAAAAGTGATTTACGCTTAGACAGTGTTGGGGAGACTAGAAGCCCCCAGGATCGAAGTCCTGTTCAGACAGAGGTTAAACACACTTTTTATCCTATTCCAGAACAGACTCTCCAAGCTACAGTATTAGAGGTGAAGCATGAGTTAAAAGAAGACATTAAAGCTTTGAACTCGAAAATGATAAATATTGAAAAACAGCTTGCTGAGATTCTAAGGATATTAGCTTCGAGAAGATGTTCCCAGTCACCCCATGAAATGTTTGAAATATCAAGGCCCCAGTCTCCAGAGTCGGAAAGGGACATATTTGGATCCAGCTAAGACTGCCTAAGAAATATCAAAAATTCTACAGGAAAGATGTGCCCCATTGTCAATGTTTTCAAGTTGCCTGGAACTCTAAGTTCTAATTGGAAGATTGTTTTAGGAATTTTTTAACCCATAGATGACCAGCATGTTCCTGGGGAGTAAAGAACTGTTACCAATCGCATGTTCCATTTGCAGCTGAAACTGGGCTGTGAAGAACATTTGGTTGATCTAGTTTTATCCTGTGTCTACTGAATATCAGTTTCTATGTGGTTTCTATCTCAAAGAAATTTTGCACATATCACTATGACCCAGGAACAGAGTGCAGGAGAAGAGCCAACACACAAAGGATGCATTTTTCCAGTCATTTAAGTTGGATTATGGGACATTGGCGATTGTTGAAATGGCAAAAGAGCGGGGCTGTTGCACCTTTATATCAGAATAATGGGAAGTTCCTTTTATGATATTTCTTCCCAAAAGCATGCCTTATGTAACTGATTTTAACTCTTGTCCACTTTGAGGAATGGGCAAGATGGTAGGACTGTATCAGACATCTTTCATAGCTGCTACCTTTATAATGAGCTTGCAAAACCATTTGCTGAATGTCACAATATATAGATAACATTTATGTTTATAATGAGGAATTCTTAAAATGCACAGCAACGTTTAAAGTGTATGTAAAGCCATTATTTTTGATCTGGATAGATTGTGGAAGTGTTAGACCCTCTGGCAGGTTTTTATGTTCCTACTGGAGAGACTCCCTCTCTCTGTTTTTCCTGGTAAGTTAGCACAGGAATAGGAGGTGGGGTGAAACCTGTTCTGGTGACAACTGTCTAATGGCCCATACACACAATCCGAAAATCAGATGAAAGAAGTTTTCAAATCAATTGTACGATAATCTGGTTGTTAGTACAGGGCTTTCGAGAGCCGATCCGACATTATCCGATCGGACAAGCACAAAAAATGTTCTCGTATGATACCAGATCGTACGATTTTCGTTTAATCAGTGCAATTGACGTTTAAAAATACAATATAAAAACACTTCACTTTTTTATTCTGTCTTATGACAATTTTCATCACTTTAGTAAACTCTTCATTTTTGATATATGTGACTAGCATGCAAAGAAAAATGGACGATCTGTCGTCCGATTCTCAGATCGTGTGTATGGGCCATTAGGGGAGATTTCTCACCTTGCTTTCGAGAGATCTGCTTTTACTTTCTGATGTATTCCTGGAACAAGAAGTGGAAAAAAAATTCTAATGGGACAAAAGCAAGAAAAATTAAAAAACAAACAAACAAAAAACAGAGGTCTTGACCATTCACCATACATTGAGCAAAAAAAAAAATTAAACACTTTATACACACTTAAAGGCCGCGTACACACGACCGGTTTCCTCGGCAAAATTTAGCAAGAAACTCGATGGGAGATGTATTCTGCCGAGGAAACCGGTCGTGTGTACACTTTTTGCCGAGAAACCCGTCAGGAAATTGTCGAGCCAAAAAGAGAGCATGTTCTCTATTTCCTCGATGGGCAATGGGAAAATTTGGCTTGACGAGTTTTTTGACTGCCGAACAAGGAACTCGACGGGGAAAACGATGTGTTTCGCCCGTCGAGTTTCTCGGTCGTGTGTATGTGGCCTCAGAGCAAAAAAATAGCATGATTTATAATATTTTTTTTTTTTATAGAGAGTCCCTTATGTTTATGTAGACATATATTTAAACTTTTTGGAAAAAAATGAAAACACTTAGCACCTTAGTACTTGGCTCAGCCAATACGTCGAGAGTGTTTTTTTTGATACTCTGATCTCTAGAAACGAACTAAAGACAGCAATAGCGTACGGCATCACTGACACTCCTAGAAAAAGATTACCACATATTTTGCAATGAAAGAAATATATTGCTTTTATTTCACACAGAACGCATGTCTTTGTTTATATTTGCATTGGTTAACCCAAGTAATACAGCCATTTAACTCCCTGGATATTTATGAAATCATGCTGATGCCGTAAAGTAGTACACGTCAATACATGCTGTGTGATAAGTCTTCCAATAATCATGGTGGTTGTCATATGGCCATTTCATTATCTTTTGCATCGGTTTCATGTTTTTTCGGTTCTGTAAAACAATGTTAATGTTGCCATCAATTTAAGGCCAATTCCACCTTTCTGACAAATGTAATAATATAAGACAGGGCTGTGAAAAAACAACTTTGTAAATAATATTTATTACTTACGTTGTTCTTAAATCCTTCTATAAGTTATTGTTATAGCCACTTGGACCTAGTGGTCATTTTTGCTTGTCGTCACCAGGGAATCATAGACACATGTTGCCCGTTTAGTATATATGTCTTCAGAATGCTGTGTTTATGCATGTCGAAGGTTGGTAGTCCATCATTCCACAGATTACACAGATTCAGCTCTAGTTAACACACCCTACATAGTACACAACATTTTTCTTACAGATGGATTTAGACCAGTGTTTCTCAACCTTTTTTCAGTCAAGACACCCTTTAAAATTATTGACAGTCTTGCGGCACCCCATTTTAAAATGCAAAAAAAAATAGTCTAAGAGTTTTACACAATGCAGAAACATCCACCCGTAGACACCCAACGTTGGAGGAGATTTATCTTTCCAAAGCAAATACACTTTTGCACACTGGTACTGATTGGTATTCCTATGTTTCTTTTCTCCCTCAATTCTCCCCATCACTTAGCTAATGTGACCCCAGTGCTGAAGGAGAGGAGAATAGGAGGGTCAAACAAGGAGGCTGTGGAGGCAACAGACAGTCTCCTAATTAACTGATGTCATTGGTTGTTAGGATACCAGTTTCTAGAAAGTCGTAATGGTGCATAACGAAAACCTGTGACTTTCTCTAATTAAAAGGCAGGCTTGATTCCCCTGCTGGCTTGTATACCATTTTTGATAGACATTTTGCCAAGGACACCTCAAAGCATCACAGGGTGCCTGGGCACCCTGGTTGAAAAATGCTGATTTAGACTTTTCAACCCCCCCCTTTTCAAATTCATAATGTAAGCACATTGGTTGACAAGTCAACCAAGGACCCTTGCGCAGCAACATTGATTTGACCCTCCCTCATTCAAATACTGCCCAAGTACAGACACTTTGGTGTATATGCATAGATGTCCATTACTCTACATAGGAAGTGGTCAGGTCTTTGTGACAGCCAGAGAAGGTCCCATTCTGACCTACATCTAATGTATTAGCCCTCAACTCCCAAAGGGCCTTTGTGTATTTTCATAGTGTGCACACATGGTATGCCCACCTGTGTAAAAACAGTATTCTAGGTTAAACCTCTTGCTGTCTCATTCAAGAAATGCACATATTGAACTCCACAAGAGCTAGGAATCTTGGCATGCACATTACCCATTTACTGTTAAATATTTACTACACTTCTGCTGGCAGCAAGGGTAACATTTAATTCCCATATTTGTATATTTAGGGTTCTACTCTCAAGCGTTGAGTGTTGCATCTCAAGCCTGACAATGTATATCCAACCTTTGGACTGCACAGTTTTGACTAATGCTGCTTTCTAGTTATGCCATTGAATGGACATAAATGTACTATTCAAAAGTTTCTGTGCTGCCAATTTACACAACCCATGTTTCCCAAATCTAATATGCCAATTTTGTGCTTTATTTTTACACCATCTTTTTTGTCTTTCTTTAATTCTCAAAGTAATGAAGTCATTAGATCAGAATGACATTTAGGCTGGGTTCACACCGGTGCACATCGGATGCAGGTTTTCTCTGCATCCAATTCACATGTCAGGAGATTGTGCAGCCGGTTCACACATCTCCGTGGTGGCTCAGGTCCGAATTCAGTCAAAAATTCAGACTGAGATCGGACCTAAAATGGTAAATGGAGACACACTGGACCCCCTGCTGTGAGCCACTCCATTCCTCAGTGTGAACCCAGCCTTAGGGAGACAGTATTTTCAGAAATAGAGGTCAGCAATTGTTGCCTCCATTCTTTCTCAGTACAGGTTTCCTTTAACAACATCAGCCCTGGACACCAGGGATATGGGCTGTATCCCAGTGACTGGTGATGTTGTAAACATGTGGATAAACCTCTAGAACAGAGGGAGTGTGCTTAGAGGAAGGGGCAAAAATGAGCCACCATGTAAAATTATCTGTTTAGCGTTTATGGGTTCTGCTGCACTATAATATTACCAGGGTAGTAAATGGATTTCAGAGTTTATGGCTGATTACCTTCAACAGTTAATGTTAGCCGCCTTTAGGCCCCTTGACCCTGGTGAAACATTCAGAGTCCTTTACCAAGCCTTCTCAAATGCTGAGGCTATCATGAGGGTGGTCTTTCTTTCCTTGTTGGATATCTTTTTTGTTTTACATATACATGGCAAGAGACTAGATTGACTGGAGTTGATTTACTAAAACTGGAGAGTGCAAAATCTGGCGCCGCTCTGCATAGAAACCAATCAACTTGTAACTTCAGCTTGTTAAATTAAAGTGCTTGTAAAGGAAGAAGGTTTTTTATCTTAAGGCATGCTATGCCTTAAGATAAAAAGCCTTCTGTTTGAAGAAGCTCCCCTAATACTTACCTGAGCCCCATCTCAATTCAGTGATGTTGCACAAGAGACTTGGCTGTCTGGGACTCTCCCTCATTAGCTGAGACAAGAGCAAAGCGCCATTGGCTCCCACTGCTATCAAAGTCAGTGAGCCAATGAGGAGAGAGAGAGAGAGGGGGCAAGGCTGGGCCACCTGTCCATGTTTAAATGGACACAGGAAGCTTCAGCTCAGCTCGGATGACCCCATAGCAAGCTGCTTGCTGTGGGGGCACTCAACAGGAGGGAGGGGCCAGAAGTGCCAGTGAGGGACCCGAGAAGAGGAGGATCATGGCTGCTCTGTGCAAAACCACTGCACAGAGCAGGTAAATATGACATGTTTGTTATTTTTAACAAGAAAAAAAAGACTTCAGTATCACTTTAAGCTTCGACAATAAAACCTTTAAAGCTGATTGATTTCTATGCAGACTTGCAGCAGATTTTAAACACAGTTTTTAGAAAATCAACTCCATGTCTTGTAGTAACTTTGTGTGAACATTGTTTCATATACATTTGTTAGAGAATTCCTAGTGGGCGATTCCACTATCTAGCTTTACCTGAAACATGAAGTTTGAGTTGCCTAACCATTTAAAAAACTCAAAATATACAATCTTTTCTTTCAACTAAACGTAACAGTTAAAATGGTACTATAATGACATATATTGTGACATTCAGGCTATATTTTTATGATGCATTTAATTTACTTTTCTGAACAGATACTTATATTTTGATATCTTATGTTCCCCGATTTAATGTACACCCAGTATATGTCTTATTCAATTTCCCTTTAAGATCTGTTTATATTTGTCATTTAAAAAAAAAATATTATAGCTATATATATGAATATTCTATCATCCAAACCTCATAAAAGATCATAATCCTATTTTTCACTTTGAAGTCCAACCGATTGGTGATTGTATATAAAACGCATAAAAGGAACTGTAAAACTAACTCCACTTTGTAGACCTATGACAACAATAATAATATATAGTTCTAGAAAATTTACTTTCAGGGATGCTAGATGTGTTTTGCACAGATGATAGGAACTAGTACTGTAAGGTATTAATCACAACATAAAACATTTGACCTGACAACACAGTGTGACAAATTGTAAGACAATAAGCAGGGCAAAAAGAAAGTTCTCCATATATATATATATATATATATATATATATATATATATTTATTGTTTCCTCTGACCGATGCCGCTTCAGGGATGTGAAGGATGACACAACAAACGTTGAGCCTTATTGTCTTTGGCAAGTGGTTTCCTTTTACTGGGGAAGACAAGCTTTACCCGTTGGCTCTCAATCAACGGAATTGCTTTTCTCTAACATCTGCTGTTTTGCTCCCCAGAATACCATTTTCTGTTTTCTCGTCTCCCGCCAGAATAACTATTTCCATTAGCGGATCTCGTATTGCGTGATGTGCCATCTTGAGTGACTTTCCAACATCTGCCACACCTGGGTTCCTACAATATCCAATCATTAGGTCTTTACAGTAGTGGCATGACTATATTTTTATGGAATGTTTCCCCCCCCCCGACATGTCTTTTACGTATACGGTTACCATTTGCCTTTCTTTTGAATTTTGTTTTGTTAATTTATTTCAACTTGTATTTGTCTTTCTTTAGTGTCAGTTGAAGAACAATTAAAAAATACCAAAGATCTACCAGCGAAAGCTTCTTTTTTAGATTTGGTAATCAAATGGGGACCAGAGCTCAAGATGACCATGTCCATGAAGAGATATCCATTTTTCCTTCCCACCTACATTTCTTCTTCCTTTTCTTCCCACTCTGCTTTCTTTTTTCCATTTCTTCTTTTTCTCTTTTCATTCCTGTCCTCCTTTCTACTTCCCAACATACAGTATATTGAAATGAGCAATCACTGAATTGATGTCTATGGATCAGGGACAAACTTATTCTTATAAATCATTAACTAATCATTTCCTATCTAATTTTCTTGATGCTCATGGTCCGTTTTTCTCTTCTAATGACTCTGTTTCTGTATACAGATGCAAGTGGTCCCTTAGAGACTTCTTCTGTGTAACAGGTCGCAGAATTATTCTGCCTATCATTTTGTGAGTGATAGCTATAACTGATGGCCAACTAGAAAAGTTAGTTACAAAATATTTGATATTTGGCAGACTTTTGATAATTACACTGTGTAAACTTGTCAAGACTCAACTTGCTTCTAAATCGAGAGGCACTTGGAAGAAGCTACATTTCCTAACTCGGTTGAGGAATCATTTAAACAATGTCAATTTGTTAAAGTCTTATATCAGTCCCTTGAAGTTTGTTGAGTCACTTTATACCTTTGTGCATCAGGCACCAGATATTAGATTGTAAGCTCTATGGGGTAGGGACTCACTGTGCCTGAAAAATATTTTCCCTACAGCACTATTCAAGAATAAAACTTATTATAAATACTGTATATACTAGTATATATTGTATAGTATATATTGTGTAAATATTTGTGTGGTGACATTTCTCTAGGGTGATATTTTACGGAAGTCCCTGTCCATCCCAGCATTGCAATACGGAGTTTCTTCTGCAGGGACTCAAAGTGGCTTTTTATCAGATACCAAACAAAAATGTATTGTGCTGTGGAAGCAGCGTGCATTTGATTTTCATGTCTAATTCGCATTTGTCTGTGAAACTGACAACTAGAGTACTTGAATATATCTTGTTTGTAATGTTATCCCTTGTTCCTGTGTGTGTGTGTGTGTGTGTGACAATTGGGGTGTTGTGTTTGAAGACTGTATACAATTGTATGTATGTTCGGTATCTGAGTGTAAATAGACTGACACCTCAGCTCTTCCCAGATTATTTTAGTATGATCCAGCAATGAACAAAGGCCCATCTCAAGTTATTCATTATTTTTATTTATAATTAAAATAGTGATGAGACAGTAACGGCCAAAAAGGCCATACTAATAACATTTGACCTTCGAATTCTCATCAGCGTTATGTAAACCTGGCCATGCCAGTTATAAACAATTTTATTAGACAGAAAGTGGAGAAAAAAAAGTTTATTACATAATATTATAATTATAATATTTAGATTTATAGAGCAAAAAAGGATAAAGGTTTGCATTATTTTTTTGTTAAAATGCTATTTTTACCATTTTTTATCCCAGTTTTGTACACATTACTCACTGTAAGCCCTTTGAGTTAAAGTGGTTGTAAACCCTTGGAAATGACTTACCTTACATCGAAGCCCCTGCAGCGGTCCTGGTCCCCCCCCCCTCAGGTGGCGACATTTCTCCCTGGGGTTACTTCCAGGTATGCGTGCAGGAGCCACTGGTAACGGCACAGTCACTGACATACATGCCAGTGCTTCAGTTCGCCCCCGTGCGCATGTACCAATGACATTGGCACATGCAGGGGACAGGGGATATCTTCTAAACCGTACAGATTTAGGAGATATCCTGGGTAGCCACAGGCGAGCCTTATTATAGGCTTACCTGTAACAAAAAGTGGTCTGTAAGGGTTTTCCCATGCATGCTCCACCTACCTTACAGTATTAATTGTGACAGAATGTACCATTCACTGTGCATTGGCAGGAATGCTTGTAGTCCAGTCTAGAAGCATGAAGAAAATGATGACAAAACTGAAAGCAACTGAACTGACCAAGCATGGGGGTTGATTTATTAAAGGGAAATAGACTGTGTATATAACAAGTGCAGTTGCACTCTGCAAGTTGCTCCAGAACTTACTAAATGAGGGAAAGACCTGCTAACTTCCATCATCCAATTATCTGCAAGCATTTTTATTTAATTTTCCTTGCATGTGGTTGGGTATTCTTTGCAAAGTGAAGCTTCACCTCCTTTACTAAGCTCTGAAGCAAATGCCCTTCCAGAGTGCAACTGCAATTGTAGAGTGTACAGTCTATTGGACTTTTGTGAATCAACCCCATTGTCATCTTAGAATAGAAAGGGTCTGTGGATACACCTTCCTTATAAGATTTTAATTGAATCCGGACATAAAGAAAAGGATTGAACTTCATAACTCCAAAGCCTCGTACACACGACCGGGTTTTCCTGCCAGGAGAGCTTTTGCCGGGAAAACTGTCCATGTGTATGCTTCCTCGCAGTTTTCCCGACAGGAAAACTGCCGGGAAGCCCGGCAGGAAAATAGAACCTGCTCTCTGTTTTCCCGCTGGAGTTTTAAACCCGGCAGTTTTTCTGTGTGGAAACACTGCAAGGGAGCATACACGTGGCCGGGATTCCCGGACCAATGCTCTCCCTGCAGTTTTCCCGACGGGTAACCCGGCCATGTGTACACGGGGAAACTTACCAAGCAGGTTCTCGGTTTTCCCGTTGGGAATACCAGTCGTGTGTACAGGGCTCAAGAGTCACCAGAAGTCAGTAGAAAGTCAAGAGCCCACTCATACTCCAAATATCTTTTTTCAGTGGAGTGATAATTTTGTAAACTGACCCCATTTTCTGTTACGTCAAAACTTTAATTTCCTTGTATTTTCTGTTCCCCCAAATTGTAAAACATTGTGGAACATGCTGATGCCATACAGATTGTAAAAACAACTATTACCACTTGTTACAAACCCCACAGCTTATTTGTATTAACTCTCAACCATAGAGTGGATAAAATAGAAAAATGTCCATGCATTGACAATAATTACAGCCTCCCCCCCCATTTACCCTGAGTATATACTTTACTACTGTTCAATTATTTTGACTTCTATATCTTGTATAGAGCGTTGTAAGTGCTCTTGCCTCTTATGGTTATCTGTATATCATGGGCAGTGATTCGATTATTTTATTAATGACAGAAGATAGTTTGTTTTCTATAATCGGGTCCAAAGATTTACACTAACAGAAGTTACCAGTAAGGCATTGTACAGTACTGCTAAGTACAATGTATAGCTTGCCGAGGTAATATACAGAAATGGCTGCCCCCTTTTATGCAAACTTTACACAGAAGCAACATTTTTAAAACATGTAGTGATAAAAAAATACAATATCAAGTAGAAGTAGGGTCCAAGCTTTTTTGGCCCTACTTCTCCTATGAGTCACAGGAGTGCACTTAGTTCTGCGCTCCTGTGACCTATTTTCAGCAAACAGCGGGCTAAAGTCCACTGTTGGCTGATGTCACTCAGTCGGTCCAGGCTCTGGATCAATCACGACTTTAATGTTGGGATCCACCCAGATGCCCGGACCAGCAGCTGACTCAGCATCTCAGAGTGCCGATGGGGGACTAAGCCAGCCACTCTTGCCCCTCACAGCCTGGGGCTTCAGTGAGCACTAGAGGGGCAAAGCAGAGAGCCGCTGACTGACAGTCAACGGCTCTCTACTCATTAAAGACCAAGAACTGAGCAATCAGTAGTCAGCTATCTTTGATAGCTCGGTTTTCAGTCTTAGAGGCAGCAAGGGACCAATGCTGCATACACCCAGGTGAGTAAGATTGTTTTTTTGTTTTCTTTTTTTAATTCCCAAACCTCTCTTTTAAGATATACGTAGCTCATAAGAATGAAAGCCATTGAAAGCATTTTGTTATATCAGTTTGAAAAGTAAAAACAAAAACTGTTGATAATGACAGAAATCCAGTGGGCACACTCTTCTTGTGTGCTCTGCTTGTCCTGCACTCTTATCAGTATGCATTGTATCCAGTTTTCTAGATTACAGAACACTTCCAATGTTATGCAAAAGAGGAGAAGGAAAGGTGTTCTGAAGAATAAAAACAGTTCCCAGTCTAGAATGATCACACTGCTCCTCCATAGAGGAGGGTGCATTGTCACTATAGGATTGAAAGTGTGATACCGACAGAAATGCAGGTGAAAAAAAGCCTGAAAAAGGAAAATTAATGCAGCCACCACATTTAAGGACTTGTAAGCTGCAATATATATATATATATTTGTCTGGCTTCCCTTTAAAGCCAGAGATTCCATTATTTCCATTGGCGAATAGAAACACCTAAGGAGCAGGAGCTGATGGCCAAAGATTAGCCATAGAACCTGTGATTGATATTGGAAATATAGCACACCCAGCTTTTTTGGAATAATCAGGTTTTCTAAAGCTAAACCAAGGGTGTTATTTCTAGCCAGCATACAAAGATGACTGTATTTAACTTAAAGGGGTTGTAAAGGTAAAACATCTTCTCCCTAAATAGCTTCCTTTACCTTAGTGCAGTCCTCCTTCACTTACCTCATCCTTCCATTTTGCTTTTAAATGTCCTTATTTCTTCTGAGAAATCCTCACTTCCTGTTCTTCTGTCTGTAACTCAACACCGTAATGCCAGGCTTTCTCCTTGGTGTGGAGAAAGCATCTTGAGGGGAGGGGGCGAGCAGTCAAGTCAGGACCCTCTCTACCTTGCAGATAGAGAAATGAGCTGTGTGTTAGTGGGTGTCCTGACACTCCTGCTCGCCCCCTCCCCCCTCAAGAGGCTTTCTCCACACCAGGGAGAAAGCCTTGCATTACTGTGTGTAGTTAAAGACAGAAGAACAGGAAGTGAGGATTTCTCAGAAGAAATAAGGACATTTAAAAGCAAAATGGTCTCCAGATCCACCACAATCTTTTAGCCAACCCTGGTACACACAATGCAAAAATACAGGTCATTTATTAATAACGTGGCTCTCCAAAGCTTCATGAGCTTATTGTTGATCAGTGCATGTGATGTTGCATGAGATCAAGCATAATAACATAACATTAAATGTAGAAAGAAAATAATCAACTGCTGCTTACCAGCACAGCCTGACTGCGAGATAGTAAACATGGCTTTAACCCAGCTTCATCCAGGCAACCCCCCCTGTCTTGTTTCACCCCACCCACAGTGTTTAGTCACAGAGGTCACCTTCGTGACCTGGCCCTGTGGTTGGGGTGAAATTCATCAGGGGGGGGGGGGGGTGGCCTGGATGGAGCCGGGCTAAAGTTGTGTTTACTATGATGCAATCGGGCTGTACTGGTTTGTGGCAGTTTGATATTTTCTTTCTAGAAGTTATATAGAGCTGGGATGAGATTTTTATTCCACATGCACCCGATAGTAGGAGTCACCAGACTTTTTGGATGTATATCTCAAGCGGTACCCCAAGCTATGCATGGTCATAACATAAAATGTAATCATGCTTTTTTTGCTCATTCATTCTTTTTTGTTGCTTAACACCTAAGTTTGAGCAAAATGCTTAATGAAGGGGACTCTATGCGGTCCCGAAACATTGAAAGTTGGTTCTAATGATGACTATATGGTATGCTGTTGATATGTGATTTATAAGTCTAGGAAGCAACTCATCCTTTGGCCTCGACTTATAAAAAGTTTCCTTCTGAAGAATTTATTACAGATAGAGTGACTGAAAAGAAGCAACTCCTGCTGTGCTCTAAATTCAGCACACCCACGGTGCTCTGTGAATCCCATGTCTTGGGTGTACCATATGTTAAATGTTAATTATCTAAACAAAGATTTTATACATAAAATTACAAAAAATTGTTAACATTTTATAAACTAAAAAAAATATATTTTTATAAAAAGGAACCAAAGGAAAAAAGTTCCTTCTTTAAAGAAATCTCCCATCATCTTGGTGGTCTGACGAGCAGCAAACAGAAACACATCTGAGGCCTCCATATGTTACACTGTGCTAGTTGCCTTTCAAAGAATAGCAATGACCAAAAAAAAACATTAAGCAGTAACTGGAGCTTTTCTACTCCACTCCATGATAGAGACTTTCTACTTTTCGAAATTTGTTTTGAAGTGGAAGGTTCCTCTAATGCCATCAAGCTGGTAAGATGGCTCAGCAGGCTAATGCTCTGTTGCAGCAATCTGTGATCACCTGAGCCCTCAGGGTCACAGGTTCGATCCCGGCGGGGTCCACTCAGCCTTCAATCCTTCCGAGGTCGGTAAAATGAGTACCATTGATTTGGGTAATAGTGACTATGTTACTATATAAGCGCCTCGAGACCCGATGAGCTACAGCTTCGGCTGTGGCTTCAGAAGCTTGCCTGGCAAGAAGCTCGCCTGGCTTCATAGCTTGCCTGGCAAGTTAGGGTAAGACAGCGCTATATAAGACTTGCATTATTATTATTATTATCAAGAAGAAAGCAATGATTTATCCAACTCTTGATTCTTTGCTTAGCAAATGAAATAACAGGTCTTAGACAAACCCAGCGGCACCAATTATATCCATTGTTTTGTGTTGGCAGCTATGAATCTTGCATTGTGCCATTCTTTACACTGAACATTAAATCATCTCGAGAAAAAGACTTTTGCAATAAAAAAAAACAGCATTTTGCCTTAAGATTCTTTGTGAGTAATAGATTTAAGTCTGTGAATCATCCACTGGCTGCACAAAAAACACTTCACTATTTATGGTCATCGCCTGAAGTAAAAGTAGCCCTTATAAAACTAAAAAATTGTCAAAATACTCAGAAAATTATGGCGCACTGAAAGTAGATGCACACACATATTTTTTCTCTAGTTTTAGATAGTTGTAATGGGATTATTCAGTTTTGTTGTATATACCTCTGCTGGAAAGCTCATGATGGTACGAAGTTTATACCAAAATACAAATCACCTAAAAAAAAAAAAAAAAGTTGCTATATGCATACACAATTTATATATATATATATATATATATATATATATATATATATATATATACACATATATATATTTATGAATATGACTCCCAGCAGTTGAGCCACTCTCAGGACTTGACACGAGGAACTAATAGAATAGACATTTTGGTGGGGCCACAACTCCTCTACCATTAATATTTATGATTTGTTGTTTGGGTTAGTAAATCAGAGTTAAGCATATTTGACATGTCATTATATTACTCACTGTGTGAGAAGTTTAATGTATAGGGGGAGGGGATTTAGAAGTGCTTCGGGTATTTAATGATCTGTGATCACTACTACTGGTTGCCTTAATAAAAGTGGGTAGCGTCCTGCCAAAATGTTGGTCATGTAATAAAACTTGTGACTATCTACATTACCAATATGTGCACAGCACCCAGGCACTTTATTCTAATTGTGTTCTTGGACCACTACGTGACTTTTGGTGTGTACACAGACATACACACAGATCAGCCATAACATTATGACCACCCACCTAATATTAAGTAGGTCCCCCCTTTTTGCTGCCAAAATAGACCTGTCCCATTGAAGCCTGAACTGCACTAGATACAGCATCACATTGCTCCACCAGCTTGCCTTCTTGCCATGGTACCATCACCTTCCCCAGGTAAGCGACACACACACGCACCCTGCCATCCACATGATGTAAAATAAAACATGATTCATCAGACCAGACAACCTTCTTCCATTGCTCTGTGGTCCAGTTCGAATGCTCACATGGCTATTGTAGGCACTTTTTGGCTGTGGACACAGGTCAGCATGGACAGCCTAACGGGCTGCACAGCCTCACACACAACAAATGCATTTATTGGGATTTATGTGATAGACCATCACAAAGTGGCACATAATTGCAGAAAGAAAATTCTAAATATTTTTTAATTTTTGTTTACAAATATCTTAAATTGTAGCGTGCATTTGTATTCAGCCCCACTTTAATCTGATAACCCTAACTAGTCACCTGATTAGTAAATAGAGTCCACCTGTGTGTAATTTAATCGCAGTATAAATACAGCTGTTCTGTGAATCCCTCAGAGGTTTATTAGAGAACCTTAGTGAACAAACATGGATAAAGTTGTGGAGAATTTGAAGCAGGGTTAGGTTATAAAAAAATATCCCAAGCTTTGACCATCTCACGGAGCCCTGTTCAATCCATCATCCAAAAATGGAAAGAGTATGGCAGAGCTGCAAACCTACCAAGACATTGCCGTCCACCTAAACTGACAGGCCGGGCAAGGAGAGCATTATTCAGAGCAGCCGGAAAGAGGCCCATGGTAACTCTGGAGGATCGAGCTGCAGAGATTCACAGCTCAGTTGGGAGAATCTGTTCACTATTAGTCGTGCACTCCACAAATCTGGCCTTTATGGAAGAGTGGCAAGAAGAAAGACATTGTTGAAAGAAAGCCATAAGAAGCCTGGTTTGCTGTTTACAAGAAGCCATGTGGGGGACACAGCAAACATGTGGAAGAAGGTGCTCTGGTCAGATGAGACCAAAATTGAACTTTTTGGTCTAAAAGCAAAATGCTATGTGTGGCGGAAAACTAAAACTGCACATCACTCGGAACACACCATCCCCACCGTGAAAAATTATGGTGGCAGCATCTTGTTGTGGGGATGCTTTTCTTCAGCAGGGACAGGAAAGCTGGTCAGAGTTAATGGGAGGAGGGATGAAGCCAATTACAGTACGATCTTAGAAGAAAACCTTAGGTTAGGCCGCGTACACACGATCGAACATGTCCGCTGAATCTGGTCCGCAGACCAGTTTCAGCGGACATGTTCGATCGTGTGTACGGCCTATCGGACAGTTTTCCAGCGGACAAAAGTTTCTAAACATGCTTAGAAACTTGTCCGCTGTAAACCTGTCCGTCGGACAGGTTCGATGGTTAGTACGCCCAACCATCGGACCAAAATCCTGCGCATGCGTTAAATTGATTTCAGGCATGCTTGGAAGCATTGAACTTCCTTTTTTCAGCACGTCGGTGTGTTCTACGTCACCGCGTTCTGGTCCGCGAGGATTTTGGTCCGATGGTGTGTACGCACATCAGACCAAAAGACCACTTCAGACATGTCCGATGAAAACGGTCAGTCGGACCTCTTCCATCGGACATGTCTGATCGTGTGTACGTGACCTTAGAGTCTGCATAAGACTTGAGACTGGGGCGGAGGTTTACCCTGCCAGCAGGACAACGACCCTAAACATACAGCCAGAGCTACAATAGAATGGTTTAGGTCAAAGAATATTCATGTGTTAGAATGGCCCAGTCAAAGTCCAGACCTAAATCCAACTGAGAATCTGAAATTGCAGTTCACAGACACTCTCCATCCAATCTCGCAGAGCTTAAAGCATTCTTTACCTGCAGACATTCCTCTTTTTACTTCCTCATTGTTAATTTTTTCCTCAGAAGTTGCTCTATTTCTTCTCTGTTCTGTTCACTTCCTGCTTGTCTGATTGTTACTCAACCACCGTGAAGGGAGGCTTTACTGCGTTGGTTAGTGACGTGCTCGCCCGCTCCTGGGAACTACATCTGTGCGGCAGGATGCTCTCTATGTGTTAGAGACTTCAAGGAGATGTGAATTACTGGGCGTGCTACAATGCATACTGGGAAATGTAGTTATTACATGAACAAGCACTGCAAACCAGGAAGTGAATGAAAGAACAGAAACTAGAATGCCGGAGGTGATATAGATGAAGGAATTTAATAGGTATTTACTCGTTTTTTAACAGAATCATTACACTATTCTGTTTGTCTACCTTGCAGACATTGGCCCAGATTCAGAGAGAATTAGATTATCGTAGCGTATCAGAAATACACTACGCCGCCGTTTTTTACCTGGCTCTACGTGGAATCCAGGTAGATTTTGTCCAGTAAACGACGGCGGCGTAGTGTATTTCTCCCGTCGCAATCCATCTACGCGAGTAGGGGGCGTGAAGCATTTAAAATAGGCGCGTTCCCGCGGCGATCGAACTGCGCATGCTCCGTTCGCAAATTTCCCGCCGTGCATTGCGCGAAATCACGTCGTTACGTCATTCGTTGTTTGAGTAGCGTCGTTTACGGACATTTCTATTCTCAAACGACTTACGTAAAAAAAAAAATATATATTTAATTCGACGCGGGAACGACGGCCATACTTAACATGGGCTACGCACCGTTAGACCAGCAAAAAGCTGGTCTAACAGTACGTAAAAAAAAAATAGACGTAAGCGATTGCGAAGACCGCTCGTATCTTCGTGGATCGCCGTAAAAACTCATTTGCATATCCCGACGCATCAAAACGACGCAAACTCCTCCCAGCGGCCGCAAAAATATCGCAGCGTAGATCCGAAGGCTTACAAAGACGTAAGCCTCTCGGATCGAAGCCCGAAGCCGCCGTATCATGGTTTGAGGATTCAGCGCGAAATTTGAAATTACTCCTGTCTAACACCAGTTAGACAGGCGTAATTGCTCTATGAATCTGGGCCATTCATTTTAGGCAAACATTTTTTTTTCCTATACAACCCCTTTAAGCTATTTTGAAAAGAAGAATGGGCCAAAATGTCACTCTCTAGATGTACAAAGCTGGTAGAGACATCTCCAAAAAGACTTGCAGCTGTAATTGCAGTGGAAGGAGGTTCTACATTCGGGGGGCCGAATACAAATGCACACCACACTTTTCACATATTTATTTGTAAAGATTTCTGAAAAACATTTATCATTTTCCTTCCAATTCACAATAATGTGCCACTTCATGTTGGTCTATCACATAAAATTTCAATAAAATACATTTACGTTTTTGATTGTAACAATTTCAAGGGGTATGAATACTTTTTCAAGGCACTGTCGATAGATAGATTTCACCATAGACACACGTGTCCAATTGATATGGCATTTAAAAACTGAGGCAGGTGACCACAATATTTGTAAAAAGCAAATATTGTGTGTCCGATTTAAAAATCAATCAGTTGCTCACAGCAATAAAATAGGGTTGATCTTTAAAATGAAGCAAGGGATCTCGCTGTTGTGGACAACTATTTCAGTTTTTGTAAATTAGCACCAGATTAATGCTAAGAATACATTGTTACTTTGGTTCCCAAAAGTACACTCAACTACCAGGGTTTAGAACAATGCAGTGTTAATTTTGTTGACGAAAATATGTTTTCAGTGAAGAAAACTAAACTAAAAATAGAATTAAGTAAATTGATAAAAATTATCACAAAAATCAATTCCAATTTTCATTTAGTCAACTAAAATCTAATGGGTTTAGCTAAATTGTAATGCATTATTTATGCATTTCTCTAAAATTTCCAAACTCATTAAATACTGCTGGAGTAAAAATCGAAGAACAGGTTATTATTTATGGTATTAAGATTTGAACATAGACACCGATTTATCCGTTGTAATATAGAATGTCTTTTAAATAAAAGCAAGTTTCATAAATAAACAAAAATATTGCTTTTTGACAAACAGAAATGCAACTTTAAAATATAAAACCCCCCAAAAAACTGTAAACACTATTGGTTGTAATGCCAGGCTGGAAGTGGAGATAGGGAAGTAAACGGGAGCGAGGGAGTGCACAGGGCAGGGAACTGGGTGGTCTGGGGGGACTGTTATTTTACACAGTTCTAAGCTTTGCTACCTTTCTGGGAGGGGAAACACGTCGAAAAAGACACATCGTTTTCTGCGACAAGTTCCTTGTCAGGCTTGTCGAGAAACTTGACAAGCTGTCTTTGCGTACACACTGTCAAGACCAAATCTCATCGTTCTCAAACGCGGTGACTTCAACACATACGACGGCAGGGGGAGTTCAATTCCACTGGCACAACCCTTGGAGCTGATTTTGCTAATCTCATGTTACTGCGTGTTGGTAAAAGTTTGGTGAGAGACAATTTGCACTTTTCAGTCTGTTACGGCGTGACAAATGTGCTATTTCCATTACAAACGCTACTTTTACCGAAGGTGCATGGGTTTCTAATCATACACACCAACGTGTTTCTCGTCGAAAACCACCCGACGAGAAACACGACAAGGAAATTGAGACTCCCGTCGAGGAAAAAGAGAACTTCCTCTCTTTTTTCCTCGTCGAGTTCCACGACAGGTTTCTCGATGAAAAACATACACATGACCGGTTTCCTCGACAAAAAAGCTCTCCCACCAAGTTTCTTGATGGATTGTCGAGGAAACCGGTCGTGTGTACGCGGCCTGAGGCTTTAGCAGACAGGCAGAGCTCAGAGGAAAACGAAAGTTTAAGTGGGTACTGGAGCTTTTAGTTAACTAAAATGTACTGAGATGTATGAGATTTTAGTCAACTAAAACAATCCAGATGAGTATAATTTGACTAAAACTAAAATGGTAGTTTAGTCAAAGGACTACGACTAAAACTAATTTGAAATCTCACGTCAAAATTAACATGGAACATTGAGTGTTTGACAACCAACCATCATCTTACATCAGTTTATAATCACTCCAGTGAAAGCTAGAATTTTATTATCTGATGTGTGTTATATAACTCCTACACACTATTTCATTGAATACTTAAAGTGACACTAATTGATACCCTCTTGCTCCAAAAATAATCCATACAAATCCATTACTTAATGGCCCTGTAATCTATTTTTCTATTTATAACTATTTTTTATCTATTTATAGTCTATTTCTAAAGTGAGCAAGAGAGGATAGCTATGTTCTTACATACAGGAGATCATGGAGAATGAACGCAGCTCTAACAGGAAGTTGGATCACAGCAGCAAAAGCAAAGGAATTTGGCAATTTGGAGTTGGCTGAGAGCAATAGAAGGGACTTTTTTGAGTTAAGAAACCATGTTTGAATAGATTTTTTTTATTAACTAGAGTTTAGTGTCACTTAAGTACTTAAATGGGTTGTAAAGGTAAAAAAAAATTCCCTAAATATCTTCCTTTACCTTAGTGCAGTCCTCCTTCACTTACCTCATCCTTCCATTTTGCTTTTAAATGTCCTTATTTCTTCTGAGAATTCCTCACTTCCTGTTCTTCTGTCTGTAACTACACACAGTAAGGCAAGGCTTTCTCCCTGGTGTGGAGTGTCGTACTCGCCCCCTCCCTTGGACTACAGGAGAGTCAGGACGCTCTCTATGTGGCAGATAGAGAAAGGAGCTGTGTATTAGTGGGCGTCCTGACTCTCCTGTAGTCCAAGGGAGGGGGTAAAAACGACACTCCACACCAAGGAAAAAGCCTTGCATTACTGTGCGTAGTTACAGACAGAAGAACAGAAAGTGAGGATTTCTCAGAAGAAATAAGGACATTTAGGCTGGGTTCACACTTGTCCAACAAACGCTCCTACATTGGGAGCTCATGTCGCATGACATGTGAAAATCAATGTTTCCCTATGAGAGCTGTCTTAACTGGTCCTACACAAGTCGGACCGACTTTGAAAATGCTCCCTGTACTACTTTGGTCCAACATTCATCCTACTTCAGCCCATTGAATATCATTGAAGTCAGACCAAAGTAGGAGCCTTGTCCTAACCATCCGACTTTTGCCATCTGACATGTGATTACAGCACCAGTAAAAGGAATTTATCTCACTCTGGGATTGTTTTGATTGGTCAAAGAACAAGTCAGTCTATCACAAAGTAGGACCAAAGTAGTATTCTGTTCATGAAAGTAGGATGGAAGTAGGACCAATGTAGGATCAATGTAGGACAAATGTCGCAGAGCAAAGTAGGATGAAAGTTGTGTAGTGTAGTGTGAACCCAGCCTCAAGGCTGGGTTCACACTATACTACACGACAGCAGTACTACTTTGAGGCTGGGTTCACACTACACTACACGACTTTCATCCTACTTTGCTCTGCGACATTTATCCTACATTGATCCTACATTGGTCCTACTTCCATCCTACTTTCATGAACAGGATACCACTTTGGTCCTACATGGGATAGACTGACTTGTTCTTTGACCAATCAAAACAATCCCAGAGTGAGATAAATTCCTTTTACTGGTGCTGTAATCACATGTCAGATGGCAAAAGTCGGATGGTTAGGACAAGGCTCCTACTTTGGTCCTACTTCAATGATATTCAATGGGCTGAAGTAGGATCAATGTAGGACCAAAGTATTACAGGGAGTAGTTTCAAAGTCGGACCGACTTGTGTAGGACCAGTTAAGACGGCTCTCATAGGGAAACATTGATTTTCATACGTCATGCTACATGAGCTCCCAATGTAGGAGCGTTGTCGGAACAAGTGGGAACCCAGCCTCATCCTACTATGCTCTGCGACATCTGTCCTACATTGGTCCTACATTGGTCCTACATCCATCCTACTTTCATGAACAGAATACTACTTTGATCCGACTTTGTGATAGTCTGACTTGTTTTTGACCAATCAAAACAATCCCAGAGTGAGATAAATTCCTTTTACTGCTGCTGTAATCACATGTCAGATGTCAAAAGTCGGATGGTTAGGACAAGGATCCTACTTTGGTCCGACTTCAATGATATTCAATGGGCTGAAGTAGGATCAATGTAGGACCAAAGTAGTACAGGGAGCATTTTTAAAGTCGGACCGGCTTGTGTAGGACCAGTTAAGACAGCTCTCATGTGTGAACCCAGCTTCAAGGAATTTATCTCACTCTGGGATTGTTTTGATTGGTCAAAAACAAGTCAGACTATCACAAAGTCGGATCAAAGTAGTATCCTGTTCATGAAAGTAGGATGGATGTAGTACCAATGTAGGATCAATGTAGGACAGATGTCGCAGAGCAAAGAAGGATGAAAGTAGTACTGCTGTCCTGTAGTATAGTGTGAACCCAGCCTGTAAAGCAAAATGGAAGGATGAGGTAAGTCAAGGAGGACTGCACTAAGGTATAGGAAGCTATTTAGGGGAAAAAAAATATACCTTTACAACCCCTTTAAGTACTTAAAGTTCCTTCTAGAACATGAGGCATGGATGATGTATTTCTGAGTGTGCTACATTTGGTCTTGCTAAACTCTGTTGTATGTCTGTTTGGATATTACAACCACTCCTGACATTTCTGTTTTTTGGTGTTCCTATTTGTCAGCTCTTTTGTATGTGTCAGTTTTTATGAAAAGAACTGTCTGGCAGAGTGCATTATGGTTCAGGACCTAAATGTTTTTTTTTTTTTTAAGACATGGTTGCCTATAGAGTAATGCAATGCAAAGAGAACTGTTAATATCCAATGTGCAGTAACCTGTAGGAGCCAATCAGATTGTAGTTCACTGACATCAAACCAGTAAAAATAATTTTGATTGGCCCTGGTGTATTACTGTGCTTGGCATATAGATGGCTGCCTTGGCTAAATAAGCTCAGCGGGAGGCAACATAATTTTGGGTGTCTGAAAGATCTGTTGGCCTTATGATGATAAATGTCTGTAGAAAGCACTCCTGTTGCCCATAGCAATTAGTTTCTTCCTTCAATCTCACATACTACAGTTCTGACATTAATTGGTTGCTATGACCATTGACCATTTCAGCCATAAGCCCATTAGCTTCTCCGGTTACTTTATAAATCTGCTCCAGAAAGAAGGAAGATCCTGGTTCCTGAGGACAACCTGCAGAGTGCTTCTTACAGACGTATACATACTTCAGGTCCAGTGTGATTTTCCCGCATGTCAACGTCCCCCAATCCCCCAGATCACTCGTTAGTCTCTTGTTTCTGAAGTTTCCAGTAAATAAATACCGGTACATATGTGTTCGATTTTCATGCTGGTATTTTTAAACAAGCACAAATACAATTTGTAAATATATTAAACTTAAAAATGAAAGTTTAATTTTATTTATGATAGTAATACAATATTTTATACACTGAAGCTGCTTGTGTGATATGTACATTGAAAAATGGTTACATGGCTGGTCAAAAGCATGGAGAATATGTACAAGTGTGTATAGATTTGCACATAGGAAATAAATCTTGTTTTCTACAAAATCCAAAGCATTGCCAGTGTGGTTTGTTCAGTTTCTGAGGGATATTTGAGACGAAGAGAGGCCAAATTAAATGCTGCTTGATTAAATTCATGTTAAAGCGAATCCATCATGAAAAAAAATCAAGAGCCCCCCTGCCCCATGCCGAATGAGCAGGCTGATGACGTCACACTCTCTGACCAATCAGATAAAACTTTGTATTCATTTACAGAATACAAAGCAGCCTATGAATGGCTGAGCGCTGCTCAGACTGACTTTGCATTGTTCCAGGTGTGAGTAGGGAAATCTCTGTCTCAAAGCCAGAACCCAGCACTGTGTACTGTATGTAGCTGAAACTACAAGCAGTTTATACAGTGCATAGTGCAGGGCAGCTCTTAGTGAAGGAAATCGTTCGTTTGGACCAGCTGACCCAAAATGATATCCTTATTCTCCCAAAATAATTCATATACATCCACTAATTAACCACTAGCCTACCGCCCGCCCTCATATGACGGAGGGACGATAAGGCTCTCATTCTGTGACATCGTCATATGACATCTTCACCGTCCCTGGCCACTAGGGGGAGCGCACGCGCCGCTATAGCATCAATAAGGACACGATGCATGTGCCCGGTAGCCACGATGTCCGCCAGGCACCCATGATTGCCCAGTAACTGAGTAGGACTGTGGGTCTGTGTGTGTAAACACACAGATCCATGTCCTGTCAGGGAGAGGAGACCAATGGTGTGCCTCTTGTACATAGGGACACCGATCGGTCACCTCCCCCAGTCAGTCCCCTCTCCCTACAGTTAGAATCACTCCCTAGGGAACACATTTAACCCCTTGATCGCCCTCTAGTGTTAACCCCTTCCCTGCCAGTCACATTTACACAGTAATCAGTGCATATTTCTAGCACTGTTCGCTGTATAAATGTGAATGGTCCCAAAACTGTGTCAAAAGTGTCCGATATGTCCACCACAAGATTGCAGTCACAATAAAAATCGCTGATCGCCACCATTAATATTAAAAAAAATGCTATAAATCTATCCCCTTTTTTGTAGCCACTATAACTTTTGCGCAAACCAATCAATATACGCTTATTGTGATTTCTGTGTACCAAAAATATGTAGATGAATACGTATTGGCCAAAACTGAGGAAAAATATTTTTTTATATATATTTTTGGGGGCTATTTATTATAGAAAAAAGTGAAAAATTTAGCTTTTTTTCAAAATTGTCACTCTTCTTTAGTTTATAGATCAAAAAATAAAAACCGCAGAGGTGATCAAATAACACCAAAAGAACGCTCTATTTGTGGGGAAAAAAATATAAAAATGTCATTTGGTTACAGTGTTGCATGACCGCACAATTGTCATTCAAATTGTGACTGTGCTTTCAACTGAAAAATGGCTTGGGCAGGAAGGGGGTGAAAGTTCCCGATATTGAGGTGGTTAATGGACTTATAATCTATTTATCATTAAACAGTTTTTTACTGTTACTGGGAGCTCCAAACCCTCACTGGATTTGGGGATATACAAAGTTGAGTGGGCAACTCAACACCCTCCAGAGCTCCAAATAAATTTAAAGATTAGTGACTGAAGGTTCCTCAGATAAAGGGATGGTATTGATATTGGCAGGGAACAGAAATAATATATCTTAGAAAGAGCAATCATTTTAAGAGCCGCTATCCTACCCATCTTGGAAAGAGTTCAGCTTCTATAGAGGAATATAAAAGTACATAATTGGCTTGGAGTAGAATAGAAATGTCCAAAGTGAGTTCTACTTCAAGATACAGGAGTGAATGAGGTCACCATTTACATGGAAAAGAAGCTTTGATAGACCTCATGATTAAAGCAGAGAGGTTCAAGTGATTGTAAAGTCTTGTTTTTTTTGTTCTCTAAAAATAAACATATTATACTTACCTGCTCTGTGTAATGGTTTTGCACAGAGCAGCCCAGATCCTCCTCTTCTCGGGTCCCTCTTTGGCACTCCTGGCCCCTCCCTCCTGTTGAGTGCCCTCACAGCAGGCAGCTTGCTATGGGAGCACCCAAGCTAAGTCACAGCTCCCTGTGTCCAGTCAGACACTGATCTTCTATTTCCTGATTGGCTAACTGACTTTGATTGACAGCAGCAGGATCCATAGGCAACGCTGCTGTGACTCCTGACTTTACAACCACTTTAAACACCCCAAAGTTGGACGAAATGCTCCCAAAGTTGGACATAGAATGCATTAAGATAAAAAAAACTGCTGCCTTTACAATCACTTTAATATATATATAACCAGAGTGGAAAGGCCTGTAAACATGATTGGATTTTCCAATGGGAATTGTGTGATGACAGGCTGTTGTCGGAGAATCCGACCGTTTGTAATCTTCATCGGACAATTTTTGTCGAAATTTCTGCCAACAAATGTTGGATAGCATGCTTCAAAATTTTCCGGTAACAAATGTGTGTTGTCGGATTATCCGATCGTGTGTACAGAAATCCTTCGGACAAAACTCCAAAGTACAAACAAACATGCTCAGAAGCAGTGCTAACCATAACACAACATTAGCAGAAGTTGGCCAAAGGGTGGCGCTAAAGAGCTGAAAAAACACATAGTTTTGTTTTTGTTGGCTGACAATTCTTTGCCATTTGTATGCAAGACAAATTCCTGGTCAACGGCCTTCGGACATATGTCCTATGCGTTGTCTGTGGAAAATCCAATCGCGTGTACCAGGCTTAATTCATCCTGGACTAACATCCTGGCCAATCAAAATAGGAAAGGATTATATCCTGAAAGAAGACTGGCTCAAGATGTCAGCGGTCTCTGAGGGAACTCCAGGACACTGCAACACTGAAGTGGAAGGAACCAAATAACTCACCAGAGCACAGTCAGTGAACACTGCTCCAGTCTGTCACCAGAGACCCACTTGATTCTCCCACAGGGTGCTGCCATCTTGCCCCTTGTAAATTAGGTGAAGCCAGGTCGTCAGTTTCAGTTCACACACAAAGACTACTCTGCCCTTCTTCTGATAAACTCTTAGAATAGAATCTGCGGCGGCGTAGCGTAAGCCATTTACACTACGCCGCCGCAACTTAATGGAGAAAGTGCTGTATTCCCAAAGCACTTGCTCCGTAGTTTGCGGCGGTGTAGTGTAAATGGCCCTGCATATCCCCGCGTAATTCAAAGGGGGCGGCTTGTATTTAAATTAAGCGCGCCCCCGCGTCGAACGAACTGCGTATGCGCCGGCCGGGAGAAAAAAGCCCAGTGCGCATGCTGCAACTCACGTCGGAAAGCGTCGTTGAAACCGACGTCAAAACGACGTGATCGTCACTTACGCAATGCCCTATTCGCGAACGACTTAGTAAAACAACGTAACGGACGAAAAAAGACGACGCTGACCCGACGCCATTCTTAACATGGCAACGACGGAACTTCGTAAACCTACCCCTCATATAGCAGGGGTAGGTTTATGCTTACGGAAACAACGTAAATGATGATGGGGCGGCGTAAAAACGTTCGGGAATCGGCATATTAGGCTCATTTGCATAGGCAAATGAGAAAACAACGTAAAGGCCACCTAGCGGCCAGAAAAGTAATTACATCTACGATCCGACGATGTAAGTGTTTTACACCTGTCGGATCTTCACTGTATCTATGCGTAAGTGATTCTAGGAATCACAGGCATAGATACCCAGTAAAAAAAAAACAGAGATACGACGGTGTTTCCTGCAATACACCGTCGTATCTCTTTTGAGAATCTGGCCCCCAATGTTTGAGAAAAAAAAAGTAAAACATTTCTAATCAGCAATAGTGCTGAACGGAATGTGAAACCACCAATGGGGGGGATTATGATGGTACTACAATCTATACATACTGCAGTAATAGAAGTTCACTTTATTATTCCCAGCCTTTCATAATCCCCACTCTTCTGTAGAAGGGTCCCACAATAAGACAATAGGTTTAAAGAACAAACATAAAATAACTACATAAAACACTATCTATAAGTTCCTCTGCAGCTTTCGGCACATCAAAGCTTCCATCAGCTACTAGATCAATGCTTGTACTTTTGACAGTTCTAAAGAAAGTTTGAATGTTGCAGGAAGGCTGGAGGTATTTTGACATCACTCGCAATGACAGCGATCTAAGCTGCTCCAGATTTTATTCTATTACAGCAGGAAAAAAACACAGGCCTGACAGTCTACTCTAAAAGCTGTTTCTATGAGTCTAAAATATATTTTTAAGATGAAAAAAGGCCATCTTAACATTTGCCACTCTTATAAAACATATTAACCTTCCTAATTTGCCCCAGTCAAGTAACATTTGCGAAGGTTGGCCACAATCTAAGTAGAATTCCCCGTATTTATACCGTTACATTTGCTGACAGTGATCTGTTACCATTCTTAATTGTACATTCACTGCACTATAATTTTACAATTTAAGCTATATTTTTCATTTGCATTTGCCCCAAGCAGTAAAAATAGAAGATATAGCTCGTATGAGTTCTGGCATGCAATGGTGCCTAGAGAAGTTCGAGTTGCATTAATATTTCTATATAAATCACATGGGATTAAAGCAGAACCCTAGGAATTATATTTTTTGCATAATTACATTGGTCCAGCTTGGCTAAACGTAAGTATTGTGAAATTCATGGGGTTTCGCGCAATTGTAATGCTCTTCTAGTGAGTTCACTTCGGCCAGGAAATACTCTTGTTGGCCCTTGTTTATTTAAAAAAAAGTAAAAGTTACAACAGATAATTTGCACTTACAGGGGTTTTCAACATCACTACAAACACAAAGATAAATGGCCTCTTGGCTCACGCTGGCAGTGCCATTACTCAGACCTCAATCTTAGGCCCTTTGGCTGGTCTCTCAGAACGTTACACAACACCGCTTTGCTCATGTGCAGCTCTGCACCTTTCTCTCTTGGCTCTCCCTGCTGCTCTGTCCCACTCCCTGGCCTCTGGGCAGTGGACCTCCTGTGTCCAGGTGGAACCCTGAACTGCAGCCAGCTCTTTGATTATAAAGGATGTGCATCCCTTCACACTCAGCCTGCTGGTCTTCCATAAGACCTGGACACAGGGTTAAAGGCTTCTTCCCCCCCAAAGCTCCTTGAAGTCTCCAAACTCCGGAAACCGCAGAGAAAACTGAAAGACCAATTTTGGAGCAGCCATTCTGAAGCCCCTTTAATCTGTACTTGTGAGAACCTTGTGTACCTTCTACCCCTCTTTTCACAGTGAGGGTGGCCTCAGTATCCATATGTGACATCTGGAGGGCTGGTGGGGATGCTGAAAATCACTGTGGCAGTCCGCACTTCATACAAAGAGATCAATAATCTTCCGGGTGCTGCTATATCAGCTTCCCTTCTGCACATTGCTCACGGGGGGTTACTTGCTCAGCACCTCTGCCTTTCATAGAATGCCTTGTATATTTTTTGATGAATACTAAAGGCTGGATGCACACTGCCGCACTGTGCAACTCACAGCAGGGGTCCGGTACATCCCTGTTTACCATTTCAGGTCCGATTTCAGTCCGAAGTTTTTGGCTGAATCTGGACCTGAAACAGATCAGAAGACGCACAGGACTCCTGTGCAATTCGCACCACAGCTGCTCCAGAGAGGTGTGAACTGGCTCCAATGAGAGCCAATCAAAATCTCCTGACATGCGAATTGGATGCAGGGAAACTCACATCCAATTCACAATAGTTTGAACCCAGCCTAAGTGTTTTCTGTTTGGAAGAGGTGACGAGAAGGGGCAGTCATGATCTTGACCTCATTCAAACAGAGAACGCTTTGTATTCATGGATAAAAAATACAAGACATTCTATCAATGGCAGAGGTGCTGAACAAAGAAGATATTGGCTCTCATTGGATGTAACACTGCTTACTACAGTGAATGATGGTATCTCCAATGGTCCTCCTGATATTAGATATGCATACTTACACATACATTAGTATGCAAAAAATACAATTCATGGAGTTCAGCTTTTACATCACACTGACCACAGCAAACAACACTTACTGCTGTGAACCGCCATACTGTAACACTGTAATGTCTCCTAGCAGATATAGGTAACATGTATCCCAAGAGTAAAAATACAAGTCCCAGCAGACCCCCTAAAGCCCCGCCCCCCTGCCCTTTACTGCAGATAATCAAGCACAGACTGTATTTGATTAGCTGCTTCCCCAGCTGCAGTAGCTGAGAAATGCAGCTCTGAAACCAGAATTTACAAATGCTCATTGCTTCCGAGTTCATTATTCACAGGGGGGGATCGGGGAACAAATGTTCCTTGATGTCCTCCTTCTCCCACTGCCTGCCCAGTTTACTGCGGGCCCAAGCTCTCTGAAGGATTGGGACAGTCTGGGAACCACTGCGAGCAGCAATGAGGTGAAAAGGGGTCTAGATTTGGAGATGGTGCTCCTCACTCTTGTACAGTTGTTTGGGCTGTAGAGCCACCCAATCACCTTTATTAGTTGTAGGGGAGATTAGAGAACAGATGTTTCTTCATGTCCTCCTTCTCCCACTATGTGGCCCATTTACTGGGGTCCTGAGCTGAAGATCGGAAGAGGCTGGGAACCATTGCACGCAACAGCAGGGAGGGTGAGGGAGGTCAGGGTTGCCGTTTCTTACTACTGTAAATGGGATTGGGCTGTAGAGCCATCTGGATCACTTTTACTGGACAGCGGATCACCGGCTAAAAGAAATGCAACAGTATTGCAGCTTACCAGTCCTAAATGTGGTAATACATCACATAGAACTGGCAGGTAGCGTGTGAGTCAGCGCTCACTGGCAACTATAAGGTGGACCATACAGGATCAATAAAAGGGGGGGGGGGGACAAGATTCAAGTTAAACCTTGGTTTGAGAGTAACTTGGTTTGAGAGCGTTTTGCAAGACAAGCAAAATGTTTTAATACATTTTGAATTGATATACAAGCAATGTCTTGATATACAAGCAGGTCATGTCACAACTGAGCATAAAAGAGAAGCGAGGCGCCTCTAAGATTAGCAATATGATTACATTTAATGAAGGTACAACATTTAGCAACATATTGCTAGACGTAGAGGCGCTTCTCTTCTCTTTTATACTCTGTAGCTCCTGCTGGATTTTGCTTCTAATCCCCTTGGGGCGACTTCCATTTGTGGATGGACATTTTATGGTTACACAACCACATCACTATAATCTTTTTCTATGGACTCTAAACTGAAGGACTTATGAATAAATGGTTGTGGAACAATTCGATTGAGTTTCCATTAATTCTTATGGGGAAATTTGCTTTGATATAAGAGTGCTTTGGATTACAAGCATATTTCTGGCACTAATTATGCTCTCAATTCGAGGTTTTACTGTATACCCAAAATGAGTTAATAAGAATTAGTCCATACAGTCCATAGTAGTAAGGGATATCAAGAAGTCCACAGGGTGGATAGATCCACAGGTAGATGGGGATTGCACACACCGTCACTGGCAGCTCCTCAGCAGGAAATGGGAGTTTTTTCTGCTGTTTTTGTTTGTGTCTGAGGGAAATCCCATTTCCTACTGAAAAACTTTCTGCTGTTTTTGCTTAGTCCTAAATGTGGTGGATATATTAGTTTCCTTTATTCAGCCTTTTCTTTAGCTTTATTTTCACCTAATGAGCCCATGTGCCAGTAACACGCTTCCTGTCCTGCGGTGACAAAGCTCTCCCAGAGTACTATATCTATGGAGAAGGAATGTTTTTTGCCTTTTCTATGGCACTGAATGGCTCTCATGTATAGGCTGTCAGTGCTGTTCAGTAAAATAATGCTAAAGCCTGGGTTGTGTGATGACATCCCCCGGGCTTATGTCCATGACAGCCTTGACTCACAAGAAGGCTATGAATGACGTTGGCCATCATTCAACCTGGAAATGGAGGGCAACGAGTGGTGAAGGAGGATGTAGAAGGCAGCATTGGAACGTTAACAGGGTGGGTGTTTATGGCCTCTTATCTTTAGATACAGGGATCCGAGTTAAAAACTGAAACATTCTATGTTTCAGCTAAGAGTCAGGCTCAAATGCAATACAGAGAGTGTACACAACCTGATAATACGTCAATGACTAAAGTTCTCCTTTCAGCCTCTGAACAGATAGATGCCTGTATTCAAAATTTACATAAACATATAACCTTAACATGGAAAAGCATTGAAGGTTACATCGCTAATTTCTAAGCCTTCATAATCCAGATCGAGCATCACAAAAGGAACGTATATTATTCCAAGTACAGTTTGTGCTCCGATTCCGGATGTTGGCTACAAGTGTTCTCACCACATTGAAAGGCCTTTGTTTTTCTGCATTAGGACGGCAGTCCTCTTCTGTCTATTGTGTGGCAGGCAGCTTAGTGAGCAGCATGCCGCGGAAAGACGCACTAAGTCTAATGAATAGCAAGGAGAGCGGTGATAACAGCACAGTTACCTCCCGAGGCCTGCAATCCTCAATTCTATTTAGCTGAGAAGAGCGGCTTTCTGTCAAGGCTGGAAATGTTACTTTGTATCAGGAAAACTGTTGGTCTATTGCTTTGTTTTTCATCCCGCCGCCTTGTAAGCAATACAGATTTGTATGGCTTTGATGTCTTGGATTTGGAATGTAATAAGTAGGCGGGAGGTCTAAAGACTTGATTACCTTGCGTAACCTTTTCTTCTGTCTCCCAGAATAGCACCGAATCTTAGCCTACTGCAGGAAGATAAGTAATCCATTATATAACTTTTTTAACAACACTGTGTGAATTCAGACACTTTTTTTTCCAACAAATATTTACTTTTAAGGGACAATGTCGCTAATAGATGACTGGCTCATTGAACAAGGCTGAGATATGTAAAACACTCAGGCCCCGTACACACGGCAGAGAACCTCGACGGGCAGAACACATCGTTCCGCCCGTCGAGGTTCTCTGCCGGCCGTCAGAATCGGCGACCTGCCCGTCGGGAAAGGCAACCAGCCATTCATCCCGACGGGCCGTCGAGCAAATAGAGAACCTGTTCTCTATTTGCTCGACGGGTTTCCCGACGGGCGGGGCTCGCCGAGAGCGTACACACGGCCGAGGTTCTCGGCAGAATGCGGCTCCCAGCGAGGTTCTCGCTGGTTTCTGCCGAAAACCTCGGCCGTGTGTACGGGGCTTCAGTATTGGTTGGCTGATAAAAACAGCGGTCTACTCTTCAATCCTGTGAAGTTGCATTCTGTTCTGTAGCCAGTAGGTGTTAGACAAATAAGGGGCCAGATTCAGGTAGTTTGCCGCATCTTTCTGGCGGTGTAGCGTATCTCATTTACACTACGCTGCCGTAACTTAGAGAGGCAGGTCCCGTATTCACAAAGAACTTGCGCCCTAAGTTACGGCAGCGTAGTGTAAATGGGCCGGCGTAACCACGCGTAATTCAAAGTAGGCTGGTAGTGGGCGTGTTGTATGTTAATGAATGGTGACCCCACGTAAATGATGCGCCAAACGAACTGCGCATGCGCCGGCCGTGGATGTATCCCAGTGCGCATGCTCAAAATCACGTCGCAAATAGTCAATGCTTTCGACGTGAACATATCCTACGCACAGCCCCATTCTGAATCGGCTTACGCAAACAACGTAAATGACGTGAAATTCGGCGGCTGTTCCGACGTCCATACTTAACATTGCCTGCACCTCATATAGCAGGGGTAACATTACGCCGGTCCGACGCCTTACGTAAACAACGCAAATAGATACGCCGGGCACAACTACGTTCGTGAATCGGCGTATTTACCTAATTTGCATATTAAACGCGTAAATCTACGGAAGCGCCACCTAGCGGCCAGCGTAAATATGCAACTAAGATACGACGGCATAAGAGACTTACACCGCTCGTATCTTAGCAAAATTCTGGCGTATCTTGCTTTCTGAATACAGAAAAAAGATACCCCGGCGCATCCTAGAACTTACGCAGCATAACAGATACGCTGACGTAAGTTCTTTCTGAATCTGGCCCAAGATGTCTATGGGGAATCTGTAAGGGCCCATTCTGACCAGTCCATTTTTGTGTGCTACATTATTTTACATGCGTTACCATGTCTTATGTGGTGTTAATGCATATAACAATACTGCATCAAAAAATTTGGCACTACAACCTGTCAGACCCACATATGTATGTTCAGTTTATCAATATTTTTGTCAACCTGAAACATGAGCTCCTTCCGTTTGCCCTTGAGCTGCCTATCAGGTCTCCTAGAAAGTTCCCTCTAAAGCCAACTGAAGTCTTTTGATAGTTAAAGAGTTTCTTCAGACAGTAAAAATAAATAAAAGTCAGCATGTGGGGAGGTGCGGCGGCAGTAAACACGCCAGAGTCCAGATGCAGTAACAGAACTGTATTGTAATGAACGTTAAACAAGCACAACTACCCGGTGGGAAGGCAACCCAACCGGGAGCACTCACAGGATGTTGTAGCAACAGATCTCGGATTCTCAGACACAGTCTGTCTTGAGGAATAAGAATGTGGCACAGCTGGTCTGTGCACAAACAGGGAGGCTTTTAGGAAGGATGGCGTGTCTCTGTTCTTTCCCTACTTATGGAATCTCTCCCTACTGCGAATACTGTCCTAGTCAGATGGGTGACTAGTGTTCATACACTACCCACATGCCAATTGGGAACCAAGCCTGGGAGCCAGGGTCTTAAATAAGATCTGCCTGACCCAAGATGAGAGTCACATGGGGCGGCAGCATGCAACCAGATAGCTCCCCCAGTGACCCAGGAAACCATAGAGGAACCATGTTCCTCTTGACTTCCCCTCCAATTGCAATCTAGCTACGGTTGAGCGCCACCTGCAGTGGAGAAATAGACCAAACCTGCCTACAAGCAGCTACAAATACTGAAGCTGCTGACTTTATTAAAAAGACACTTACCAGTCCAGGGATCCATTTCTGACCCCACCTGAGCCTTTGGGTTCCTGCCATTTAGGATGTGGGAAGCTGTTTGAGACTCCCTGTAGCTTCACAACTAACTTCCCATTGCTCTGTGCTTTGTGAATGGATCTTTAGCATCCTTGGACCTGTAACGTGTCCCAGGGAGGGAGGAGCCAAACTACTGCTCTTACCACCTTAGTGGTCTAAGCAGAAGTGGGAGTGGGGAATTTCCAGAACTAGGTGCCTGCCCCCCCCTCCCCCCCCAAAGTACCAATATTAGAATATTAGAGGTGGGGAGTAGGATTAACAAAAAGCAGGACTTCCCTTTTAGGGAGGGTTTCTGCTTTACGTTAAGAGCTGTCGGCTTCTTATTTCTAAGTAAAATTACCATTGGTCTTCAACTACATAGACATCGCAGTCCTGCCAGACTGACATTCAGAAGCTCCCCCCGTTTAGTGATGGGAAACGATAAAAAATTGGAGATAAGGTACAATGAGTTTCAGACTTTAGTAGTACACTAAATGACACATCAGGACTATATACATGCTGTACAGACAAATTGCAAAGGATCCATAGGCCTGTTAACCTTAACAACAAGGGGCCAGATTCATGAAGAGTTAGGCTGGCGGATCCAGTGATCCGCCAGCCTAACTGTCACTTTAAGCCGGCGTTTCTGTTTTCTATAACCAGAAAACAAGAAACGCCGGGTTGAAGTTCCGATGCGATCGGCGTAATTGAATTTCGCCATCGCATCGTTACTTCAACTTAAAAATGGCGCCGGGGGCGTTCCCGCCGATTTACGCTCAAAAAATATGTTAATGAGCGGGAATCGGCAATTCACGATCTTTTTCGGGCGCGACACAGTGACTTTACGACGTTTCCGGAAGCGATACGCGGCGTATAGATAAAGCAGCCCCCTAGTGGAGTATCCTATGTTAGGTATAGGCGTCGTCATCGCGTCGGAAAAAAAACAAATCGCGTCGTTTGCGTAAAACATTCATGAATGGGGACGTGACGTCATTGACGTTCACTGACAGAACTTGGAGCATGCGCACTGGGATGCATTGACACTCGACGCATGCGCAGTACGTTCGCCGCGGGATCGCGCGTAGTTTGAATACTACACGCCCCATACCCGCCCAATTTGAATTCCGCTGTCTCATTTGCGATGCGCTGCCGCAACTTTAGGAGCAAGTGCTTCATGAATAACAGCACTTGCTCCTAAAATTTCTGCAGCGGAACGTAAATGAGATGCGTTACTCCAGAGCAAAGATGCTCTGATCTACCTGAATCTGGCCCAAGTAATTTAATTCTGCCTGTTTCAGACCTACTATTTTGCTCTGCCGCCTCTTATTGCAGGCAACTTGTTAGTCTTAGGGTCTGCACCAATGGGCATTTGTTTGCTTAACCTCCCTGGCGGTATGATTCTGTCTGGAATTACGTACCAAAAGCGGTACAATTATTTTGCATGGAAATTCTGCGTTTTATACTGTAGGCCTGCAATTTTTAGGAATAACTCACTTAAATTTGTCCAAACCAGAGTCTAGTAGACATCCCGGGTATGATAAAGTTTGAAACACAAAATCATAAAATTATAATATAATAAATAATTATAACAAATAATAATGTAATTATAATAAAAATTATTCACTAATGTAATCAAATCAAAATCACTGAAATTTGCTCAGTTGCAGAATTGTCACTGTCATTACTTTTATTTTTTTATGACGAATTTCCCCACAAATCGCTATCGCTCAATTCTGCAAGTGATTATCATTTATTATCGCTGTTTTCTAGCTGCTCTAAAATCACTTTTGACATAAAGGGACACTTTTGGTTGCTTTGGACAATCTACAGTTTGCAGGCACAAAAAAAATGTTTTTATTATGTAAAAGTACATGTAGGACACTGGGCAGACCACTAGGGACAGGGGGGGTGTGTACTTTTTACATACAGTACTGTAATCTATAAGATTACAGTATTCTGTATGTAATGCGTTTGTTTACTTTTTTGAATTTGCGGCCGGTCTCCGCCCCCGTGCGCTGTTACGTCGCAGGGAACGGAGATCGGCGGCGCGCGGGCACTGTGTGAGTGGAATGGAGGACGCCACTCGCTCACACAGCGGGGATGCATCGCTGGATCCAGGGACAAGGTAAGTACAGTATACCCAGCCTGGATACAAGGTAAGCCAGCGCGCTGCAGGCTCTGCATATTCACCCCGAGCGCGACTCGGGGATATCGATTTTTACATAAAAAATCCACCCCGAGTCGTGCTCAGGGATACCGGCAGGGGGGTTAAAGAATGTTTTGCATTGCTACTTGCATTTTGAATGCAGATTAAATGCACATTTTGAGTTTGTAATTGATTTTAAATGATCTCAACCTTCAGGTTGATAACATCCAGGGCCGGCCTTAGGTGTTCAGGCGCCCTGTGCGAGCTAATCCTGTGGCGCCCCCCCCCCCCCCATCTTCACCCCTCGCCCCCTGGTCACCTAAACATACACAAAGAGAAAAAAAAAATATTTGTAACAAATATTTTGTTTTAATTTAACTTTACATTACACAGCACCCTGCATCTCTGGACTCCTTTACATTACACAGCCCCCTGCACACCTTTACATTACACAGCACCCTGCATCTCTGGACCCCTTTACATTACACAGCACCCTGCACCCCTTTACATTACACAGAACCCTGCAGCTCTAGACCCCCTGTATGTTACACAGACCCCCTTCAGTGCAGACCCCCCCGTTCAGTGTCCTCTCCCCCGTTCAGTGTAGCCCCCCTCCTTCAGTGCAGCCCCCCCTTCAGTGTAGCCTCCCCTTCAGTACCCCAGATCAGTGCGGTGGCACATGCACAGCAGGTCCCCTCCCCCTGTTTACACATAAACAGAGAGGAGGGGGAACGCGGCTTCAATCGGCTGCGCCTGTGTGACATCCGGGATCGAACAGACAGGCAGCCCGTGGCCACAAGAGGAGGGGGGTGCTGGCCTGACACCCCCAGTGTGTGGTACCACACTGGGGGGTACCCCCCCTTAGTACGCCTCTGGATGGCCGCACAGCACCCTATTTGCCCATGGCGCCCTGTGCGGCCGCACAGCTCGCACACCCCAAAGGCCGGCCCTGATAACACCGACACCAGCCCAAAACCCATCGACCCTAAGGCTTCATTCACAAAGCATACTACAGTGCAAGGGCCATGTTTACCCACATGGAGATGACAGCTGGTCTGTGCATCCCCGTACAGGCAGTCTCATTTATGTCAGTTGCTGCACAGACACAATAACTGCTCCCAATTTGACATCTGTGCGGGTGCATGGCCTTGAATACAATATGAGTTGGGGGCCCTGCACCCACGTGGATTTCAAATTGGGAGCAGCGTTTATGTCTTTGCAGAAACTAACATGAATGGTCCTACCTGCATGGGAATGTATGCAACACCTGTCATCCTCCTGTGGGTAAAAATAACCCTTGCATGGGTATACACTGTAATATGCTGTGCTAATGAGACATTATTATTATTGCATTATTATTATTTTATTATTAAATACTATTACAATCAATAGTCATACCTGCTGAGCAGCCAGTCACCACCCTACCTCTACACCCCTCCCTATCAGAGAACACTTTCCATTAATTTGGAAAATGCAAAGCATTCTATGAATGGTGCCTTCTAGGACCTGGAAGCAAGTGGAGGTGACTGGAGTAAAAGTGTTTCCTGCAGTGATTTCCAGCTTCCAGGGGCACCCGCCAGGTCTGGTATACGCACAGTTACATTGATCCAAGCTGGATAAACATAGCTATGTATAAAATAATATCCATACCTGGACTTCATCTTTAAGAACATTACCATTCTCAGAGTTCTATGACCTGGACGTGCAGCTTTTGCACATTTATACGGTTGGTGTTCTCCTTGGTAAATCTGAACGTCTCTGTTATTTACAATGGGTCGTACATTATCCTATTTTTTTATTGGTTGAACTAAATGAACTTGTGTCTTTGTTCAACCAGACTAACTATGTAACTATACACGGTACATAGTCACTGGTTATCTTCATCCCTTCTTTTCGAGACTCATATAGATTTTTATGAGCCACTTTCTATGTGTTCCTCTCCTGGAACACATCATTAGATCTCATTTTGTTTTTAATTTTCATTAGGCTGCTCCTTTACAAGCTTATCACTACATCTTCCCGTGGCATACTCTACTTAAGCAGGCAGAAGCCAGTTTTTAATCTTCCAAAACCCCTGATGATTAAGCTTTTACCAGCCATTCTTAACTGAACCTCAGCTTTACCTTCAGGCATCCTGTGAATGCTAATAGAAGTTCTATACCTTCCATGTAATAATGGGTTTAGATGTATGAATCTAAATAATTGCTATTATTTAAAGCAGAAATGTAATCTGCTTATATGTTGCCTTTTATTGGTACACCCACCCCTTTCATAAAAATGCTAATGAAATGTTTAAATAAAACAAATTTCTATGACCGCATTATAGACCTTATGATGTCATCATTTGGTCTCTGTGCTTCTTAATGCAATGCAGGGAGATCATGGCTTGTGGAAGGGGCCCGGCAGGGTGTTGTGCTTTCTAAAAACATCACAGCACTCTGCCTTACTAACTTCTCCTAATGCCACGTGCACACGATCACTTTTTGTGATGAAAAAAAAATGACATTTTCAAAAACGTCATTTAAAATCACCGTGTGTGGGCAAAACGTAGTTTTATGTCTTAAAAAAAACGACCAAAAAAAAAATTCGAACATGCTTGAATTTTTTGTGTCGTTTTTCAAATCGTCGTTTTTTGTGTCATAAAAAGTGATGGTGTGTGGGCAAAACGATGTTGAAAACAAAGTTTTTAAAGCCGCGCATGCTCAGAGGCAAGTTATGAGACGGAGCTTCAATGGAACAGAGTGCCGTCGAACGTGGTGTACGTCACCGCGCTTTGCTAGAGCATTTTGGAAAAACGATGGTGTGTATGCAACGTCGTTTTGGAAAATGAAGTTTGAAAAACTTTGTTTTGTTTCATTACTTGAAACGTCGTTTTTTTTCATCACAAAAAGTGATCGTGTGTACGCGGCATAAGAGTCCTCAGCCCTGATGCAAGAAGTGATGTGGCACTTGGCCACAGTTGTACAAAATTCTAAACGCCTTGACAGGTGGGTGTCTGGCATTAGCATTCCCAGTCCGGCTGCATTTATGTAGACTGTCCTAGGTAACGACTAAAGGTGATGCTGGGCCTCCATGTCTGAAAGAACTGAAATCCAATCTGGTGCAGGATGTCCTTTAGCCAGGAGATGAGGAAGGCTCTATCTGACTTGCTGCAGCTTCTAATGCAGATGGTAAGAAGATCACAGTGTGCAGTGAAATCAGCAGCCATTTCAGTCCAGGAGCGCAGTCAGTACAACCGTGAGGCTGGAGTACAACTTTAAAGTGTTTGTTACCCTAAAAAAAGTGTATCCTGTTCCTTTAAAGCATGTTATACAAAACAGTGGTTGTGCTGTGTCATTTGGCCCTCTATATCATCTGAAATACCTGGGTGATCCTGTCTGATTCTGCCCTCTCCTCTGTAAACTGACCATGGTTTATCATGGTTGCTGAGCCCTGACACCGTGGTCAGTTTACGTGCATACGTCATCTGCAACTATCCCGCTCTCCCTCCCTGCCTGTTAGCTTGTGACAGTGCCCACCCATTCCCCTCCTGCTGCTGAAATACATCTTAATGTGTCATATAATCCTGTGTGTCCGTTTCTGTGTTTTAAAAAAAAAAATGGTGTCTATACCTGATTTCAGAGCACCGCTTGGCGCTCACATGGCCGGCTGCCTCTCTTCTCCTCAACTGACTTAAGCAGGGGATTTTCAGCCCTACCCGCACTAACGGCCGGTCATGTGAGCGCTGAACGGTGCTATGAGATCAGGTATAGACATTTTTTTTTGTATAAAACACAACGATTGGGGCATACAGGATTAGGAAACAGAGTATTATATAAAGATATGACAGTGGTTAACAACCATGTTAAGGCATACATGGCATACATCACAAGATCTTTATGGCCAGATACAATTAAGGTGCAAAATAACTCATTCAATAAATAATCCCACAGAAAATTATCAAACAGAGGATTATATTAAAGACTGTAGATACCAATCATAACCACTTAAGCCCCGGACCAATATGCTGCTAAATGCCCAGAGGCGTTTTTACAATTCGGCACTGCGCCGCTTTAACAGAAAATTGCGCGGTCGTGCGACGTGGCTCCCAAACAAAATTGGCGTCCTTTTTTCCCCACTAATAGAGCTTTCTTTTGGTGGTATTTGATCACCTCTGCGGTTTCTATTTGTTGCGCTATAAACAAAAATAGAGCGACAATTTTGAAAAAAATACAATATTTTTTACTTTTTGCTATAATGAATATCCCCCAAAAACATATATACATTTTTTTTCCCTCAGTTTAGGCCGATACGTATTCTCATCCACTCAGTGCTTCCTCCGTGCTCTGGTGTACCCCGCACTCACCAGATAAGAACCCCCTCCTGGGGTAACAAGCATCCACAGTGTGCGCCCTGTGCTGCGCTCTGGCAAATCTTTCTTTCCCCTCTGTATGCTCTATCCAGTATCCGCTCAAAGAGAAAAAGGGTCCCAGTAGTGTGATACCGTTTTAAAACCAAAGTTTATTATTAAAACACTAGGTACTCACATTTAAAAATCGCAAAACAGGCGTTGTATAGTATCGTGGAAGTGTTGTAAACAGCTTGCGCTCGACCGGTTTCGTCATGATGACGTCATCTGGAGCGCTCTGGTAAATGTGAGTACCTAGTGTTTTAATAATAAACTTTGGTTTTAAAACGGTATCACACTACTGGGACCCTTTTTTCTCTTTGAGCGGATACTGGATAGAGCATATAGAGGGCAAAGAAAGATTTGTCAAAGCGCAACACGGGGCGCACACTGTGGATGCTTGTTACCCGAGGAGGGGGTTCTGATCTGGTGAGTGTGGGGTACACCAGAGCACGGAGGAAGGGGGCACTGAGTGGATCACCAGCATAGTTTACTAAGTTTGACACGCAGCACTTTGGCACGAATTATCAGCACTTTATATTGAAGCATGAAGCATACAGTACAAGCAACAATTTAGCACTTTGAAGTTTATGGACTATCAATTCATTTACTATATCTTTGGTTGATGAATACATTATCCATTTATACTTGGCACTTTGAAGTTTATGGACTATTAATTTATTTATTTATAATTTTTTTGTTTGTTGAATTGATTATTTATTAATCTATAGCGGATATATATGTACTTAATTTTCTTATTGGATTTTTTTATCCACATTAGCACCACACGGGAGCACTTTATAGTGGGGGCATACCACTTCTTATTCCCATTTTTTTCCTACAGTAGGCGCCAATACCTACTAATTCTCTCTTTTCATTATTTATTTTTTACTCTGTATTCCAAAGGCTGATTTTTTTTTTTTTTTAACCAGCAGCAGAGGACTAGAAGCTCCTCCTGCTTATGTTTATCTGCAGACAGCCTGGGAAAGAGGTGGGTCATTGCGACAGCTGTATATCGATTAAGAAAAGGTTACTTAAATGTTCTTTTCTATTTAAATAATTACATAACATCATCCATATACAGAAATAGAAGGGACGATGTATATGAAATAGTCTGCGTGTTTGGTATCACTTTAGTGGCTGACCACAGGCATTTGTAAAAAGATTTTTTTTTGTGACAGACCACAACAAACAGCACTTAGGAAACAAGAGCAGAAGACTCTGATGGACTGAGGGAGTAGAGCAGTGTAAGACCCCATAACACACTATTAGATTTTCTGCAGATTTTCTTCTTCAGATTTAGCAAGACCATATAATATGAGGTCAAACCTTAAGGCTGGGTTCACACTTGTGCGGTGAGAATTTCAGCTCTTTTATCTCTGCAGACAGATAAGAGAAGTGTTCAGCAGATTAGCTCCGTTTTTTGCTGCTAATTTGGAGACCTGGGAGAAGTTCTGAGTGAGAGGAGAGTGGGGGAGAAATGTATTGAGCTGAATGAGAGAAATTCCTGAAGAGAACTGAACACATCTGCGAATCAGCTGCGTACCCATAAAAGATAATGGGACTGAATTCGCACCTGAGCCGCACCGCAAGGCCTCCACAACGCATACGGATTTCCGGCAATGCGCAGTGCGAATGCATCGCACATATGTGAACCAGCCTCATTGAAAACAATGTATTTAAAAATGTTCTGCGTATTAGATGCGGTTTAAGCCGCAACCAATTCGCATAGGTGTGAACCCGTCCGAAGAGTTTCAATTTGTACGCAGACAGGCAGGCCCTTACACTACATGGTTTTGATAAATCTGAAGTGAAAAATCTGCAGAAAATCGAATAGTATGTATGGGGTCTAAAGCTCAATTCCGCCCACCATACAAAGTCTAAATGTAGGGAATTAGCATGTAGCTTCTGCTCAGTACAAACAGACCATAGACTCTGTGGAACCGGCAAGGGAACAAGGGATTGAAAAATAATATCCTCGTACATTATAAAAACCATCCCTGTGCACCCAGTAGAGAGCATATTGATACCAGTGGTATGGTATCCAAAAACTCCCCTCTCATGGTCAATCATCGGGGGAGGAGGAGGAAAGAAGTGTAGTTCTAGGGAAATCACAGCCAAAGGAGAACTACACTGCATACCAAGAGCTTGAGGATAAACCGCGCTGGTGTGTTGAGGTCTCCACATGCCGACTGGCACACAAAGCCCAATCCTTGCTCTACCTGGGTCTCGCAAAGCATCAAGCTGTCTACACGTTTTAAGCCTCTGTCTCCTTATTAAGCCCTATGGTAACAAATATAACATGAGCCATATTATCAGCAGTGGGTTTTCTCTTAGGCCGTGTTCACACCGTCCCCACATGCGGCTCGCACCAGGGGTCCGGTGCTGGCTGGTTCACTGAATTTTGGGCTAAAATAGAACCTGAAATGCACCAAAAAAGCACGCGATTTTCCAGCAAACCGCACCAGACCCGCTGCGGAGATATGTGAACCGGCTCCATAGAGAGCCAGTCACATTCTGCTGCTATGCGAATTGAATGCGGGGAAACGCATAGGTGTGAACCCAGCCTAAAAGGATGTACAGCATTATAGAAGGCACTATAACTGCAACAAACCTTTCTGTGATGGAAAAGCAAGAACTTGTCCCCATATTATAATGATACTTCTAAGAGGCTATGTACTGGGGACTGATCAGGTATTAGTGAATTGTACAAGGCTGCAATACAATACTTACTGTATTACTGTATTACTTACATTCAATGAATTACAAAACAGGCTGAACATGTCAGGGCTGGGCTCAGCCCTTCCTTCTCTGTGCTGGCCGCTCAGCTGTCGGTTAATTGCCAGCTCCTATCTCTCCACAGTGATTCGCCAATTGATGATTTCCTGCTCGTCAGTCCTGCTTACTTAAGCTGCCCAGACCAGATGATCTCTGCCTTCGCCTGGTTAACATCACAGAGACTTTCTCCTGCGTTCCTGTTAAAGACTTGATTGGCTGACATTCCTTCTGGCTCCAGATCCTGCTTGCTGTTCCACTACACTGATTCCTGGCTTCCTGACTTTCTGGCTTGTCTGATTATCCGTTCCGACTACCGAACTTTGGCTATGTTTTGACTATGTTTGTTCTATTTACTTTTATTATTAAACAAGTGCAATTTAACTGTACTTCTGTCTCGGTCTGATTCATGGTTTCGGACAGAACTGAACTACAATTTTTTTGGTATTATACTATAGCAGATTGCCTGGAGTTCTGCTTTACCCAGCATAATTTTATTTATAGTACTCAGTTAATGCATCAAATTTGTGTCTATGAAAGGCTTCAAAAGGCAGATATCCCACAAAAGGGAATTAAGTGCATTAGGCCATGAAATTGCATTCTTCAGGGCAGGACTAATGCAAAGAAACGTATGACGAAAATGCCATGCAAAGAACTGGTATTTACACAGGCTGGATTAAAAAAAAAAATCAAAAAAAAAAATAAATTAAAAATCGAAATGTTAGACCACCCAACATATGAGACCACATGTAAAGTTAGAGTGATAGTAAAGGCGCTTTTTTTTTTTTTTACCTACCCAAATAGAAAAAAAGAGGCTTATACTTACCTGCCCTGTGCAATGATACCTCTTCTTCCGGGGTCCCCCCCCCCCGCCATCGCTTTCGGCTATTTTTTCCTTGTGTGTGTCCCCATATCAAGCATTGGGCCATGTCACACTAGCCATCCTGATGAGTCACCAAAATGCAACTATCACATTTACTAATAAAAGCTACTTCCTTGCTGCCAAGACGCTGCAGAATCCTGATTGGTATCGTGCAACAAAATGACATCTCTTCCATTTATAAACTCCATACAAAGCAGAAAGGTTGGACTAAAGCTGGCCATACATTAGCAGATTATCAAACGATCATTTGATTATTACTGCACACAGTGACACGGCTCATCTTTAAGGCTGGATTCACACCAATGCATATTTAGTGCTTTTTGCATTTTGCAGATTTGCACTACAGTCCATTTAACATGATTTCCTATGGAACACATTCTGTAGAGCAAAATGCAAAAAGCACTAAAAATGCATTGGTGTGAATCCAGCCTTAGTCAGGGAATTGTTTTAACCACTTCAGCTTCGGAAGGTTAACCCCCCTTCATGATCAGGTAATTTTTTTGCAATGCGGCACTGCGTTAATTTAATTCACAATTGCAGTCATGCTACGCTGCACCCGAATAAAATGTCCTTTTTTCCCCCACATATAGAGATTTCTTTTGGTGGTAGTTGATCACCTCTGCGGTTTTTATTTTTATAAACAAAAAAGAAAGACCATTTTGAAAAGAACAACAATATTTTTTTACTTTTTGCTATAATAAATATCCCAAAAAATAATAACAATAAAAAAAATGTCTACATCAGTTTAGGCCAATATGTATTCTTCTACATATTTGCTCTATTTGTGGGGATAAAAGGAACATGAATTTTGTTTGGCTACAGCGTCGCACGCAATTGCCAGTTAAAGCGACCCAGTGCCGAATTGCAAAAAAATGGGCTGGTCATTAAGGGGGCAAATCCTTTCGGTCCTTAAGTGGTTAAAGGGTTAAACATTGGGAAATGTGCTTCTATTGTGAAAATGTAGTATGTATTTTTTTTTTTTTTTTTATAAACACATTTTTTATTTTGTTTTACATTCGCCGTGTAGATATCTTGGGCAGTTGTATTGGTACAACACGATCATATTGTCATATTGTTTGTAATATAATTATCTCTATCTAGCGGCCATAATTTCCCTGAAACACCTCCTTCAAATTTTTTTTTAGCAATATGGCCAATTGATAGAGCTGATGATTATAGGAGATAATCGTAGTGCAAACAATAGGGTGGTCCTTCCTGTGAAAAATCTTAAAGCGCTTTTAACCTCAGGTATGAAAAATTAACAAAGCATATACCTCTAGAGTGTGTAGTTGTCTAAATCCAGAACACTAATGCCGCGTACACACGATCGGACATTCCGACATCAAAACCGTGGATTTTTTTCCAATGGAAACTTGTCTTGCAGACACACGGTCACACAAATGTTGTCGGAAATTTCAAACGTCAAGAACGTGGTGACATACAACACGTACCACGAGCCGAGAAAAATAAAGTTCAATAGGCAGTGCGGCTCTTCTGCTTGATTCCGAGCATGCGTAGGATTTTTGTGCATCGGAATTGGCTACAGACGATCGGAATTTCCGACAAGAACTTTTGTTGTCGAAAAAATTGAGAACCAGCTCTCAAACATTTGTTGTCGGAAATTCCGACAGCAAATGTCCGACATGGACATACACACGGTCGGATTTTCTGACAACAAGCTCACATTGAACATTTGTTGTCGGAAATTCCGACCGTGTGTACGCGGCATTAGAGTTATTTCTGTCTGCTGCCTCATTCCTCTACTGTCAACATGAATCACGTCTGACAAGTTTTCCTGTCACCAAGAGGAAAAAAAAGGTTGACAGCAGAGGCATTTCCATCTGCTTGACAGCCTCAGCTCTGGTGCTGTGGGAAGAGAGAGTGGGGGGGGGGGCTGCCCCTTGTGCTTTCCCTTCAATCAGCTCTCAGAGCTCTCCTCGATGAACTTTGCAAGGTGTAAGCTCTCTGGCTCCTTATTCTGAAGACAGGGATAGACTCTCCATTGGGACTACAGGGAGTTTCCCGGTGGGCCAATGGCTCAGTGGGCCGGATTCAGTGACAGTGGACCGCTGCCCCCCTTGCTCCTCTGTCTCTCCCTTCCCGCAGTGCTCACCTCCTCTCCCTCCCCGCTGTGCTCATCTGTGGAGAACAAAGACCAGAGGAGCAGGGACGACGACAGAGGAGCATGGGGGAGGGGACAGACAGCTGACTCAACAGCTATGGCCTGGGAGTTTCTCACTTCTGCCTAACCGTGTCCCAAAAGGGGGGGGGGGATCAAACTGATTTTTTGCCCCGGGTGAAATAATGTCTAGCTTCCCCATTGGTACTACCTATAAGAGTACCAGTACCAGCCATTCTACTCTAATAAAGTAGTGGCTAGTGAAGGGGGAGAGGGGGCTTGGGTGGCCTGGGAGGGTGCAGGAGTTGTCCAGCCACCGTGGGAGAGACCTGTCAAAGTGGGCCAGTCCAGCACTGCCTGAAGACAAGCATTATAAATTCTGCACTTTGAACTGATGTAGAGAAGAGAAGAGCAGATAAACAGGTGCAACTGATATGGGAGGATTTGTTTCAGCTCTGTGTATCACCTGAGAATAGCCACTCACTTCACTGGGTTTACAACCACTTAAGTTATCTACATGACATTTTGTTATATATATACTGTATATATAGATATATGTAGACTCCTTTAAACCTTTTATAAAATAATTTTTTTTAGCATATGAATATATATATACTTTGCTAATAAAAGATTATCCGAGCACTGCAAACTCCAGGCATCCTTCAATTATAATAACAAATAGAGTGGATAACAATGAAGGATTGACTGATGTCTTCTTTATAAAGCAAAGACCTTTAGCCATGCAGAGAGGCAATAAAGACTGTTATGTATATTACAGCTACAACATGCAATTTCCACCCACTCAGCGCTGCGATGGAACCCCCAAGGGTACCGAGTAAATTAAAAAGTTGGATCATTCTCATTCAGAATACAGGCACATTCCATCTGCCTTTCATGATGCTCAGACATTGTCCCCCGATACATATAGAACTTAACAAGGTTTCTGATGTTCGGCTGTATGCATTTTCAATGTTCTTTGCAGAACACGAGTAACAAGTGGTAAGAATGGAAGACATTACACCAATTATTGTCTCTCCAGACTACAGAGGGCTCTGAACCCAAACATCAACACAAGTGTTGTGTAGCAATAAAATGTATAATTCATGAATACAGACATCAACTCAACTCCTCCAACTCAAAATGCATGGTCACAGGGCCAAGAAAAAATATTTATATAAGATATTATTTTTAAACGTTTCCACTATTAAAGTGTACCTCCTTTCAATGTATTCTCACTTTAGATTTGTATAGCACCCCCCCCCCCCCCACTTTGGGGATATTTCTTCTCCCTTCCTGTCCTGGGGACACAACAGGAAGTGAAAGGGAGATTTCCCTAAGGCCGCGTACACACGATCGGTCCAACCCGATGAGAATGGTCCGACGGACCGTTTTCATCAGTTCACCGCTGAAGTGGCCTGATGGTCTGATGTGCGTACACATCAGTCCAAAATCCGATCGTGTCAGAACAGGGTGATGTAGAACACAATGACGTGCTGAAAAAACAAAGTTCAATGCTTCCAAGCATGCGTCGACTTGATTCTGAGCATGCGCGGGTTTTTGGTCCGATGTTTTTGCGTACTAACCATCGGTTTGGTTCGATGGTCAGGCATCCATCGGTCCAATTTTACAGCAAGTTTTAAAACTTTGGTCCGACGGACAACGGTCCGATGGGCCGCACACGCGCTCGGTTTGGACCGATGAAACTGGCCTTAAGGCCAGTTTCATCAGACAAAACCGATCGTGTGTACACAGCCTAACAGTGAAAAAGATGGCAAAAGCTTGACAGAGGTTCTAACATTTTACCAATTTCTATGCAAAGCTAAAAAATTAGGGTTTAGCTGTAATTCTTGTTTTAAGCCTTATTTTTTGGAAACTGAGCCCAGCTGAGCAGGTGGATGACAGGTCCATGCACGCTCTGCTTAGGCTGGATTCACAGTCACACCTATGCAGTTTTAGTACATTTTGCATTTTGCAGATTTGCACTACAGTCCATTTAACATGGTTTCCTATGGAACACATTCAGTAGTGCAAATCTGCAAAATGCAAAAAGCACTAAAACTGCATAGGTGTGAATCCAGCCTTATGAAGAGTGGGTGGTCAGATGGAATAGGACCCCCTGTCCATTTACACCTAAATATCATCCAATCGGATCCCCTATCCATCCGCTTTTAGCAGACATGATTGGACCAGATGTTGGCAGGTGTAAACAAACACGTCTGTTTACATCCGCTGCTCTATAGAGGGCAATAAATGGTCTGATCTGGTCCAACTAAAACAACTGACAGGCAGACTTTATCGTTGTGAAAGAAGCCTAACTGAATGACATTGTACCAAGTATCAAACAATATCCATTTCTTTTGTTTTTATTAACCACTTCCCTACCTGCCCATAGTCAAATGACGACCACAGATGGGATCTCCCATCCTGGGTGGATGTCATATGATGTCCTGGGCTTCCCGTTCATCTAGGGGGAGCATGCCTGCGGCATCACTTGGGACCCGGTGCGCGTGCCCGGCGACCGCAATGCACTCATGTCCTGTCAGAGGTGAGGAGACCGATGTGTGTTCCCAGTATAGAGGGACACAGATCGGTCTCCTCCCCTTGTGAGTCCCCTCCCCCTACAGTTAGAATCACTCCCTAGGGAACATATTTAACCTCTTCAGTGCCCCCTAGTGTTAACCCCTTCCCTGCCAGTTACATTTACACAGTAATCAGTGCAGTTTTATGGCACTAATCGCTGTATAAGTGTGAATGGTCCCAAAAATTTGTCAAAAGTGTCCGATATGTCCGTCGCAAGGTCACGGTCCCAATAAAATATGAAGAAGAATACATATCGGCCTAAACTGAGGAAAAAAAATGTATATATATTTTTGGGGGATTTTTTTTGTTTATAGCGCAGAATATAAAAACTGCAGAGGTGATCAAATACCACCAAAAGAAAGCTCTATTTGTGGGGGAGGACATACATTTTGTTTGAGTGCAATGTCGCACGACTACGCAATTGTCAGTTAACTACTTCAGACCCGTGCTACCGTCAAATGACGGCAACAGCGCGGGTCTGAATAGCCAACATGCCGTCTTTTGATGGCCACCCCTTTGGGCGTTCCCAGCGCGCAATGTAGAGCGCGCTGCGGGGAAGCCCTGTGTTGGCCGTGTCCCTTGGACACAGCCAATCACAAATTGCGGCGATTGGCCAGTCAGAGTGACCGTTTGCGATGCGATCTGTGGGCGAATGAGAGATGATCTCATAGATCATCTCTCATTGCCTATTTACACAGAGACAGCGTCCTGTCTCTGGAGAGGAGGAGCCCGATCTGTGTTCCTTGTACATAGGGACACAGATCGGTCACCCCCCCTCCCCCCACAGTTAGAACACACCTAGGATACACATTTAACCCCTTCCTCACCCCCTAGTGTTAACCCCTTCAATGCCAGTCACATTTATACTGTAATTAGTGCATATTTATAGCACTGATCGCAGTATAAATGTGAATGGCGCCAAAAATGTGTCAAAAGTGTCCGATGTGTCCGCCATAACATCGCAGTACCAATAAAAATCGCAGATCGCCGCCATTTCTAGTAAATAAAATAATAAAAAATAATAATTCTCTCCAATTTTGTAAGCGCTATAATTTTTGCGCAAACCAGTCGCTTTTTTTTTTTTACCAAAAATATGTAGAAGAATACGTATCGCCCTAAACTGAGAAAAAAAATGTGTTTTTTTTTAAATTGGGATATTTATTATAGCAACAAGTAAAAAATATTGTATTTTTCTTCAAAATTGTCGCTCTTTTTTGTTTATAGCGCAAAAAATAAAAACCGCACAGGTGATTAAATACCACCAAAAGAAAGCTCTACTTGTGGGGAAAAAAGGACATCAATTTTGTTTGGGAGCCACGTCGCACGACCGCGCAATTGTCAGTTAAAGCAACGCAGTGCCGGAAGCTGAAATTTCACCTGGGCAGGAGGGGGGTATATGTGCCCAGTAAGCAAGTGGTAAAGTAACAAAGTGCCGAATCGCAAAAAATGGCCCGGTCATTGGGCAGCCAATTTTTCCGGGGCTGAAGTGATTAAATGATCCTTGGGGCACCAACATGCATATTATATGAGCAAAGAAAAACATCAAACCAATCTGCATCTGCAATACTCTGCATGTGTCCCATTATGACACCAGTTAATGTGGCTATACTTCCTCAATAGAGTCTATATAGTGTACTACAGTAGAACAAATACATTTTTGTTATAAACTTAAATCACAGAATCTTGCTATTGGAAGCTCCAAAAAATAGAAAATCAACAGGTTCTTCAACCCACCTGTGCCCAGCTGGAGCACAGACTGGATTCACACATTTTAAATAGACAAACCTGGATTATTTTTGGGGAAATCCATTCAATGCTTCTCAATGTTAAATCTAATCACTACTAATCTTGTGCGTAACACGGGTTATCCAAATGTTCTGTTTCCTCGGATCCCCGTTTCCCGGCTTTCCACAATCAGTTGTAAACATCTGCAAGTGTTTCAGAAGAGCTCATATGACAAATACGGTCTCCCAATCGCTCTCAGGGTTGATAAATGTTACTATCGCTACCATTTAGCTCTCGAAAAGATCTATCAGTTTTAATGCTGTTCTTCACGGCTGCCAAATCACACTATAGTTCTGTCATTAATTCTGCATCTGGCTTTATTTCAGAGAAGACGACGGTCTATGTTTTCTATATAGCCATGTCTCAGATTTTCTGGCTGTTTGTTTGAAGTGCTTTTCTGGCTATTTCAAACATACGGGACCAGCTGCTGTTCTGAGAGTGTGTTTTCTTAATTAATTTAATACAGCAGGAAACTATCTTGTAAAAATTCCACCCAAAACGCATTTAAGCCTTCGCTGTGTCTTTATGGTTCTCCAGGACCCTGGGGGTGGTCATATCGTCCTGAAATCCTGGCATTGTTGATATACACTATTATTCTTCCATTGTTACCATTGAATGCGAGTCTTAAAGCACACCTGTCACATATAAAGTAACAGGGCTGCCAATGGTGGCTTTGTTTAAAAAGGCAAATTACCTGCCATGTGTCTGACTGCAAACAACCAAAACAAGCATGCTGTACATCATGGGTCTTCAAACTATGGCCCTCCAGTTGTTCAGGAACTACACATCCCATCATGCCTAGTCATGTCTGTAAAGGTCAATGTGTTACAATGCCTCATGGGATGTGTAGTTCTACAACAGCTGGAGGGCCGTAGTTTGAGGATCCCTGCTGTACATGAATGACAGAAAGGTGTCACGCCACGTACACACGACCGTTTTTCATGACGAGAAAAATTCAATTTTTTTAAATTGGTCATTAAAAAACGATTGTGTGTAGGCTCCAGAGCATTTTTCTTGATGAGAAAATGGGCATTAAAAATTTAGAACCTGCTCTATTTTTTCTCGTCGTTTTTCACGTCGTCGTTTTTCTCGTCGTAAAAAACGGTCGTGTGTAGGCTTTAACGACGGGGGAAAAAAACATGCATGCTCAGAAGCAAGTTATGAGAAGGGAAATTTGCATAATCAGCCCAAAGTGTGGCGCCATTGGAATGGAACTTCCCCTTTATAGTGCCGTCGTACGTGTTGTACGTCACTGCGCTTTGCTCGAGCATTTTTCTTCACGATCGTGTGTATGCAAGGCAGGCTTGACAAGAATCACGTTGAGAAAAACAACGTTTTTTTTCATGACATGTAAAACGGTCGTGTGTATGCGGCATTAGAATGCTTTATGTACAAGGGGTCTGTTATACCTGAAGGGTTCCACATGTACTGGCACTTTAAGGCTGGCTCCACCCAGCAGTGATGACAAGGGTAAAGGTGTATAGCAGCCATCTTAGAGTGTGCACATGTAGGAAGCAGATAAGATGTACTGTCCTGAGATACATGTTGCAGTGTACAGCCTGTACTGAAATAAACATCCATTGCTCCAGACCAGAGTCTTGTGTCTCTCACAACAAACAGGACATGACAGGGTCTTAGGGCTGGGTTCACATATGAGCATGCAGCGGCTCACAGCAGGAGTCCAGTGCATCCTCGGTTACCGTTTATGGTGCGAATTGTTGGCTGAATTCGGACCTGAAACAGGTCAAAAGACGCACAGGGCTCCTGTGCAAATCACACAGGAGCCGCTTCGGAGATGTCTGAACTGGCACCATAGAGAGCCGGTCACAATCTCCTGCTGTGTGAATTGGATGCAGGGCAATCCACATCCAATTTGCACTACTGTGAACCCAGCCTCACGCTGTGGTGAAGATGGCTGATAAATGCTTAAAAAAAGTGCGGAAACTTTTTGAAGAAGCCTCATATAGAGCCGTTTAGGGTCAGTAACTTAGGAAAACATTAAAGCAAAAGAAAAAGCATGAGCTCAGGAACCACAATTTTCAAAAACGGAGGTCAACTATGGCAGCCTGCATAATTCTCTAAGCACAGGAACACCATATTCCTATAGACAGAAGTTGCAAGCTCCAGTCTCTTGTAAATCTTGCATAGTTGATAACCTAGGAGGATCTACATGTGGTCTCAAACTGGCGGCCCTCATACTGTTGTGAAACTACAAGTCCCATCATGCCTCTGCCTCTAGGAGTCATGCTTGTATCTGTTAGCCTTTCAATGCCTCATGGGACTTGTAGTTTTGCAACAGCTGGAGGGCTGCCAGTTTGAGACCCCCACCCTAAACTAAAAAAAAAATGCTTTTCTCGAGGTGTCTTACAGGATGCTGTAAGAGTGGATACACATGTGTGCTGTGTTTTTGACATGGCACATTGTTATATGAGCTTTACAGGCATTTTATGTACGCTGCCATTAAACTCTATTGGAATGTGCATTTTCATGAAAGTACATTCAAGTCCTGCATGCTGCATTTTTAATTCTCTTTCATAAAACCTGCATTCTAATAAAAAACAGCACGCATAAAAATGCATGTAAAACACAAATAAAAATGCGCCGCACCAAAATCACGGCACACACATCTGCAGGCAAGATGATATGCCCTTTCCTAGGGCTCCATTGCATCTTTTAGCAGTCACTAAAAAGTGTTTGCAGAGAAGATAGTCAACTAGGATAGCTACCATGGCTGTTAATATGGTGTTAAGTATTGTTTGAGTTGACAATTTGAGTTGCACAAAAATGCACCCGAGAAGAAATTGTAACGCTCCATACAAACTGGCTGGGCCTTAGCTAATAAATATGGAGGGTTGGAATGGTGAGTTGCTTCCAGTTAGGCATACTACAGTTAACATACTGAACCTACATAGCTCTTGAACAGCAGAATGGCAGTTAGGTGTCTAATACTGCGATCGAACAATGCCAAAGTTTGGGGTGTAATTCCCACCAATTAAACCCTCTGCATGGAGCTTGAATGCTCTCTGTGTGCTTCTATGAATTTATTGGTGATTAAGTTTCCTCACAAAACCCCCAAAAAATCAAAAATGACATCTTCCCAAACTGGGTTTGTTATTTCTTGGTGCAGGACAGACTGTTGTACCTAAAAAATGTGGATGTTATTAGCCTATATCCTGGCCATTAGACTCTAAGCTCCTTCAGAGACAGAGAGTGATGTGAATGATTCAATAAAACACTGAGAAATGTGTGTAAAGGCCCGTACACACGGTCAGACTTTTTGCCAACAAACTTCAAAATCTGCAAGTTTTAAAATTTGTCCGATCATGTGTACGCTCCATCGGACCAACTTTTTCGGGTTTCATCGGACAAAAAGTTCGGTCTGCAAACGGACAAACTTTACGTCAACAAAAGTCTGATGGTGCCTAGTCCGACCGTGTGTACAGCAAGCAATCGGACTTTTGTACAAAGTACAAACGCGCATGCTCAGAAGCAAAGACCAGCCGGAAGCGCTCTGTCTAGTGAAACTAGCGTTCGTATTTGAAAGAGCACATTCGTGATGCGGCAAGTTCTGAAATCAAGAAAAGCAGCGCACATTCTCTTCTTTATAATGTGATAATACTAAAAGCTGCTTTGCTGGTGATACTGACAGAGTAAAAACAAATGTCTTTACTTTGGATTAGTGTATTTTGGTTATATGAATCAAACATGTTTTTATTTTTATTTTTTGTGGGTCAAGTTAGCACAACCCTATTGCGCAACATGTCTGCTTGATGAACGGACGTTCAGAAACGAACAAAATTGCACGAAACTGAAAATCGCGAATGCACAGAGACAAAACCTGTACTAACTCTCAATCAGCAGAAGGAGCCCAAAGGGTGACGCCGCAGAATTGAACTTCCTCTTTTAAACTCTCGTCAGTATGTTGAAACGTCACTACGTTCGTGTTTGTCGCCGAAAAGGAAAGTTTGTTGAAAGTCCGACTGTGTGTACGAGGCTTAAGATATAAGAAAGAGGTTTGAGGTTTTTGTCCACATGGAATGAAAGAACCTTATTGATTCTTCTAATGAGCAAACCAGTTTCCTGTGCACTTGATGGAAATCTCCCTTAGTAAATTTAAGTCTCTTGATTACTAAATGCAATTACATACATGAATAATTATTTCTAATGGGATTTACTAGTTAATGTACTTGGAAAGTCCCAAAGAAGCACACCCAAGCCCAGAGAAATCATATAAAATGTTTGCAGATACAGATTTAATAACTATCACATTCAACATAAAGACCCCATACACGTGTAAAGAAGATGCATTTAGAATTATCATTTCTGTTGGGGATGACTTGTCTCTAAAGAAATTAACCAAATCGTTCAGCTAAATTATTCATAAAGCAAGAAATTACTATTACCAATGAGTACGACTATTGGGAGCGAAATAGCATCTCAAAGAATAGATGTTTAGATCATAAGCAACATCCATCCCTGGTTTCTATTTTTTATTGACCAAATATATGGTGGACAGGAGCTAATGATCTGAACATGTAATGATATTTTGGTCTCTAAACACATAACTTTTTTTCAAATAACGTTTTTATTTTATATATATATATAAAAAAAAAACATTAAAGTTGTAGAGGAGAACACTCCTCTGATCTTTGACATCACACAGTCCAACAGTAATAACAGTGCCTCAAGTAGAGTATATAGTAAAAGAAAGCAGAGAAAAGAGGGGGGGGGGGGTGGGACGGGACACGGAGGATCAGATAAAAAAAAGGGAAAAATTACTGATACCCCTGTATTTCGACTGCCGGATCAAAACGTGTCCTCCCGAGAATGCCATTGCTCCCAGACACTGTTGTGATCGTCCAGTCTGTTCCGCAATCTGCCCGTAATTTTCTCCATTAGTTCCATGTCTTTGACCCTAGTATAGAGGGCCTCCTGAGATGGGGGCACAGTTTTCTTCCAGTGGAGGGCTATTAAGCACCTTGCCGCGGTAAGAACGTGCCTGAGCAGTTGTTTGTAGGGTTTAGCTATTTTCAGTTGGAAGAGACCTAACAGGAAGAGTTTCGGGGTCAGAGGTATGGGTGCCTCAAAGAGGTCAGTCAGTAATTGCTGTGTTGAGGTCCAGAACAGGACTATTAAGGGGCATGTCCAATAAATGTTGAAGAGCGTACCTCTGGCTTGTGATCAGAGGTGAAGGGGTAAACTCTATGGAGTACGTGCGGAGTCAGGTACCAAAAGAAGAGAATCTTATAGACATTTTCTTTGTAGAGGGAACATAGGGAGCCTTTGGCAGCCTGACTACAGACCGCCCTTCAGGCCTCCTCCAGAATCTCCTCTCCCAACTTAAACACATATCTTACATGCATAGCTTTTAAATGTCCCGCAGTCCAGCCCTCCAACTGATTCTCTAACTAAACTAAAAACTCCACAATGGAAAAATTCCACTGAACCATTTACCCTTTTCTCCTGAATGATACATCAACCAGGGAAGCCTATTGAGGTCTGTATGACCTTGGGGTATTCTCATTACTTGATCGAGGGCTGTCAAATAGCAGAACACCTTCTGTGTCAAACCTCATAGTTCTATATTTGCTGTGTAATATTATCTAAAGCTGGATTTACACCTATGCATTTTTTTTGTACTTTTTGCATTTTGCAACTCAAGGTCCATTTTACACGGTTTCCAGATTTTGAAGTTTGTTGGCAAAAAGCACAAAAAATGCATAGGTGTGAATCCAGCCTTAGGCAGTGGTTCTCAACCGTAATCCTCAAATACCCCCAACAGGCCATGCTTGCAGGTTTCCTTTATCTTGCACAGGTGCTTTAAATCAGAGTCAATGGCTTGGTATCTTGGACAGCTATTTTACCTAAGAGAAATTCCCAAAACACGGCCTGTATTTGAGGACTGAGGTTGAGAACCACTGATCTAAGGCACTGTGCCTCTGAATGTTAAGTGAAAAATGTGGTAATACTGCGCTGTCTAGGTGATGATAAATGTATGAAATAATGCAAGCAGCTTAAAATGTGAGATACCCACAAACAAACTAGTACGATGGAAGACAAGCTGCGCAACTCATGTGAACTCTATAGTTATGATAACACAAAGTGATATAATACCATCAAATTTACATGGAACAAGAAAATTAGCCCCATGAATGAGATATGAATCCCATAAGTGACACCTCTGAATGTTAGTCTTACAAGATATGAAGTGAGGTTTGGTGAGGTCACTACTGTACTGCTCACTGTTCTTGCTGGAGAGGAAGCTGTACCTTACCTGGGGATCTGCAGTGCAATGGATCTCCCTACATCTGCTTCATTCATATTAGTACGTGTGCTTTCCAAACTTGTCTTGATGCTTCTTAACCAACACATTATCTGTCTTGAGTTCACCAGTCATCAGGGGGGACAGCTCTGACATGAAGAAGCAAATCCCCATATTTTCCAAGATGGACGTTCCCACAAAGGGACACGGTGCAGATGGTCAGAAGTCAGTAAATGAGAAAGATCAGCTGCAGGGAACCCACAGGCAATTCAGTTGACTAGTCCTATAACCTCTGCTTAGCTTGTTTGGACACAGCAGCCATAATACAGGTCAAGACCTGGTTCACACCTAGGCATTTTTTGTGTGTTTTCAGTTTTGCAGAAACACACTACAGTTCATTTTACAAGGTTTTCTATGGGTCACATTTACATCTATGCATTTTACGGAAAGGGCCAGGGACCAGCAGGTTGTGTTTTTGACTCCATAGACTTCAATGGATCAAAAACGTGTATTGAAAAACACAAAATGCACCAGGAATATACATCAACTGCAATCTGCATGGTTGTGTGAACCAGGCCTAACTCAACCCCCATTCAAATGTTGCGTAAGAGCTGATGAGTAACCATTTCTTAGTCAGAACATTTTGATATACAGCCTCCTAATGTTTATATATACACGGAGGACAGAGAAACATCAGCTAATAAATAATTTTTAAATAAAATTAACCAAGAATAACCATAGGCTAGTAGATACAGTACCTACCCCAAAATAATGGTTAAGGATAAATTCTTGGAGGGAATCATTTAAGAGCAGGGGGTGTTGTGATACTTACCTGATGGTGACAGTTGGACTCATGCAGTTGTGTTTTTCTTAATGCTTCTACATAGAAGAGTGAAGCACCAGGCACACTTGCAAGTGGATTTTCTATCAAGTTGGAAAATTTCCCAGTGTGATAACAAGAGCCTCTATCCACCATAATCACGTCCTTCAGCTCACTTCACTAAGCTATAGTGATCATTATCCAACATACCGGTACTCTAATTATTTTATAACAATGAGTGCCAGCGAGGACTGCAATATAATGATCCTTTTGTTTAAAGTGAACTTGTACTTTGCCTATGCCGGGAAAAGCAACAGGTCTCCTAACTGCTGCCCTGCCCAGCTGCACATTCCTTTTCTTTGTTGCCCAGACCTCCATTTAGCCACCAGAAGTGAAGAGCATGTGGCTTCTTTATCTTCTATTTAGGGGCTAAGCTCACTTAAGAGATAATAATAAATGCACTTTTTTTTTTCCAAGTAAAAAAAAATTGCATTTATTCTTAGGAGCCTGCAGAGTATTACACCCACAATCAGTCAATAGCAGGTGCACTGTCAGGCTCCTGCAGACCCTCAGTCCAGCTTTCTGGCTGCATCTCTCATAAGGGCAGACACTTACTGAAGTATAGGAAGTGTCAATGAACTAGGAAACCACTCATCAGCACCCTTGCAGTTCACAGAGTCATTACTGAATAAGATTCCTAATTTTTAACTATTCTGATGAAATAGCTGTTTGTTTCGCCATGTCCTTTCCAGAACAATTCTGAATGGGAGTGTCTGATTCATTATAATCAGCTGGTGCACTTTTAGTGTACTAATGAGAAAACCTGCAGTGTCTGCATTCCTAGAAGTATTTCACCAAAACTTACCCCAACATTTTATATTCCTGATCTGTGCCTGCTGTACCATGTACTTGTATGAGAAAGTCTCCTGGTCTCTTTGTATTGCTTCCTTTATGTGAAATCCTTGATGTTTCTACTAGTCCCCTTTTAAAAACTGACCACATTAAGCAGGAGAGCACATTGTGGTCAATTCTCTACCTATGCTGGGAACTCATTGTACTTTCCTCCAATGATCAGACCGGCAATACAAAGGATCATGTCATATGAATACAATACACATCTAAGGACTTGATCCTTTGTGAGTATGATGAATTCCCATGTCCCACAAATAGACGTTTTGCTGCTTACCTGCTTTATTCATATACATCCATATTTATTTTCTAGCATTTTATAGGTATTTATGTGTTTTTCTCCGTGTACATCTTTTTGAATAGAACAAACAGCCTGTAAAAAAAAACCTAAAGAAAGAATTGAAAACCTACATCTCCGAAACATTTTGGGATCATCTGTGACCACCCATTTACTGTAACCTCCAATTTTGAGGCTAGTGTGTTCCAGCATTCAGTTGCTGTTCTATTCGATCGTGTTCAAATACATTGGGCCAGATTCAGATACAATTACATTGGCGCAGAGTATCAGACATACACTACGCCGCCGTATTTTACCAGGCTATACGCCGAATTCTGGTAGATTTTGTCCCTTACGGTATGGCAGCGTAGTGTATTTCTCGCCGTGTAATCGAAATACACGATTAGGGGGCGTGAAGCATTTAAATTAGGCACGTCCCCGCGGCGATCGAACTGCGCATGCTCCGTTCAGAAATTTCCCGCCGTGCATTGCGCAAAATAACGTCTATACGTCATTCGTTGTTTGAGTAGCGTCGTTTACGTACATTCCTATTCCCGGACGACTTACGTCAAAAATAAAAAAAGACTTTGACATTCGACGCGGGAACGACGCCCATACTTAACATGGGCTGTCCAATATTAGACCAGCAAAAAGCTGGTATAATTTTACGTAGCAAAAAGATGACTAAAGATGCCGTAAGAGATTGCGATTGACGTTCGTAACTTCGTGGATCGTCGGCAAAAGCTCATTTGCATACCCCGACGCGGAAAACGACGGGAACTCCACCCAGCGGCCGCAAATTTATTGCAGCGTAGATCCGAAGGCGTATGAACACGTAAGCCAGTCGGATTGAAGCCCGCAGCCGTATATTTTCATGGTTTGATGTTTCAGAGTAGTGAAAAAACGCACGTAATTTGAAAGTACTACAGTCTAACGCGAGTTAGACAGGAGTAAGGGCTCTGTGAATCTGGCCCATTGCTTTTAGGTGTATCTACTTGTGCATTTTCAATATATATGTATATTCAATACATTTTTACAATATTACTCCTTTTCATTCTGGCTCATTTTTCTTGCCCATAAAATCCCTAGGGCACCCAATTTCCAAAGGTTTTCTATATGGCTGCACTACATACTGCCATTACTACTGGTTGCAATGACAAATGTGCCTTGTGTTGTTTCCTATGTTCTGTACTTCTTGCATTGGGACATGATAAAACCTAAAAAGTAAAGAACACCTAAAAAGTCTGAAATATTTGAAACCCTTGAGATTCAAAATACTTTTTGGGGGTATGTGCTTCTACTGGTCATTTTCTTTAGGTGACTATCCAAATTTTTCCTGTGTGTGCCGCTGTCACTCCTGGTTGATAAAATAGGAAGAACTTATCTTACATGCAACAGGTGGCAAAGTCTCATTCCTTGCTTCTGATTGGCTGACTGTGTGGCAAGTTTCCTTCCTGTACTGACAGTGACTCAAGGTTCACAGTTAATAACATTCTACAATGGAAGGGTATATGCTGGTAGGCATGGCATTCTGAAGACCTTAGTATATTACTCAATTAACAGACAAATAAATGTATTTGTTCAATTTTTACTTAACTTTAACATGGAGTCTTCCTATAAATACATGGCATGCTGCAGGCTTTCCAAAGCTTTCTGTTGTTGCTGGAAAAAACAACTTAAAATGTCAGTAGCACTAAGTGAAAGTATAATAAAAAGCGTTATTATGACAAGTACCTTACATACTGCTGGAGTACAGCTATCTTGTAAGCTGTTAAATTGTTGGCATTTAACAATCCTTTCATAAGTATTTTATTTCTTGGGCATTATCAGCTAATTGCAAGGCCACCGTTTTTAGTGACTGCGCCGTTATCAAATTTATAGTTATTGTGACAAGCAGGCGTAAGTGTTTTTAAATGTCACAAATGTGGTTGTGATATAATCATCTGTTTTGTTTATCATAGACGAGTCTCAAATGTTTTTCTTACATCTAACTGGAAATTGAATTTTTCTAGAAAGTATTAAAAGAACAGACTGCCTTAAAAAGAACATGTTTTACAGGCCCGCAGGGGTCATTATACCTATTTGAAGACAGGCGTTTGTATTTTGTTTTATACTGGAGTGCCTCTATAAAGTTACAATAAACCCAGGTTTAAAGAAATCTATTCTATTCAAATTATTATTATTGTTATACAGGATTTCTATAGCGCCAACAGTTTACGCAACGCATTACAATATAAAAAGATATAATACAATAAAATACAAGAGGATTGAGAGGGCCCAGCTCAGAAGAGCTTACAATCTAATAGGGTGGGGCAGGTGGCACAAAAGGTTGTAACTGTGGGGGGATTAGCTGATGGAAGTGGTAAAATATTAGTTGGAGATGTGATAGGCTTCCCTAAAAAAATTAGTTTTCAGGGATCGTCTGAAGGTATTGCAGGAAAGAAATTTGCACCATGTATGGCCAGCTTATGAAAATCGCTCCCTGCTGATACCACTGCTTGTGGAAGGGAATTCCACATCTGTACCGCTCTGATAGTATAAAACCCTCTATGCAGTATAAGGTTGAACCGCTTCTCTTCCAATTTCAGTGAATGGCCGTGTGTCTTTTTAAACTCCCTTTCACTGAAAAGTTTTTTCCTTATGCTAGGATTACCATATACCGTATATATACTCTAGAATAAGCCGAGTTTTTCAGCACCTTTATTTGTGCTGAAAATGCCCCCCTCGTCTGATACTCGAGTCACCTTTTTGCGCCTGATCTCCCGGACTTTGGGGACCCAGTACCGGCCAGCCGTAGCTCCCCTGGATCCTAAAGGCACACATGTAGCCACACTCTTCCTCTACAAGTGTGAAACGTTTGTTGTCTGGGGGACCTACGGCTGGGGAGCACCGATCTTTTAAAGCCGGGCACCCCTTCGATAGACTCCCATGTTAAACATCAGTCTAGGCATGGGCACAGTGAGGGACCTACAGCCAGGGAGCATCGATTTTTCAAAGTTAGGCACCCCTTCCATAGACCTCCCATGTTAAACGGTTATTTCACCGGTGACTTTGGGGACCTGGCTACAGGCCGGTCGTAGGTCTCCTGGACCCGGAACTTGGCACACATGTAGCACAATTTCTCCTCTACAAGTGTGCAAAGTTTGTTGTCTGGGGGACCTACGGCTGTGCACCGATTTTTCAAAGCCAGGCACCCCTTCCATAGACTTCCATGTTAAACGTCAGTCTAGGCATGGTCACAGTGAGGCATGGGCACAGTGAGGCATGCAGATGGACATCGTAGGCTTATACTCGAGTCAATACTTTTTTTCATTTTTTTTTGTGGTAAAATTAGGTGCCTCAGCTTATATTCGGGTCGTCTTACACGTGAGTATTTACGGTATATATAAGGATTGAGAACCTCAAAAAATTGAGGCACATAATGAGAAGAAGCATCATTAAAAAGGTATAAACATAACTTAAAAAACATATAAACAACATACAAACAACACTGTGTATGTATACAGTTACCAGTTAACCATTAATGCAATTACAGAGAGCTGGATAAAAAATATGGAGATTGAATTAGTAATACCCTGTATATCAAAGTGAAAAGAATCTATCCAGTGATGCCTCCAAGAACTTGCTCGTCAATGCGTTTCTCTAGAATATTAGCTTCCTTAGGACAGATACTGGACAGATGCTGGCAAGCCTGTGGTGCAGGGTATGGGGACACCTCACAAAACCAGAGACAGACATCCAGAGAGACGGATTTTCAAAATTCATATATGTGTATGCAGTGACAAAAGTACACGCATATCATGTAGTCTATAGTAGACACCACTGATGTATAACAATCATATCGATTAAAAGTATTAGGGTGTAGGTCACACGGAGGTAAGCTGTGAAAGGATCTCACCATCAACATTTTCGACAAAATATCCAAAGTACCAAATATGGCACCAAAGTTACGGTACCAATATGTTAGATGGATAGGTATAAAGTCCCCTTGATTATAAAGATCAATGGCATATCTGAATGTATAACTCTTATGCCGCGTACACACGGTCGTTTTTTGCGATGAAAAAAACCCGACGTTTTCTGTGAAGTAAAAAACGACGTTTTTGAAACGTCACTTTTCAAAGACAATTTTGCATACACACCATCGTTTTTTCACAAAAAGCGAGGTTACGTTCACCACTCTTTTCCATTGAAGCTCGCTTCATAACTAGCTTCTGGGCATGCGCGGGTTGAAAAACGTCGTTTTAAAAGACGTTTTTGCTACACACGGTGACTTTTTGTGAAACAAAAAACGACGTTTTGAAAAAACGACACAAAAAATTCAAGCATGTTGGAATTTTTTTTTGGTCGTTTTTTTGAAGACAAAAAACGACGTTTTGCCCACACACGATCAATTTAAATGACGTTTTAAAAAACGTTGTTTTTTTTCATCGCAAAAAACGACCGTGTGTACGCGGCATTACACTTATCTCAAATGGGAAGGGCTATTGGTAAGACTCAGGCAGACAGTGCCACGTAAACAAGGGGAATATATACAGTGGAACCTCGGATTACGAGCATAATCCTTTCCAGGAGAATGCTCGTAATCCAAAGTACTCGCATATCAAAGCGAGTTTCCCCATGATTTGTTCCGCTTTGAATTCAATGGCATGCAATATCACATGTGGCCAGAGGTGGGGGGCGTCGGAAAGTGTCGGAAACACCCAGAAAGGCCCGAGGACAGCTTGGTTGAACTCAGAAAACCTTGGAAAGGCTTGGGAATGGAGTATTTGTAACTGGTGTCCCCATTGGATGATCGCCCCTCTGATCCTGTTCTGGTGACAGTTAAAAGTTTGGATTTCTGATAACTTTTTGTCCTGTCACTAGTGTCATTATTGGGGTGGATTTACCCAGTGGGGGCACTGACAGCAATAAAAAGCTGAAAGGGGTTCTATCCCTCAACACTGGACGTATTAACAGCTGCTGTTTTTGGCTTCAGACTTTTTTTTTCTGCAGCCAATAATCTCCCAAAACGTTATCCTATGTGTCCATGCACACATAGGCTGTTGTTATCATTTTTTTTTAGCCAGGGCATGAAAAAAAACCCAGAACTAGTGGGTTTTGAGAACCCAGCATTTATGAGCCATTTTATGGGAGTATAGTTTTGCTAAAAAAAGCCAATAAACGCTGAAAAACACATTCTACAGCTAACGCTACTGAGGGTTTTAGAACATCCAGTGTGCATGAGGCCTTAGTTTCAGACTGGGAGGGGCAGCTATAGCCTTTAGAGCAGTGGTTCTCAACCTGGGGGTCGAATGATGATTTGCCAGGGGTCACCAAATCCTGGACTGTTCCTATAGCCTGTACCTCTCTCCCAGCCCTTTTGCAGTCGTAAAGCTGGGCTGTCCCTGGAGCCAGCAGCCTAGAGGTCAGCTGACTGGTGAGGAATGTGAAGTCGGAGGGGCTGAAGGAGACCCAATCTACTGATTTCGGTAGAGGTGTCACTGCTACGAGACACCACAAAGTCGGAGACACAGTGAAGCCGGAGACACAGTGAGTAAGTAACACACCTGTGATTATAGTTCCCATTACAGTTCTCAAATTAGCAGATGTCCCTGATCAAGAGCACCTAAGTTGGCTGATCAGAACTCTCCCCAGCACTGCCACTCATCCCAACTCCCCGCCAGCACTGCCACTCATACCATTCCCCCCACCAAGGAGTAAGAGATGGAATAAAAATAGAGAATACATAGAAGGGAGAGGAAAAGAGGGGGAGGAACAAAGAAAAATTAAGAGAAAGAACAAGAAAGATGGCTAAAGAGAGGGATGGGGGGACAAGAAATTAGGATAAAGAGAGGTAAAAGGGAAAAAAAGGAGAACAAAGAGAGAGAGTGATACATCCTAAAATGTACCATAATGGGTTTTAATACTGTACGATTGGAAGGGACTCGGGGAGCACTAAATGTCCATGGGTTAGGGGCACAAATTACTGTATTTGTCTTGTCTTGGGTGCTGACAACCCACGCTACGAAAATAATTTTACTGTTAGGGGTCCCCACAACTTGGGAAATTTTATCAAGGGGCCACGGCACTTGGAAGGTTGAGAACCACTGTTTTAGTTTTCAAAGCTCCAATGTTTGCTAGGACCCTCTAAATCCTACTAAAAGTGTTTATAAATCTAAAATTATAGTCAGGGCCGATCCGCCCTATAGGCTCACTATGCAAGCCGCTTAGGGCCCCGCAAAGCTGCGAAGGGCCCCCCAAATTACTAGAGGCCCCGCCTGGTGAGAAGTCATTTTCGCCCCCTCACCCCGCTTCTCAACTCGCTGGCTGCATGGGAGAAGAGGTAAGAAGTCAGCACCCCCCCCGCTTCTCAATTTAATGTAAGATGTCATTTCTGACAGCAGAACACCCCCTAACCCCCGCTTCTCAACTTTCTTTAATGTGACATGTCACTATCGTCAGCGCCCCCGCTTCTCATTTTTAATGTGCCGTGTAATTTTGCTTAGGGCCCCAGGGAGGTCAGGATCGGCACTGATTATAGTCTTACTAAAGTGGACCTATTAGTAGCTTGAAAAGTCATGTCACAATATACAATTTTTTTTCACCTTTCATCATGCATGGTTACATAGGGTGAAGGTGCAAGCTTGTACTCATTGAGAAGGGAGGGGAGAACTTAGCAGACACCCCTGGAGCTAAATTTTAATCTGGGAAAGAACTTAATGATTTATTCCAGGTATGCAGTCATGAAATCATCATTAAACTGCTATTACAAGTACCTGAATCTGCCAATTCAGTAGGCCCTACGTGATTGCACAGTGTTGTTGATCGAACACTGGAAGCTTGCTGATAGGAGTAGAGAGATGAGCTGAGCAATCACCTCCTCAGTGTGGTTACTGTCCTTTACTGGTGTGTGGGTCCCTGAGTAAGCTGTACTGCCTAAATGAAGTTAAGGTCAGTGGCTGTGCTGTTTCACAGGAGTATTAAGATCACAAGACTGTCTAAATTTGGAGTTAAAGGGGTTGTATGGGTTCAGTTTAACAAACAAACATGTCATACTTACCTCCACTGTGCAGTTCGTTTTGCACATAGTGGCCCTGATTATCCTCTTCTGGGGTCCCACGAAGGCTCTCGCGGCTTCTCACTGCAAGAGCAAACCCCCTCTGGGAAGCATTCCCCCGAGGGGGTTACCTAATGGGCATGCTCCTGTATGATACACTTAGCGGTGATAGTCGCCAACTGTATGACTCGGCCCCGCCTCCGGCACGCCACGTCATTGAGTTGATTGACAGCTGTGGGAGCCAATGGCTGTGCTGCTATCAATCTAACCAATGAACAGCCGACGAGCCGTTTGGAAAGCGACGTGGGAACAAGCCCACAGAAGTTCAGAGCTCAGGTAAGTTAAATGGGGGCACAAGGGTGGGGGGGGGGAGTACAAGGTGGTTTTTCAACAAGAAGGTTTACAGCAGAAAGTTCATGTACTTGAACTGTGTAAAATAGCTTTGTACTTATGTTCATCTAAATTGAATTCTTACATCAAAATGATAAAAGCTGTGGCTCCTCATCATTATCCAGCATTCAAGTTTCGTTAGGGACTGCCAGCAAATGTAAGTTAACTGACCCAACACAAAGTCACAATTAGTTGTTAAGCAACATTCATAACTGAAAGCAGAAAAGCAAGAAACGCTGAGTTTTATTGTGAAAAAAAAATATGCAGAAGTATAAAAACTGGAAATAGAATACTGATGTCCTCCTCAATATTCAGAGATGTTTTTTTTTTAGCTCTGTTTCTTCTTCTTCAAAAAAAAAAATTCTCTTCATCTTTCTGACTTCCCCCGTGCACAAAGTGGAAATTTGTACTTGTATTTGGGAAATATGTACAGGCTCCATTCAATTCCAACTTGGGCAAAGCAGTAGAGACAGCTAAGAACTACGAGAGGAACCCACGGCCAGCCTAAAGACAAAATAGAGAAAAAATTACAGTAATGCCAATGTTTAACATTTCTGTGATAAAAACAGCTGGCCTATTTAGTATGCAAAGCAAGGACTGACAAGCATACACAAATTCACCAGAACAGTGTCCAGTTACTCAACACTGTGGGATTTTTGTTTGTTCTATGTATTGCCCTACCCATGTGCATCATTCCCTATGGTAGCTGACAATTATCTGAGCATATGTCAAGGATCAATAACCAGGATCAAATATGTCTCTGAAGGTTTTCGCTTATCCAATTCATGGTACAGCTACTAGAAGTTAGGCTGGCCATACGCGGTTCGAAACTCGGCCGGTTCAGCAAGAATCGGCCGAGATTCAAACCCTTAATGGGCAGGCTGAATGTACCAAGTCGGTCGATTGATCAACTTGAGTACAACCAGCCCGATGGATTCTCTTGCAATTATTGCTAATGACTGCAATAGTCCCTAGTAAGACGGCTTTCCTCACCCTTCCCCAGGAGAAGACAATGGCTCGGAAGGAGAGATGTCCACATCAAATACGGTCTGTGCGGATCAGGGAATCAAGTTAATTTCTTACCTGCAACCCATGGTTGCAATAAATAAATTGGCTCCATCTATGGCTGGCCTTAGCCTTGTTTATAATGTTTAAGTCACTTTACACTCATCTACATGGCAGTCCCAGTTCGAATGAGTGTTTGGAACCCCCAGGATGCGAAAAGTTCTGTAATTTTTTGCAGTCAAGTTGTCTTCAATTTGTTGAATGATTTCTGATGGTCTCCTAAGATCAAAGGAGTAGTGGTACTTATATTTCTCTAGACCCTCTCCCCATCTTCATTTTCACTGCACAATCCTTACCCAAAACCTTTAGAGATATCCACACATACAATAACTTCAAAGGGAAGCTTGTCTGTCATCCAAATACAGTAAAACCTTGGATTGTGAGCATGTAAGAAAATAAATAGTTGCACATCCAGGAATTCCGATTGCCTTTTATTGTTCAAAGTGATAACACCAAAGACACCAACACAAGGTCACGTAACGCGTTTCACACATCACTGATTAAGCACAAGATGTTTGTGTGAAACGCATCTACGTGACCTTGTGTTGGTGTCTTTGGTGTTATCACTTTGAACAATAAAAGGCAATCAGAATTCCTGGATGTGCAGCCATTTATTTTCTTACAAAGTTTCCCATGGAGGCGGGCCGGGGCTGGCACTCTATAAGACATTCCACCCCAGGTTATCACCATACATCTGGAGCAACGGCTCTTTTTCTTTGAGTATTGGATTGGGAGCATAATTCGTTCCAGAAACAAGCTTGTAATCCAAAGCACTTTTATATTAAAGCAAATTTCCCCATAAGAAATAATGGAAACTCGAATGATTCCTTCTACAACCATTTATTCATAGGCCCTTCCATTTCTAGTCCCTATAAAACGATTATAGCAATGTGAGCCACCACAAGGGGATTAGAAGCAAAATCCAGCAGGAGCTACAGAGTATAGAGGCACCTCTAAGTGTAGCAATGTGTTGCTAAATGTTGTACCTTTATTAACCCCTTTAATACCGGGCTTTTATACACACCTCCATACCGGGCCTATTCTGGCAATTCTCTCCTACATGTACAAATCATATTTTTTTTGCTAGAAAATTACGCAGTACCCCAAACATTATATATGTTTTTTTTAGCAGACACCCTAGGGAATAAAACGACGGTCATTGCAATGTTTTATCTTGCACGGTATTTGCGCAATAATTTTTCAAACGCCTTTTTTTGGGAAAAAAATTGTTTCATGAATTAAAAAAATAACAAAACAGTAAAGTTAGCCCAATTTTTTTGTAAAATATGAAAGATTATGTTACACCGAGTTAATAGATACCTAACATGTCACGTTTTAAAATTGCGCACACTCATGGAATGGTGCAAAACTTCTCTATAGGCAACGCTTTGAATTTTTTTACAGGTTACCAGTTTAGATTTACAGAGGAGATCTAGTGCTAGAATTGTTGCTGGCACTCTAACGCACGCGGCGATACTTTACATATGTGGTTTAAACAGCGTTTACATATGTCATGCGTGTGCGTTCGCTTCTGCGCACGAGCTACCAGGGACAGGGGCATTTAAACATTTTTTTTTTTTTTACATAATTATTTTTTTTTTTACACTTTTTTTATTTATTTTTTATTTTTTTATCACTTTTATTCCTATTACAAGGAATGTAAACATCCCTTGTAATAGGATTGTGTGTGACAGGTCCTCTTTATGGAGAGATGCGGGGTCAATAAGACCCCACATCTCTCCTCCAGGCTGGAAACCATGAGATCGGTAAAAAAAATTCACCGATCTCATGAATACTGTTGCTTAGTAGCTGCAGTCACGGCTTTGTTTACTTATGGGACCTGTGCGTGATGTCATCACATTGCGCCCGAGTCCTCCGACGGTCATAGAGATGCTTTCATCTCTATGCTTTCTGCAAGCGCCCGGAGAAGCGCCGGATGGCGGCGGGAGGGGGGTGTCCGCTATGATCGTTCTTATGTTGTGCAGAATCGCCGGCAGAAGAGATGGATATCTGGATGATGCCTCTCGCTGCAGGCATCATTCAGACATCCCCCCTCAAAGTCCAGGACGTCATATGACGTCCACCCACGATGGGAGATCCCCTTTGTGGACGTCATATGACAATAGCCCGGTATTGAAGTAGTTAAATGTAACCATATTGCTGGACTTAGAGGCGCCTCTCATGAAACTGCTCTTATATCAAGGCATCACTTGTATATCAAGTCAAAATGTATTAAAACATTTTGCTTGTCTTGCAAAACGCTCTCAAAACCAAGTTACTCTCAAACCAAGGTTTTAGTGTAATGCATGTATCCTTTAAATGCACATTGTACATTGGCGATTACATACTGAATAAGGTTAGTTAGTGTTATTATACTGTTGTAAAGATCGAGAACAATACAGATTGTTTTTGAGAGTGTGGGGATGAGGTCATAACCCATGAGGGCTTCTCTGCTGTTTGGGATCCCAATGTGTTTCACCCATCTAGGCGTAGAGATGGAGGAGACCTGGTTTGACAACATGTAGCTCAGCGGAAAACTCAAACTGTCACTGTGTCTTGGTCAGGAAGGGGGAGGCAAGAAATTATACTTTGGCATCCAGACATTGAGGAAACCCCACTAAGATTACCCCTCGCCCCTCTCCAACCAACACAGAAAAATGCTTTAGTCGGGCCTGATGTTGCAAATAAAAAAATTACACATTTTCTTTACAGGTGGAGGTTAATGACTGTTCTCAAACGTCGGCTTGGCACAAATTAAATTATTTAAAAAGCTGGTTAAGCTCATTACTTAGTCATCTCTGAGCATATGAAAGTAAAAAGATATTCCAGCATCCCAAGGTGACTTTCATGACGACAGTTGCTGAGTGGTGTAACGCTCGGTATAAATGACTTTCTTCTACAAGATTAGAATTGATGCCGTAATATATAATTATGGAAGTCTCAGCTTGTGTATAGATCATTTTACCAATGTCACAAGTAATACTATTATTCTGATACAAGCATCAGTCAGACATCAGCCCTCAATGTACAATAGTGGCTCTAGTGTAAGGCTTTACAATTATAGACCTCCAATGGATTACCCTTAATGTCCCCATACTTTGTTCACCAGACTGTAGTAACCAAATGATGTCCATAGTCTGGTTTTACTTTATATATTGATAGCAAGAAATATAATCTCTAAACATTATTAGTATTATATCTCATTTATTCATATGAAAACCACACATTAATAATACATACACTAGCTACAGTTAGGCCTCGTACACACAAGGCAATTCATTTGTTCAAATCGGTCGGACCGACCGATTTGAACAAATCTGTCTGTTTGGATTTTGGTTTGCTCGCGTGTACACACGAGCAAACCAAAATCCCCACCAGCAGACGGTGCGCTGACGTGTCGGTGACGTGGCGGTGACGTTGACGCCGCCACGTCACCGCACCAGGAAGTAAAACACTTCCACGCATGCGTCGAAATCATTCGGCGCGTGTGTGAGAAGACATGTCTGCTGGTTAGCGTACTAACCAGCAGACATGTCGGGCGGACAGGTTCCCAGCCGACAGATTGGTAAGCATGCTTTCAAATCTGTCGGCTGGCCAAATCCGTCTGCTCGCCCGTACACACGATCGAATCTGTCTGCTGGGACGGTCTAGCAGACCGTTTCCAGCAGACAGATTTGATCGTGTGTACGCGGCCTTAAAGGTAACTGCTGTTGTGTATGAGCAATAAAACATTTGTCAGTCCTGCTCCTGACAATGTTACAGGCATATCATCTGACACATCAAATCGCTGTGTCTACTATCATTTTTATTTTCAGAGAATCTTGTCTTATTGTTTTAAATCTGAGATCCTGAGTCCCACAGATCCTATAATATGGTATGCATACCCCGATTGGGTATGGATTAATTCAGTTTAGAACCCACGCTCCAGAAGATCATTTGCCCTATTTATTCTATGCTGTGTAGTAGGGATGAGCTTCGAGTTCGAGTCAAACTCATGTTCCACTCGAACATTGCCTGTTCGCCAAACAGCAAACTATTTGGGGTGTTTGCGGCAAATTCGAAAAGCCGCAGAACACCCTGGAAAAGTCTATGGGAGAAATCTAAAGTTCTAATTTTAATGGCTTATATGCAAGTAATTGTCATAAAAAGTGTTTGAGGACCCGGGTCCTGCCTCAGGGGACAAGTATCAATGCAAAAAAAGTTTTAAAAAAACTGCAGTTTTTTCGGGAGCAGTGATTTTAATAATGCTTAAAGTGAAACAATAAAAGTGAAATATTCCTTTAAAATTTATACCTAGGGGGTGTGTATAGTATGCATGTAAATCACTGCTCCCGAAAAAAATGCCATTTAAAAAGAAAAAATTGCATTGATACATGTCCCCAGGGCAGGACCCGGGTCCCCAAAACCTTTTTAGCACAATAACTTGCATATTAGCCTTTAAAATTAGCACTTTAGATGTCAAAGGTTCGAGTCCCATAGACTTTAATGGGGTTCTAAAGTTCACACAAATGTTTGGTCTGTTCACAGGTTCTGGTGCGAACCGAACGGGGGGACGGGGACATATCGGACACTTTTGACACAATTTTGGGACCATTAACATTTATACAGCGATCAGTGCTATAAAAATGCACTAATTACTGTATAAATGTGACTGGCAGGGAAGGGGTTAGCACTAGGGGGTGAGGAAGGGGTTAAATGTGTATCCTGGGTGTGTTCTTACTGTGTGGGGGGAGGGGGGTGACTGACGCTGTGTCCCTATGTACAAGGGACACAGATCGGTCTCCTCTCTCCCTGACAGCACGTGGAGCTCTGTGTTTACACACAGAGCTCCACGTCCCTGCTGTCACCTGCTGGGACTGCCGATCGCGTGTACCAGCGGACATCGCGGCCGCCAGGCACACGTATCGGCTTCCCAGCGATGCGACGGCACAGTGTTTACCCGCTGCGCGCCCCCCCAGCGGCGAGCTTGGGTAATGCCCACAAAAGCCGTCCAAAGACGTCCACCTGGCACCTCAGGTCGGCGCTGTAGACGTCTTTTGACCATAGCGCCGGCCTGAAGTGGTTAAAGAACCATTGGCTTAACTTTACATTTGAATTTAAAGAGTTGTTGAGAAAAAAAAATAATTCCCCCGTGTGATCTATGTACATTACAAGGATTTTGACAAACTCTGTTGCAGATTCCTACCTTTTGTTATTCTGAAGATATCACTGTATGTTTTTCTGTGCCCCTGGGCAAAGTAAGTCTAATGGGAGTGGTTTCTTATTCATCAACCAGCTGTTGCACTTGCAAAGCTCTAATGATGACAATTGCAGGGTCTGCATCCCTAGAGATGTGATTTCTTATTGGGAGTATCTCACCAAAAATGAAATTTTTGTTGTAGTGGATGCCTGAAAACTGACTTGTATTTAGTGTAGACTTCTGAGAAAATCAGTGAGCCAATCACACAAGCAGGAAGTTACATCTGGGGAGTGCTCTGTGCACATTCTATGTACAGAAAACCTCCAGGTTGCCATATTGCATTGCATTTCACAGAAAACACAATTGTATGCTATAGTATTTTTTAATTTTTATTTGCGATTTTCTTTCCAGGAAAGTGAAGTTACCCTTTGCGTGGTAAAACAATAATGAACTTGTGACAACATTGCTTAATCGGTTCCTTCCCGAGTCATTGTGAAATGATGTCGGAAGGAACCTTCCCTCCCTCCGGGTGGACGTCATATGACATCATGGGTTTCCCGACTGCCTTGGGGGCACGAACGATTTTGCCGCATCCCTCGGGACCCGGTGCGTGTGTCCAGCGGCTGCGATGGCTGCCAGGCACCTGCGACTGCCCGCGATCACAGCAGGACCGTGGATCTGTGTGTGTAAACACACAGATCCACGGTCTTGTCAGAAGTGAGGAGACCAATGTGTGTTCCCAGTACAGAGGAACACAGATCGGTCTCCTCCCCTTGTGAGTCCCCTCCCCCTACAGAATCACCCCAGGGAACATATTAACCCATTGATCGCCCCCCTAGTGTTAACCCCTTCCCTGCCAGTCACATTTACACAGTAATCAGTGCCTTTTTATAGCACTAATCACTGTAAAAATGTGAATGGTCCCAAAAATGTGTTAAAAGTGTCCGATATGGCCGTCGGGAATGTCACGGTCACAACAAAAATCTCATATCACCCCAATTACTAGTAAAAAAAATGCCATTAATCTATCCCCTATTTTATAGATGCTATAACTTTTGCACAAACCAATCAAATACCACCACACGAAAGCTCTATTTGTGGGGAAAAAACCCATAAAGTTTTTATTTGGGTACAGTGTTGCATGACCGTGCAATTGTCATTCAAATTGTGACAGCGCTGAAAACGAAAAATTGGTCTGGGCGGGAAGGGGGTGAAAATGCCCTGTATTGAAGTGGTTAAATCAATTATTAAGGAAACATTTAGACGACCTATCAGCATCTGTGTATAACTGAAATAATAACTGCGTTAGTGTCCACAATTTTTGCAAATAACAGCATTCTAAGCAAGCTTAATATTCATGTAGCCAGCTGTTTAAGAGGCTGTGTAAGCCATGTCTCCATCAAATTGCACTAATTGCAGGCGATCAGAGCCTCCCGCTGCTACAATCAGTATCCTTGCAATGTGCTTAAGCATTTGGCTGTTTAGCCCAGCACAGTGCAAAGCTTTTGAACAGGAGATGTTTCTTCAGAGTTGCTTTTGCATCCAAACGGATGTGGATCCTGCAGGACCACTGTCTATAAGGTTTAATAAACCCAATAAGCAGCAGGTGGAGGATCATTTCCAGAAGCGCAGAGCATACCCTGATGTAGAGAGTGTTTGCAAAGACTCTTAAACATCCGTCAACATGAACCCTTACTGTTGATGAAGTCAGTTCTCCCCACATCTCAGCGGGAAAGAGCAGACTAACTACTACATTGTCAATCATTGAGCAAAGACTGAGTCAATCTGCACCATGTTTGTGTGATGAGAATGACGTTTATACAGGGATAAAATCTACTTCTTGTGAGACGAGATTAATTCCCCAGATCTTTGCAGTACACCTGAAACGCACCAGTTATTGGTTACTCATTGACATTACATAACTGCCAGCTTGTTACTGGATGAAGTTACGTTTGAAGATCTTGCATCTATGACAAGATCCTTTCCCTGGCTGCAGAGGAGCAATCCTGGGAAAAGAGACATTTCAAGTACCAGGAAATTACAACGCCGATAAATGAGATATGTTGTGTCAAACAGAATTTCACTTGATTTTGTTTAATGAGAGTTGAACAAGAAAGGACAGCAGGAGCATGACACGTTGCTCTGAAGCACAGATTGAAGTGATAGAGAATCTCTCTAGCAATGGGTCAGACAATTTAACAAAAAACTATAAAAGCCACTTATATTACAAGAGCCAAAATTTCAGTTGAGGTTCCCGACTGATAGATTTAACCTGGTCTTTAAAGTGATTGTAAAGGCTCGTAAAATAAAAATAACAAACATGTTAAACTTACCTCCTCTCTGCAGTTGGTTTTGCACAAAACAGCCCTGATCCTTCTCTTCTCTTTGCTGCTCCTAGCCCCCCCTCCCCTTTGAGTGCCCCTCAGCCAGTAGCTTGCTACAGGGGGTACCCAAGTTGAGTCAGCCCCAACCCCTCTTTCCCCTGATTGGATAACTGACTTTGATGCATAGAGAAAAAGAAAGATTGGGCCATTGGGACTTTAAATGGGGCATGGACGGGTTTGTAAAGTTATTGAGTATATCAACAGTAAAGAATCTATCACAGTCCCATCAGGGAGATCTCTGTGGTCAAAAGAAATTGCTTGGTGATCAATCCAAAAAAGAAATTGAAGGAGTCAAATGTAAACTTAATATTGTAATTTGTATCATAATATATAATACAGAGATCATGCAATCAAAAGCATAATACATGTAGTCATAATAACATTGATATAATAAATATTCAAAATCCAGGACATGACCATTAAAAGCAATCGCCATAAATTGACAAATAGATACAGTAGACATGATTATACAATAAAATTGGTAGATTTGAACAAAATAATAAAAAAACACATATTTGGGCAAGCTTGATCTTGGCATCCCTGAGCGTGGACTCGACACGTTTCTTGGCGTTTAACTGACTTTGATGCATACATCAGGGTCCCCAGAGAGCCCCTGCCTTGCATCAGGGTCCCCAGAGAGCCCTTGCCTTGCATCAGGGTCCCCAGAGAGCCCCCCACCTTGCATCAGGGTCCCCAGAGTGCCCCCGCCTTGCATCAGGGTCCCCAGAGAGCCCCTGCCTTTCAGCAGGGTCCCCAGAGAGCCCCCGCCTAACACTTTAATGCATCAAGATAAAAAACCTTCTGCCTTTACAACTTCTTTAATACTGTCTGGGGCTTCAGAAGGAAAATCATCCCTACCCGGGCATGTACTGGCTATCAGCACCCCCAGTGGGTGGGTTTCAGTGACAGCCAGCGACATCACTGGGCCCCGGGTCCCAAGGGTCCGCAACCACAGGGCCTTGGCCCACTACCGGGCCATGGCCTCTCTGCAGCTGTGTGGCGGGCAGCACGGGAGAGCCAGAGAGTGGGCAAGAGAGATGAGATCATCTCTCACCGCCCACCCTGCTTTACCGCTGTTCCCCCCTCACTGTGCAGCCACTGGCGGCAGAGAGATTACATCATCTCTCACTGCCCGCCCTCTCTCGGGTGACCCTGATGTAAGGAGCAGCTCTCTGGGGACCCTGATGCAAGTGGAGGGGCTCTCTTTGGGGCCATGATGTAAGTGGGGGGCTCTCTGGAGACCCCAATTTAAGGGTGAGGGCTCTCTGGGGACCCTGATGTAAGGGGGGCTTTCTGGGGACACTGATGCAAAGCGGGGGCTCTCTGGGGACTCTGATACAAGATGGGGCCTCTCTGGGGACCCTGATGCACAGCAGGGGCTCTTTGGGGACTCTGATGCGCGGCATGGGCTCTCTGGGGATTCTAATGCAAGGCAGGGGCTCTCTGGGGACCCTGATGCAAGGCAGGGACTCTCTGGGGACCCTAATGCAAGGCAGGGGCTCTCTGGGGACCCTGATCTAAGGAGGCGGCTCTCTGGGGACCTCAATGTAAGGAGGAGGCTCTTTTTTTTGTTTACGCAATTGCGTATAGTTTATATATGGTTTTTGTGCGTGTTTGCAAAATGAAAGTGGACCAATCTGTATGACGTCCAGGGCCACATTTTTGTCCCAGTCCAACCCTGTCCCTACCCCTCCATAGCTGTGATGTGTCAAGCTTGGATATACACCTGAACTATATTAGTCACGGATTAAAATTAAGTGAGCATGCACAGTGCTCAACCCACAACTTATAAACTCCAGTACTACTATAATGTGATTCTAATAAAAATTGCACATGCAAAAACATAACACAAATAATAATGTTAAGTATTGGTGTAAATTTAATAAATGTCCAAATAAAGGGGCAGATTCACAGAGAATTAGATTCTCGTAGAGTATCAGAAATACACTACGCTGCCGTTTTTTACCTGGCTCTACGTGGAATTCAGGTAGATTTTGTCCAGTAAACGACGGCGGCGTAGTGTATTTCTCCCGTCGCAATCCATCTGCGCGAGTAGGGGGCGTGAAGCATTTAAAATAGGCGCGTTCCCGCGGCGATCGATCTGCGCATGCTCCGTTCCCAAATTTCCCGTCGTGCATTGCGCGTAAACACGTCGTCACGTCGTAGTAGCGTCGTTTACGTACATTCCTATTCCCGAACGAGTTACGTTAAAAAAAAAAAAATATTTTAAAATCGACGCGGGAACGACGGCCATACTTTACATGGGTTACGCACTGTTAGACCAGCAAAAAGCTCCTCTAACATTACGTAGCCAAAAAATGACGTAGGCGATTGCGAGGGACACTCGTACCTTCGTGGATCGCCGTAAAAAGTAATTTGCATATCCCGACGCATGAAAACGACGCAAACTCCTTCCAGCGGCCGCAAATATATCACAGCGTAGATCCAAAGGCTTACGAGGACGTAAGCCTCTCAGATCGAAGCCCGAAGCCGCCGTATCATGGTTTGAGGATTCAAACTAGTGATACGGCGCGCGAAATTTGAAATTACTCCTGTCTAACACCAGTTAGACAGGCGTAATTGCTCTGTGAATCTGGGCCAAAGTGTCCAAATATTGGATAAGTAGTATTTTGTTATCGACAAAGGATCTGTGATCTCCCTTAGCTGCATGCCGTAATGATGTTCTTCAAACCAACAACTCCACCTATGCGATTAATTCCCCAGATGGAACTGACCCCTAAATCAACAGAAGGTCAGTAGCATTTTTCGGTCCGCTCCGTGTGTCAGTCGGCTCAGCGGGCGGAACGGACGTGTGAAAGAGCCCTTAGGCAGTAAAATCTCCATCATCAAGCCCTTAGGCAGTAAAATCTTCATCATCAATCCTCCTCTTTATTCAAACACAATTGCAGATCTCTCAATTGGCAGGTGCAGACTGACATGGACCTCTCATATTCCTTCTTAAAAACAAAAACACCCATAACGTGATATTGCAAAAATGGTCCATTAACTATTTCAGTCCCATGTGGCATTTTAAGAAGGCACCTGGACTCAGCAGCTCCTGTGGGTCCCAATGTTTCCAGCATTGGAACCATGGGATGTCAATGACAGCTGGACTCCAGCACTAAGTCTAGGAGCTGAAACTATCAACTTACACAGCTTAATTCATATAAGCATGCTGTAGAAGGGTATGTAAGCACCATGCTTCCACGCTGGGTTTTCATATAAGTACATATGATACAATCCTAATCATTTTCAGCGATTCTGTTCCTAGCTATCAATTTATAAAATAAAGCCAGACTATTGATATCACTGATGTGGGACTGGTGGAGGGCAGATATTCGAACCTTGGATAGGAAAGTTTTGAGGATAACTCAAACTAAATTTTACAACTCAGAGGCTGCAAATAATCTACCTGTAGAGGTCCCCTGATTGTACTCATCATGCTTCTATTGTTACATTTTTTCTGTGACATTAAATTGTCTTCCACAACCTCACCTTAGTAGCAGTTTTTACTGTTCCACACCCAGTTTTACACCTAAAAACACAGCAGTTAATGCCTGTGTTTCAACCTACATTTGAAATATGATGATCATTGGCACCTGCTTTGTATAATTTGTTAATCATACACCTGAGTCATGCAAAATCCCTGACTTGCAAGTGTGCAAATGTAAGAATTAATGCTGGTTTAAAGCCAAAAAGTAGTCACACCAAATATTGATTTGAATTCAAATTGTCTTGTGTTCGCTCACTTTGCATTTTGTAAATTGATAAAAATAAACAATTAAAATATATATTTTTGAAAGCATTCTTACTTTACAGCATTTCTTTACATGTTTAAAACTTTTGCTCAGTACTGTGTGTGTGTGTGTATATATATACACATATATATATATATATATATATATATATATATATATACACATATACATACACACCCACACAGTACTAAGCAAAAGTGAGTACACCCCTCATGTTTTTATAAATATTTTATTACATTTTTTCATGTGACAACACTGAAGAAATTACACTTTTCTACAATGTAAAGTAGTGAGTGTACAGCTTGTATAACAGTGCAAATTAGCTGTTCCCTCAAAATAAATCTAACACACATTAATGTCTAAACCGCTGGAAACAAAAGAGTACACCCCTAAGTGAAAATGTCCAAATTGGGCCCAATTAGCTATTTTCCCTCCCCAGTATCATGTGACTCGTTGGTGTTACGAGGTCTCAGGTGTGAATTGGGAGCAGGTGTGTTAAATTTGGTGTTATCGCTCTCACTCTCTCATACTGGTCACTGGAAGTTCAACATGTCACCTCATGGTAAGGAGCTCTGAGGATCTTAGAAAAAAAAATGTTGCTCTACATAAAGATGACCTAGGCCAGCGGTAGTGAATTAAAATTCATGGGGGTCCGGTCGGAAAAAAATTCTTCCAGCGGAGGACCGAATGTCATATTGGTGCTATGACTTCACATGATATCCTCCGCTTCACAGCGCCCCCCCCCCCCCACCACACACACCCACACACCATCGAAATCGACATCAAAATGTCAAAATACATTTCTTTCATTTTTATGCACCACAGCTCCGTTGCGGTGCATAAAAACAGTATGCATTTTGCATCACACTGCTCAGCACGCAGGGGCACTGTTTCAATGTGAACAGGACACATAGGGCCAGATTCAGCAAGACTTGCGCTGGAGTAATTCGATATGCGCCGCGTAACTGTGAATATGCGCCTTCGTTTCTATGTGGCCGTACCCACCAAACTAGATGCGACTGAAAACGGGCCATTTCCGATTGGCTTAACTTTCCGACGCCAGAGTCTCGTCAGCGCATAATTTCGTTTGGCGCATCAGTCGCGCCTATTGATTTCCCCTGAAAATATGCAAATGAGGGAGATTTCCCAATTTCGCAAACGGATTAGCACCATACGCTGGCTACATGCGTCGCGCGTAACTCGTCCGTCCGGCGCAAAGTTATTTCTACAAATAGCTGCTTTATCTTTACTCCAGAAGGCCTCAGGTCAGCAGGAGAGCAGCTCCAGCAGCAGCGTTACCGACGAAACTAGCAAGCTGAACAACCACACTTGCAAGGACAACACCTCTGTGTGCCAACATGCCAGGGGCAATCGTGGTCCTAGCACTAGTACTGGGTCCCCCGGAACGAAGGAGGCGGGCACGTGAGAGGATATACCGCACGCGCATGAGCCTCTTTGGCATGGGGGATGAGGAGGTGTATCGCCTCTTCAGATTCAGCCCTGATGCAACACTTGAACTAACCACAACCCTGCAGGGTGACATCACCAGCCCAACACACCGCTCACAAGCAGTGCAGCCACTGGTGAAGGTACTGGCAACACTCCATTTCCTTGCAAGTGGATCATTCCAGCGTACAAGTGGAGTGGTGGCTGGGATGTCACAATCCTCCATGAGCAGATGTGTGCACCAGGTTGTCCCCACAATCCTCAGACGCATGTCCAACCAGTTCATCAGACCCACCACTGAGGAGCTGCGGCTGAAGGCAATGACAGATTTCTACAGCATTGCCAGATTCCCACGCGCCATCGGGGCCATTAAATGCACACATGTGGCACTCCAGCCTCCCAGTGCCACAGAGCACATATACCGCAATCGGAAGCATTGGCATTCCATCAACGTACAGGTGATAGCCGATGCCCAACGCCTCATATGGCACGTCCGTGCCAAACACCCCGGGTCCAGCCATGACAGCTTCATATACCGTCAGAGTCCCATCCCAGCAGAATTCGAGCAGAACATGTATGGGGACAGCTGGCTGGTTGGTGAGTGACATGGGTGGCAGCCATGACTATCCCCTCCCATGATGCACACCTCACAAGTGGCACATGCATGACTAACATCCTCCTGTCTTTTCCCTTCCAGGTGACTCTGTATATGCACTGGGACCCCATCTCATGACTCCTTTCCGGAACCCCCAAACCAGAGGAGAGAGAAAATACAATGAAGCACACATCAAAACCCGTGCAGTGGTGGAGAAAACATTCGGGCTCCTGAAGTCCCGTTTCCGCTGCCTGGATAAGTCCGGGGGGACCCTATTGTATTCCCCTACCTTTGTGTGTCAGATCATCGGTGCATGTTGCATTCTGCACAACTTTGCCATGAGAAAAGGCCTGCAGATTGACATACGTGATGACCTGACCCCCGACCCACACAGTCCCCACCTGCCAGAGGAGACCCAGTCTGCTGATGGAAGAACAGTCAGGAGGGTCCTCGCCGTAGGCATCTTTGGACACTAAACCAAAACATTAATCACACAGACAATGCATGCATGCACACCACTGATGTCCCTAGATCACACACATCACATGCACATCGCATTGGATTAGCCCAAGTCCAGCATGTAGGACTTGCGAGCAGCAACGCCAGCGTCAAGGCCCCAATGATGTCGCTGTCCATTCATACACCTTTCACACGTCATTCATACAGCCGTGGGGTTAACTTCACCACCACGGCCGAGGGTGACACCCCTTACTGGCAGGAGTGCCACCCCCTCACATTCACACACCATTCACACTGTCCTCTGCACTCCTGACCGTGTGCAGTAAAAAATGAAATACATATCTCATAACATGAGAAAAAAAATAAACAAAAACTCATAACCTGAGTATAAAAAAAATATACAAAAATAAACAAAAACTCATAACCTGAGTATAAAAAAAAAATATATAAACAAAAAAAAAAGAAAACCCCTCATCTGGGATGACGGGGGCTCCTCCTTGGGGGCACTCTCGGGCTCCTCAGCTGCCTGGAGGGAGTGGGTGGTGGTGGGGGGGCATCTGGAGGAGGCTGATCCCCGGGTGGGCCACTCCTGGGAGCTGTTGGCTGCATGCCCTCCAAGGCCACGGCAATACGGCTGAGATACAGGTTGGTCTGGGCCTGCATCCTCAGCTTCCCGGATGGCAGCTGTGTTGGCGTTGACGGCTGCTGTCAGGTGCCGTACATCAGCCTGCACCTCCCCCAGGCTGGTCACAACGTCCTGCACACGACTGGGCAGCTGTGACATGGAGCCCAGGCTGTCAGCGACCCGGTCTAAGTGGCCAGCAATCTCCCCCATCTGCTGGGTCTGCCTGGCGTGGTCCAACAGCACCTGGTCCTGGACCATATCAGACACCCCCCTGGTCTTACGGGTCGCCTTCCTGGGGGCAGGAGAAGGTTGTCCCCGTGGGGATGGAGTCGCCCTTGAGGGGCTACCTAGGATGGGGGAGGGGATGAGAGAGGGCCCTGCAGAGGAGGAGGACTCCTCCAACAATAACATAAAGTCCTGCTCAGGGACAGGCTCCTCCATAACCATCTCTGCAGAGGTGGTGTGGGCACTCTCCTCCACCTCGGTGTCTCCAGCACCCAGGGCCTCGTCATCAGGATCCCGTTGGGAGGTTGGGGTGGACTGGCCGATAAGAGATGATGGCCCAGCTCCGTCATCTGTGGATGACACAAAGCAGACACATGTTGGTGGTCCCACACACTTGGCACATGTACCCTCCCCCCCCCACATGCAACACACCAAATAGGGTATAAAAAGCACTTACCTGTCCTGGAGCCTTCCTCCATGGAGTCATAGCCAGGGACCCCCTCCAACTGCTCCCTGTCCAGGCAGCGGACGACCACCTCCTCCTCCGTGGTCAGGCTGACCGGACATGGTGGACCACCACCTGTGCCCCGCTCATGGCTCCGAATGGTGGCCACCTTGCCACGGACCTTGCGCCGCAGGTCGTTAATTTTTTTTTGTATGTCGCTAGCAGTCCGGGTGGAGTACCCTAACACATTGACCCTGGCAGCAATGGTCTCCAGGATGCCCTGCTTCCTCTCCCGGCTGGTCTTCCTACTTTTTTTCCCGTGGAGGAACTGATTAAACTTCTCCATAGCCGAGATGATCACAGACACCTCCTGGGAGTTGAAATTGAGGTTCCTCCTCTCTTTGGGGGTAGCGGGAGCAGCCATCACAGTGCAAAAGTATCTTCCCTGGGGTGGGGGGAAACGGAAATACTTTTGCGCCGGAATGGCGTTTCCACTAGCGCTTTTATACGCGCAACGGAACACATTGCGCTGGCGTTTCCCGTGAAGTGGTGCCGACGGAAGTTGTGAGCATGTGCACAAGGGGGCGAGTGGAGCCTCAATCACCGCGCATGCTCCGTGGATGATGCGCTGAACGTAAGCCTCTGCGCTGGGCTCCGCCCATCATTTACATATGATCACACCCACTTCCACTTGCGTCGGGTTACGCCAGCGCATTATCGTTACTCTGGCGCAAGTTTACGCGCAACTGCTATGTGAATAACAGTACTTGCGCCGAAAGTGTCGGCGGAGTAACGTAAATGAGAAACGTTACTCCAAAGTAAAGAAGCGCCCATCTACCTGAATCTGTCCCATAGAAAACAATTGTTTTCTATTGCCCTTGCAGAGACCTGTGTTTTGCCAGTGCAGAAATCATAGAACCCCTTTTACATCAGTGTTCTCAGCCCCCCCCCCTTACATCACACCCCCCTGCCTCATCACAAACCCTACATTACAAACCCTCCAAATCACAGATCCTCCATCACAGACTAACCCCCCAAATCACAGACCCCCTATCACAGACTAACCCCCCAAATCACAGACCCCCATCACATACCGATCCCCCCTAATCACAGATGGACACCCCCAGCACAGACTGATTCCCCACAATCACAGATGGACCACCCAATCACAGACTGAACCCCCACAATCACAGGCTGACCCCCCCCCAAATCAGATCCCCCAAATCACAGACTGATCCCCCAATCACAGATGGACCCCCCAATCATAGACTGAACCCTCCCACAATCACAGACCACCCCATCATAGACTGAACCCCCCCCCCCGCAATCACAGACCCCCCCCCAAATCAGACTGACCCCCCAAATCAAACCCCACACCAGACTGATCCCCCCCAATTACAGACTGAACCCCCCCCCCACAATCACAGAACACCCCGTCACAGACTGAACCCCACAAACACAGATAGCCCTATCACAGAATGACCCCCCAAATCAGACCCCCTATAACAGAATTCACAGACCACCCCATCGCAGATTGACCCCCCCCCCAATCACAGACCCCAGTATCATAGACTGATCCCCCCACAATCACAGACTGAACCCCCCCCCACAATCACAGACCTCCCCAATTACAGACCACCCCATCACAGACTAAACCCCCCCACAATCACAGATCCCCCTTATGACAGACTGACCCACCAATCAGACTGACCCCCCAAATCACAGACCCCCTATCACAGACTGAACCCCCCCATTACAAACGGAACCCCCCACCCACAATCACAGAACACCCCATCACAGACTAAACCCCCACAAACACAAATCCCCCTATCAGATCCCCTATAACAGACTGGCTCACCAATCACAGACCACCCCATTGCAGACTGATTTCCCCGTAATCACAGACTGAACCCCCCACAATCACAGACCCAACCATCACAGACTGATCCCCCCCAATCATACTGAACCCCCCCACACACTCACAGGCCACCCCATCATAGACTGAACCCCCCACAATCACAGATCTCCCCATCACAGACTAACCCCCCAAATCAGATCCCTATCACAGACTGACCCACCAATCAGACGGACCACCCAAATTCACAGACCCCCCCATCACAGACTGAACCCCCCCCATCGCAGACTGACTCCCCCTATCACAATACTCTCAATAGCAAACCCCTGTCCTGTCCTGTCCTGCACAGCACAACACTCCCCCTCCTCACAGAAAACCTACCTTATTCACACAGGACATGGAGCATGGCCGCTCTGGACAATGGGCAGGACCTCTGCCAGCCCACTGCCTAGCAACCAATCACCCACTTTTTAACTTAAAAAGTCCTGCCCATTGTCCAGTGCGATCGCGATTCATGTTTGTGTGAATAAGGTAGACAGGCAGAGTGGGGAGGGGGAGTGCACAGACCTGCTGTGCCTGCCATGCTGTGTATATAGCGGCATCGGCAGGCAGGCGAGCCGGCCACAGAGACACAGGCGAGGCTGCGGTCCGGGTAGAATGGCCACTGGGGCCGGAACCGGCCTAGGCTATATAACGATTGCCAAGACCCTGAAATTGAGCTGCGGCACGGTGGCCAAGATTATACAGCGGTTTAACAGGACAGGTTCCACTCAGAACAAGCCTCATCATGGTCGACCAAAGTGATTGAGTGCACGTGCTCAGCGTCATATCCAGAGGTTGTCTTTAGGGAAATAGACGTATGAGTGCTGCCAGCATTGCTGCAGAGGTTGAAGGGGTGGGAGCTTGTCAGTGCTCAGACCATACGCCACACACTGCATAAAATTGGTCCCAGAGAGAAAGCCTCTTCATAAGATGATGCACAAGAAAGCCTGCAAACAGTTTGCTGAAGACAGTTAGACTAAGGACATGAATTAGTGGAACCATGTCCTGTGGTCTGATGAGACCAAGATAAACTTTTTTGGTTCAGATGGTGTCATGCGTGTGTGGTGGCAACCAGGTGAGGAAGACAAAGAAAATTTTGTCTTGCCTACAGGCATGCATGATGGTGGGGTTGTCATGGTCTAGTGCTGCATGAGTGCTTCGGCACTAGGGAGCTACAGTTCATTGAGGGAACCATGAATGCCAACATGTACATACTGAAGCAAAGCATGATCCTCTCCCTTCGGAGACTGGGCAACAGGGCAGTATACCAACATGATAACGATCCCAAACACAGCTCCAAGACGACCACTGCCTTGCTAAAAAAAACTGAGGGTAAAGGTGATGGACTGGCCAAGCATGTCTTCAGACCTAAACCATATTGAGCATCTGTGGGGCATCCTCAAATGGAAGGTGAAGGAGCGCAAGGTCTCTAACATCCACCAGCTCCGTGATGTCATCATGGAGGAGTGGAAAAGGACTCCAGTAACAACCTGTGAAGCTCTGGTGAACTCCCTGCCCAAGATGGTTAAGTCAGTGCTGGAAAATAATAGTGGTCACACAAAATATTGACACTTTGGGCCCAATTTGGACCTTTTCACTTAGGGGTGTACTCACTTTTGTTGCCAGCTGTTTAGACATTAATGGCTGTGTTGAGTTATTATGAGGGAACAGTAAATTTACACTGTTATACAAACTGTATACTCACTACTACATTGTAGCAGAGTGCCAATGCTTTAGTGTTTTCACAAGAAAAGTTAGAATAATATATTTACAAAAATGTGAGGGGTGTACTCACTTTTGTGAGATACTGTATGTTCTGAAATGTATTCCCAGAGTTAACATTGGCCCAGGCCCAAAATTTGCTTCTAGCTTACAGAAATCAAAACCTAATTTTTTATATCTAAAAAAAAAAACAAGTAAATAAAGTCTAGCAATGCATTTTACAGACATTGATAAATGCACTGTATGGAAATGCTAAGTCCGGACGGTGCCAAACGGGATGTCTACCAAAATGCATTACGTGCTTTTCAAATGTCAATACTACAAATTTGAACCTGTCATAGTTCCCTCTCATCACTCATAACAGCATTAATGAAGACAATTAAGCACTGCATGTCTTAATTAAAAATATGCTTAAGCACTGGCAACTCATTAGCTTTTAATTGAAATAAAGCCGTTTGCCAACCTCCCCATCTGCAAGTCAGACAAGCAACAGACTACCTAAATTTTTGATAAGAAGTCTTCATCAAAGTGAAGCAATAATGAACTTCTTTCAAATATTAAAAATATTTCCCTATTCATCTCTGAGGAGTTCTTATGCTAAACAAGTCAGCGCACCGCCTGTTGGAAGTTTGGAGTTACTCACATGCAGGCCAGTCATTGGACCTGCATGTGAGTAATGTAAAATGTGTCTTTCTTATTGTTTAAATTACACCTGTTATTTACTTAATTATTCTAAATTGGCTACAGCAGTGATGGCGAACCACTGGCACGCAGAGCCGTCTCCATTGGCACACGAAGATGAAGAGTCGGCCATCCTGTACAAGGTGCATCTCGTCCACACCTGCCCCATAGAACTACATTTCCCACAGTGCTCTAGGGCCAGGGGCGATGTGTCTGGGGTGTGGACAAGACGAATCGGTGCTGCCGAGTAGGATGCTGCATCTCTTGCAGGCTGTCTCGCACAGCAGAGGGGCTGCGGACTGAAGACATCTCCCCCCTCCTCGGCTGTGTATATTTAATCAGCCCAGAGTAAGGATACCCATGCCGCTTCAAGGTCTGTACTACATTTATTTTATTGTAGATGGATACAGGAGGGGGACACAGTGACCAGGAAGGGGGTCGGTACCAAGTGGGGAGGGAGGTCTGTAGTGACTTATACATCAACTGTGTTTCTAGATATACAGAGGCTGTGTCTCCAGCATAAGAAAAATGGTCTCCAGAATAGCAGACTTTGGGCACTCGGGGAGGTTTTGTGTTGCAGTTTGGGCACTCAAAAAGTTTCGCCATCACTGGGCTACAGCAATAAATTGTTCTCAGAAGCCCCATATTCCAAGGTATTCTAACAATTAAACTCCAAAACCTCCCTGAAGAGGATAAAGCAGTAGTGGTTGGTACAATCATCAATTCCGACTCGACTACGCAAACTGCCTCTCCCTTTCCTATTGACTATTCAAGTGTTACTAAACCCATGACCCTGAATTCACTATATCTGGTCTCCCACAGTACACAAAACATGGAAATGCAATTATTTTTGTAAATATAAAACTGCTATAAACTGCTAAATACCTTTTCTCATTAGCACTATATAGCAGTCTTATGACTTATGATCAGTGTCTGGTTAAAGCTTGTTGGAAAAGTTTCAATTCTCCTTTGACAGTCCTATGAGGCTGCATGACTCCTGACCCTCTGTCTGGACAGTGCTGATTGGCTCTGTGCCGATCACATGCACCCTCCCAAAAAAAAAAAAAAAAAAAACGTTCTAGCAATACACTCCAAACTAAGCACGTGCAGAGAACGCCGAGGCACTGTTCTATCAGGAGATGGATTGGGGGCAGCGGGAGGATCAGGAAAGACAAGATCAAACAGCCTTTTTACACAATGCAGAGGATTAACCCCATAAGCTCCACAGTGAGTATAACAAGCATGCTTTATTGCATATACAGACAGATTTTATTTTTGTGGTTTTAGCAACACTTTAAGGTTGCTCATCCTAGCAAGAATTGAACTGGGGTTGAGGTAGGGGGTTCCTTGACTGTGAACTTTTTATAATTATATTTTATTTTATATAAATTTTTTCTTAACATCACATATTAAAAAGAAATAGTACAGACATACATATAAAAGAGATACCCAAAAACCCTAACGCAACAACAAAAACAAGACAAGACTCACCACTTTCTCCGCATTCTACGTAGACTCATCCCCTTCATCCTGGAAGAGGATAAAGCAGTAGTGGTTGGTACAATCATCAATTCCGACTCGACTACGCAAACTCCCTCTACTTAGGACTACCCAAATACCAGATTTCGTGTCTACAGGTCATCCAGAACACGGCAGCCAGACTGGTAACAGATTAAAAAACGTGGGAATCCATCACCCCGGTCTTAAGGTCCCTCCACTGGCTAGCCGTAAAGGATTGGATCACATTCAAGACACTGCCTCACTCACAAATGCGCACAAAGAAGCGCCCCGCAATACTTAAACGAGAAAATTAAACCCTACGTCACCAAACGGGTGCTCCGATCAACTAACCAAAACCTTTTAGAAATCCCCACAGCCCACTACAAATCTAAGGGAGAACGTAGATTTTCAATCCAAGGACCTCGGCTTTGGAATGCTCTACCCACGACCATTCGCATTGAAGAAAACCATTGGGCTTTTAGGAAAAAACTGAAGACCCGTCTCTTCTGAAGGATCAGCACGACTCTGGATACAAAGCGCCTTGAGGCGATTAGGTTCGCATTTGTCAGCACTATACAAGTTTCTCACTCACTCACGCAATACATTTAACATATATCAAAACATTTTTTTTAAATTCAGTATTTTCTAATACGTAAGAAAAAATACAACAACGCACTAATAACTACCACATCTTGGAGCATAGCATCTTGGAGCATAGTTTTTCAAATAAAGAGACTACAAAATATTGCAACAAATTCTAACTGCAACTGTACATATATAAAAAAAGGAAAAAGGTGCGCTAACATATAATCAAAAAATTAACAAAGTCAAGGCTCATAGTGTTGATTAATCACCATAAGACAGGCAATACATTAAAATTGATAAAACTTCAAAGCCCTTAACCACTTGTCATCTGCCCACCGTCAAATTCTGACATCACGTCATATGACGTGATGTCCCTTTAAAGCCGCGGGCGGGCGCCCCCCTCCCCCTACAGTTAGAACACTCATAGGACACACATTTAACCCCTTCCCCGCCCCCTAGTGGTTAACCCCTTCACTGCCAGTCACATTTATACAGTAATCAATGCATATTTATAGCATTTTTCACTGTATAAATGTAAATGGTCCCAAAAATGTCAGAAAAGTGTCCGAAATGTCCGCCATAACGTCGCAGTCCCAATAAAAAAATCGCAGATCGCCGCCATTAATAGTAAAAAAAAAAAAAAAATTCCATAAACTATCCCCTATTTTGTAAACGCTATAAATTTTGCGCAAACCAATCGATAAACGCTTATTGCATTTTTTTTTTACCAAAAATATGTAGAAGAATACGTATCGGCCTAAACTGAGGGAAAAAATATTTTTTTTATATATTTTTTGGGGTTATTTATTATAGCAAAAAGGAAAAAATATTGCATTTTTTAAAAAATTGACGCTCTATTTTTGTTTATAGCGCAAAAAATAAAAACCGCAGAGGTGATCAAATACCACCAAAAAAAGCTCTATTTGTGGGAAAAAAAGGACGCCAATTTTGTTTGGGAGCCACGTCGCACGACCGCGCAATTGTCAGTTAAAGTGACGCAGTGCCGGAAGCTTATATTTTGTCTGGGCAGGAAGGGGGTGTAGGTGCACAGTAGGCAAGTGGTTAAACACACAATGGTTCCTTCCACCAGTGAATAGAAAAAGCAGTCCATAGAAAACCATAAACTGTGATGGCAAACTGAAGAAATCCTGCACCGATAGTGTAATAAATATCTGCTTACCAGATTAACTGCGGTCTCTTAATCAAAAGAGGACCTTAGACAGCGTGTAGATTATCACAGTAGGGTTTGGAAACATAATGTGCCAGGTACACTAACGATCACTGCTCCAATCCGATAGATGAAAACCTTGGAGGCCAAGGGGTGTAAAATCGTAGATAAATTTATTTAAAAACAAAGACAAAAACGCACTTACATGGTAACAGTGCTAGATGGCATAGTAATCTGAAGCTCCCGCCGGAAGTCAATCAGATACCCGTCCAATTGGTGTAGAAAATGTAGTTCAGCAGGGGGTGATTCTGGTGCAGTACACGTTCCGCCCGACCGAAATATCGCTTCCTCATGGGGCACGGGTAGCACATCAAATCACCCCCTTAAATAGTGCACATAACTAGTGCTTAATGGAAGTGACGTCACCGGCGCTGTGGCACGCGCGGATGAGACCTTATATGTCCGTTTTTTTTTATTGTAGAAGTGCGGCACTCGGCGCCCCTGCGCAGGCGCAGTTTGGGTTTGGCCGGATCGAGGTTTGGCTATACCCGCGTTTGCGCACACGCACCAGTGACGTCACTTCCATTAAGCACTAGTTATGTGCACTAATTTGATGTGCTACCCGTGCCCCATGAGGAAGCGATATTTCGCGAAACCGGCCGGGCAAAACGTGTACTGCACCAGAATCACCCCCTGCTGAACTACATTGTCTACACCAATTGGACGGGTATCTGTTTGGCTTCCGGCGGGAGCTTCAGATTACTATGCCATCTAGCACTGTTACCATGAAAGTGCGTTTTTGTCTTTGTTTTTAAATAAATGTATCTACGATTTTACACTATTGCGGTCCTGTATATGTTTTCCATGGCCCATGGCCTCCAAGGTTTTCATCTATCAGATTGGAGCAGTGATCGTTAGTGTACCTGGCACATTATGGGCCAGATTCAGGTAGATGGGCGAATCTTTATTTTGGAGTAACGTTTCTCATTTACGTTACGCCGCCGAAACTTTAGGAGCAAGTACTGTTATTCACATAGCACTTGCTCCTAAAGTTGCGGCGGCGTAGCGAAAATGAGCGGGCGGAATTCAAATTGGACGGGTAGGGGGCATGTATTATTTAAACTAGGCGCGATCCCGCGGCGAACGTACTGCGCATGCGTCGACTGTCAGTGCGCATGCTCCAAATTCTGTCAGTGAACGTCAATGACGTCAATCCCCATTCACGGACGTTTTACGCAAACGATGCAAAAAAATTTAAATTCGACGCGATGACGACGGCCATACTTAACATAGGATACTCCACCTAGGGGGCATGTTTTTCTATACGCCGCGAATCGCTTACGGAAACGTCAGAAAGTCACTGTGTCGTGCCCGAGTACGATCGTGAATTGCCGATTCTCGCTGATTAACATATTCTCTGCGTTAATCAGCGGGAACGCCCCGAACGCCATTTTTTAAATTGCAGTTCCGATACGACGGCGAAATACAATTACGCCGCTCGTATAGGAACTCCAACCCGGCGTTTCTTGTTTTCTGCTTACAGAAAACAGAAACGCCAGCTCAAAGTGAGAGTTATGCTGGCGTATCACTGATACTCCAGCTTAACTCTACCTGAATCTGGCCCTATGTTTCCAAACCCTGCTGTGATAATCTACACGCTGTCTAAGGTCCTCTTTTGATTAAGAGACCGCAGTTAATCTGGTAAGCAGATATTTATTACACTATCGGTTGAGGATTTCTTCAGTTTGCCATCACAGTTTATGGTTTTCTATGGACTGCTTTTTCTATTCACTGGTGGAAGGAACCATTGTGTGTTTAAGGACTTTGAAGTTTTATCAATTTTAATGTATTGCCTGTCTTATGGTGATTAATTAACACTATGAGCCTTGACTTTGTTAATTTTTTGATTATATGTTAGCACACCTTTTTCCTTTTTCTATATGCCAAATACTGTTTTATGTTCCACAGTAAGGTGCAGCTTGTTCTGTGTGTTTGAGCAATTTGCAATTTGCTTTTGTAATATTAGCGCAGTTGTCCTTCCATTTTTTTTTCTGTACATATATAAGGTCCAAGAAGATATCATCACCATGCACATCAGCCAATTAGTTTTAATATGTCATAAAAATGTTAGTTAACCACCTAAGGACCGCCTAACGCCGATAGGTTCGAAGCTCCGTGACCGAGTCCCGCGATCGGTCCCCGGAGCTGAAGAACAGGGAGAGGTGTGTGTGTGTAAACATACCTTCCCCGTTCTTCATTGTGGCAATGTCAGTAATCGTCTGTTCCCTGATATAGGGAAAGACGATCACTGACGTCACACGTCCAGCCCCGCCCCCCTACAGTTAGAAACACATATGAGGTCACACTTAACCCCTTCAGCGCCCCCTAGTGGTTAACTTTCAAACTGCAATTGTGATTTTCACAGTAAACAATGCATTTTTATAGCATTTTTTGCTGTGAAAATGACAATGGTCCCAAAAATGTGTCCAAATCGTCCGATGTGTCCGCCATAATGTCGCAGTCCAAAAAAAATCGCTGATCACCGCCATTTTGTAACGCTATAAATTTTACGCAAACCAATCGATAAACGCTTATTGCGATTTTTTTTACCAAAAATAGGTAGAAGAATCTGTATCAGCCTAAACATATATATTTATGGGGAATATTTATTATAGCAAAAAGTGAAAAATATTGAATTTTTTTCAAAATTGTCGCTCTATTTTTGTTTATTGCGCAAAAAAAAAAATCCGCAGAGGTGATCAAATACCACCAAAAGAAAGCTCTATTTGTGGGAAAAAAAGGACGCCAATTTTGTTTGGGAGCCATGTCGCATGACCGCGCGATTGTCAGTTAAAGCGACGCAGTGCCGAATCGCAAAAAGGGGCCTGGTCCTTTACCTGCATTTTGGTCCGAGTCTTAAGTGGTTAATGAATAATACGCAAAATGTTATTTAACGAATAATGCACAAAATATGAACAAAAGAAGTACAATAAGCACAGACTCTAATAGCAGACATTAATTAATTAGTAGTTATACCACAAAGTTAAACAAATAAATCCAACTAAGTATCCATATACAGTGTTAGAATTAAATAGAGCAGAATTGAATTAGATTGTATGAACGTTCACACTGGGCCCAATTGTGGCCAAACCAGTCCAAAATAAGAAAAAGTAAAAAAGATAAAGGACAAAAGAAAAAAAAATAAGAATAGGTAAAGTTTCAGTAGGGTACCATTATCACATAAGAAGTTAACAAAAGAACAAAGGAACAAAGGAATTCCTTACAAGAAAAGTCACCAACATTTCAAACTGAGAGTACTGAACAACAACAAAAAAACATGCTGCAAAATTTAATTAAGACCATAGGATGTATTAACCAAGCCCTCCATGTGTTGGCTTTGTCATGGGTTTATTCCTTAGAAGCTAACATTTTTTCATAATAACATTGGTTATTTAACCATCATACCATTTCACAGAGATTGGGGGTATCTGAACTTTTCTATTTGCTAGTTCTGTATTCATAGGGGTATATTCTCAATCCCTATATTCAACAGGGCCATTGAAGGGGAGAGTGGAGACGCGTTACAAGTCAGGTCCGCGACCAGCTTTGACACTAATCTCCAAAAACACCCTAAGCACACAGCCAAGATAAGAAAGGAAAGGCTATGAGACAACTCTATGGCCACGTACACACGATCGGTCAAACCGATGAGAACGGTCTGATGGACCGTTTTCATCAGACCAAACTGATCGTGTGTGGGCGCCATCGGCTATTTATCTATCGGTTAAAAAAAACGAACTTGTTTTAAATTTAACCGATGGATACCTAACCGATAGCAAAAAAACTATCGTTTGTAGGCACGTCCATCGGTTAAAAATCCACGCATGCATGCTTGGAAGCATTGAATGTAAATTTTCTCAGCATGTCGTTGTGTTTTACGTCACTGCGTCCTAACACGATCGTTTTTTTAACCGATGATGTGTAGGCACGAAATATCAAACACAGGAGAGTTGGACACATTTATTAACTGATCTGGAAATTAGAGAAATAATGTCAGGCATCTTTTTCCAGTATGGAAAAAAGGAAGAAATAAAATCTGCAAAGTAAGATGACATGTATTAAACATTTTCAAGGAGTAGCAGATGTTTTCCAGGAGATAAGGATATTTGCAAAACATATTCTGTTTATCAAGCTCTTGATTTGCATGAAAGTGTTTACTAGGTTTAATGAATATATCCAATTTTAGTGTATGAAGGAGGAGACACGTCGAGGCAAAATGCTGTTCTAGAAACTGTGTAATAAAGAGGGTGAAACAGCAAAATAATACAACCTTCGCAAATCACTCATCAGGACATCCATGTCCGCTCTCTCAGATTTCTGCAGGTTTTCCACTTTTACTGAAAAAAAATCCATAAATCTTTACCGTAGTTTGTATAACTTTTGCGCAAACCAATTTATATACGCTTATTGGGATTTTTTTTTTTACCAAAAATATATAGCAGAATACATATTGGCCTACATTGATGACGACATTTTTTTTTTATATATATTTTTCATTTGTATTATCGTATAAAGTGAAAAATATTTTTATTGTTTATTTTCAAAATGTTATTTGGGTATAACATTGCACTCCCATGAGCAATGGTCAATTAAAGTAATTAGCAAAAATTGGCTTGGTCATTAAGAGGGTAAAACCTTATGGGGCTGAAGTGGTTAAAGTGATATTAAAGGCATTTAAAGAAAAAAAAAATAACATACATGTTATACTTACCAGACTTGTGCAGTGGCTTTGCACAGAGCAGCCCCAATTCTCTTGTCAGCTCCCCCAGCGCTTTTGACCCCTCCCTCCTGCCAAGTGCCCCCAGAGCAAGCAGCTTGCAATGGGGGCACCCAAACAGGCTTGCTACCGAACCATGCTCTGTATGTCCATTAATACACACAAGGCTGTGGCTGGGCCCTGCCCCTTCTCTTTGGCTCACTACCTGTTAATGACAACAGCAAGAGCCAATGGCTCTTGCTATTGTCTCAGCTATAGGAGGGAGAGAGCTCTCATGCACATCACTGGATGGGAATTGGGCTCAGGTATGTAATAGGGGAGCTGCTGCACAGCAAAGAATTTTTAACTTCATGCATATAATCAGGCCCCGACTGGCTAAAGGGCATACCGGGCATATGCCCGGTGGACCGCAGCAGCCTGCATGTCACGTCTCCCCCCAGTGTACCATGCAGGGGGTCCAGAACTGTTAGGGGGTGTCTGTGTAACAAACTGTGGGGGGTGCGTAATGTAAAGAGGTCCGGAGGTGCGGTGCTATGTAATGTAAAGGGGTCCAGAGGTGCAGGGTGCTGTGTAATGTAAAGGGGCCCAGAGGTGCAGGGTGCTGTGTAATGTAAAAAGGTCCAGAGGTGCAGGGTGCTGTGTAATATAAAGGGGTCCAGGGTGCTGTGTAATGTAAAGGGCTCCAGAGGTGCAAGGTGCTGGAACCCCACATCCCATCATTAACCATCCCTGCTCACATGACAGGCCTACTTTCTCAGATGTCTGCACAGTTCAATGTAAAATGACAGACATCCTTTGAAATAGGGGTTTCTTTCTCGTACATCACGGGACACAGAGCGGCATATTCATTACTATATGGGTTATATGGAGTACCTTCAGGTGTGGACACTGGCAATCTCAAACAGGAAGTCCCCTCCCTATATAACCCCCTCCCCTAGAGGGAGTCCCTCAGTTTTTTCGCCAGTGTCTTAGGTGTTGGTCACGGAATAGCTTTGCTCCACATCCTTGGGATTAAGGGCGGGCTAACCGGATCTGTCCAAGGAGCCTCAGTGCCAAAGTGGACAGTACCCGGGCCCCAAACCGTGGGGTTTTGCCTATAATGCTCCTCTTTGGAGGGCTGGACCCTGGGCCCAGGACTTGGAGTTTGTAAAAACCATAAGTGCCTGTTTGCCAGGGTGCTATATAGGTCCAGGACAGTGGGTACCTTCATAGGACCCCAGGGCCTGAAGGTCTACTACGCTACCCACGGAGATGGGAGAAGATTGGATCGTTTTGCTGGAAAAACATCCTGCAGCATGGAGCAGGTAAGGGGGAGCCTGCGGGACTTGGTTCGACAGCAGGCTCTCCGGGGTAACTTAAAAGGGGGGATAGCCTAAGTATGCTCTGCATTGGCAACCTTGCTCACTATGTCTGAGAAAGACAGGATGACCCCTTTTTTCCCCCATCACTAGGTTCCCCTGTCTAAGAATGTGTTGCTAGCTAACCTGCTGCTTTCTTCCTAGGACTAGTAAGGATCCCTATGGGGCCTTTTGGAGAGTCCTACCTGGCCGGGGGTTTGAATCTGCCGCCTGATACTGCAGTCCTGGGTCTCCAGCAGCGCGGCTCCTCCATGTTCCTCCTGTTCCGGCATACGCGCGCGCGCGTGCGCGCGCACGTCTTATAGACGTTTTTTCGCGCCGTTCAGAGAGGAGGGCGGGGGGGGGGCGTGCCTGCGGCGTCATACAGGGGCGCGCCTTGTGCTGTTATAGATCAGCAGGCATTGTCAGGGCTCAGTCTGAGGCTGATTTCAGAAGGAGAGGACGCAGAGCGGCAGAACAGTGACTCCCGGTGGCGGAAGGGGGGTAGTACATGCTGGACTTTGTTCCAATGCCTTTTTTGTTAAGCCAAGAAATTCCCCTTTTTGCAGCAGGTTGGAGGCTGGCAAACTAAGTTTGGGGTCACTGTATGTTTTAAAAAAAAAATATATATATATAATATATATTTAAAAAAAAAAAAAAAAAAAAAAAAAAACATACGGGGCCCCATCAGTTTTTGGGCATTAGTGATCTATTGTCCCCTAAGCTCTGGTTTTGTACTCCTGGCCACTACAGTCTGTTATTGTTGGCGGAGTCCCTCGATTTTGTATTATGGCTTCCAAAGGTTCGGGGTCAAAGGGTACAAAAAAGACCAAAAAACAAAAACAAAGGGGTTCCCCCTCTGATTCTGATGATATGCCGATACTTTTCCCGCAACTTATTAACATAAAGGGCGCCTTGGATGAGCCATTAGGGGGATCTGGTGCGGAGGCTGGCCCAGATCAGCCCAGCCCTGTGTTTATCACAGAGGAGATGCTAGCCGTATCCCTAGGGGGGCTAGAAGAGAGAATAGCAGCATTGATCGCTAGAGCTATTCCTGGTAAGAAACGGGTTAGATCCCCATCACCAAGAGGTGTATCCTCAGATGCTGAGATTCTCTCTCCGGAGGAATTGGAATCACAGGAGGATCAACTAGACCTGAACCAAGAGGGTTCAGGGATTGAGGGATCTGCCTCTGAGGAACCATTTTCAGACTCCCAGACAGAAAGACTGTGGGTACAGTCTTTGACGGACATGGTCCGCTCGGCATTTAGTTTACCATTGCCAGAGCCTCAGGTTCCTCCGGTATCCTCTCTGGGCTCTTTGAAAGCTCCGTTAAGCAACGCAGTTTTTCCGGTCCATCCTCTCTTGGAGGAATTGATCTTTCGGGATTGGGTACGGCCGGACAGGATTTTTCTGCCACCGAAAAGATTTGCGGTCATTTACCCCATGGAGGAAAAATTCTCCAAGAGGTGGAGGCTCCCAGTAGTGGATGCAGCCATCTCATGTGTGAATAAATCACTAACTTGCCCGGTGGAAAACATACATATGTTTAAGGATCCGGTTGATAAACGGTTAGAGACACTTTTAAAAGCATCCTTTGCTACGGCAGGAGCAGTGGTACAGCCAGCTGTGGCTGCAATTGGAGTTTGTCAGGCGTTAAAGGACCAGACAAAAGAAATGTTAAAGGACATGCCTACCCAACAAGCAGAAGAGTTTTCTGACATTCCCAGAGCTCTGTGTTTTGCTGTAGATGCTATAAAAGATTCCATCCAGCAGGCCTCTCGTTTATCACTATTTTTGGTGCACATGAGAAGGCTCTTATGGTTGAAGAACTGGGCGGCGGAGCCCCCATGCAAAAAGCTTCTGGCAGGGTTTCCCTTCCATGGAGGACGACTCTTCGGAGAGGATCTGGATAAATATATTCAGACTATTTCAAGTGGCAAGAGTACCCTTTTACCGGTCAAAAAGACATTCCGGGGTCCTACATTTAAAAGGCAGCTCTTTCCTGTCTCGGGGCCCTCAAATTCCAGGCAGTATCGACGGCCGCCTGCACGATCCAACGTTAACAGTAGATCGCAGGGACAGGCCCCTGGGGGTAAGAGGCCATGGTATCGCAAGCCGACAAAGACAGCCCCTAAGTCTGCCTTATGAAGGGGCGCCCCCACTCTCGCGGGTGGGGGGAAGGCTTTGTTTCTTCTCAGAAGTTTGGGAAGCCAAGATCCCCGACAAATGGGTCCGGGCATCTGTAACCACAGGCTACAGACTGGAGTTTCTAAGGTGTCCTCCGCCTCATTTTCAAGAATCAAGGCTACCAAAGGATCCAGCAAGGAAGGCCTCATTGCTGGCAGCTTTGGATCACCTGCTTTGCCAGGACGTAATAATAGAGGTGCCAGCCCAAGAGCAAGGGCTAGGTTTCTATTCCAATCTCTTTGTCATACCAAAGCCCAACGGCGATGTCAGGCCAATCTTGGACCTAAAGAGGTTAAACGGTTACCTAAGGGTTCGTTCCTTCCGGATGGAATCCATCCGGTCAGCAGCCGCCGCGCTTCAGAGGGACGATTTTCTGGCCTCCATAGACATAAAGGATGCTTACCTTCATGTACCAATCTTTCAGTCGCATCAAAGATTTTTACGCTTCGCGGTGGGGCAGCGACACTTCCAATTCAGGGCGCTCCCCTTCGGGCTGGCCACGGCCCCCCGGGTATTCACGAAGATCCTAGCCCCAGTTCTGGCCAATTTAAGGATCCAAGGGGTCACAGTCCTAGCATACTTGGACGACCTTTTAATCATAGATCACTCACGGCCGGGTCTGCAACAGGCAGTAAACCTCACGGTTCGGTACCTCGAAGGATTCGGCTGGGTCCTAAACCGGGGAAAGTCAGCGTTCCAGCCTACAAAGCAGTTGGAATACCTCGGCATGAGGTTAGACACAGAACAGCAAAGGGTGTTCCTGCCCCTTGTAAAGATCGAGGCTATCAAGGGGTTGGTTCAGTTGGTTCTAAACAAGAAAAAAACAACTATTCGCCTGTGTATGCGAGTACTAGGCAAGCTAGTGGCCACGTTCGAGGCAGTACCATACGCTCAGATCCACACTCGCGTCCTACAGGCAGCCATTCTAGCAGCCTGGGGCAAGAGGGCACATGCCTTAGAGTCCCCTTTGACGCTATCATCAAGGGTCCGACAAAGCCTGGCCTGGTGGTTGAACCCCCAGAATCTTCTAAAGGGAAAATCCTTCAGCCCTGTTGTCTGGAAGGTAGTTACCACAGACGCCAGCCTGGCAGGCTGGGGGGGCGGTCTTCGAGGGGTTCTCTCGCCAGGATACTTGGGTGAAAGCAGAGAGGCAGCTCCCCATCAATATCTTGGAGATCAGAGCTGCTCGCCTAGCCCTTCTGGCATGGACCTCCAGATTAAAGGGGTTCCCGGTGAGAATCCAGTCAGACAATGCCACGGCGGTGGCATACATAAACCACCAAGGGGGAACCAGGAGTCAGGCCGCTCAGAGGGAGGTGAGCTTGATTTTTCAGTGGGCAGAGGTTCATGTACCCTGCATTTCGGCGATATTCATTCCCGGAGTGGACAACCTGCAGGCAGACTTCTTAAGTCGCCAGAGTCTGTGGCCAGGGGAGTGGTCTCTGTATCCCCTGGTCTTTTCAGACAATCTGCCAGAGGTGGGGAATGCCGGACGTAGATATAATGGCATCCAGGTTCAACAAGAAACTAGACAGGTTCGTGTCTCGAGCGAGGGATCCTATGGCCTGCGGAACCGATGCGTTGGTTTGCCCTTGGCATCAATTCAAACTTCTATATGCATTCCCTCCGCTACAGTTACTCCCTCGCCTGTTGCGCAGGATCAGAGTGGAGCACAAGCCAGTCATTCTAGTAGCTCCGGCTTGGCCCCGGAGGACTTGGTACTCACTAGTCCTGAAGATGGCAGTGGGAGACCCTTGGACTCTTCCTCTACAACCAGACCTACTCTCACAAGGCCCGATCCTCCACCCTACATTACAGCGTCTAAATTTGACGGCCTGGAGGCTGAATCCCTGATTCTCAGGGGTAGAGGTCTGTCTAGGCAGGTAATTCCTACCCTGATTAGGGCTAGAAAGCCGGTCTCCAGGGTGATTTATTACAGGGTGTGGAGGAACTACGTAGGCTGGTGTGAATCCAAAAGATGGAATTCCCGCAAATATACTATTGATAGGGTGTTAAGTTTTCTCCAGCTAGGAGTGGATAAAGGCCTGGCTTTAAGCACAATCAAGGGACAGATCTCAGCTCTGTCAGTGTGGTTTCAGAGGCCGCTGGCCACCCACTCGCTGGTAAAGACCTTCTTACAGGGGGTCTTGCGTATTAATCCTCCTGTCAAGTCACCAATTTGTCCATGGGACTTAAATCTTGTCCTGTCCACTCTACAGAAACAACCCTTTGAGCCGTTGGCTGAGATTCCTTTAGTCTTAATGACAAGAAAGTTGGTTTTCTTGGTCGCCATAGTTTCGGCCAGGAGAGTGTCAGAATTAGCAGCCTTATCGTGTAAGGAACCATATCTCGTTCTGCATAAGGACAGGGCAGTTCTCCGGCCCCATCCTTCCTTTCTACCAAAGGTTATATCCAAATTTCGCTTGAACCAGGATTTGGTACTTCCATCCTTCTTTCCAAAACCCACATCTAGAAAGGAGGGGTTGCTGCATACCTTGGATATTGTCCGGGCCATGAAGGCCTATCTTAAAGCTACAGAAAAGATCCGGAAGACAGATGTGTTATTCGTTCTACCAGATGGCCCCAAGAAGGGGCAGGCAGCTGCAAAATCCACCATCTCGAGATGGATTAGACAATTAATCATTCAAGCCTACGGTTTGAAGAGGTTGCCTCCTCCTTTGTCGGTAAAGGCCCATTCTACCAGGGCCATGGGCGCCTCCTGGGCAGCACACCATCAGATCTCTATGGCTCAGATATGCAAGGCGGCGACGTGGTCATCAGTCCACACGTTTACAAAGTTTTATCAACTAGACGTGAGAAGGAATGCGGATTCTGCCTTTGGACAGGCAGTACTACAGGCTGCAGTTTAAGATCCTCGGGATCAGAAGCACCCTTGGTTGTAAAAAAAAAAAAAAAGAAAAAAAAAAAAAAAAAAAATGTTTTTCTTGACTAAGTTGGAATTATTATTATTATTTGAGTATACCTCTAAATTGAATCCTTCTTTGGAAGATGTCTCCCTCCCCTCATTAAAGCATTGCTTTCGGACATCCCATATAGTAATGAATATGCCGCTCTGTGTCCCGTGATGTACGAGAAAGAAAAAGGGATTTTTAAATACAGCTTACCTGTAAAATCCTTTTCTTGGAGTACATCACGGGACACAGAGCTCCCACCCCTCTTTTGGGGAAACATTTTGGGAGGCATACTGCTTGCTACAAAACTGAGGGACTCCCTCTAGGGGAGGGGGTTATATAGGGAGGGGACTTCCTGTTTGAGATTGCCAGTGTCCACACCTGAAGGTACTCCATATAACCCATATAGTAATGAATATGCCGCTCTGTGTCCCGTGATGTACTCCAAGAAAAGGATTTTACAGGTAAGCTGTATTTAAAAATCCCTCTTTTACTGAGACGGACTAGGTAGTGATGGTTAAATAATTAATCATGTGATGCTCCATATCCTAAGTCTTTTATTTATTTTACTGCAGCTTCTGGTGTTTAGATAAATATCCACCTGGTGCACCTCCACCTTGATAATAAACAGGATGTGAGCTTGCCAGTTTTCTAGACTCCACGTTTAAGGATCCAGCACTCAAGTCGAATCCCTCAGTGGTTAGACCAGAAAGGAAGATAACATGGCTGGCCAACCAAACCCCTGTTGTTCCCCTGTTGTAACCAATAAGGAGAAAAAAAGGGGGGTCCACATAGTTCACATTTGTCCCCGATGTCACATATGGCGAAACATGTAGGACGTAGTCTATGTCTGAACTAACCACGCCAACTAAGCTTGTATACAAGTCGCTTTTATCCTGGGGACTATCATTTTACTGCGGACTATTCACTGGATTGCTGTAAGTGTTTAGTAACCTTTTCTCAAAATATACGTTTTTATGGTTTTACACTATGTGGACCCCCCCCCCCTGTTTTACCTTATTGGTCAGACCTGAGGAATACCAGGTGTTTGGTTGGCCAGCCATGTTATCTTCCTTTCTGGTCTAACCACCGAGGGATTCGCCTTGAGTGCTGGATCATTATTTAAATGCTTGTCTAGAAATGGGAGACACTATTAGGTTGGAAAAATACATTTATCAACAGAGGGGGGGGGGGGGGGGATGAAAAATGAGACAAATTTTGCCCAAGATGGCTGGACATTCCTGGTTTGGCTCCGGTTGATCTGATTATGGACCGTCTGCTTTTGTAGAGGTGAGATAATAGGTGCTGGAGGGAGTATGGCACCTGAGATACACATCCCTCGTAGAAGTCTTTGGGTACTGTACTGCTTATAATCATCTATTGTTTTTTCAATAAAATTATATTTGATTTAAAAAAAAAACACTTGTCTAGACTTGTCTAGCCTATAACGTCTAGAGGTCGGGTAAGCTCACATCCTCTCTATTATCATAGTGGAGGTGCACCAGGTGGATAGTCATCGAAGCAATCACATTTCTTTGGATACTACTTCAATGGACTTTCTTTTCATCTGTCACTAGGCACTTTAGTGTTAAAGCACTATAGGGACTATTTTTTAAATATTTTTTTGGAACTTAATTTAGTCGTGATATTGCAACCTAGGCTATGATCACCTGCACAGTAATATTTTTTTTTTTTTTTTGCAGCTTCTGGTGTTGCCTGGGTGACTGGAAAGTTCCTTGTCAAATATATCTTTATTGGAGTATGAAGTTAGCGATATACAGAAAATAAAAGAAATACTAAGCAAAGGAAAAACAAAGAAAATACAAATATACAATTGTGAAATTAAAGAATCATTGCAGTGTTGAAAGGAGTTCTAACATGAACTAACATTCCTTATGAGAAAACCAATAGAGCGTACTTTACAACATTACCAGATAAGATTGCTGTAATGGGGTGATGAACAGGACAAGGGAGATGGTTCCTTACATGTTCTATTCGGTCCTTATTGAGTTGTAATTATAAAATAAAAGTTAACTGAAGCAACTATACAAAATATCAACCCATGTGTTACTTACAAGTCATAACAACCTAAAAAAAAGAAAAAACTCCTAAATAGAGTAAGGAATGCTACATCAAGGATAAAAAAAAAAGGAAAAGTAATGCATGAAAGGAGAGGGTTGGGGGAGGGGAGTCTGCAGGGCCGGACCGGGAAACCCCAACAACCGCCAAGAGGGTTCAAACGTCGTTTCGATGGGTGGGCTACCATGGCAACAATACATCGTTATTAAAAGCTTTCAGTGTTGTGTATGTAATCCAGGGCGTCCAAATTAGTTCAAACCTGGTGATCATGTCATTTTCTATTGCCGTCATTTTGGCATATATCATCGCGTTACTCATTCTGTTGATTGTTTCGTTCACTGGAATACTCAGGGTTTTCCATGCCTTTGCTAAGGTCTGCTTCGCTGCCGTAAGAAGCTGTCTAATCAGGTTAAATTGTATATGCGACAAGATGCTGGGTTTTAGGTTGAGCAAGGCCAATTTGGGGTCTAATGGTATTCTTTTATCGGTTAGAGTATGTGCTATTTGAAAAATTTCCGACCAAAATGATTGGGCTTTTGGACATGACCACCATGTGTGAAAATACGTTCCGCTCTCTGTACAGCCTCTGAAACACAGGTCTGAGTGATTTTGTGAGAATTTAGCTATTCTTGCCGACACTAGGTACCATCTTGAGAGCACTTTGTAGTTTGTCTCAGAGGCCGATACATTAATAGAAGCAGTCTTGGTATTGAGCCAAATTTGGTTCCATTCTGCGGGGCTCAATTCTGTACCAAGGTCCTCCTCCCATTTGCGAACATATGGTAGTTTCCAAGAGTCAGATTGTGTTTGCAACTGGGAGTATAGGGTAGAAATCGCATTTCTGGCATGTGGATTACCCTTGCACATATTTTCAAAACTGGAGAATATGATAGGCGAAATTGGTGTATTTACTGGTGGGAGAAAGAAATTTTTAATTTGCAGGTATCTAAAAAGTTCACCTTGAGGTATACCGTATGAATCACAGAGTGACGGGAAGGGGACAAATGAGTTGGAGTTAAAAAACTTGTGCTTTTGAGTACAGTCTCTCTTTACCCATTCTTTGAATGTGTTAGGGAAGACCCGGGCAGGATAGAAATCTGGGTTTTTAATAAAAGAAAGCAGGGGGCAATGTGGAGATTGTAGGTTTTTTTTAAACTTGATTCTGTCCCAGAGGGTAAGTAAATGTTTGGTGATAGGGTTACTAATATTTTTACGAGATTTTGGGGGGATCCACAGTAAGTTGGATATTGAGATGGGATCACAATCTAAAGCTTCAATTGAAACCCAAAGGGGAATTTCACTTTTAGCGTGATATTTTGTAAGAGTAGCCAGTTGGGCCGCTTGGTAGTATTTTGTGAAGTTGGGGTACCCAATCCCACCATTGGTTTTGGGGAGTTCCAAGACTTGTGGTTTGATTCTGGGTCGAGAAGGTCCCCAAATAAAGGAAGAGATCCGTTTTTGGATTACTCTCATGTAGTAGGCCGGTATTGGTATAGGGAGTACTCTATACTCTTACCGCGTTTAATTTCCCAAACCACGACAGGGGAAGTTGCGTCCAAGATTTCAAGGGTGACTGGAAAGTTCACTTTGCACTTGTAGTTTGCATTTGTAGTGCAAAGTGGATTTGACTTTCGTAAATAACCCCCGATGTTTTTGCTTTGTAATGGCTGATGGCAGTGGATGGAATGATCTACTTGCTTCTTCCAACCCCTGTGAACACTGTAATGGTCTCTTGTCAATGCCACCAGTATGGATGGTCAACCACCTTGGAAATTGGCAGTTTTTGAAAAATTCTCCATTATGGTAGTTCGATAAAGGCCTCCGCTAGGTCTACACTACAGTAAAATCAAATGTCAGCAGTCCTTTTCCTCTCTTCCTGAATGATCAAAGGCTTTGTGGCTTGCTACATGGGTTAGACACAACCATGATCAATGTCAGCATGGGGATCATGCAAAGCCCGGGTTCTTGCAGGCCACTGTCACCAGGATAGTAGGGCACATTCATTTGACTATGAAACTCATAATCAGCTGTGGGAGAAAAACAACCTTTAAATCACTTGTTGCAATGATAAAGAATGATCTGGATCATATAGCCAAAAAACAATCCTTTCTGGCTATAGGACTATCCGAGAATGAAGATGCAACCATTTGCATTCTCTGCTCTTGTCCTTGGAAAGATTGATTAATAGAGGAATTAATGTCTACCATTGTCAACACAGAGATCAGGCCGGATGGGCTATTACTATCTCAATAACAATACAAGCTCATAAAAGAATAATTAACCTGAAAACTGGAAGGAACAATTAATTAACCTTCTACTTAAACAATTACTGGCAAATAAGTCAATGTAGATAACAGCCATGGGTGAAGGGGGGGCAGTCTTTATGTCACATCACTTAGTACACAGACTACAAAAAATACTTGGTAGAATAAATTGAACATATTCATTTAGGTGTACATAATAACATAATGGAAAATGGAAATTATTGCAGTAACCACTGCAAAGAGATTAGTAGGACGACTATGACTGTCCTGAGATTGGTTGTTTTGGGTGTATGCATATCATGGCTTTCTGCACTGTAGTATTAATGCTAAAAGTATAACTTAACACAAAAAAAATATGTTTTTGTTTTGCAGAGTAGAAAGGGATTGAAACACCTATTGGGCTTTTGCCATCTGTGCCCCTATAGGGAGATCCCCCTCTCTATTTGTCCTGATTATCATTGAAAGTGGAAGTATAAAGCCGCATACACACCATCACTTTATGCGATGGAAAAAAACAACGTTTTTAAAAACGTCAATTTAAATGACCGTGTGTGGGGGAAAACGCAGTTTTTTGTCTTGTGAAAAAACGACAAAAAAAAATTGAAGCATGCTTCAATTTTTTGTGTCGTTTTTCAAAACGTCGGTTTTTGTTTCACAAAAAATCACTGTGTGTAGCAAAAAACGACGTTTAAAACAAAGTTTTTCAACCCGCGCATGCCCAGAAGCTAGTTATGAAGCGAGCTTCAATGGAAAAGAGTGGTGAACGTAACCTCGCTTTGCTAGAGCATTGTGAAAAAACGATGGTGTGTAGGCAATGTTGTTTTTGAAAATTGAAGTTTCAAAAACGTCGTTTTTTACTTCACAGAAAACTTTGTTTTTTTTCCATTGCATACAGTGATGGTGTGTACGCGGCTTAAGAAAATCACAAATTTTGGATTGTCCACAGAAAAGTAAAGAGGAAAAATGTTCCAATAGGGACATTAGTTATGGTGATGAGGGGGTCCAGCTAATTTGCAGGGACTTCATATCACTTCATGTTTGGCTATGGGACAGGAAGTGAAGGTAAATCTCCCATGGGAAAAAGATGGCAAAAAAAAAAAAAACTTACGCTATCAAAAATGAAAATAAAACTTTTGCCTATAGTTCTACTTTAAAGAGAAACTGCAGTCTGCTCACATAGTTTGTAATAAAAACATCTTTGCCATTCTGAAGCTTCCGTCCAAACACTTTGCATATTATTTTATATATACTGCGATTCTGTACTTGCCAAAAATGCTGCATAAAATCTCCCTCCACTAAGTCTGGCTGCATCCATTTTAATTGTGGGCAGCTGAAGCTACTGCCTGTTCACTTTCTGGATTTACACAGGCACACAGAGGCACACCTTCAGCTCTGCAGCTCTTATTGGCCCTCTTATGACTTATCTCCCCTCCCTTCCTGGAAAAGAGTGAGTGAGAGAGAGAGAGAGAGAGAGAGAGAGAGAGAGAGAGAGCTGTGCATGATGTCATAAGCCTAGACTTTTTTCCAGACAAGAAACAGGAAGTGGGCTGTATAAGGCTGTATATTTACTGTCAGAAAAAAAACACTGAAATCCATGCGTCCGACGCCCTGCATGTAGATTAGGGGTCGGGTGCATTGGATTCTGGGGGTGGTGCTCCTGCAGCCCAATGGATGGGCTGCCACTGCATCTAAACACCAGCAAACACAGCAGATGTGAAGATACAAGTAAACTACAACCATATAACTAAAGTGCCTAACATCCTAACTAAGAAACAGAAAGTCTAACTAACTAAATAAAATATGTACAAGAATGGGGAATGTGGATAAACAGGGAAAACTGGAGATGCAGAGAACAGATGGAAATAGGGAACCAGGACCGAAATTAGGTACAAGGGGAACGGAAAAGAGGCAGCAGGGTTCAGGGTGCAGAGCCTGAGCAAAATCAGGATCTAGGCTCAGGATGAGTGGCAAGCAGTATTTGACAGCAAAGCAAAACCCTGAAGTGAAGTGTAATAATAGAAGAGGGACTAAATAATCTCCCAGCAGCCAGCATCTGGTGGAGCCTAATTACTGGAATCTGCTGGGAGACACCTGCTGGTGGACAGCAGAACTACAAACTCCCACTCTGGAAAGCACAGTGCCCCCAGCAGGTGATCCAGGTCCTGACAACTTGTTATTTAAAGCGGAGCTCCACCCAAAAGGGGGAGCTCCGCTTGTTTTGCTTCCTCCCCTATTCCGGTACCACATTTGGCACCTTTTTCGGGAGGTGTTTTTGATGGGTACCCATTCCCACTTCTGGGAGACCTCGCTGCAGACTTTGCCACAGGAAGTTGGGCCCCCCTCCTCTTTCCTCCGCCACTGGGCAAGTTAGAAAGTGCAGCGTGCTTCACGCATACGCAGTAGGGAATCGACTGTGAAGCCAAAAGACTTCACTGCTAGTTTCCCTTACCACAAATGGCGGTGGCAGCACCTGAGAGCTGATATGAAAATAGGCTGGGGTGCCACCATCGTGGGATCCCTGGACAGGTAAGTGTCCAAAAAATTGAAAGTCAGCAGCTACAAATACTGTAGCTGCTGACTTTCAGTTTTTTTTGTGGACCTCCTCTTTAAGGTTGCTACTGACACAAGCTCTACCATCTATAGGCGGACCGAGGGATAGCACATACCGTCCAATATTCTCAAGTCATTTTTCAAACAGTGCCCCTTTTTTTTTTATTAAATAGCTATATACAGGATACAGTACCTGTATCAGGTTACATATGCATTGTTGTTTGAGTGCCTTTTAATTATTTTGTCAGAGCTAGGAGATGTAGGACAATTAGTCCCACATCCTTCAGTGTGTCTATAGTTTCCATTAGGAGCACATGTAATTCCTGGAGCTAGACATATTATGATTTACCTATCTGATTTGAGCTTTCTGTTATCTGCAAGACAGCATTTGGATCAAGTCACTGTCTGCTTACACTAGTTAGTTATAGCTCTCATTTATAGAGATCACACTGTCAGTGCTTATATTGGGGTAGCAGAACAACCTGGTAAGTGTTGATTATTGCAGATGATTTTTGCCATGGTTGAAGAGCATCAAAAGTGGTGCAACCTGCTATTCACATAGATCCATTTCATTTCTGGGTGGAAACACCCAAGTTGAATGACAAGCTCATGTTTTTGGACTTCACCCATTACTGTTGATAAAACACTCTCAGAAGATACAATTGATTGAATCAGGGTCAATCTGGCCATCAACTTTTTCAAGTGACATATAATCAAGTTAAACTTCTGGTCTAGAAGTGTGCTACCTAATCCTGGTTTCGGAGCGTGGTAAAAATGGCACAAGTTGAGCTATTTAATCTCTTTCCAATTTATGAAAGACTCATTATATTGGGTCCAGCCTGTCTGACTGCCCTCCAATGTCTACTGGCAGCTTAGGCCGCGTACACACGATTAAATCTGTCTGCTGGAAACGGTCTGCTAGACCGTCCCAGCAGACAGATTCGATCGTGTGTACGGGCGAGCCGACGGATTTGGCCACCCGACAGATTTCAAAGCATGCTTTGAAATCTATCGGGTGGGAATCTGTCCGCCCGACATGTCTGCTGGTTAGTACACTTACCAGCAGACATGTCGTCTCGCACCGCCGCCGAATGGATTCGGCGCATGCGCGGAAGTGTTTTACTTCCTGGTGCGGTGACGTGGCGGCGTCAACGTCACCGACACGTCAGCGCGCCGTCTGCTGGCGGGGATTTTGGTTTGCTCGTGTGTACACGCGAGCAAACCAAAATCCAAGCAAACAGATTTGTTCAAATCGGTCGGTCCGACCGATTTCAACTAATAGATTGCCTCGTGTGTACGAGGCCTTAGACTCATACGGGGTAAGGACAAACGCTGTCTGTCACTGCCATGTGGACAATGTTTGTTACTGGATGCAATTACATTTGGTTTGTCATGCCCATTTAGACTGCATAGATAACGAGTGCAATTAGCTAATTTTTTCTTTGCGTCAGACAGACACTGCTTATCAGAGATGTGAAAAGAATGACAAGCCACTGTCTGTATTGAAGGTTACATTGTGCCTTTGTCAAGAAGCTCCAATGAATATGTACAATGGTTTCCATGCAGAATTTGATTGCCATCTTGATCACATCAGTATTTAGGACACACAAAATTACTCTGTGTGCAGCTTTATTCATACAGTGATTAACTGCAATAATGCTGAAGAGGTTGACAAAGACATAACTAATCCAGAAGACGGGGACTCCGGCTGTAGGAGTAAAGATTACAGGTACTGTTAACTCTCTATTGTATTAAATCATTTTAATATTTATTTTTGCATAACTTGGGCTTGTTCCATATTTAAAGCTTTATATATGTGTATCTATAATAATGCAGCAACAAGAATCTTCACTACGTAGCATCGTCCACCACCACACCAGAAGTAGAAAAACCCATGATGTCACTGTCAGGTCACCTGTGGCCAGGTAACAAATGCACCTCGTTGGAGACAGGGGTGCACTGCAAGGTAGTGAACCCAATAGCAGACTGCTGCAGATGGACAGGAAGCGTGAGCCCAAGATTCCCCAGGGAGCGGAGTCTAAGGTCCAGCAGGTGTTCACCAGAGGCTCCAGTGGAGAGGATGGCCTTTGCTGCAACTGAACCCAGGTCACGGCCCCTGGAGTTCCCCAGGTCACGCTCCGTAGGGAGAGAGGGGAAGCAGCCACTCAGGACACAAGTGATAGTAAACGGTAAGCCAAGGTCCGGGCAATAGGCAGACAAGGATAACCAAGGGACAGGCCAAGGGTCAGGGTCACAGGCAAACAGGAGACGAGATGAGACGAGCCAAAATCGGTACACAGAGAGATTAACGTAGCACACGGCAAGCAGGAACACAAGCTAACAAACAAAGTTGAACAGCAAAGCAGACCTGCAGTGCACTAGTTAATATAGAGTTCCTGGGATGGCCTGGGGTGGGGCCATACAGGGAGGAGAAATGATAAAAGGCAGCCAGAAAGAGAGTCAGGCCTCTAATGGACACATGGAGGAGAAGGTAAGCTGCCAGACATTATTGCATGTCCATGACTGCTGGATTAAAGGTATGTATAAAACTAGGTACAGAGGGCAGAGGGGGGGAGGGGGTGGTAGAAATCCCAAAGTTGTCCTTTAACCATTTACAGTCCGGGACAATTCTGACATTCGTCTACTACATGTATAAAACATGTTTTTGCTAGAAGACAACTTAAAACCCCCAAACAAATATTTTTTAAGCAGAGACCATAGATTCTTAGGTGACACTAAAAGCTTTTACAGGTTACCAGTTTAGGGTTATACAGGAAGTCTGGAGCTAGAATTATTGTAAACATCTCTTGTGATAACAACAAGCAGTGGCAGGCCCTATTTACTGAGACATCTGGGGTCTATTAGACACAAGATGTCTCCTCTGCCCTTGAAAGCATCGGATTAAACTTGAATTGGTTCAATTCGAAGCTCTCCTAAGCTGAAAATGGGCGGTAAACGACAGACAGAAAAAGTTTGCGCTGGAAACCCTGATACCCGCAGTCATTGCTGCAGCGATGGCTGAGATATCACCCTTCCAATCCAGCGAAGTATCAGTTTGTTAGAAAGGAAGCGATTAAAGGATCAAGTTATTTGGTCCAAGTTGCCCTTTAAGTCATGGCTCTAACCCCTTCAGTGCAGTCCACCTGGACTGATACTTATTCTGTCCCAATTCAAATTAATCTTCACTGTTCGATACCACTGCATTCACAAGGTTAAGAGGACCAAGTGAGAATGCTTTTCAAGAAAAGACTGTGCAACTCTAAGCAGGACCACATACTAAAGATCACTGGAAGGGGGGCAGAAGTAAGACCAAGTAGACTGCACTCAGGGGATGGGGCCATGGCTTAAAGCAAGGGTCTACAAACTTTCTAAATAAAGAGCCAGTTTACTGTCCTTCCGACTTTAGGGGGACAAGATTGTGTCCAGTGGGAGACAACAATGCCCAATCTTTGGTATTAAGAGGAGAAATAGTGCCCCTTTTTGTTGTCAGTAAAAGGAATTATGCCCCATCGTTGGGGTCTGTGGAAGGAATAGTGCCTCATTGTTGGTGTCAGTGGCAGGGATTATGCCCCATTGTTGGTATCAGTGGTGGACATAATGCCTCAGGAGCTGGATTAAGGCAAGAAAAAGGCCTCAGGGCCACAGTTTGGAGACCACTGGCTTAAAGGACAACTTTTACTAGAGGCACAAATGTTCATGTAAAGAAATATGATCTATAAGAAAGAAGGCGGCCTATTGCTGCCGACCTCTACCTCTGACAAACACTAGCTGTCCGGCTATCATGGTATTCTCGTAATGTAATATACTACAATATATTTTAAGGTCCTGACCTGGGCCAGGTATAAAAATCAGTAGTTCTGACTTTACTTGCTACATGCTTGTTCCAGATCTGTTAGAAGTTCTCTTTTCTGTTAGAAGTTCTCAGCACAAGATTGGCATGAGCTGTCTACATATACAGTAAAACCTTGGACTGCGAGCAGAATTTGTTCCGGGAACATGCTTGTAATCCAAAGCACTCTTACATCAAAACAAATTTGCCCATAAGAAATAATGGAACAGATAATACCGCTGTCAGTCTGCAATCATGACCGGGAAGACTACCCTGCAGTAGAGCGATCTGAATGTGAGGCTTGAAGCGCTTGTGGAGCGCATTGTTGAAGGGATAACATAGATGGCAGTGCAGAGGATGGTCTATGTGAACAGCTTTATCCCGGATCCCTGCAGATGTGCCTGTTTTGAGCATCAACCATGTGAGTTGCTAAATGTTGTAGCCATATTGCTACACTTAGAGGCGCCTCTCTTTTATACTAAGTTGTGACATGACGCTACTTGTATATCAAGACATTGCTTCAAGTCAAAATCTATTAAAACATTTTGCTTGTCTTGCAAAACACTCTCAAACCAACGTTTTACTCTATCTCTCACGGCATGGTGCCAAAGTCCATGAGGTGGATTGGTTGATAGATCGCACACATACATGTAAACTGCAAAAAAAAGAAAAATGTACTGTCAAGACATTCATATATCCTATGCTGATCTCTTTAACTGTGCAGTGACAAATGCGATGTGACAGCAGCTGGCTGTCTGAGGTATATTATATATAGAACAGTCACATTACGGTCGGGGAGTTTTAAATGGGTGTAAACGGAGGGAAATAGATCAATTTGAGAAAGTGTATTTTCATGATTCAGGCCTCCGAGCAGCCAGTAGTGATTTGCATTCATTTCCTGATCAATGTAGCAGCAATAGGTCTCTATTTGGAGAGTAAATTTAGCATACGACACTGCAGGCGATTCAGTATTCTTAGATAAAGCTACGGGCTGTTCTGAATTTCTTACAGGCTGCAATGATCAGTGTTGAACATTTAGCCACAAGGGAATTTAAATTTCCTGCTTTTGATTTGGTGCAAGCAGAAGCATGCAAAACAAACAAAAAAGAGGGGGCAGGTGTATAAAACATGGACAGATAACCAAATTGTTTATTAGAGGATCCTTAAAGAGGAGTTCCAATGTCAATTACATTTTTATTTTTTTTAAACAATTCGTAACTTTATGTAATTTAAATGTAATGCCGCATACACACGATCTTTTTTCGGCATGTAGAAAAAACAAAGTTTTTCCAACTTCAACATTAAAATGACGTTGCCCACACACCATCATTTTTAAAAAATGCTCTATCAAAGCGCGGTGACGTACAACACGTACGGCACTATAAAGGGGAAGTTCCATGCGGATGACGCCACCCTTGGGGCTGCTTTAGCTGATTCCGTGTTAGTAAAAGTAGATTTGCGCTTTTTTGTCTGTTACAGCGTGATGAATGTGCTTACTCCATTATGAACGGTAGTTTTACCAGAACGAGCGCTCCAGTCTCATAATTTGCTTCTAAGCATGCGCGGGTTTTTAACGTTGTTTTAGCCCACACACGATCATTTTTTACAACCCAAAAAACGACATTGTTTAAAACTTTGTTAAAAAATGCAGCATTCTCGAAAAAATGATCGTGTGTACGCGGCATTACCATCACTTCTTTTTTTCCAATATTTCCCCCGGTGTCCAGTTTCTTACAAAAAACAAAGTTATGTAATTACTTCCCGGACGTTTTCATCTTGCCTGTAGGCATGTGAAGCCCACAAGCAGACAGTTCTGGGATACAGTGATTAAAAGGTCATTAAACATCCGACGTTGCCATCACAATGGGCGGTGTCGCGAGTACGAGCGACGGCCATCCGCACTGACTCCTGGGAATAAGGACACATAGGCCTGGATTCACAGACATCGGCGCACATTTATGCCGCCGTAGCGTATCTCTTTTACACTACAAAAATCCGACCGTGCCAAAACGCGGTGACGTAAAACACAAAAAATGAAGTTAAATGTTTCCGAGCATGCGTGGGGTGAACTTGATTCTGAGCATGCGTGGATTTTTGTGCCATAGAGTTCCACACAGATGATCAGATTTATCTTTTTTTATCCATAGGAACATTTTTAAATATGTTCTATTTTTTTTCACTGATGAAAAAAAAAAAAAAAACTATGGGGCCCACACACAATCAGTTTGTCGGCAAACCTATCGTGTGTACACGGCTTTAGCGCTCTTAAAGTGCTTTTAACATTTAATGCATTAAGATAAAAAAAAAACTCTGTATGCAACAGCCCCCAATACTTTTCTAGCCCCATCTCAATCCTGCGATGTTGCACAAGAGACTCGGCTTCTTCAGGGCGCCCCACACTGATTGGCTTAGACACACAGTTGGCACCATTGGCTCCCACTGCTGTCAAAGTCAGTGAGCCAATGATGAGAGAGAGGGGGGGCGGGGCCGAGCAATGGCTCCATATCCGAATGGACACACAGATCAGCAACGCGGCTCAGGTGCCACATAGCAAGCTGCTTGGTGTTGGGGCACTCGGCAGGAGGGAGGAGCCAAGAGCGCCGGAAAGGCATTTGAGAAGAGGAGGATCTTGGCTGCTCTGTGCAAAACCACTGCACAGAGCAGGTAGGTATAACATGTTTGTTATTAAAAAAAAAAAAAAAAAACAACAAGACTTTAGTATCACTTTAGCTGAGACAAGCACACACTACAGATGGATATGCTTTGTTAATATTTAATGTCTGAGGTTTACAACCATTTTAAAGTGGTTATAAAACTCCTTTTTTTTTGCTACAGGTAGATATCCCCCTGTGTCTGCACGTGCCGAAGTGATTGGCACATGCGCATTGAAGCAATGGCACATCGTGCAGTTGGTTTAGTTAGCTGTGCCTTAACCGGCGGATAACGCGCGCATGCGTGGAAGTGACATCATCTCGGCTCCGGCCAATCACAGCGCCAGAGCCTCAATACCCGGAAACAAGCTCTGGGAGAGATGTTCGCGGCCAGAGGGGGTCGAGGATGGCTTCGATCTAAGGTAAGTAATACATAATGAGCTAGTATGCTATGCATTATGCTTTTGTCTTGCAGGTTTTTTTATTTTTTATTTATGGGTTTACAACCGCTTTAATACTGACACCCACTGCAGTTCGCAAGTGCAGTGTGTTTTGAATGCAGGAGTGGGAAACATGCTTGGAATGCGGGTTTCCCCCAGTGCATTCTGGTGTGAACTGGTCCTAAGAACAGAGCAAAAGTCTCCTATCCACAGCACCAAGTTAGCTTCTATTTAGATCTGTCCTTGCCAAGGTACTGCACACATTAGCAGCTGTGAAAAGTCATTTAGTCGCGCTAAAATCGGTTTAAAACTAACATAAGCACACAGGCCTGCTATGACAGTTATCACCAGAAGCATGCCGTGTAGGTAGTGTACACTGTGCATGCACTAGTAGGCAGAATGCAAATAAAAACATTGCAGAAAACAACACTGGCATGTTAGACTAGGGATTTAATATGTATTGAACATTTTTAACTTGAGCTCTCTTTTGGGAAACTGGTAAATCGATAGGTTTAGTTGCACTTTAAACCTGAACTCATGCAGATATGCATCAAAAGGTTGCAGTAGATCCAACAGTGTAGTAATCCCTACGAAGCAGCAGATCTTAAGTCTCCAATTTCTATTGATAAATATATGTGCTTATCTATGTCCATCCTATACCCGTACCACATAATCAACGCAACGCATTTCTAAGCGGTGACAAAAAAAAAAAAATCTCACGTTAAATATTTTCTCTCTGTGAGGTTTCTACGGAATGAAGAAAGGGTTTTAAATGTTTAAGCCTGATTACTGCTCTGGAGAATGACACCTATGAGCCACTTTAAATAAAGCTCCTTTAATTTAACAAAGCATACTTATTCTGTATTTAGATACTGGTTTACACTAATCTTCTTTGCCTCCTTGCTAATTTTAATTAAGATAACACAACCGATAACTTCTAAATAAACTGTTTACAAGACTGTTTTTTTCTTTGTGTGCTGAATTAGCGGCGTGTTTCTGTAATAAAGCTCAGAGCTCACAGGAGAGAAAGCACTTCAAAGGGATGCACTAATCAGAAGACTGTATAAAAAGTATGCCATTGCTTCGTACTGGACTCTCTAATCCCTCGATGACTAAGAACTGTGTACGTTGGTGACCAAAAAAAGGATTCCAATGACGTGCAGAAATAAAATATTCAAGTGATAACCAATCCAGCTGAAGGTACAAAATGTGCCTCTTCTGAACCGGCTATTTTCTGGATAACCACAATAGCTGTAGGAAGCCCCAACCAGTTCTGCAGAGAATGATTACATGGGTTTTATGAATATTGTCCAATACACTACTATTCTGAAGATAATCCAGCCTCAGAACTCTTTGCCCTCTACTCCCTCTTCTTCAGCTTTCTATATAAACTTGCACGCTTGGTGCACATACTGGGCCAGATTCTCAAAGACTTACGCCGGCGTATCTCCACGTACGCCGTCGTAAGTCCGAATCTGCGCCGTCGTATATGCACACCTGACTCTCAGAATCAGTTACGTATAAATTCGGCCAAGATATGAACGGCGTAAGTCTCCTACGTCGTCGTATCTTGGGTGCATATTTACGCTGGCCACTTGGTGGCGCTTCTGTTGATTTCTGCGTTGAATATGCAAATAAGCTAGATACGCCGATTCTCAAACGTACGCGCGCCCGTCGCAATTAGTTATGCCGTTTACATAAAACATATACGCTGGCGTAAAGATAAAGCTGCTCTCTAGGTGGCGCAGTCCATGCAAGGTATGGACGTCGGAACAAGCATATCTTTTTACGTCGTTTGCGCAAGTCTTACGCGAATAGGGTTGTGCGTAAGTTACGTTCACGTCGTAGGCAGTGTGCGACGTATCTTAGGCATTCTATCCGACGCATGCGCACTGGGATACGTCCACGTTCGTTAAAAGTGTCAATTACGTGGGGTCACGATTATTTTGCATAAAATACGCCCACCTCTTCCCCATTTGAATTAGGCGCGCTTACGCCGGCACATTTACGCTACGCCACGATAACTTTGGACGCAAGTGCTTTGAAAATACTGCACTTGCGTTCTAAGGTGCGGCGGCGTAGCATAAATACGATACACTACGCCCGCTCATAGTTACGCCGCCCTACGTGAATCTAGGCCATTGTATCTATGAAGCATTCTGAAGAGAGCTTTGCCAAAGAGAAATGGGATAGTGCCGAAACGTCTGTTTTCTACATTCATGGGTGCTCACAGATTGGGACCCCTATGCAAAGGATCTGGTTAGGCACGCATTGGAGTTTATCATTGTTTCTTCTCATATGTACAAAAGTCTCATCAGTCTGTCTGCATCAGTAATTCAATGAGCGCCTACAGTGTGTTATGGCTGCAAAATTATTCATATTCAAAGAAAATTGGCTGCACATCGGTGACCTCTTGAAAATAACATTAGCTTTAATGAGCAAGCAAACATACAGCACACTCTGCTGACTTATCGCCTAAACCCTAAGGCCACCCATCCAGTATGTTTCACCCAGAGTTGTTTGTGATAAAGCCCTACTTGGGGCGAAACTCGTCAGAGGGTGGCCTCAGGCAGAAAGTTAACAGTATGTTGCTTGCCTGCTCAAAAAGGCTAACTGGATTTTTTTTAAAACATCATTGGTATTGGATGCTGGATTTCATAGCTTCCTTCCTGACCTATTTCAGCTACTCTCAGTGATATATATGACCAATATCTTTACTTTTTGATATGGGAAGCAGAACCCATGCCACAGCCCTAAAATAGTTTTGAAATGGTAAGAAAGACTCATGAACCCTATCTCATTACAACTATCAAATTGACACTAAACCCAATAAAAAAAAAAAGAAAAACTTCATATCCTTTCAAAGATATCTGCAGATAGTCCATTAGAAAATTATATTTGAATTCTTCCCTGCTGCAGTTTCCTTTTAGAAGTTGGCTATGGTCAGTTTACATGGCCCCAATCTTGGTTCCATAATCTATCTTGCTTCCAAGATGGTCTACATTAATGTGTACACACTTCCCTGACATCATTATGTTGGGTCCTCCCACAAGTTTATCAATGGGCTGTTTATTGTGCCCATGCTCTTTCTTCAATACGTAAAAGCACAGTAAACTGTCCATTAATAAACTTGTGGGAGGAACTGGAATGAGTGATGTCAGGGATGCCTCTGCAGTAGGATCACCAGTGCAATGATTCATGAGTGTAGTTTGTGTAGAGCAGATCATGTGACCTTGTGAGTAAATGGAAGTTAAAGTAAAATACCCACAGTTGGGAGCAAGTGGAGGACTCAAACAACTGTTAAAAAACTGTACTCCATGTTTAACCATTCGGACTTACGACCAGCTCTCTCCACCCTAGCGAAGCACTATACTGTACATCATTGTATTGTACAATACAGTACAGCATTTTTGTTTGTGTTCTGTACTTATGCAAATTAAAACAACGTTATTGTGCTGAAGTTGTGTGTTTAGACTTTTTTTTAACAGTACAATAGTTAAGAATGCCTAAAATATTGATTATTTGTGACTCCACATTTAACAACCAATTTGTTTAACGTCATTGGAATGGAATCTGGTTGTTAAGTTAGGAGTACATTTTTCATAAAGTGATGTGCTAAAGAACACTGTGCAGAATTCAGAGGTTTCTTTTAGTTGAATTGCTTGGTGTCACTTTAAACTTTACTCAAACTGTCTTACCTGGCAAAAAATCTGTAATTCTTTTCAGTCAATCAAAGCCCAAGAAACCCTAAGAGCGGGTTCACACAGGGGGGAATCTTCAGGCGACTCAGCCGCCTGACAAGTCGCGATCTGCTCTATTAAATAGAACTGTTCTAATAGGAGCGACGCAAAGATTCTTGTACGACTTTGGGGGTGACTCGGGGCGACTTGCATTGACTACAATACAGAGGTCATTATGGAAGTCGCCTCTCGAGTCGTCTTGAGATCATCTTGCTGAGTCGCCCCCAAAGTCGTGCTGCCCCTATGTGAACCGACTCTAAAGCTTAGCCAGCTCCTGTAGGTCATCTGCATTGCAGCTAATAGGTCTAGGACGCATCCAGTCTGTGACTGGACAAAGAAGAAACATCAGAAGATTGACAAAGTCATCATTTGTCGCTATCTAAAGCCCTGTACACACAGGCCGAATGTCTGGAGATATCGGCAAATAAAAAAACAAAAAACAATTGGCCGACATTCGGCCCATGTGTATGGCACCCTGTCTGTCATAAGCTACTCTTGTACATATACAGTGAAAGAGTGCAGCGCAATATTTTAAACTAAAAAACAATAATAATCAGAAAATTATATAAGTGTCCAAGTGATAGCAAAAAAGTCCATGTGAAAAGGCAATCCAAACTTCAACGTATATCCAGAAAAAGTGAGGGTGACGATAACACCACAAAGACTTCCACCACCGCATGCAAGATGGACTCTCACCTTAATAATTTGACCTGAGACAGGTCACAAAGCATAACAGCAGTTGTCACAATACAGCCAAATCCTGAGATGGAACAGTGGATCATGGATGGCACCCACACACAGGGCGCATAGGAACCATAAAGGAAAGAAACACACAAACAAGATCTAGTGCTCTCCGTATGGAACCACTTTAATGCTATAAAAATAATATACAAATGGCCACTCACATTATGAAACACTCATGAGCAGAGTGTATGCTGTGTCAGTATCGAGTATACGATGATGACGATCGGGGTAGCGTCCTGCGTAGCTCCTCCCCTTGTGTACGCGTTACGTCTCGTGGGCGGGACTTCTTCAGCGTCAAGTAGAGGGAGTACAACGGACATCCCCATTAGCATATATTATATAGGCCAGCAGGTGATTCAACGGCCAATAGCGTTCCCCTAAGATGCGGCCAATCGAGACGCAGAACGGCAACAACATCCGGGGCAAGACCATAGAGAACACCCGGCCGAGCGGAAGAAAAACATCATGACTCCAAAATAAAGACAAACTAGTATACGGGAAAAAAAGGAAATAAAAACCCCCGTATACCACAACAATGTCTTATAAATGTACAGCTCAAAGAAATGAACTATCATGATGTTAACCGCACAATAAAAAATTGGAAATTAATAAAATAATAATGAAGGACGTCATCCCCGATCATCACCACCGGACAACAAGCATAATGACCATAACTAATAAATACAAATAAGATCAATGTAAAAAAGGAGGGCATAATCACATATTAAAAAATAATAATAAATGACATAATCACATATTAAAAATCACATACATATTACACCTGATAAAACTATTAAAATTTGCATAATTAAAATTTGCATAAAATACATAAAAAAGCCAATGAGTCATATTATAATCAACGATCGGAAATAAAACAATTTAAATCGAACTCAACGTTGAGCCCCCCCGGAGAAGCAACCTTGAGTTCATGAATCCAATACGATTCTCGATGACTTAATTGGCGAATAAAATGTCCACCCCTCCAATGCTTGGACACTTTCTCAATTCCCCAAAATTTGAGATATTTGGGATTACGATCATGATGCTGTCTAAAATGCCTAGATACGCTGTGCGTTTTAACTCCTCTTCTAATACAGCTGATATGCTCACCAATGCGAACATGGAGGGCACCTGAGGTACGCCCCACATACTGTAACCCACAGTCACACTCCAACATGTATACAACCCCTTCAGTGGCACATGTGACAAGCTGTTTAATAGGATATTCTGTGTGGGTGACTGTTGAACGAAAAGATTTAAGTTTTTTAACATTATTCCTCACATGTTTGCATGTAGCGCATCTACCACAGGCATAAAAGCCAGATAAAAAGTTAAAAAGTTTGGGCTGAGCTACCACAGGTGGATCAATAACACCAGGTGCAATAATATCACGTAAGGCTGGGGCTTTCTTATACACAAACTGGGGCCGGTCAGGTAAGGCTGGACCCAAGATGGCATCTTCCTTTAAAATGGACCATTGTTTGATAATGATACGTTCAAACTTCCTATATTGGATGTTATAGTCCAGAACCATCTTGTGATTAATGTTTGCATCAGTACCTGGTCCACTAGGGGGTTTATCACTAATAATAGCAACCCTATCCATGGTGCGTACCTTTTCAATCTCCTGATCAATAGTAGAAGCTGAATACCCTTTCTGTTTAAACCTTTCAGCAAGCACCTGCGACTGTGATATATAATCAGTTTCGAGTGTGCAATTCCTGTGCAATCGAACAAACTGTCCCCTAGGAATGTTGCATAACCACAATTTGTGGTGACAACTAGTCAAGGGTATATAGCCATTGCGATCCGTGGCTTTGAAGTGATTCCTAGTCTGCAACTTGGTATTATTTTGAAAAATTTCCAAATCTAGAAACGTGATTTGATCATGCGACAATGTCCAGGTGAGTAATATATTTTTATCATTGCAATTAAGTCTATCCATAAATAACTGGAGACCTAACATTTCACCAGTGCTTTAAGTGGGCCGGAACGCAGCGGTACTCAGTACCGCCACTTCCAAAAATGGCCCTGGAGAGTACCAGCACCTCTCCGTGCGCCCAGTACGTGGGTTTCCCGTACCGGAACGCACTGGCGTAGCGGGGGGGCTCCTGCACCGGGCGAAAAATCCTGCCGTCCGCAGAATGCGCCGCCGCCGCCACCACCGCCGCCGCCTTAGGAAAGGCCGCGGCTTTGGCCTAGCTCTGGAGCTATCGGCCATCTTGGTACACCCGGCGGCGGCGCGCGATGAGTTTTTTTTCAGCCCTTCCGCCTGGTTGGCTGGTGGAACTGTCTGTCTCCCTTGATGTGGGAGTGGCGGGAAACACCAGCCAACTAGGCAGAAGGGCTAAAAAAAAAACAGATAACGGCGTAGGAGATTGGCGGGCGGTGGAGAGGGAGGCGCTGTACCTCTGTGCTGCACTGATTGGCCTGGAAGTTGGGACATGTGTTTACAGCGCGGCGGCGGCAAGTTTCTCCATCTCCAGCAAGGTAAGCAAAACACAGGGGAGAGAGAGAAGGGGGGGGGGGGTCGGTGTAAATCTAAAGGGGTGCACTGCCTGATCCCCACCTATCCACCTCAGAGCCTGTCATTTTAGTAAGACTGCTGGGACTTGTAGTTCTCCATCTTCTCCTGGGGCTCATGGAGATTGGAGAACTACAAGTCCCAGCAGGTTATACATACAATAAGGCTCTGAGGTGGATGGGTGTGGATTGCATGCACCTGAGCCCCAGGAGAAGATGGAGAACTACAAGTCCCAGCAGGTTATAATATAAGGCTCCGAGGTGGATGGATGTCCGGACACCCATCAATCTCGGAGCCTTATATTATAACCTGCTGCGACTTGTAGTTCTCCATCTTCTCCTGGGGCTCAGGTGCATGCAATCCACACCCATCCACCTCAGAGCCTTATTGTATGTATAACCTGCTGGGACTTTAGTTCTCCAATCTCCACAAGCCCCAGGAGAAGATGGAGAACTACAAGTCCCAGCAGTCTTACTAAAATGACAGGCTCTGAGGTGGATAGATGTCTGAACAGTGACAATTGGTGGCACAGTGGTGACAATTGGTGGCACAGTGGTGACAATTGGTGGCACAGTGGTGACAATTGGTGGCACACCGGCGCCTAATAGAGTACCGGCACCTCTTTTGGCCCACTTAAAGCACTGCATGTCACCATCCCAGACCATGATCAAATCGTCAATTGACCGTTTATAACATTTAAGCTGTGGGGGACGGTTCTTAAAGACTACATCATCCTCCCAGTGTGCCATAAAAAGATTGGCCACACTGGGAGCAAACCGAGCCCCCATAGCAACTCCTCGTAGCTGCAGATAGAAATTTCTATTATACCAAAAGTAATTTTTAAGGAGACAGAAATTTAAACCATCCAAAATAAATCGAATGTGCTCAGTACTCAAATCAGTATCTTTTAAAGCCCAAGTAACCAAAGCTATTGCTGCATCATGATCTATAATGGTGTATAAAGAGCCGACATCGGCAGTAACAAGAATAGTATTAGGTGTACACGTAAGAGTATCCAATATCTGTATGATCTGTTTAGTATCACGTAGATAGGCCTCCATTTTACACACCAGGGGTTGGAGAAAGTAATCAAGATATTGGCCTAACCTGGAGGTTACTGAGTCTATCCCATTAACTATGGGGCGACCAGGAGGTCGTTCAGAATCCTTATGTAGCTTAGGTAAAAAGTAAATGATGGGTGTACGGCAATAAAAAGGGTCCAAAAAAGATGCCTCTTTTTTGTTCAAAATACCCTCATGCGTTCCTCCTTCAATTAAAGAATGTAATTGGTTCTTAAATTGAACCATTGGGTCACCCCTTAACAGCAGGTAAGTATCTGAATCACTAAGAAGTCTACCCATCTCCTCCTGGTAGTATGCTTTACTAAGCACAACCAGCCCCCCCCCCTTTGTCAGCGGGGCGAATGACAATATCATTCCTTTGCTCCAAGGATCTAATACCGCGTTTACTATGGTGTGAATCACGGACCTTTTTAATCCGCAACTCATCCAAATCTTTACACACCATATTTTTAAAAACATCCAGATGCCTCATATCATGGCATTGCGGATTAAACACAGACTTATTCCTGAGTTTACTCTTCAAGTAACTCTTCATGTTTAGCCCCCGGACATACTTATGGACACTTACATAAGTTTGGAATTTGTTGACGTTTTTAATAGGGGCAAATTTTAAACCCCTATCCAACACTCGCACCTCGTCATCAGAAAGTGAAGTGCCACTGAGATTAAAAATCCCAGTCCCTAGTACGGTCTTCCTCTTTTGGACTCGTCGGCCCCCCCTATTTCCTCTCGGTTTTTCCTTTTTAGACTTCATTGTCCATCTCCGACAGGACCTGGGGGAGCCGGCGGGTCCCTCCACCTGTCCACTGGGGGGACTTGTGAATCCCTCCAACCTCCCCACGTTGGGGTATGAGGAGGAGGACCCCTCCAAGGGGTCCTCTCCTGCCCTAAAAAATGGTTAGAAGAGGAGGAGGGTGCTTCCCAATGCTCCTGTAAGGGTGCATAGTAATTGTAAGTAGACAACGGAGGGGGACCAGTGGGGAAACCACCTCTCCCTCGTTGTGGACCCCTACCACTTGTGGGTACCGGTCTCCAAGGAGGGTTATCATACTGACACCTAATACTATTCTTGTTACTTCCGATGTCGGCTCTTTATACACCATTATAGATCATGATGCAGCAATAGCTTCGGTTACTTGGGCTTTAAAAGATACTGATTTGAGTACTGAGCACATTCGATTTATTTTGGATGGTTTAAATTTCTGTCTCCTTAAAAATTACTTTTGGTATAATAGAAATTTCTATCTGCAGCAACGAGGAGTTGCTATGGGGGCTCGGTTTGCTCCCAGTGTGGCCAATCTTTTTATGGCACACTGGGAGGATGATGTAGTCTTTAATAACCGTCCCCCACAGCTTAAATGTTATAAACGGTACATTGACGATTTGATCATGGTCTGGGATGGTGACATGTTAAGTCTCCAGTTATTTATGGATAGACTTAATTGCAATGATAAAAATATATTACTCACCTGGACATTGACGCATGATCAAATCACGTTTCTAGATTTGGAAATTTTTAAAAATAATACCAAGTTGCAGACTAGGAATCACTTCAAAGCCACGGATCCCAATGGCTATATACCCTTGACTAGTTGTCACCACAAATTGTGGTTATGCAACATTCCTAGGGGACAGTTTGTTCGATTGCGCAGGAATTGCACACTCGAAACTGATTATATATCACAGTCGCAGGTGCTTGCTGAAAGGTTTAAACAGAAAGGGTATTCAGCTTCTACTATTGATCAGGAGATTGAAAAGGTACGCACCATGGATAGGGTTGCTATTAGTGATAAACCCCCTAGTGGACCAGGTACTAATGCAAACATTAATCACAAGATGGTTCTGGACTATAACATCCAATATAGGAAGTTTGAACTTATCATTATCAAACATTGGTCCATTTTAAAGGGAGATGCCATCTTGGGTCCAGCCTTACCTGACCGGCCCCAGTTTGTGTATAAGAAAGCCCCAGCCTTACGTGATATTATTGCACCTGGTGTTATTGATCCACCTGTGGTAGCTCAGCCCAAACTTTTTAACTTTTTATCTGGCTTTTATGCCTGTGGTAGATGCGCTACATGCAAACATGTGAGGAATAATGTTAAAACACTTAAATCTTTTCGTTCAACGGTCACCCACACAGAATATCCTATTAAACAGCTTGTCACATGTGCCACTGAAGGGGTTGTATACATGTTGGAGTGTGACTGTGGGTTACAGTATGTGGGGCGTACCTCACGTGCCCTCCATGTTCGCATTGGTGAGCATATCAGCTGTATTAGAAGAGGAGTTAAAACGCACAGCGTATCTAGGCATTTTAGACAGCATCATGATCGTAATCCCAAATATCTCAAATTTTGGGGAATTGAGAAAGTGTCCAAGCATTGGAGGGGTGGACATTTTATTCGCCAATTAAGTCATCGAGAATCTTATTGGATTCATGAACTCAAGGTTGCTTCTCCGGGGGGGCTCAACGTTGAGTTCGATTTAAATTGTTTTATTTCCGATCGTTGATTATAATATGACTCATTGGCTTTTTTATGTGTTTTATGCAAATTTGAATTATGCAAATTTTAATAGTTCTATCAGGTGTAATATGTATGTGATTTTTAATATGTGATTATGTCATTTTTTAATATGTGATTATGCCCTCCTTTTTTACATTGATCTTATTTGTATTTATTAGTTATGGTCATTATGCTTGTTGTCCGGTGGTGATGATCGGGGATGACGTCCTTCATTATTATTTTATTAATTTCCAATTTTTTATTGTGCGGTTAACATCATGATAGTTCATTTCTTTGAGCTGTACATTTATAAGACATTGTTGTGGTATACGGGGGTTTTTATTTCCTTTTTTTCCCGTATACTAGTTTGTCTTTATTTTGGAGTCATGATGTTTTTCTTCCGCTCGGCCGGGTGTTCTCTATGGTCTTGCCCCGGATGTTGTTGCCGTTCTGCGTCTCGATTGGCCGCATCTTAGGGGAACGCTATTGGCCGTTGAATCACCCGCTGGCCTATATAATATATGCTAAAGGGGACGTCTGTTGTACTCCCTCTACTTGACGCTGAAGAAGTCCCGCCCACGAGACGTAACGCGTACGCAAGGGGAGGAGCTACGCAGGACGCTACCCCGATCGTCATCATCGTATACTCGATACTGACACAGCATACACTCTGCTCATGAGTGTTTCATAATGTGAGTGGCCATTTGTATATTATTTTTATAGCATTAAAGTGGTTCCATACGGAGAGCACTAGATCTTGTTTGTGTGTTTCTTTCCTTTATGGTTCCTATGCGCCCTGTGTGTGGGTGCCATCCATGATCCACTGTTCCATCTGAGGATTTGGCTGTATTGTGACAACTGCTGTTATGCTTTGTGACCTGTCTCAGGTCAAATTATTAAGGTGAGAGTCCATCTTGCATGCAGTGGTGGAAGTCTTTGTGGTGTTATCGTCACCCACACTTTTTCTGGATATACGTTGAAGTTTGGATTGCCTTTTCACATGGACTTTTTTGCTATCACTTGGACACTTATTATATAATTTTCTGATTATTATTGTTTTTTAGTTTAATATATTGCGCTGCACTCTTTCACTGTATATGTACTCTGGGAATATTTTTTGAATTTATCCTTAGTGCTGGCTTGCATACGTTAGGTTTATTTTATTGTGTTTTCCAGCGCTGAATACTTTTCACTGTTTATAAGCTACTCTTGCACAAGCATGCTGGAAAATCAGCAGCTGACCAACTCCTAATCAGAGCTCTCTGCCAATGGCGGAGAGCGTTGAGCGGAGTGCTTTGGCAGGGGAGATCGCTATACTAATTTTGCATAGTTAGTATAGCACCTCTGACTGGAACAGACAGTTGTTTTCCGTTCAGCCCAGCGGGACAGTGTGTACCAGGCATAACTCACCCAATTAGCTGCCTCTCCCTCTCTCAGCACCCTTTGAGTCTTGCTGTGTGGGAATTTACAGGATAGTAGTATCAAGATATTTGGGTACTTTTGGCAGCTGTATTTTTATTTTTTTTAATGTATACACGGCTTGAGCTAATGGTGTAGATTAATAGCTGCCTAGAGTTCTGCTTTACAGTGAAGTTTTGTTCAGAAAAAATAACCTTCAGGAGACTTAAACAGCACAGTAAATGTTACCTTACAATCTCCATTCCCAAATGGAATACTAACTGGAAGAGTCTGCCTTCATTACAATCACCTGATCTGTCCTAGTGTGGTGATAAGAAAAGTAACAGCATCCCATTAGCAATGATAACTCTTTCCAAACAATCTCTCTAAAAATCAAATTTCTTCTTTCACTGGGGATGCCTATTGGTGCAAACTTCTGGGAAGAATAATGACCCAATCAAAAGGGGTTGTGATTCGATTTGCGTCATATTGTGTCATATTTGCATGAAAGAGACAAAGACATTTGTTTGTAGTGTTAATAGTTGCTACAGAATGAAATAGAAAGGCAGCTTTTCATATTAATAAAGTATAGAATGGTGTCTGATGTTATATATATCGTGGGAGAAGCATCAAATGGCAGGGATCTTACTGTAACAGACCAAGCACAAGTAAAGACAGGAAGAGACAGTCCACGGGCAATGTCAGTTCAAGAGTATCTTACCCACTTTTATTTCTCTAAATGTTAAAAGAAAACTTTCCCTCGTGGGGTATATCAAAAGACAAACATAAAAGCTCTAGCATACAAGCATTCTGGAGGTGTGCTGCCTTCAGCAGCAATGTCAAGTTCTACGTGTACTCCTTGGTTCCAGCAGAATCTCTCTATGACGTCGGGGAGAGCCTATTTCTAGGGTAGGTCGGGTGAGATGTAAATTAGCTACATAGCATAGATACAGTACTGTATCTACTTTATGTTATGTAGCCAATAAGGCTGCTTTCACACTGAAAGTGCTGGCCATTAGTGGTAAAGAGCCACTTTACTGCTGTTCAAGGGGCTCTTTTGCTTTTCGGCTGCTAGCAGGGTGCTTTTAACCCCCAAAAAAAGGGGTTAAAAACTCCTGTGTTGTGGCGGATCCGAGTCGCTTTTCAGGCACTGAAGCGCTGTCCATTCATTGCAATGGGTAGGGGAGTTTTGAGAGCGCAGTATGTTTTTTGCATAGATATATAATCCTGGATATAGCAGATATACATATAGTACTGTGCAAATGTTTTAGGCAGGTGTGAAGAAATGCTGTAAAAATATATATTTTAATTGTTTATTTCTTTTTATCAATTTTTTAAAATGCAAAGTGAGCAAACAGAAAAAAAATCTGGACCATATCAATATTTGGTGTGACTACCATTTGACTTCAAACCAGCATCAATTCTTACACTTGTACACTTTGTACACATGCACAAAGTCAGGGATTTTGTAGGATTAAAGTCAAGTGTATGATTAGTCAATTATACTAAGCAGGTCCTAATCATCATCAATTAAATGGGTAGGTTGAGCCCATTTATTTTGGATGGCTTATTTTGCACCTTTATTTTTACTTCACAAAGGTAATTATATGCATGTGATCTGGGTCTGGCAAATGCACTGTGTTTTGGGGTGTCTTTAACGTTCCACTGACACCCGCAGCACAAAACACAGATTGCAATGCTGTGCGGGAAATGCACAGGAATCGCTGAATATTCAATTGATGATGATTAGCACTTGCTTTGTGAAATTGATTAATCACACACCTGACTTTAATCCTACTAAATCCCTGACTTTGTGCATGTGTACAAAGTGTGCAAGTGTAAGAATGTATGCTGATTTGAAACCAAAGGGTAGTCACACCAAATATTGATTTAATTAAAATATCTCTCACTTTGCATTTTGTAAACGGAAAAAAATAAAAATAAAATATTAGCACTTCTATTTCTCAAAGCATTCTTAATTTACAGCATTTTTTTTTTCAAACCTGACTAAACCTTTTGCACAGTAGTGTATATAATCCATTTTTTTAAAAAAAAGCTGAACTCTGGCCAGATATAAAAGACACACATCAATGTAACTCTGTTATTATTAATACATCTAAAAATGTATTTTATAATCCACTTGAACAGCACTCAGCGGAGTATGCTGAGCAGGGTGTGGTATCAGGCTTCATATGGCCAATTAAAATCTGAAAGTAAGGCTGCATTCAGACCTGTGAATTGGTCCAAAAGCAAGGGTTCCTGGCAAATAGCTGTGTGAGGTAGCCCCATTAAAAGCAATCATAATTGAGTGGCTGCCATATGCTACAGGAGCCACAGCCTCCTATTACTTCCAATGCCAAGAACCCCCACTACTCGCAGATTACCACCTATTTGCAGGTCTTAATGCAACCCTAAAGCTGGCCATACAGCATAAGAATTTTATTTGAACAGCATACTGGAAATTCCAAAAAGCTAGTGGCAATGTTTACTGGTGATGGTGGGCAAGGGACAAGGAGCAGGATTCAGCCATCCTTTGCTAGCTGGCCAAAAGTACACATGATGGGCAGACGCACATGGTTCAGTTGCTACTTCAACAGTGCAGAGTTTGGATTTACCTTCAATTATTTTGCCAATTATTAGGGTAAAACTAGCCACAGTTTTAGCATGCCAGCAATCCGTGGCCACCAATCAGACTTAGTCTTTGTGCACCACAGCAGAGAGGGCGCACTAATGCCAATGCTAATTTTCCTTCAAGCTTTTTGGTGGTTAGTTATAAGGAGATCCTCAATTAAACTCACTTGTAAAAATCTCAACATTAGAGCCCCAAATGATGTAAAACACCAGTGGATGATTCAAAAACAACATACCATATAGATTATGGTACAAACCCCTCTCAGAATGAAAAATCAATACATAATTGAGGATAAAAAAAAGTATTCATTATACAAATAGTAAAAAAGACACAAAAGACAAACTAGGGGCCTAACCACTTAAAAGCACAAATGATTGTTCCTACACATATTGTCAGAACCATAGCAACAACCCCTGAAGGTAGCGTTTACTTCCCGCATTTAATATCATATACATATAGCGAATAATCGTAATGGACTATAAATCCGATAAATGTCACAGCAGGGAAAGATAACTCGTCCCGGGCTGACGCGTTTCGTCTGTATTTGATTTTGAATGAATGAATGAAAACTTATATAGCGCGGCACATGCGAACTAAATCGCCTCTGGGCGCTTGTAGTTCCTGTCTCCTTTTGTCATGTCCCGGGGTGTATTCGAACCTGGGTCTTCCTGGTCTCTTAAACCATAGCCTTACCTGATGTGCCACAGAAGAGATCTAGGCCTTGGGAATATCCTTATTGTGTTCAACACACACCTCGGACTCACTAGCTCCACCTGCTGCCAGCTGTGGACAATTCTCATTCTGGACAGCCTTTAAATAGGAAGTGAGGTCATCACTCAACGCCCGTTTATTTGGATTACTTCCTGGGTGTTTTGTCTTCAGTGATCTTCATTGTATTGAACTCCTGCCGGATATCCCGACTATTCTACAGCCTGCTGATTTTGTACCTTACCGCCAGATCGTATATGACCTTTGCCTGCCTGACCCTTCTCCGGAATCCGATTGTGAACTATTTGCCTGATCCGTTGCCAACCGTATCTGCCTGACGACGCTTTGCCTGGATCTCCAGCATACCTGTTCCACTTCGGACACTACCTTTTACAGGTACCTTACACCTTTGGTATCAAAAGAGACAAGTCTTGATCTTTCTCCTGAATGCCAAGTGGTTCTCCTCCAACCGAATGCTGGTTGGTAAATCGTTCCATAGTCTGGGACCTCGAATCTTCTTTCTCCTTTGGACTTGTGGATCCCAGAACGCGATTGGGATTATGAGCTTTTATTTTTTCGCATAAATAATCCTTGTGCATAATGTGCATTTTTCAGAAGTGAAAGGTCCCAAGTTCACTATTTGCGATCGGTTTTCCAAAAAAGAGGAGAACCAAGATAAGTCGCCTTCTGCGACTTTGGCTACTTGAGCTAGCCGAGTCAATAAAAGCTTGTGGTCTACTGTGTCGAAGGCTGCGCTTAGGTCCAACAGAACCAGAAGCCAAGATTCTTCTTCGTCTGCGGCCTCGAGAGCGTCGTCCCATATCTTGAGCAATGCTGTTTCTGTCCCGTGTCCGGGCCGGAATCCCGATTGAAATGGATCAAGTAGGTTGTGGGTATCTAGATGCTGTTGCAGCTGTTGTACCACTACTTTCTCCATTACCTTGGAGAGAATGTTTAGGCCTGTTATGGGGCGCCGGTGGAGTGGGTCCTTGGGGTCCAGGGTGGGTTTCTTGAAGATGAGTTGAATTATGCCCTCCTTCAACTGGGAGGGCACTATGCCCTCCCTGAAAGATTGGTTAATAAGCTGCGTGATAGGAGGTGCCAGGATGTCGGAGCATTCCTTCAGCAGTTTGGTGGGGATGATATCATTAGGCGCAGTGCTCTTACGCAAAGTACCAATGATATTTTTAGTGGCATGGATAGAGATGGGTTCCAGCGTGAACTTACCAGGTTGTGGTGAATTACTGCAGGTGTTGTATAAATAATTACGGGGGGGCTACGGGGGGAATTGTTTTGCTGAATGCTTTGCCGGATTTCCTCGATTTTATTAATGAAGTAATCCGATAATTCATTGCAAAATTCTTGTGTGTCCGAATTGGGGGCTTCAAGACATCCTGGATTCATGGTCTGAGTGACCAGCTTGAAGAGTTTGCAGGGGCGGTTGAGGGCGCTGTTGATAGCCTCAGAAAAATAGTTTTTCTTGGCTTTGAAGATTTCTTTGTGGTATTTTCTTGTTATTGCCTTGTAGATGGAGAGGTTCTCATCTGAAGAGCTTTTTTTCCAGGCGGCTTCCGCCCTTCTGCGCTCTTGCTTCAGTTGTTGAACCAGCTGGAGTTATTTTTCCGGATGTGGGTTTTACGTTTCGGTGCTATTAAGTCGGCTGACTGTAATAGGGCTGTGTTTATGGCATCCAGTGTTTCTTCAGCCGTTTGATTGTTGGCTGGATTGTTTTTATTTTTTTCCTTAATGTGGCTTTGAAGAGTTCCAAGTGGAGCTTCTTCTGACATCTAGTCCAGTGTGTTGTCACTGGATTTGATGTTTTTGTTAAGGGGGGGAATTCAGAAATAATGAATCTAATTGCATGGTGATCTGTCCATGGCAACGGTTCATTTTCCAAGATTTTTATTTCCAGATCTTGTCTGAAAATAAGATCGAGCATGTAACCTGAAGCATGTGTGGGCCCACATACTAGTTGCTAAAGCCTAATCCTTCCAGGTGGTCAATGCAGGCGTCGACAATGGGGTCTTGCGGGGAGTTGGCCCAGAGGTTGAAGTCCCCGAGCAGGTGTTTGCTGTTAAGGGTATAGGTGGAGATAAAGTTCGTCAATGACGGGAGAAGCTGCGATTTTGGGCCAGGTGGCCTATAGCAGAGTAGAATCCGGACGGTCTCCTGGGAGTTTGCTTGCAGTTGCAGAGTAAGGGTTTCCATGAATGGAAGAGGGTTTTGAAGGACTGGTTTTGTGATCGCAAGATGAGTCTTATGGATCACCGCCACCTCTTTGCCCTATTCTGTTTTCCGTTATAATACGATAGTTTTCTGGCACCAATTCTCCTAGAATGGTGTTACAGTTGGCTGTGAGCTAGCTCTCTGTAATAAAGAGGCAGTGTAAATCGTATTGCAGGATGAAATCATGGATTTCTAGTCGGTGTTTTACTGCCGATCTTGTGTTGATCAAAGCACATGATATGTGCTTAGGCTGGGGTACACGGCTGAGATTTTTGATAGTCGATCGATTCTTAAAAGTCGCTCAGTTCGAAGGGCTTTTTTGGTGATGGCTGGTAGTATTGCGGCAAATTGCCTCAGATCCCAAATGGTCTCTGCCGAGTATTGCAGATTAACCATGGTCGCCAAACACCGGGGGGGGGGGGGGGGGGGGGGGGGGGGGGTTTCAAGGATTGACTGAATCCTCTATCCTGGTCCAGAGGAAGGCAAAAAAAACCTGACCGTGCTATGCCAATATGCTGCGGCAGGGAAAAAAATTCCTTCCTAAACCCCTTGAGAGGCGATTGGGCGAACCCTGGATCAAGTTGTAATGGTGTTGAGAAAGGGAAGATTGGGCCTGGGTGTAGCAAGATGGCCGCCCCATCAAGCAGCAGGATCCAGGCTGGGGGCTCCCAGATTAATCGGTGCTGCCGTGGGGGGCCTGGATCGATGGACAGGGGGTATAGGTGATTTCCTGGGGTATGGGGGGGGGGGGGGGTTGTGGGCTGTTTGGTGACAGTTGCCGGGGGTGAGGAGCTGCGCGCCGCTAGGCCACGGGTGAATCCGCGGCCTTTCCTAGATCGCGGCTGCCGCGATTGCTCACAGGCTGGCGCGGAGGTGTGGGAAAACGCCCGAAAATGCGGAAAATTGTGGCGATTAGGTGGCGGAGGGGCACTTTGAGTGGGGGTGGTAGTGTGGGGGTGTAGGAGGGGAGGAATGGAGAGGGGGAGAGCCAAAGGTTTGGGTAAGCTGCAGCGGCTTGTCCTGAAAAGGACGGCCGCCTACAGTCCCAGTAGATTACTTACCAGCTTGTTCCTGCTGGTTCCCCTGGAGAAGGGATGAAGGAGGGAGCCAGGGGGGTCAGGTGAAGCCGGGGGAAGCCAAATAGTGGGTCTCTGGAGTGATAGAGAGAGCCTACCTAACAGTCTGTCTGATCTCTGACTGTCTGTCTGGTCCCTGGCGAGAGCAGACTTGTGCGGAAGCATGGAGCGTCCTACTCTCATGAGGTTCATGGGATACGTGAAAACTGAAAACACCAAAAAAATATACATAATATATGATCCATATACAATGAAGATTTAACAACTCATTTACTTTATTGATTGTCCACTAACTTACAATTTAAATAAGAGCAGGACATTTTGCGATGTCAGGAGAGATGCATATAGCCCCCCCCCCCACTTTGACGTCGGTCAGAGATGCTTAATGTTGCTGAGAAACAGGCAAAAGTTGGCCAGCCGAGAAAAACGGCTCTACCTCCAGGCCGCAGGCAACAACCCCAAAGGTCAGGGAGCAAACGCCAGGAAGCGTGGACTAGTATGTTCAAAAGTCCAAAGTTGATGCTGATCTTCCTATATGCAGATTTGTTTGGCGACTATTGTTTTCCCCCCTGATCTAGTTGGCTATTTATTTTTGCGGGGGATTGCATGAAAGATCATTGACTACGTATTTATGTTCTTTGTAGTGTTTCCCTGGATCTTTGGGGCTACCTATACACATAAGGGGGATTTACAGTCTATGGTGTTGCATCCAAATTTTTAGGAGATAGACTGCCATGTGTTATGGTCAATGCATATATTTTTTGATTCTTTCCTTATTGAAATGCTCAGTTTAGGCAAAGTAAAAATAAAGAGATTGACATTTATGTTTTGTACCTTTTTGTATTATCAGCAACAACCTTAGACTTTTGACTATACTAGTCCGCGCTTCCTGGCGTTTGCTCCCTGACTTTTGAGGTTGTTGCCTGTAGCCTGGAGGTAGGGCTGTTTTTCTGAGCTGATCCAATTTTGCCAGTTTCTGCACACCTTTCAGTATCTCTGACCGGCTTCACAGATGCTGCTCATTTAAATTGTAAGTTAGTGGACAATCAAAGTAAATTAAATAATAAATGTTAATTGTATATGGATCTTATATTATGCATATTTTTTGTGTTTTTAGTTGTTCCAAACCACACATATCCTCTGAACACCCTGAAGAAGCCGATACAGGTGAAACGCGTCGGAACGTTGCCTGCTGTAACAGATTTATAGTCCATTACTGTTATTCGCTATATGTATATGATATTACACGCGGGAAGTAAACTCTACCTTTAGAGGTGGTTGCAATATGTGTAAAAACCATCATAGTGCTTCTAAGGGGTTAGACCCCTAGTATGTATTTTGTCTCTTTTTTACTACTTGTATAAAAACTACTTTTTGTATCCTCAATTATGTATTGATTTTTCATTCTGAGAGGGCGGGGGGAAGGGGGGGGGGGGGGTTCTAGCACCTCTAAAGTCCCAATCTATATGGTAAGTTGTTTTCTAGTCACTAAGTAATGTGCTTCTGTTGTCTTCAGCCATACTCATAATTTACTGGTGGATGATTCACCTACAACATCTGCATTAACCAAATTACAGGTTCCATGTGAACTGATCCTCTAAAAGAGCTGAAGGCTTTAGCAAAGACACAGCAGATGATCTCCGCTCCCCACCATCTGTGATAGAACAGAAAAGTTTCCCCAACCACCAATTTGGCAAGTCTCGATTATCTAAGTCCTTGGAAACAATGGAAACCATGCATAATGTAAGAGGCTTGGAGAGCTGACACATTTGAAGAATTGCACGCCTGCCTCACCTTGATAAATGACATACAAGTTTTATGTATTTAAGTAGGCTAAATCAAACACATGCCCTTGCCTCTCTGATCCAGAACAACTTAAAAAGCAGAGCTACGCATGAAATGGTTTCAGTTGTTGACCTCTGAAAAAAAAAAAAAAAAAAAACAAGCTGAATAATTAAATACATTTTTGCTGAGTGACTGAAGACAAAAAGAACAGCTAAAAGTCATTCAGCTTTTCCCCTGAAGTAAACAAATGTTAAGCTATGAGTCCTTAAGTGGCTCTATCTTAAGAGTATACCGCATTTAACTTATCTGCAGGTCATTTTAACAAGGAACAAAAATGTTTGTGCTACATTTAGGACAAAAATATGGGGACAGCCATTAATGCTGAACTCTGAGCAAACCGCTAAATCCACATATGAATCACCCTCTTTTGGCCCTATATTTTTTCTGTGGGTCAGCTGACAGCGGGCTAAATCCTAGAGGAGGCCATCTTGCTAGAGGCAGGGCTTTGGCTTCCTCACATTGGAGCTGCTCCCCTGATGACTGGTGATCTGTTGTCTAATGAGGAAATATTGAAGAAGTAGCAGGTTTAGAAAGCAAAGATTCATGAATTCAATGAATAAAGCAGACATAGGGAGATCTGTGCACTGCAGCTTACTCTATAGCAAGAAGAGTGATCAGTACAGTGTTGGCATCACAATATCTTACTCAAAATCTAGTAAGACTAGCAGTCAGAGGCAGCAGTGCCTTAAATCAGGGGTCCTAAACCACCAGACTAGTGTCGGTCCATGGTCTGTTGGGGGCCGGACCACGTGGCAGGAGAGCAAGCAAGGCTTGATTTGTATTTGCGGCCACTTGCATTACTGCCTGGGATCCACCACTTGTTTGGTCTGAGCATCCCCTTTCCCACCTCCCACTGTCATTCCACCTTATTGTACCTCTAGTCTCTGTGCCAAGACCAGGCCTCACTTCCTGCCCTTAGCTCTATTTTGCCTCTTTGCTACTTTGACTTATGATATGCAAGTTCTGCCTTAGTTCCACTTTCTTTTCCACCCATGCTCTTTCTTTCTGTCAGTAAAGGATTCTGAGCATTTTCCTTGGGCAGGCTTGAGAAAGTTGGCATCCTCCGACACGCAAAATCACACTGAGTTCTGGAACTCCTGTGTGATGGTTTCAGCTTTCCCTGCTTTCCGCTGCACACAGTCAGACTGTTTGAACTTCAATAGAGCAGCTTACAATGCTGGCTGCCTCCACTTTCTAGCTATGCTGGGCTTTGTGACTGGGTGAGCATCAGGTTCTGATATTTTGACATGCGTTGTACTGCTACAACAGGTGAGAATTGAACTGTACTCTCCCAACTCAACCCCACCCAAAACCTGTCTCCCCTCCTGGCGATCTGTGGAGGGGTTGTCTTTGGTAAGGCCGGTCCCTGGTGCTGGAGAAGTTTTGGACTGCTTAGATGATCTTGTGCTGCAAAAATACAGTCAGGAGGCTCAAGCCACAGGAAGTACGCTGCTATTTAAAAATAAAAATGAAGACAAAACTTAAATGTTTTATGGTACTGCTTACGCAAAATTTAAGGGATACTACAAGGTCAAAATGAAAAAAAGAAAAATATATACATATACCGATAAACCATAACTTTATGACCACCCACTTAATAGACAGAAGGTCCCCTTTTTGCTGCCAAAATAGCCTTGACCCATTGGGGCATGGACTCCACTAGACCGCTGAAGGTATGCTGTGGTCTCTGGCACCAAGCCATCAGTAGCAGATCCTTTACTCTGGAGGCCCCAACCCTGTAAGTTGCGGGCTGGGGCCTCCATGGAATGGCCTAGTTTTTCCAGCATATCCCACAGATACTCGATTGGATTGAGATCTGGATTGAGATCTGGAGAATTGAGGACAAGTCAATAGCTCAGCGCTGCCCGCCCCCCTTCAAAAAAAAAAAAAACAGCAACCACCACTAATAAGTAGTTGTACTTGATCGCCAACAATATTTAGATACCGCCCAACTTTGAGATGGGAATGAGGGACACCTATTAGCAAAAGGGGGCCAAAATTGATGTCTAAATATCGTTTACCTAAGGTAAAAAAATGTAGGCTTTAAAACCACTTTAAGTTTCTTGCCACTTTAAGCAAAGTATACACTGTGTAAGGGGTTAGCTCGGTAGCGGAGGTGTGTGACCCCCTGGATGGGTTCACTACACACTGAACTATACAGAGAGGCAGTCGAAGATGGTTGAAAACAAAGAGTTTGGTTTATTCTTCCATATTGCTGGAAACAAGTGCAAGCATCCAAACAGCATAAACTACATAAGGCCTGTTTTAAAGCCTGAAAAGCTGTTTCTGCTTTGGGAGTCCATTTGGTCAAATTGGTCAGGGGAGCAGCCTGTGAGGCAAAATGGGGGATAAAGCGGCGATAATACCCCGCGATCCCTAAAAATGCACAAACCTGTTTCTCGTTGGTGGGACATTGCCAATCCTGAATATCCTTAACTTTGTTTTTTTGGGGCTTGATTAGACCTCTTCCAATGGTATACCCCAGATACTTCGCCTCTTCTAGCCCAAGGGTAAATTTTTTTTTGGATTGGCTGTAAACCCGGCTTTCCAGATGGAATCCAACACAGCCTGAACTTTTGGTAAGTGTGAGTCCCAATCCTCACTGTGGATGATAACGTCATCGAGGTATGCAGCAGCATAGGCTCTATGAGGCCGAAGGGTCTTATCCATGGTGCGTTGAAATGTGGCGGGAGCATTCTGTAACCCAAAAGGCATCCTCCAATATTGGAAAGATCCATCTGGAGTTACAAATGCTGTTTTTTCCCTGGCCGACTCCGAGACAGGAATTTGCCAATAACCCTTGGTCAGGTCTAACGTCGTCATGTACCGGGCAGAGCCTAGGCGATCAATCCGTTCATCTATGCGGGGCATAGGATAGGTGTCAAACTTAGTGATTTTATTTTTTGTACTTCCTGGCAAATTGCCTCTCGCCGGGCTTCTGGAATTCTATAAGGCTTCAACTTGACCTTATCCCCTGATGTGGGGATAATGTCATGTTCAACTCCAGAGACCCAACAAATTCTTTAACCTTCTGTTGCTGAGTTTTGGACAGAGTCTCCGCTATCCCAACTTCAGGGACAGCCAGGTTAAATGGAGCAGAAAATCGGGTAGTCTTAGCGACCAAGGACTCTCTATCCTTCCATGGTTTCAACAAGTTCATGTGATAGAGCTGCTCAGGTTTTCGTCTTCCCGGTTGGCTAATTTTATAATTCACCACCCCCATTTTCTCCAACACTTCATAGGGACCCTGCCATTTGGCTAGGAATGTACTTTCGACCGTGGGGACCAGCACCAACACCCTATCACCAGGTGCAAAGGAATGTTCCTTCACAATCGGCATCACTTGGGCAATTCTATCTTGCATTTGGGCCACATGTTCAATCACACTTCGATGCGGGGAACTCTCACTCTCCCATGTTTCCCTGGCAATGTCCAGTAGGCCCCGGGGGTGCCTCCCATACACTAGCTCAAACAGAGAGAACCCTGTGGACGATTGGGGAACCTCTCTTATGGCAAACATCAGATAAGGATGCAGATAATCCCAATTTTTTCCGTCTTTATCCACCACCTTCCTCAACATTTGTTTTAAGGTTTTATTAAACCTTTCCACTAACCCGTCTGTTTGAGGGTGATATACTGATGTACGTAATTGGGTCACTTTTAGGAGTTTACAAAGTACTTTGGTCACCCTAGACATAAACGGGGTGCCCTGGTCAGTTAGGACTTCCTTAGGAAGACCCACACGGCTGAAAACCTGAAATAACTCTTTGGCAATGGTTTTAGCAGAGGTGTTTCGGAGAGGAGTCGCTTCTGGGTAACGGGTGGCATAGTCCATTATTACCAAGATGTGCTGGTGCCCTCTAGTGGACTTCAGTAAGGGGCCAACCAAGTCCATGGCGATCCTCTCAAAAGGGACCTTGATAATGGGCAGGGGTACCAACGGGCTGCAGAAATGTGGCATGGGTGCAGTAATCTGACACACTGGACAGGAAGAGCAATACAATTCCACTTCCTTAGTGATCCCAGGCCAATAAAACCTCTGGGTGATCCTCTCCCGGGTTTTTTCTGCTCCCAAATGTCCCCCAAGAATGTGCCCATGGGCCAGTTCCAAAACCATCTTGCGGTACGGTTTAGGCACTACCAGTTGCTCAATGGTGTCCTCTATCCTCTGTGACACTCGATATAACAGGTCCCTTCCAATAATTAAGTAAGGGAGGGCAACCCTCTCATCAGGGTTAACTAACTCCCCATCTGTCTTTACTACATTCTCCCGGGCTCTTAGCAATGTGGGGTCCCTTATTTGCTCAGTGATTAAATTTTCTCGGTGCACCTCGAGGTCATCAAACCCTATCGGCCGCTGTTCCTCTTTTGAGGTAGCAGGCTCCTCTCTAGGGCCTCATGTTTCCCCTGCTAAGACTGAGAATGGAATCTCCGGAGAATCCTCACAGTTAGAGGATTCTGGAGTAGATGTTTCAGGCTCAGAAGAACCACCTACTGGGGAATCTGGGCAGTCCCAGAGTTCCCAGAACTTTGGGAAATCCCTTCCCACAATGGCGTCATGTGGCAGTTTGGGAACTAAACCCACCTGGTGACACAAGTTACCGAGGGAGGTTTCAAAGGAAACCGTAGTCACCGGATATTCTCGAGTGTCCCCATGTACACAAACTACAGCCATTTTCCTAGGATGTAGGGTTTTTCCCACCACTAGATCACTTTTCACTAAGGTGACCAGGCTACCTGAATCCAACAATACCACAACATCTATACCATCTAAGCACATTCTACATAAAGGTTTCTCATTTCCCTTTGCTGCAGTGCATGTGGTTGCAAAAAGGGACTGTCGTCTCTCTGTTAGAAAGTCACACTGCATGGGTTCCCCCGCTGGGCAAACCGCTGCTACATGTCCCTCTTCCCGGCAACGGTAACAAATTAATCTTCTGGTCCTCTCCTCTGGGATGGGTCTTCCAGCCCGCTCTCGCCAAACATTAGCAGTAGTGCTGATAATACCTCTAGTTGCTCTTTGGTCCCTCTCTCCACCCCCATCCCTTGATGCAGTCTTACCTATAGGTGGGGAGGGTCTGGTCTTGGGGTGGAAAGTCTGTGCGTCTCTGGTGGAAGAGGACACATTCTCTGTTGTTAGGTACCTTTCGACCAGGTCTACAAGTTTGTCTGCGGTTTCCAGACCACCATGTTTCACTCATTTTTGCAGGGTGTTAGGAAGAGACCTAAGAAATTTGTCCATGACTACTCGCTCCAAAATTTTTGGTCCGGACAAAGTTTCTGGCTGCAGCCATTTCTTAGCCAAATGGATGAGGTCATACATCTACGACCGAGGTGGCTTCCTCAGCTGATAATTCCAACTGTGGACCCGCTGAGCACGGACATCCAGGGTTACACCAAAACGTGCCAATATTTACTCTTTTAACCGATCATAGGTTTTTGCGTCTGCAAGCTCCAAATCCAGCCCACTGTTCTTTAGGCCAACTCTCTTTTTCCGCTGTTCTCTCAAACGTGGTCAGAAACATCTCAGGGTCATCATCTGCAGTCATCTTTGCCAATAAGTGTCTTACCCGAAAAGTTGGTATGTTACTGGCCTGACTCCCAGCCTCGGTCTGCTGTCTCTGAAGCTGTTTCACAATGGCCTCCATTTGCTGCTGGTGTCTCTGTTCCAAGCCTGCTATGCTCTCTCGGTGAGCTGCAAGGCTCTCTTGGTGAGCTGAAAGGCTCTCTTGGTGAGCGTGTTGTTGAGCTGTGTGAGCCTGTTGTTGAGCTGCAAGGCTCCGCTGCAAACCTTAATTTGTCTGTTGTTGATTTGCATTTGCCTGCTGTTGATTTGCATTTGCTATAGCCAGCTGTTTCAGTATCTTCTCCATTTTGGGTTTACTTTAACTGCCCGCGGCACTCCACCATGTCTAAGGGGTTAGCTCGGTAGCGGGGGTGTGTGACCCCCTGGATGGGTTCACTACACACTGAACTATACAGAGAGGCACCTGAAGACGGTTGAAAACAAAGAGTTTGGTTTATTCTTCCATATTGCTGGAAACAAGTGCAAGCATCTAAACAGCATAAACAAAACATAAAATAAACCCTGGCCACTTGGGGCGTCTACCTTCACCACACAGGAACCTACCTATGGAGTCTGGCACAGCCTACTGCTGGGCAGACACTGCTGGTCATACAGCAGAGAAACAAGAGTCTTTTTGATTTTTATCACACATAAAAATCAACAACCACCTCACCTCTCCAGAAGTATTTCTCACTGCTCTCCTCAACTCAAAAAGCCTCAGGATGCAGCAATCAGTAGTCATCCTTTGGATAACTTATAGAGGCTTTAATTACCTTATTCTGAACAGCTGAAGTTTTCCAACGCCCTAAACCTTTCTGGCTATTTCTGCAGCCGACACCTGATAGTAATTGGTGTATTGTCTAAACAAGGCAGAAATGTATCTCTCGTCTGTGACAACACCCACAGATTTACCTGACTTCCTGTCACAACAGCTAAGGTGATACCAGGAATGCCTACTTTCATCAAACACTAGAAGACGTATCCTGCCTTTCTCCTCTACTCTACCTGCCTATTTCCTTTTGTACACTTGTCTGGACACTCAGGTTCACTTACCCTTTAGAAAAGCATCATGTGCACTAATGCAATTTTATTTTACAGTTGTTAGGAATAATTAGTTTACTGGGAGATTGGATGTTTCTGATTTGTCGTTACGGGTGGCTGCATTTTAGACATCTCTCCTGGCCTAATTAAACCATAAAGGGCTTATGTTTTCCTCTAGGACACAGGTCTTCCTCTTTTGGCAAAGCAAATAAAGCTCTGGGTTTTGTAAGATTTTACATATAAGCGGTTGCCATGGTAACACACCAAGAGTTTTCTGCTAATTCCGCTTATGATGTCAAATGCAAAAGAATCATCTAAGTTAAAAAGGAGCTAAACTGTACTGCATATGAAATAAGTGGACTAATCACATAGTCTGATAAAGAAAACATACACATGGAAGTCTTCCTGTGCTGTTACAATTTGGTGTATCTGCCATGTTGAAACTATTAGTAAGGTTGAAAGAAAGACAAATGTCCATCTAGTTCAACCAACAGAAAAAGAAAAAAAAAAGTATAGTAAAACTCCACACATACAATATTATACCCACAGTTGATACAGAGGAAGGCAAAAAAAAAAAAAAAACCTTATGCAAAGAATGACCCAATTTGCTCCAGCAGGGAAACAAATCCTTCCTAATAACCTGGAGGCAATCAGATATTCCCTGTATCAGCAGGGTCTGGTATTATAACTGATAAATGGTCAAATCCAGTTATGTTTTGTGCATTTAAAGCGGAGCCCAAAATGGAACTATTTTCAGATTCCTCCACCCTCTGGTGTCATATTTGGCACCTTTCATGGTGAAGGAGGGAGCAGATACCCGTGTAATCCAGGTATTTGCTCCCACTTCCGTGCAAAGATCGCTGCAGTATACATGGCAACCTTTGGGCCCTCTTCCGTCAGTATTTAAGTGATTGTAAACCTAACTTTTTTTTTTAATAACATTACCTGCTCTGGGAAACCCTCTTCTAGGGTTCCCCACTGGCGCTCCTGGCTCCTCTTCTCAGTGTGTCACCATATTAAGTGGCTTCTTATGGTGGCATACCTGCAGGCTTGATCCTGAGCCACGATGTCTCCTTCTATTGATACAGGCAGTGCGGCTCTGCCCAGTTTAGCCCCCGCTCCCTTTTCACAGTGTTTCATTGACAGCAGCAAAAGCCATAGGCTCCCGCTGCTATCAATCTGCCCTGTAAGGAGGGATTAAGTGCAGAGAATTGGCACTCTTGGCCATAGGGGTTAGCACCCAGGGTAACCCCATCAGGATCAAAGTCCCTGTAAGCACGGGTTGGAAGTCACCCACCCCCCCCCCCCCCCCCCAACTCTTAAAACTGCTGAAGCTCCAGGTACCTAATGAGGACTTACTAATCCAGAGAGTACTGAAAATCAGCCCTCTCCTCTCCAACTGGTGTACCCCAGAAACCCTCATCCTGCATGGGTAAAAACCCCTGAGTACTCAGCAATATCTTCAAACCATCCCCCTTAAAAAATCCACAACCCAAATAGTGGGGAAATATACCTGCCGTACAAGTCCCATCCCTGGCATGCTGTACATGGGATTAAAAATGCTAAAGTGAAATTCCTGCCAAACACTATCTATTCTTAAAATGTTCCCTTTCCCTTTCTGCTTCCTATTCTGCTTTTTTAGTCCACTCCGGGCTCATGATCCTGCAGCTCTGGATCCCCTATTTCAGGGACTCAACAATTTCGGGAGCCATGATTTCACCCATGGGCTCCCACATCCCAAGCATTGTCGGCACTCCCAGCCATTGTCGGCACAAATCGCGGTAGGTGTACGGAAGCTCGCGCAGGCTCCTGCAGGCGGCACTCGCTCGCGCAACAAGCTGTGGGAGCGTGGCCGTAGGTCGGGAGGACTCACTGTTCTCCGGCGGCCCGTGATTGCCTTGTACACAGGCAAAATGGGGAAATGCCTATGCAGATAAGGCATTTCCTCATTCTGACAGGAGACATGACAGGGATCTACTGTTCCCACTTCTAAGAAACGCATTATCGTGCGGAGTCCCTCAAGGATCCCCCCCTGTCACCGGTGTTATTCAACATCTATCTTCGCCCTCTTTTTGAGATTATCAGCAGCCAAAAACTGCTCTACCACTCATATGCAGATGACACGCAACTGTATTTTCGCATTTGCAATAAAAAGGATCACCACCTCAGTCTAGAGACATGCCTCTCTTTGATAGAGGACTGGATGACAAAGAGTTATCTTAAACTCAACAGAGCGAAAACAGATCTTCTCCTGTTTCACGCCAAGCGTATGATTCAACCTGCAACAACCTGGACCCCCCCGCCCATTCTGGGCAAAATCATTACCCCTAGCGACAAAGTCAAAAGTCCTGGGGTCATCTTTGACTCCTACATGACAATGGACGCACAAATAGGGTCAGTAGTCAGCAGTTCTCATCATCTACTGCGCCTACTATGCAGACTTACTCCTTTTATTCCCAAGGAAGACATAGCGGTCGTGGTGGGAGCAATTGTAAACTCAAGATTGGACTATGCAAATGCCCTTTACTTTGGACTCCCTAAGAACCAAATCGCTTGTCTACAAGTCGTTCAGAATACGGCCGCTAGACTTGTGACGGGAAAAAAACCTTGGGAATCCATCTCACCTTCGCTGGTTACCAGTAAAAGACAGAATCACTTTTAAAGCTCTCTGTCTAACGCATAGATGTATCCATGGGAATGCTCCCCATTATCTATGCGAAAAAATAAAAGCTCATAATCCCAATCGCGTTCTGCGATCCACCAATCAAAATCTACTCCAGATACCGAAAGCCAAGTACAAGTCCAAAGGAGAAAGGAAATTTGCGCTCCAAGGTCCCAGACTATGGAACGCTTTACCAACCAGCATTCGGTTGGAGAACCACTTAGCGTTCAGGAGAAAGATCAAGACTCATCTCTTTTGATACCAAAGGAGACAGGAACAACAAGCGCCCAGAGGCGATTAAGTTTGCATGTGCTGCGCTATATAAGTTTTCATTCATTCATTCATTCAATCCTCTGCACAGCACACTCAGACTGGGGCAGAGGTGTAGGCAGAAATCAGGCTCTACAGTTTTGCATAGTATTGTACATATAACAATGGGAGCTGTCTGGTAGAAGGAGGCAGCACAATACAGTTATCATAGGTGTTCTTAGGCTCCATGATTGACCAATCGCAGGCTAGGATGTGTCTCAGGCCAGGCTAAATTATTTAACTTTAGGACGATGTGCAGGGGAGGAGCAGGACCCTACAATGCTGTCTGGCAGGGTTGCCTGGATCAAAAGATTGGGGAAGCTAGGCAGGTACAACAATTACTATATTTATATTTAAAGGAGTTAAATGCCTACTTACCTGCTTTCAGCAATTGTTTTGCACAGAGCAGCCCTGATCCTCTTCTTCTGGGGTGCCCCTCCGGGGCTCCTGGCCCCTCCTATTCATCGACTGCCCCATGGATATCCGCTTTCCCTGGGGGCACCCACGTGGGCTTTTTCCCGAGCTGCGCATCTACGCCCATTGACACAAACAGCAGAACTCAATGCCACCCATGATCCCATGTCACTGGATTTGAATGAAAGCAGCTGGAACCAATGGCTCCTGCTGCCATCAATCTGTCCAATGAGGGGAGTGACAGTAACTGGCTGCGCTTGTGCACATCCCTGGATTGGATTGGGTGCCTTGCCGGTGCTCCTGGCCCCTCCTTTTTATCAGGTGCCCCCAGGGAAAGTGGCTTTCCCTGGGGCACCTGATAAAGAGGAGGGGCCAGGCTCGCTCCCAAGTCCCGCTGCTACATCCATTTACACAGACAGCGGGACCCAGCCCCATCCCCCCGCTCCTGTGTTACTGAATTTGATTGACAGCAGAGGGAGCCAGTGGCTCCTGCTGCTATCAATCTGTCCAATAAGGAAAGAGACAGCGGCTGGAGCTGCTGTGCTTTTGCACATCCCTGGATCAAATTGGGCTCTGGTAAGAAAAAAGGGGGTCTGGGGGGCTGCTGCAACACAGAAGGTTTTTCACCTTAATGCATAGATCGGTATATAAGACTGCATTTAGGTAAAAAATCTTGAGGCTTTATAACCACTTTAATCCTGTATTTAGCTGCATGCCAAATGCTTAGGCTTTAAAAGAATACAATACATTTTAACTTTCACAGTACATATTTTGAGTGGTATAAGCGCATAGGTTTTTTATTTTGTTTTTTTCAGAAACTTGCAAAAAACTGCTTTGACTTCTTTAAACAGACAAACAGTTAATCCAAAAGAGATTCAGTAATGCTAATGCAGGTGACAAATTCCATCTGCGTATATTGTGTGGGGGCTGCAATTTCTCCTACGCTGTACATTATCCAATTGACCTTTCCACTCAATCTGCCATATAACCACAAGTTCTCTGCACAGAGCTCTGTCTCCAAAACATTGGAAAGTCACCGCAGACTGTGCAGAGGAGGAGGAGGTAATTTACAAAGAAACAAGGCAGGCATGGGGAGCGTGCTCATTGGCCAGGCATTTTACATTTGGCCAAGCTAAAAAATTCTGGCACCTCATTCTGACCGACCTGTCCTTGATTTCAACAAAAGAGTCCAAAGTGGCAAACAACAAAATAAGATAATTGCAACAGCGTTACCTGCCGCGATTCGCAGAACATTCTCTCCAGCAATGGAAAACATCACCTACGCAGATTGTGGTTTTACAGTGTGAAGCAACTTTCAATTTGTTTTCTGATCAACTGAAAATGTTGCAAATAACCAAGTATTTTATGACAACTGTCAGAAAGGAGAAAACAAAAATAAGTTTTGAAAACCTGATTTAAAGTAGAACTTCATGTATAGAACCTTTCTTTCTTAACTTTGCGTGGCTGTCTGTGACCCCCATTAGAGGGATTCATCCTTCACCCTTTAATGCCTAAGTCCCCTTTCACACTTATACGACTTGCCCCACGATTTTGGACTGCAAAATCGTATGACAAGTCATTCTCCATTATTTTCAATGAACACCATTCATACTGGCACGACTTTAAGTTGTGCCTACTTCAAAGTAGTCCTTGCACTACTTTGGTCCGATTTTGATGCCACTTACACAGGCATTCATTGAAATCACGGCCGTAAATCGCGGTAAAATCGCGGCCGCAAAATCGTGTGACTTTAAAGTCGTACAAGAGTGAAAGGGGGCTTAAGCCTTTCTGACTTCTGGTGCTTACAAGTTAAAATCTATTTTTTTGCTCGAAAAATTACTTAGAACCCCCAAACATTATATATATATTCTTGCCCACACACATGAAATTAAATGGTCAGCGACTAATACTTGGATCACTGTTGATGTTAAGGCATTATATTCTTGTATACTGCATTGTTTAGCCCTTGAGGCTATCAAGTACCCCCTTACACCATACAGTTGCTAGTCAGGATTTGTGCAAATTTTTACTTTTGGATATTGGGTTTCTATTGAAACATAAGGGCCCTTTCACACGTCCGTTCAGTTCGTCCGTTTTTTGGACGTCCGTCAACGGACCTCAATGCTTCCCTATGGGTTAGCGTCCGTTAGCGGATGAGCATCCGTTAACGTCCGTTAACATCCGTCTGCGGTAAGCTCCGTTTTTTTGGACGGAAGAAAACCCTATTTTTCTTCCGTCAAAAAAACGGAACGGACGAAAAACGGACGTTAGCGGTTCTAAAAAAAAAACGGATGAAAAAAACTGATGAAAAACGGACGGAAAACGGAACGGAAACGGATGTAAACGGACGGAAAACTGACAAAAAACTGATGAAAAAACGGATCAACTGAAGGGGGAAAAAACTGATCTAAAAAACTGAACGGACGTGTGAAAGAGCCCTAACTAATTCATGTTTGATTCATCTTTTTATATACAATGCCAGGGTGCCTCGATGGTGGCTAAATTTTCTCTCTCATTGGCAAATTTGTATATGGGTTGGTGGGAGGAGGTCTTTCTTTTCACAAAATATAATATTCCTTTTAGAGTGCGTATTGACTGGTACTGTTGCTACATAGATGACCTGGTTCTGGCGTGGACTAGTCGGGTCTCTAAGGTAAATTCTTTCACTCAGTATCTAAATAACAACCATTTTAATTCAGAGTTTAGTCACAATTTCCACTCTGAAAGTATTGATTATTTGGATCTAACACTAAGGCCGCGTAACACACGATCAGACCGGTCCGATGAAACTGGCCTTAAGGCCAGTTTCATCGAACCGAATTGATCGTGTGTGACCGTTGTCCATCGGACCAAAGTTTTAAAACTTGCTTTAAAATCTGTCCGATAGACGCCTGACCGTCGGACCAAAACGATGGTTAGTACACAAAAGCATCGGACCAAAAACCTGTGCATGCTCAGAATCAAGTCGACGCATGCTTGGAAGCATTGAACTTTGTTTTTTCAGCACGTCCTTGTGTTCTACGTCACTGCGTTCTGACTCGATCGGATTTTGGACTGATGGTGTGTACGCACATCAGACCACTTCAGCGGTGGCCCGATGAAAACGGTCCGTCGGACCATTCTCATCGGACCGGTCTGATCGTGTGTACAGGGCCAAACAGGACACATTGATGCCACGTATCGGTTGGAATTTCTGACAACAAATGTTTGATGTGAGCATTTGGTCGGATATTCCAACCGTGCCTATGCTCCATCGGACATTTGCTGATGGCATTTCCGCCAACAAATGTTTGAGAGCTGGTTCTCAATTTTTACGACAACAAAAGTCTTTGCCGGAAATTCCAATCATCTGTATGCAATTCCGACGCACAAAAATCCTACCCATGCTCGGAATCAATTAGACTCATGCACGGAATCATTAAAATTCATTTTTCTCAGCTCGTCGTAGTGTTGTACGTGACCGCGTTCTTGACGTTCACAATTTCGGACAACATTTGTGTGACCGTGTGTATGCAAGACAAGTTTGAGCCAACATTCCGTCAGAAAACAATCCATGGTTTTATTGTCGGAATTTCCGATAGTGTGTACATGGCATTATAGTGGCAGAATGGCTACCAAAACCTTTAGAAAACAATGCACTGGCAATTCACTTTTGCTCGCTACGAGTTGTCACCCTTCTCATACCAGGCCCCCTAATACCTACCTGAGCCCCATTTCCAGTGATGTCCAAGAGTCCTTTGGCCAGTAGCGGCGCCACTGGCGCCTGCCTCTAACAAAGTCAGTTAGCCAATCAGGAGAGAGAGGGGGTGGGGCTAAACCACAGCTCTATGTCTGAATGGACACACTGAGCTGCCGGTCGGCACAGGTGACCCCATAGCAAACAGATTACTTATAGGATAACGATTTTAAACTAATAAAATACAGTATATGTACAGTACTTCAAAGACAAAAATATTACATATCATTATAATTTTGCTAACATCAGAGTCAATGAGACACAACTGGAAACAGTTACACAAAAGGAAGCCATGTGTCAATTGAACTTTATGTCATTTAGTAGGTAAAAGCAAAACGTTAGCGGTTTGCACTGATAAGATTTATTACTGTCCGTATTAAACAACCATCTCACTAAGTAGGACTGTGACTTTAAAGGCGAATTGATTTGTGGGTGGAAAAAAGGCAACTTGATTTGTGGGTCTATAATAAAGAGCGACAAATTATACACCAGCTTTGAAAAAAAGACATATGTTCGAAGCAAATGCAATCAGCGGTATTTGTTATTGAAAAATCAAGCAATACTACAATGAATCTGACAGCCGGTCACACAAATTAAATTGGATCAGCAGGCGTGTTTCAATTATATGTGAGAAAGTGAGTGCTAAATTTTTATACGCTATTGAGTTTGTTTTATTTATATAGTGTTGGCATTTTCCACAAGGTTGACAGAGAACACTGACCCAATATCTTCAGCCCTTCCACCATAAGAGCTTACAGGCCAAAGTTCCTATTATGATGACACATATCCTATGGGCAGATGCCCATTAGCCTATCTTATGGGCAAATGCTGATTCGCCTATCTTATGGGCAGATACTGATTAGCCTACCAGTATGCTTTTGGTAAGCAACAAGAGGAAAATTGCAGTTCAGCCCCTCTGCTGCTTCTCACATTATGACCTTCGAGTATAAAACTCTATCATGGTTCCGTACCGTTCTGACCCTTGCTGGCTCTCACCCTACCACCAGAGTACAAATCAATCACACTCTTATAAATCAGTCTCTTTGCTCGGAAGATTGAATCAAAGCACACCACCAAAGCACAAAACATACTTTTAAAACATCTGACAAAATCTATATAGTAAAAACATTTTCCATTGTCATCATGGCTCTAAATGGAATATTCCATTTAAAAATATTCTACCGATGGTACATCTGACTATCTTTGACATCCCTTTATTTGTGATAGATATATTGTGGTCAGAATTTGGCAAGATGCATGTATCCCCAGCACTCTGGAAGCAAACGTCTTCCTCCACACTCTCGCAACGGTTCTCAAGAGTGCCTGAAATTCACTCCATGGAAAACTTGTCTGCATCTTTGCATGGTCAGGAAGAAAAATGTAGATGGAAGTGATTTCAATGGACATTCTTCACGTGCACCCGTAAATATGGCAAGGTTCTCGCTGAACAGGAGTGAGAACTTCCTTTTTACTTTTCCCTTCAGCTCCCTTTTCTTCTATTCTTTTTTACCCCTTTTTTCTTACAGCTTGCGGCCCCAGCTAATGCTGGCCATACACTCCACGAAAAATCATTCGAACAAACTTTCGAAAAACGAAAGTTCTGTCGTGAGTGCAAACGATAGTGCCATCATGTAATGACCGATAAATCGTTCAGTGGCCATAAAAAAAAAAAAAGTTTTATTTTTTTTACATATACCTAGTGCAGAAAGTTCGGACGGGAAACACATTAACCTTCCGATTTATCGTTCGTTCGGCAATAAATTTCCAAACATGTCCTTCGTTTTTTCGGCTCAAAAACATCCAAACGATTTTCGATTTTGTGCCTATTAACTGGCCGAAAAACGAAAGATCTTTCTTAACGACCGATTTTCGGCCGAATTTTCGTATAGTGTATGCCCAGCATAAGAGTGGGCCGTGAATTTTCCTCCTTGTTCGTGTTATGAAAAATGGTTTGAACAAGATATCGTCTGACTACCATGTTAAGGTCTCTATGGCTGATGTATTACGGTGTATAAAAAAAAAATCTATGGCTGATACTTGGAATGGAGCTATATACTAGTTATCTGATCTTAGGAGACACCTAAACATACTTTTTGACCCTTAAAAAATGTATAAAGAATGTAAAAAAAGAACCTTTGTTGTCGTAAAAATAGAGAATTTGGTATGCTGCAATACCAATACTTAATGAGCTTTAGCATTATGTACATGACTAATGAGGATAGAATGAGACCGTTCCAACGTGTATGCCCTATTTTCTTTCCTTGTAGCATTATTTGGAAATCATGGAGAACGTTGTAGGGAGGATAGTTACAAAAAGGTTTTCTGACATAGTAATATATATATATATATATATATATATATATATATATACAGTATATCCACTCATCTTTAGAGCTATCATAATGGGTGAGTTGATTAAAGTGGAGTTCCACCCTACAAAAAGTGTAGCTGCTGACTTTTAATAATCAGACACTCACCTGTCCCATGGTCCAGCGATGCGGGTGAACGAAGCCTCGCTCCTCTCCCCAGCGCTGGCATTCTAACTGTGGGCACCTGGCTGTATCTTCACAGCCGGGCAAGCTGCGCTGCACACTGTGAATGGCTGGGCGTGAATCTTCTGGGACATAGAAGATTGCAGGGAAGGAGGGGGAAAGGTGAACTTCCTTCTGGCGACGCGGTGCCAGGGGAGGAAGTGGGAGCTGGGTGCCTATAAAAACTTGGTACCCGCTCCTTCCGTAAAAAATGACATGCCAAATGTGGCATGTCAGGGGTCACCAGCACTTAAAGCGGAATTTCATTTTTTGGGTGGAACTCTGCTTTTACTATCTCGTTTGCATTTCCTTTCTAGACATCCAGCTGTGGCTGTTGCTTTGGATCCTTGTTCCCTTTTCTCCCTCTCTCCAAATTCTCCTCTCTTTTTTTTTGCTTTCTGTGTGGCATTGGTGAGAGCTCCCTCCATTTCCTATTGAGTAGACAGACTAAGAAGTGAGAGAAAATCTCTTCAAAATTATAGAAACAATTCTCACTTATGGAAGACTGATGCCGAGTACACACGATCATTTTTCGGCATGAAAAAAACGTTGTTTTTGAAAAACGTCATTTAAAATGATCGTGTGTGGGCTGCACATCATTTTTCAGGTTCTGAAAAACGACAATTTTTTTTTTTTAACATGCTGCATTTTTTAATGTAGTTTTAAACTATGTCGTTTTTCGGGTTGTAAAAAATTATCGTGTGTGGGCTAAAACAACGTTTTAAACCCACGCATGCTCAGGAGCAAGTTATGAGACAGGAGCACTCGTTCTGGTAAAACTACCGTTCATAATGGAGTAAGCACATTCATCACGCTGTAACAGACAGAAAAGCACAAAGGAATCAGTTAAAGCTTGTCCTTTAGAGTGCCATCGTACGTGTTGTACGTCACTGCGCTTTGTTCATCATTTTTTTAAAACAATGGTGTGTGGGCAACGTCGTTTTTAATGATGAAGTTGGAAAAACTTCGTTTTTTGGACATGATGAAAAACAACGTTTTTTTTTTCATGCTGAAAAATTATCGTGTGTACGCGGCATTACCCTCTCTTCCTGTTGAAGTGACAATTACACATTTTGGACTTTCCCATCCATTTAAATGAAGCGATAATTAGGAGAGACAGGGTGGCAATAAAAACTTAACAGCAGTTCTAAACTTTTCCTACTTTATTAAAAAATAAAAAATAAATTGGCTTTAGATATATTTCAAAGCTGAAGTCCAGAAAGAATGAAATGCCAGTTGCAGCTACATACTCATTAGGCCGCGTACGCGCGATCAGACCGGTCCGATGGTGTATTTTTAAAACTTGCTTTAAAATCTGTCTGACGGACACCTGACCAAAACCATGGTTAGTACACAAAAGCATCGGACCAAAAACCTGCGCATGCTCAGAATCAAGTCGACGCATGCTTGGAAGCATTGAACTTCATTTTTTCAGCACGTCGTTGTGTTCTACATCACCGCGTTCTGGCCCGATGGGATTTTGGACTGATGGTGTGTACGCACATCAGACCACTTCAGCTTGGTCTGATGAAAACTGTCCGTCGGACCAGTTTCATCAGACCGGTCTGATCGTGTGTACGTGGCCTTAGAGGGGAAGAGGCATTGCTCTGAGCCAACATGCTTACAAGAGAGGACAGCAGAGGGATGACCTCACCAGCGTGTATCATCTTTTTTTTATTATTCAATAGGCAGGATTGGATAGACTGGTGACCAAACAGTATTGCTTCATACTGATCTCCAGACAGACATAAAATACACAAATTATTGCAGCTCCGTATTCATTAATACATCATTAAACATTTTTTTAAATGTAAGTAGTGCAAGTATCTGTACAAACAATTAAACTGCAGTGTGCATGTGCTAACAAGGAGGAGAAAGCAGAGCGACAAAAAGATAAACCTGATAAATGAGTCTGCTGCTTCCCCACTGCTGTCTAGTTACAGGCTAGGGTTAGACACGCGTGAGCACACACAGGATACATTCAGCTGCCATTTTTGCCCTTGCTGGGTGTCCCTATACCTTTAAGGAGGGATAGGCTCCCTTCAGGAAAACCTTCCCTGAGGCCACGTACACATGGGGAGACATGTCCGCTGAAACATGTCCGACGGACCATTTCCAGCGGACATGTCTCCTCGGATTTTGGTCCGATGACGTGAAACACACCATCGGACGAAAATCCCCTCGGACTGAGGACGCGGTGACGTTGGCGCCGCCACGTCACCACTCCAGGAAGTAAAATACTTCCATGAATGCGTCGAAGCCATTCGACGCATGCGGGAGATTTATGTCCGCTGGTTAGGCGTACTAACCAGCGGACATGTCCGACTCCGTTCTGCTGCTCTGTGTCCTGCTCCATGCTAATCCGTGTCCCCCTCCGTACTGCTCCGTGTATCCCCTCTCTCCTGCTCCGTGTCTCCCTCCATGCTGCTCCATGTCCCCCCTTTCTTCTGCTCCACGTCCCCCTCCATGCTGCTCCCCGTCCCCCTTCGTGCTGCTGTTCCCCTCTCTTCTCCTCCGTGTCCCCCGCTCTTCTCCTCCATCTTGCTGTCCCCCTCCTCTTCTCCCCCTCCGTGCTGCTGTCCCCCTCTCTTCTCCCCCCGTTCTGCTGTCCCGCGTCCCCCTCCGTGCTGCTCCCTGTCCCCCTTCGTGGTGCTGTTCCCCTCTTTTTTCCCCCGTGTTCCCCTCTCTTCTCCTCCATGCTGCTGTCCTCCTCTCTTCTCCCTCTCCGTGCTGCTGTCCCCCTCTCTTCTCCCCCTCTGTATTGCTGTCCCCCTCTCTTCCCTCCCTCCGTGCGGCTGTCCCCCTCTTCTCTCCTCCGTGCGGCTGTCCCCCTCTTCTCTCCTCCGTGCTGCTGTCCCCCTCGATCTGTCAGGATGGAAAGCGGAGGTAGGAGCCGGTAAATACAGCTCCTAGCTTTTCCAAATGTACAGAGTCAGTGATCACTGACTCTATCCATTCACATAACTGAAACATCGTAAACTGTGTTTACATTGTTTCAATTTATGAGGGGAGAGGAGCCCCTGTCTTCTCTCCATTCATTTTCATCACAGCTGAGGCTGCTGATAAAGGGACTGGGGAATCTGTGTCCCTAGTCCCTCTCCCTATCTCAAAAGGGAGATGTCAGAGGTCTGTTAAGACCCCTGATATCTCACCAAAGCCCCCAACAGGGCTGATAAAAAAAAAAAATAATTGCAATAAAGAAAAAAAAATTTGTAAAATATAATAAAAATAAAAACCACACTGACACTGTCCATTCCCCCCTTAAAAAAAAAAAAAAAACATTGTTAAAAAAAATAAAAAAATAAAAAAAAATTGGTAAAAAAAAATAAAAAAATACTGTCACATGAGATTAAAAAAAGTATCGGTAATCGGTATCGGTGAGTACTTGAAAAAAAGTATCGGTCTTAAAAAAGTGGTATCGGGACAACCCTAATGTAAACCAACTACCTTCCAACGGGAAGACAAACAAACCCACAATAAATAGAGAAGTGTGTTTTACCGTGACAATGATCCGTAGGTCTTTAACAGGCATTTTTATTAACCGTCCAGTGAGATGAAGGGACAAACGACCATACATACTGCCATGACCAAGCCAGAAGACCCTTAGTTGCAGACTGTGAGAATGACTGCCACTATAGATCCAGAGGCACAGAGAGATTACCGGTACATCTAGAGCAGGTGTCCCAGTACCAGTTGGGATGGCACTAGACCCGGAGTGTCATGCCCTGGCTGCCATATTTTATAGAATTTGTTAGGAGCTTTTCTATGGTTATATGTTAACTTTTCCTTAATGAGAATGGTATCTACTGTATATAATATCAGTCACATTTTTCCAATATCTAAAAAGTTCGGGCAGCGCCACAGCAAATGCACTAGGTCTCCATTAGCTCCCTCCCTTTGGGGCACAGAGGGGAATCCCTCCAATCCTATCTGTGAAGCATCACCTAAGTGCAGTAAGTTCTATGCAAGATAAACAACTGAGTCAGTGTGGCGGGGAGACTGAGATGATGGGCATAGATTGTAGGAAAAGTTCCCAACCCTCTCCCCCTATCTCTCCCAGGTCTTGGTTCCATCTCTGTCTACATGGCAATCAAACCTCTTGTTTTTAACGTAAACTGTTAGACAAGGTCAATTTGGTTTTGTTGCAGGCTAGCTGGTGAATTTTTGTTTGTTTTTGACTAGGGTAGACAAGACCTGCAAATGTTACTGAACCACAGCAAAGAACAATCCGTTATTCTGTTCTACCAGGCAGGACTGTGCTTTGTGGCAGAGCAGTCGAATCTCAGGACTGAGTTGACAGAAATACAACTTTGGCAGTTAAAACATATCCCACATGTAAAAATAGACCAGCTAAACAGATTTACAATTTTTTGGGCAGATTACACAGTTATGTATTCCACTTTTGTTTCAGCTTTTTCCAAGGAGTTCAACTTTAAACCTTATTTATAAGCTGACAAGGGCAGTGTTTCTCAACCGGAGTGCCGTGACGCGCTGATGTGCCATTCTGATTATCCCAGGTGTGGTTTGTCTCGATCAGAGATTCATGAGAGGACTCTGTAATAAAGGGGTGGGGGGTTCTAATGTAATAGGGAGACCTCTGATGGGAAGGGGAGCTTTTGATGTGAAGTTAATTTCAATGAAGTGGTTATAGGCATTTTCCCAGGCTCAGGTTTCCCATTGATATGTAACATTTACATACAAAAAATGTAAATTTTAAACTGTGGTGCCTCAAGTTTTTTGCACACTGGGTGCAGTGACTAAAAATAGGTTGGAAAATGCTGGTCTTGTTCAACAAGGTCAGAATGGAGAAATACTAATACACTGTTACACTACAGGTCTACTTTAAACAGATATCTTCAAATAGCAATCAACGAAAAACCTAAAAGAAAATATTTGATTGAATTTACAAGGACGTACAAAGAGCCATGTTTCAGTTTTCATTGTAACAGAATGTATCACTGATAAAACCAGCATTTTTCAGAGCGCCATTTGAATGCGATTCACCAATCAAATTAATCTAATCATTGTAGATTTCCAGATGTGCTCACAGCATGCTGTTTATCGTAATGTGTCCTCACTCATTCTGTGTGATAAACCAGTAGAGAATAAGGAAAAAGCGGGAAGTTGGCAGCTTGTCCCAGGAAACACTCACTGATGGTCTTCAAATAAAAGCAGCTCACTAAAGATGATCAATAATAGTCCATAAAAAACCCAGATAACTTTTGTCTGCTAGACCGTAGACCATATGTTGTAGAAGCGTCTATGAAACAAGAGACACACACAAAAGCCACCCTACCAGGGCCTCTCTTTCAAAAATATATTGTCACATTAATTTATAATAAAGTTAAAGTTATCCATACATGGGTCAAATTCTAAACTAATTTTCTTTTGAAAATCATAAATATCATGCATTTTGTGATCCATTTCGAAATTCCACCAACCCAATTCTTTAATTCCATCTCATGTTGCCACAGAAAATAATTTTTGTGGCCGGGAATCTTCTTTTCTTTCTGGGAAAAGTATTTTCTTTCCAGGAATTCCTTTTCTTGTGCACATTTATTTAATTTTTACATTTCTCACATGATTCTCTCATGATTAATTCGAAAATCTTTGTTTTTTAAAAACAATTCCAACATGCCTGATCACTCAAATTTGATGGCCGCACGAAAAATTGTCCGTTGCTGTGGTCCACAAATAGTTTGAAATTCAAACAAAAATTCTTAAATTCTACAAAGGTTGGCCATGTATGGCCAGCCTGAATAAATATATTTAATTTACCCCTGGCTTGCACCCCTGGTGCCTAGGCCAGGAATCTTGTGTGATGACACTCTGGCACAGATGCAGGATGTACATGGTCTATGTCTTCAAGTGAGATTAGGGCTACTAAGCATTCACCAGGAGAATAGTGATGTCACTCTTGCCTAGGGACCAGAGATGGAAGTCAGGGGAGAGGTAAGTATATTAACTAACTTTCTTCCCCTCCCCCTACAGATTTTTTTCCTGCAGTGCATGTAGCATTTTAGCAAGGAGTGGGTTGGGCTTAATAAATAAGAAAATGTGCAAGTTCTGCTTTATGGACTAGAAAAACACTTGATGAAACCAGTGCAGGCAGAAGAACAATTATGATTAATAAAATAAATTGTTAAACATTATCACATTTTCCGAGCACAAACAAATGAAACAAAGACAGTCACCTCATAAGATTTTATAATTATGTATTGGTCAAAATAGAATCAGAGAGGCGTGAACACATCATTTTGTTCAAATGCATGGCTAGGAAATCCTCCCCGGAGTCCAGGCGCATTAAAATTTCTTAGATGGTTCCCTGCTGTCATGGTAATGTAAGAGTGCCAGAGCACAAGACGGGTCTGAGAATTGCTGCATGCCGCCTCTCCTGCAGTGCCACATCAAAGAACATGAAATGGAAAGCAGCAGAGGTGGCAAATTCAGAAAGCACAAGAGGAAAAGGACATAAGATGGGAAAAATAGAGATAGGCAGGAATGGCAGATCACCATCTGTCATATATCAACAATCTATCTTGACATACAGTAGTAATTTAATTTGAAGGTGCACGTGCACTTTGATCAAACATACACAAACATGCATCCACTCTGTTATTTTGAGATACCTGAAGAGAGTCTTCAAAGTGTGTTCCTAAAACAATGCAATTGTGTGGCTTAAAGAAAAAAATAAAACTTCTGTAATATATTCAGGCATTTGCAACACCATCCAAAACAGTCCATTTCTGGGCCATCCAGTAAGGCAGAGCTTACTTTTTCTTGGTATTGTTGATGCTTGTTGACCAAAAGGCAGCCCATCATAGTAATGGACCAACCAATAAGGTTGTGATGGAGGCATAAAGGCAAGATTTGACGCTACCAAAGATCGTGTCAGCTTTGCCAATCAGAATGACCTGCAATTTGGCTGTAGTAGGCTGCTGTGGGTATGCCCATGCTTCCCTAGGTCCCCTTACTTTTTTTTATATTCTTCACAAGAAACATACAGTGGACAAGACCTGCATTATTCCCTTAGGTTCAACAGAGGATGGTGTCCACCAAGGCAGCTGTTTCAGTTTGCACTAAGATAAACTCAGACTTGTCCAAATTTTGTTTTAGCTAGATCCGGTGATGATTTTAACTGTCAATCTCATCCAGTGTAAGGATGGAATTGAACACGTCTATTGATTAGCAGGATTTTTTCTTTTGGTAAGTTGAAAGGGGTTCATCATGAGTGTTGAGGATTTACATAGTGGGACATTTAAAAAAATATATTATTATTAATAATAAAGAAGTCATAAAGTGTGGTGTCTTTACTATCTAAATTTTTTGGGCCAGTATCACATAGGGGGCTTCCAGATTCTGATAAGACCCCCATCCTGCAGACCCCCCCACCACCACTTAGCCAGAGTTGTGGAGAAGTGTCCCTTATCCTCATCAACATAGGAACAAGGTGCTAGGCCAGGAGGGAAAAATCACCCTAGCATCCTGGTTCAGTGGGGGGTGAGGAAGGGGCGAAAGCTCACCATCTTTCCTTTCCTTTACCAGGCAGCATGCTTGGATGAGGTTCTGGGGGGACCCAACACTTTTTTCTTTGTGAGTGGTTCCCCCTTAAAAACCATTCCAGACTAGAAGGGTCAGTTATGCCCCCCAGGATCTGGTATAGATGAAGGCAATCCATGGCTGCTTTGTTTACAAAGTAAAGCACCTGGGAGCTGTCATGTTCAGTCAATTTAAATATTTTTTTTTTTTGTAAATATGAGTTTTGGTGTAATAGATTGTGTACAGCGTACAGATATGCCACTTTACAGGCAGGTTAAGGGAATACCCCAGGCATGTTATTTTGCAATTTTAATATTGTCCTTGAAAGTGATACTAAACACACACTGTTTAATTTACATTTTCTCTTTACTTTCTGTATGTGGATGATGACACTAATTATTTTAATAAAAAAAAAAAAAGAAAAACATTGAAGTACTTTTTTTCTTAATTAATATACAGCTATCACATGGCCCAGCCTGTCTGCAGGGCCATGTGAAACAGAGTAAAAATAAAACATTGATAAATAATATCAATAAACTTTTTTAAATTAACATACAAATATATATTTAAAATTAAATATTTATTATTTGTGGAAATTACATGGTATAGGCAGATTTCTGGCAGTCACAGACTGTGTCATGCCCCTCCAGCCTACAGTTTAGAATAAGAGGGAGGTGAAGCCTCCATTAATATTCCGTCGCCATTGTGATTTGCAGGGAGGGAGAAGGGAGAGAGTGGGCTGTCATTTACCACTGTGTATACACCCACATGTGCCTCTATAGTCACATGTGCTGCTCAGATGTGATATAGAGGAAATGCTTATAGAAACTCAAACTGAGAATGTGCAAAGTTGCCACCACAGCTACAAAATCTCTAGCTGAATTAGGGACATGAACAGATATACAAAGAAAAAGAACCGCTGCTCCAGGTGTATGATGATAACCTGAGGTGGAATATCTTGTAGAGTGCCAGCCCTGGCCCGCCTCCGTGGGAAACTTGTAAGAAAAGAAATGGCTGCACATCCAGGAATTCCGATTGCCTTTTATTGTCCAAAGTGATAACACCAAAGACACCAACATAAGGTCACGTAGACGCGTTTCACACAAACATCTTGTGCTTAATCATTACCACAAAAAATGATTAAGCACAAGATGTTTGTGTAAAACACCTCTACGTGATCTCGTGTTGGTGTCTTTGGTGTTATCACTTTGAACAATAAAAGGCAATCGGAATTCCTGGATGTGCAGCCGTTTCTTTTCTTACAAGGGACATAAACAGAAGGTGGAGACAGAGAGCAGCAGGATCAACCAGTTTTTTTCTGCATTGTATAATATTAATATTTAAATTAGGGGCAAAAAAGTTTTCCAATTTCTTATTATTACTTTGCTGAAGATTATGGGGGGGTCAGTTAGAGGAGTGTGACCCCACCAATTGACTGTATAAAATGATGTAGGTGTTGGGTAGGGATGAGCCGAACCCCCCCCCGCATTCGGTTCGGACCGAACGTTCGCGCGAACATTTAGAACCCCATTGAAGTCTGTGGGACTCGAACGATCGAATTCAAAAGTGCTCATTTTAAAGCCCAATATTAAAGTTATTGTTGGAAAGCCGGGTCTTGCCCCAGGGAACATAATTTTAATGATGCTTAAAGTGAGAAAAAAAAAATTCCTTTAAATATCGTACATGCTGGGTGTCTATAGTATGCCTGTGAGGTGGCACGTGTTTACAACTGTCCCTGCACAAAATGAGATTACTCTCAGAAAAAATAAATGTAATACTGCTTGCGGCTTTAATGTTATGTTTGGTCCCTGCAATATGGATAAAAATCATTGAAAAAAATAGCATGGGTTTCCCCGCCACCACTCCCACTAGGTCATTACAAGACCCAGTGCTGATCCTGACCTCCCTGGGGCCCTAAGCAAAATGGCATGGCACATTAAAAATGAGAAGCGGGGGGCGCTGACGACAGTGACATGTCACATTAAAAAAAGTTGAGAAGCGGGGGAGGGGGTGTTCTGTTGTCAGAAATGACTCAGCCAGCGAGTTTAGAAGCGGGGTGAGGGGGCGAAAATGACTTCTCACCAGGCGGGCCTCTAGTAATTTGGGGGGCCCTTCGCAGCTTTGCGGGGCCCTAAGTGGCTTGCATAGTGAGCCTATAGGGAGGATCAGTCCTGACAAGACCCTTTGGCCCTATATACTTTGAACAGCAGTATAGGCGGTGCAAACAAGACAAGGACTGCAAGGACAAAAAGCCACATGCAAAGTATTGCATAAACAATTGTTATTAGACGCCCCTGTTAAACAGGGGCAGAAAAATTGGGCCTTAGGCACAACACAACACTGCAACCCCTCACAGATACTGTAATTGGAGCGCAACAAAGAGCCTCATGCAAAGTATTGCATCAAAAATTGTTATTAGACGCCCCTGTTAAACAGGGGCAGAAAAATTGGGCCTTAGGCACAACACAACACTGCAACCCCTCACAGATACTGTAATTGGAGCGCAACAAACAGCCACATGCAAAGTATTGCATCAAAAATTGTTATTAGACGCTCCTGTTTAACAGGGGCAGAAAAATTGGGCCTTAGGCACTGGTGGCGGAGCCCAGAAACAAACATTTTCTTACTAGCTATCAGCAAGATCAGTGAGGAGGAAAAGGATATTCAGTCAGCAGCATAACAGGACAGTCACTTAGCATCAGCATAGGCAGTCTTCAAGGGATCTGACATTTCAAAAAAATTATTCAGTTGCATCAGGTGCTTGGTAGCTGGTGTTGATCCAAGCCGGATTCATTTTTATGATGGTCAGCCGATCGACGGAGTCGGTGGAGAGGCGCACACTGTGATCGGTCACAAAGCCACCAGCAGCACTGAATGTGCGTTTTGAAAGAACGCTGGATGCAGGGCAAGCCAGTAGCTCAAATGCGTTCTGTGCAAGCTCTGGCCAGTGATCCATCCTCAAGACCCAGTAAGCCAGAGGATTTTCTGAGGGGAAGGTGTTTAAGTCTGATCTTCACCCTAGGTATTCACGTACCATGTGAACCAGATGCTGGCGATAGTTGGACCTTGGGGCTGTGGACTAAAAAATTGTCTGAACGCATCGGTCAGACGCCCACCTTCTCCACCGGTCCTTCTGTGACTCACCGAAGCCTCAGCAACATGTTTTCCAGGACCAGGATTTGGTCATCCGCGAGGTTCTGGGAACGCTTCTGCAAGGCCTCCCGAAGATGTTTCATCTTCTGCTCCCTCTGCGACAGCAAGATAAGCTCTGCAACCTTACTCTTGTAATGTGGATCAAGGAGAGTTGCCAGCCAGTAATGATCCCACTCCTTGATACCATGAACACGAGGATCCTTACGCAGGCTTTGCAGGATCAGGGAGGCCATGCAGCGTAGGTTTGCTGGACAAGTACAGTAACACCGAGTACGTTTAGGTGTTACTACACAGCACACTGGCAATACAACACATTAGAACACTGCAGCTAGCACAATCTACTTCCTGACAAATAGGAATAGCTGATCTAGCTAAGCTATACAGTGTATAAATATATGTACAACTCCTAGGGATGTATATATATCCTCTACACACTGTAAATTAAGCTAAACTGACTAGCCTGCCTGCTCTATCTAGCTATATAAAAAGACAATCTCTCTGTCTCTCTGACTGATCTCTGTTCAGCGCTGGAACACCCTACATGAGGCCGCCCAGCAGGCGGCCTTATATAGTGTGGGGCGTGTGCTAAAGCCCTGAGCCATAATTGGCCAAAGCCACCCTGGCTTTGGCCAATTATGGCTCTCCGTTTTTTGCAGGCTGTAATTGGCCAAGCATGCAGAGTCATAGTGCATGTTTGGCCAATCATCAGCGTGCAATGCCGCAGTGAATTATGGGCCATTGTGCGCCACTCGAATTTGGCGCAAACGACCCGTTTTGTTCGAATTTCGTCGAACTTACGAACAGACAATGTTCGTGTCGAACATACGTTCAAATCGAACGCGGAGCTCATCCCTAGTGTTGGGTAAATCTAAAATGTGTTGGAGTCATCTCTCTACTAGAAACAGACATACAAACCCACTAAATGGTTCACCTTGCCACCATACTAATCTATAATATTAACTTTGGGTGGTGATGGCCTTTATGTACACTTGAATCCTTACTCTGCATACCAAACATTCAAAAAGAGAAAAAAATGTATATCTGTAATAAATAAGTGCAGACATGGTCCCATTTCAATGTTTTAATATATTTTGAATTATCAATCGTATGCAGTAACTTTCTTTTGCCTTTAGTTGATCAAACTGGAACGCGAATAAGAATATTTTTTTTCCCTTTGTCACTAAAAGACCAGGAAATGTCTATTTCATTCCCTCTCCTGTATTCTAATGAATGCTATTGATAAAAGAAGCTTTACTTGAAATATAATACAAACCTATTTTTAAAAGCAGGTTACTTGAAAGAAAAAAATGATGTGATTGAGTTTCTAGTGAATGAAAGTAATTTTTTTGGCGTTTGAAGATTTGCTTCCTAAATTGCTTATTCACTGTAGTACAAAAAAGCAGTTTGTTCCAACAAAATAATAGGTAGTTTTCAGTTCCCAAAGGTAAAGATTTCACTTGAGGCTGCAGCTAGATATTCTCAACATGTAAAAACAATCAGCTACTAAAATATTGTTGGTTTATCAAGCAACTGCTTAGCATAGCTTTTCTGTTTTTTTTTTTGTTTTGTTTATTGTATTGTAACTGCATGGAATAAATGTCACAAAATACTGCAACAGTGTAAATAAAAATTGAAAAAATTCTTTCATAGACAAGCAGTCACTGAGCTTCAATCATGTGACTTTTCCTAGGCTGGGACGATGTTTTTGGGCTGCTGCATGCAGGAGTGTGGTGCCATTTCATCCAACACCAGATTGCACTGGACCTTCTAGCTCTCAAGAGAGTGAAGATTTGTTCACTGGTGGCTGGACTGGTAAGCATTCCAATTGTACTTCTATTTCTTTTTTTTTTTTTAATACAAACTTTTTATTGAAGAAAGGATTTGAAGCAACATTGGTAGAACATACAAATATACAATAGTGTATACTAAAAATATGTATACATAAGGTGATTTGGCATATCAATAGGCATACGTTGTTTCATATAACTAATATCATGGAAAAAACAGGTGAAAAGGAAGAAAATTAAAATAAAACAACATTACCATCTAGCTGCAACCATAGAGAAACATCTACTTGTATTCTACGCATTTAGGGCCAGATTCAGGTAGATGGGAGCATCTTTGCTCCAGAGTAACGCTTCTCATTTGCGTTACGCTGCAGAAATTTTAGGAGCAAGTGCTGTCATTCACGAAGCACTTGCTCCTAAAGTTGCGGCAGCGCATCGCAAATGAGCCGGCGGAATTCAAATTGGGCGGGTACGGGGCGTGTAGTATTAAAACGAAGCGCGTTCCCGCCGCGAACGTACTGCGCATGCGTCGAGTGTCAAAACATCCCCGTGCGCATGCTCCAAATTCTGTGAATGAACGTCAATGACGTCACATTCCCATTCATGAACGTTTTACGCAAGCGACGTTTTTTTTTTTTTTTTCCGACGCGATGACGACGCCTATACCTAACATAGGATATTCCAACTCCATGTAGGTATAACTATGCGCCGCGTATCCCGTCCGGAAACGTCGTAACGTCACTGCGTCGCGCCGGAATTCGATCGTGAATTGCCGATTTCCGCTCATTAACATATTTTTTGAGCGTAAATCGGCGGGAACTCAGTTACGCTGCTCGCATCGGAGCTTCAACCCGGCGTTTCTTGTTTTCTGGTTACAGAAAACAGAAACGCCGGCTCAAAGTCACAGTTAGGCTGGCGGATCACTGGATCCGCCAGCCTAACTGTTCCTGAATCTGGCCCTAAATGTGGTTTTGTAAATAAACCAGGGCTCCCCATTTAAGGTCAAAGACTTTCCTGGTGTTATTAATTGTATGGAAAATATTCACCATAATCTTAATCACTTCTGTTCTTGCCAATGTTTGTGGAAAAGGTACACACATAGATTTCCATTGGGGGGCGATTGTCCAATTTGTGGATTAACTGTAACAAAGGTATGTATATCTGGGACATTTTAAAACAATAAACAGTTAAGATGAGTTAGCTCAATGTTTTTACCTGCAAGTCTATTGACAAGGGAAAAAACGTCTCCAAAATATGTGGAGGAACTTCCCAGGAAAAGAACATCGGCCCAGATTCAGGTACATCTGCGCATTATTAGACCGGCGTAGCGAACCGCCTTTACGTTAGACTTGCGCAATTTTGCCGCGTAATCACCCTATTCTCGTAGCTTTTGCGCAGGAAATTGCGCATACGTAACGTTTTTTCAGAGGCGTAAGGAGGAGTAATACAAATTGGGAAGGACGTGGGCGTGTTACATTGAAATGAGCCGTGACCCCATGCAAATGAAGGGCCGGCCGGCTCGCGCATGCGCGCTTGAACGAGACCATGTCAGCTCCGATGTGCGCATGCTCACAACTCGGGAGCGGCGCAATCAGTGAAATTGGAAATGGACTAGGGCAACGTTGTGAACTACGCAAACAGTATAAATAGACACACACAAACGCACTTCCTTTGCAAAAGTACATCCCTTTGTCCCTTCCCATTTAACCAAGTGCTTTTGTTCTTGTTGTTCGTTGCGGTGTGTTTTGTAGTTGTCAGATTAGTGTTCTGTGTGATCAAGTGTTTGTTAGTAGATTTTTGAAAGTGGTTTTTGATAAGTGTTTGAGAGACTGTTTGTTTGATTGATATATTTGTGTTTGTTTCTTTTCCTGCTGTATTTTTGTTTTGTTTTTTGGGGACTGTTTCTTGGTGAGTAGTTTTCTCTCTGTGTGTGTGTGTTTTTTTGTGATTGGTTGTGCTAGTTTGTGTGCGTGAATTTTGTTGACTGGGACTGTTTTTTTTTGGAAGGATGACTGAGAGAAAACGAAAGCTGAATTTTACAGTTGTGGAAAAACAGATTCTTGCCCGGGCCATTAGCGAGTATGGGCGTTACCTCCACGGCCCAGAGAGTGCCAACACCACCCCGGCCAGGAGGAGGGAGATTTTGGATAGGATCACTGACCAGGTGAATTCAGCGGGGCAGGGGGAGACACGGACCAGGTCTGGGATTGACAAAAAAATCAATGACCTCCGGCGTCTGGTCAAAAAGAAGTTGGCCAGAATGCATGCCCATGCCAGGGGCACAGGAGGGGGCCCATCATGCCGTATTAGCCTGACAGCGGAGGAGCGTGCGGTGGCCCTGACCTTTCATCGGCATGAAGTTGAGGGCCTGCCCGGCTTTGACTCAAGTCCGGAGCCCGTGGTGCCAGGTAAGTTGTTTTATTTTTTAATATCAGGTGTGTAGCATGTGTGGGGGAGGGGGTGAAAGGGAATATGTGGCAAGTGTGTGGATCCTCCAACCTGTGAATGTTTTGTGTCATCCACAGATGTGCAGGAGGGTGCAGGGCCATCTGACCTGACCGCACCAACCCCAGGACAGCAGCCTAATGAGGCCCCCCAACAAGGCCGGAGTCCGCGGAGGAGGTTCAACAGGAGCAGGACAATCATGAGGAGGAGGAGAATCATGAGGAGGAGGAGTCCATGTCAGGCACTGGACGTTTGGGTTTTGAGGACTCCTCCCCTCTGGCTGGCAGCAGGCAGGCCTCCCTAAGGGGGAGCCCCCCCCCTCCTCCCCCAACATGGCTCCCCTCACAAGGGCCTCCCCTTCTCCCCGGCCACAAGCATCAGCTGGAGGCAGGATGTCATCCCAGACCACCAGGGGGTTGGCCGATCTCCTGCCCACCACCCTGAGAAGGGACCAGTTCCTCCAGACCCGCCATCTGGGACAGGTCAGCCAGACATTGGTGCGGATGGAGGAGAGCCTGTCCTCCATCAAGGATACGCTGGGGAACCTGGACTCCCACTCCCGGGCTTTCACAACCTGCCTAAACGAACTGCAGACAACATCAGCAGGCGTTGGGCAGGATGTGAGGGCCCTTACCCTGGCTATCCAGGCCAACACGGCAACACTTGGTGCTGCCCTGGACAGAATTGCCGTGGCCTTGGAGGGCAGGCCACCAGGTGGGCAGAGATCAGGGGCTGATCCTCCTTCCCCGGTTTTACCCCTTCCCCATGAGTCTCCCCTGAGAAGCCGGGGCCGTGGCCGGGGGCGCCCCAGGCGTGGCTCACGCAGAGGGCAGTAATTTGTTTTTCCCCCATTTTTTTTTTTTTTCAAATTTTTTTTGTCTTTTTTTTTTTTTGCTGGAAATTTTTTGCTTTTGCTGGTCATTTTTTTTTTTTTTTTGTGAATGCTGTGTGAATGTGGGGGTGACATTCCTGCCGGAAAAGGGGTGTCACCCTCTATTTTGGTGGAGAAGGGTTCCCCAGGACCAGGGAGAAGTGATCCCCAGGTCCGTGTGATTGGTGTATGAATGTTCAGTGACATAATTGGAGCCTTGGCGTGGCGTTGCTGCTCACAAGTCCTGCATGGTGGACTGGTGCCAATCCAATTTGATGAGGATGTGATGTGTCTGTGCTAGGGACCACAGTGGTGTGCATGCATGCATTCTCATTGTGCCATGATTAATGTGTATGTTTAACGTGCAAAGATGCCCAATGTGAGCTGTCTCCTGGCTGCTCTTCCCTCAGAAGACGGGGTAGCCTCGGTTAGGGGGGGATTGTCTGGTTCAGGGGTCAGGTCATCACGTAGGTCAATCTGCAGGCCCTTTCTTTCTGCAAAGTTGTGCAGCATGCAACATGCACCGATGATCTGGCACACAAAGTTTGGGGAATACAAGAGGGTACCCCCAGACTTATCCAGGCATCGGAAACGTGACTTTAGGAGGCCAAAGGTGCGCTCCACCACTGCTCGTGTTTGGGCATGTGCTTGATTGCATCTTTCCTCTCCTGGGGTTTGGGGGTTCCGGATAGGAGTCATGAGATGGGGTCCCAGTGGATATGCAGAGTCACCTGTAAGGGAAAACACAGGAGGATGTTAGTCATGCATGTGCCCCTTGTGATGTGCATCATGGGAGGGGATAGTCATGCCTGCCACCCATGTCACTCACCAACCAGCCAGCTGTCCCCATACACGTTCTGATCGAATTCCAATCGGATGTGGCATTGATTGTATATGTAGCTGTCATGGCTGGACTCTGGGTGTTTGGCACGGACGTGCCATATGAGGCCTTGGGCATCGACTATCACCTGTACATTGATGGAATGCCAATGCTTCCGATTGCGGTACATGTGCTCTGTCTCCTGGGGGGGCTGGAGTGCCACATGTGTGCAATCAATGGCCCCCACAGTGCGTGGGAATCTGGCAATTCTGTAGAAATCTGTCATTGCCTTCAGTCGCAGCTCTTCAGTGGTGGGTTTGATGATTTGGTTGGCCATGCGTCTAAGGATTGCAGGGACAACCTGGTGCACACATCTGCTCATGGAGGATTGTGACATCCCAGCCACCACTCCACTTGTACGCTGAAAAGAGCCACTGGCAAGCAAATGGAGTGTTGCCATGACCTTGACCAGTGGCTGCACTGCATGTGAGCGGTGTTTTGGGCTGGTGATGTCCTCCTGCAAGGTTGTGGTTAATTCCAGGATGACATGAGGGGTGAATCTGAAGATGCGAAACACCTCAGAATCACTCATGCCAAACAGGTCTATGCGGGTACGGTATATCCTCTCCTGTGCCATCCTCCGTGCCCTCATCCTTCTTTGTTCATCTAAAGTCAGTAGTATAGCTATGTGCTACGATGCCCCTGGCATGTTGGCATACAGATTGTTGAGCAACACGTGTGACTGCTGAGCTGATCACTAACAGTGTTGCTTTATCTAACAAGTAGACTTTTTTTCTTTTTTTAGACCAGCTTTTATAAGCTCTAATTTTAGACAGGACATTTTGCTGTTGCGCACACTGCGTCGCCTGCGCTGCCCCAACGTTGTTTTGTGGATCCCCGTAAGTCCCTCATTAGCATATTTGACTAGCAAATCAATGGTGTGTCTAGCGCACTTTTGCGCGGAAGGATGCGCCAGTCTAACGAAATTCCGCGGGACAAAAATTTTTTTTTGCGTATCTCGTTCTGGGGATGCCGCGCAACGAAACGCACGCGCACATTTAGACTTACGCACGCGCATCTCCTGTTGCGCAGGCGTAATCGCTCTGTGAATCTGGGCCATCCTCTATAGCAGTTTGGAGAAAGGGTAGATTACGTTTAGGTGAGAAGCTGTGTATCACCACCAGGTGAAAAGTTTAATCGCTGTTTCTCTTATTGTCAATGATTTTGTACATTTACGTAGATTGATCCACATAGAAGACCATTTTGGGAGGGTCAAATGCAGTGGCGGTGGGTGCTCAAAATTTTTTGGGGGGGCGCAAACAAACAAACAAAAAAAAAAACAATTGCAGCCTTACTGTGCCCATCAAATGCAGCCACTGGGCCCATCAAATGCAGCCACTGTGCCATCAATTGTCACCACTGTGCCATGCCATCAAACGCAGCCACTGTGCCATCAATTGTCACCACTGTGCCATGCCATCAAACGCAGCCACTGTGCCATTTAATTGTCGCTACTGTGCCCTTTAATTGTCGCCACTGTGCCCTGTAATTGTCGCCACTGTGCCCTTTAATTGTCGCCACTGTGCCCTGTAATTGTCGCCACTGTGCCCTTTAATTGTCGCCACTGTGCCCTTTGTCGCCACTGTGCCCTGTAATTGTCGCCACTGTGCCAATTGTCACCAATGTGTCCTGTAATTGTCGCCACTGTGCCAATTGTCACCACTGTGCCCTTTAATTGTCGTCACTGTGCCCTTTAATTGTTGTCACTGTGCCCTGTAATTGTCGCCACTGTGCCAATTGTCCCCACTGTGCCAATTGTCGCCACTGTTCCCTGTAAAATGCTGCCCCCCCCCGCCCGGCACTTACCTTTCTGGGGTCGGCCATCCTCCTTCCACGATCCTTGGTGTCTTCTTCTGCCCTCGATGACGCTTCAGCCAATCAGGTTACCAGTACCCAGAACCGGTGAACCTGATTGGCTGAGACGCCTGTCAGTCTTATCCAAGGAACGCACCCCCCGTGCGTCCCTGGATAAGTATTTGGAAGCCTATTACAGCCTGAGGCTGCCACTGGCTCTCATAGGCACTTCCACAGCCAACCAGCTGCTGTTATTCAGATGCCCTGGCGCTCACCAGGGGGCCGGCCATCTGAATAGTCGGCAGCAGCGGCAATACATAGATTCATGCAATGCATGAATCTATGTATTGTACTCAGTGGTGGTGCGGGCGCTCCGGCGCCCTCTATGGACACACTGGTCAAATGTGTATATATTTCAGTTTCCCATTTGAGCATATAGGGTAACTTATCTGTAGGGACATGGGCATTGAGATATTTATATAGGATTGATATGAGACCCTTCCCTCTTGGCTTCTTAAAACATATGTGTTCATAAGTAGTTAAAGACGAGCATGGCAGTTTGAGGTAGTCGGTTTTGTAGAAAGTTCATATTTGAGAGTAGAAAGAGTGGGCTCCTTTCGATGCCTGAAATGTGTTAAAAGAAATAAATGTATCGCCGTTATAGAAGTCAGATAACTTAGTAAATTTGTTATTCATCAACCATTTAAAATTGTCTGAGAAAAGATAGGCTGATTTAGGTCTAGCATCTCCCAGAAATTATGTCCCCGGAGAGAGAATAGACATTAAAGTCAAATGTTTTTTACATTTGCTCCAAAGTTTTAGAGAATGATAAACAATAGCATTGTGAGATGGAATGGAAAGCATTTGACCAGAGTAGACCTGTGAGATAGTATGGAGAGAAAAATGAAATCCAAGGTATTGTAGAATTGGGTATATTCCATTGTGCCATTCTAAGGGGCTTGCTATTCCAAATAAATTTGTTAACAATGGATTGGATTTTAGGAATATATGCTTTAGTTAGTGTGATTGGGATTGATGAAGAAAGAAAGTAATTTTGATATATGCGTTAGTTAGCGTGTATAGAAGTGATCTAAAAAGATTAAGTAATTTTGCTTTAAAAGTTTTTTTAATGCAATAAGCACATACAATTGAGAAGAGGTAGGCTGAAGTATTTTCTACCATCTCTCTATCCGTAGAGCAAACCGTACACAGCAGCATTCCATCAACCTGTATCACTTCAAAAACTTTATGACAAGTGAATAAAATCCCTCTTCCTGGACTCTTGGACATCAGTAAAAGACATCTTCTGGAGGGTGACACACCTGTGGCTGGGCTTGTGGGGCTGCCTTTGTGAGACTGGTGGAATGGTGTCAGAAGGGGATTATCCAAATGTCCTATCTAGGTTAAGTCCCCTTTCACGCTGATCAGTTTTTCTTCCGCTTTTGCCTTACCAAAAGCAGAAGAAAATGAGTATTAAATCCTCTTTAAACTGGTCAGCTGCATTTTTTAATAGTTCTGCATGCTGTATTTTTGGTGCATGTTTGGTGCAATGAAAACAAATTTAAAAAAATGCACCTCAGGTTGGCTTTTTGGAGTCACATGTCCCCTTTTCACAAGTGCAAAATGCACTGGAAACGCAGCAAAAACAAATGCATATGCGTTTTTACAATGGAGTAGTATGAAAGCAGCCTGAGATACTCTAAGCACAAATAAGGTGAGCAGAGGACTAAGGACTAATCACGGTATTGACTATGGTCTCTCTAAGGCTTATCTTTTGCTCTTTACTGGCCTACCATGCCTTGTTTTGCAGTGTGTCTCTATATGAAGGCAGCTATCTTGGTAAAGGCATAGCTTTGCTTCCTCATGTAAGAGTTGTCTCCCAATGGCTGGTGATCTCATGACTGTTGGGGGAATATTCCAGAAACAGCAGGAGAGGTGTAGGAAATTGATCAACAGAATGGATGAAGCAGATGCAAGGAGAGCCTTGCACTGCAGGTCTTCAGGTATAGTTTCCTCTCCAGCAAGATCAGTGAACAGTACAGTAATGACATCACCAAATTTCACAAGACAAGCAGCTGAAGGCAGCAGTTTCTTAAAGTACAACTAACGGCAACGTTTTTTTTTTGTTGTTGACAGAGTGGAGATGGATTAGAAACATCTGTCAGTTTTTATTGCTGTCTGTGCCCCCATCAGGGAGATTTGTGAAAGTAAAAGAAATTCCCAAATTTTGGGTTGTCCCCAGAAAATGAATAGAGTGCAAATCTTCCAATGGGGACACTAGTTCTGGTGACCTGGGTGTCCCCAAGGGATTCCCTCAATTTGCAGGGATTTCCTCCCATTTGCGGTTTAGGCTATAGGACAAGAACTGAAGGGAAATCTTTCCAATGGTCCACAGATGGCAAAAAATAAACCGACAGGGGTTATGACCCTCCTTTAATGTATCCAAAATTTTAAAAAAAAGTTTTGCCTATAGTTTTACTTCAAATCAATGGTTCTCAACCACCAGGCAGTGACCTCCCTCCTCCCTGGGACTATAGCCAGATCCCTTGACCTCCCATAGAGCCTCCTAGCTTTCATAATGCCACCCAACCTCCCACAGGGGCCCCTTAACCCCACATAGTGCCCTCAAGCCTCTTGAAAGCCCTGAGCCGCACAAAATACCACCGCCTTGGAACCACTATATTGGATAATCTCATTATACAGATATCCAGCTGCAAAGCTTTAGGTACAGGAGTACTTAGGCACAGGAAGGGCACTATTAATTTTTAGGAAAAATTTTAAAGAGAAGTGCAGGATTCCAAAATAGCAAAACACACATACTCACAGGAGCACTGGACCTTGGAGGGGGCAAGAGCGGCTAGCTTAGGCTCTCAGCGGGGAGCTGAGAGACTGAGCCAGCTGCCAGTCAGGCATCTGGGTTGATCCCAGCATTATTGTCGGGATTCCTTTAGAGCCTGGACCGGCTTTGTGGCATTAGCTTTAGCCTGCTGTTGGCTGATTCTGGGTTACTAGAGTGCAGAACTAAGTGCACTCCTGTGACCCAGAGGAGAAGTATGGGGCCAAAAGAGCCATACTTCGACCTAAAGGCAAAAGGTAAGAGTATTGTTTAGGCACAATCCAAATGTTGCCTGTAAGGTCTCTTACATACAAACGTGATCATTTACTTTGCTGCATTACAGATCTTTACACATCTGTGTGCACTGCCCCATTGACCTATATCAGATCTGTTAAAAACAATTAATAAAAAAAAACTACAGGCCTAGAAATGCAGTTGTTTTTTTACCGATGTGCAAGAGGCCTAAGAGAACAAGTTTTCACTTTTGAGTTTGGATCCATGGTTATCTACATAGGGTTCTCTGCATATTAGGGTACCTCAAGATTTTAAGCATCATCATGATATTACAGCATTTCCTGAGTGGGTTGGTTCGACCATTCAGAGTAGACAGCTTTTAAGATAAAAAACGGCTCTTAAAATTCAAATAATGTAATGTACTGTAAACATGGCCTGACTCACACTTGAATTTATTTCTCTTTATTAAGTTAACAGCCACTTTACTTTTATAAGTCATGTCTCTGAATCATTTCCTGTCTTCTATCAAGGTTGGAATTTTCCTTGCAAATCAACTTATTTTATGTGGTTCTCTGTTAAAATATAATGTACTAAATTTCTCTATATTTGATGTTTAATTCAACAGCCATCAGTCTTTTTTCAACCATATTAACCATGTAATTCGTTGTATTGTTGTTTTATTAACACAAAGAGAGTGCCTGGAGATCTGAAACGTACAGAGATCTTAGGAGAACCTATACCCGTGACCTGTAACCCTCTGTGAAGTGACACTCCTTTGACATATCACACTGCTTTCAGATTTTTCCTGGTTACATTATTGAATGCAGTTTTTATCAGTCATGTTCTGGTATATCTACACTCGAACAAAAAAAATCCTCTAATGGGTTGGTTGCATTTGATTTCCTTTTTTTTAAGGCAAGTACAATATCTGCAAGTAAAGAAAAATACATGAAATGCAGTGTAATTGTAACGTCCCGTGCACTGAAATACTTCTACAAAACATGTCATCATCTTTCCAAGCTATCTTCTGTAAACTACAAAGCTACCCCGCCCCCCACCTGTGTAAAGGAAATGAGGTGAGGGGAGGTATTTTTTTGTCCAAATCAGGAAAGCAACCTATATTGACAACACAGTTCCCTTCAATATAATACAAATTGTTATTAAACCCAGGACCCTGCATTCACTATATCTGGTCTCCCACAGTACAAGTACCTTGCAAAAGCAAGTTTAGTAAATATAAACTGCTAAAACAACTTTTTTTCATCAGCAGTATATAGCAGTCTTGTGACTTCTATCAGTGTCTGGTTAAAGCTTGTAGGAGAAGTTATCATTTTCCTCTGTCCTTTAAAGTGGGTGTAAACCCATTTTTTTTACTTTTACCTACAGGTAAGCCTATAATAAGGCTTACCTGTAGGTAAGAAGAATATCTCCTAAACCTGCACAGTTTAGGAGATATTCCCCTCGCAATGCGCCGCATGCGCAGGGGGGATCTACGGCGAAAGGACCGGCATCCGCCGTACCTTGCCAAATTTAACTCTCACAGCGCTGGAGCGGCGATACCCGGAAGACACACTGAGTCAAGATGATATCTCGCTTGGCGTGGACCAGGTAAGTTCTACACACCTCGTTCCGAGGTAAGTATTTCATAATGAGCTAATATGTGCTGCATATTAGCTCATTATGACTTTTGCCTTGCAGGAGAAAAAAAATATTTTTTTTGATGCGGGTTTACAGGCTGCATGAAATGGAAGCGGATTGATCTGTTGAAATTGATAAACATGGATGATCATCCATTTAGATCCGTTTTTCCATAGAGATGCATCGATGTCCATTTTTCATCTGTCAACAGATGGAGGAAAAATGAACAGATGGGAAACATGTGTGAAATGGCCCTTAGAGAGGGAAACTAGTTCTGCTGACCTGGGGGATAGACTCCAAGGAATTCCCTTAATTTGCAGGGTTATAACTCTCCCTTACGCAATCCAAAATTAAGTTTTGCCTATACTGTAGGTCTACTTTAATTCTCTCTTCACAGCTGATCCTGTTTGATTTTTTTCCTCTAGTATGTACAGTATATTGTTAACTGATAAATAAAATCTCTGTATTCACTGTATTATTCTTAAAGCAATCTCAATGGACAGCATTCTTTCGCAAGTGCCTTAACATTTTGGACGGAATTTCTTGTTATTATTGGTACTTCAGCGAATGCTTGTTATCTTGTTGATTTGCGTTAACACCAATTTATTCAGATGTTAATTAATGTTGACTGCTTTTCCTTCACTTAATATTTAATGATCGTTTATGTTCTGTTGCAAGTTTTTACAAATACCATTTTGCATCAAATAAGGCAGTTTAATTCATTTCTCTAGCTACTGTTCCTGTTATCTCCTAGTTAATTGGTGTGGTAGTGCCATGAATGATGTTTTAAATGATACTAATCAGCAACCTCTTTCTTATTATGTTGCAAAAAGAAAAAGGCTGAAAAGCAGAGTGTTTATAGCAGAAAATAAACATGATTTTGAAGACAAAAAGACAAAAACACAGCTTTTAAACATCCCTGCTTGAATTCCTCAGGAGCTCCTGTCACCATTTCCTTGCTATACTCCTCCCTCAGCTCCAACTGTATCCCTACCTCACTATCTTATTTATCTAAATAGAAACAAGATCTTTCCACCATTGATTTGGCAGATTGGAGTAAAGCCTGGTCCAGTTCAATAAGAATACTTTGGAGGCTGCATATAAGGTTCGCTGGTATTGTGTCCCCGGCCTGCATTGCCAAGTCTAACCCATCCTATAAGGACCAATGCTTCAAAGGATGGGGCCAACAAGGAGACAAATTTTGCATCTGGTGGTCCCGCCCCTGCCTGGTGAGATTTTGGTCAAGGGTCTTTGGACCAGGGCCGTCTCTACCATAGGGCAAACAGGGGCAGCTGCCCAGGGCCCTGTCACTGTTGAGGGCCCAAAGCAACCCCCTTTTTAGGGGTCCGGAGGTCCCCATGGGCCCGGAGGCCCCCAGGACCCAAGATGGCAACCCCCTTTTTTGTATTTATTTTTAAATAAAAAAAATATATTTATTTTATATATTTTTATTTTATATTAAAGGGCCAATTTTTTTTAATATATTTTTATTTTTTATTAAAGGGCCAATTTTTTTTAGGGGTCCCCAGGGACCCGGAGGCCCCCATGGCCCCAGATGACAACCCCCTTTTTTTATTTATTTTTAAATAAAAAAATATATTTATTTTATATATTTTTATTTTATTTTTTATTAAAGGGCCAATTTTTTTTTTAGAGGTCTGGAGGTCCCCAGGGGCCCGTAGTTCCCCAGGGCCCCGGATGACAACCCCCCTTTTTTATATAAAAAAACGTGTCTTTAAAAAATATATATATATATATATATATATATATATATATATATATATATATACACACACACACATACACATACATATTATATAATATAAATATTATTATTAAAGGGCTCAGAGGTCCCCAGGGCCCCATGTGGCAGACACCCTTTTTTATTTTTTTTATAAATGTTTATTTTTTTATTTTTGTTTTTATATTTTTTTATTAAAGGGCCCCGAGGTCCCCAGGGCCCTGGATGGCCACCCCACTTTTTTTTTTATAAATGTTTATTTTTAATATATTTTTTTTATTAAAGGGTCCAGAGATCCCGGATGGCAATTCCCCTTTTTTTGTAATTTATTTTTATAAAAAAAAAAAAAATTAAAGGGCCCAGAGGTCCCCAGATGGCAACCCCCTTTTTAAAAAAAAAAAATAATATATTTTTTATATATATATTTTATTTATTTTTATCTTTTTATTAAAGGGCCCAGAGGTCCTTTTTTTATATATATTTTTCTTTATTAAATCTTTTTTTTGTACAGGGCCTCCCGCTTCTAAATTCGCGGCAGCCCCGCCCCCCTGCTTCTCAATTTAAGGGGGCAGCACCCCCCCCCCCCCGTTCTCTGCTCCAGGGGGCCCATGCCTGAAGCTGTGTAAGGGGCCCCATAATTCCTGATGGCGGCCCTGCCGCCCGTTAAGCCCCTGTGCTGCCCACAAATCAGGCTGAAAATCATCAGCGGCACGCGGCCAGGTGACAGTACTGCTTCCCTTCCCAGTGTTTTAAAATGTACAGCACCCCTGGCTTCCCTTTAGAAGTGCACTTCTCCCTTCCTGCCACTGGGTGCTGCTTGTATATAAAAGTGAATTTGAATGTGATTTTATAACATCCCCAGTTTGCTCTTCCCGAGGCTGACTTCTTCATGTCCTGCTCCTCAATGTATGTTACTGTACAGCACCGTCTGTCCATTCTGCCTTAGCACCATGGGACCCCATGCCATGCCATGTGTAAAATAGAGGAACTCTTTAAGTCACAGAGCAGCCCTGCAGTCCAGGCTGAGTGAGGCCTCAGAGCTTTGGCGGCCCACATTTGCGCAGGCACAGCAGCCCATTCATTTGAATGTGCCGCCATGCCTGCATTTCCTGCAAAGAAAAGCGCATGCCTCCTGTAATAGGCTGCACACACAGCACACTTATGCCCATCAAGCAATGAAATACATCACTGTCTGTCCATTCTGCTGTCTGCTGTGACTTCTCTGCAGTTCCTGCACTGTCAAACTTGCTGCATTTTTAGACGTTTAGGTCACGCTTTTAAAAACAGTGCGTTTGTGTGTGCAAGAACTGCAGGTAAGTAGCATGGTGCAAGAACTGCAGGTAAGTAGCATGGTGCAAAAGCAGAATGGATTTCAAGGCAACTGATTTTTAAAATGCTGAATGCACCTTTTTTCTGCAGGAAACAAAGGCATGGCAGCCCATTCAAATCAATGGGCTGCTGTGCCTGCACAAATGAGGGCCGCCAAAACACATACATGTGAACCAGCCAGGCCCAAAATAAGCTGGAGGGGGGCCCAAAAAAAATGTTTGCCCAGGGCCCAAACCATATTAAAGACGGCCCTGCTTTGGACTGTTCTTTACCCTCTTCTATGTACCTATTTGCAAAGATGCAAAATTAGTACGGCTCCACTGCCCGATACTGGGCCTCTTCTCTTACCAACAGAAGTTGGCCACTTATCTATTTATTGCAGCTAAACGCACAATAGCCAGGGCCTGGAAAAAAATGTCTGTCTCGTTTGCGGAGGTGAAGAGCATTATGAAGACTCTCACGATTAATGAAAAGTAGTGTCCTCCACGACTCCCACGTCAAGTTTCTCAAGGTATGGGCCCCGTGGTGGTCTTACGCTCTCCCTACTCTGCATCTGATCAGCTTGGGCCTGTTTAATTGACCCCACCCATCTCCCAGCCTGGGGGAACTTTCTCCTCCTGTTTCTTTCACTACTCTCCTTCTATTGCCTCTCTTTCCATCTCTCTCTTTCCCTACTCTTTGCCCCCCTTTTCTTTCATTTTTTTTTTTATCTCATTAAGCCTGGTCTTCATAAATTTTTGTGGATTGTTGCACACCCCAGCCCCTGTGCTTAGGTTCAGGCACCCTGTGTTGACCCCTGGCCTTGCCTGGTGGTTCCCTGTTGATCGACAGTTCACTCTTTAAAGAAAAAAAAGAGACAGCACACCCAATAAGTTTAGTTAAACATGTTGGTTTTGTCTTGAGCCTACTGCTGGTATCCCCTGCATGAGAATTTTGCATCTCTTTTCCTTTATATATATATATATAAAAAAAAAAAAAGTCAAGCGTGGAACTGAAGAAGTCCCAAAAACCGAAAAAGTCCATATTGCATAGAGGATTTATCAGTAATTGTATCAAAATCAAAATTAAAAATGAAATATTCTATTAAAAAACTATATACTCGATTCTATAAGCCAAGATCACCAAGATTTGCTCAGTATATGGACTTTGAGAACATTATCAAATGGTACATAGTTAGTCAGGTTGAAAAAAGACATGAGTCCATCCAGTCCAACCACAAAAAAATAATCAAACAAAATAAAAAAACATAGTACAATCCCATACACCCAACTCCATACCCACAGTTGATCCAGAGGAAGGCAACAAAAAAAAAAACAGCAGAGCATGATGAAATTTGCTACAGCAGGGGGAAAAAAATTCCTTCCTGATCCCCCGAGAGGCAATCGGATTTACCCTGGATCAACTTTACCTACAAATCTTAGTACTCAGTTATATTATGTACATTTAGGAAAGTATCCAGGCCTTTCTTAAAGCAATCTACTGAGCTGGCCAGAACCACCTCTGGAGGGAGTCTATTCCACATTTTCACAGCTCTTACTGTGAAGAAACTGTTCCGTTTTTGGAGATGAAATCTCTTTTCCTCTAGACGTAAAGAGTGCCCCCTTGTCCTCAGTGTTGACCGTAAAGTGAATAACTCAACACCAAGTACACTATATGGACCCCTTATATATTTGTACATTTGGATCATATCCCCCCTTATTCTCCTCTTCTCCAGACTGAATAATTCAGTTCCTCTAATCTTTCCTCATAGCTGAGCTCCTCCATGCCTCTTATCAGTTTGGTTGCCCTTCTCTGCATTTCCTCCAGCTCCCCGATATCCTTTTTGAGAACTGGAGCCCAAAACTGAACTGTATATTCCAGATGAGGTCTTACTAATGATTTGTACAGGGGCAAAATGATATCTCTCTCTCTGGAGTCCATACCTCTCTTAATACAAGAAAGGACTTTGCTCGCTTTGGAAACCGCAGCTTGGCATTGCATGCCATTATTGAGCTTATGATCTACCAAAACCCCCAGATCCACTATGGATACCCCCAGTTGTACTCCCTCTAGTATGTATGATGCATGTATATTCTTAGCCCCCAAGTGCATAACTTTACATTTATCAACATTAAACCTCATCTGCCACATAGTCGCCTAATTAGACAGAGCATTGAGGTTGGCTTGTAAATTGGAGACATCCTGTAAGGACGTTATTCCACTGGATAGCTTGGTGTCATCTGCAAAGACAGAAATGTTACTTTTGATCCCAGACCCAATATCATTTATAAAGATATTAAAAAGTAAGGGCCCCAACACTGAACCTTGGGGTACACCACTGATAACCTTAGATCAGGGGTCTTAAACTCAAATTACCTGAGGGCCGCAAGACAAGTTTTCATATCCCATGGGGGGCCACATGCAAACTTTCAAACTTCAAAAAAGGTACTGGTGTCAGTGAACGTATTATTAACCCCTAGTATTGGTGTTAGCAAACGCATTATTAACCGTGGCCACTGCACTACACACAAACCACTGCACACGGACCACTGCACACGGACCACTGCACTGCACACTGCAGACAGACCACTACACTGCCGACAGACCACTACACTCTGACCACACACCATCATGGAACAGAACATCACGGCTCAGAGCCCAGCAAATCAGGGCACAGCACATCAGGGCACAGCACATCAGGGCACAGCACATAAGGGTACAGCACATCAAGGCACAGAGCCCAGAAAATTAGGGCACATGGCACAGCACATCAGGGCACAGCACATCAGGGCACATGGCACAGCACATCAGGGCACAGCACATCAGAGCACAGGGCACATCAGGGTACAGGGCACAGAACATCAGGGTACAGCATATCAGGGTACAGGGCACAGCACACAGCACATCAGGGTACAGGGCACAGCGCACATCAGGGCACAGCGCACATCAGGGTACAGGGCACAGCACATCAGGGTACAGGGCACAGCACATGAGGGTACAGAGCCCAGCACATCAGAGCACAACAGGGTACAGGGCACATCAGAGCACAGCACATAGGGGTACAGCACAACAGGCCACATCAGGGTACACGGCACGGCACATCAGGACAGGACATATTAGGACAAGGCACATGGCACATCAGGGCACATCACATCAGGACAGGGTACAGGGCACATGAAACAGCACATCAGCTTACAAAGCCCAGCAAATCAGGGTACATGGCACACATCAGGGTACATGGGCCACAATCAGAGCACAATCAGGGCATATGGGGCATATCAGGGCACATCATGACACAATCAGGGCACATTAGAGCACACCAGGGCACATCAGGCACAGCACATCAGTACATGGCACATCAGGGTACAGGGCACAGGGTACCCTGATGTACAGAGCCCAGCACATCAGGGTACATGAGGCACATCAGGGTACATGGGGCACATCAGGGTACATGGGGCACATGGCACATCAGGGTACATGAGGCACATCAGGGTACATGCGGCACATCAGGGTACATGGGGCACATGGCACATCAGGGCACATGAGGGTACATGGGGCACAATCAGAGCACATCAGGGCACATGAGAGCACATCAGGGCACATGAGAGCACATCAGGGCACATGAGAGCACATCAGGGCACATGAAAGCACATCAGGGCACAATCAGGGCAAAGGTCAGCGTTTACTTGTTGTTTTCTTCAGATGCAGAGCAGTGCAGGAAGCGTCTGTCAGAGGTTTACTTCTCTCTCATGTCACACTGCTACTCCCCGGTGGCACCTCCTCTCTTCTCGTCCATCCCAGATGATGTCACATGCAAATAGGGATGGACAAGAAGAGAGGAGGGGCCGCTTGACATGAGAGAGAAGTGAACCTCTGACAGACGCTTCCTGCGCTACTCTTCATGCACCTCGATCTACACTTCCGCGGCACCCGCCCTGCCTGCGGGCCATTTATTACCGGTCCGTGGGCCATAAATGGCCCGCGGGCCGGTACTTTGAGACCCCTGCCTTAGATGATTCAGAGTAAGAATCATTAACAACTACTCTCTGAATTCTGTTTTTCAGCCAGTTTTCTATCCATTTACAAACTGATATTTCCAATCCCGTAGACCTTACCTTACACATGAGCCATGTGTGCAGAACTGTATCGAAAGCTTTTGCAAAATCCAGGTATACCACGTCCACAGCCACGCCTCTGTCCAAGGTTTTACTTACCTCTTTATAAAAAGAAATCAGGTTTGTCTGACCGCTTTTGTCTTCCATGAATCCATGCTGTCTGTTGCTTAAATATTTTTTTTTCCAGCAAGAACTCATCTATGTGGTCTTTTATTAATCTCTCCAGTATCTTCCCAACTATAGAAGTCAAACCAACAGGTCTATAGTTACTTGGTAAAGACTCTGTGCCCTTTTTAAATATGGGCACCACATTGACCCTGCACCAATCAAGTGGTACTATTCCCATCATTAATGAGTCCCTAAAAGTTAAATACAATGGCTTTGAAATTACAGAGCTCAATTTTTTTAGGATCCGTGGGTGTATGCCATCTGGTCCAGGTGCTTTATCCACCTTTATTCTGTCTATATATTTCTGGACCATATCACTCTTTAGCCATTGTGGATTTGGGGCTTTGTCACTACAACCCCCATTATGGACATGAGCTCCCCCGTGCTCCATTGTATACACAGAGCTGAAGAAAGCATTTAATAAATTAGCCCTCTCTTTGTCCCCAGTCACCCACTCTAGATTATTTTGTAAGGGGCCTACATGCTCAGACCTGACCTTTTTACTATTAATATATTTGAAGATTTTTTGGGGAGTTTGTCCTACTATCTTTTGCAATCTGTCGTTTGTTTTAAATTTTTGCATCCTTGATTTCCTTTTGACATATCCTGTTATATTTAAAAGACACTCCTGTTCCTTCATTTTTATATTTTCTAAAAGTTCTTTTCTTATTGTCTAAAGTTTTTTTTTACTTTGACCGTGAGCCACATAGGTTTTATTTTTAGCCTTTTAAACGTATTGCCCATGGGAATATACTGCAGTGAGGTCCCAAACTATCTTTTTGAAGAATTCACATTTCTGTTCTGTGTTTATCGATGCCAGTAATATATATCCTTGGAAAAATTGCTCTCTTGAAATTAAGAGTTTTTTTTTATCTTTCCTCTATGTATTTCTTGCTTACAGCTAACATCAAATGAAATCATGTTATGATCACTGCTACCCAGGTATTCCTTTATCTGAACATTAGTAATAAGCTCTGCATGGTTTGAGATTACCAGGTCCAACAGAGCATCATTCCTAGTTGGGGCCTCAATAAACGGGATCAAAAAATTGTCCTGCAATAGGTTTTTAAATTTTTGCCCTTTAACTGTCCCAGTTGAGAAGAGAAGTATGAAAAATAAGGTTTCTTAGTAGATACCAAAATATTTGGGCATTCAAATTTTTTTCTTGCATGTGTTTATAAATCTGTTTCGTAATCCAGATACCTATGCCATAATGTGTACCTGTAGGTTGCATGGTGAACTTTTCAGTACCTTTAAACAATGAGGCTTGGTCATCACAATACTTATTGGACAATAAGAGACAGCAGAATACTCATGAGGGCAAAGAAATAAAGCTTGGCTCTAAATGAAGTCAGGCCTTTTCCATTCTGAGACCTGCTGTGCACTAGATCACAGAGGGCTGATAGCCAAGAAAGACTCAGGTAATTGTGGTAATCATATGCAAATATAAATTTAATGACCTACAAAGAACAAGCATAACTTGATTAATGAAGAGCCCGGAGTGTAGTTTCAGATTAGTATTCAGTTGCATTTTGCACTACTCATTCTTTCTATCCTCTGGTGTTACCCTCCGTTTTTTTTTAAAAGAATGACAGGCAGTATCATTCAACCCTTTTCTGTCAACTCAGGCTGTGATAGAAACATGCTTATCAAAGGTACATCATCACATTGGCCTGGGCTCACAGTATTTGATTGTTATTCATTATTGCCAGGAAGGGCATGTCAGCAGGCAAGATGGCTCTTCTATATGGATTTCTGCAGGCAGTCAAAATGCCAGCATACAGTGTTACACTCCACTAAGAGATGGCGCACATGCTCATCTGTGTGCGCAATCACGTGCATCTGTCACTAATATTTGCAACAGGTGGGCTATTTAACCACTTGCCTACCTATATTTTATAAAAAAAAATCACACAAAAGGAGCTTTCTTTTGGTGGTATTTAATCACCACTGGGTTTTTTATTTTTGCTAAACAAAAATAGACTGACATTTTTGAAAAAAATAAACAAACATTTTTCATAGTTTGTTACACAATTTTTCAAACAGATTATTTTTTACCATCGCTGATGTGCGTTGATGAGGCTGCACTGATGGGCTTCGAAAGGTGGCACTGATGAGACTGCACCGATAGGTGGCACTGATGGGAACTAATAGGTGGCACTGAAGGGCCCTGAGAGGTGGCACTGATAGGCAGCACCGATAGGTGACACCAATGATGAGGCACTTATTGGCTGCACTAGTGGGCACTGATAGGTGGCACTGATTAGTAGCACCGGTGGGCACTGATTGGCAGCACTGGTGGGCACTGTTGGGACCGATGTCCCTTTAACAGAAGCTGGTTATTGGCTTTCTTCTTCTCTCCAAAAACTGGCTTGTGTTTACATCCTGTGATCAGCTGTCATTGGCTGACAGGTGATTACTTGGTAAAGGGCTGCTGTGGTTGGCCCTTCACCCCGATCTGTGATCAGTCGAGTCCAAAGGACTCTGCGATCACACAGCATGCCACCTAAGAACAGCAGGGGGTGCATGGGCAGAACGATCATGGGAGGATGTTCATATATGCCCTCCTGGCAAACTAAGCCCATGGTGTAGCCGTCTTTCAGAAATGGTTATACTGAGCCAGTGCTTAGCTCCAGTGCTGTCTCGTTTACAGCTTTTCCTGTGTGATATACCAGGTACTGACTCGGCTCATCCTGACCATCCCTTGAACTCTGCCTGCATTGACTTTGGCTTGATTACTGACCTCTGCTTCTGCCTTCTCGTGTTGCCACTATACTGCTGATCCAATACCGATGGCCTGCACCCAGATGATGCTCTTGTTTATGTACTTGTACCTGATCCAATTACTAGTTTCTGACATGTCTGACTCCACTGTTCCTCTACCTGTAAATCTGCTCCAAGAACCTACCCCCAACCAGCCAAAACCTGCTTGCTAACTAGCCAGAGCCTGCAGGTCACCTGCCTAATACCAGTCAGTGCCTGGTCACCACCTGTTTGCTGCCGGCCAGTACCTGCCTGTTTTGGGCTGCTACTTAAATCACCCAACAATCCATTCTGCTGTGATCCACTTTTGGTTTCCTTCTACTCCAACTTGAACACCCTGCTTGGCTCTGCTGCTATCAAGATCAACAGGCACTCATGACACTCTTCACTCTTGTGCCACCTGTCCACTCTATCAGAAGCCCCAAGCAGAGGTATAAGAAAGGCCTTCCTCATCACGTCAGGCTCCTGTACAGGTACATAACCATTATATGTTGTTCAATAAAGAAGTATGGACTGTCCACTGCAAGAAGAGGAGGGGCTTGTGACATCACTTTATAAAAGACTGCAACAATTAAGGTTTGGTATCTTGGTAATTTAGAAAGTGAGGGAAGGGTTCATAGAGAAGGTAAGACATAAGTAATGGGGGCAGAAGATGGGCTTTAAAGTACAACTAAAGGCAACAATATTTTGTTATAGAAAGGGATTAGAACACCTGTATTGCTACCTCCGCCCCCTGTAAGGGAGATTCACCTTCTCTATTTGTCCTATATTACAATATACACTATATTATGACACTATATTATTAATAGTAAACGTAAAATAAAATCCCAAATTTTGGGTTGTCCCCAGAACTGTAATAGAAGGGACATCTTCCAATGGGGACAGTTCTGGTGACCCGGGGGATCCCCAACGTATTCCCTTAATTTGCAGGGATTTCCTCTCAATTGCTGTTTTGGCTATGGGATAGGACATGCAGGTAAAAATCTCTCTAATGGGACACAGATAGGTTTTGCCTATAGTTCTACTTTATTCACTTCCATACCGCAGTATGTCATATGACATTCTGGGCTTTCAATGAATCTGAATAATTCAGGTAGCTTCAGGCAACATTCAGATATCACCTTTTCAGACAGCGATTCCCTGCACCATAAAAACAATCATAGCGTCAGTTTAGCCGCTTGATTGTTTTTACAGGCGGCGGGAGGGGGCATCCCTCCCCCCCTGGTGCTTCTACCAGCTCGCCCATGCGATCGCTGAGCCTGGGAAGGAATCCGATGGCGGCAGAAGTTTACCATAGACCTGACTGAGGACCAGATGGTCCCCTGTTATCTCTATGACTCTCGGAGGCCGGGTGCAACGTTATGATGTCATGTATGGCCCCGGCAGTTGTAAACACTGCCATTTATTAGGCTGGGAAGCCGAGATAATTGTTTTTTCTCTCAGGCTTTCCAGCCTAGAGGAGAGATGTGGTGTCATGCCCTATTATTATTACAAGGGATCTTTACATTTCAAATAAAAGTGATATAAAAAAAAGAGAAAGAAAAATAATAATTTAAGAGTCCCCGCGTGCTATCACTCAGAAGCAAACGCTAAGTTGCATCCGCAAACAACGTTCAAAGCACACATGTGAGGTATTGGCATGAACGCTAGACCTCCTCTGTGACTCTAAACTGGCAACTTGTAAAAAAAAAAAGAAATTTACAGAGTAGCCTATGGAGATTTTTAAGTACCGAAGCTGGGCGCCATTCCATGAGTGTGCGCAAGTTTAAAGCGTGTTAGGTATTAATTTACTCGGCGTAACAGCATCTTTCACATACAAAAAAAAAATTACATTTGAAAAATACAGTGTGACTTAAAAATATTGCAATGACTCTTTTACCAGCATATACTTGTAGTGCACATATGGCGATAACCTTTCTCACTTTCTCACGATGGAATTTATCCGCTGGAAATGGTCCGACGGACCATTTCAGCAGAAAAATCCGCTCGTCTGTAGGGGCAAGCGGACGGATTTGGACGGATTTCTCCAGCGGAAAATTTCCAAAGCATGCTTTGAAACTTTTCCGCCGGAGACATGTCCGTCGGACATATCTGCCCGCACAAGCGTCGTATGGATGCGACGCATGCGTGGAATTTGTTTACTTCCTGGTGCGGTGACGTGGCGGCGTCAACGTCACCGCCACATCACCGCGCTGTCAGCCGGCGGGGATTTTGATCCGATGGTGTGTATACGCCATCGGACCAAAATAGTCCGGCCGACATATTTCCGATGAAAACGGTCCGAGGACCGTTTCCATCGGATATGTCCCTCGTGTGTACGCGGCCTTTGAATGCTAAAGGCCTCAATCATCCGGCTAAACGGAGGCCCCTCTGGAAAGACGCTTTGCAGCAAAAATGCGATATCCTGTGCGTCCAAGAAACGCACTTCATTCAGCACTTGCACCCTAGATGTTCGCACCCTCAGTTTCCGAACGTTTACTTTGCCAATGCTGACTCCAAGAAGAAAGGGGTCATGGTAGCGGTTAAGGACTCTGTGACATTTCGCCTGTACGACCACATTTGTGATCCCCAAGGTCGTTATATCATATTGGTGTGCGATATAAACTCAATCACATACACTGTGGCAAATATATATGCCCCGAATGTCAGGCAACTTAACTTTTTCCACAGACTCATGAAAAAGATAAAGGCAGTACAGAGAGGTCTGCTAGTGATGTGCGGTGATTTCAACATCACACCAGACCCTTCAGTGGACATGACCTCCACTCCTAAGAGACTTCCACCTTCTTTGAAATCCTCCCTGCAGGCATACGAATTATAAGACCCGTGGAGATGTCTAAATGCCAACGATAGGGATTATACGTTCTTCTCTAACCCGCTTGGTTCTTACAGTAGAATCGATCTCTTCCTGGTTGATAGGCCATTGTTATTTAAATGTACCTCTGCAATAATTAACGGTATCACCTGGTCGGACCACGCCTCAGTTAAACTAGTTGTGGGAAATCCTTCTCTTCATAGGCCCACTTACTTGTGGAGGGCTAATCCCTACCTGCTCAGGGAAGGTCCGTCCAGGTCTTACATTGAACGAAAGCTGGTAGAATTTCTTGACTTGAATCAGGGGTCGGTGGAAGATACATTTGTCTTGTGGAATGCCCATAAGGCGTTTGTGAGGGGTATAATGATACAGTTGGGAGCGAGGCTCAAGAGGGAAAGGCAGCAGCAGACCATGCAAATCATTTCCCAGATTGATGCTTTAGACAAACAAAACATGATCAAACCGTCCACTATATTATCCTCCCAAATAGCTTGTCTTCGCACAGAGCTTAGGCTCAAGTTCCTTGAGGATTTTGAGAGGGCTTCCAGGAGGATGAAGTTAGCCTATTACACAAGTGGCAATAAAGCAGGGAAACTCTTGGCCAATAAACTGAAAGGCCACAGAATCAAATCTCAAATCCCACACGTATACCACCCCAAATCTGGGGAAAAACAAATTCACCCCCAGGCGATAGCAAACGCCTTTAGTAATTATTACAGCTCGCTGTATAATCTTAAAGAAGACCATACCACTCCACAGCCGACGGAAGAATCTATTAATGTGTTTCTTGACAGCGTTGCTCTTCCCAGGCTCACACAGGTCCACCTGGAACATCTCAATTCTCCTATCTCTAAATGTGAAGTGCAAAGGGTTATCCAATCACTACCGCTTAACAAATCTCGGGGGCCCGACAGCTTCACCGGAGAATACTATAGAACATTTCAGGACGTCCTTTGCTCATTTCTTACTAAGGTCTTTGGCTCTGGTGCTGCGTCTTCCTCATTTCCTAGGGAAATGCTCAAAGCAACTATCATAGCCCTACCTAAACCAGGGAAGTCTCCGGATGTCCCGCAAAACTTCAGGCCGATATCGCTGTTAAATAGCGATGTCAAAATATATGCTAAACTATTGGCCAAGAGATTGGTGGACATACTACCGGACATCATAGACATGGACCAATCGGGTTTTACTAGGGGGAGACAAACAGCCGACGCCACTAGGAGACTAATCAATTTAATCCACATAGCTAAACGTAGGAGAACACCTTCTCTGCTTTTGTCTCTGGATGCAGAGAAGGCGTTTGACAGAGTCCACTGAGGATTTCTGGGGGAAGTCTTGCGCAGATTCGGTTTTGAGGGTTGGGTCTTCTCAGCTATCATGGCACTGTACACACAACCGACGGCCCAAGTTTACATAGCGGGTGCTTTATCCACTCCTTTTGTGATAACTAATGGGACACGTCAGGGGTGTCCTCTCTCCCCACTCATCTTTAACTTAGTGTTGGAGCCTCTGTCTACGTACATTAGGTCACACTCCCAGATTGAAGGTCTCCGTGTTGGCACCAAAAATCATGTCATAAGTCTTTTTGCTGATGACATCATTTTGATTTTGACTAAAGCTGACAAATCCTTGCCGTCAGTACATACAGCGTTGCATTCCTTTTCAGCAGTCTCTTATTACAAGGTAAATGAGACAAAATCCCATATGTTGAATTTAGGGGTAGAGGATGAGGTGAAATCACGATTACAGGAGACATTTCCCTATGTATGGAGGGAGGAGGGTATAACCTACCTAGGTATTACTTTGACTTCTAACCCTGATGATTTAATTGTCGCAAACTACACCCCCTTCCAGAGCTCCTTTAGATCCAGATTACAAAAATTAGCCCTTTCCGAACTATCCTGGTTGGGAAGGTTGGCAGCTTTCAAAATGCTAATTTTGCCGCAACTTCTTTATATTTTTAGGACTCTTCCCATACCGCTGCCCAGTGTCTACTTTAAGTCCATTCAGTCCATCCTAAATAGTTTTTTGTGGCAAGGGAAAAAAGCTAGGTGTGCCTTTGGTAGAATTGTTAAGCATAGATCGGCGGGAGGTATAGGCCACGTGCATATGCAGGATTATTACTTTGCTTCAATCCTAGGACAGCTTAGCCACTGGATCGACCCCACATCTAGAACGTTATTGAAAGACTTGGAGGGGGCGCAGGTACCGAGGGGGAATCTCAAGGACTTTCTGTTGACAGCTCGCTTCTGGGGGTCTCTGGGCAGGAACTTCGCTCCACCTATCCTGGCTTCTTTAAGAGCCTGGTCCCATCTTTGCATGGCCAGTGGCTGGACGGGCCCTACCCTCCCGCTCAATTTACCCATAACTGCGGTTCAAAATGTATTCCTGATTTAAACCCCACACTTTGAGAGGAAAAAGGTATATATCTCCTTGAAGATATACTTACAGATTCCTGCATGGAAAAGTTTGAAACTATTCAGCAGAGGTTTGACCTACCAGCCACTGAGAAGTTCAATTATCTACGGGTATCCCAGTGGTTCAAAAAGTCGCCCAAGATCCTCACCTTTCTTCCGATAAAGATAGCCCAATTTTACCAAAGACCGGCTAGAGAGTCCAAGTGTATATCGGTTATCTATAGGGGGCTTCAGGAAAAGGAAGTTATGGTAAAATCCCACAACATCCTGGCGTGGGAGAGGGACCTAGGAACGGATTATTCCGTTAAACAATGGGAGAGAGCAATAAGTACTTAACTGGCTTCCACTAAGAGCACCAACCTGTTGGAGATGCAGCAGAAGCTGCTTCTCTGCTGGTATCTTACTCCTCATCGCCTGTCTAGGATATTCCCAAGTGCTTCACCGGGGTGTTGGAGACAGTGTGGGAAGAGAGGGACGTTAATCCACATATTGTGGGGGTGCCCAAAAATTAAACACGTATGGTCACAAGTGGGGGAGTTACTAGTTAATTTACTGCCTACCTGCTCCTTACTCTGCCCTGGCCTAGCTATCCTCTCCATAGGGGCTGACTCGCTACCAGTCTCACACAGGACAGTGATAACACACATTCTTATGGCCACGAGACTAGTCATTCTTAGACACTGGAAAGACATTGCTCCTCCTCCATTTGCTGAAATCATAGGCACTGTGCAAACCCATGCCACCTATGAACTTCTCCATGCGTCGGCAACAGGCAAGCATGGGAGAGTGTCGACATTATGGAGACCGTGGCGAGATTGGTATCCTGACAGAGGGAACAGTTAACTTTTAATAATGACTGTGTAAGGTAAACGACCTGGCGAGATGAGGGCTTAGAATTTCCTGTTTATTTTGTTAAAGTGTTCTTTACATGCTTTCTTTCATTGTACTATATTTTGACCTTTTTTTTCTCTTTTCTCTCACTTCCTACTTCCTTTGCTACCACTACTTGTTACACACTCTACCTCAGGTAGTATACTACGCGTAATTGAGCCACGAGGGGGCATAATGCTTTAAGCATTTCTGATGCTGGCTGCCGCGACCATGTAGAGAGAACTTGGGTGGCTGGCTATGGCCATTTGTTAGGAAAGGACATGCTCAAAACCTCTGCTACAGTGATGGCTATACTATTTTGAATTGCTGCAACAACGTTATTGGAAATTGCGTGTACTGACCAATACAAATTTATTTCTATGTTCTTTTTCATGACTATGCATATTCCTGTTGTTATTTTTGGTATTGTGTATTTTCCCTGTTTATGCTGAAAATCTCAATATAAACTATTAAAACAAAAAATATTGCAATGACTGACATTTTATTCCCTAGCTAAAAAATATATCTAATGTTTGGGGGTTCTGAGTAATTTTCTAGCAAAAAAAAGGATGATTTTTACATGTAGGAGAGGAATGGCGGAAATCGGTATGGAAGCGGTTAATTTCAGAATCTTTAGCCCTCCTTTAATAGATCTATAAACATCATGGGACCTTAGCACAGTGGTCAGATGAAACATCCAGCCCTGTGTGTGGTCTAGCATTAGACTAAAACTTCCAAGGTGTTTGCTGGCCCAATACTGTAAGCACAAGACAAGCTTGAGTTCATAGTATGACGGGTTCTGATGATTACAAAAGCTTACGTTTATGTGATTATCCATAACGCCAAAAAAAAATACAAATTCCTCAGCTTGTCTCATGAATCCCCAATTTACATCACAACACGTTGCAGAGTATAATTAGCTAATTTTGTTGCCAATTTCAAAGACGTGAGCAAAACGGTGAGACACACACATGCCAGATCCATTTTTTTATCTGCAGCAGACAATGCACAGTAAACATGATTTTAACTTCCAACCAAATGCAAATAAGCGCTACAATGTGTGTAGGAAACCAAGCGTCTAATCCTGTCAGCTATCACATAATGGGCTTTCTGTCTGAAAATAAACATTAGAGAAACACATAAACCGCAAGATGCACTTCCTAAGATGCATATAAAAGCCAACATTGGGAGATGAAGCACAAAGGCTGCTATCATACATTTGCCGATCTACTGACTATGAGTTTGATGGTAAATAAAAGCAAGCTGAAACCCATATCAGAGTAACAGCTTTATAACTCCCTTTGTCATATTAATAAGTCTGATGAGGCATGCAAAGGGATTTAAATCTGTGCCAAGCTAGACAAAATATCTTTAATGAGTTTAATTTGTTTTCTAGAGAAAAAAAAGGGACAAACAATATTTGAAAAGGATGAACGGAGAAGGTGGTTGGATATTTAAATATTCCCACATTACGTGATCAAGCTTGAATGGCTATTTGGTATGAAAGGAGGCCGGGTTGAAACATAAGCCCACCCAAAACTGATACAACAACCTCCCACCAATGTCGTTTAATGCCTCCAATCAGCATTTTAACTTCTTTAATACTTAAATATAGAAATCCAGAAAACAGGGTTGGGAAGTTGTCATAATGGAAGTCAAATATACAAGTGCATCTCAAATAATCTGAATATGATCAAAAAATGTATTTATTTCAGTAATTCAATTCAAAAATATAATATATAGATTCTCTACTCTTCCTCCAGACACTGGGACCTTGGATTTCCAAAGGAAATGCAAAATTTACTTTAATCCGAAAAGAGGACTTTGGACCACTGAGCAACAGTCCAATCCTCTTTCTCCTTAGTCCAGGAAAGATGCTTCTGATGTTGTCTGTGGTTCAGGAGTGGCTTGACACAAGAAATAGGACAGCTGTAGCCCATGTCTTGGATACATCTGTGTGGTGGCTCTTGAAGCACTGACACCAACTGAAGTACACTCTGTGTGAATCTTCTCCAAATTCTATATTTTGGCCTTTGCTTCAGCATCATCTTAGGGAGCGAGAGGCTAAAAATTTGAGTGAAAATGTGAAACAATAGAAAATAATTGCGCTACTAGAACAATAAATTATGAGAGTAAAAGCAGCCTACATCAACGATAGAACAAATCGAAATAGACATAAAAAATAAAAAATGTGGCGCTAAAAGGAAACACTCAAATGACACAAAGGAGGGAGTGTATCTATACTCCAAAAAATAAATGGTGATTGATGTTATATAATGAAACATAGACATATAATAATAAATTGTGATAAATGCACATCAAAAAGCAATCCAAGCAGGAACAGTGTGAGGGGAAAAATAAAGCCCCTTGAGGGCTAAGGGAAGTTCCAGGTAAGTCCAGGTAGTATTGACACTACAGTACTAAAAAAATCCGGTGCGGGAAGTCCCGATGGAAGCTGACAATCCAATGGAGGGAAACAGAGGATCAAACATATATTCCAAAGTTGTCAGAAGAATTAAACACTCTTACCAGATTCGGTGGACATACAGACCATTGGTAGTATGTCAAATAGGCAAAGAATGGATCCTCAGTCAGGTGTAATTCATGTAAGACACATCAGATGATATTTCCAGGAATCTCCAAATTACTTGACTCTCACCCTTCCAGGATAACAGGGAAGTTCTCGATGGAGTATGGAATCATATAGAAGCACATGAAAAAAATAGAAGGAGGCAGCAGCCACTGCTCCAACTCCACCTTCCTCTCTCCTTCCTTCCCAGCCCTTCCTTTAATGAGCTGTCTGCACCTCTAAAAATTTGAGTCTTCTAACTGTGTTGGTGTTTTTTGACCCCCTTTCCCCACACTGAAGGACAGTGGCAATGTTATTTTACCACTTTCTCACTGTATTGGTGGACAGTTGGAATGTAGTTTAACCCTTTTCCCCCTGCATTGGTGGTCAGTGGCAACTTTTTAATTATCCCCTTCCCACACTGTTCGACAGTGCCAGTGTTATTTAACTTCTTTTCCACCTACATTGGTGGTCAGGGGCAGTGTTAGTTAACCCCCAACAACGTTGAACAGTGGCATATCGAAACAAGTATTTAGAATGTTATCCCCAGCAAGTATGCCTCTAATATGTCTTGCGAAGACATAGAGATTCAAGAGCCACCGCAAGTGGCAAGGAGACACTTACACACCTCAAATTATTGGATGCTGAAGATTACTGCAGCGGCTGCAGCTTGTCAGAGAATGAACATCAGGGGCAACAGGCAATATGCAAGCATTATAAATACCAACAGACTGTCTTTACAATTTTCTATGTAGCAACAGTGTCACTTTAAAGCCTTTATATAGGTTTGCGCTGTCAAGACCCTCTCATCAGTGCCATAAAGTATGGAAGCTGACAATCAACAGGGGCTGGTGTTGCTGGAAAGAAAACTAACTTAATAGCATGCACATTTGTCTGTGGATTGGCGCTATTCCTATGGTATATCCCACTGATGGCTCCCAGCGTGACAGAGACATCTGCATGTCAATCCACACGTTAACATATTCCAAAAGAAAACAATGCGTGAATCATAAATAATTTTTACAACGTTCCAGATTTTACTGTGCTTATGATGATTTTGGACTAAAGGATAATTCTATAGAAAAAGCAAGGGTGCAATCAGCGCAAAAATAAAGACCATATAGGACTAAATAATGAATATTAAATTATTATAATTAATAATTATAGTGGTAGATAGATATGAATAAACATATAGTTTGAATTCACCGGTATGCTAGCTGAACACTAAAAGGATATTCACAAAGTCCAAAATATAAGTCCAAAGTCCGACAGACCGTTTCAGCAGACAAATTCGATTGTGTGTACGGGCGAGCAGACAGGTTTTTCCAGCAGACAAATTTTAAAGCATGCTTTAAAATCTGTCTGCTGGGAACCCGTCCGTCCGACATGTCTGCTGGTTAGTACACTAACCAGCGGACATATCTGTCCGCACATGCGTCGAATGGATTTGACGCATGCGTGGAAGTATTTTACTTCCTGGTTCGGTGACGTGGCAGCGTCAACGTCACCGCCACGTCACCGCGCTGTCTGCCGGCGGGGATTTTGGTTTGATCGTTTGTACACGATCAAACCAATATATCCCAGCAGACAAATCCGATCAAAACGGTCTGTCAGACCGATTTGATCGGATTTATTTAGTGGTGTGTACGCGGCCTAACATTTTGGATTCCCATCACTTTCTGTCCCAATGACAACAGTCACCGGGGCAAATACAGGGAGCAAAATAAACCTGACAGAGGTTCTTAAAATTCTGTGTTATCTAAAATAAAAATTAAATTAAAGGTTTGGCTAGAGATATGTCTTAGGTTATATGCACATTCTAAACTTTTTTTGTAAAACCTAAATATTGCCTGGCCCATCTTGAAGCGCTCTGACAAATTAAAGGGTGACCCAGGAATCGGGATGGGTTGGGTTTTACACAAAAAAGTTGGGATTTGCATGTACCGTAACTGTGTATATTTCTAGATATCATTATTTAATTTTTAATGCTGAGCTATTTTTTCATAATATGCTCAGTTTGAATTGCAGGAGTTTGTATTGGGTTTACTCAAGCTGCATAAAGTTTTGGAGCACTTTGTGCCTTTAACATCCTTGTTTCCCCTATGTATTTTCTGGGTATGAAGCATATCCTGCTGTTTCATCAGCAAAGATATTTCACAGTGCAGACAATGGGCTATATTATTTCCATTTTCTTAAAAGTAATGGAGCATGGTCTGCTACTAGACAGAACGGCCTTGAGGAAAAACATTAACCATCCACTTCTAACCTGTCCTCCTCACCCGAAAGCCACAGAACCATAACACAATAAATACATATAGGCAGTCAAAAATTGGAAAACTCAAATCTTTTAAGTGTTCAAACGTTTGCTTGATGCTGACTGTCATTCTAAAGCACTTTTAGTTAGTCAGATGTTCTTTGTCTTAAGGCAGTTATGTAGCATTAAACCTGAAATAACTGAACAGGGAATTATAAGAAGAGTGTGTGTGTAGAGTGTAGAGTGTTTAATCTAGATTTAAAGTCTTTGTTTACCCAAATCTAGAAATGTAAAGTGACCATATATACAATGGTCGTTTGCACCTATTTAAATCACAATTTTATGTTGTTTTATTCTAATTCCTGATAAAAAAAAAAAAAAAAAAAGAAAAAAACCTGTTACTTTTGTACTTATTTTTTTAGTGCAGAGCAGAATTGATAAATGCATAAAATACAATAAAAGCCACTATAGATTTCCTTTAAATCAGTTGTGAATAGGCAAATATAATACTTCAAATGTCCTCTCTTATTCTGTTATAATAGTGCAACCTTTTACTCTACATCTATTTACCCCATTTTTTAAATGTATAATCTCTTTCTGAGGGGTAACATGTCTGGGGTATTATCTGTAAGCCCCCACAGAGGCTGCCTTCAGTTTATTTTTAATTGAAAAATTACTGCTTCAATGCTCCCCAGGGCTCCTCAAAAGTAGCGCGGTCTGCAGGATATGAGTCAATATGTTGAAATGCATGTGACTGGAAGCATTCCTGAAGTACTGAGTTTCCCCCAAAGATGGAATCTGCATATCCCCCCACATAAGTTCAGGGGCTTCAAAGGCATGATGTATTTATTGTCACATATCAGTTATATCCAACCACCAACCGCTCATTCCTCTTATTGTCAGCTTAAAGCATTTCCAAACCCAAAAGTCTAATTTTAGTAATCAATGTAAGCTTTTTATTGATATTGGTGTCCTCACTAGGAAGAATATTTTTTTTTCTTATTTGTCCTTCTGACTAATGTTGCTGGGACAGAAAGCAAGAAGAAAAAAAGATTCCGATTTGTTACTAGAATGGAAAGCGAGGAGAAATGTACCAGGGGACAGCTGTCGGTGAGGGAACTTCTCTCACTATCCCTTGTATCTACAACACCTTTTTTGTGCCTGCTTCTCTTTAAGATGTATGTGGCATATGGAGAGTTAAAATGTATTTATAAGTCCCTAAGCAGTAGTAGGTTATAGAATAATGAACTTCCTTTCTTCATAAATAATTACCTAGGAAAACTGTCAGTATTAGGACTTTAGAGAATGTTTGTAAGTCAGTGCTCTGGATTGTTGATCATGCATGACCTAGCAGGCTTTAGAGTACCGATATGGAAAATGTACAGCTTTTTGTTTTTCTAGGCAAGTAAATGCAGCTATTAATATCAAACAACTTTAACAAGAAAAGTGCCCACGTCTGGGAACGTTAGCAAATTCATAGTCTTTTTACAAGATAAGCCCTTTCACACTTCCAAACGTCTCCAATAGAAAATCAGCTTTAACATGTTGAGATCCTCGCTATAGTCGAATGACGGCTTCAGCCCGGACCTGAATTGCCAACAGGCCGTCAATTGACGGCCTGTCACTAGCATGTTCCCTGCGCGCGCTCCAGAGCGCGCCGCGGGGAAATTCTGTGTTGGCTGTGTCCCTTGTCCAGAGTGGCCGTTTGCGATGCGATCTGTGCGACCAATGAGAGATGATCTCATATATAAACATATGAGATCATCTCTTATTGCCGTTTTACACAGAGACAGTGTCCTGTCTCTGGAGAGGAGACCGATCTGTGTCCCTTGTACATAGGGACACATATCGGTCACCTCCCCCAGTAACCCCCCCTCCCCCCACAGTTAGAACACTGTGTAGGGAATACATTTGACCCCTTCCTCACCCCCTAGTGTTAACCCCTTCAATGCCAGTCACATTTATACAGTAATTAGTGCATTTTTATAGCACTAATCGCAGTATAAATGTGAATGGCGCCAAAAATGTGTCAAAAGTGTCCGATGTGTCCACCATAACGTCGCAGTCCCAATAAAAATCGCAGATTGCCGCCATTTCTAGTAAAAAAAAATAATAAAAAAAATAATTCTGTCCCCTATTTTGTAGGCGCTATAACTTTTGTGCAAACCAGTCGCTTATTGCGTTTTTTTTTTATTTATTTTTTACCAAAAATATGTAGAAGAATACGTATAGCCCTAAACTGAGAATTTTTTTAAATTGGGATATTTATTATAGCAACAAGTAAAAAATATTGTATTTTTCTTCAAAATTGTCGCTCTTTTTTGTTTATAGCGCAAAAAATAAAAACCGCACAGGCGATCAAATACCACCAAAAGAAAGCTCTACTTGTGGGGAAAAAAGGACGTCAATTGTCAGTTAAAGCGTTGCAGTGCCGGAAGCTGAAATTTCACCTGGGCAGGAGGGGGGTATATGTGCCCAGTAAGCAAGTGGTTAAGCAAACTTTAAACTGTGTTTGCAGACCACTTGGACAAATTTCTGACTCCACATTAGTTCAGAAGCCCATGAAGAAGGGATAAACAAATTCAGAATCTGACCATGGTCTGCTCAAATTATAATATCATGTCTCTGGGTGACCCTGTGTCTCCCTACTGCTTTCATGGAAAGAGTTAAGTAGAAGACATTTTTATAACTGTCCAGATCACTACTGTTCTCCCCCAATAAGTCAATGCAGGCCTCTTCCTCTTTTCAAGTTGTCTTCACATAGTCTTGTAAGGCTTGCAATGTCCACCTTAAAAGTTTATGAAGTAGAATGCTAAAACACTCCATAGACAGCTTGTCAATTTGTGCTGGCATGAAGCTCTGCCCTTAGCAGGCTGCTTTACTCTTCTATCCTACATTTTTTTGTGCCACCCTTACCTGGCTACTGTTGGGTATCATATGCTACTGCATGTAATTAGGATTGTAAAGCAAAGATTCATCCAAAACTTTAGTTTTCAGTGCAGTAAAAAAAGAGCTTAGATACTTGCTGAAACTGAGTGTTTACTGACCCCCTTCAAGTCTTTCCTTGACTGCTGAAATTTTTGTTCCCTTACATTAAATATTAAATATGTTTGTGTTTTTATATAAAAATATATATATGCACACACAGTATATACTGTATATACTACAGTATGTGCTGTGGAAAATAGTTATAATACTGTGCGATTGCAGAACGCACACTACAAATACAGTGCCACAGGTCTCCTATGGTCCAACATGCCCTCCTCCAAACTGATCCAATCAACAGCACTGTCAAGGGAGTGTTGGCTGGAGTAGTGTGCTTTAAAGCCATAGTCAATGTGTTTAGGTTCATTGTGTTTACCTGTATTTAGATTTATACAGTATATACAAAGAAGAAGAAAAATGTAGCATGGAGCCTGTAAACTGCATTGAAACTCAGGCCTCGTACACGCGACACATTTTCCTCGATGAGTTCCTTGTTAGGCTTGTCGAGAGACTTGACAAGCTGTCTTTGCATACACACTGTCAAGACCAAATCTCCTCGTTCTCAAACTCGGTGACTTCAATACATACAACAGCAGGGGAAGTCTGATTTCACTGGCACAACCCTTGGGGCTGCTTTTGCTAATCTCATGTTACTGCGTGTTAGGTAAAAGTTTGGTAAGAGACATTTGCACTTTTCAGTCTGTTACAGCGTGACAAATGTGCTATTTCCATTACAAACGCTACTTTTACCGAAGGTGCGCGGGTTTCTAAGCATACACACCAACGTGTTTCTCGTGGAAAACCAACCCGACGAGGAACACGACGACTCGAGGAAAAAGAGAACTTGCTCTTTTTTTTCCTCGACAGTTTACTCAATGAAAAGCATACACACAAGCGTTTTCCTCGGCAAAAAAGCTCTCCCACCAAGTTTTTTGATGGATTCTGTCGAGGAAACCGGTGGTGTGTACCTTAGATATGCCACATTTTGGCTCTGTGCCTTTAGCAGATCACCAGCTAGGCTTGCAGTGAATAAAGGAGAAGAAAATTCAGTACAGTAGTAGAACATTTCTTTTTTTTTTTTTTTTTTTAGATCAGGAAACTGGTCCACATGGACCACAATTACAGAGAAATCAACATAACATTGGTACAAATAAAGGAACATGTGTACAGATTACTGAACATTGTTAGCAGTGATGAGAAATGTATCCTTTTTCCAGGTAGACGTGTACTGGAAGACAGAACAGCCATAACGGGGGTTTTAGTTCAGACCTCCCCATAGGGCAAAGCCCCAATGAGAACTATTGGAGGTCTACCTATCAATCCGGATATCTTGTGTTACTGAAGAAGGTAAATCAGGATGTCATAGCCCAGCGGGCCCAGTTCCCTGTTTGTTTTTTGTTTTCAAAATAGAAAACATTACCAGAGAATAGAAAAAGTTAAAAAAACGGCCGGCGGTGCCCTAAAGCACATAAAAATTGATAGAGAAAAGGAAAGGGGGGGGGGGGTGATATAGGGAATAATCTTGGTAGTAAGGGGGGGGGGGGAGATTCACCAACATGGTTCCTTGCTGTCGTCCCTAAGCTGTTGTTTACTGTTTGTCGTATAACCTGGCATAGGGGGGTCTCTATGGCCAAGCAGGGAGTTGTCAGGTTATTGGGTCTTCTCTTTTGAGGGCCTGCCCTTCTGCTGAATATTTAAAAATATTCCATAATTGCCATGTTTTGGAGTAGGACTCTTGCCTATCTTGGCTTGTGAGGATTAGGTCTTCTATCTAATTAATGTCATCAATCTTTTTAAGCCATAGGGCAATGGTCGTGGATGTTAAGATTTCCAATGGAGTGGAATACAGGCCTTGGCTGCATCTATTAGTAGTAGAACATTTCAAGAGGCTGGATTAAGTCTAGTGAAGGTCGCTACCACCCAACTGAAAAAAACTGAAAAAGTTCTCTGATGACTTACATATTACAAACAATAATAGCTTCAGTTACAATATTTACTACTGATAATCTATGAGCAATACAATTGTCAGAATTCTTTTTAAGTTTTCAGCTGGAAAATATTGAAAATAAGTGAAAGTTTTATGAGCTATAGAACATTGCCAGTTTGACATGCTTCTTGCCAAATGTCTTAGGAAGTCTACTGAAAGTTGTACTGAAATTAACAAGCAAGAAGCATGCCTGCCAATGCCTATATACATTACTACTGAGGAGAGCCACCAATCACACTGATGTGCTAATAGTAAATCACGTTTGAGTGTTTTGACAACAATCTTCAACATCAGCCATGTAAATCAAAAGGATTTACACCTGTTAAACCTTCCTGACACAAAGGTTGAAAATAGGCAATTACAACATAGTGGTTTCACAATTTCCACATTTCCAATCCTGTTATTGGACATTAAAATCTGTCTTTCAAAGGTGATTGGATGAAAGTGTCAGTGCTATCTGTGTGGGTATAAATGTTGGGGTATTTTTCTAACACTCATCGGAACTAAAGAAGTGGCTTGAATAAGCAACCCGATGCAGAAATTAGAGAACAAGTCTAGTCAAATGTCACTTACTGTCACCAGATATACCATGACCTGGATAAATAAGAACCATCACAGACATTTTAAAATAACTTGAGAATTTTAAGCACTGGTTATGACCTTTTCAGTGACATGCACTCTATGAACTTTGTAGTGTACTTGTGAGGTAGCACTAAAGCAAGTTGGTGGTGGGTAAGTTCATGGCAGCTCGATTTGTGGAGGGTGCTTGGTATGAATCGCTTCAAGCATGTGACGATTGTAGAAGTAGGGGTGAAGCACCATGTGTGAAATAGGATGCCTTTGGACCCCCAGTCGGTTGGAGAACAATGATTAATATTTTTGAATTCCTGTTGTGCCTGCAGTGGCATACCTTTGCCACTGTAAGTACAGCAGACATTCTGGGACACCTATACTAGGACACAGCTTACAGACCCCACTACCTATAATTCTAGCACGAATACTACCACAATGTCCTGAAGAAGAGGAAGCTCCAATCCCCCAAAACATGTTGGTTATGTTTTAGGCCAGGGCTTGACAAATTTTCTTGGAATCTAGGAGCCAGCTAAAAAAGTTAGGAGCCAGAAAACGCGTCCCGATGAGCTCGCGCGCAGAAGCGAACACATACGTGAGTAGCGCCCGCATATGTAAAAGGTATTCAAACCACAAGTGAGGTATCGCCGCGATCGTTAGAGCGGGAGCAATAATTCTAGCTCTAGACCTCCTCTGTAACTCAAATCGTGCAACTTGTACATTTTTTTTAAACGTCGCCTATGGAGATTTTAAAGGGTAAAGGTTTGACGCCATTCCACAAGTGGAGGCAATTTTGAAGCGTGACATGTTGGGTATAAATTTACTCGGCGTAACATTATCTTTCACAAAATAAAAAAAAATTGGGATAACTTTACTGTTGTCTTATTTTTTAATACATTTTTTTTAATTTTTTTACCAAAAAAGTGCGCTTGTAAGACCGCTGCCCAAATACGGCGGGACACAAAGTATTGCAGCGATCGCCATTTTATTCTCTAGGGTGTTAGAATAAAAAATATATATAATGTTTGGGGGTTCTAATTAGAGGGAAGGAGATGGCAGTGAAAAATGACATTAGAATTGGTGTTTAACTTGTAATGCCAGCGGCCACCACCAGATGGCACCGGCTCACAGAAGGGACTTCACAAGGCCGCGAAGCCGCGGCCTCAATTACCGGTCGTCGCGGGCCCGCCGCTATCGCACGGCGGGGAGCGCATGGAGACACAGGATCCTCTGCCTCCGTGCTCCCCCACCGCGCGATCGACTTTGCGGACTTGTAGGCCGCAAAGCCGCGGCCTCAATTACCAGCCGCCACGGGTGCCAGGTCACAATTTCTGGTCACAATTGCGACTTGGCGCCCGGATATTGTCGACCCCTGTTTTAGGCCTAATACACATGGACGTTTTTAAAGCGGTGTTTTTGAGCTTTTTTTGCCGTTTAAAAACGTCACTCTGTTTTATTCAATGGCCCCATTCATACCATGGCATTTTTGAGCTGTAACAGGCATTGGTGTTTTTAAGTACCAAAAAAACCCCCAGGACCAGCACGTTCTGAGGCTTCAGCGCTAGAGCTGTTAAAACGCCAGACGCTGGTGAAAGGTGTCAAATGTGGTTTAACAAGGCTAAACGTTGTATACACAGCGTTAAGCCTCGTTCGGCATTTCTTTGCCCCTATTCAAAATCAATGGTTCCCTATAAATAGAAGTTGCACCAGAAGTCGGATCAAGATGATCCAGCTTGCAGTGCAACTTGTGTGCTGAGAATCTTGAAGGGGAACCATACCAGACCCTTATCTGAGCATGCAGCCTGGCAGGTCAGGAAAAGGGGAGGGGGGCAAGCGACCATACCAGGCCATATGCCCTTAACATGGGGGGCGGGTGCTTTGATTATGTAATTTGGAAGCCACGCCCCGTGCGACATCATCACCCCACCGTGCCCCATTACAAGGGGCGTGGCCTCCAAATGACATCATCGGTTGGCCCAGTCCCATGCCAATATAAGTCATTGCACACGGCGGGCCCAGCATTACACAGGAGATCTTTTGAGTCAACGGAAGAAGAGGAGTGGGAGAAGACCCAGCAAAAGAGCAAGAAGACAGTGAGCACCCCCCCATGTTGAGGGCATGTGTCCTGGTATGGTCCAGGAGGAGGGGGGGGCGCTGGTGACCTACCGGCCTGCATGCTCGGATAAGGGTCTGGTATGGATCTTAAGGGGGGGGGGCACCCACGCCATTTTTTTTAGATCCATACCAGACCGAAGGGTCTGGTATCATTTTGGTGGGAACCTTGCGCAAATTTGTGTTTACATTTTGGGGAGGTTCCCCTTCAAGATTCTCAGCACACAAGAGCTGAGAGGCAAGGAAACGCAGCTGAAAGCTAGTGTGGCTAAAAACGCACTGACGCCAATGCGGATCAAATTGCGTTTTTAACGCCAGTATTTTCCTGACATTCGTACTAGCTTTACAGCCTGTTTTTTTAAACGTATTTGTGTATGAGGCCTTAATAAAGAGATCAATATTCTCCAACTGGTTGGAGTTTCTATTACTTTCTATTCCCCCACCTCAAGAGTGTTGACATCCTATAAAACACTCATGCATGAGAAAATCCCAGGAACAACGGCTGTAATTTTAGGGGACACCAGACACAACCTGGCTCTGGACAGGCTATATCATTTAGGTATGGATTTGAGGTCTGTATGGCTATTGGGTAGTGCAACTGAAGGTAAGAGTGGGGGAGTAAAAGTGAAATTATGCTTTTTGTGCATTAAATTTCCATCTAACATAACTGCATGCCACGCCAATCTAAATGTTACATAACCTAATTTACATTTAAAATAAGGAACTTTCTTGGCTGCCTACCGTCAACATGTAAGGCCCAAAAGCCCTTTGACAAAAAGAGTATTTCATGTTTGAATTACTGTTGCTTTATAACCAGCACTGATACCCTTTCATTTATTTCTGTGTTTGTTCCGAATAATGATAGAAAATGTGTGGCATGATAGGAAACGTATTTTCCTTTCTTTTACAAACACCAGCGCATCTAAGATCCTCAAACAATCCAGCTGTCTGTATCTTATGAGAATTACATAAAACAAGGGATTGCAAGCAGCAAGGTCTGTGTTCAGGTGATAAGTTCTCATCTGTCTCGTGTTGAGTAATGTTCCCTCTCACTGAACATTTGAAGTATAGCCTATATTTTTCTTCTGTGTTTATCAGCGTTAACTTGTCCTGTGCTGCCAGAAAGGGTGGTGAAGATGAGAGGGGTGCACTTAAATCAACATATTAACTATTTTATATTTTAAGCAAGTTACATAGTCATCAGACTTGTAAAAAAAAAAAAGAAGCATAAAGTGGATGTAAACCCTTATGCCACGTACACACGATCATTTTTTGTAATGAAAAAAAAACGACGTTTTCTGTGAAGTAAAAAAACGACATTTTTGAAACGTCACTTTTCAAAGACGATGTTGCATACACTCCATCGTTTTTTTCACAAAAAGCGAGGTTACGTTCACCACTCTTTTCCATTGAAGCTCGCTTCATAACTAGCTTCTGGGCATGCGCGGGTTGAAAAACGTTGTTTTAAACAACGTTTTTTGCTACACACAGTGACTTTTTGTGAAACAAAAAACAACGTTTTGAAAAACGACACAAAAAATTGAAGCATGTTGGAATTTTTTTTTTGGTCGTTTTTTTTAAGACAAAAAACGACGTTTTGCCCACACACGATCAATTTAAATGACGTTTTAAAAAACAAAGTTTTTTTTCATCACAAAAAACGACCGTGTGTACGTGGCATAACATATCCCAAGTGAAGTGAGCAGCCGATTCATCTTCCCGATTCATCTGTGGGTGTGGATTCTTGCCATACACTGAGGCAGCTGACTGGTGGAAAGGCGCACACCCCCCTCCATATAGGCAAAGACTTGTTGCTCTCTGCTAATCGATTTATAGCTCCCACCCTGACACAAAATTCAGGCTGCGGCTGCTGCGTAATGCGGAGCGAATCACATGCAATGTCTGGCATCGCACCAGTCTGAACCCAGCCTTAAGGCCCATTCACATCTTGTGCACTGAGTTGGGTTGACCAAGCAGATCAATCCAAGGACACAGCAAATACTACTGATGACTCAGTGTGCAGTTCACCCAAAAGCATTGCATTGTTGTACGCTGGAGAAAAGTTAAGACATGTTACTTTTTTTTGCAGAACAGCGCACAAAAATGCATTACAGTGTGCATTGACACATTGGAATGCACTGCCGTGTTATAAATGTAATTAATAGATGTTGAAAAAAAAAAGGAAAGCAAAACACATGCACTCCAATGTTTTTTAACAATGCAATGTAGCTCACATGTGTTATGTGCACAGGCTGTACTTTGTGAATGAGCCCTAAAAAAAAGACTAAATCTTGTGTGCTTGTCTCTACCACGACCACTCTATTCCATAGGCGGATGGGAAAACTGTTGTAGCTGGATACAGAAATAGATTTCATTTTCAATTGGAACACATGGGCTTTGTTAGCTTTCTAAATTTGTAAACGCCCGGCTTCTCCACCCACAGTCCTCGTACAGAAGGTATCTTCTGAATAGTTCCATCTTTTGTCATAGTAACAAACAAGGGTGTCAATGCCTGAAAATATTATGTTATTGATGGTGTCACAAGCATCATTATACTGAGCCATGAATAAGCACTGATCCAGTGCGAAACGCGTCGGCTGCTCCTTGTTTTCCACTGCTGTGACCCTATTTTTGTACATGCTGTCTATTGAATAAAAGACCACCCATCAGGTTTTGGAGTGCGGCTATCCATTTTTCTTTGCCCTCATTTTGCTTAGTGCACCGCCAGCACCCTCGGTATCCTGCACCACCTGTAACCATATAGTGATCCCACCTGGAGCGGTGACTCCTTTCTCTATACTGATTCTTGCATTGAAATTCTTAATAAACCTTTAGCAAAGTATCAGTTAGGTATGGAAGCAGCTTGGCTTCTTAGATAATCACAATTTAAAGCGGGATTCCACCCGCAATTTTTTTTTTAAGTCAGCAGCTACTAACAGTGTAGCTGCTGACTTTTAATAAGGACACTTACCTGTCCTACTTGCCCGCGATGATGGCCCCCCCCCGATGCCGATCCCACGATCGTTGCAGGTCCCACGCCGCCATTCACACTAGGGGAAACAGACAGTGAAGCCTTACGGCTTCACTGCCCATTTCCTACTGCGCCTGCATGAGTCTCGTGCCGGCTTGTGAATGGGCCGCTGCTCTCTGAGAACACACACAGTTCCCAGAAAGCAGCGCACCCCATTCACTAGGAGAAGAAGAAAACAGACCACGGTTGCGTAAGAGGCAGATTACGGACTTCCGCATAGCAACAGGCATTTAGGGCGAGTATAAAAAAAAATCACTTTTTTATTTTTTTATAATTTTTGGCCAAATGTTTTTTTTCTGGGTGGAACTCCACTTTAAATTCCTTCCAGTTCTGAACTATTTTCTTCTTGTTTTAAGGCAGAAATGTATTTAGGTTTTGCTGACTGTGGCCAGGGATTACCCTTTACAAAGAACTGTATTAGGGTTCTAAAATCAGAGACTCAAGTTGGAAAGGAGAACACAGGATGTGGTATTAATCGGAGGCATATGTAGTCAATCTATACACAGATATATGAAATATAAAATCAGTGCAATCCAGTGTTCACAATATAATATACGAGTGTTAAAAAAGCAACCAGTACATACAGTGCTTCGCGAAAGTATTCACAGCATTTCACCGTTGTTATGTTACAGCCTTAATCCAAAATGGATTAAATTCATTATTTTTCTAAAAATTCTACAAACAATACCCAATAATGATAACGTGAAAGAAGTTAGTTTGAAATCTTTGCAAAATTATTAAAAACAAAAAAAAATCACATATACATAAGTATTCACAGCCTTTGCTCAATACTTTGTTGAAGCACCTTTGTACCAATTAGGCCGTGTACACACGATGAGACATGTCCGCTCAAACATGTCAGACGGACCGTTTCCAGCGGACATGTCTCATCAGGTTTTGGTCCGATGGCGTGTACACACCATCGGACGAAAATCCCCTCGGGCTGAGGACACGGTGACGTGGCGGTGAAGTTGACGCCGCCACGTCACCACTCCGGGAAGTAAAATACTTCCACGCATGCGTCGAATCCATTTGACGCATGTGCAGAGATTTCTGTCCGCTGGTTAGTGTACTAACCAGCAGACATGTCCGACGGACATGTCTCGGGCGGACAAATTTCAAAGCATGCTTTGAAATTTGTCCGCTGGGAAAACATGTCCGCTAGCCCGTACACACGATCGGATATGTCCGCTGAAACGGTCCGTCGGACTAGTTTCAGCAGATATATTAGATCGTGTGTACACGGCCTTACAGCCTCAAGTCTTTTTGAGTATGATGCTACAAGTTTGGCACGCCAATTTTTGGGCAGTTTCTCCCATTCTTCTTTGCAGGACCTCTCAAGCTTCGTCAGGTTGGATGGGGAGTGCCGGGGAGTGTCATTTTCAGATCTCTCCAGAGATGTTCAATTGTGTTCAAGTCAGGGCTATTCTTTATTTTAGCATTGTCCTGTTCGAAGATAAACCTTCACCCCAGAGCGCTCTGGAGCTGGTTTTAATCAAGGTTATCTCTGTACACTGCTGCATTCATCTCTCCCTCGATCCTGACTAGTCTCCCAGTTCCTGCTGCTAACAAACATCCCCACACCATGATGCTGCCACCACCATGCTTCACTGTAGGGATGGCATTGGCCAGGTGATGAGTGGTGACACTTGTTTCATCAGACCAGAGAAAGTACAGTTACCCTTTAAAGGTTGCTGTTGGAGTGGCATACAAAGCAGTAATCTATTTACAGAGCACAAAAAATATAAAGTATATGGCTCTGAAAGCGTATCGAAGGCTTTACAGCCATCAATACTGAGTAACATTGTCTCAAGGGACCTGGATTTGGCCAGACAAACTAACTGTATTACTCACCATTATCTGTATGTATTAAAACTACTTGGTCTTTGTGAATGGGTTTGCCCAGAATCACATTGATTCTAAAATGTTTGCCAAATGTCAGTATTCAATGAGATATGCCTATAGCTGAAGCAAGAATGTGGGTTTTGATCTGGTTGGGGAATCATATTGACAGAAGATTTCACGGATTCTGGTGGATAAACGTTGCCTTTCCAAAGACTAACTAGGTGTGGGGCAGTAATATCAGAGAAATTCTTTTATATATATATATATATATATATATATATATATATATATATATATATATAAAATTGAGAATAATCGAATGGACCCGCTCTTTTATTCGATTTGAGAGTTTTAATGGCTGTTTTATGATGACCTGAGATGATGATGATGATGATGATGATGAAGCCATTGGAAGAATTCCTCCACTTTATCAGTGGGAAATGGGGGTGGGGAAGCATAAAGTTGAGATAGCTGCCTCTAGGGGCTTGTTTACATCTGCTTCAAAATGTGGCACTGGACACGTTTTTCAAGCACTCTCAATGCCAATCAAAAAGCTAGTCCCTAAATGAAATGGTAAGCTTACAGTCCTGTTCACATTTTTGCTTTGCTTCAAAGATTATACCCCATGTCGCTTTAATGGTGATTCGAAGCCTCAATAGAAGTCACAAAATTCGCTTACAGCACCTGCAGCTTTTAAGAGGCTTTTATTCAGCTTTACCTTCACTTTATTTTGTAGGTATTGCAGGTATAAGATATCCCAGGATGCACTGGTAAACCAACAAACAAACCAGAAAGATGTAATTAGCAGTCACTTCCAGTATATATTGCTTATATTGTGGGAGTGTTTGGTGTGTCTGGTGTGCAGCATGGAACAGCAGTAAGGTGAGCTGGGTAGGGCCTGGAGTGGAGCAACTATTAGATGGCACACGTGGTGTGCATAATGGGAACACTATAGCAGAAGGTGAATAGTGATCGGAGAGAGAAAATTGAGCAACAGTCAGAAGACTGAGAACAGATGATCGGCAGAGCTGGGGGACTGGAGCAGGAGAAACTAGAAATGTCACGTGTGATGTGCAACATGAGAGCAATATAGCAGGAGATGAGCAGGGATCAGAGCGAGAGAAGGATCAGCAAACCAAAGGATCAGCAGAGCTCAAGGTTACTAATGAGTGAGGCATCAGATGAGCTGGGGGCTACTACTAAGCAAGGGATCAGCAGAGCTGTGGGTTACTACTAAGCAGAGGATCTGCTGTAAGAGGGTACTAATAAGATAGGGATCTGCTGAACGAGGGTACCAATGAGCTGGAGCTATGCTTAACAGGGGTACTAATGACCTGGGGATCTGCTGAGTGGGGGTACTACTGGGCCCCTTTAAAACAATTTGAAAATCAACACACACACACAGGGCATTTGCCAAGCTTTGTTAAAGCTCAAAAAAATCACCACTGAAGCATCATAATCGCACCACCAACCACCGAAGCATCATCAAAGCACCACTGAAGCATCATAAAAGCACCACTGAAGCGTCAAAAAGGCATGTTGAAGTGGTAATAATTTTCACTGGGTTGCTGGTTAGCTTGTTCTGGATGGTGTGGAGAGTAATAAGGTTGTGCTTTCACACTTTGCTAGCATAATGTCAAGTTTGCTGCTTTGTGCGTAGAATTTTTGTTTTGTCCAGCAAAGTTTTTTTTTCAGTGTCTGGTTTAATTCTGTCCTTGTCAAATTGGGTGTGGTTATATGGGTTAGGGGTAACATTGTGCAGTAGTGAGATGTTTTCCAATTCAAGATCCAGTCTGTACTTATCTCTTTGTTTTTTGCATTGGGAAGCTAACTAAATTAAATGTTCCCTAAGAACCACCTTGTATGCTTCACCCATCACTCCTGGCGAAGAAACAAAATCCTTATTAGTAAAGAAGTATTCCTTAGTAATACATTTGAGTTACTCTAGGGTAGCCTTTATCAACCAAGGTGCCTTCAGCTGTCTTCAAGGGTGCCTTGGCAAAACATCTAGAAAGGTGGATCAAGCCCACCTATTAGTTACACAAAATCACAGGTTTCCATTGTGCACCATTACAACCTTCTAGCTGCCAGTGTCCTAACAACCAATGATGTCATTGGTTAATAAGGATGTCTGGCATCTGCACTGCATCCTTGTTTGCCCCTCCCCTGCCCCTCTCCTTTAGCACCAGGGTCACATTAGCTGAGTGAAGAGAGAAACCGAAGTAGAAGAGAAACATTAAAATGCTAAATCAGTACCAGTGTGCAAAGGTGTATTTTCCTAGGAAGAATAAATCACTGCTAATGTTGGGTGTCCTATGCATGTGGATGTTGCTACATTATGCAAAACTAATATGCCCTGTACACCAGATCGGAATTTCCGATGGGGTAAAATCCTATGGAATTTTCCATCGGAATTCCGTTCAAACCATCTTCCATACACACTGTCAGACCAAATTCCGACCGTCCAAGATGCGGTGCCGAAAAAAAACTATGACGAGCCGAGAAAAATTAAGTTCAATGCTTCCTAGCATGCGAAGACTTGATTCTGAGCATGCATGTTTTTTTTGTTGGAGTTCCACACAGACTATTAAAATTTTCAATAGGATTTTTTTCCATCGGAAAAAAATCAAACATGTTCTATTTCTAAACTCCGACGGAAAAAAGTCCGATGGGTCCCACACACGGTCGGAATCTCAGATGAAAAAAGTCAGACGAAATTGCGATCGTGTGTACAAGGCATGAGTTTTGTTTTTCACATTTTAGAATGGGATGCCTCAGGATTTTGTGGCAAGGATATCTTGTATGCTTTAGAAAGGACGGGGAGAGAAGTACACTTGACCCAGATGTGATATATGCAGGTGTAGAGGTCATTTTGGGAAGAGTAATAATTGTGTAGGAGAGGGTTTAGCTTGCGCCAGGCATTAAAGCGGAGTTTCACCCTAAATATAAGATCTCCCATGCGCTTCAGCATACTGGCGTCAGCGCCAGTATGCTGGGTTTTTTTTTTTTTTATAGCACACTTACTGTTTTATCGTAGAAATCCTTTTCTGTCCCCCGCGGTGGACGGCGCCAGTACAGCGCGTCACATCTTCCTAAGATACCCGATATGGACTCGGGTATTTCCGGCGCTATGCGGCGCCTGCGCACAGACCTAGGAGCTGACTGCGCAGGCGCCGTATTTCTCCGAGTCCTACGGCTATGGCGCGTCACGCCCTCCGAAATAGGACTCGGAGAAATACGGCGCCTGCGCAGTCAGCTCCTAGGTCTGTGCGCAGGCGCCGCATAGCGCCGGAAATACCCGAGTCCATATCGGGTATCTTAGGAAGATGTGACGCGCTGTACTGGCGCCGTCCACCGCGGGGGACAGAAAAGGATTTCTACGATAAAACAGTAAGTGTGCTATAAAAAAAAAAAAAACCCAGCATACTGGCGCTGACGCCAGTATGCTGAAGCGCATGGGAGATCTTATATTTAGGGTGAAACTCCGCTTTAACAAGATCTAACTTAGTGAACGTATTGACGAAGCGAGTGTGAGTTCAGTTACGTTTCCAAAATGAAAGCTAGAAACTGGTTGCCATACAAAGTTTCTCCAGATTCTGTCTGCTCCAGTCTTAGTAAATTCCCCTAACTAATTGTACCATAACCCCACACTTTTTCTGAGAAATTCTGCAGTCAAAACACATGCAAATCTCTAGTTAGTCAGCGACTAAATACTGCAGTTCTGCATCCACTTCAGTGCGGCCAACTTCAAAAATACTAGCACATCTGTTCCATGATGATGAATGCCATCAGCGTGATTCAAATGTATGCTTGATTCAATAAAATATTGATCTAAACACACCAATAGGCAGTAAAAACAGTAAAATGCAATGAGTATGCAAGAAAACCGTCTGTCTAACCACAAAACTGAAAGTGGTAATTATGATGTTGTAGTCACATTAAGGTGAAAAAAGTGTTAACAATTGCTAAATTACAGCTTGGTTTGCACTGGCAGCTGTCCACCAGGGAAAAGGACCACATAGAGTCTCCAAATAAACAAAAAGAGTTGAGCTGGCACAATGTTCTGGAACGACGGCTAGCACTTGCTGAGCTCTGATTTTGCAAAGTGGCTCAGATGTTTGCCAAGAGCGCACCTGCCAGGAGCTGACGGCTGCCTCCGCAAGAATTAGCCACGCTGGAGACCGGCAGCAACAAAGAGAGGAAGCTGATGCGTGCCGAGCCATAAAGGGCTGCAAAGCCTTAACAAAGAATAAAAGAATAATATTGTTTACCCAAGCTGCTCTTAGAATAAATCAACCTACCCTCAGACTACTGAGATTTTATACATTGTTTAAAAATACGCTACTTTTTAAATATCAGTGTAGACCTATACTCAAAATTAAATGTAACCATACTTAAAGGGGTTGTAAACCTTCCATTTTTTTACCTTCATGCATCCTATTCTGATAGTGGCAGGCCCCTCCGAACCCCCGTTTTACCTACCTGAGGTACGAATCTCCGTGGACGCGATTGCACGTTGGTTTCCCCCAGCTCTTGTGGCCTTGTACTGGGATGATTGATAGCAGCACAGCCATTGGCTCCCGATGCGGTCAATCAAATCAATGATGCGGCGCACCAGGGGGCTATGGCCGTCACTGTATCACATGGGAGAGCACCCGCAAGCACCCCAGAAGCTCTTGTGGAAAGGAGCCGAGACAGCTGCCGAGGGACCCCAGAAGACGAGGATCGGGCCCACTCTGTGCAAAACGAACTGCACAGTGGAGGTAAGTATGACATGTTTGTTATTTAAAAAATAATAATTAACCTTTACAATCCCTTTAACCACTTAAGGACCGCCTACTGCACATTTACGTCGGCAGAATGGCACGGCTGGGCACATCAACGTATATATACGTTGATTTTAGTACCCAGCCGTGGGTCGCGGGCGCGCGCCCGCGACCCGGTCCGAAGCTCCAGGACCGGGACCGCGGGATTCGCGGACCCGATCGCCGCTGGAGTGCGGCGATCCATCCCTGGAGCGGAAGAACGGGAAGAGCCGTGTGTACACACGGCTTCCCCGTGCTTCTCTGTGGCCGTAGCATCGATCGCGTCATCCCTGTAATAGGGGGACGCGATCGATGACGTCACACCTACAGCCACACCCCCCTACAGTTGTAAACACACACATTAGGTCACACATCACCTACAGCGCCACCTGTGGTTAACTCCCAAACTGCAACTGTCATTTCCACAGTAAACAATGCAATTTAAATGCATTTTTTGCTGTGAAAATGACAATTGTCCCAAAAATGTGTCAAAATTGTCCGAAGTGTCCGCCATAATGTCGCAGTCATGAAAAAAATCGCTGATCGCCGCTATTAGTAGTAAAAAAAAATAAATAAATTAATAAAAATGCAATAAAACTATCCCTTATTTTGTAAACGCTATAAATTTTGCAAAAACCAACCGATAAACGCTTATTGCGTTTTTTTTCCAAAAATACGTAGAAGAATACGTATCGGCCTAAACTGAGGAAAAAAAAGTTTTTTTATATATTTTTGGGGGATATTTATTATAGCAAAATGTAAAAAATATTGCATTTTTTTAAAAATTGACGCTCTATTTTTGTTTATAGCGCAAAAAAATAAAAACCGCAGAGGTGATCAAATACCACCAAAAGAAAGCTCTATTTGTGGGGAAAAAAGGATGCCAATTTTGTTTGGGAGCCACGTCGCACGACCGCGCAATTGTCAGTTAAAACGACGCAGTGCCGAATCGCAAAAAGGGGCAAGGTCCTTTACCTGCATTTTGGTCCGGGTCTTAAGTGGTTAAAGTTCATCATTGTCCACTGACTATTAAAGCTGAGGTTTAATCTGCTTATATTTTGCTTTCCCTGCTTCATCTGTCCCCCCTCTTCATCAACATATTAAATTAAATATTTATATAAAACATCTGCACCTTCATTACATATTCTTTTATACCAAGAAGCATTACTAGTGGGTCTCTGACATTCTCCTTGCAGGGTAGGCAGAATATGGCTGGTGGGAGGGTCTGTATGTAGCTTCCTAAAACAGACCTCCCTAGGTAACACCAACAAAGCATACATGATTGAAAGAACTGAAATCCAATAAATGAAATGGGCAAGCCAGGGAAGTAAGTCAAGGGGCAAAGGACCTAGAGGATAATGGATATCCTCCAGCCAGGAAATGAGTGACATTTGTGCAGGTGCAAATTCCCAAATGCACACTGGATGCAGTCAGGGCCGTGCACCTGCACAGATGTCATATTGAGAGCAGTAGCTGTGCAGCCCCTTCATCCCAATTGACAGCAATAAGAATGCCTGCACATGGATGGATGGAACAACTGTACATCCCTGTAGGGGCAAACACAGCCCGCAAATGGGGCACACATTCATACGCCTTGTGCGAAGAAGGCCTTACCCTAAAATAGATTGCACTGTATTGTGGTGCCATTCAAAATGAATGGCACTGCAAAGTTTTCTGTGATCCTGTCATTCATCTACCCATCTTACTTTAACAGAATGATTTGCATCCTGGGAAAGAATATTAGAACTGGCGTAGTCAGGTGGAAAGGGTGAGCGAGCAGTGCAATTTTTTCACATTAATGTTAAACCCAGGAGGGTTAGAAGGTCAGCTCTATAAGGAGGACCTGACAGCAGTGTGGAAAATATTTTTTACATTTTTACATACAGCAGCCAGCCGAGCATCAAACACCTTTCATTACAAGTAAGTTATGTCTCTGGTTCTGAACAGTAGGTAAAAGAAATACTGAACACATCACCATTTTTCTAGGTAAATATAATTCTAAAGGTGCTATTGACATGAAATATTCACCACATGTTAGTAACAACCCATGCAATTCATACATACAAAGAAACCAAAACAAAACGTTCAGAAATTAAGTTGTGTAATAAAAAGGAATGACAGGCATTTTTTTTTAACACACTAACTGAAATTAATGTAATACTTCATACAAAATCCTTTGTTGGTAATGACAGATTCAAGATGCCCCCTGTTGCTCAGGTGTGATTGTGGCCCATTCTTCCACATAGTCTTTAAAGGGGATTTCCACCCACAATTTCACTTTTTAAATATAAATACCCCTGTAATACACAAGCTTTATGTATTCTAGCAAAGTTAGTCTGTAAACTAAGGTCCGTTTTGTTAGGTTGTTACAGCATTTAGATTAGTTTATAATCTAGAAATTGTCCGTGGCCATCTTAAGTGTGGGCATCATGAAGCCAAGCTGTATGACTTCCTGGATTTCAGCTTTGCATATCTCGCACATGCTCAGTGCTGCACAAGCAATGTAATAGGTTTCAGTCAGGTTTGCAAGGACTACTGGGAAACATGGGGCCAGATTCAGATACACTTAATATTGCGCTGCGTAATCGAAATACTCTACGCTGCCGTATTTTACCAGGCTCTACACCGAATTCTGGTAGATTTTTGCCCGTACGCTACAGCGGCGTAGTCTATTTCTCGCCGCGTAATCGAAATACGCGATTAGGGGGCGTGAAGCATTTAAATTAAGCGCGTCCCCGCGGCGATCGAACTGCGCATGCTCCGTTCAGAAATTTCCCGCCGTGCATTGCGCAAAATCACGTTGTTACGTCATTCGTTGTTTGAGTAGCGTCGTTTACGAACATTCCTATTCCCGGACTACTTACGTAAAAAATAATAAGAGACGTCGGAAAACGTAGAAATTCGACGCGGGAACGACGGCCATACTTAACATGGGCTGTCTAATATTAGAGCAGCAAAAAGCTGGTATAGTGTTACGCAAAAAAAAAGATGACTAAAGTTGCCATAAGAGATTGCGAATGAAGATCGTAATTTCGGGGATCGCCGGCAAAAGCTCATTTGCATACCCCGACGCAGAAAAAGACGGGAAGTCCACCCAGTGGCCGCAATCCATGGTTTGAGGTTTTCGACTAGCTAAAAAACGCGCGTAATTTGAAATTACTCCAGTCTAACACCAGTTAGACAGGAGTAAGGGCTCTGTGAATCTGGCCCATGATGCCTATCCCAGAAACCCTTGCAAATAGCCTTGTGACTAAATAGCCTAGGCTAATAAGGAGGAGGAAGTAATGAAGGACTACAAAATAAAGGTATTTACAAGCAACAAAATAAATAAAAATAGTCTATTCTGAACACTATGGGCCAGATTCAGGTACATCTGCGCATTATTGGACCGGCGTAGCGCACCGCCTTTACGTTAGACTGGCGCAATGTAGCGGCGCAATCACCCTATTCTCGTCGCTTTTACGCAGAAATTTGCGCCTGCGCAACGTTATTTCAGAGGCGCAAGGCGGAGTAATACAAATTGGGAAGGACGTGGGCGTGTTACATAGAAATGAGCTGTGACCCCATGCAAATGAAGGGCCGGCCGGCTCGCGCAATGCTTGCTTGAAGCAGACCATGGTCAGCACCTCTGTGCGCATGCTCACAACTCGGGAACGGCGCAATCAGTGAAATTGGAAGTGGACTAGGGCAAATTTGGGAACTACGCAGACAGCATAAATAGACAGACACAAACGCACTTCCTTTGCAAAAGTACATCCCTTTGTATCCCTCCCTATACAGCAAGGTGCTTTTGTTCTGTTGTTTATTAGTGTTTGTTTGTTTGTTTGTGACGTGTCTTTGATATATTTGGGGACTGTTTTGCAGAGTGATTTTTGTCTTTTATGTGTTTTCTTTGTTGTTATCTTGTTTAAATTTTATTTTTGCTGGGCATTTTTTTTTTTGGTTCTGTTTGGGAATGTGGGGGTGACATTCCTGCCGGAAAAGGGGTGTCACCCTCATTTGTGGTGGAGAAGTGATCCCCAGGTCCGTGTGAATGGTGTATGAATGTACAGTGATATAATTGGAGCCGTGGCATGGCGTGGCAGCTCACAAGTCCTGCATGGTGGACTGGTGCCAATCCAATGTGATGAGGATGTGGGGTGTGTGTGCTAGGGACCACAGTGGTGTGCATGCATGCATTCTCATTGTGCCATGATTAATGTGTGTGTTTAACGTGCAAAGATGCATAATGTGGGCTGTCTCCTGGCAGAGTCACCTTGAAGGGAAAAGACAGGAGGATGTTAGTAGTGCATGTGCCCCTTGTGATATGTGCATCATGGGGGGGGGGGGGGGGGCAGTCATGCCTGCCACCCATGTCACTCACCAACCAGCCAGCTGTCCCCATACATGTTCTGTTTGAAATCTGTGGGGATGGGGCTCTGATTGTATATGTAGCTGTCATGGGTGTCATGGGTAGTGTCATGTGTTGGGCTGGTGATGTCCTCCTGCAGGGTTGTGGTTAATTCCATGATGGCATGAGGGGTGAATCTGAAGATGCGAGACACCTCAGAATCACCCATGCCATAGATGTCTATGCGTGTGTGATATATCCTCTCCCGTGAAGAGTGAAGATTAAGGGGCTTGTATCAGCTAAGAATATTGTATTAGATTAGATTAAATTGAAAAGTTGATATAAGCCAAAAAAAAAATTAGAATTAAAAAAAAAAAAAAATCCTGTGCCCTCAGTGCCCTCCTCAGTGCCCTCCTCCTTTTTTGCTCATCTAAAGTCAGTAGTATAGCTATGAGCATGGATGACACTGGCATGTTGGCATACAGTTTGTTGGGCAACACGTGTGACTGCTGAGGACACTAACAGTGTTGCTTTATCTGACATGTAGACGATTTTTCTCTTTTTAGACCAGCTTTTATATGGTCTAATTTTAGACAGGACATTTTGCTGTTGCACACACTGCGTAGCCTGCGCTGCCCCAACGTTCTTTTGTGGATCCCCGTAAGTCCCTCATTAGCATATTTGACTAGAAAATCAATGGTCTGTCTAGCGCAGTTATGCGCGGACGTATGCGCCTGTCTAACGACATTACGCTGGACAAAAAAAAGTAGATTTCTTGCGTATCTCGTTTTGGGGATGCTGTGCATCGAAACGCACGTGCACACTTAGACTTACGCCGCGCATCTCCTGTTACGCAGGCGTAATCGCTCTGTGAATCTGGCTCTATGAGATTAGGGCATGCAGCACAGACAAACATAAAAAAAATGGGTGGAACTCCACTTTAAATCTTGAAGGTTTCGAAGGCCTCTTCTATAAATTTTGATCTTTAGGTTCTTTCTATAGATTTTGGTATGGGGGTGTTTTGGGGGAAATGTGCCATTTGACCTCGAACATGTATTTTAGCATCCAAGAAGTTAAATTTTGGCCTCATCTGACAAGACTACATTCTCCCAGTATTTCACAGGCTTGTCTAAATGTTGTGCAGCAAACTTCAAAAAAGCTTTCACAAACTTTTTCTTCAGCAATGGAGATTTGTGTGGTCAGCGTGCATACAGGCCATGAAGGTTGATGCATTACTTATTGTTTTCTTAGAAAAATTTGTACCTGCTAATTCCAAGTCTTTCTGAAGCTCTCCACAAGTGGTCCTTGCATCTCCCTTTCTTCAGATGGTCAATACTTTTGCCCTGTTTCATTTCATTATATTACACATAACTTAATTTTGGAACTTATTTGTTTTGGGGTCTCTGGCCCAGATTCACAGAGCGATTACGCCTGCGCAACAGGAGATGCGCGTGCGTAAGTCTAAATGTGCGCGTGCGTTTCGTTGCGCGGCATCCCCAGAACGAGATACGCGTAATTTCATTAGACTGGCGCATCCGTCCGCGCAAAAGTGCGATAGACACACCATTGATTTGCTAGTCAAATATGCTAATGAGGGACTAACGGGGATCCACAAAACAACGTTGGGGCAGCGCAGGCGACGCAGTGTGTGCAACAGCAAAATGTCCTGTCTAAAATTAGAGCTGATAAAAGCTGGTCTAAAAAAAGTCTACTTGTTAGATAAAGCAACACTGTTAGTGAGCAGCTCAGCAGTCACACGTGTTGCTCAACAATCTGTATGCCAACATGCCAGGGGCATCGTCGCGCATAGCTATACTACTGACTTTAGATGAACAAAGAAGGAGGAGGGCACGGAGGATGGCACGGAGGATGGCACGGGAGAGGATATACCGTACCCGCATAGACCTGTTTGGCATGAGTGATTCTGAGGTGTATCGCATCTTCAGATTCACCCCTCATGTCATCCTGGAATTAACCACAACCCTGCAGGATGACATCACCAGCCCAACACAACACTCACATGCAGTGCAGCCACTGGTCAAGGTCATGGCAACACTCCATTTCCTTGCCAGTGGCTCTTTTCAAAGAACAAGTGGAGTGGTGGCTGGGATGTCACAGTCCTCCATGAGCAGATGTGTGCACCAGGTTGTCCCTGCAATACTCAGACGCATGGCCAACCAAATCATCAAACCCACCACTGAGGAGCTGCGACTGAAGGCAATGACAGATTTCTACAGAATTGCCAGATTCCCACGCACTGTGGGGGCCATTGATTGCACACATGTGGCACTCCAGCCCCCCCAGGAGACAGAGCACATGTACCGCAATCGGAAGCATTGGCATTCCATCAATGTACAGGTGATAGTCGATGCCCAAGGCCTCATATGGCACGTCCGTGCCAAACACCCAGGGTCCAGCCATGACAGCTACATATACAATCAATGCCACATCCGATTGGAATTCGATCAGAACGTGTATGGGGACACCTGGCTGGTTGTTGAGTGACATGGGTGGCAGGCATGACTATCCCCTCCCATGATGCACATCACAAGGGGCACATGCATGACTAACATCCTCCTGTCTTTTCCCTTACAGGTGACTCTGCATATCCACTGGGACCCCATCTCATGACTCCTATCCGGAACCCCCAAACCCCAGGAGAGGAAAGATACAATCAAGCACATGCCCAAACCCGTGCAGTGGTGGAGCGCACCTTTGGCATCCTAAAGTCACGTTTCCGATGCCTGGATAAGTCTGGGGGTACCCTCTTGTACTCCCCAAACTTCGTGTGCCAGATCATCGGTGCATGTTGCATGCTGCACAACTTTGCAGAAAGAAAGGGCCTCCAGATTGACCTACGTGATGACCTGACCCCTGAACCAGACAATCCCCCCCTAACCGAGGTTACCCCGTCTTCTGAGGGAAGAGCAGCCAGGAGACAGCTCACATTGGGCATCTTTGCACGTTAAACATACACATTAATCATGGCACAATGAGAATGCATGCATGCACAACACTGTGGTCCCTAGCACACACACCCCACATCCACATCAAATTGGATTGGCACCAGTCCACCATGCAGGACTTGTGAGCAGCAACGCCACGCCAAGGCTCCAATTATGTCACTGTACATTCATACACCATTCACACGGACCTGAGGATCACTTCTCCCTGGTCCTGGGGAACCCTTCTCCACCAAAATAGAGGGTGACACCCCTTTTCCGGCAGGAATGTCACCCCCACATTCACACAGCATTCACAACCCAAAAAAAAAAAAAATGACCTGCAAAATCAAAAAATTTCCAGCAAAAAAAAAAAAGACAAAAAAAAAAAATATTAGAAAAAATAAAAAATTGGGGGAAAAACAAATTACTGCCCTCTGCGTGAGCCACGCCTGGGGCACCCCCGGCCACGGCCCCGGCTTCTCAGGGGAGACTCATGGGGGAGGGGTAAAACCGGGGAAGGAGGATCAGCCCCTGATCTCTGCCCACCTGGTGGCCTGCCCTCCAAGGCCACGGCAATTCTGTCCAGGGCAGCACCAACTGTTGCCGTGTTGGCCTGGATAGCCAGGGTAAGGGCCCTCACATCCTGCCCAACGCCTGCTGATGTCGTCTGCAGTTCATTTAGGCAGGTTGTGAAAGCCCGGGAGTGGGAGTCCAGGTTCCCCAGCGTATCCTTGATGGAGGACAGGCTCTCCTCCATCCGCACCAATGTCTGGCTGACCTGTCCCAGATGGCGGGTCTGGAGGAACTGGTCCCTTCTCAGGGTGGCGGGCAGGAGATCGGCCAACACCCTGGTGGTCTGGGATGACATCCTGCCTCCAGCTGATGCTTGTGGCCGGGGAGAAGGGGAGGCCCTTGTGAGGGGAGCCATGTTGGGGGAGGAGGGGGGGGGCTCCCCCTTAGGGAGGCCTGCCTGCTGCCAGCCAGAGGGGAGGAGTCCTCAAAACCCAAACGTCCAGTGCCTGACATGGACTCCTCCTCCTCATGATTCTCCTCCTCCTCATGATTGTCCTGCTCCTCATGATTGTCCTGCTCCTGTTGAACCTCCTCCGCGGACTCCGGCCTTGTTGGGGGGGCCTCATTAGGCTGCTGTCCTGGGGTTGGTGCGGTCAGGCCAGATGGCCCTGCACCCTCCTGCACATCTGTGGATGACACAAAACATTCACAGGTTGGAGGATCCACACACTTGCCACATATTCCCTTTCATCCCCTCCCCCACACATGCTACACACCTGATATTAAAAAAAAAAAAAATTACCTGGCACCACGGGCTCCGGACTTGAGTCAAAGCCATGCAGGCCCTCAACTTCATGCCGATGAAAGGTCAGGGCCACCGCACGCTCCTCCGCTGTCAGGCTAATACGGCATGGTGGGCCCCCTCCTGTGCCCCTGGCATGGGCATGCATTCTGGCCAACTTCTTTTTGACCAGACGCCGGAGGTCATTGATTTTTTTGTCAATCCCAGACCTGGTCCGTGTCTCCCCCTGCCCCGCTGAATTCATCTGGTCAGTGATCCTATCCAATATCTCCCTCCTCCTGGCCGGGGTGGTGTTGGCACTCTCTGGGCCGTGGAGGTAACGCCCATACTCGCTAATGGCCCGGGCAAGAATCTGTTTTTCCACAACTGTAAAATTCAGCTTGCGTTTTCTCTCACTCATCCTTCCAAAAAAAAAACAGTCCCAACAAAATTCACGCACACAAACAAGCCCAACCAATCACAAAAAAAAACACACAGAGAAAACGACTCAGCAAGAAACCGTCCCCAAAAAACAAAACAAAAATACAGCAGGAAAAGAAACAAAAAGAAATATATCAATCAAACAAACAGTCTCTCAAACACTTATCAAAAACCACTTTCAAAAATCTACTAACAACCACTTGATCACACAGAACACTAATCTGACAACTACAAAACACACAGCAACGAACAACAAGAACAAAAGCACTTTGTTAAATGGGAAGGGACAAAGGGATGTACTTTTGCAAAGGAAGTGCATTTGTGTGTGTCTATTTATGCTGTTTGCGTAGTTCACAACGTTGCCCTAGTCCATTTCCAATTTCACTGATTGCGCCGCTCCCGAGTTGTGAGCATGCGCACATCGGAGCTGACATGGTCTCGTTCAAGCACGCATGCGCGAGCCGGCCGGCCCTTCATTTGCATGGGGTCACGGCTCATTTCAATGTAACACGCCCACGTCCTTCCCAATTTGTATTACTCCTCCTTACGCCTCTGGAAAAACGTTACGTATGCGCAATTTCCTGCGCAAAAGCTACGAGAATAGGGTGATTACGCGGCAAAATTGCGCAAGTCTAACGTAAAGGCGGTGCGCTACGCCGGTCCAATAATGCGCAGATGTACGTGAATCTGGGCCTCTGTATGTAAGGATTACATGGGTCGTCACCGACATGGTGAACATTTCATCTCAATAGCACCTTTAGAAATACATTTACCTAGAAAAATGGTGACATGTTCAATACAGTACTTATTTTACCTGCTGCATAACAAAAAAAGCTTTAGGCCCCTTTTACACATATTTTTTGGCGGATTTTGCTTGCTCAGCTGTGGATTGCTCCGCTGATACCTGCCGAGCTGGCGGATGAGGGGCCAGTGTTTGCACACTGTGCAAAGTGGACACAGACACAGTCCTGCTCTCCTCTATGGGGATATCAGATGGAAATAGACTGCATGTCCGTTTTCATCCGATCCTATCCAATCCACCAGGTGGGTGAAAAATAGGTGCAAAATCTGTCTGTTTTTTTTTCAGGCAGGACTGGTATGGATGGCAACGGGTGTCAGTGGACATGTGTCCGCTAGAATGCGCTGCACGATAGTGGAGACTGCAAGGTTCGATTAGATCCGCCTGAAAAACTGATAGGCCAGTATGTGTATGTATGAATATGAGTTAGGGACTTTAGATTGTAAGCTCCTTGAGGGCACGGACTGATGTGAATGTACAATGTACAGTATATGTAAAAGTGCTGTGGAAAATTTACAGCACTATACAAGTACCTAAAATAAATAAAATAGGCGGACCTGATTGGAAAGCCCTGTGCGAAAGGACACTTAGGCCTAAATACATTGGGGCAGATTCACATAGATGTAATCTTCCGCTGCGTAATCGAAATACGCTACGCTGCCGTCTATCACCAGACTCTACGCCGAATTCAGGTAGTTTTTTTGCGCGTACGCTATTGTATCGTATTTTTTTTCCGCCGCGCAATCGAAATACGTGAGTAGGGGGCGTGAAGCATTTAAATTAAGCGCGTCCCCGCGACGATCGGACTGCGCATGCTCTGTTCAGGAATTTCCCGCCGTGCATTGCGCGAAATCACGTCGTGACGTCATTCGTTGTTTGAGTAGCGGCGTTTACGAACATTCCTATTCCCAACGACTTACGTTAAAAATAATAAAAGAAATCGAAAAACGTTGAAATTCGACGCGGGAACGACGGCCATACTTAACATGGGCTGTCTAATATTAGACCAGCAAAAAGCTGGTATAGTGAAACGGAAAAAAAAGATGACTAAAGGTGCCGTAAGAGATTGCGTTTGAAGAGCGAAATTTTGTGGATTCCAGGCAAAAGCTCATTAGCATACCATGAAGGTGAAAAACAACAGGAAGTCCGCCCAGTGGCCGCAATTTTCAGGCAGCGTAGATCTGAAGGCGTACTAACACGTAATAAAGTCGAAATTTAGCACGCAGGTGTCTTTTCATGGTTTGAGGATTTCGACTAGCGTAAAAACGCTCGTAAATCGAAATTACTCCTGTCTAACAACATTTACACAGGCGTAATCGCTTTGTGAATCTAGGCCATTGAAGGAGATGACCTCAAGTTTTGTTCAGATGTATGCCGACAACAAGGAGCCAATTACATGAGCAAGATGAGGATCCTGGGATATGCTATAAATACAATTAGTACTGTACTGCAAGGGTTTTAAGAAAATAAAAAAATGATTTTTATAGCTTTTTTAATACAAAACTGGCATTTTCTTTTGTTCATTAATATGGAGGAAAATAATAGTGTTCCCGACTAGGGGACCATGTGACACATTGGCAGATGTTTTACTATCATTGTTCATTTGGAAATAGACATTGTTGATGTATCTGGCATAAATTAGTGAGATGACAAATGAGAACACCGAAATGAGTCTGATATGCGAGTCATCCCTCACGTTCTCATAAAGTATCATCTACGTTATATGTAATATCTTGACATACATTTTGTTTTGCCAATATAGCATTTTTTGTGACTTCTGATGTGGTTTTCACATTTTACCATGATTGTGTGTATATTGTACGTATCAAAGAATCAACCTATGTGTAGTATTAAAATCAGCATTCTTGCATATACCGTATGTCCTAGAAGGTATATTGTATTTCAGGCTTTGTAATCTTAGCTAGGGAGTTTAGTTCAGTTACACTCCCATTGTTTTTACTGGATTTCTAAATTCTAAAGCTGGCCATGCACTGGTAGAATTTTAATTAATTGAAACATCTGTTTGATTTTCTAATTGTAAGTGGGGTCAAATTGCCTTTTGTTTTCTACTGCAGTGATGAGAAAAGTTGATGGACCAGGATGGAAATGGTTTCTCGAACAAAAAAAATTCAAACTTTTTTTTTGAGAAATTACATTCTTTCCAAATTCGAATGTTAAAAAACAAACTACATTTTCAGGGACTTTTGATTGACATTCATCAAGTCATCTACTGCAATGTTTAGTATAACTAAAGGGAAAGTTTTTTTTATTTTTTATATATATTTAGTTTTGAATAGAGTAGAAGAGGATTTGATTACCTGTCAGGTTGTTGCTGTCTTTGCCCTAGTTTGCAAAATTAACAGAAGGGAAAGCATCCAATGGGAACACTAGTTTTGATGACACCCAAGGATACCCTCACTTTGGAGGAAATTCCTCCCACTTTATGTTTTTGGCTATGGGACAAGAAGTGAAGAAAAATCTTCTCAATTGGACACAGATGGCAATAAAGAAACTGACAGGGGTTATAACCCTGCCTTACTCTATCCAGAATGAAAAAAAAGCCTTAAAGTGGTTGTGAGAGCTCATGCATTTTATGCATGAATGTAAAAAAAACTGTGTGCAGCAGCAGCCCCCCCCCCCCTAATAACAGTGTCCCTCCCTGGTCTCTTCCTCCTCATTAGCTGAGACAGCAGCGGGAGCCATCGGCCTCTGCTACTGTCAATCACATCCAAAGAAGTGGGGGCGGTGCTGAGCCACGTTTTGAGTTTAAATGAACGCACAGAGCAGCAATTTGGGAGCGAGCCTGCTCAGGGGCCTCAATAGAAAGCTGCTTGCTGTGGGAACACAGAGCAGGAGGAAGGGGCCAGGAGCGCCAGTGAGGGACCAGAGAAGAGGAGGATCAGGGCTGCTCTATGCTAAACCACTGCACAGAGCAGGTAAGATATCTTTGTTAAAAAAAAAAAAATTAAATCTTACTTTTTTTCCTACCTATGACCATACTTTCTTTCACCTTCTTCCCCTCATTTACTTGGTTATCATACTAACGTTATATACAGTAGGTCCAATATGTAGTATAAGATTTTTTATTCTACACATTTTTTTCTTATTTTTTTTTAAGAATTATATTCTTGATAATAATTATAACCTAATTTATTTGAGGCCGTCTTATATTAACTTGCTCTATTTCGATTTTAATCTTTCTTATACAACATAATTTGTAAACTTTTGGATTAGATAGATCTATGCTAGAACCGTTTTAGTAAACATACTTTAATTAATATTGGAACTACAAGTCAATATTATTACCACTTTTGTGAACTTTTCTTTTGCTGTCACTAAATGTATTTATGTATACTACTGTATTTGCTGGCGTATAAGACTACCTTTTGCACGTAAAAAAAATGACCAAAAAGCCGGGTCAGCTGCTCGGATGCCTGCTGGATGTGTGGTAATACTGTATGTAGCTCCGGCTACATACAGTATATACCGATTAGCCAATCCCGCCGGTGAGCGATGTATTCAAATGAATACAGAGCCTGCTCGGATTGGAGTAACAACCTCTGCCAATCTGAGCAGGCTACATACAGTAGCCTGCTCGGATTGGCTTTGAGAGTCAGAGAGGCGTGGGCTGATGATATTACAGCCTCTGCCAATCCAAGCAGGCTTTGTATTCATTAATAGAATACATTGCTCGCTGTGATTGGCTCCAGCAAGAAGGAAGAAGAATATGGCTCCAGAAGGAAGAAATATGAAGCCTCGGAAGGGGGGTCATCTTATACGGTGAGTACAGGCAAAAAAAAAATTGTAAAATATACACCGGCCAATACAGTAATTGTTGAAATTCAATAAACAAATTGGACAAGGAAAAAAAAAATCTGCCTTTAATATCACTACTTTAGGCTTACCCCAGTCTTTCACCAGAAGTTTCTCGGGTGTTACATTTGTGTTCTGCTGCTAAAATGGAAAACTAGCAAGCTTATAAAGAGCAAAAAAAAAACAACCTCATGTATATATGAGCAATAACTAAGAACACTGGGGCAGATTCACAGAGCGATTACGCGTGCGCAACTGCTGTTGCGCGTGCGTAAGTCTAAATGTGCGCGTGCGTATAGTTGGACGCGATTCACAAAACAATATACGCCAGAAATCTACGTTTTTTGGTCCGGCGTAATTGAGTTAGACATTCGCTTCCCTTCGCGCAAAACTGCGCTAGACACACCATTGATTTGCTAGTCAAATATGCTAATGAGGGAGTTACGGGGATCCACAAAAAAACGCAGTTGCTGCGCAGGCTACGCGATGTGCGCAACTGCAAAATGTCCTGTCTAAAGTTAGAGCCCATAAAAGCTGATCTAACTTTTGAAAAAAAGTCTAATTGTCAGATAAAGCAACACCGTTATTGAGGAGCAGACCACACACACGTGTTGCACTACAATTTGACTGCCAACATGCTAGGGGCATCGTCGCTCATAGCTGCACTAGTGAATATAGATGACCAAAGAAGGAGGAGGGCACGGAGGATGGCACGGGAGAGGGTATACCGCACACGCATAGACCTGTTTGGCATGAATGATTCAGAGGTCTTTCGCATCTTCAGATTCCCCCCTCATGCCATCCTGGAATTAACCACAACCTTGCAGGAGGACATCACCAGCCCAACACAACGCTCACATGCAGTGCAGCCACTGGTCAAGGTCCTGGCAACACTCCATGTCCTTGCCAGTGGCTCTTTTCAGCGTACAAGTGGAGTGGTGGCTGGGATGTCACAATCCTCCATGAGCAGATGTGTGCACCAGGTTGTCCCTGCAATCCTCACACGCTTGGCCAACCAAATCATCAAACCCACCACTGAGGAGCTTCGAATCAAGGCAATGGCAGATTTCTACCGAATTGCCAGATTCCCACGCACCATCGGGGCCATAGATTGCACACATGTGGCACTCCAGCCCCCCCATGAGACCGAGCACATGTACCGCAATCGGAAGAATTGGCACTCCATCAACGTACAGGTGATAGTTGATGCCCAAGGCCTCATATGGCACGTCCGTGCCAAACACCCAGGGTCCAGCCATGACAGCTACATCTACAATCAAAGCCACATCCGAACAGAATTCGAACAGAACGTGTATGGGAACACCTGGCTGGTTGGTGAGTGACATGGGAGTCAGGCATGACTATCCCCTCCCGTGATGCACAACAGAAGTGGCACATGCATGACTAACATTCTCCTGTCTTTTCCTTTACAGGTGACTCTGCATATGCACTGGGACCCCATCTCATGACTCCTATCCGGAACCCCCAAACCCCAGGAGAGGAACGATACAATGAAGCACACATCAAAACCCGTGCAGTGGTGGAGCGCACCTTTGGCCTCCTGAAGTCACGTTTCCGATGCCTGGATAAGTCTGGGGGTACACTGTTGTATTCCCCAAACTTCGTGTGCCATATCATCGCTGCATGTTGCATGCTACACAATCTCGCAGTGAGGAAGGGCCTGCAGGTTGAGCTACGTGATGATCTGACCCCCCAACCAGAAAATCAACCCCTAACCGAGGATACCCCGTCTTCTGAGGGAAGAGCAGTCAGGAGGCAGCTCATATTGGGCATCTTTGCACGTTAAACACACACATTAATCATGGCACAATGAGAATGCATGCATGCACACCACTATGGTCCCTAGCACACACACCCCACATCCTCATCAAATTGGATTGGCACCAGTCCACCATGCAAGACTGGTGAGCAGTAACGCCACGTCAAGGCTCCAATTATGTCACTGTACATTCATACACCATTCACACGGACCTGGGAATCACTTCTCCCTGGTCCTGGGGAACCCTTCTCCACCAAAATTGAGGGTGACACCCCTTTTCTAGCAGGAATGTCACCCCCACATTCAAACATCATTCACAACCCAAAATATGCCAAAAAAGTCAAACAAACAAAAATGCATAGAAACAAAAAATGCATAGGAAAAAAAAAATGCTTAGAAAAAACAAAAAAAAGCAGAGAACAAAAATAAAAAAGCTTTCAAAACAAACAAAAGGGGGAAAAAAAAATTATTGTCCTCTGCCTGAGCCACGCCTGGGGCGCCCCCGGCCACGGCCCCGGACCCTCAGGGGAGACGCATGGGGGAGGGGAAAAGCCGGGGAAGGAGGAGCAGCCCCTGAGATCTGCCCACCTGGCGGCCTGCCCTCCAAGGCCACGGCTATTCTGTCCAGGGCAGCACCAAGTGTTGCCGTGTTGCCCTGGATAGCCTGGGTAAGGGCCCTCACATCCTGCCCAACGCCTGCTGCTGTAGTTTGCAGGTCATTTAGGCAGGTTGTGGAGGCCCGGGAGTGGGAGTCCAGGTTACCCAGGCTATCGTTAATGGAGGACAGGCTCTGATCCACCCGCCCCATAGTCTGGCAGAGCTGTCTCAGAAGGCGGGTCTGGGTGGCCAGGTTCCTTCTCAGACAGGCGGGCATGAGATTGGGCGCCCCCCTGGTGCTTGGGGATGACCTCCTGGCTCCAGCTGATGGTTGTGGCCGGGGAGAAGGGGAGGCCCTTGTGAGGGGAGCCATGTTGGGGGAGGAGGGGGGGGGGCTGACCCTTAGGGAGGGCAGGCTTCTTGCAGCCAGAGGGGAAGAGTCCGCAGAAACCAAAGGGCCAGTGCCTTCCATGGACTCCTCCTCCTCATGATTCTGCTCCTCCTCATGATCGTCCTCCGCATGATCCTCCCCCTCCTCTTGTTCCTCCTCTGCGGACTCTGGCCTTGTTGGGGGGGCCTCATTAGGCTGCTGTCCTGGGGTTGGAGCGGTCAGTCCAGATGGCCCTGCACCCTCCTGCACAGCTGTGGATGACACAAAACATTCACAGGTTGGAGGATCCACACACTTGCCACATATTCCCTTTCACCCCCTCCCCCACACATGCTACACACCTGAGAGAAATAAAAACCTTACCTGGCACCGCGGGGACCGGACTTGTGTCAAAGCCTGGCAGGCCCTCCACTTCATGCCGGTGAAAGGTCAGGGCCACCACACGCTCCGTTTCAGAAAATCTAACCCGGCATGGTGGGCCCCCTCCTGTGCCCCTGGCATGGGCATTTATTGCGGCCAGTTTTTTTTTCACCTCACGCCGGAGGTCATTTATTTTCTTTTCTATCCCAGAGCGGGTCCGTGTCTCCCCCTCCCCCGATGAATTGACCTGCTCTGTGATCATATCCAAGATCTCCCTCCTCCTGGCCGGGGTGGTGGTGGCACTCTGCGGGCCGTGGAGAAAACGCCCATAGTCGGTAATGGCCCGGGCAAGAATTCTTTTTTCCCCCACAGTAAAATTGAGCTTTCTTTTTCTCTCAGTCATACTTCCAAACAAACTCACTAGCAGTCACCAAAAATCTGTCACAAATACAAGCACAACCAATCAGACAAGAACACACACAAAGAGAAAAAGAACAGCCAAAAATCACACTAGCACTCAGCAAGAAACACACACAAAAAAATCAGATGAAAAAAAAAAGCAAGAAAACAAACGCTCAGAAATATATCAATCAAACAAACAGTCTCAAACACTTATCAAAATACACTTTCACAAAACTACCAACAAGCACAAGATCACACAGAACACTAATCTGACAACTACAAAACACACTCTAACGAACAACAGAGCAAATGCACTTGATTCAATGGGAAGGGACACAAAGGGATGTACTTTTGCAATGGAAGGGCGTTTGTGTGTGTCTATTTATGCTGTCTGCGTAGTTCACAACATTGCCCTAGTCCATTTCCAATTTCAATGATTGCGCCGCTCCCGAGTTGTGAGCATGCGCACAACGGAGCTGACATGGTTTCCTTCACGCGCGCATGCGCGAGTCGGCCGGCCCTTCATTTGCATGGGGTCACGGCTCATTTCAATGTAACACGCCCACGTCCCTCCCAATTTGTATTACTCCTCCTTACGCCTACGGAAAAAACCTTACGTTTGCGCAAGCTCTTGCGTAAAAGCTACGTGAATCGCCGGATTACGCGGCTAGATTGCGCAAGTCTAACGGAAAAGTGGTGCGCTACGCCGGAATGATAATGCGCCGATCTACGTGAATCTGCCCCACTGATCCTTATTACCAACATCGCCCACAGCAGTCAGTCTTTGCCTTTTTTATGCTAAAGCGCACTAATGACATAAAAGAGGATCTGGCTGGTCAGGGCAGCAAGAAGAGTTCTATCATTTCTATTAATGAAACCCAATACTTTCAATAAAACAAACACTTAACATATGACTTAAAATAAATAAAACCATTATAAGTTCTCTTTAGGACGTCACCACTTGAGAAGCAAGAGTCAATGAATAATTCATATTCCTGTCAATGAATTTTGTGTGCTTGGATCTCCTAAGCAGATTAAAAACAAAAAGATCGAAATCTACAACTTCCAGACCATCCAATAAGCACACAAAATAAAAACAATAACTAGTTGAAAGATCTTAGATACATTGGCCCAGATTCACAGAGCGATTACGCCTGCGCAACTGCTGTTGCGCGTGCGTAAGTCTAAATGTGCGCGTGCGTATAGTTGGACGCGATTCACAAAACAATATACGCCAGAAATCTACGTTTTTTGGTCCGGCGTAATTGAGTTAGACCTTCGCTTCCCTTCGCGCAAAACTGCGCTAGACACACCATTGATTTGCTAGTCAAATATGCTAATGAGGGAGTTACGGGGATTCACAAAAAAACGCAGTTGCTGCGCAGGCTAGGCGATGTGCGCAACTGCAAAATGTTCTGTCTAAAGTTAGAGGACCTAAAAGCTGGTCTAAATTTTGAAAAAAAGTCTAATTGTCAGATAAAGCAACACTGTTAGTGAGGAGTTCAGCAGTCACACGTGTTGCCCAACAATCTGTATGCCAACATGCCAGGGGCATCGTCGCGCATAGCTATACTACTGACTTTAGATGAACAAAGAAGGATGAGGGCACGGAGGATGGCACTAAGGAGGGCACGGGAGATGTTTTATTTTTTTATTTTTTGGCTTATATAAAATTTACAATTTAATCTAATCTAATCTAATACAATATTCTTATCTGATACAAGCCCCTCACTCTTCACTTGATATATCACACACGCATAGGCATCTTTGGCATGAGAGATTCTGAGGTGTCTCGCATCTTCAGATTCACCCCTCATGCCATCGTGGAATTACCACAACCTTGCAGGAGGACATCAGCAGCCCAACACATGGCACTACCCATGACACCCATGACAGCTACATATACAATCAGAGCCCCATCCCCACAGATTGCGAACAGAACATGTATGGGGACAGCTGGCTGGTTGGTGAGTGACATGGGAGTCAGGCATGACTATCCCCTCCCGTGATGCACACCTCACAAGTGGCACATGCATGACTAACATCCACCTGTCTTTTCCCTTCAAGGTGACTCTGCATATGAACTGGAACCCCATCTCATGACCCCATCTCATGGCAGCTCACATTATGCATCTTTGCACGTTAAACACACACATTAATCATGGCACAATGAGAATGCATGCATGCACACCACTATGGTCCCTAGCACACACACCCCACATCCTCATCAAATTGGATTGGCACCAGTCCACCATGCAAGACTGGTGAGCAGTAACGCCACGTCAAGGCTCCAATTATGTCACTGTACATTCATACACCATTCACACGGACCTGGGAATCACTTCTCCCTGGTCCTGGGGAACCCTTCTCCACCCAAATTGAGGATGACACCCCTTTTCCAGCAGGAATGTCACCCCCACATTCAAACATCATTCACAACCCAAAAAATGCCAAAAATGTCAGCAAAAAAAACAAAAAAAAAAAAACAAAAAAAAAAATGCATAGAAAAAAAAAAAAAGCAGAGAACAAAAATAAACATGCTTTCAAACCAAAAAAAGGGGGAAAAAAAATTAATGCCCTCTGCCTGAGCCACGCCTGGGGCGCCCCCGGCCACGGCCCCGGACCCTCAGGGGAGACGCATGGGGGAGGGGAAAAGCCGGGGGAAGGAGGAGCAGCCCCTGAGATCTGCCCACCTGGCGGCCTGCCCTCCAAGGCCACGGCTATTCTGTCCAGGGCAGCACCAAGTGTTGCCGTGTTGCCCTGGATAGCCTGGGTAAGGGCCCTCACATCCTGCCCAACGCCTGCTGCTGTAGTTTGCAGGTCATTTAGGCAGGTTGTGGAGGCCCGGGAGTGGGAGTCCAGGTTACCCAGCCTATCGTTGATGGAGGACAGGCTCTGATCCACCCGCCCCATAGTCTGGCAGAGCTGTCTCAGAAGGCGGGTCTGGGTGGCCAGGTTCCTTCTCAGACTGGCGGGCAGGAGATTGGGCGCCCCCCTGGTGCTCTGGGATGACCTCCTGGCTCTTGCTGATGGTTGTGGCCGGGGAGAAGGGGAGGCCCTTGTGAGGGGAGCCATGTTGGGGGAGGAGGGGGGGGGGCTCACCCTTAGGGAGGGCAGGCTTCTTGCAGCCAGAGGGGAAGAGTCCGCAGAAACCAAACGGCCAGTGCCTGCCATGGACTCCTCCTCCTCATGATTCTCCTCCTCCTCATGATCGTCCTCTGCATGATCCTCCTCCTCCTCTTGTTCCTCCTCCGCGGACTCTGGCCTTGTTGGGGGGGCCTCATTAGGCTGCTGTCCTGGCGTTGGAGCGGTATGGCCAGATGGCCCTGCACCCTCCTGCACATCTGTGGATGACACAAACCATTCACAGGTTGGAGGATCCACACACTTGCCACATATTCCCTTTCACCCCCTCCCCCACACATGCTACACACTTGAGAGAAATAAAAACCTTACCTGGCACCGCGGGGACCGGACTTGTGTCAAAGCCTGGCAGGCCCTCCACTTCATGCCGGTGAAAGGTCAGGGCCACCACACGCTCCGTCGCTGTAAATCTAACCCGGCATGGTGGGCCCCCTCCTGTGCCCCTGGCATGGGCATTTATTGCGGCCAGTTTTTTTTTCACCTCACGCCGGAGGTCATTTATTTTCTTTTCAATCCCAGACCGGGTCCGTGTCTCCCCCTCCCCCGATGAATTGACCTGCTCCGTGATCATATCCAATATCTCCCTCCTCCTGGCCGGGGTGGTGGTGGCACTCTGCGGGCCGTGGAGAAAACGCCCATAGTCGGTAATGGCCCGGGCAAGAATTCTTTTTTCCCCCACTGTAAAATTAAGCTTTCTTTTTCTCTCAGTCATACTTCCAAACAAACTCACTAGCAGTCACCAAAAATCTGTCACAAATACAAGCACAACCAATCAGACAAGAACACACACAAAGAGAAAAAGAACACCCAAAAATCACACTAGCACTCAGCAAGAAACAGACACAAAAAAATCAGATGAAAAAATAAAGCAAGAAAACAAACGCTCAGAAATCTATCAATCAAACAAACAGTCAAAAAACACTTATCAAAACACACTTTCACAAAACTACCAACAAGCACTAGATCACACAGAACACTAATCTGACAACTACAAAACACACTCTAACGAACAACAGAGCAAAAGCACTTGATTCAATGGGAAGGGACACAAAGGGATGTACTTTTGCAATGGAAGTGCGTTTGTGTGTGTCTATTTATGCTGTCTGCGTAGTTCACAACGTTGCCCTAGTCCATGTCCAATTTCACTGATTGCGCCGCTCCCGAGTTGTGAGCATGCGCACAACGGAGCTGACATGGTTTCCTTCACGCGCGCATGCGCGAGTCGGCCGGCCCTTCATTTGCATGGGGTCACGGCTCATTTCAATGTAACACGCCCACGTCCCTCCCAATTTGTATTACTCCTCCTTACGCCTCCGGAAAAAACCTTACGCTTGCGCAATCTCTTGCGCAAAAGCTTCGTGAATCGCGGGATTACGCGGCTAGATTACGCAAGTCTAACGGAAAAGTGGTGCGCTACGCCGGTCCAATAATGCGCCGATGTACGTGAATCTGGGCCATTATATTTTAATAGGCGCAACATGCGTCACTCTGTAACTTTAAAATGTATTTTTTTTTTTTCGAGAAGCCTCTGTAAGTTGTGCCTAACCTCACAATGGATGCTGATTTTATGCATTGAAAGTGACAAGTGAAGTATAGAAAATGTTATTAACCACTTGACCACTGGGCACTTAAACCCCCTTCCTAACCAGACCAATTTTCAGCTTTCGGTTCTCTCACAATTTGAATGACAATTACTCAGTCATACAACATTGTACCCATTTGAATTTTTTGTCCTTTTTTCACACAAATAGAGCTTTCTTTTGGTGGTATTTGATCACTTCTGAGTTTTTTATTTTTTGCGCTATAAAAGAAAAACGACTGAAAATTCTGTAAAATAAACTAAAAAAATCTTGTTTCTGTCATATTAGCGGGTTATTTCTCACACACAGCATATGCATACCACAAATTACACCCCAAAACACATTCTGCTATTCCTCCCGAGTATGGCGATACCCCATGTGTGAGACTTTTACACAGCGTGGCCACATACAGAGGCCCAACATGCAGGGAGCACCATCAGGCGTTCTGGAACACCCAGACCAATTCTGACATTTCTCTCCTACATGTAAAAATCATCATTTATTTGCTAGAAAATTACATAGAACCCCAAAACATTATATATGCTTTTTTAGCAAAGACCCTAGAGAATACAATGGCGGTGGTTACAACTTTTTATCTCGCATGGTATTTTCGTAGAAATTTTTTAAACACGTGTTTTTAAAAAAAAACTGTTTTGTGCTAAAAAAAAAAAAACAGTAAAGTTAGCCCAATTTTTTTTCATAATGTGAAAGATGAAGTTACGCCGAGTAAATAGATACCCAACATGTCACACTTCAAAATTGCGCACACTCATGGAATGGCGCCAAACTTCGCTACTTAAAAAAACCCATAGGCGACGCTTTAATTACTTTTATTGGTTACATGTTTTTAGTTACGGAGGAGGTCTAGGGCCAAAATGATTGCTCTCGCTCTAATGTTCGCAGAGATACCTCACATGTGTAGCTTGAACACCGTTTTCATATATGGGCGGGACTTACGTATGCGTTCGCTTCTGCATGCGAGCACACGGGGACAGGGGTGCTTTAAAAAAATGGGTATTGCAGAGTATTGGGGTATTGCAGAGTATTGGGGTATTGCAGAGTATTTGGGTATTGCAGAGTATCGCGCAGGGTATTGCAGAGTATTGGGGTACTGCAGAGTATTGGGGTACTGCAGAGTATTGCAGAGTATTGGGGTACTGCAGAGTATTGCAGAGTATTGGGGTACTTCAGAGTATTGCAGAGTATTGGGGTATTGCAGAGTATCGCGCAGGGTATTGGGGTACTGCAGAGTATTTGGGGAACTGCAGAGTATTGAGGTATTGCAGAGTATCGCGCAGGGTATTGGCGTATTGCGCAGGGTATTGCACAGTATTGGGGTACTGCAGAGTACTGGGGTACTGCAGAGTATTGGGGTACTGCAGGGTACTGCAGAGTACTGGGGTACTGCAGGGTACTGCAGAGTACTGGGGTACTGCAGAGTACTGGGGTATTGCAGGATACTGGGGTACTGCAGGGTACTGGGGTACTGACGGGTACTGGGGTACTGCAGAGTACTGGGGGATTGATGAGTACTGGGTACTTTAGAGTACTGGGGGATTGCAGAGCTGGGATGGATGGAGGGATGGCTGGATCTGTGACTGCATTTGTCACAGATCCAGCCACAGCACAGCTGCTGACACCCCACCCCCCCTCTCCTCGCACACTGTACATCAAATGACGCCGGTTTGTTTACAAGTGATCGCGCCGTCATTTGACGGCGCGATCACGTGGTAAACGGCCGCTATCAGCGGCAATTTACCGTGATCCGTGATGCGCCGGGTCTTCTAGACCCGGCGAGCACGGACACTTCCGCGAGCGCGTCCCAGGGGACGCGCAATCGCGGAAGTGCACGAGGACGTCCCAGGGACGTCGTGTCAAAGTAACTCCACCGCGCCGTAGCAGTAAAATGCCTATGGCGCGGTGGGAAAGTGGTTAATGAACCTGGTAAAACATCGCAGGGAAGAGATGGTATCACTGCGACTTGAAATACTCACCTGTAACACAGTTATTAGGATGTAGTTCGCTAATCACTTGCTAAGTCTGTTTGATTGCTTGCTTGACTAACGGACTACATACAGTGCCTTGCGAAAGTATTCTGCCCCCTTGAACTTTGCGATCTTTTGCTACATTTCAGGCTTCAAACATAAAGATAAAAAACTGTAATTTTGTGTGAAGAATCAACAACAAGTGGGACACAATCATGAAGTGGAACGAAATTTATTGGATATTTCAAACTTTTTTAACAAATAAAAAACTGAAAAATTGGGCGTGCAAAATTATTTAGCCCCCCTAAGTTAATACTTTGTAGCCCCACCTTTTGCTGCGATTACAGCTGTAAGTCGCTTGGGGTATGTCTATCAGTTTTGCACATCGAAAGACTGAAATTTTTGCCCATTCCTCCTTGCAAAACAGCTCGAGCTCAGTGAGGTTAGATGGAGAGCATTTGTGAACAGCAGTTTTCAGGTCTTTCCACAGATTCTCGATTGAATTCAGGTCTGGACTTTGACTTGGTCATTCTAACACCTGGATATGTTTATTTGTGAACCATTCCATTGTATATTTTGTTTTATGTTTTGGATCATTGTCTTGTTGGAAGACAAATCTCCGTCCCAGTCTCAGGTCTTTTGCAGACTCCATCAGGTTTTCTTCCAGAATGGTCCTGTATTTGACTCCATATATCTTTCCATCAATTTTACCCATCTTCCCTGTCCCTGCTGAAGAAAAGCAGGCCCAAACCATGATGCTGCCACCACCATGTTTGACAGTGGGGATGGTGTGTTCAGGGTGATGAGCTGTGTTGCTTTTACGCCAAACATAACGTTTTGCATTGTTGCCAAAAAGTTCGATTTTGGTTTCACCTGACCAGAGCACCTTCTTCCACATGTTTGGTGTATCTCCCAGGTGGCTTGAGGCAAACTTTAAACAACACTTTTTATGGATATCTTTAACCACTTGTCATCTGCCCACCGTCAAATGACGGCGGGCAGACGACTCCATTATCCTGACATCACGTCATATGACGTGATGTCCCTTTAAAGCCGCGGGCGCGTGCGCGTCGCCGGCGGCGCGCGCACGCACCCGCCGCTCTGCGGGGATCCCGTGCGAGTGCCCGGCGGCAACGATCGCCGCCGGGCACACGCGATTGCTCAGTAACTGAGCTGGGACGTGCAGCTCTGTGTGTAAACACAGAGCTGCACGTCCCTGTCAGGGAGAGAGGAGAGCGGTTGTGTCCCTTGTACATAGGGACACAATCGGTCACCTCCCCCAGTCACCCCCTCCTCCCCCCACAGTTAGAACACTCATAGGACACACATTTAACCCCTTTCCCACCCCCTAGTGGTTAACCCCTTCACTGCCAGTCACATTTTACAGTAATCAATGCATATTTATAGCATTTTTCACTGTATAAATGTAAATGGTCCCAAAAATGTCAGAAAAGTGTCCGAAATGTCCGCCATAACGTCGCAGTCCCAATAAAAAAATCGCAGATCGCCGCCATTAACCACTTGAGGCCCGCGCTACCGTCGGATGACGGCAACAGCGTGGGCCTGAATAGCCAACATGCCGTCATTTGACAGCATGTCTTTCTGGCGTTCCCAGCGCGCGCTGTAGTGCGTGCTGCGGGGAAGCCCTGTGTTGTCCGTGTCCCTTGGACACGGCCAATCACAGATCGCAGCAAACGGCCAATCAGAGCGGCCGTTTGCGATGCGATCTGTGGGCCAATGAGAGATGATCTCTCATAGATCATCTCTCATTGCCGGCTCACACAGAGACAATGTCCTGTCTCTGGAAGGGAGGAGCCCGATCTGTGTTCCTTCTTACATAGGGACACAGATCGGTCACCCCCCCAGTCACCCCCCCTCCCCCCACAGTTATAACACACCTAGCATACACATTTAACCCCTTCCTCACCCCCTAGTGTTAACCCCTTCAATGCCAGTCACATTTATACTGTAATTAGTGCATATTTATAGTAAAAAGTGTCCGATGTGTCCGCCATAACGTCGCAGTACCAATAAAAATCGCAGATCGCCGCAATTTCTAGTAAAAAAAAAATAATAAAAAATAATAATTCTCTCCCCTATTTTGTAAGCGCTATAACTTTTGCGCAAACCAGTCGCTTATTGCGATTTTTTTTTTTTTTTTTTACCAAAAATATGTAGAAGAATACGTATCGCCCTAAACTGAGAAAAAAATATGTGTTTTTATTTTTAATTGGGATATTTATTATAGCAACAAGTAAAAAATATTGTATTTTTCTTCAAAATTGTCGCACTTTTTTGTTTATAGCGCAAAAAAAAAAAATCGCACAGGCGATCAAATACCACCAAAAGAAAGCTCTACTTGTGGGGAAAAAAGGACGTAAATTTTGTTTGGGAGCCACGTCGCACGACCGCGCAATTGTCAGTTAAAGCAACGCAGTGCCGGAAGCTGAAATTTTACCTGGGCAGGAGGGGGGTGTAAGTGCCCAGTATGCAAGTGGTTAATAGTAAAAAAAAAAAAAAAAAAAAATGCCATAAACTATCCCCTATTTTGTAAACGCTATAAATTTTGCGCAAACCAATCGATAAACGCTAATGCCGCGTACACACGGTCGTTTTTTGCGATGAAAAAAAACGTCGTTTTTTAAAACGTCATTTAAATTGATCGTGTGTGGGCAAAACTACGTTTTTTGTCTTCAAAAAAACGACCAAAAAAAAATTCCAACATGCTTGAATTTTTTGTGTCGTTTTTCAAAACGTTGTTTTTTGTTTCACAAAAAGTCACCGTGTGTAGCAAAAACGTCTTTTAAAACGACGTTTTTCAACCCGCGCATGCCCAGAAGCTAGTTATGAAGCGAGCTTCAATGGAAAAGAGTGGTGAACGTAACCTCGCTTTTTGTGAAAAAACGATGGTGTGTATGCAAAATTGTCTTTGAAAAGTGACGTTTCAAAAACGTAGTTTTTTACTTCACAGAAACGTCGTTTTTTTCATCGCAAAAAACGACCGTGTGTACGCGGCATTATTGCATTTTTTTTTTACCAAAAATATGTAGAAGAATACGTATCGGCCTAAACTGAGGGAAAAAATATATTTTTTATATATTTTTTGGGTTATTTATTATAGCAAAAAGGAAAAAATATTGCATTTTTTTAAAAATTGACGCTCTATTTTTGTTTATAGCGCAAAAAATAAAAACCGCAGAGGTGATCAAATACCACCAAAAGAAAACTCTATTTGTGGGAAAAAAAGGACGCCAATTTTGTTTGGGAGCCACGTCGCACGACCGCGCAATTGTCAGTTAAAGCGACGCAGTGCCGGAAGTTTATATTTTGTCTGGGCAGGAAGGGGGTGTAGGTGCACAGTAGGCAAGTGGTTAAGAAATGGCTTTATTCTTGCCACTCTTCCATAAAGGCCAGATTTGTGCAGTATACGGCTGATTGTTGTCTTATGGACAGAGTCTCCCACCTCAGCTCTAGATCTTTGCAGTTCATCCAGAGTGATCATGGGCCTCTTGGCTGCATCTCTGATCAGTCTTCTCCTTTTTTGAGCTGAAAGTTTAGAGGGATGGCCAGGTCTTTATAGATTTGCAGTGGTCTGATACTCCTTCCATTTCGATATTATCACTTGCACAGTGCTCCTTGGGATGTTTAAAGCTTGGGAAATCTTTTTGTATCCAAATCCGGCTTTAAACTTCTCCACAACAGTTACTCGGACCTGCCTGGTGTGTTCCTTGTTCTTCATGATGCTCTCTGCGCTTTAAACGGACCTCTGAGACTATCACAGTGCAGGTGCATTTATATGGAGACTTGATTACACACAGGTGGATTCTATTTGTCATCATTAGTCATTTAGGTCAACATTGGATCATTCAGAGATCCTCACTGAACTTCTGGAGAGAGTTTGCTGCACTGAAAGTAAAGAGGCTGAATAATTTTGCACGCCAAATTTTTCAGTTTTTTATTTGTTAAAAAAAGTTTGAAATATCCAATAAATTTCATTCCACTTCATGATTGTGTCCCACTTGTTGTTGATTCTTCACAAAAAATTACAGTTTTATATCTTTATGTTTCAAGGGGGCCGAATACTTTCGCAAGGCACTGTACATTCAATGTGAGCATAAATCACAGTTACTGACAGGCATAAAAGTAGGTCTTTTACAAGGGGGGGGGGGGGCATTCATAGAAAGTATAGGAGCTTCTTCAGACAGCTGCGCAATGCACTGTGATTCGCTGCAGTTGCTGGTTTCTCGTCCTCATGCGCCACGGGGGGGGGGGGGGGGTCTGGTTGGGGGTCGTCCATAAGTGTGACTCCTTGTAAGCTGCATATGGGCACAGTGATGCCCCGTCCTGGAATATTGGGTGCCCGAGGTTCTTGTGGAATCTCTTGAAGGCTTTTAGAGGAACTCTGGTTATAAGACTCCTTCCAATACATTATTCATTGGTAACTATGCGCCATGTTTTCTGCTGAAGTATCAATAATTGTTTTTAGTAAAGATTTTGAATTGTTAAATACAATGGCCCAGATTCACAGAGCGATTACGCGTGCGCAACTGCTGTTGCGCGTGCGTAAGTCTAAATGTGCGCGTGCGTATAGTTGCACGCGATTCACAAAACAATATACGCCAGAAATCTACGTTTTTTGGTCCGGCGTAATTGAGTTAGACATTCGCTTCCCTTCGCGCAAAACTGCGCTAGACACACCATTGATTTGCTAGTCAAATATGCTAATGAGGGAGTTACGGGGATTCACAAAAAAACGCAGTTGCTGCGCAGGCTACGCGATGTGCGCAACAGCAAAATGTTCTGTCTAAAGTTAGAGGACCTAAAAGCTGGTCTAAATTTTGAAAAAAAGTCTAATTGTCAGATAAAGCAACACTGTTAGTGAGGAGTTCAGCAGTCACACGTGTTGCCCAACAATCTGTATGCCAACATGCCAGGGGCATCGTCGCGCATAGCTATACTATTGACTTTAGATGAACAAAGAAGGATGAGGGCACGGAGGATGGCACTAAGGAGGGCACGGGAGATGTTTTTTTTATTTTTTATTTGCTTATATAAAATTTACAATTTAAATTAATCTAATACAATATTCTTATCTGATACAAGCCCCTCACTCTTCACTTGATATATCACACACGCATAGACATCTTTGGCATGAGTGATTCTGAGGTGTCTCGCATCTTCAGATTCACCCCTCATGCCATCCTGGAATTAACCACAACCCTGCAGGAGCCCAACACATGACACCACCCATGACACCCATGACAGCTACATATACAATCAGAGCCCCATCCCCACAGATTTCGAACAGAACATGTATGGGGACAGCTGGCTGGTTGGTGAGTGACATGGGAGTCAGGCATGACTATCCCCTCCCGTGATGCACACCTCACAAGTGGCACATGCATGACTAACATCCTCCTGTCTTTTCCCTTCAAGGTGACTCTGCATATGAACTGGAACCCCATCTCATGACCCCATCTCATGCCAGCTCACATTATGCATCTTTGCACGTTAAACACACACATTAATCATGGCACAATGAGAATGCATGCATGCACACCACTATGGTCCCTAGCACACACACCCCACATCCTCATCAAATTGGATTGGCACCAGTCCACCATGCAAGACTGGTGAGCAGTAACGCCACGTCAAGGCTCCAATTATGTCACTGTACATTCATACACCATTCACACGGACCTGGGAATCACTTCTCCCTGGTCCTGGGGAACCCTTCTCCACCAAAATTGAGGATGACACCCCTTTTCCAGCAGGAATGTCACCCCCACATTCAAACAGCATTCACAACCCAAAATATGCAAAAAATGTCAGCAAAACAAAAAAAAAATGCAGAGAAGAAAAAAAAATGCAGAGAACAAAAAAAAAATGGTTTCAAACCAAAAAAAGGGGGGAAAAAAAATTAATGCCCTCTGCGTGATCCACGCCTGGGGCGCCCCCGGCCACGGCCCCGGCCCCTCAGGGGAGACTCATGGGGGAGGGGAAAAGCCGGGGAAGGAGGAGCAGCCCCTGAGATCTGCCCACCTGGCGGCCTGCCCTCCAAGGCCACGGCTATTCTGTCCAGGGCAGCACCAAGTGTTGCCGTGTTGCCCTGGATAGCCTGGGTAAGGGCCCTCACATCCTGCCCAACGCCTGCTGCTGTAGTTTGCAGGTCATTTAGGCAGGTTGTGGAGGCCCGGGAGTGGGAGTCCAGGTTACCCAGCCTATCGTTGATGGAGGACAGGCTCTGATCCACCCGCCCCATAGTCTGGCAGAGCTGTCTCAGAAGGCGGGTCTGGATGGCCTGGTTCCTTCTCAGACAGGCGGGCAGGAGATTGGGCGCCCCCCTGGTGCTCTGGGATGACCTCCTGGCTCCAGCTGATGGTTGTGGCCGGGGAGAAGGGGAGGCCCTTGTGAGGGGAGCCATGTTGGGGGAGGAGGGGGGGGGCTCCCCCTTAGGGAGGGCAGGCTTCTTGCAGCCAGAGGGGAAGAGTCCGCAGAAACCAAACGTCCAGTTCCTGCCATGGACTCCTCCTCCTCATGATTCTCCTCCTCCTCATGATCGTCCTCCTCATGATCATCCTCCTCCTCTTGTTCCTCCTCCGCGGACTCTGGCCTTGTTGGGGGGGCCTCATTAGGCTGCTGTCCTGGCGTTGGAGCGGTCAGGCCAGATGGCCCTGCACCCTCCTGCACAGCTGTGGATGACACAAACCATTCACAGGTTGGAGGATCCACACACTTGCCACATATTCCCTTTCACCCCCTCCCCCACACATGCTACACACCTGAGAGAAATAAAAACCTTACCTGGCACCGCGGGGACCGGACTTGTGTCAAAGCCTGGCAGGCCCTCCACTTCATGACGGTGAAAGGTCAGGGCCACCACACGCTCCGTCGCTGTAAATCTAATCCGGCATGGTGGGCCCCCTCCTGTGCCCCTGGCATGGGCATTTATTGCGGCCAGTTTTTTTTTCACCTGACGCCGGAGGTCGTTTATTTTCTTGTCAATCCCAGACCGGGTCCGTGTCTCCCCCTCCCCCGATGAATTGACCTGCTCCGTGATCATATCCAATATCTCCCTCCTCCTGGCCGGGGTGGTGGTGGCACTCTGCGGGCCGTGGAGGTAACGCCCATAGTCGGTAATGGCCCGGGCAAGAATTATTTTTTCCCCCACTGTAAAATTAAGATTTCTTTTTCTCTCAGTCATACTTCCAAACAAACTCACTAGCAGTCACCAAAAATCTGTCACAAATACAAGCACAACCAATCAGGCAAGAACACACACAAAGAGAAAAAGAACACCCAAAAATCACACTAGCACTCAGCAAGAAACAGACACAAAAAAATCAGATGAAAAAATAAAGCAAGAAAACAAACGCTCAGAAATATATCAATCAAACAAACAGTCTCAAACACTTATCAAAACTCACTTTCACAAAACTACCAACAAGCACTAGATCACACAGAACACTAATCTGACAACTACAAAACACACTCTAACGAACAACAGAGCAAAAGCACTAGGTTAAATGGGAAGGGACACAAAGGGATGTACTTTTGCAATGGAAGTGCGTTTGTGTGTGTCTATTTATGCTGTCTGCGTAGTTCACAACGTTGCCCTAGTCCATTTCCAATTTCACTGATTGCGCCGCTCCCGAGTTGTGAGCATGCGCACAACGGAGCTGACATGGTTTCCTTCACGCGCGCATGCGCGAGTCGGCCGGCCCTTCATTTGCATGGGGTCACGGCTCATTTCAATGTAACACGCCCACGTCCCTCCCAATTTGTATTACTCCTCCTTACGCCTCCGGAAAAAAACTTACGCTTGCGCAATCTCTTGCGCAAAAGCTACGTGAATCGCGGGATTACGCGGCTAGATTGCGCAAGTCTAACGGAAAAGTGGTGCGCTACGCCGGACCGATAATGCGCCGATCTACGTGAATCTGGGCCAATCTCTTTACAGCAAACCAATCCTCTGAAGAAGAACCTGTTTGTACGGGTCAAAACGCGTCAGTATTTGTATACAATCAGACATTTGTTGCCGTGTACCAATTTTAGTTTGCATTTTTGTATTGGAGTATATACCCTTTGTACCAGAGCTCATATTTGAACTGTCAATAATATAACCTATGTTCATTGTCAATAAAGAATCTATTTTTAATCATTACATTTTGATAATAATTCAATTTTTGCTGCCAAGAAAACCCCTTCTGGTGAAAATCTCCCATAATGTACTATTTGGGGTGTGCAGCACCAATCTTCCTCCTATATGTGTCTTTACCATTCTGCTTCAGACAGCTAACCTTGTTCGCAACCTTAATAAATACAAATTACAGGTACTCACAGGTGATCTTGATAGCAATACTTGTCACCTAACAATAATCCAGAACAGGCTCAAATGTTAGTAAATGACCCCGTTATCTGTTCCTAATGTGTATCCTAGTTGACACGTTTCAAGGACAAACCCTCTTCCTCAAAGGTCTAAAGAAGAGAGTACACCCTTAAAAACATGTTAACTAAAATGTACACTGGTGACATCACAAAAATGGCCCCTGCCTGCACCTATAACTGGCCTTTGCAGCAAGGAGCAGATGGAAGGGTGACGCATGTCAAACAAAACCAAAGAGAATTCCCAGCTCAATTTACAGACCAGCCTGCAATCAACCAAATTATGCTGTCAAACATTATACGTTAAAAACAGGGGTTTAAATTGCACACATTTGCAGATACATGTGTAAGCTGCATAGCCTCTTCACGGCACCCCAGTATTATCTGCAGTTCTAACTCTAAATTTTGAGAGCCTCCATAGTAGAAGCACAGGCAATGTACAGTCAGAGGGAAAGTGAGCCCGGAGGAAGCCCACCCCTCTGTAAAGGCACAGAAGTGCACTGGACACCCAGCACATAGCACAATTGCAGCAAAGGTGTCCAGTGTGCTCCCTCACCATTATTCTAACAATACAAACAAAGCACGGCGGGGACCTGATACGTGTGGCTGGTGGGCATGATCGCCGCTGGCTACCCTGTTATCACAAGGTAGATCATGATTGACGGGTTGCTGACCCCAGCTCTAGATGGGCAACAAAAAGCTGCTGCTATCGGAATCAGTAGCTCTTGTTTTACATCATAGCTGCTAAAGATACTGGAAAAGTCATTTATGATAAAACCTATAATTCTATAAAACATACAGTTTTGCCAAGCAGAAGAGGGCCATCCCTTCACCCTACCCTCCTGTTCTACCAGTTGACTGACAAAGATTCAAATATCAACCCTGTGCTGTTGGTCTCAGAGACACACACACACACATATATAAGATGTGCTCAAAGAAATTTATCAAAAGAACACGTAGCTATACTTTTTACATTTGTAATATTTTGTATTATATAATTTATCCAGTAATTATTTGGTATCTTGCTATTAAAGTGTATGTTACCTCAAATGTAAAATATCCATATATATTTGGTTATGTGGTCCTTAACTTTTTTTTTTATCTTGCTAAACACCCTGAGATCCTGCCAGTTTCTCATGGTTTTCATACAAAACTGACCACACCAAGTGTGGAAGCAGATCCATGATGACGTGGTCAGTTTACATCCCTGAGATTACTGCTAGGTATTCCAAAATGCCGTGCCAACATACAGTCGGTTTTGTGCCATGCCCCCCCGCCAAATTCCACTGTTACTAGATATTGGATGCTGTGCATTGCCCTGTATCCTGTAAATGACACCCCCGCCGGGTCAGCAAGGAGAGATCATAGTCTACCCATCACCTGCCTGTGATCGCTGGGTAGATTGCAATCGATCCGTTGCCAGCCCCGGTCAAAATGTTACATCTATTCTCCTTTTATCTTCAAACTTTTAATTCAGGAATTTGTTTTTGCCTTGTGGCCTAACCAAAGTCACACAAATATATATGTAGTTAGATACCTTTGTGCTAACCACCGCCAATTTTATAGTCTTACCTCCACCCAACTGTTACAGCATCTGTGAAGGGAGTCTAAATATGACTGTGTTTTTCAATCCCTTGTTCAGACACACCCCCTCTCCTTCCCTGCAAGTCTATATTAGGATACTTGTGCTGAGGGGTGTGGCTGTTACTCAGCTCTGCCAGCACAAAGCACTACTAGGTAAAAAGCAGGAAGAGTATTTTAAGGTCATTCACAAATTATAAGATGTGGGGTATAGGACAATACAAAGAAAAAAAGTTGAGTTTAAAGTGACACTAAAAAGGAGCTGCGGTGGCTCAATGCGATTGGCACTGCGCTGACAAGCCGTTCACCTCTGCAGCTAAGGGTTCGGATCCCGGTCTCGGCTGCATGTGAATTGAGTTTGGTGGTCTCAGCCCGGCTCCCGGTGGGTGTGCTATGCGAGGTAACCCTGCGCTTAGTACGCCCTTCCCCCTCCCACAAAAACCACCACACTTACACGCACTCGAAATTGGGTTCACATGCACGCACTTTGGCCACGCGGTCTCAAAAAAAGAGAGTCGAAGGACTAACAGGGCTGGCTGAGCGGGCTAGATCCTCTAACTCCCTCATAGGGGAGTCCCTCTGCCCCGTTGGGCTTCAAAGCGGAGCAGGTAGGGCGGGCTGTGTGGGAGGACCCCCTCACACCCGCCATTGCCACCCGGGAGCATGGAGAAAGATGGTAGATTGCCTCTGGGGGAGGTCTGCCTACTCCCAACTCCTGCAGTCGGGTTCCTCTCTCGAGTACACGCACAAAAATACACTTTAGACGAAAAAAAAATAAAAAAAAAATAAAGTGACACTAAAGCTAAAAACATTTTTATCATTAACGAATTCCTTGCATTTAAATATATAGTAAATATATATATATATATATATATATATATATATATATATATATATATATATATATTTCTCTGCCCCCTCCCTGTGTGAAAGAAAAGAGGATGGAGTATTTACCAAAAATGTACAACTTACCTAATAATGGACGATCCTGCTTTCTTCCTGCTGCACCTTTCACAAATACCATTACAGACATATTAACACTTGGTCTTATGTCACCTAGTTTAGGAGGCCAAAGCATGTTTTGCTCGATGTTGGAAAGACCCTAGGTCACCATCGATTGCAGTGTGGTTAATAGGGTCAGAAATGTGGGGGCCATAGAGGACTTAGTGCTCTCGGCTCAGGATAGAAAAGAGCAATACATCAATACTTGGACAATATGGAACTTATTTGTATACTCAGAAAAAGGGAAGAGATTGTTGGAGAATACAGTAGGGAATTGAGTCCGCCCTGTTCTTGGAGTCTATAATAGCATTGGGGTTCCCGATCCTCCACTGGGAGAGGGGATTAGGGAAGGTGTGGAAGGAGCCCTCTTCTCCAATTGTTTTTGTTTAGTTTGAGGGGTTTGTTCTGGGGATGGGGACATTTTTTTTTAAAGATAAAATTAAAGGGAGGAATGAGCTATAACCTGTTGTCTAGGGTATGAAAATAAGGACAACAAAAGGTAGAGAGGATTTGGAAGCAAATATATTTGAGCGTATAAAGTTTAACATTTATACATTGAAAGGCATAAGTAGAGAAATGTGAAACCTCTTCTACGTCCTCACCACAAAAATCAGCGTTTGAACTTTGCAAATGAACATATAGACAAGCCTGATGCATTTTGGAAACAAGTTTTGTGGACCGATGAGGTTAAAATATAACTTTTTGGCCGGAATGAGCAAAGGTACGTTTGGAGAAGGAAGGGCACAGAATTTAAAGAAAAGAACCTCTGTCCAACTGTTAAGCATGGGGGTGGATCAATCATGCTTTGGGGTTGTATTTCAGCCAGTGGCACAGGGAACATTTCATGAGTAGAAGGAAAAATGTATTCAATAAAATTTCATCAAATTTTGGATGGTAACTTGATGCCATCTGTGAAAAAACGGAAGTTAAAGAGAGGATGGCTTCTACAAATGGATAATGATCCTAAACACACCTCAAAATCCATGGGGGATTACATTAAGAGGCGTAAACTGAAGGTTTTGCCATGGCCTTCACAATCTCCTGACCTCAACATAATTGAAAATCTATGGATAGACCTTAAAAGAGCAGCGTGTGACAGACAGCCCAGAAATCTCAAAGAACTGGAAGACTTTTGTAAGGAAGAATGGGCAAAGATACCTCAAACAAGAATTGAAAGACTCTTGGCTGGCTACAAAAAGCGTTTACAAGCTGTGATACTTGCCAAAGGGGGCAGTGCATGCTATAAATTCTGCAGGGTGCCCAAACTTTTGCAGACGCCATTTTTTTGTTCTCTGCAATTTTGAAAGTGTAAATGATGGAAATAAAATCTAACTTTTTTGACATATTATAAGAATGTCTAATCTGTAATTTGATGCCTTTTGGAGATTTTTCCATCTTTCCTTGGCTTCGTTATGCACATTAATATTTTTTTTTACCTGGGGTGCACAAACTTTCGATCCCCACTGTATTATCCTCTCTTTTCCTCTTCACACAGCACTCAAGCAGGAGCCATTGGCTACTGTCAATCAATGCAGTGAGGAGGAAGTAGGGGCAGAATTAAACTATGGACCTTGGGAGCGCGTAGACACTGTATGCTTTTATAGCAAGCGGCTTGCTATATGGACTACACGAAAAAGACGCAGAGCAAGTAACGCTGCTGGGGTACCCCAGAAGAGGAGGATTGGTGCCACTCTATGCAATACCACTGCACAGAAGAGGTGAGTATAACATGTTTGTTATTTTAATTAGATTTTTTTTTTTGGACTTTAGTAACACTTTAATTTGTTCACCAATTTTTCCAGTATTCCTTTTATTAGAGTTTAATTTCCATCAACCTGAGCACTCTAAATTCAGTTACAATCATATATAATCTCCTTTTAATCATCTGTATTTAAAATATTTACAATCACTCAGAAAAGAGCAAGAACATAGAAAAAACCCTACAGCGATGACATATGTCAACCTCAGCATTTTACCATCATTATACAAGCAAAGTATCTGAACATTTAATGGGTTAGAAAGAAAAATGAAGTGTGCTCAGTCACCAATGAAAAGTGCTTATCCCTTTCATTCTTTGTTTTAAATGATATTTTAATTTCCTGGAGGCAGGTGAATAGCAGGAAGGTGAGCATAAAAGTATTGAACACTTCGCTGCTTTGGAAAAAATATATCATTTACAAGGTACTCACTGTGTACAAACAGTCTGTCCCAGTAGATCTTTCCAACGTGTTCTCCACCCAGGAACACGAGGTTGGTGAGGATAAGCAGAGCCGTGGAAACAGATGCAAGAGCAGCGTGAAGCAGCCGAAACGTCCTTGGTGACAAGCAGGGATCCTGTGTGTACACATAGGGGAGGGTGATCAATTCATTTTTATGCTTTAACTACAGTGAAGTCCTAAAGGAGATAATAACATGGGACAGGTACTAGCAAGAACATTAAGATAAGAATAACCCAATGGTGTCTGTGGAATTCTAACCAGAATGATTTTGGATATGAGGCTTAGCTTTTTTTCTGATTTTCTTTCTTTTAATCGACTATGAAGTTCCAATAACTGTTTTGCAATCCATTCCCTTTTGTTTGTTTCACAAAGATTTTATTAAGGTTTAAATATACCAAGAAGCAGTACAACTATTGGAAAAGCCACCCCCCCCCATAAGACTTAAAAAAATACAGAAACAAATGATTATTAATGGGGTAACAATCCATAAGGGGGCATCTTAAAGTGGAGTTCCACCCAAAAGTGGAACTTCCGCATTAGGCGCTCCCCCATTACATCTCCCGCTAGGTGGCCCCTCCCTCTGGGCAGTCTTCTGGGACACGTGACTGGTCCCAAAAGATTGCCTTCCACTGGGAGAGCGCAGCGCGACAGTACATGCCTGGCCGCAAATCCACAAGCATTCGCGGCCGGGTGCCCACAATTCCAATGGAGGCGCCGAGGAGAGAAGAGGGAGAGGGTCGGGGCTCTGTGCGGCCGCATTTCTGGAGCGTGGGACAGGTAAGTGTCTGTTTGTTAAAAGTCAGCAGCTAAACTTTTGTAGCTGCTGACTTTTAATAAACAAAAAAAGCCTGGAACTGTGCTTCAATGACAAAGACGACTTTAGGAAACACTATTCAGTTAGCTGATCTGTCTAATGAGACACCAGCTAGAACCTCAGATCTCTGTACCAGGGAATTTCTGTGAGACGTCTGGCTAATAGAAAAGTGTATGTGCGCAGCAATCTCCACAGAATGGCAATCAGGCGCACGCATGCATGCAGGAATGGTGCATGTTGTTGCCAGATGTACTATTTAAATGATATATAGGGCGCTTTGATCCACGGTGAAATGCAAATAAAAGTAATCGGTGGGCAGAAATTTCGCAGAAATTTCGCAGACAGGCAACCTGAGATGCACTTCAGCAGCACTCAATATGAGAGAAGCAAACTGAAGCAAACTGATAGAAATATATAAAAAGAAAAGAAAGGCGCTTCGAAGTGCACTAGATCAGAATTTAATGTGTCAAAGAACGGTTAAAAAATGCCAGTGAAAGAGTTCATCAAAATGAAGACAAAGAAAAATGGATAGCCGCACTCCAAAACCTGATGGGTGGTCTTTTATTCAATAGACAGCATGTACAAAAATAGGGTCACAGCAGTGGAAACAAGGAACAGCCGACACGTTTCGCACTGGATCAGTGCTTATTCATGGCCATGAATAAGCACTGATCCAGTGCGAAACGCGTCGGCTGTTCCTTGTTTCCACTGCTGTGACCCTATTTTTGTACATGCTGTCTATTGAATAAAAGACCACCCATCAGGTTTTGGAGTGCGGCTATCCATTTTTCTTTGTCTTCATTTTGCTTAGTGCACCGCCAGCACCCTCGGTATCCTGCACCACCTGTAACCATTTAGTGATCCCACCTGGAGCGGTGACTCCTTTCTCTCGAAAGAGTTCATCAGTTTACAAAAGACATCCAGCAGGGGGGTGTAACTGGTATGACCCTGTGTCCCAAACACAGACCAGCATTGTGCAGTGGAATTTACGGAATGTGGAAGTTGCCGACGTGCTGCAAGCTCCAGGGGGTGGTGACATGCAATACCTCCTTCACAACCATCCATTATATGCTGGTCAGTGTTTTGGACACAGGATAGTCCCACCTGCTGGACGTCTTTTGGAAATTGATGAGCTCTTTCACAGCCAAGTCTTGTGTGTGTTTTTAACCTTTTTTTGACACATTAAATCTGATGTACTGCATGTAGACGCGCCTTTATGTGTTTATATTTAAACTTATTAGCTGAACATAGCCCATGCTGTCTTGTTTACAGCATTACAGTTCCTGTGAATCTGTGACTTTGCCTATCAGTTTCCGACCCAGTTTGCCTTGACCTAAATTTTTTTATTCACCTGTACCAAGCCCTGCTTGCACCTGAACTATGCTTCGGCCTTCGGCCTGCAACCTCTGTTCCTGACCTGTTTGTTACTGACTCCCACCTGAACTCCGACTTTGCTTCCTTATCTCCTCCACCAAGTACAGGAAGCATACAGACTATGCTATTCCCACTTTGTGTTTATGGGTTAGCCTCAAAATAGGCCTTAGATTAAAGCGTTTGTTACCCAAAAAAAAAAACAATTATTCTGTTCCTTTAACGCATAATTAATTGCATAATACTTGTGCAGTGTCACTTATCCTTTTCTAAACTGTAAAAAAACTGGCTGATCCTGCCTGTTCCTGTGTCTCCCTGTGTGTCCTGACCACGGTAATCATGGCTGCTGAGCCCTGACACCATGGTAAGTTTACGTGCCTCTGTCATCTGTAGCTCTCCTCTCCCCCTTCCTCTCTCCCTCCTGTGTGTGAGCCGCCCCTCCCCTCCACTTCTAGCACCGTTCCAAGCAATAGAAAAAGTTCTGCTCACAATTTTGAATTGAATTTTAAAAACAACATACACTGTATAGTCCATGTTATCCTACAGAGGGGCTGGCAGTGATTGTGAGCACTGCCTTTACAACTCTTTGTTGTAAAGAAAAAAGTACATTTTTCATGTGGAAAAGCTATTTAGTGCAAAGCTGACATACATTCTGCTAAAAGCTCTCTTTACAAAAGAGAACTCCTAAGTGCATTAATAACTACATTAACCAATTAAGACCCGGACCTTTAGGCAGCTAAAGGACCTGGCCAGTTTTTGCGATTCGGCACTGCGTCGCTTTAACTGACAATTGCGTGATCGTGCGACATAGCTCCCAAACTAAATTGGCGTATTTTTTTCCCACAAATAGAGCTTTATTTTGGTGGTATTTGATCACCTCTGCGGTTTTTATTTTTTGCGCTATAAACAAAAATAGAGCACAATTTTGAAAAAAAATGCAATATTTTTTACTTTTTGCTAGAATAAATAACCCCCAAAAATATATAAAAACAATTTTTTTCCTCAGTTTAGGCTGATACGTATTCTTCTACCTATTTTTGGTAAAAAAAAAAAAAATCGCAATAAGCGTTTATCGGTTGGTTTGCGCAAAATGTATAGCGTTTACAAAATAGGGGATCGTTTTATTGCATTTTTATTAATTTTTTTTATTATTACTAATGGCGGCGATCAGCGATTTTTTTCGTAACTGCGACATTATGGCACACTTCGAACAATTTTGACACATTTTTGGGACCATTGTCATTTGACTGTGAAAATGACAATTGCAGTGTGGGAGTTAACCACAAGGGGGTGCTGAAGGAGTTATGTGTGACCTCATGTCTGTTCCTGACTGTAGGGGGGTGTGGCTGTAGGTGTGACATCATTGATTGTGTTTCTCTATATAAGGTAACATAGATCAATCACGGCGCCACAGTGAAGAACGGGGAAGCTGTGTTTACTCCAGGGGCGATCGGGTCCCACGGTCACGGAGCTTCGGACTGGGCCGCAGGCGGCGCCTGCGACCCATGGCTGGGCACTGTACATGCTTGTGCCCAGCCGTGCCATTCTGCCGACGTATATGTGCAGGAGGCGGTCCTTAAGTGGTTAATAAACTTTATGTACTTTTTTAATGTCATTTTAAAAATAGTAATTTTTCCACAACTTCTGACTTTAAGTTTTTTTTTTAAGTTGTTCAATTCAGCAAACTGACCCTAGAATATAATATGATGCTTTTTCTGTATGCATCTTGGCCCTACGTGTGTGTTATCCATTGCCAGTCCCAAAAGTAAGATGCTGCATTTTGTAGTTCTCCCACAAATGGAATTCTAGCTCTATTCTAGGTCTTGAGAGGCCATGTAGCTCCTAAACACTATTTAAAAGGGTAAAGCAAAATAATTTGCAGATATTACCTAGAATCAAGACATTTAAAAAGTAGGGTGGACTGGTAGAGTAGGGCTATACCAGGACGAAAAGCGTAAGCCCTTAACTGGGGCATTCTCTGTGATCTTAACACTCTACTCAAGGTTGGTCAACTCCCAAGTCCTTTAGTCTCCTCCTTACAGTCCCCCTGATTTTTTTTCCAGTGTTTAGTATACACAGCTTTTTCACCTGCCTGCTGGTCATGGGACAAGTGTAGTTTTCTTCGTCTGGTGGCATTCTCTGGTGGTGGGCAATCCTAAATGTTCCAGCGTTTTCTGAGTCAAGAAGGATCAATGACACATTCTTTGGGAGTAATTTCTCGACACCCTGGGATCGCAAGTATTGAGTTGAATGTCGCTGAGCGTCATTCAACCGAAACAAAGAGTTGGCTGCAGGACAGGTATGAGTGGGTGGGGGACAGCACTCAGCTAGCCAGAGCAGATGTTTTATTTTAACAAAGGCATGCAATTACATTTTTAAATCTAAAGCTGCGGCTGGGCTTTAAGGATCAATTTTGGCTGAAGTGCATCTTTAACTTTTTTTCCCTATAAGGTAGTATAAAGACACTTTTACAAGTAACAGCAGATTGTGGGCCATGTCAGTTTATATGGGACAAAATAAATGTTAATTTCAAATTTTTTTTCACTATAAACTTAAAGGTTAAGTTTACCTTTTCAGTACACGTTTCATGCATTCAAGCTTCCCCAAGAGATAAAAAAAATCACTGTGCAACTTTTAAAGAAGGGAATGTCTTTTAAATTTCATACCTGCAGGTTGAGTGTGGTTTCTCCCAACCCTTTCAGAAAAACTCCTAACATGAGCGACCCCCCTTTCCCTTCTTGCCAAGATGCCAGGACATGCTGTACGTTGAAAATGCCCCCCAGGACCACAGGAATGAGTACCCTGTTGGGTCCAAAATCCATGTATGTGAAGTGCTCTCGCTGTCGGTTGCACTATGCTGAGCTCAGCCGCCACACGAAGGCTGGTTGGATGTTGTGTCTAAAGTTGGTCATGCATGGATTGAAATTCGGGCGATCCCTCCTGAACCGGGTAAATTTCGATCCACGTATGGCCACTGTGGTTGAACAGTAGATGATCTAACAGCCCACTTCTGTTCAAATGTCTTGTTAATCAGCCAGCAGTGATGATCACTGCATTCTGATGGCTGTGAAGTCTCCCTGCTGTCAGAATGCAACAGCTCAGCAAGGAGGATTCCCTCATCCACTTTAAATGTGTGGATTGGGGGAATTGAGTCCATTTTTTTATTTATTCCACCCGCTGGTTGAATGAAAAAATAACCAACTAATGTATGTAGCACATCATTACCTGGCCATCCACTCCAAGCAAGACAATACCATCAGAATTACAGCATAACATGTTTGGTTTTGGGCAGAATGATTAAAGCAGAACTCTGGGGGAAAACAATTTTCCCCCATGCAGTTGGGCTGTCCCTGCACTGCATGGGTTAATTGCTTATTTTGTCTAGGGGTGAACACAGAACTTAAATTCACCCGATCCTCTTAAACGACACTCCCCCATGTCCAGCGGTGGACTGTTCCTGCCGTCTATGGGTGTGATGACGTTAGGAACAGTCAACTGTTAAAGACCGCTAGGGCAGGTGCAGCAGGGACCAGTCTTGCTCTGGGGGGATTAGGTGAATATATCTTGGCTCCCCTCTCTCCTAGGCAAAAATTAGCAGTTCTGCGTTAAGGATTAGAACTTTAGGTTTACATGCTTTTTCCTTGGTAGGATTTTTACTAATTTCCTGTTCCTAACACAAGGGTTACCAATACAAGAAGGGGGACATTTCCATAATAAGGGACAAGGACAGTAATAAAAACATATTTGCTTTAGAAGGATGGTGTCACTAGGTTAGGAAGAGAAGGGAAATCTCCAAAATTAAGACACAGCAATCTAAAATTTGACAGCAGTTTTAACTCTTGTCCACTTATTACAAAATGACTTAAGTTTTAATTTAGGATAGGCAGTGTGCAGATAAAAAGGAGCTAAAAAGGCAAACATACTTACCGTGTTTCTCAGAAAATAAGACCTACCCCTAGCATTATATTCCAAGAGGGCTGCAATATAAGCCCTAACCTGAAAAAAAGCCCTAGTTTAAAATGCTTGTAAAATCCTACAGTATAATCCACTCTATTATAGTAGTATATAATGTACAATGTTCGTGTTGCTGTAATATAATTGCGGGGAAGAGAGCTTCGGAGGGTCACAGAAGCACAGAGCGGTGCTATAACGAAGGTATTTGGCACAATTATTTTACAGAAACACACACATTGTACTTTATATACTACTGTAATAGAGTGGATTATAGGATTTTACAAGCATTTTAACTCAGTTCACACTGGGGATTCCTGTCAGACAGGGAGAGAAAGGGGGAGAGAAGACAGCACATTACATGGTAAGAACTACCCGAAAATTAGCCCTTCTGTGTCTTTTGTTGTCAAAATGAATATAAGACTCTGGCATATTTTCAGGGAAACACGGTTCCTTAGCTCCATTGGTCCAATGCCCGCAAGGTCCCTTGCCAGTGCTGGCATCTTCTCCCAGGGATTTTCAGGGTGTTGGTCCTTGGCTGTTTTGATTGGAACTATGCCAGAATGTAAACTGAGCTCTGTGTGCACTGAGCTCTGTGTACATTTCGGAATGAATTGGGAAAAGGCAGGTAAGTGTACTTTATTGCAGAAGAGATATTGCCCGTCTCTTCTGCAATAAAGACCCTGCCTGTTTGCAATTTGTTAGTTTTTAACTTTAGTTTCACTTTAAAGCGGAGTTCCACCCAGGAAAACCACTTTTGCCCATCTTATTTAAAAAAATGTAATAAAAAAAAACCTGAAAAAAAAAAATACTCACCCAAAACACCTGTTGCTATGCGGAAGTCCGTAATCTGCCTCTTCCACACCGCGGTGTCTTTTCTTCTTGTCCTTCTCCTAGTGAATGGGGCGCGCTGCTTTCTGGGAACTGTGTGTGTTCTCAGAGAGCAGCGCGCCCATTCACAAGCCAGCGTGAGACTCACGCAGGCGCAGTAGGAAATGGGCAGTGAAGCCGTACGGCTTCACTGCCTGTTTCCCATAGTGTGAATGGCGGCGCGGGACCCGGAGCGATCGTGGGACCGGCATCGGGGGGCCCATCAGCGCGGGCAAGTAGGACAAGGTAAGTGTCCTTATTTAAAGTCAGCAGCTACATTGTTAGTAGCTGCCGACTTTAAAAAAAAAAAAAATTGCGGCTGGAGCTCCGCTTTAAATGCAGGTTTTTACTTTGACAAAAAGAACACCACAATTGATTGGTTATGGTTAAAATGCAATTATTTAGTTGCTGGGGGAGTTTATGGATTATTATCTGTAACAAAACAAACAAGATTTATACAGACTTTACTCCAAGTATTTCCTTTCTGGCATTTTTAAATCTTTTAACCAATACTTACAATTCTTTCTTGAATGAAGGGCATTGCCAGGAGCTTCTTTACTCCATGTTCTGTGATTATTCCGATCCAGTTGAGTGCTGTCCAGTACCAGAGGTATTCGTGGCTTCCATGCCAGTAACACACAAATATAAAAGTTAAGGCGGTAGAGAGCAGCATTCTTTCTATCCCACTTTGTGACCCGCCCATCGGAATGTAAATATATCTGCAGGACAGACAAAACGTTTTCATTGTATATTATTCAGGAATTGGGTACCAGATCATTTTTACAAATAAAGTGCAATAGAAGTAAATCAATGTTTCTTTAGAATATTCAGCCAATTCAACATGTTTGCCTTTATTTGTATCTTGTTTCTGCGGTCCCTGTGTTTTGTCTTGAAATCTCCAATGTTTGTACCAATTCAGATCTTTTTCAATGATGGCTGACAAAGCCATATTAACACCTAATATCTTGGCTTGAAAGCTTGCCCTATTATACTATACTAATATGTCCATATCATGATACACAAAAAAAAAAAAAAAACATTTGTACATAAGTTCTTAATTTAAATGTATTTACATGTTATATTTAAAACAAATTTAAAATGCCCTGCTAACATGACTATAAGAAAAAATTGGTTCAACTCCAATGGGGTGTAGGATAATCTTGAAAATGTGGTAATACTGCGCTGTCTATTTGCCTTAAATGTGAACAAATGATCAATGATGCTGCAACTTAAAATGTAAGGCCGCGTACACACGATCAAATCTGCTGGAAACGGTCGGCCCGATCGTCCCAGCAGACAGATTCGACCGTGTGTTACGGGCGAGCCGACCGATTTGGCCACCCGACAGATTTCAAAGCATGCTTTGAAATCTGTCGGCTGGGAATCCGTCCGTCCGACATGTCTGCTGGTTAGTACGCTAACCAGCAGACATGTCTTCTTACACACGCGCCGAATGGTTTCGCCGCATGCGCGGAAGTGTTTTACTTCCTGGTGCGGTGACATCTGGCGGCGTGGATTTTGGTTTGAACGTGTGTACACGATCAAACCAATATGTCCCCAGCAGACAGATTTGTTCAAATCGGTTGGCTCGACCGATTTGAACAAATCTGTCTGCTCGTGTGTACGCGGCCTTAGACACACACAAAAAAACATATATATAAAAACAAGCTGCGCAATAAACGTGAAAATATAAAAAACAAAACAATGTGCGTTAAAATAAGTGAATACGGTACATATGCTATCAGTATGTATGAAATCACAACAATAGATAGGTTACCCTATTTGCAATGCATTCTAATGAGTCCCAATAGAAAATGAGCAAATAAATGTTATATTTTTCCAAAAAACATATCAGATGATGGTCAAAAAAGCTGAAGAAGTACTGTCCTCCTATAGGTAAGTTGGTGACATCAAACCAGAGCAAACCAAGTAAAAGTGATATAATAGGAAAGAAATCCTTCACCTTCTTAAATAACTGCCTCTTACCGAAGATGAAGATCCCAACTAGAGATCTTCTGTTGGCGTATGGCTTATAACCCAGCCTAGGGGGTCTATGCAACTGTATGTCGTTTCTCCGGTGTCAGAATGATCCCACACCACTCACAAGCAGTCTGCTGACACTGATGACAATGCCCGGGTGTCTCCTGTTTGGGATGGACAGCCGGTGTACTCTGCGCACACAGGACCGGGAACTTGGGACTCAGCACAGCATGACGTCACGGACACTGCACTGCTGCCGACTCCATACCCCACCGCTGAGGGGTATGGAGTCGGCAGCAGTGCGGTGTCCGTGATGTCATGCTGTGGTGAGTCCCAAGTTCCCCGGACTTATATTTTTATTATACCCAATCGTCTTATGCTCAGTTGGAGTTTGTGCCCCAAAAAGTCCCATTTGAGGGTGTCTGTTTGTTCTATGCTAAAATTACTAAATAGTTACATCCTAAAATGCATCTGTAGGCAAAATATTTTTTTTATGCTTTTGGATAAAGCGGTTAGGACCCAGAGTCAAGTAGCAAATGTTATGTGTGTTCCTATCGTGGGGAGATACCCCTCAATTTAAACTGGGGATCGTCGTCACAAAAAAATAATATAAGGGTAAATTCTTAATTTTAGAAATGCCCCAGAACACAAGGTTAAGGGTTATCATCCAGTGGTAGGAATTTGCATATGTTTTATTGATAATATAATAATTATTATTATTATATAGCAGTGGTCTTATCAATATTATTATTCAGTAGTAAAGCAATAGTTATTAAATCTTTTTTAATGTGCACTATGTTATTCTAAAAATATAGTGAACGTCTTAATTTTGAAGTGCTGAACTTTAGATGACCTGTCTGCTTCATGTTGGTATTTTTTTATAAGACAGTCACAAGTTTACACAGGTGTTCTTAAAAGTGTATTAGGATAAAACTTATTGTAACAGGTGGTTTAAAATAATTATGTGGAATATGGGAAAGTTAGGTACAGTACATTAATTAAGTTGATAAGGTCAAACAAAGGTCTGCTTGTACCCTCATTAAAAATGTTAAAATAACATATAAGGTGGGGTCATTGCAAGTTCATTCTCCCAAAGTCGTAAATCTGTTATCCTTGAAGTTGGTGGAGTCTTATCAGGATGAAGAGGGTTTGATCTAACACAGCTGGGTGCCATACTGTCTCTACACACGTGTTTTTAATTGGACAAAACCAGTTATAAATCACTTTAAGGCCCCTTTCACATGGAGCGGTCCGTTTTTCGGTCCGCTCCTTGTGTTCGTCGGCTCAGCGGAGGGTCTGAGCTGTCGGGTGGACAGGGCGGTCCCCGCACACTATGCAGGGACCGCCCTGTCTCTCCTCCGCTATCCCCTATGGGGAATCGGATGGAAATGGACCGTCTGTCCGTTTGCATCTGATCCGATCCGCCGGACTGAAGAAAAATAGGACATTCTTCCGTCCGAAAAAACAAATGCGGATCTTGTGGACGTTAGTGGATGCATCATCCGCTAACGGATCCGCTCCCATAGGGGCCCATTACAAGTCCGTAAATGGACTTGTAATGAGAGGACGAACGGTCCGCTAATGTGAAAGGGGCCTTAAGAACATATAGGAATTCTGGGAATAATTAAGTTTGTCTGGTTGTAGGACAGGTGTTACATTGATGTAGATCTTAGCAACCAATCATATCTAGGAGAGATGGCTAAGATAAGGCTTGTAAAGGTATATAAATGCAAGTTTAACAATTGTTAGGCAGACAAGTCAGATAGGAGCCCATAAGGCTGAACTCTATGTATGCTGCCCTATTGCACGGGTCATAGAGATCAGAAACAATGGGCAATTATCTGTTCAGATAGGCGTCTATCAGGCTGACTGTCTCTGCAGCCCTATTGCATGGGTGGCAGGCAGTCAGAACCAATAGGCAAATATCTGTCCTTTTGTTGTAACTTGTCTCCTCGTATGAGTCAAATAGAGAAAACGTCTTAACCTGTTCCAGAGTGTGGTCTCACGTGAATTTCCCTCACAAACTTGGTCGAGTCGAAACCCAAAACCCTGTGAAGGGACCAGACCACCGGTGAGCGTTACCATACGAGGGAATCTCAGAACCCACTGGATTCCTTATTCCAGAGTCCTCCGTCTGTTAACGGAGGCCAGGCAACTGACTGGTCCCTATCAGGTAACAGGTAACCAAGAATGGGCAGAAAATACCCATTCTGGCTCAAGGTGAGAACAATTCATAATTGTTTCAATTTGGTTTAGAGGAGAAAAATACCTATATCTTATATGCTTGCATTGTAAGAAACTGTATGAATTAGACCTGTATCTTGTAATACTCAGAACATAAACCTGTATGTTCCCATCTGTTAATAAACCTGCATTTCTGAAAGTCTTGCCTAGTTCGATACTTTATTATTCTACTTCAAAATGCGCATTGGCGCATACGTGTGAGCATGTGCGCGTGGGTGTGCGTACGCATTTACAGATTCTGGCTCCTAGCCGCCTATTTAAACCAAGAGTCTTCCTGCCTAGAGTGCTGGATTGTCTTCAGCTTTGGTTCCTGTGTTCCTGAGTCTAATCCATGTTTGCTAATATTGTTCCTGATCCAGCTACGTCTAACATGTCTCTAGGATCACCCCTGCCTGGTATATATGCTTCTTGCTTATGTTACCGACTCTGGGTTGGATTTATGACCACATCTCCACCTCCTGATTTGGTACCCCACCACCAGCACGTTACTGACTTCTGCCTGTTCCCGACCATGAAACTGATCCCAATTCGGCACCTGTCTGCCTGGCTCCCACTGAACAAGGCCTGTGACCAGACTCCAGACCACCACTGGAAGGACTGTCTACAGGCTACAGCTCACTCCTACAGCTGCCAGGCACCTGTACCCTTCTACTACCAAGCAGTCCCTGTCTCCACTACCAGGGGTGCTTGGATGTTCCAGGGAGAGGTGTAGAGGGTATTTCTGCAAATTTTGGGACATTGCCCTTTACTTCCTGTTGCATCTCTGGGACAAGAAGTAAAATTTACCCAGACGGCATAAAAATAACCTGTCAGGAGGTTTTACCATTTCCCTACTCTATCCAAAACCAAAAACAGGGATATTTTGAGCAATCTCCAAGGAGATTTTCATTACAGATTGGGATATCCTTTCTGCCTTCTGGGAAGGAAAACCATTATGTACATTTAAATAAATGCTAAATATGTTAACCAGTCTACGCCCATCAACAGGGTTCTCGTAAGCTTAACTGATCAGTGCTCTGCCAATGTTGTCCTCAAGGGGAGTCCTAAACTGCTGAGATTTTAGTGCTAAAAGATGCCGGGTAGATTTCAGCCCTAATATAATTTTTTTATACCATATACTGTATATTAACTAATTATTAAACAAAACCTAAAACAGGCAAACAAGACTGTATGAAAAATGAGAAAACTGCAAATTGCTTGATTAAGTTTCCCATGAAACAGGCCTGGTAATAAGCGTCAGAGCAGATTAGTGTGATTACATTCTGATAACACATTACACTACCAAGAGTACAGAATGAAATGTTTGGGGAAATTAAATATTCAGCAATTGTTCATTATTAGTTGTTCTCTGCTGCTGCTGATACCCTTCAGTCAATTAAGTTTGTTTGCAAAGGGAGAAAAAAAAACATACAGACAAAGAATAGAATCTTCAGAGCAGCAGCTGTGGTTAGAATGTAAACTGTTGAAACAATTCTCAATCGCAGAAAATATTGTATATTTCTTTTAAAATTCTGTTTATTGCGGAAAAGAAACAATGACAGAATATTCAATTCATATTGTGACATACAGATTATAGTATAGTTCAGTGTCTCAAACTATGCTCAGTGATGGCCCAATAAACAAATATAAACTTAGCATCAAACAATTGTTTCCTGAATTCAAGGTAGCATATTAAAACTACAGTTGTGTATATAACAACCATAGGGCCGACTCGTACATTATATAGCAAATAGCATGAGAAAACAGTTGTAGTTCCCAGACGTTGTTAGAGTGGAGGTAGAATCACACCAGATATCCCAGATTCTGTTGTGTATATGAGGGAAATCCTCTATTTTCGTAAATTCCCTTTGTGTATAAAATAACTTGATTAACTGTGTGTAATCCTATATGTTCCTTGGGGAGGATTGCAACTATTTAAGGGCATATCATTTACGGCTACGAAAAATGTTTCACACAACATAATTCTAGTATATCTGGGCCAAAGATCTTTGTCTTGTAAACCCAGTAGACAGACCTCAGGGGTAAATGGGTCAGAGGTGGAGATTACAGAGGAAAGTATGTCCACTACATTTCTCCAATATTGGGTTATCGTTGGACAAGCCCAAATTAACCACTTCAGCCCTGGAGGATTTGGCTGCCAAATGACCGGGTCACTTTTTGCGATTCGGCACTGCGTCACTTTAACTGACAATTGCATGGTTGTGCGACGTGGCTCCCAAACAAAATTGACGTTTCATCGATTTTTATTGTGACTGCGACATTATGACAGACACATCGGACACTTTTTGATGCTATTTTGGGACCATTGTCATGTATACACCTATCAGTGCTATAAAAATGCACTGATTACTGTGTAAATGACACTGGCAGGAAAGGAGCCAACCACTACTGGGCGAGGAAGGGGTTAAGTGTGTCCTAGGGAGTGATTGTAACTGTGTGGGGGCTGGGCTACATGTGACACGACACTGATCTCTGCTCCGATGACAGGGAGCAGAAGATCAGTGTCCTGTCATAAGGCAGAACATGTAGATGCCTTGTTTACACTGGAATCCCCCCGTTCTGTCGGCGGACATCAAGCCTGCGGGTCCCATGGGCACGGTCACAGAGCTCGCAGGAGGGGTGCGCCACCCCGCACGGTGGAATTCAAACATATATATTCGTTGCTTTGTGCAGCCGTGCCATTCTGCCGACGTAAAAGTGCTTGAGGTAGTCGGCAAGCAGTTACACATACAAAATCAGCTCGTGGTTGGTTGCATCTTATACTGTTTTAGAAGTGGCATGTCGTTTCATGGCAAACAGTCTAGTATGGGTGGGGTAAGTTTCATGGAGAATATATAGTTGAGTTAATTTAATATGAACTGCGGAACAGACCACTAGGTTTGAGGAGCAAGCTTCCTTCCAGCTCTCATCTGTGAGAGTAGAGATTAAAGCGGAGGTTCACCCTAAATATAAGCTCTCCCATGTGATCCAGCATACTGGCGTCAGCGCCAGTATGCTGTTTTTTTTTTTTTTTTTTAATCCCCCACTTACTGTATTATGCTGAATTTTATTTTTTTCCCCCCGCAGTGGACGGCTCTAGTATAGCGCGTCACATCTTACGAAAATACCCGATAAGGACTCGGGTAATCTCGGCGAAAATGCGGCGCCTGTGCACAGACCTAGGAGCTGACTGCGCAGGCGCCGTATTTCTCCGAGTCCTATTTCGGCGTTTTTCTGAGGGCGTGACGCGCCATAGCCGTAGGACTCGGAGAAATACGGCGCCTGCGCAGTCAGCTCCTAGGTCTGTGCGCAGGCGCCGCATTTTCGCAGAGATTACCCGAGTCCTTATCAGGTATTTTCGTAAGATGTGACGCGCTATACTGGCGCCGTCCACCACGGGGGAAAAAAAATAAAATTCAGCATAATACAGTAAGTGGGGGATTAAAAAAAAAAAAAAACAGCATACTGGCGCTGGAGATCAGTCCTTTAGGTCCCTATTATCTTAATATACCAATTAAGGAAGAAAAAGGACCCCCTTGTTTAGGGGTGCAACAACCACACAAAGGTAAAGTAGAAAATATATTTATTGTTATACATAAAATTTGATCATCCAAACATGTAATAATCGTTAAAAACATGTCATATCAAAAGACAATAAGATAGACAAATAACATGACAAAATTAAATAGCAAGCGTGGAATAGTATTATGAATAATCTCCGATTATTGAATAATATTTCTGGTACCCGACGCGTTTCTGGTTCAAGCCCTTTGTCAGGGCTTTGGATAGGAGAATGTGTAGTCATTAATAGTTCAAAAGGTATGTTCTACTATGCAAGCAGAAAGAGATTGATGGAGCACTGCCGAAAATGGCATCAATGGGACCCTACCGACACTGCCCCATGGAGTCGAGGATTTCACAAATTGGAAACCTCCATATGCTGGGTGGTCACAAAATAAAGTAATATGCAAAGTGCAGTGAGGAAGTTGTTGAATACAGTTTATTCAAAGGTTGTAGAGTGATGTTATCCAAAGCTTCAATATAGCCTCTTATTATCCATATATTGCTCACTCAGGGTCACTTGAAAAAAAAAAACGTCACTTTGATCAGTTCTTCAGCGTTTGGCATCCGTTTATCTCTGCATTGCTCAAAGGTTTCCCTGATATGGTCAAAGGAGCGTAAAACATTATTACAATGAGCATCTGAAAAAACAGTCAAACCATGGTGCTGCCAGAAGGAGGCGTCTGGAAAATCACCCAAGAGAGAACACACATTGGGTTTTCTCAGGTAGGTACACCCTCCTGCCTGCATGCCTGATACCAAGAAGTAAATGCGACATCAATCAATTGCTAAGAGGTGCTTTTCAAAGAGATTTCTCAGCAACATAAAGCATGAAAACATGGATGGATGGGCGAGTTTGCTTTGAATATTAAAAATGAATTGACAGAGTTTTTGGTTTGTGGTTCTCAGATACAGTGTAGTTCCGCTTTAAGCAACTTAGAAGACCACTTGGATATCCCTAAAGTTGTACTACAGGTAAACAGTTTCAAAATATATTTAAGAGCTGTTATACATGCCAAATGATTTGCATTTCTACCCAACCAGTTCTGAGATTTACACAGCTCTTCCCTGCAGCACAGGCATGTTAAATGGAGAAGCACCATGCTGATTAGCATATCTCTCTGTCACTCTGCGTTCTCCAACTATAAGCGTGCTTCTTTCACTGCTGCATTGCCTGTCCTTTGTGCTGCATCCCCCCAATATAGATTGTACACTAATCTGCAAGAGACCAAGTCCATTTTAGGTACTCACTGCTTATGCTTAAAAGATATTCAATAATATATTAATGAGTACAGCACCAAATTAAATGTGTGCCTTTTTAGATCTGTTAGCTTTAGGAACGTTGACAATAGCTCAGTAGTCAAATACTGCGGCACAGGGCTGCCACTACACCGTGACTTGTGATGCGCATTTTCCCAGCTGTCCCCAAGGAGCTGTATAGAAATGTTATGCAGTTTAGGACTTTAAACCTCCAACAATACTGGCATGCCAGTTAAAATGAACAAATTAGCATTTATTTGTTTTTAAGTCCCCCTGCGGTTTTTCTAGTATGGAAATCCTCTCTGCGCTCACTGTGATGTAAAAAGGATAATCCTATCAAAATGCTTGCAGGAGCTTCTAAAGCCGTAATAAAAATAATTAAGAAGGAAAAATTCAAATCAATACTAATCAGGCTCAGCTGCTCTGCGTTCCTTGACTGTGCATCAATAACACGTTTCAGCCTATTGTACGGCAGTCGGGTGTCTGCGCAGACGCAAACAGGCGAGCTACCTAATGAAGCAGACAACACAAGTAATTAGTTTTGTCACAGCTCCAAACAGAATTCGCATTGCCGCAATTTCTATTTCTTAGACAATTATGGTACGTTAAATCTGTGTCCAGATATGAAAAACAAAGCTACACAGGGCATAATAAAGAGCCAGATAAAAAGCATGAACAGAAACCACAACAACTATATACTATGCTGTCAGAGTCCTAGAAATCTTGTAGTTTATTTATTTATACACCGCATTTAAAGAACACATTTGTGACGAACTGCCTGGCACCCAACCTGGGTGCTTCTGCCAATATGCTACTTCCTCCACTCTGGAACTAGGACCAGGTATTATAGCTGAGAATTACACCCAAGAACTAGACGACACTAGCTTAGGTGCAAACTGGAACTTTATTGTAGGACTTCTCGTAATAGCCTCTCACAAATGACATCCCTCCACACCAGTGTGTCCCCTACATAACCAGGTCCACAAAACTGGGTGAGTTTCTGCTGTGCCCACTGCCGCAACTCTGCTTCAATCGCTGTGGGGAATAGCCCCACTCTGCAGTGGTCTCTCAAAGATGTGTCCTAATAGTAGTTTAGAACTGCTTCATAGGGAGGAAGCAAATCCCACCACCTGCCACCAAATGTGACAGACTACTTTTTTTCTGAGTGGGGGTTCCCCTTATTTGGTATAGTATGGATTGGGGTGGGCCACCCACACCATTTTCTGAAAAAAAAATTATTGCAATGTTTATTTTTACATTCAGCTGTCATCGGGAGACGGGGAAAGAGTCATCCATTGTTGAGGATGTGGCGGTCGGCTTCAAGCCCACTCCTTAACAACCAGCTATTATTAAAGGCGCCAACTAAGAAAAATTTCATTCAAACCAAATGTTTTTGCAGCTGAACCGCTGAATAGCTGCTTTGGAAAGTCACAGTGAAAACTGGGAAGAAATTCACACCAGACACGTGTGTACAAAGTCTTAGGGAAGCTTGACATTTGACCTTCAGGTCTGTGAACACTCAGGCCGCGTATACACGACTGGTTTCCTCGTCAGAATTCAGCAAGAAACCCGTCGAGGAACTCGTTGAGCCAAAAATTGCGCATGTTCTCTATTTCCTCATTGGGCAATGGGAAAATTTGGCTCGACGAGTTTTTTGACTGCCGAACAAGGAACTCGACGGGGAAATAGTGTTTCGCCCGTCGAGTTTCTCGGCCTTAGGGCTCATGCACATGGGGCGTTTGAAAAAACAAGCCGCAAAGACACTACCAACGGCAGGAAAAAGCCAGTTAAAACGTGCTTTTAGTAGCCTTTTGCATTGGCGATAATGCTCTTGGGGTTTTTTTTTTCCTTCATTTTCGCATGATCCATCTTGTGGTGCGACTTCTATTTAAATATTGGTCTCTCTTAAGGAACTATTGATTTTAACAAGTCAAAAAAAGCAGCTGTTTAACAACTTTTAGCAGCTTCAGGTGTTTTTACAGAACGCTCTGGCTCAGATTTTTTTTGCAGCTTGAAAACGTTGGCAGCCTATGCCACTTACAGCTCCTAAAAGCCTGTGTGTGTGTATGGACACCTAGAAACATGGAGAGGCATTTTTAAGCTGAAAAAGCAGTTGTAAAAATGCCCTGTGTGCATGAGGCCTTGTGGTGAAACCTTTCAGGTAATTGTCTGAGCAAGGAGATACATTTTTTTTAAGCTTTTGAAAGGATGCATGCCTTTCCATTGATTATCCCATTTAACAGTATGTGTGCATAGACCCCCTTGTCCTTTAACAACCCTCTAGCAATTTCAAAACTGCAGAAAACCTGTCCTGTGAAGAAGTGACAGTTTAATTGCTTGACATTCCAGTGTGTTGATGGCAAGGTTTGGCATACCTTGTTACGATCTTTCAATGAAGTGAAAAAAAGGACTTCCTAGCAATCAGCAATAATGAGAAAAAACACCAAAGTAGAGATGCATCTGATAGATCATGGATCTCCAAACTATGGCCCTCCAGCTGTTGCAGAACTACACATCCCATGAGGCATTGTAAAACTGACATTCACAGACATGACTAGGCATGATGGAAATTCTAGTTCCTGAACAACTGGAGGGCCATAGTTTGGAGATCCCTGTGATAGATGACTATACCTAATCTCCCTATCCAGGGAGCACAGAGACTTGTTCCTCTTGAAGAGAACTTCCCTTTAAAGTACTTTAGTATGGTATTGCACATAGGGGTTGCCTTGACCATGAAAATTCTAGACCACGAGGACCACAACGAAATATCTCCAGAGTTTAAGTACATAGCAAGAGCATGGATTTCCAGGCCGAAACAGACTCAGGCCACAGAAAAAAGTTGTCCAGTGCCTGACTATTGTGATCCCTCTTCATCTCAATAAAGGTTAAGAACAGGCGCTGTAATGCCGCGTACACACGATCGTAAATTCCGACAAGAAAAGTTTGATGTGAGCTTTTGGTCGGAAATTCCGCGTGCAGGCTCCATCGGACATTTTCTGTCGGAATTTCCGACACTAAAAATTTGATGGGAAAAGTTCTTCTGAATCAAGCAGAAGAGCCTCATTGAACTTAATTTTTCACGGCTCGTTGTACGCGTTGTACTTCACAGCATTCTTGATGGTTGGAATTTCAGACAAGATTTGTGTGACTGTGTGTATGCAACACAAGTTTGAGCCAAAATTCCATCTAAAAAAAATCCACGGTTTTCTTTGTGTACGTGGCATTTGCTTGGTGAATACCTGGGAAACAAACGAAAGTATCACCCCCTGTACTGCTTTAATCAAAAGCATGGAGCAGTATGGCAAACTGGAGAAGTCAGAAAGAGCATTTCTGCCCCCATGTCCACCCTGAATGTTCTATCAGTCTTCAGCTGGCAACCTGGCCCAGCACTGAAGAGGGATTAGAAAGAGTGTGGTTTACACTGAATTTCTACATTTTCAAAAAGCAAGCTAACAACCATATTTTTTTTCAATTAACATTTCCTCTAAGGAGTGTTTTAAGCGGCTTAGCTCTAAAAATAGCGCCTAAATACTGCCTGAAAAACTCCTGCCCAGCATGCTCAATGTGAAAGCCCTAGGGCTTTCACACTAAGGCGCTGCACAGGTGGGAGAGAAAAAAATCTCCTGCAAGCAGCATCTTTGGAGCGGTGAAACCGCGGTAATAAGTGCATTGCGGGTGGTATTAATCCTTTTTCGCACCGCTAGCGGCCGAATCCCACGGCAATTTCCACGGTATAGTGCCGCTATTTTTAGAGGCGCTATAACGCCACCGCATCTTCCACCCCAGTGTGAAAGGGGCCTAACCGTAATTAAAAAGTTTCTAAACTTTCCTAATAAAAAAATAAAAAAAAGGAGTGTATCACAAAAAATAAATAAATAAAATAGTAAAAATCAATCTCAGCCAGCAATAGTGAAAGGCAGAGCAGGATGTGTCTACAATTTATGAACTAGAGCTCTGTGGATAATCTATCCTTTGACAAACATCCAGTTATGAAAAATGACAGTGTGCTTAAAATCTATGAAAAATGATTGGTATAAAACCATAAACTCTGCGAGAACTTTGTTTTTCTTCTTTATAACAAAGAAAATCTTCTGCAGGTGTATCGGCTTTGTAGTTTTAGAAAGCTTCTCAGAAAAAAAGGGAATATTAGTAGAATAATGTGCTGAAGAAAGAGACAGACTGTACAAGGAGATGTCATGCGTTCAGTCTGATCACAGAGCAGTCACACACAGAAGAATGTCACGCTAATTAGAACCTCTCATTTTATCTTGTTTATCAGCACCCTAGTCTGCGCAGTTCAGAAATGAACAGGAACTAATGGAAACTGACAATACAACTGACAGCCAAAGCTGTGAGAGATGGAGAGTCAGGCTGTCCACAAAAAGCTTGATAAAAGCAACACATATAAATATAAACACGTCTTTTAATTATTATCTTTTCTTTGTGCCCTAGGGGGCAATAGCGAGAACCTTAAAGTGTATGTTAACCCTAAAAAAAGTACTTATTGTATCTGTTTTTGGTCTGTTGCCCGCCCCCCCCCCCCCTTCATGATCAGGCCATTTTTTGTGATACCGCACTGCGTTATTTTAACTGACAATTGCGCAGTCATGCAAAGCAATGCTGTTATACAATTTATGTCCTTTTCTCACACAAATAGAGCTTTTTTTGTTGTGGTATTTGATCTTCTCTGTGTTTTTTATTTTTTGCACTATAAATAAAAAAAAGAAAGTTTAGAAAAAAAAAATGTTTTACTTCTTGCTATAAAACATATCCATTAACATATTTAAAAAATCTAATTTCTTCATAAATTTAGGCCAATATGTATTCTGTTACATGTTTTTGGTAAAAAAAAAAATCCCAATAATTGATTGGTTTGCACAAACGTTTTAGGGTGTACAAACTACAGGATACATACTGGAGTGATTTTTTTTTTACTAGTAATGGCGGCAATCAGCGACTTATAGCAGGACTGCGATAGTGTGGTGGACAATCGAACCCTGAATGACACTTTTGACACTTTGTGGGAACCAGTGACACTAATACAGTGATCAGTGCTGAAAATATGCACTGTACTAATGACACTGGCTGGGCAATCAAAGGGTTAAAGTGGAAGTAAAGTTGATCTTTAACCAAATGGCTGACAGGCAGGATATTTATGACAGAAGAAACCCTAAATGCATCCTTCTGTCATTAGCGGTCATGTTCATTGAGCCACGCATGCACAGTTTAGCTAACATGTATAACCCCCAATCCGTGCAGCGGTGATGTGACTCCTGTGCGCATCGCGGTCTAGTCTATTAAAAGGCTAAAAGCACAGGACCCAGAAGGAAGGCTGGGCGAAGATGGAAGCGCCGGGGGCCTGTAGGATCAGTTCCAGCGCTACACTGGAGGACACTATATGACAGGTAAGTCTGCCATAATGTGCTAATATGCACTGTGCATATTAGTACATTATGGCATAACCCAACTGGGGGAGTTTTATTTTATTTATTTTTTATAGCAGACTTTACTTCTGCTTTAAATGTGTACCTAGCCAGTGTTTTGTGTACTGTGTGTGATGCTTTTACTAAGGAATGTGATGGATGTTATTCTCTGCTTTGCGGGGAAAGTAGATCCTTGACATCCCTGCTCTCAGGACAGAGTTCTGGCTTGTTTACATTCTCCCGAAACAAAACAAAAACTCTCTAGCAATATACATCAAACTGAGCATGTGCAGTTTGCCTCCAAGGCTCTGTTCCATCAGGAGATGGGTTGGGGACAGTGGAAGAAGGGGAGGATCAAAAAGACAAGATCAAACAGCCTTTTTACACAATGCAGAGGATTAACCCCTTAGGTTTCAAAGTGAGTATAACAAGCATGCTTTACTGCATATACAGACTGATTTTACAGTTGTGGGTTTAGTAACGCTTTTACGTTTTTTTTCCCCCTTTAGCCAAATGTTGCTTCTTTGTTGCTTTAAAATGTATATAATTTGCTTGTGTTCATCTACACTATTGCCTAATTATTTCCTAGTAATACTCGGGCATTACCATCTTCCACTTACAGCATGGTAATTACAGTAATTTGTAAAGGAAATTGAATTAGTTTAAACTAGATATATGAGGGTTCTATTTTAGGATGTTAAACTGCAGAGAAATAGTTCTGTAAAAATATCAAATAAGTCGGAGAAATATCCTTACAGCCAAACTCTGCGGCTCCTCATGAATAATAATAATTTATCCGGATGATGAACGGTTCCTGTTATCCACAGAAACCAGTAAGTTACTACCTTTCATTCTGCCATAGTACAGAGGAATCAAACAAGAATCCTATCCAATACATTCAGAAATAGATAACAGTTACAATTTTTCACAAAGGTGACCTCATCAGTCAGTCTCTGATCATTCACTATCAAATCAGAGCCTTCACCAAAATGTCTTGCTTTAAATGGAGTGAAGAAAAGAATGGTCAGGATCTTGTATAGTGTCTGGGAGGGGAGTTTAAAAAAAGTCTAACTATTTACAGTGCCTGCCGCCGAGAATGTGTTTTCAGCACGCCAGCATCGCGCTGAATCTCGGCGACAGGCTGCCGACATCTCGCACTCGCTGGAATAGTAAAAGTACATTCCAGCGAGCGCGTCATAGAAGCGACGTGGTACCTACCGGAGCATGATGGGACTGCGACGTCACAAGACAGGCCTATATATTTCGCTGCGAGCCGCGCGCCGGGCATAACAGCGGGAGGAAGCGTCGCGTCAACATCTGGACAGCAGAAGAAGAAGAAGAAGACGCCGACGTCGCAGAAGAGGGGACCGCCGCCGCTAGTAATTGAGCTAACACACGAAGATAGCGGCGGCGAGTCCTGAAGAAGAAGAAGACCCCCGGAGAGCGGAGAAGACCCCCGGAGAGTGGGAGAAGACCCCCGGAGAGCGGGAGAAGACCCCGGAGAGTGGGAGAAGACCCCCCCCGCCGCCGAAGACGTCGAAAGAAGCCCGCCGGGTGGTGGGCGCTTTTATCAAAGCGCCCCCCCCGGCGGCGGAAAAGAACCAGACGGCGGCACCCACCCCCCCACAGAAGCCCGCCGGAGGGGGGCGCTTTTATAAAAGCGATCATACACACCCCCCCCCCGGCGGCCAACTAATAAAATATTTCAATACCCTGTGTGTTTTATTTGTGTTTACACTTTGTATTTGCAGGTGAATGGGTAGGGGTACAATGCACCCCATACTCATTCACTCAGGGTGGGGGGCCGGTATCTGGGGGCCCCCTTATTAAAGGGGGCTTCCAGATTCCGATAAGCCTCCCGCCCGCATACCCCGACAACCAACGGCCAGGGTTGTCGGGAAGGGGCCCTGTCCTCATCAACATGGGGACAGGGTGCTCTGGGGTGGGGGGCCGCAGTGCGCCCCCTACCCCAGAGCACCTGACCCCCCCATGTTGAGGGCATGCTGCCCGGTACGGCTCAGGAGGGGGGGGCGCTCGCTCGCCCCCACTCCCTTCCTGACCGGCCGGCCGGCGTGCTTTGGATACGGGTCTGTTATGGATTGTGGGGGGACCCCCACGCCGTTTTTTCGGCGTAGGGGGGGTCTCCTTACAACCCATAACCGACCTAAGGGCCCGTTATGCTCCTGAGGGGGGAACCCATGCCGGATTTTTCTTTAAAAATCCGGCGGGGATTTCTCGTTCAGGATTCATAACAAACTCCGCCCACGTGTAGAATTGGCGGGAATCCGCGTCGGATCCCCGTCGCTTCTATGACGTCTTTGTCTCCATCGCGGCAAGCCAGCTCGGCGCTGGCTCCCGCGATGGGGCTCGTAGGTGGTCAATCTCGCCGAGAAAGGGAGCGAGATTGACACAATATCCCAGTCACCTACTGTATAAGTTGTTTGACAGGTAAGACAATTCCCATGTATGTATACGCAATGTTTAGTTTACCACAGTGTTGCTCATCTTACTTTAAAAAAGTAATTAGTTACGGTTACAAATTACTTCTCTGAAAAAGTAATTGCGTTAGTGTCTCAGTTACTACATTGAAAAAGTAATTAGTTACTCAGCAAAGTAACTGTGAGGCCGCGTACACACGTACGAGAACCTCGTCGGGCTAAACCCATCGTTCCGCCCGACGAGGTTCTCGGCCGGCCGTCGAGTTCGTCGACCAGGCTGTCGAAAAAGGCGTCGAGCCATTAGTCCCGATGGCCCGTCGAGGAAATAGAGAACCTGCTCTCTATTTTGGCTCGACGCCTCGCTCGTCAGTTTGCTCGGCGAAAACGTACACACGATCGAGCTTCTCGGCAGAATATGGATCCCAGCGAGCTTCTCGCTGGATTCTGCCGAGAAGCTCGGTCGTGTGTACGGGGCCTGACTTTTTTTTGCCGGCGTATAAGACGACCCCCTAATTTTCCAGCTAAAATGTTGGTTTTGGGATATACTCACTGTATAAGACGACCCCTCACTGTGCCATCTGTAACATGCCTCACTGTGCCATCTGTAAACATGCCTCACTGTGCCATCTGTAAACATGCCTCACTGTGCCATCTGTAAACATGCCTCACTGTGCCATCTGTAAACATGCCCCACTGTGCCATCCGTGGCTGAAATCAACAAGGGTCATAATTCCTGCTGCTGTATGTGTACACTTCTGGCCGCTGACTCTGCAGGGGAGCGGTTGGGGGATAGTAAAAATGCAGCAAAAAGTGGCAAAGCATGGGATAGGTCTCAGTGCCTGTCTCAATAAACCCTGTGCATCGATAGTTAGGGGTCAGCATAACGCACAGGCCACTTTTACATAGTACAACCAAAATTAACTTCTTCCCAGTACAAATTACCCCCTATAACCCATATCTCCCACAGTATAAATCTCCCCAAATTCCCCCTCCTCGTCTACCCACTCAGTACAGACTCTTTGACCAGTACAGACCAACCCCGCCAACAGAGTCTCCTCAGCAAAGACCAACCCCCCAGCCAAAACCCCTCAGTGTGGAGGCACTCCCCAACAAAGACCACTCAGTACAGAGTACAGTACCCCCTGCACAGACCAATCTCAACAACGCAGACCGGCATCCCCAGCACAAACTGACCCCCACATTACAGACCCCCTCAGCACAGACTGACCTCTCCAGCACAGATCGATTCCCCCATTATTCAAAAGCCGCGCCTCCTCCTCAGGCTGTTCCGTGATAGGCGGAACAGTAATTTTCCCAGCAGAGCCTCTGTTCAGTGTTCCGCCTATCACAGATGAATGAATGAATGAGAAACGTATATAGCGCGGCACATGCGAACCAAATCGCCTCTGGGCGCTTGTTGTTTCAGTCTTTCTTGACATCAAAAGAGCAGAGTTTTAATCTGTCTTCTGAAGGTCAGGTGGTTTTCCTCCAACCGAATGCTGGTTGGTAAAGCGTTCCAAAGTCTGGGACCTTGGACCGCAAACCTTCTTTCTCCTTTGGACTTGAATCTGGCTTTGGGTACTTTGACCAAATTTTGGTCGCTGGATCACAGAACGCGATTGGGATTGTGGGCTTCTATTTTATCGCAAAGATATTGCGGGGCTTTTCCATGGATGCATTTATGAGTCAGACAGAGAGCTTTAAAAGCAATTCTGTCTTTTACTGGCAACCAGTGAAGGGATCTCAACGACGGTGAGATTGATTCCCAGGGTTTTTTCCCAGTCACAAGTCTGGTGGCCGTATTTTGGACGACTTGCAGACGAGCGATTTGGTACTTTGGGAGTCCGAGGTAGAGGGCATTTGCATAGTCCAGTCTGGAGTTCACAATTGTTCCCACCACGACTGGTACGTCTTCTTTGGGAATGAATGGAATAAGTCTGCATAGTAGGCGCAGCAGATGGTGAGATCCGCTGACTACTGACCCTATTTGTGCGTCCATTGTCATGTGGGTGTCAAAAATGATCCCGAGACTTTTGACTTTGGCGCTAGGGGTGATGATCTGGCCCACAATGGGCAGATGTGTCCAGGTTGTTGCCAGTTGACTCTTGCGACTGGCATGAAACAGAAGAAGTTCTGTTTTGGAATTGTTGAGTTTAAGATAACTCCTAGTCATCCACTTTTCTATTGAAGAGAGACAATTCTCTAAGCTCAGATGATGATCCTTTCTATTGCAGATGCGAAAATACAGTTGCGTGTCATCTGCATATGAGTGATAAAGTAGTTGATGACTACTGATGACTTCAAAGAGAGGGCGAAGATAGATGTTGAAGAGCACCGGTGACAGGGGTGAGCCTTGGGGGACTCCACATGACACTGTGCGTTTTCCAGAAGTGAACGGTCCCAACTTCACCGTTTGAGATCGGCTTCCCAAAAAGGAGGAAAACCATGGTAAATCACCCTCTGTGACTCCGGCTACCTCAGCCAGCCGAGTCAGTAACAGTTTGTGATCTACCGTGTCAAAGGTTGCGCTTAGGTCCAGCAGAACCAGGAGACAAGATTCTCCTTCGTCTGCGGCCTCCAGAACGTCGTCCCATATTTTGAGCAGTGCTGTTTCCGTCCCGTGTCCGGGACGGAATCCCGATTGCAGTGGATCAAGTAGGTTGTGGGTATCTAGATGCTGTTGCAGCTGTTGTACTACCACTTTCTCCATTACCTTGGAGAAAACGTTTAGCATTGTTATGGGACGGTGGCAATTTGGGTCCTTGGGATCCAGGGTAGGTTTCTTCAAGATGGGCTGGATTGTGCCCTCTTTCAGCAGGGAGGGCACTATGCCTTCCTTAAATGACTGGTTTATAAGCTTCGTAATGGGAGGTGCCAGGATATCGGCACATTCCTTTAGTAGCTTAGTGGGGATGATATCATTAGGCAATGTGCTGTTACGCAAAGCGCCGATGATATTTTCTGTGGCATCGATGGAGATGGGTTCCAGAGTGAACTTTGTTGGTTGTAGAATGTTCCTCTGGGTGCTGTGTGGTTGCTCAGGGGTATTGTTTTGCGGAATGCTTTCCCGGATTCTCTCAATTTTATTGATGAAGAAATCCGACAATTCATTGCAAAATTCTTGGGTGTCTGAGTTGGGGGCTTCAAGACAGTCTGGATTCATGGTCTGTGAGACCAGCTTAAAGAGTTCCCGGGGGCGGTTTAAGGCGCTGTTGATAGCCTTGGAAAAATAGTTTTTCTTGGCTTTGAAGATTTCTATGTGTTATCTTCTTGTTGCTACTTTGTAGATGGCGAGGTTCGCCTTGGAAGCGTTTCTTTTCCAGGCGGCTTCTGCCCTTCTACGCTCTTGCTTCAGTAGCGATAGCTGGTTGTTGAACCAGCCTGCCTTGTTTTTCTGGGTAAGGACTTTGCGTTCTGGTGCTACTAAGTCGGCTGACTGTAGTAGGGCTGCATTTATGGCATCCAGTGTGTCTGCGGCCGTTTGACCTGGTTGAATTGTTTTAATTTTATTTTCCAAGGTAGATTTGAAGAGTTCCGAATGGAGCTTCTTCTGAGATCTAGACCAGTGTGTTGTCACCGGCTTGGGTGCTTTTATCAATAGGGCAGTTTTGGAAATTATGAATTTAATTGCATGGTGATCCGTCCATGGCAATGGTTCATTTTCCAAAATACTTATTTTCAGATTTTGTCTGAAGATAAGATCGAGTGTGTGACCTGAAGCATGTGTGGGCCCACGTACTAGTTGCTGAAGGCCTAATCCTTCCAGATGGTCGATACAGGCGTCGGCAACGGGGTCTTGTGAGGAGTTGGCCCAGAGATTGAAGTCCCCGAGCAGCAAAAGGTGTTTGCTGATTAGGGCGTAAGTGGAGATGAACTCCGTCCATGAGGGTAAAAACTGCGATTTAGGCCCGGGTGGCCTATAGCAGAGCAGAATACGGACGGTCTCCTGGGGGTTTGTTTGCAGTTGCCGAGTAAGGGTTTCCATAAATGGAAGCGAGTGCTGAAGGGCTGATTTAGAGATCACAAGATGCGTCTTATGGATCACCGCCAGTCCTCCTCCTCTTTGCCCTATTCTGTTTTCTGTTATAATACGGTAGTGTTCTGGCACCAGTTCTCCAAGAATGGTGTTAAAGTCGGCCTCTCGTCCAAGGCCGAGGAACAATCAGAGGAGGAGGCGCGCTTTTTTAATAATGGATGGCCGACAGCTGCTGCTGAGTGCTGACACAGGTAGATGTAATTACGGTAACGCTGCCCAAGTAATGGGAACGGCGTTACTGTGAGTGGAAGAGTAATCAGGTAGATTACTCGTTACCCTCAAAAGTGGCTGCGTTAGGTAACGGCGTTAATTTTAACGCCGTTGCTTACAACACTGGTTTACCATTTTCCTACACTTCACAACAGAAGTAATAGTATAATGCCGTGTACACGTGACCGTTTTTTTATGACGTGAAAAATTCAATTTTTTTTAATGGTCATTAACCACTTCCATACCAGGCACTTATACACCTTCCTGCCCAAGCCGATTTATAGCTTTCAGCGCTGTCGCAATTTGAATGACAATTGTGCGGTCATGCTACACTGTACCCAAACAGATTTGTTATCATTTTGTTTCCACAAACAGAGGTTTTTTTGGTGGTATTTGATCACCTCTGTGATTTTTCTTTTTTGCGCAAAAACAAATAAAATGAGAGCGAACATTTTGAAAAAAAAAAGTTTTTCTTTGTTTCTGTTCATTTATTTTGTAAATAAGTATCTTTTCTTCTTCAATGACAGGCACTGATATGGCTGCACTGACGGGCACTGATAAGGCGGCACTGACAGGCACTAATAAAGCGGCACTGACAGGCACTAATAAAGCGGGACTGAAGGGCACCGATAAGGCGGCACTGATGGGCACTGATAGGTGGAACTGATGGACACTCATAGGTGGCACTGATGGCCATTCATAGGCGGCACTGATGGGCACTCATAGCTGTCACTGATGGGTACTTATGGGTGGCACTGAAAGACGGCATGGACGGGCACTGATAAGTGGGCACAGATGGGCATGGATGAGCACTGATAGGTGGCACTGATGACACTGGTGGGTGGCATTGCCGGGCATCACAAATTTTGTTTATGCCATGATGGTGCCAGTCAGTGCCCATTTGTGGGCACTAATTGGCATATGTTATGTATACATTTGTACATGTGGATGGCTATGGGGACTTACCTGGCCATCCACATGTTGGGTGCTTCCCTGGTGGTCCTGGGCGGGATCCTGGTGGTCCAGTGTGGGCATCCGAGGGGGTGCTGCGCTGATAAACAATCAACGCAAACCCCCCATTTCAGGAGAGCCGCCGATCGGCTCTCCTTTCCTCGCGTCTATCAGACGCGAGTGAGGAAAAGCCAATCAAGGGCTCTTCCTGTTTACATTGTGATTGGACACAGCTGATCACGTGGTAAAGAGCCTCCGCTGGAGGGTCTTAACTGAGATCAGTGTTGCCGCGTGTCAGACCGACACACTACACCACCGATCGCTGAGATGCGCGCCCCCACGGGCTTGTGGCGGCTATTATCCTGCAGGACGTCAATAGACGTTCAGTCAGGATAATACAACCACTTCCCGGACGTCAATATACTATTGACTGGGCGGGAAGTGGTTAAAAACGATCGTGTGTGGGCTCCAGAGCATTTTTCTCGACGTGAAAAACGGGCGTTAAAAATTTAGAACATGCTCCAATTTTTCTCGTTGTTTTTCATGGTGTCATTTTTCACATCGTGAAAAACGGTCGTGTGTAGGCTTTAACGACGGGAAAAAAACGTGTATGCTCAGAAGCAAGTTATGAGACGGGAGCAATCGTTCTGGTAAAACTAGTGTTCGTAATGGAGTAAGAACATTTGTCACGCTGTAACAGACTGAAAAGCGCGAATCGGCTCTCACCAAACTTTTACTAAAACAAAATCAGCAAAGGCAGCCCAAAGGGTGGCGCCATCTGAATGAAACTTCCCCTTTATAGTGCCGTCGTACGTGTTGCTTTTTTTTTCACGATCGTGTGTATGCAAGGCAGGCCTGACAAGAATCACGTCGACTTTGTTTTTTCTAGGACATTAAAAATGGTCGTGTGTGGCTTTAGAACTTATTCTCTCTGGAATTATTTTTTGCTATAATAAATATCCTGTCTTCCTCAGTTTAGGCCAATATGTATTCTTCTACATATTTTTGGTAAGAAAAAATAAAAAAAATATCGCAATAAACGTATATTGATTGGCTTGCACAAAACTTATCACGTCTACAAAATAGGGAATAGATTTATGGCGATTTTATTATAATTTTTTTAGGGCTGTGCAAATTAACTTTTAATTAATCGATTAATCTTTAATTTTTTTGATCGATTACAATTCTTTTGATTGGTACTCACCTCTCTGCCGGCTTTTGGGCCTACAGGGAGTTCTGTCAGAGATTCGGTAATGTCACGGACACCGGCGGGGCTTGCCGTGTCCATCTGAAGGGCTCCTTTGCCGTGCCTTCATATCTGCATGCCGGCTGTTACACTTCCCTCTATCACTTCCCTCTATCAACCTGGGATTCTACAACCATCCACTGGGAGTTCCCTTCATGGGACATCTACATGCCGACAGACTGATGTTAACCACTCCTCATCTGAATTCAGCAGTGGTATCGTTGTACACATTTTTATACCAGTATCATACTTAGCTACATGTTTTTATAACTGCTTTTGCTACCGTTTGGTATTACTCACACCATTTTTAGGCCGCATACACACGACCAAATAAATCCGATCAAATCGGTCTGACAGACCGTTTTGATCGGATTTGTCTGCTGGGGTATATTGGTTTGATCGTGTACACACGATGAAACCAAAATCCCCGCCGGCAGACAGCGCGGTGACGTTGATGCCGCCACGTCACTGTCACCAGGAAGTAAAACACTTCCGTGAATGCGTCGAATCCATTCGACGCATGTGCGGGCAGATATGTCTGCTGGTTAGCGTACTAACCAGCAGACATGTCGGACGGATAGGTTGCCAGCAGACAGAATTTAAAGCATGCTTTAAAATCTGTCTGCTGGAAAAATCTGTCTGTCCGCCCGTACACACGATCAAATTTGTCTGCTGAAACAGTCTGTCGGACCGTTTTCAGCAGATAGATTCGATCGTGTGTACGCGGCCTTACATTTTATGTAGCTACATCGATTTTATCTCCAGTACAATATTTATTTGGTTACCTACTTGAAGACTATAAAAGTTTTAATGCTATTCCCATCGAGCGCTGCCTTTGTGTGTTTTTTTTTGTATCCTGCTATCCATTTTTCCAGTGGTTGGTAGCTGCACTGGGAATCGGCCTGCAAGGAGATCAGTTAAAAGTACCTGTAGTTGGATCTGTATGTGCGTTATAATTCATCTAAATTGGTTGATTAAAAAGAAAAACTATTAATCAAACAAAAAAATTTTGATCAGTAACAGCCCTAAAAAAAATTATTTGTAATGGCGGTGATCTGCGACAATGTGGCAGACAGATCGGACACTTTTGACACTATTTTGGGACCATTGACATTTATACAGCGATCAGTGCTATAAAAATGCACCGATTACTGTGTAAATGTCACTGGCAGGGAAGGGGTTAAACACTAGGGGGCGATCATGGGGTTAAGTGTGTTCCCTCAGTGTGTTCCAACTGTAGGGGGATGGGCTCACTAGAACATGACAGAGATCGCTGCTCCCGGTCACTGGGAGCAGTAGATCCCTGTGATGTTGCTCGGCAAAACAGGGAAATGCCTTGTTTACATAGGCATCTCTCAATTCTGCCTCTCCATCGGGTCCGTGGGATCCGTGGGCATGCTCGTGAGGTGGGAGTCCACGTGCTCACTTGCCGCCAATGACAGAGTGACATACGGGTACGTGGTTTTGCGCACCCATGCCACTTTGCCGACGTACATCGGCGTGAGCCGGTCGGCAAGTGGTTAATAATACACGGGACCACTCATTAAGATTATAAGAAAAGAGGTTTAACCTTAGACTGCATAGAGGGTTCTTTACTGTAAGAGCAGCAAGCATGTGGAATTCCCTTCCACATGCGGTGGTTTTAGCTGGGAGCATCGATAGTTTCATAAAACGATTAGATAAGCACCTGAACGACTACAACATACAGGGATATACATGGAAATTTGGACATATAATCACATACATAGGTTGGACTTAATGGACCTGTGTCTTTTTTCAACCTCATCTACTATGTAAAGACAATGTAACAGACCTACCGCCAAAAATGTATGCATGTTAAGTAATATTTAAGTGTTACACCCCATTCACACTTGTGTGACTTGTCATGTGACTTTGGACATCAACAGGGTTTGACAAATTTGCGGGCCCACAGCTGCCAATAATTGAGGCCGCGGCGTTGCGGCCTCAATTACCGGCGGGTAGGGGGGCGCCAGGTCACAATTTCAATTGCGATCTGGCGCTCGGATATTGTCGACCCCTGGAAATCAAAGTCACATGACAAGTGGTACCACATGTTTTCCAATTATAACCATTCATATATGTGCCACTTCAATGTAGTTCATGCACTACTTTTGGTCCGACTACTTTACATGCAACAGTGGGTCCGAATTTGCAGAGGAACAAGTCACATCCAAGTTGCACTCATCCAAAGTTGCGTCAAAGTTGCACTTCAAAGTCGTATGACTTTGGAGTCTGCACTGATGGGCACTGATGAGGTGGCACTAAGGAGGCTACACTGATACAAGGTGGCCCTGAAGAGGCTACACTGATATGTATTGCTGATAGGCAGCAATGGTGGCACTGATAAGTGGCAATGATGGGCACTGATAGGCGGCACTGACAAGCACTAATTGGCAGCACGGATAATTAGTGTACAATGATGCATATCTGAAATATTGTCAGCCATACTATCACAGCAGATAGTGGGAGGATTACAGAAGGTTGATATAAAGGCAGATTCCGGTACTTATAATAATTAAATGTAAATGTACATTGAATAATATTTGTAATAAATAAAAATAGATATAATTGGGTCTCTTTATCTCTGTTTAGAGTCCCTCTATAAAACTAGGAATCGGCATGACATAACTTAATAAAGTAAAATTCTCTTTTTTGTCATACTTCAAATATCTTTCAAGATTATGAAATATAGTAATTAGCAGTTTCCCAGGAAAATGCAGACCTGCCACGCAGAAAAAGGCTGTTCAATGGCATCCAGCTGCTGTGGACATTAAATACCAGTCTCATCTTTCAAAGCATTTCACTAATGCTACAAGTACAATGGCGAAGAAAAGAAGAAGAGAACAATGGCTGACTGATATGGCAATTTACAAAGAATGTCTTGGGGTTCATGGTGATGGTTCTTGTCCAATACTGCTTTTGCTATTGGAATGGCAATCACATCGTTTGACAAGTAAAAGTTGCGTCTGACTTGCTTTGCCTGAAGTTTATTCCGCACTTCAGTAGGGCATGCTGTGTCCAAAGAAACACTGTACAATGCAAAGCAGGTCCAACTCAGCCTGCGGCATGTATTGTTACACTGAAGTCAGCAAGATTATGATGACCCACATCTGACATGTGTTCCAAACCGTACATCAAACATAGGAAAACAACTCAACATGAGCCCTTACAGTGCGCTTATTACCACCATTCAGTATGAACTGCACTTTTACTGTAACAATTCTTCATATAGTACACCATATGACTGGCGGGGTGACCGTGCGAGATCCCTGCATGTCTTCAGAGGACATGGAGTCTGCTGCTCTATAGTGTGCTGGCAATATCCTCTCAATGTGTCAGTGACAGAGCCTCCCTTTGGATGGGTTGGCTGTCCTAAAAAACTGCCCCGGGCCTGTTACATTTTTAATGCTCCTCTCTTTTTACACCTGAGAATGTATTTTACCAGTGGCCAGCCACATACTTGCCTTTTGTCTGTTTTAGATGTGTGGGAAACACATTTACATATTTTTTTAAACCTGATTTTTTTCTGTTTTCAGCCAAGTGCATTCTGCATTTTCGGTTTTAGTTTCGGTACCATAATTTCCATTCAGTGCACCTCTACTGTTTGCCCTTTCTATTTTTTCTTGAGGTTCTCCACTGCGATTTACTTAAATTTTTAAGGACTACATATGCCATGGTATCTTGCCGTCTGCAAGCAGTTCCTGCACTGACTGGGTCTCCCGAAATTCCTCCACCTCTGTAGTTCAGAAAGCAGGCTCTGTAAAATGTGTGACACAGCAGTGCCTACTTACAGAGAAATCATGGGTAAAACTTTTCAACACCAAAGAACACTTAAAATAACTTTACAGTCTCAGGGAACCCCTGCTAAAAGTGATACATTAGACCGCTTTCACACTGAGGCGCTATACAGGTGCTATAGTGGTAAAAATAGTGCCTGTAAAGCACCTCTTCTGTCACTCCAGTGTGAATTCACACTGGACCGGTGCGCTGGCAGGACGCTTAAAAAAGTCCTGCAAGCAGCATCTTTGAGGTGCTGTAGGAGCGGTGTATACACCGCTTTTAAAGCGCTACTGGCCATTGCCAAAGTGGCGCTTTTAAACCTTTTTTGGCCACCAACGGGGTTAAAATCGACGATAAGGTGCCGCTAAAAATGGTGTCGCTTTACCGCTGACGTCTAGGACGGCTCAGTGTGAAAGTGTGATGGTCAGTGGGAAGAATGCTCCTTACACTTGTGGTCATTGGGAAGAATTAGGCCCCTTTCACATTGGGGGGTTTTTGGAGAATTTATTTCAGCGCCCAAAAGCTGCTCCAAAGATGCTGCTTGCAGGACTTTTCTCAACGCCCAGTCAGTGCAACGCCTCAGTGTGAAAGGGTAAGGCATTTTTACAGCACTTTCAATTCATTTCAATGGAGAGGGGCGTTTTTGGAGCATTTCTTTGGGTGCACAAAAGCTGCTCCAAAGATGCTGCTTGCAGGACTCTGTGTGAAAAGGTCCATTGAGATGCATGGAGAGCGTTTTATGAGCGTTTTAATAGCACTATTTTTAACACTAAAACGCTGTAAAAACGATTCAGTGTGAAAGGGGTCATACCCCCTTACAGACAGCTAAAAGCAGTGGCAGAAATTGCTAATTGCTCAAGGAATTTCTAGCATCCTAGTGGAACCCTGGGATTGAGAAACCCTGGATTAAAGGAGTTGTAAAGGAAAAAAAATTGTTTGCTGAAATGACTGTTTACAGGGTAGAGAGACATAATAGTTTACCGATTCCTTTTAACCACTTGCCGACCGCGCTATAGCAAACATACTGCTACAGCACGGTCGAGCTATTGTGACACAACGTCCCTGGGACGTCGTCCTTCACTTACGCGATTGCGCTTCCCCTGGGACGCGCTCGCGGAAGTGTCCATGCTCGCCGGGTCTAGAAGACCCGGCGCATCACGGATCACGGTAAATTGCTGCTGATAGCGGCCGTTTACCACGTGATCGCGCCGTCGAATGACGGCACGATCACTTGTAAACAAACCGGCGTCATTTGATGACGCCGGTTCCTCCCTCTCCTCTCTGTACCGTTCGGTACAGTGTGCGAGGAGAGGGGGGGGAGCAGGGTGTCAGCAGCAGCGCTGTGGCTGGATCTGTGACAAATGCAGTCACAGATCCAGCCATCCCAGCTCTGCAATCCCCCAGTACCCTGCAATCCCCCAGTACCCAGCAATACCCCAATACTCGGCAATACCCCAATACTCGGCAATACCCCAATACTCGGCAATACCCCAATACTCGGCAATACCCCGCCCAATACTCTGCAATACCCCGCCCAATACTCTGCAATACCCCGCCCAATACTCTGCAATACCCCGCCCAATACTCTGCAATACCCCGCCCAATACTCTGCAATACCCCGCCCAATACTCTGCAATACCCTGCCCAATACTCTGCAATACCCCAATACTCTGCAATACCCCAATACTCTGCAATACCCCAATACTCTGCAATACCCTGCGCAATACTCTGCAATACCCCAATACTCTGCAATACCCCAATACCCTGCATGATACTTTGCAATACCCCAATACTCTGCAAAACCGCCTATGGGGATTTTTAAGTAGCAAAGTTTGGCGCCATTCCACGAGTGTGCGCAATTTTGAAGTGTGACATGTTGGGTATCTATTTACTCGGCGTAACTTCATCTTTCACATTATGAAAAAAAAATTGGGCTAACTTTACTGTTTTGTTTTAAGCACAAAACATTTTTTTTTAAAAACACGCGTTCAAGAAATTTCTGCAAAAATACTGTGCGAGATAAAAAGTTGTAACGGCCACCATTGTATTCTCTAGGGTCTTTGCTAAAAAAGCATATATAATGTTTTGGGGTTCTATGTAATTTTCTAGCAAATAAATGATGATTTTTCCATGTAGGAGAGAAATGTCAGAATTGGTCTGGGTGTTCCAGAACGCCTGATGGCGTTCCCTGCACGTTGGGCCTCTGTATGTGGCCACGCTGTGTAAAAGTCTCACACATGGGGTATCGCCATACTCGGGAGGAATAGCAGAATGTGTTTTGGGGTGCAATTTGTGGTATGCGTATGCTGTGTGTGAGAAATAACCTGCTAATATGACAGAAATAAGTTTTTTTTTTTTACAGAATTTTCTGTCGTTTTTTCTTTTTAGCGCAAAAAATAAAAAACCCAGAGGTGATCAAATACCACCAAAAGAAAGCTCTATTTGTGTGAAAAAAAGGACAACAATTTCAAATGGGTACAATGTTGTATGACTGAGTAATTGTCATTCAAATTGTGAGAGCACCGAAAGCTGAAAATTGGTCTGGTTAGGAAGGGGGTTTAAGTGCCCAGTGGTCAAGTGGTTAAAAATGATTAAAAATAGATAAAAAATCAATCATATAATGTGCCTGCAGTTTCAGTTTCGTTTTTCATCTTGTTTCATGCTTGTGTGAAGTACAGAGACACAGAGCCAATACAGGGCAGTGTTTGTTGTTAAAATGAAACTGATTGGTTCTGAGGGGTTTTAGACACACAGTAATCACACCTCCTTTATTAGAGACCACAGAGAGAAGCTCCCAGTACTTTTTTTCATAAGGAAACAGACAACCAGGAAGTGTGCAGAACAGAGAAGGATTACAGCAACATCATAGCAAAAACTAACAATGAGGACATGAAACCAGGACTGCATTAGGATAAAGGAAGCTATTTAGCCAAAAAAATAATTTCCTTTAGTGACCCTTTAAGTCATAGATCATAAATGTGTTTTTGTGCTTTTCTGTAGCCTTTAACTCTTCTAACCCACATTCCATATATAAACATCCCTCACTACAGTGTCCTGTGCTAAGGATATAAAAAAAAATGTCATCCTTGACAGCTAGCAGTCCACGCTTTGTGCAGTTGCTAGCTGTCAAACCCTGCTGTAGGGCATCCCTACAACATAGACACTAATTATTCTGCAGTCTAAAATTTCAAAACTAGGAAAGCTAATTATACCCTTTGATATAACACAGAAAGCATGCACAGGACACAGCTCTGCATTTCTGACATGATCAATAAACACTAAATCAGGGATATGCAATTAGCGGTCCTCCAGCTGTTGCAAAACTACAAGTCCCATAATGCCTCTGCCTCTGGGTGTCATACTTGTGGCTGTCAGAGTCTTGCTATGCCCCATGGGACTTGTAGTTCTGCAACAGCTGGAGGTCCACTAATTGCATATCCCTGCACTAAATCAACTGCTGCTAAACTACTAAAGACTTACATCTTTCCTTCATCCCCAAACATGCTCACGGTTTATCTGCTTTCTCACTAACTCAATCCACAATAGTTCTGACAACTTAACACACATTTAACCCCTTCCTGGAAGCCAAGTCAGGAATAAATTATGAAGAAGTTTAAAGCAGGGTTAGGTTATAAAAAAAAAAAAACAGCTTTGAACATCTCATGGAGCTCTGTTCAATTCATCATCCGATAATGGAAAGAGTATGCAACAACTACAATCCTACCAAGACTTGGCCAGCCACCTAAACTGACAGCCCGGGCAAGGAGACCATTAATCAGAGAAGCATCCATGGTAACTCTGGAAGAGCTGCAGAGAATTACAGCCCAGGTGGGAGTATCTGTCCACAGGAGAACTATTAGTCATGCTCTTCACAAATCTGGCCTTAATGGAAGAGTGGCAAGAAAGCCATTGTCTAAAGAAAACCATATGAATTCCTGTTTGCGAGAAGCCATGCGGGGGGGGGGGGGGGGCACAGCAAACATGTGGAAGAGGTGCTCTGGTTACATTTGGCCAAAAAGCAAAATGCCATGAGTGGCGGAAAACTAACACTGCACATCACTCTGAACACGCCATCCTTGCAACATGGTGGTGGCAGCATCATGTTGTGGGGATGTTGTTTTTTTTTCAACAGGGAAGCTGGTCAGAGTTGATGGAAAGATTGATTGAGCCAAACACAGGGCAATCTTAGAAGAAAACCTGTTAAGAGTCTGCAAAAGTCTTGAGACTGGGGCGAAGGTTCACCTTCCAGAAGGACAACGACTCTAAACACACAGCCAGAGCTACATTGGAATCGTTTAGGTCAAAGCATATTCATGTGCTAGAATGGCCCAGTCAAAGTCCAGATCTAAATCCCAATGGCAAGACTTTAATATTTCTGTTTACAGACGCTCTCCATCCAATCTGACAGAGCTTGAGCTGTTTTGCAAAAAAAGAATGGGGAAAAAAATTCCCTTTCTAGATGTACAAAGCTGGTAGGGACATCCCCAAAAAGACTTGCAGCTGTAATTGCAGAAAAAGGTGGTTTTGGAGGTATTGACTACAAATGCCACAAATGCCCGCCACCATGGTTGTCCGCTCCATAGGGCAAGGGAGGCATTTGCCCCCCCTAGAAACCAGTGCCATGATTCTCAGGAAGGAAAACATCGGGCAGGAAGCAAGACGGCAGCATGACAAATTCAATTAGAGCTGTGCTCTCTCTCTCTCTCTCTTCAGCTGACAGAGAGGGGAGGGGACAGGGAGAGTAGAGCCGCGGGCTGTGTCTGTATATCTCCCCCGATTGCCCCCTCCCGCTCTCTTCAGCTGGAGCTAGAAGAAAGAGAGCAGCTCTAATTGGAATCACTGTCCCGCCGCCTTGCTCTCCTCGCCATGATTGGCCACAGCAGAGGGCCAATCAGAAGACTCTGGGGACTGGGGGCATCATGGGAAATGTAGTTCCTTAAGATTGGTGGCCCCAGCGTGTCCACAGACACCATGCTAAAGCCCCCAGCATGCAAGCACTCTGCTAGGGGGGATACAAAGGGAAAAAAGAGAATACTGTGCTCATGCTGGGGGAAGCTGTACCCACACAACCAGAGAGCCACGCTGTACCTGCACCAACCAGAGAGTCACGCTGTACCCACACCAACCAGAGAGTCACGGTGTACCCACACCAACCAGAGAGACACACTGTACCCGCACCAACCAGAGAGCCACGCTGTATCCGCACCAGAGAGCCATGCTGTACCCGCACCAACCAGAGAGCCACGCTGTACCCGCACCAACTAGAGAGCCATGCTGTACCCACACCAACCAGAGAGCCACGCTTTTTAACCACACCAACCAGAGAGACACGCTGTACCCGTACTAACCAGAGAGCCACGCTGTACCCGCACAACCAGAGAGGGAGTCACACTGTACCCGCACCACCAGAGAGCGAGCCCCACTGTAACCGCACCACCAGAGAGGGAGTCCCACTGTAACCGCACCACCAGAGAGGGAGCCCCACTTTACCCACACCACCAGAGAGGGAGTCCCGCTGTACCTGCACCACCAGAGAGGGAGAAAGACCGAGCCACTGCCAGGGTACAGGCATGCTACACTACTGACTAGAGTCATCCCAGGTAACCCAGAGTGAGCGAAAGTCCAGCCAGAGGGATCACTTTTGCGGTTTCACCAGGTCTGGTAAGAGGGCCTGTTGGCCATTATCCATTATTTATTCTAGGGACTGAGCCATTAGGAAGTGTCTAACCTGATATTCTCCCATCTTTGCTGGGGGCAATTATTGCAGAAAATTACACCAAATGCTGGGAGTTTTGAGTGAGGAAACTGACACTAGTGCTGAGGGTCATTATTATGTTCAGATGCTGAAGTTTTTATTCTAGAAATCTGCACCGATGTGGGGGGTTATCATTGTTGTTACTGACACCAATTTCGGAAACTGACAGCAAAGCTGGAGATTGTTATTGCAGAAACTGGCACTGATCCTGGGGGTTGTTATTTCCTTGGGGGGGGGGGGACTCAATTTTTTATGATATTGTTATTTAAAGTTCCTAGTTGCTTGATAGTTGCATCAGTTTTCTCAAACGTTTGCATGCCTGCACTTTATGTGATAATGACTAAGCCCCTCCCCTTCATTACATTGTCAAAAAAGGAACGAGCATGAATGACCTTGAAATGATGTCTCCCCCCCTCCCCCCTGAAAAAAGTTCAGTGGGCGCCCATACACTTTGTATTTTCACATATTTATTAAAAAAAAAATTATAATTTTCCTTACACTTCACAATTATGTTCCACTTTGTGTTGATCTATCACTTAAAATCCCAATAAAATACAGATTTTGGTTGTAACACAATTTGGAAAATGTCAAGGGGTGTGAATACTTTTTCAAGGCACTGTATATGTGGGCATATCCATTATGGTATGCAATAATAAGAGAGCACATATACAAAGATGGTCCTCAGTATATTTTACAACACGTGAAGCTGGATGATTGATATATACCTATACATATGCAGGGCTTTCACCGGACTGAAAATAGAATTTACAATATAATCCTGAGAATTTTAGTAGTTCTATCGTGCGTTCATTCGTGATAGATGTTTTATTTTTCCTTAGCGAAGTTGTTTTAATCATATGTTTAATATAAGATTTAAATGCATCAATACAAAGATCTTTGTAATTATAATGGTGTCAAAAGCTGTTTGTTTCTTATATAGTTGGCGCACATTGAGTGGTTGAGTCTGAGCCAGGCTTTTATTCTATTTTGTTTAGCTCAGTGATACTTCACCGGTGGCCGCTCCACTTTTGCATTTAAAGTACTGTTGGTGAACATTGAGGTTTTAAAATTGGAGTTGCAGTCTTATGACTGGCATCCCTGTCAAACAGAATATCTAGGTCAGTGACTTACTTTTTTCCACTTCCATTAAGCAATACAGCTTACTCGCCAGACCACCCCATCCTGCACAATAGACATTAATATTTGAACGATAAGGTTGCCCAACTTTAGGTTTGCTTTAATAATATTGTCCTGCTGCTGACATAACTCATTTCTAAAACCACCAGCAAACTACAGAGTGGAGAAAAGTCCTGGCAGCTGATTGGAACCCCCCCCCCCCCTCCCCTACATGTGTGATGGGTAACAGAAATTAGCTCAGTGATGTAAATCCAGCAGGAAAAGAGTCAAAAGACTTATATGTTCATTTGTCACTGAGCTGTGTGATGAGACAAGATCAACTTGTAATACAATCCTCCATAGCAGGCTAAGTTATTAAACACTGATTTATGTTTGAAGGCTGAAGCGATTACAAGGCGATCTATCATACTTTTATAATTACAAAAAAAAAGAAGAAGAAAAGATTCAGACGAAAAAGGAACTCAAATTCAAGTGCTATTTTAATAATGTAACCAAAATATGAAAACACAGCAGACAGCAAAAGAGTAGAGTTTTTCTTACTAAAATATCGGGGACTCGGATTGGTTGTCAGGCATAAAAAAAACAGATGCTGACCCTACAAGGCAGATCACCCTTTACGACAAAGGAAGTATGCCTTGATTCACCTCTTCTCACCAGCAATCTGCATATAAACTTATTTCAGCTTGATGATGTCACATGTTAACTATACATCAATATACTGTATATCATCCCTTTGACAGCAATTAAGCTCCACTAAGAGTCAGGAACCAGTCAGAGTGGTCCCAATCATGTTATCACTAGGTCAGCTATAATTTAACCCTTTCATGTTTAGACTAACGTGCATCTTCAATTTTGTAAATGTTTGTCTTACCTTACAAGAAAACGATGGAGACCAACATCAAAACACCTGAAAAAAAAAAAAAATCAAATACAATGAGAAGAAGAAAAAATAAAAGGTAATCTATCTTCAATATATAAGAAGGCAAATATGGGAGTTTAGATTAAATGAAACATTTTCTAAAATAAGTTTATCGGAAAAGGGAATGGTAAGGTGCAATAAGGGGACCAGGAAGCCAAATGCATACCAGAGTCTCTGCTTAGGGGTTTCCCAGGGCCCTCTATAGAGAACTGGGCCCACTGATAGAGACCAGCACGAGGCAGAGTTCTCCAGTGACCTCAGTACTCCACAATCTTTCCCAGCAACCATAGAAAATGAACAACAGTATAGCACCACACTTGGTCATGCCTACTGAGTGCATTGCAGAGCAAAACTTTTCTGAATATTATGAGACTACATCATGTTACAAATCTGAGCTTTTGCAGAAATCTCTCCTATGATGCATCTTTAAATAGGAAACAGAAAAGGATCAGGTCATCTGATCCTAGAAGACAATTATCTATTTTTTAAATTCACATTGGGCCAGCTTGGTATTTATGTGCCACATCCGCAGGGCCACTGGGGACACTGAGATATACTGTAGTGGTATGTGCTACATACAGTCAGTGATGTACCAGGTCCTGATGGAGTGACTTGCTGTCTGTACAGTGAATACACAGAGTCGCTCGCTCCCATATCTCTGTCATTGCAGCAAATGTTTTGTATATGTTTTAGTAGTTACAAACTGTTCTCTGATTAGATTAGAAGGTGATTACGACATTATCCACCTCTCCTCTTCACCTTGTCACATCAGAGAAAATCTTGTACTTTGTTAAATGGGGGATTGAGTGTTCAGCGCGTTGCCTGCAGAAGAAATGTGGCTAATCTTGGAATAGTCAGTCAATTTAGTTGATTGTTTCTTTGTGATATGAACTTTTAGGCAGCCCATACATGAATCTTCTTATTTTGTTTAACCAGCAGATTGAACAGAAAAAAAAAAATCTGATTCCTCCATTCACACTTTTAAGATGGATGGAGGAATCGCTCTTGCTTTGCTGCTGAATACCCTGATCAGGGCAGCTGGTGGCACTGATTGATCAGGAAAAAGCTGTCAGGCTGGTTGTATAGAAGATGATCGGTAGATCAACTTCTGTAAAACCTGGATGCCCATACATGGATCAAAATAATCTGTTCCCTGCTAAACCAGCCAAATTTCAATCCACGTATGGCTGGCTTTAGACTTTGGATATTTTTCTTAAAGGAGTTGTAAAGGAAAACATATTTTTTGCTGAAATGACTGTTTACAGGGTATAGAGACATAATAGTTAACTGATTCCTTTTAAAAATGATTAAAAATAGATAAAAATCAATCATATAATGTACCTGCACTTTAAGTTTCGTTTTTCATCTAGTTTCATGCTTGTGTGAAGTACAGAGACACAGGGGCTGATTTACCAAGCCTGTGCGCCAAGACTCATGGTGCACAAGCAGGAGTAAACCTGTTTTTGACATTTACAAAAGAAACACGCTGCCAGTGCAGCGTGTTTCCTCATTTACTAAAGTGCCTAATGCGCCCAGAAGAGGGCGCACAGCACGCCAGTACAGAGCTGGCGTGCGGCATTTAGTAATGTAAACATCGGGGATTCGGGCGGGAGTTTATGAGGGGAGGGAGGGGGGTGATGCAGGGGAAGTGTAGTGACATGTGTTTAAACTTGTGTGGCGGGCCGATTTGAAAGGGAAAGTGACTTTTGGGACCCGATCCCCGTGCCCTTGTAAAGTACGCTAGAACCTCGGAAGGTTCACTTGCATACTGGGCATGCGCAGAGGGAAAAATCGGAGCTCACCGCGCGCCTCTTCAGTACGCCGGGAAATCCTTGGTAAATACCAGGCGGCGTAGCAGTGTTTGCACTGCCTGGAGCGGCGCACGGCAAGCTCCGAGCTGTTCTCGGGCTGCGCTGACACTGAAGGGGAACTCCGCGCCAAATTTCAAATGTGAAACCGGCGCGGCTTCCCCCCCAGGGGTACAATAGGCTCTCCGGCTTGGTCCGGAACGTGAGGGGTTAACCCACGCCAAAATCGGCGTGGGGTTCCCCCCCAGATCCGTACCAAGCCCTCATCCCAGGCATGCAGTCTGGCCGGACAGGAATGGGGGTGGGGACGAGCGAGCGGCCCCCCCCTCCTGAGCCGTACCAGACCACATGCCCTCGACATGGGGGAGTGTGTGCTTTGGGGGAGGGGGGCGCTGCCCCCCCACCCCAAAGCACTCTTGTCCCCATGTCGATCGGGACAAGAGCCTCTTCCCGACAACCCTAGCCATTGGTTGTCGGGGTATGCGGGCGGGAGCCAATCAGAATCTGGGAGCCCCGTTTAATAAGGTGGCCCCCAGATTTCGGGCCCCCACCCTATGTGAATGAGTATGGGGTACATCGTACCCCTACCCATTCACCTGGTGAACGTTTTCACTTTTGAGGGTCTTCCGCCGCCCCCTTCAAATTCTTCTGCCTGGACGGGGGTCGTACATCCCATCCAGGACTTGGACGTGGCGGGCTTCTCGTCGCTGTCTTCTGCCGCTGCCCCCTTCACCACGAAGCTCCGTGCTTGTTTGATGAGGGCAGCGGGCTTCCGTCGTCTTCTCCGGGGCGAGGGTCGTACATCCCACCCCGGATTTCGTCGCCGTCTTCTGCCGCTGCCCCCTTCACCACGAAGCTCCGTGCTTGTTTGATGAGGGCAGCGGGCTTCCGTCGCAGTCTTCCGCCGCGGGGTGACACTCGCGGGCTTCTTCTTCCATTCGATGTTGACACGGCGAGGTCCGGCGCTGAAATGCCTTCTGAGCGGCGGGCAAGGACTTATATTGGCATTGGGCGTGGGCGTGGTTTACAGCATGTTTTTAGATTGTTGGAGGAAACCCGCACAGGGAGAACATGCAAACTCCAGGCAGATAGTGTCACGGGCGGGATTCGAACCAGCAACCCTTTTGCTGCTAGGTGAACATGCTACACACTACGCTACTGTGCTGAACGAACATGATTGCAGCTGAAAGCATGAGATGTTTTTTTTTTCCCAATTCCATGCTTTCCAGCCTGGAGGACAGATGTGGGGTCTAATTGACCCCGCCTTTCTCTATAAAGAGGACCTGTTACACACTAGTCCTATTACAAGGGATGTTTACATTCCTTGTAATAGGAAGAAAAGTGAAAAATAATACAAACAAAGGGACAAACAAGTGCAAAAATTAAAAAATCAAGTAAAAAAATAAAATAACAAAGGAATTTAAATGCTCCTGTCCCTAGTAGCTCGCACTCAGAAGCGAACACGCATGCAAGTCCCACCCACATATGTAAACATCCTTCAAACCCCACATGTGAGGTATCATAGCGTGCGTTAGAGCGAGAGCAATAATTTTAGCACTAGACCTCCTCTGTAACTCAAAAGTGGTAACCTGAGAAAAAAAGTCAAGCGTTGCCTATGGAGATTTTTAATAACGAAGTTTAGCGCCATTCCATGAGTGTGCGCAATATGAAAGCGTGACAAGTTAGGTATCTATTTACTCGGTGTAACATCATCTTTTACCTTATCCCTAAAAATTGGGCTAGCTTTACTGCTTTCTTATTTTGTCATTCATGAAACAGGTTTTTTTTTGGAAAGCCAAAAAAAAAAAAAAAACGTTTTAAAATTTTTGGCACAAATACTGTTGGAAATGTGTCCGAAAAAATGGCCGCCACTTTATTCCCTAGGGTGTTTGTTAATAAAATATATATAATGTTTGGGGGTCCTGAGTAAGTTTCAAGGAAGAAAATATAATTGTTACATGAAGGAGAGAAGTGCCAGAATAGGCGCGGTATGGAAGTGGTTAAAGTGCACCAATAAAAGTGAAAAATTCCTTGAAATTTCGTACCATGGGGGGGGGGAGGCAATTAGGGGCGCCATCAGGAATTATGGGGCCCCTTACACAGCTTCAGGCATGGGCCCCCTGGAGCAGAGAATAGGGGGGGGGGTGCCGCCTGATATTAAGAAGGGGGGGGGGCTGCCGCAATTTGATAAGCGGGGGGTTCCTTTACTAAAAAATACATATAGAAAAATATATATTAAAAAGGGTGGTAGCCATCCGGGGGCCCTGGGGACCACTGGGCCCTTTAATAAAAAGAAACTTCTGGGCTCTTTAATGAAAAATAAATTACAATATCTACATATATAAAATAATAAAAAAGGGGGTTGCCTTGGGAGCTCTGGGCCCTTTAATAAAAAATAACTACCAAAAATCTAAAAAAAAAATAACATTGTGTGGGAGCTGCGGTGGCTCAACGTGAATGGCACTGCGCTGACAAGCCGTTCACCTCTGCAGCCAAGGGTTCGGATCCCGGTCTCGGCTACATGTGAATTGAGTTTGGTGGTGTCAGCCCGGCTCCCGATGGGTGTGCTATGCAAGGTACGCCTGTGCTTAGTATGCCCACCCCCCCCCCCCCCAAAAAAAAAACACCACACTTGCTGCACACACTTTGGCCATGAGGTCTCCTAAAATAAAGGGAGGCGAAGGACCTACAGGGCTGGCTGGGTGGGCTACACTCCTTCATAGGGGGAGTCCCTCTGTCCCATCGGGCTCCCAAGTGTAGCAGGTGGGGTGAGTGGGAGGGCCCCCCTCACACCCACCATTGCCACCTGGGGCATGGAGAAGGATGGCGATTGCAAGTCCAGCTCCTCTCTCTCGACTTCACGCACAAAATACACTTTAAAAAAGAAATTAAAGTAAAAAGTAACAAACCTGGGGAAAATGTTTATAACATTTTTAGAAGCAAAAAGGTTGTCATCTGGGGCCCTCTGGGAGCTTTCAAAATTAAATTATATATATATATGTTTAAAAAATAACCAAAAAATATATAATTTGTTTTTTTTTTGAATTTTTTGTAAAGGTGGGGGGTTGTCATCTGGAGCCCTGGGGATCTCCGGGCCACTGGGGACCAGGCCACTGGGGACCTCCAGACCCCTAAAACAAAACATTGGCCCTTTAATAACAAAAAATTTGGGGGGTTGCCACCCGGGGCCCTGGGGACCTCCAGACTGCTAAAAAATATTAAATTCCAAAAATTGGCCCTTTAATAAAAAATCCTACAAAAACCAACTAACAAATATATATACAAAAAAAAAAAGAGGGGGGTTACCATCTGGGGCGCTGGGGGGCCTCCAGGCATCTGGGCACCTCCGGACCCCCGGGCCCCTTACAGGTGTACAGGGCCGCCATCATGAATTTTGGGGCCCCTTACACAGCTTCAGGCATGGGCCCCCTGGAGCAGAGAACCGGGGGGGTGCTGCCGCATGAAATTGAGAAGCGGGGGGGGGGTGGTGCCACAAATTGAGGAGCGGGGGGGCCCTTTACAAAAATTTTGACAGAAATAAGAAATAAAGAAAAATATATATAAAAAAGGGGGGTAGCCATCCGGGGCCCTGGGGACCTCTGTGCTCTTTATAAAATAAAAATAAAAAAGAGAGAAAATACATATATATATATTTTTTAAATATAACATTTATCGAAAAAAATTAAAAAAACAAGGGGGTAGCCTTCCAGGGCCCTGGGGACCTCTGGGCCCTTTCCTTAAAAAAAAAAAACAAATATATTAAAAAAATATATATATTTTTTTAAATATATATCTTTTATTTAAAAAAAAGGGCTTGCCATCTGGGGCCCTTAGTGGCCTCCGGGCCCCTGGGGACCTTCGGAGCCCTTAAAAAAAAAAAAAAAAAAAAAAAAAATAGTTTTTTTTGTTTTAGGGTGGTTCCCATCCGGGCCCCTGGGGACCCCCGGGCGGTGTAATGCCTGTACCCCCCTAATGGCGGCCCTGCAGGTGTACTGCCTGTACCCCCCTGATGGCGGCCCTGGGTGTAATGTCAGCATGTGAAAAATGACATTCTGAAGGAAAAAAGCCGTTTAAAACTGACTCGCGGCAATAATGAATTGTCAGCTCTTGGAAATTGCAGGAGAATTCATTCATTAAAAACACCAAAAAAAAAGCGTGGGGGTCCCCCCAAATTCAATAACCAGACCCTTTAGGTCTGGTATGGATATTAAGGGGAACCCCGCCATCAATTTTTAAAAAAAATGACGTGGGGTTCCCCCCAAATATCCATAACCAGACCCTTCAGGTCTGGTGTGGAATTTAAGGGGAACTCCACTCCAAATAAAAAAAAAAATGGCGTGGAGTCCCCCCTAAAATCCACACCAGACCCCTTATCCGAGCACGTTGACCTGGCCGGCCGCAGAAAAGAGGGGGGGACAGAGTGCGGCCCCCCCCCTCTCCTGAACCGCACCAGGCCACATGCCCTCAACATTGGGAGGGTGTTTTGGGGTGCCCCCCAAAACACCTTGTCCCCATGTTGATGAGGACAAGGGTCTCTTCCCCACAACCCTTGCCCGGTGGTTGTGGGGGTCTGCGGGCAGGAGGCTTATCGAAATCTGGAAGACCCCTTTAACAAAGGGGCCCCCCAGATCCCGGCCCCCCCCCTGTGTGAAATGGTAATGGGGTACCTTGTACCTCTACCATTTCACGAGAAAAAAAAAGTGTCAGTGTAAAAAAAGACAAGAGCCGGTTTTTGACAAGTCCTTTATTATCTTCTTTCTTCTTTCCTTCGGGTTTCTTCTTCCTCCTCCTTCTTCTTCCTCTGCTTCTGTCTTGGGTCTTCTATTCCCGCATCTTGCCCGGCGTGTTCTTCCATCTTCTTCCGCTGTCCTTCTCGTCCGCATCTTCTTCTTGTTCTTCTTCGCCGGAGGCGCCGCTTCCAATTGAAATCCCCGCTGTCTGCCGGACCACGCCCCCCCCCCTCTGACGCCTCGGGCAAGCTCTTAGGAGTGTGCTGCCAGTGCGTCAGAGGGGGGCGTGGTCACATGTCAGAGGGCGGCCAATTCAATTTGAAGCTTGTGCGCGGCTTTTTCTTTGCCAGAGTCGCCGCTTCCAATTGAATTGCCCGCTTTCTGGAACATGTGACCACGCCCCCCTCTGACGCACAGGCACCACACGGGGACTTTCCTAAGAGCTTGCCCGTGGCGTCAGAGGGGGGGCGTGGTCCGGCAGACAGCGGGGATTTCAATTGGAAGCGGCCGCTCCGGCGAAGAAGAAGAAGGAGAAGATGCGGACGAGAAGGACAGCGGAAGAAGATGGAAGAACACGCCGGGCAAGATGCGGGAATAGAAGACCCAAGACAGAAGCAGAGGAAGAAGAAGGAGGAGGAAGAAGGAACCCGAAGAAAAGAAGAAAGAAGATAATAAAGGACTTGTCAAAAACCGGCTCTTGTCTTTTTTTACACTGACACTTTTTTTTTACTGGTGAAATGGTAGAGGTACAAGGTACCCCATTACCATTTCACACAGGGGGGGGGCCGGGATCTGGGGGGCCCCTTTGTTAAAGGGGTCTTCCAGATTTCGATAAGCCTCCTGCCCGCAGACCCCCACAACCACCGGGCAAGGGTTGTGGGGAAGAGACCCTTGTCCTCATCAACATGGGGACAAGGTGTTTTGGGGGGCACCCCAAAACACCCTCCCAATGTTGAGGGCATGTGGCCTGGTGCGGTTCAGGAGAGGGGGGGGGGCCGCACTCTGTCCCCCCCTCTTTTCTGCGGCCGGCCAGGTCAACGTGCTCGGATAAGGGGTCTGGTGTGGATTTTAGGGGGGACTCCACGCCATTTTTTTTTAAATTTGGAGTGGAGTTCCCCTTAAATTCCACACCAGACCCGAAGGGTCTGGTTATGGATATTTGGGGGGAACCCCACGTCATTTTTTTTTTAAATTGACGGCGGGGTTCCCCTTAATATCCATACCAGACCTAAAGGGTCTGGTTATTGAATTTGGGGGGACCCCCACGCTTTTTTTTTCCCTTTTTTTAATGAATGAATTCTCCTGCAATTGCCGGGAGCCGACAATTCATTATTGCCGCGAGTCAGTTTTAAATGGCTTTTTTTTTTTTTTTTTTTTTTTTTTTCAGAATGTCATTTTGTGCAAAGACATATTTCTAACCACAGGAAAAGTGCGCTTTATTCACCTGCTGACATTCCCCCCCCCCCCCATGGTACGAATTTTAAAATAATTATTCAAATGACGTGGGGGTCCCCCCAAATTCCATTACAGGCCCTTCAGGTCTGGTATGGATATTAAGGGGAACCCCGCCATCAATTTAAAAAAAAAATGACGTGGGGTTCCCCCCAAATATCCATAACCAGACCCTTCGGGTCTGGTGTGGAATTTAAGGGGAACTCCACCCCAAAAAAAAAAAAAAATGGCGTGGAGTCCCCCCTAAAATCCACACCAGACCCCTTATCCGAGCACGTTGACCTGGCCGGCCGCAGAAAAGAGGGGGGGACAGAGCGCGGCCCCCCCCCTCTCCTGAACCGCACCAGGCCACATGCCCTCAACATTGGGAGGGTGTTTTGGGGTGCCCCCCAAAACACCTTGTCCCCATGTTGATGAAGACAAGGGTCTCTTCCCCACAACCCTTGCCCGGTGGTTGTGGGGGTCTGCGGGCAGGAGGCTTATCGAAATCTGGAAGACCCCTTTAACAAAGGGGCCCCCCAGATCCCGGCCCCCCCCCCTGTGTGAAATGGTAATGGGGTACCTTGTACCTCTACCATTTCACGAGAAAAAAAAAGTGTCAGTGTAAAAAAAGACAAGAGCCGGTTTTTGACAAGTCCTTTATTATCTTCTTTCTTCTTTTCTTCGGGTTCCTTCTTCCTCCTCCTTCTTCTTCCTCTGCTTCTGTCTTGGGTCTTCTATTCCCGCATCTTGCCCGGCGTGTTCTTCCATCTTCTTCCGCTGTCCTTCTCGTCCGCATCTTCTCCTTCTTCTTCTTCGCCGGAGCGGCCGCTTCCAATTGAAATCCCCGCTGTCTGCCGGACCACGCCCCCCCTCTGACGCCACGGGCAAGCTCTTAGGAAAGTCCCCGTGTGGTGCCAGTGCGTCAGAGGGGGGCGTGGTCACATGTTCCAGAAAGCGGGCAATTCAATTGGAAGCGGCGACTCTGGCAAAGAAAAAGCCGCGCACAAGCTTCAAATTGAATTGGCCGCCCTCTGACATGTGACCACGCCCCCCTCTGACGCACTGGCAGCACACTCCTAAGAGCTTGCCCGTGGCGTCAGAGGGGGGGGGCGTGGTCCGGCAGACAGCGGGGATTTCAATTGGAAGCGGCCGCTCCGGCGAAGAAGAAGAAGAAGGAGAAGATGCGGACGAGAAGGACAGCGGGAGGAACAGAAGATGGAAGAACACGCCGGGCAAGATGCGGGAATAGAAGACCCAAGACAGAAGCAGAGGAAGAAGGAGGAGGAAGAAGAAACCCGAAGAAAAGAAGAAAGAAGATAATAAAGGACTTGTCCAAAACCGGCTCGTGTCTTTTTTAACCCTTTACATTTTTTTTACTCGTGAAATGGTAGAGGTACAAGGTACCCCATTACCATTTCACACAGGGGGGGGGCCGGGATCTGGGGGGCCCCTTTGTTAAAGGGGTCTTCCAGATTTCGATAAGCCTCCTGCCCGCAGACCCCCACAACCACCGGGCAAGGGTTGTGGGGAAGAGACCCTTGTCCTCATCAACATGGGGACAAGGTGTTTTGGGGGGCACCTCAAAACACCCTCCCAATGTTGAGGGCATGTGGCCTGGTGCGGTTCAGGAGAGGGGGGGGGCCGCGCTCTGTCCCCCCCTCTTTTCTGCGGCCGGCCAGGTCAACGTGCTCGGATAAGGGGTCTGGTGTGGATTTTAGGGGGGACTCCACGCCATTTTTGTTTAAATTTGGAGTGGAGTTCCCCTTAAATTCCACACCAGACCCGAAGGGTCTGGTTATGGATATTTGGGGGGAACCCCACGTCATTTTTTTTTTAAATTGACGGCGGGGTTCCCCTTAATATCCATACCAGACCTAAAGGGTCTGGTTATTGAATTTGGGGGGACCCCCACGCTTTTTTTTCCCTTTTTTTAATGAATGAATTCTCCTGCAATTGCCGGGAGCCGACAATTCATTATAGCCGCGAGTCAGTTTTAAATGGCTTTTTTCCTTTGAAAAATGACATTTTGTGCAGAGACATTTCTAACCACGGGAAACATGCGCTTTTTCACATGCTGACATTAGAGCCCCCCATAGTACGAAATTTAAAGGAAAATTACACTTTTATTATTGCACTTTTAGCATTATTAAAATCACTGCTCCCGAAAAAACGGCCGTTTTAAAAAATAAAAAAAGCATTGGTACATGTCCCCTGGGGCAGGACTGAGGTCCACAAACACTTTTTAGGACAAAACTTGCAGATTAGCCTTTAAAATTCACTATTAAGATTTCCCCCATAGACTTATACAGGGAGTTCGGCGGCGGCTTTAGTTATCAATCACATCGCGCTGCTGTGCAACGCCGGCTCATGCGCCTAATTAGGGCTTCATCCAGCGCACTAATTAAGGCATGTACCGGCGCAGCGCAGATTCATTAGTAAATCAGCCCCACAGAGCCAATACGGAGCAGTGTTTGTTTTTAAAATTAAACTGATTGGTTCTGAGGGGTTTTAGACACACAGGGCCAGATCCACATACAATTGCCCTGGCGTAGTGTATCAGAGATACACTATGCCGCCGTATTTTACCTGGCTCTAAGTCGAATCCAGGAAGATTTCGGCCCGTAAGGTACGGCGGCGTAGTGTATTTCTCGCGGTGGTATTGAATTACGCGGGCAGGGGGCGTGAATCATTTAAATGAAGCGCGTCCCCGCGGCGATCGAACTGCGCATGCTCTGTTCAGAAATTTCCCGTCGTGCATTGCGCGAAATTACGTCGAAACTTTTTTTTTTTTTAGTAGCGTAAATTACGTACATTCCTATTCACGGACGACTTACGCAAAAAAAAAAAAATTGAAATTTCGACACGGGAACGACGATAATAGCAGCTTTAACTATACGCCAACTAGCGACGACGTAAGAGAATGCGACGGGCCGTTCGTAACTTCGTGGATCGCCGTAAAAAGCTCATTTGCATACCCGACGCGGAAAATGACGCAAACTCCACCCAGCGGGCGCAGAAATATTGCAGCTTAGATCCGAAGGCGTACGAAGACGTAAGCCTGTCGGATCGAAGCCCGAAGCCGTCGCAGGTGATACGACGCAGATAATTTGAAAGTACGCCGGTGTATCAGGAGATACACCGGCGTACTAGCTCTGTGGATCTGGCCCACAGTAATCACACCTCCTTGATTAGAGACCACAGAGAGAAGCTCCCAGTACTTTTTTCATAAGGAAACAGACAACCAGGAAGTGTGCAGAAGAGAGAAGGATTACAGCGAACAATGAGGACATGCAACCAGGACTGCATTAGGGTAAAGGAAGCTATTTAGCTAAAAAAAATAAAATCATTTAGTGACCCTTTAAGCCATTTAGTCATGTGTAACCACCATTGGCCTGCTGTTTGGTTTTTAGCCTGTTAATTGAATTCCAGCAGTTTGTCCTTAGGCATTCAAGCGGCTCTATATCTGATCATTAAAGCGGAGGTTCACCCAAAAATCAACTTTCTGACATTAGATCCAGCATACTGCTTACATCTGCAGTATGCTGTTTTTAAAAAAAAAAATTGTACTTATGGTTTTATGAGACGTTGTTATCCGGCTCTAAGGTAAACGAGTCACGCCTTCCGAAAATACCCGAGTGTCACTTCGGGTATTTTCCGAAGGCGTGGCACGCCTTAGCAGCCCGTCAATCAACTCCTCTTGGCTTAGGAATGCCCATTCCCCGCAGGATTCCCCGCTCGGAGCCGGATAACAACGGCTCATAAAACAATAAGTACAATTTTTTTTTTAAAACCCCAGCATACTGCAGATGTTAGCAGTATGAAAACTGCTCACACCCAAGTTCTAACAATTATACTAACTTCCCTGTTGAAGAGAGATGTTAGTACTTACCTATTCTCAGGCCCGTCCAGTCAAGTGATCTCCCATGTCAGCCAGCGCCAGGTACAGGGAAGAGAAGTGAGTGCTCAGAGAACAGCTGAAATGCCTAAGCGATGACTTCACCTGAAGGATTATTATGTCCCATCCATTGTCAGCGCTCCCTCCTGTTCCCTAAAGCTTCTGCTAGTTGACATAGGGGAGTTGATCATGTGACCGGACCAGAGTGGGTTTAAAATAGGTAAATACAGTATATGCATCTTTCTTCCACAAGGGTAGTTATTATAGGTGTTGGAAGTGGGAGCAGATTTAAGATAGATGTATCCTAGAACTCTACTTTAACTATTTGGGTATAATATCTTTGGTTTAATATGATCTGTTATGTTTCTGAGCTTGGCTCTTAAAGTGATAAAGTCTCTTTTTTTTTGCTTAACCACTTCAATACCGGGCTTTTATACCACCTCCATACCGGGCCTATTCTGACACTTCTCTCCTACATGTAATAATCATCATTCTTTTGCTAGAAAATTATGCAGTACCTCCAAACATTATATGTGTTTTTTTAGCAGACACCCTAGGGAATAAAAAGACGGTCATTGCAATGTTTTATCTCGCACTGTATTTACGCAATCATTTTTCAAACGCCTTTTTTTTGTAAAAAAAAATGTTTCATGAATTAAAAAAATAACAAAACAGTAAAGTTAGCCCAATTTTTTTGTATTATGTGAAAGATTATGTTACACCGAGTAAATACATACCCAACATGTCACGCTTTAATTATGCGCACACTCATGGAATGGCGCCAAACTTCGGTACTTAAAAATCTCCATAGGCAACGCTTTTTTTTTTTACAGGTTACCAGTTTAGATTTACAGAGGGGATCTAGTGCTAGATTCGTTGCTGGCATTCTAACGCAAACGGCAATACCTCACTTATGTGGTTTAAATGGCGTTAACATATGTCGGCGGGACTTACGTGTGCGTTCGCTTATGCACGCGAGCTATCGGGGACAGGGGCGTTTTAATTTTTTTTTTATCTTTTTTTTTTTTACTTATTTTTTATTTATTTTTACACCTTTTTTCAATTTTTTTTCCATTTTTATTCCTATTACAAGGAATGTATACATCCCTTGTAAAAGGAAATGTGTGTGACAGGTCCTCTTTAAGGAGAGATGCGGGGTCAATAAGACCTCACATCTCTCCTCCAGGCTGGAAACCATGAGATCGGTGAAAAAAAATTCACCGATCTCATGAATGATTGCTTACAGTCGCAATCGTGGCTTTGTTTACTTACGGGGACCCAGGCGTGACGTCATCACATCGCGCCCGGGTCCTCCGACGGTCATAGAGATGACTGGTGACCATCTGGTCACCAGTCATCTCTATGCTTCCTGTCGACGCCGGACGATTCGTTCTCCGGGCCCCCGAAGGCACGGGAGAGCCCGGAGAAGCACCGAATGGCGGCGGGAGGGGGGGATGTCCCCTCCCGCGGCCAGGGATGTATTTAGGTTTTGTGCTGCCCTAGGCCTGACTAAACTTGTGCACCCCCTAAGTTAAATATGACCCTTCCTGTCAAGGCCACACCCCTTGCAGTTTAAGACCCACCCTGAAATTTTCAAGTGGGGACACTAGTTCTGATGGCCTGGGGGGGCAATGGATTCCCTTAATTTGCATAGATTTCCTCTCACTTCCTGTTTGGCTATGGGACAGGAAGTGAAGGGAAATCTCTGCAATGGGACAGGGATGGTAAAAAATATAAAGCGACGCCCCCCCCCCCCCCACAGTTGCAGAATGCCATACTAGAAGCAGTGCGGCCGATTTATGGGGGCGCTAAACTAATTTGCCTAACAGTGTAGCGAAAGCCAGCGGAGACACTGTCCGTGCTGCCCCCCTGCAAAGTGCTGCCCTAGGCCTGGGCCTTGTTGGCCTAGGCCAGGATACAGCATTGCCGGCGGCCTGTAAGAACGATCAAGCGGCCGAACCGCCGCTATGATCATTTTTATGTCGTGCAGAATCGCCAGCTGACGAGGATATCTGGATGATGCCTCTGGCTGCAGGCATCATTCAGATATTCACCTGCAAAGCCCAGGCCGTCAATTAACGGCCACTTAGGATGGGAGATCCCATCTCTGGAGTCAATTGTCAATGGGCCAGTATTGAAGTGGTTAAAAATAACAAACATATTATACTTACTTGTGCCGAGTAATGATTTTGCACACAGCAGCCCAGATCATCCTCTTCTCAGATCCTTTTTTGAGCTTCCGGGCCCCTCCCACCTGATAAGTGGCTCACTCCTGGCCCCTGCCTCCTGACGAGTGCCCAGCCACAGCTCCATGTGTAAATTCAGACATGGAGCCGCAGCTAGGTCCCTGCCACCTATCTTTCCTCATTGGCTCACTGTCAGGGCTGGGCTCAGCCCTTCCTTCTCTGAGCTGGCTGCTTAGCTGTTGGCTAATTGCCAGCTCCTTTCTCTCCACAGTGACTCACCTGTTGATGATCCGGCTTATTAGTGCTGCCTACATAAGCCTTTCAGTTCACTTGCTCTCTGCCTTTGCCTTGGTAAACATCACAGAGACCATCTCCTGCATTCCTGTTGAAGACTTGCTTGGTTGACACATCTATCTGGCTCCAGATCCCCCCGCTTGCTGTTCTACTACTACGTTTTTCTCTGGCTCTATGACATTTGGCTGGGCTGACTATCTGATCTGGTTCCTGAACTCTGGCTATGTTTTGACTATTCTTACTCTGTTTATCTTTTTATTATTATTAAACAAGTGTGATTTAAAGTGGATGTAAACCCACATTTTTTATTTATTTTTTGCTGTCACAATGTAGAGTAAAATATTTCCTACCATCTGTGCCCAGTCTTCCGCGTCACTGCGCTGTCTGCTGGCGGGGATTTTGGTTTGATCGTGTGTACATGATCAAACCAATACATCCCAGCAGACAGATCTGTTCAAATCGGTTTGTCTGACCGATTTGATCAGATGTATTTGCTCGTGTGTACGCGGCCTCATGCCGCGTTCACACGATAATTTTTTGCGATGAAAAAAAACTATGTTTTTTAAAACGTCATTTAAATTGATCGTGTGTGGGCAAAACGTCGTTTTATGTCTTCAAAAAAACGACCCAAAAAAAATTCCAACATGCTTGAATTTTTGTGTCGTTTTTCAAAACGTCGTTTTTTGTGTCATAAAAAGTGATGGTGTGTGGGCAAAACGATCTTGAAAACGACGTTTTTAAACCCGCGCATGCTCAGAAGCAAGTTATGAGACGGAGCTTCAATGAAAAAGAGTGCCGTCGAACGTGGTGTACGTCACCACGCTTTGATAGAGCTTTGTAGAAAAACGATGGTGTGTACGCAACGTCGTTTTGGAAAATGAAGTTTGAAAAACGTCGTTTTTTTTCATGATTGAAAACGTCGGTTTTTTTCATCGCAAAAAATGATCGTGTGTACGCGGCATAAGGCCACGTAAACACGATCAAATCTGTCTGCTGGAAATGGTCTGCCAGACCGTTTCAGCAGACAGATTCGATCGTGTGTACGGCAAACAGACGGATTTGGCCAGCCGACAGATTTGAAAGCATGCTTTCAAATCTGTCGGCTGGGAACCCGTCCGCCCGACATGTCTGCTGGTTAGTATGCTAACCAGCAGACATATCTGCTTGCACACGCGTCAAATGGTTTCGACACATGCGCGGAAGTGTTTTACTTCCTGGTGCGGTGACGTGGCGGTGTCAACGTCACCGCCACGTCAGCGCGCTGTCTGCCGGCGGGGATTTTGGTTTGATCGTGTGTACACGATCAAACCAATACGTCCCAGCAGACAGATCTGTTCAAATCGGTCAGACAGACCGATTTGAACAGATACATTTACTTGTGTGTACGGGGCCTTAGAGTACAAAGATCCAAATTTTACATTTGTTTTTGCTACAATCTGCCAACAATTTGTATTGCTTATTATAATTTGATAATTATGTTTTTTTTTTTATAAAGTATGGGATGATCTGTGAGGTTTTATTCTTTTTTGCTTTCACACAGGGGGTCATTTCCGTTCACTTTCATTATTAGAGATCTCTCCAAATTGATAAAAAATCTAATAATAGTTCAGTGACAATTGTAAAAATGTTATTTCCCATTACTTTATGTCTCAAGGATAAGCAGAGAACGTGAAAATTTACAAACAGCACTCAAACCTGATAGCGGTTCTAATCCTGTCACACTTTATCCAAAATGGAAAAAAAAAGTTTTGGGTAAAGAAATACTTGATAAACGATCACCATTTGAAAATACTGACCCATGTATGACCACCCTAAGCCAAAGTGCCATCATCCCTCTATATATCAAATGCTAGGCTAGTGTTGCATACAGGAGGTACACATTCTATTAGTTCCACTTGGACAATCCAATAGACATAAAATCTGTCTTGCATACAAGCTCACAAAACATGGGGGAATTCAATAAAGCACTTACACAATTTTCATGGTAGTATGGCGCTTTAAAATGGCCCGCGCCACTCTGAAAAATCCTTGCGGCCTGTATGGGCAGTTTAGCTTTACTGACACAGGCTGCCGCAGGTTCCAGTAGTTCTTAATAGCACCACTTTTACAAACTGGAGCTAAAGAATAGAAAAGTAATTACTTCCAGTAATAAGCTAACAAAGCTCGAGAAAATCAAAGTGTTACTAAACCTAGGACCCTGCAGTCACAGTATCTGGTTTTCCACAGTACACAGAACATGGAAATATAAACTTCTAAATACCTTTTCTTATCAGCAGTATCTAGCAATCTTGTGACTTCTATGAGTGTCTGGTTAAAGCTTGTAGGAAGACTTTTCATTCTCCCCTGATTGTCCTATGAGGCTGCAGGACCACTGACCCTCTGTCTGGACATTGCTGATTGGCCCCGTGCTGATCACATGCCCCCCCCCCAAAAAAAAAACTCTCTAGCAATAGACATCAAACTGAGCATGTGCAGGTTGCCCTCCAAGACTCTTATCTATCAGGAGATGGTTTGGGGCTGTGGATAAAGGGGAGGATTAGAGGAGACAGGAGCAAACAGCCTTTTTACACAATGCAGAGGATTAACCCCTTGGGTTCCACAGTGAGTATATCAAGCATACTTTACTGCATATACAGACTGATTTTACTGTTGTGTTTTTTTTTTATGTCACAATGTAAGTGTAAGATTTTCTATCATCTGTGCCCAGTCTTGCCACACAGAGTTAATCCAGCTCTGAGCAATCCTCTTTTATTGTTCAGTGAAAATTAATAGACTTCGGTTTCCGGGGGAGGTACCTGAGGTATGGAGGAGTGAGCGTGCACGCTAAGGGGATCTAGCGGAGCTTGTGGTGTGTGTGCCTAGGAGAGCGGCAGATCTCATCCCTCTGCCCGTCCGCCCCTAACCCCCCCCCCGGCTCCACAAAAGGCATAGACTGTTCAGGGAAAGAGGGAGCAGAGAAAACACAGCAGCTGATTGGGATCGTGAAGGGCTGCGCTAAGGAAAGACAGCAGGTGAGCACAGGGGTGAATGGAGATGGAGATGTGGAGGCTGATTTAAAGTTGAATAGCAGGATTGAATCATTGACTGATGTGCCTTTATCTGACTTTCCACCACCAGTTGTACTGTATAAAACCTGTACACATCCCTTCTCACTAGATAAGACTGTCCCCCACCAGGTCACTCTATCTTGGGGTGAAACGACTTATGCTCACACTGCTCATACCAATCAGCTTGACCAGACTGATCAACCTGAATTAAATCAGATAATGAACCCACAACACATGTTACTGGCGCTGGGGGAGCAAGGGTTGGATAAACAAGCCACCCAAATGAACAGCACAGAGGTTCAACTACAAGAAACCCCCCCAGACATGACACAGCTCATGCGGCTGATTCAAGCTCTCCCAACTAAAGAAGACATACAAACAATCTTACTAAATGTCACAGGTGTAATTAGAGCTGAGATTGAGGAAGTACGCTCCAAAGTGGGGGAAATTGATCAGAAAGTGGAGGGCCTGGAAAAACTACAAAACACCACAGCAACCAGACTTTCTATGTTAGAAGACAAACTAATATCCCAACAGCAGCATATAATTACATTGCAACTACAAGCCGAGGAGGCTGAAAATAGAAGCAGGAGAAATAATCTTCGCATTAAAGGTGGGCCAGGAGTTAAGAAAAGTGACCACCACTATTTTTAACAATATTCTGAAAAGAGACCCGGACACACCGCTTGAGTTGGATCGAGTACATAAAGTCCCCACAACACCTCGGCAAGACTTAAATAACCAAGCCCACCCCCGAGATGTGCTGTGTAGGGTCCATCACTATAGAATGAAGGAGGAAATACTGAGGGCAGCATGGGGTGAGGGCTCAAGAGGTGCATGGGAGGGCGCAGACATACAGATTTTCCCTGATCTGTGTTGGCAAACGAAACTTAGACGCCGCATGTTAAAACCTTTATTAGATCATATTCGCAACAATGGAGCTACGTACCGATGGGGGTTTCCTCTAGCTTTAAACGTGAAAAGAGAAGGAAGATCTTTTTATCTGAGGGATCCCACACAACTCCCAGCATTTTTCGAGTTCTTGGGCTCAGAGTCAATAACAACCCCTAATTGGCTGGATATATCCATAGTGGAAAGACCCTGAAAGTCTTTTTTTTTTTTTACAGGAATCTTATAAATACAGAGAGGGCCACCATAGCAACGGCGATACAACCATCAAAAGCAGGGGCACCAGTCAGAGTGACCCTGCCTGATTTTTATTTATTTTTTCTTGGTGAACGTATTGGTGGGATTTCCCTCCTTCTTTGCCTCCCTGAGTAACGATGGACATTGTCATTAAGTGAAAGGCAGGACTTTGGTTTGGATAGGTTCGATGGCTTGCTATGTTGTGTTGTTTTTTTGTTTGTTTTTTGTGTGATTTAGATATAGACGGGCAGTGTGCCCTAGAGAATATGGTTATTCATGTAGAGTTATGAAGCCCCTGTTTGACCTTTTTTGTCTTTATATACTTTTTTTTTTTCCCTTGTGTGTAGTCAATCTCCCTTATAGGTATCTCCCGTGGGTGGAGGGAGGGGGGTAAGGTTAAGTGGGGGGAGTTTTTTTTTTTTTTCCACAGCACACACACTATTCAAGTAAACACACGGAGCAAGACACAGTAGTAACCATCACTTACTCATATATGCACATACATACACACATGTACACACACATACACACATGTACACGCATCAATTACTTTTTTTTTGAGTTTATAGAACACTCACTCCTATAGGAGGGACACTTAGGACACATGTCACACAAACATTTTTTTTTCTTTTTCTTCTTCTCCCGTGGATTTGTGTGGGGGGAGTCAGATAAGGGCGGATAAGGGTGGTGGGGTGGGATATGGGGGGGTATTGGGGCAAGATTGAAGTGAGTTTGGGGGGAGGGCTGGGGGGGGGGGAAGAGGGAAGGAGGGAGTCTGGGGGCAAGGGAGAACCTGGAGGGAGGTGGGTCGACACTAGGGGCCATGATCTGAGAGGAGACCGAAGGGGAGTATATGAAAGCTTAGGTTGGGAAGCAGGAACCGCTTTCATGATGATTATTATCATAATTTATTTGAAGTGTCTTAGACTATTATGGAAGACCACATATTTTGCAAAAATAGGGGCTTCCCCGAGCTTATAGGGCAAAGATCTACCTGGTTTATAAGGGTATTTGGAAACCCCAAGTGAGGCTTTGAGGAGGGAGTACCCTCTTGTAATTAATTTTTTTTTTTTTTTTTATTAATTGATAAACATAAATGTTATAAAAGTGTGAAGGGGGTCTATGAAGGGTTAAAGGAGTAATGTCGAAGGTTGTATGTCTTGTCAAAGATAATAGAGGTTGACATAGAACACGGGTGGAATGAGTTGTATCTAGGAGGGAGTGGACTTGGTTTAACCGACAAATAGGATGTGTAATGTTACAAAGGTGCGAAGGGGATTCATGAAGGGTGAAAGAAGTAATGTGGAATGTTGCATGCCTTGTCAAAATAACATAGGTCGACATAGAACACGAGCAAAATGGGTTGTACTTAGGAAGGGCACGCAGAGGTGGAGGGGAACCTTGTCTCTCCGCGGCGGTCCGCGCTCCTGGGGGGGGGGTGGGCGTATGGGAGGGAGGAGTAGCAGAATAGAAGGGGTATGCACACCCATGCAGAAGCATGACTCCCCGCTGTATCTCTATACCTTACCCCCAAGGCGTCTCTCCTCCTATTGGAGGGAAGTCGGAGACGCGCGTGTTTTTTTTTTTTTTTTTCTTCCGGGGGGCCGTGCCCCCGGAAAACACCACTACCGTGAGGGGGATATAGATCCGAAGGTTCTACGGTAGCGGGTGTATCTAATACTCGGGCTCTTGGACAGAGGACCTGAATCCGAGGTACGGGGTTTATTATTATTTTTTTTTCTTCTCCTTCTGCTCCCCGCGGGGTCCTCCCCAGACCCTCCCCCATCTCCCAACGATTCTTTTTTGCTTTTTTTCTCTTTTTCTCTTCTCCTCTCTCCTCTCTTTAAACCGTACAAAGCCAAATGACTAAAATGGATAGAATTAATCTTACCACTTATAATATCAAAGGGCTAAATATCCCAGAAAAAAGAGCCAAACTAAAAATGGAGTTAGGGAGACTAAAAGCACAAATAGGGCCAGATTCAGGTAGATGAGAGTATCTTTCCTCTGGAGTAACGCTTCTCATTTACGTTACTCTGAAGAGCCTTTCAGCGCAAGTCCTGTAATTCACATAGCAGTTGCGCGTAATCTTGCACCAGAGTAACGATAATGCGCTGGCGTAACCCGACGCAAGTGGAAGTGGGTGTGATCATATGTAAATGATGGGCGGAGCCCAGCGCAGAGGCTTACGTTCAGCGCATCATCCACGGAGCATGCGCAGTGAGTGCGGCTCCACTCGCCCCCCTTGTGCGCATGCTCACAACTTCCGTCGGCACCACTTCCTTGGAAACGTCAGCGCAATGCGTTCCGCTGGGCGCTTAAAAGCGCTGGTGGAAACGCCATTCCGGCGCAAAAGTAGTTCCGCTTCCCCCCACCCCAGGGAAGATACTTTTGCCCTGTAATGGCTGCTCCCGCTACCCCCAAAGAGAGGAGGAACCTAAATTATAATGCCCAGGAGGTCACAGTGATAATATCGGCTATGGAGGCATTTAATGATTTTCTCCATGGGAAAAAAAGCAGGAACACCAGCCGGGAAAGGAAGCAGGGTATCCTGGCCACCATTGCTGCCAGGGTCAATGTGCTGGGGTACTCCACCCGGAGTGCTTCAGACATTCAAAAAAAAATAAATGACCTGCGGCGCAAGGTGAGGGGCAAGGTGTCCACCATTAGGAGCCATGAGAGGGGCACAGGTGGTGGTCCCCCATGTCCTGTCACCCTGACCGCGGAGGAGGAGGTGGTCGCCCGCTGCCTGGACAGGGAGCAGTTGGAGGGGGTCCCTGGCTATGACTCCGTGGAGGAAGGCTCCAGGACAGGTAAGTGATTTTTACCCCCTTTTTGGTGTGTTGCATGTGGGGGGGGGTGGGTACATGTGCCAAGTGTGTGGGACCACCAACATGTGTCTGCTTTGTGTCATCCACAGATGACGGTGCTGGGCCATCTCGTGCCGGCCAGTCCACCCCAACCCCCCAACGGGATGCTGAAGACGAGGCCCTGGGTGCTGGAGACACCGAGGTGGAGGAGGAGAGTGCCCACACCACTTCAGCAGAGGTGGTTGTGGAGGAGCCTGTCCCTGAACAGGAGTTTATTTTAATGTTGGAGGAGTCCTCCTCCTCTGCAGGGCCCTCTGTGATCCCCTCCCCCATCCTAGGTAGCCCCTCAAGGGCGACTCCATCCCCACGGGGACAACCTTCCTCTGCCCCCAGGAAGGCCACCCGGAAGACCAGGGGGGTGTGTGATTTGGTCGAGGACCAGGTGCTGTTGGACCACGCCAAACAGACCCAGCAAATGGGGGAGATGGCTGGCCACCTGGACAGGGTCGCAGACAGCCTGGGCTCTCTGTCACAGCTGCCCAGTCGCGTGCAGGGCGTTGTGACCAGCCTGGGGGAGGTGCAGGCTGATATCCGGCACTTGACAGCAGCTGTTCGAGACAACACTGCTGCCATTCGGGAAGAGGGGAGGCAGCGGCAACGTGACCAGCGGCACAATATCACCCGCCAGTTGAGGATGCAGGCCCAAACAAATTTGTATCTGAGCCGTATCGCTGTGGCATTGGAGGGCATGCAGCCAACAGCTCCCAGGAGTGGCCCACCCGGGGATCAGCCTCCTCCTGATGCCCCCCCACCCCCACCACCACCCACTCCCTCCAGGCAGATGAGGAGCCCGAGAGTGCCCCCAAGGAGGAGCCCCCGTCATCCCAGATGAGGGTTTTTTTTATTTTTGGTTGTTATATATTTTTGTTTATACTCAGGACATGAGTTTTTGTTTATTTTTTATTATTATTGTTTATACTCAGGACATGAGTTTTTATTTTTTTTGGGTTCTCAGGTTATGAGATATTTTTTTTAATTTTGATACTGCACACGTTGCAGTGTGAATGGTGTGTGAATGTGAGAGGGTGGCACTCCTGAAAGTAAGGGGTGTCACCCTCGGCCGTGGTGGTGAAGTTAACCCCACGGCTGAATGAATGACGTGTGAAAGGTGTGTGAATGGACAGTGACATCATTGGGGCCTTGACGCTGGCGTTACTGCTCCCAACTCCTACATGCTGGACTTGGGCTAATCCAATGCGATGTGCATGTGGTGTGTGTGATCTAGGGACATCAGTGGTGTGCATGCGTGCATTGTCTGTGTTATTAATGTTTTGGTTTAGTGTCCAAAGATGCCTACGGCGAGGACCCTCCTGACTGCTCTTCCATCAGCAGACTGGGTGTCCTCTGGCAGGTGGGGACTGTGTGGGTCGGGGGTCAGGTCATCACGTATGTCAATCTGCAGGCCTTTTCTCATAGCAAAGTTGTGCAGAATACAACATGCAGCGATGATCTGACACACGAAGGTAGGGGAATACAATAGGGTCCCCCGGACTTATCCAGGCAGCGGAAACGGGACTTCAGGAGCCCGAATGTTTGCTCCACCACTCCACGGGTTTTGATGTGTGCTTCATTGTATTTTCTCTCTCCTCTGGTTTGGGGGTTCCGGAAAGGAGTCATTAGATGGGGTCCCAGTGCATATGCAGAGTCACCTGTAAGGTAAAAGACAGGAGAATGTTAGTCATGCATGTGCGACTTCTGTTGTGCATCACGGGAGGGGATAGTCATGCCTGACTCCCTTGTCACTCACCAACCAGCCAGCTGTCCCCATACATGTTCTGCTCGAATTCTGCTGGGATGGGGCTCTGACGGTATATGAAGCTGTCATGGCTGGACCCGGGGTGTTTGGCACGGACGTGCCATATGAGGCGTTGGGCATCAGCTATCACCTGTACGTTGATGGAATGCCAATGCTTCCGATTGCGGTATATGTGCTCTGTGGCACTGGGGGGCTGTAGGGCCACATGTGTGCAATCAATGGCCCCCACAGTGCGTGGGAATCTGGCAATGCTGTAGAAATCTGTCATTGCCTTCATCCGCAGGTCCTCAGTGGTGGGTCTGATGAACTGGTTGGACATGCGTCTGAGGATTGCAGGGACAACCTGGTGCACACATCTGCTTATGGAGGACTGTGACATCCCAGCCACCACTCCACTTGTACGCTGGAATGATCCACTGGCAAGGAAATGAAGTGTTGCCAGGACCTTCACCAGTGGCTGCACTGCTTGTGAGCGGTGTGTCTTGCTGGTGATGTCATCCTGCAGGGTTGTGGTTAGTTCAAGTATTACATCAGGGCTGAATCTGAAGAGGCGATACACCTCCTCATCCCCCATGCCAAAGAGGTTCATACGAGTGCGGTATATCCTCTCACGTGCCCGCCTCCTCCGTAGCGAGGGACCCAGTACTAGTCTTAGGACCACGAGTGCCCCTGGCATGTTGGCACACAGAGGTGTTGTCCTTGCAAGTGTTGTTGTTCAGCTTGCTAGTTTCGTCGGTAACGCTGCTGTAGCTGCTCTCCTGCTGACCTGTGACCGTCTGGAGTAAAGATAAAGCAGCCTTTTGTAGAAATAACTTTGCGCCGGACGGACCAGATACGCGCGGCGCATGTAGCCAGCGTATGGTGCTAATCCGTTCGTGAATTGGGAAAAATACCTCATTTGCATATTTGCAGGGGAAATCAATGGGCGCGACTGATGCGCCCAGCGAAAATACGCGCTGACGATACTCTGGCGTCGGAACGTTCCGCCGGTCGCAAATGACCCGTTATTGGGCGCATCTAGTTTGGTGGGTACGGGCACATAGAAACGACGGCGCATCATCACAGTTACGCGGCGCATATCCAAATACTCCAGCGCAAGTGTTCGTGAATCTGGCCCATAGTGTTTCTCCAAGAAACGCATTTTAGAAAAGATAAGGTACCTAAGATGAAGTGTCAAAGATTTCCAGTAGTATATGTGGGAGCTTCCCAGTCATCAAAAGCAAATGGGGTGGCTATACTGCTGGCTAAGAACATAAAGTGGAAAGAATCAAGAGTAACCATGGATAAAGAGGGACGATTTCTTATGGTCAAGGGGACAATTAATGATAAAAAGGTAACCCTAGTAAATATCTATCTCCCCAATGACGACCCGGTCTCTAGGCTGGAAAAATTTGCAGAAACGATAATGCAGCATAGGGAGGGGACGTTAATTGTGGGAGGAGATATGAATATGGTCCTAGATCCAACAATGGACTCCTCTAGGGGGGCCTATAATATTTCCAACCGTAAACTAATAACGGCAAGGGGAATTTTACAAAGCTTACAGATAGTAGACAGCTGGAGGACTTTGCATCCACACGAGAGAGACTATAGCTTTTATTCATCAAAACATAAAACATATACAAGAATCGACTATCTATTCCTTGACAAATGTATTGTTAAATTTAAGACAGACATCAATTGGTTCCTTCACACTCTCAGATCATGCACCAGTAAATTGTACTATTGACTGGGGGACACCAGGCCCTAGGGAGTGGATCTGGAGGATGAACAAATCATTAATCAAGGATATAAATTACGAGAGCAAGATAGATCAGGAAATAGAGAGGTTCTTTGAAATGAATAAAAACGACGGGACTTCACCATTATGTAAATGGGTAACGCATAAGTGCTATGTAAGAGGGCTGCTTATCTCTCTTGGGTCGCATCGAAAGAGGGCCATCAGTGCAAAACTGGATCACCTGCTTGGGCAGATCCGAATAGTAGAAAATGAACATAAAATATCGCAATCAACAGATGTCGAAGAGAGACTAATGTCCCTCCGAGACCAATTAAATTTACTACTTACGGAACAAGCAAAGGCCAAATTGAGTAGATGCAGGCGAACATTTTATGAATTCGGGAACAAACCAAGCAGGATGCTGGCGAATGCACTGAGAGAGACAACGGCTAAAAAACATATTGAAAAAATAAAAACGCAAGGAGATAAGTTGGTTAATTCATCACACTTAATAGCGGAAGCATTTAAAGCATATTATAGTGACTTATATCATCTAGAGCAGGGGTGTCAAACTCAATTTTATTGTGGGCCGCATAAGCATTATTATTGCCCTCAAAAGGGCCTGGTTGTATCTGTAAGATTAGATGTCCTCCACTTACATTAGATGTCAAGAGCCACCCCATCATCAGAAGTTGAGTCCCCCACTCTCCCCTACATCAGTATACCCCCCTTTCATTATGCTGTTGCTGGGAAGAAGATGGATGCATTGCTTGAAAGCAGAAAGTAAGGGTCTGGAGGAGAACCAGAGGACGGCTGGAGCTCTCCTGCAGCTGCAGGAGAGGGCCACATGAAATGGCCTGGAGGGCCGGATTCGGCCCACGGGCCTTGTGTTTGCCACCTGTGATCTAGAGAGTCAATCTACACCAATAAGAGGTCAGAATAGTGAAGAGAGAATAAAAAAATATCTCATAGACTCAGGGATGCCCACAATTCCAGAAGAAGTTACAGTGAGCATGGAGGGGCCGATTACCGCAGTGGAACTTTTAGAAGCAATAAAGGAAATGAAGTTAGGTAAATCCCCCGGCCCTGATGGTTATACTCTATTATATTACAAAACTTTTTTTCAAAAACTGGCGCCTCAATTTCTAGAGGCCTTTAACTCATTAAAAGAGGGCCACTCGATGCGCAGAGAAACATTAGAAGCACATATAGCGATCATCCCAAAGGAAGGTAAAGATCCCACCCTATGTCCTAGCTATCGACCGATTTCCCTACTTAACGTAGACTTAAAGATTTTTGCCAAAATAATCGCCAATAGACTACTGCCCTATATAACATCTCTAATACACCCAGATCAGGTGGGCTTTACTCCGGGGCGTGAAGGGAGAGAGAACACATAGAGACTCTTGAGCACTATTTATATGTCACAACTCCATCAAAAGCCAATGGTACTTATTTCAACTGACGCTGAAAAAGCATTTGATAGAGTGGATTGGGGATTTTTGAGAACTACATTACAACACATTGGATTAAGGGAAGGGATGCAGAACTGGATAACCAGTCTATACTCATGCCCTACGGCGAGGGTAAAGGTAAACGAGGCAATCTCGGATCCCTTCCCAATTCGGAATGGAACGAGACAAGGATGTCCCCTTTCCACTATAATCTTTATCCTCACTCTGGAGCCGTTTTTGAGAACTATACGAGCTAATAGAGACATAAGAGGGTTTTGGTCTAAAGGAGTGGAATACAAAGTTGCTGCATTTGCAGACGACCTCCTGTTCTCAATAACGGCCCCAGAGTTGTCTTTACCAGCCCTTCTGAAGGAGATAAGGGACTATGGAATTGTATCTAATTTTAAAGTGAATTACAATAAATCAGAGGCGATGGGAGTAGAAGTAAATAGACAGACACAACATCAACTAGCCGCAAATTTCCCGTTCAAATGGACAGACTCCCATATATCATATTTGGGAACAAAAATACCAAGAAAATTAAATAGAATCTTTGACTTAAATTTTGCCCCCCTGGTTAGGCAGTTTAAAACTGACCTCCAACGATGGGATAAGGAAACCTTTACATGGTTTGGGAGAATCAATATTATAAAAATGAATCTTATGCCAAGACTGCTTTACTTATTGCAGACCCTACCTGTAAGGATCCCTCTGGGGTTTTTGAAGGACCGAAGAGCTAGATTTACCAGGTTTGTGTGGGCAGGAAAACCAGCAAGAATCCGTCGTGAGATTCTGTCCTTGCCAAAGAACAAGGGAGGAGTGGGTCTTCCTGACCCATCGGGGTACTATGACGCAGCTCACCTTGCAAGAGTGGTCGAATGGTGCGAACACCAGAAGACCAAACCCTGGATTTTTATGGAACAAAATACTACGAAGATTCCGTTGGAGGGATTGGTGTGGATCCGAGAGATAGATATCCCTCAAGAGGTGAAACATCACCCCACAATAGGTGCTACATTACGAGTTACAAAATGGAAGTTTAATAAGACGAAGCTGTCACAATATCCAAGTCCACTCATTCCAGTGCTGGGAAACCCGAGGTTTCAACTAGGTCTTACAGACGTATGTTTCAACAACTTAAGACGTGCAGGAAAAAGCAGGTTAATACATTTTGAAATCAACAACCGAAGGGCGAATAGCGGAGAATCGGAAGGTGACCCTATAAGCGGATTAGATCCACTGAGACGACTCCAGCTGAGAGCAGCAATCAGAGCATTGTCCCCACAAGGGAACTCATCTAGAGAGCTCTCAGGGTTTGAGAAAAGATGTTTGGAGGGCAACCCATTGAGACATGGCCTGTCCTTAATGTATAGTCTCTTGATAGATCTAGAAGCCCCCAAAGATTTACCATACATACAAGCATGGGAAAGAGCTTTGGGGATGAAATTCTCGGAGACCCAGAAAACAAAAATCTTCACCTTTACACATAAGGCCTCGTTAGCCACCAGATATCAGGAAGGGGGCTATAAGATTCTAACCAGATGGTATAAAACTCCCTCCGTCCTAAAACGCTGTTTTCCAGAAGTATCAGATCGGTGTTGGCGGTGTGGAGACGAGAAGGGCACAATACTACGCATTTTTTGGCAGTGCGTAAAAATAAAATAATTTTGGGAAATGATCACGAGCACGGTAAAAGAAATTACAGAGGTAGAATTAGGAGTAAACCCCGCTACGTATCTACTATTAGATCTCCCAATCTCAACGGTAAAATTCAGAAACTCATTGCTTAGACATCTCCTAACAGCGGCAAGGTCCTGTATTCCAATCTTATGGAAAAGCTCAGAGACGCCTACTAGACAACAATGGTTAACCAGAGTTACGGACATTCAGCTGATGGAGAAGCTAACGATGGGAATAAGAGAACAGGAGGAGAAGTATAGACATATTTGGAACCCATATATAAAATATATAGAGCAGGAGTCCTGAGGGGGGAGGGGGGCACACCTGGGGAGCAGAGGGAGAATTTCTTTTTTTTTTTTTTTTGGGGGGGAAGGGGTGGAAAGGATAGGGGTGTTCAGGGGGGAAGAGGGGAATGCATAATAATGTCATAGATGGTAAAAATGCGACCAGGAAAATGGACAGTTGGTTAAGAATAACAAGGTCGAGATTACCGTAAAAAAAACGATATACTGTGTAGCTGTTTGTGTAATCCCACGGGAATGTAGATTGTCAGATTAGAGATATAAGTTTGGCTGATATAATTGTAAGGAATTGTTATGGTGTGTAATTGCATGTGCAAACTCTTTTTGATTTATGAATTGGCCGAATGTTGTTGGCTATCTGCTTGAAAAACAAAAAATAAAGAATTAAAAAAAAAAAAATTAATAGACTTCCAGATAAAAAACCTGTCTAAATAAAAAGTCTGTTTCTCTTTTCTTGCTTTGAGTGACAGGTTATTTACATATCTAGCTTGGACATTTTTATCATATGTTATGTTATGTTTATCATAATATGAGTTGATCCAAAGTTCATTGTATATTACCAGGATGTGTTACATAGTTACATACATAGTTAGTCAGGTTGAAAAAAGACACAAGTCCATCCAGTTCAACCATAAAAAAAAATAAAAATAAAACAAAGTAAAACACAGTACATCCTCCCATACACCCAACTCCATACCCACAGTTGATCCAGAGGAAGGCAAAAAAACCCAGCAGAGCGATGATCCAATTTGCTACCGGAGGGGAAAAAATTCCTTCCTGATCCCCCGAAAGGCAATCGGATTTACCCCGGATCAACTTTACCTACAAAACTTAGTACTCAGTTATATTATGTGCATTTAGGAAAGAATCCAGGCCTCTCTTAGAGCAATCTACTGAGCTGGCCAGAACCACCTCTGGAGGGAGTCTGTTCCACATTTTCACAGCTCTTACTGTGAAGAAACCTTTCCGTATTTGGAGGTGAAATCTCTTTTCCTCCAGACGTAAAGAGTGCCCCCTTGTCCTCAGTGTTGACCTTAAAGTGAATAACTCAACACCAAGTTCACTATATGGACCTCTTATGTATTTGTACATGTTGATCATATCCCCCCTTATTCTCCTCTTCTCAAGAGTGAATAAATTCAGTTCCTCTAATCTTTCCTCATAGCTGAGCTCCTCCATGCCTCTTATCAGTTTGGTTGCCCTTCTCTGCACTTTCTCCAGTTCTCCGATATCCTTTTTGTGTTATGTGGGGGAGGGGTGGATTTCTCACTTTTTATACTTTGGATATTATGATAAACATAACATAACCTATGATAAACGTGCCCAAGCTAGATATGTAAATAACCTGTCACTCAAAGCAAGAAGAGAGAAACAGACTTTTTATTTAGACAGGTTTTTTATCTGGAAGTCTATTCATTTTCGCTGAACAATAAAAGAGGATTGATCAGAGCTGGATTAACTCTGTGTGGCAAGACTGGGCACATATGATAGGAAATCTTATACTCTACATTGTGACATCAACAAAAAAATTACATCCACTTTAAGGTAAAGTAGTAATATTCACCTGAGCCCAATCTAATGTTGGTTATTTTATTGAAAACAAATCAAAGCTTTACAACTCAAACTTGGTGTAAAGAGACAGGCATAGTGCCTGTCTGTGCCTGGTGTAGCAGAGCAGCATGTTTGCTGCCACTACTCCCTCCCCATCTGTGACCATTTGTCAAGATTGCTGTCGGCTTCCCAGCCAACAGACTCTTGGCACCCAGTGATGCTGACAGCTGTCACAGCTAGTTCCCTATCAGGTCCACTCTATTTGGCAGCAGGCAGTGGGCAGAAGGCTGTCTATTGCCTAAGGAATCCATCCACTGTCCGCTGTCAATCATAGAGCGAGCAGACCTAATGGGGAGTTAGTGGCTCAGCCTCCCCATCAGGCTTTGTCAACCCAGCCAAAGAACTCCATGGGTGCGTGACAGGTGCAGTGGAATGGAGGAAGCTCAGCTGCATGGAGGATGGACTGTCCATCTGGCCTCAGTGCTCCCCCTCATGTGGTGCCCTTAATGAATTTACCTGTTCCCAATGGGCACCTAATTTGTTGCCCGCACTGACATTTGTGGAATTCTAAAGAGTGTCTGTACTTGTCCACTGCTCCAGTTGATATAAATTAGCTACAACCAAGGTTGTTTCTACAGCTGTGGTCAAAAGTTTTGAGAATTACACAAATATTTATTAAAGTCTGCTGCTTCCATTTTTATGGTGGCAATTTGCAAGTTCCTCTTTGCCATGAAAATTAACTTAATCCCATAAAAAAACATTTCCACTGCATTTGTAAAGAAGGCTTCAGGGCGCCGAAGCACCAGGACCCTCTCCTACAGTTGATAAAGCTGCAGGATCGGGGCACTACCAGTGCAGAGCTTGTGCAGGAATGGCAGCAGGCAGGTGTGAGTACATCTGTATGCACAATGGGGTGAAGATTTTTGGACGATGGCCTGATGTTAGGAAGGGCAAGCAAATAAGATACTTCTCTCCAGGAAAAACATCAGGAACAAACAGATATTCTACAAAAGGTACAGGGCTTGGACTGCCGAGGACCGGGGTAAAGTCATTTTCTCTGATGAATCCCCTTGTCGATTGTTTGGGGCATCCGGAGAAAACCTTGTCCAGAGAAGAAAAGGTAAGTGCTACCATCAGTCTTGTGTCATGCCAACAGTAAAGTATCCTGAGACCCATTCATGTGTGGGGTTCCTTTTTATCCAAAGGAATGAGCAGTCCACAATTACCTAAAGTTGACAATGGAAATAAATGGTCCTATAGACAAACAGGTGTATTTATGTGAACATTCCATCACCACTTGTAGGTATCTATAGATAGACAGACAACATAACTATAAGCAAGGTTTGAACATTTACCACCTGGCATGATAGACATGTACAGGTATGATGGAATTTTAGAAAATAAATACTCTTTGCCAAGGTGCTTTCACTGTTTAATGATACACAATACATTTTCTGCCAGTAACGGAGAGAGGGGATAGTCTAAGTTCAACGCTAGACCAGTAGCGGTCAACACAATAACTTCTTGAGTTTTTGTCTGAATTTCAGGTGCCTCCATAGCATTTTAAAGTACTTTTAGTAATGGCAACAGGGCAATAAAAAACAGCATATAGAATCCCATCCTATCTTTGAATGCTTCATGATGACTCTGAAGGTATGAGGTCTGTTGCTTGTCCACCCACCTTTTACAACCATTACAATGAGTTCACATGCTCCCACTACATAATAGAAAATGTAGCAGAAGCAATGAGACTGAGGGCTCACTCACAATTTTGCCCAAGAACACAGCCATGAATAAAGAATGGGACAAAAACATCCCCAGAGAGCAACTTCTCCCAACCATCCAAGAACAGTTTGGTGACGAACAATTTATTTTCCAGGCAGGATGGAGCACCTTGTCATAAGGCAAAGGTGACAAGTGGCTTGGGTAAAAACATTGAACGGTGTAGACACTAGATAATGTATGTATTACCAGCTCCTACTCCTGTGCACGAGATTCGTCCAACCCTGGCACCAATACCCAACTCTAATATACAAAAAACTCTAGACACCTATGTGACCCGGCCGGGCCTCCCTTTAGGGACCATACCCCTCAATACACCAGTGATGATGGACTCAGTGTTATTAATTTAACCCCTTACCCAGGATGAACTTGCCAACGAGGCCAATCTCACCTTTCAACAGCAATTAGCCTGAACACATTTGCATCAAAGACAATCAAAAAATCGCCTGGAAGAGGCCGGCTGTCTCGTTTGCAGAGGTGAAGAGCAACTTAATGACTCTCATGATTAATGAGAAGATGTCTAGTATTCTCCATGACTCCCATGCCAAACTCCTCAAGGTATGGGGCTGTGGTGGTCCTGCACTCTTTCATCCGACCAGCCTAGGCCTCGCTAACTGACCTCCCCTACCCTCCCAACCTGGGGGAACATTTTTCCTACCTATTCTTCCTGTTCTGCGCCTCCTTTTCCCTCTCTGTCTGTCCTTCTCATCTCTTGTGTCCCTCCTTTGCCATCTGCCCCCTCCCCCTCTTTTTTTCCTCTCTTTTGCGTTTTCTCATTTTTGTTCTTTGTTCGTATGACCCTGATCCCAGTTTTACTTTCCACATTTTTGGACTACTCCACACCTTAACCCCTGAGCAATTACGCTCAGTCACCCTATGTTGACCCCTGGCTTTGGCCGGAGGGTTGTTGATGTTTGATAATTCTTACTATCAAATATGTTTCCAATGTGCATTATTAAACTGTGCCACGTTATGCTTACTGCTTATATCCCCTGCGTGGGATCATTACAGTTGTTCTCACTTCTCATATATTTCAATAAAAAAAATTGTACCAGAAAAAATCTTCATATAAAAAGGTGGGAAAATCGTATTAATGACCCATAAACAATATGAGACGATGTGTTTTGTAATTTTGAACAACAGAGAGTGGTACCAAAAAATCTCAGCTGAAGTTACGTCCCAATTCAAATCTGAATTTAAACTGTTAATCTACACTGCTTTTCTGGATACTCTTATTGATAAAGAACCCGGTACAACCACTTTTACCTACAGGTAAGCCCATATTAAGGCTTAGCTGTAGGTGCTGGAAATATCTCCTAAACCTACAAGGTTTAGAAGATATTTACAGGAAAGCCGTGCCTACAATGTCTACGGTGCATGCGCACTTTAGAAAGGGCAGTATGTGCCGTTTCCAAAGGGGTCAAGCCATGACTGGCGGCTCCCACACGCATGTATGAGTGATGTCACTCATACATGCGTGATGTCACTCATACACGCATGTATGAGTGACATCACATGACTCTGGCCAGTCAAGAGAGCCGGAGTTCATGCCCCCGGAAGGAAGAGGGGTGAAAAAGGATGCTCGCTGCTAGTGGAGACAGCGGTGACATGTGTTTCAGGTAAGTGACACATAATGGGCTACTATGTGATGCATAGTAGCCCATTAGGCTTTACCTTTGCAGGGAAATAAAGAGGAAGTAAAACCCATCAGGGTTTACTTCCTCTTTAATGTTCCTTTTCCCAGGGATGCCATACTCTATTCCATTCCTAAGATCCCTAAGAACAGGTCAACACCCTAAGGAAGACCTATTGCGTCAGGTATAGGTTTCAATACAGAGAATGCCAGTAGATTTGTAGACTTTTTTCTGATGCCCCATGTGACCGGACTCCTTTCCTATGTTAGAGACACCCTGGATCTCCTTAGATGTTTAGATGGGTTGGCATTCCCCCGATTCGTTGTTCGTTACTACTGATGTGGAAGCCTTATGGACTAATAGTTATAACCTGCTGTATGAAAAGTGTGTCACGGCTCAAAATTTTTGATTACTCATGGTACTGTTGAGCTCCTGTGATTTACTTTCAAACCCAGATAGCAAAAGTAACAACTGAGGAATTCATTGGTTGCCATGGGCAACATGTTCTACATTCAGAACATTTTGCACGCATCGGGTCCTGTGATAAAAAGGACCCTCTGTTTCAGTACACGGTGAGCACAGTGAACCTCTACCGTCAGTAAACATTATATTCCTGAGGAATGCAAGTCAATTGATTTTCCACAGATTTTCCGTTTATTTGCAAAGACCCGCTGAATAAATAATGCAGACAGGGAAATCAGTAATCTTGTTATCGGTGCCATCCTAACCCAGATACATATCAGGCTTTGGGAGACCATAAAAGTTTATTGAAAATTCAATTCCTTTTCATCGATTCAATAATGTCCTTAAATTCCCACCTGGCCGAGCATTATGTGAGGATAGAAGAGTCCTCTATACAGATTTGTTTTATCATATTAATAATGTCTCAGATCATTGCCAGCCAAAGCGGCCATGTATAAAAATCTGTTTATCGGCTTTTTTAGTTCTTGTACTTGATGAATATGGTCTTAAAAACATTTAGGCCTGTTTACGTCAATTCTCATATTTTAAATGGAATCTATAGCATGGTAATCTAATCTTCAAACACTTCATCACTGGGCACTTTTACCCCATTTTTCCTGCCCAGGCCAATATTCAGCTTTCAGCGCTGTCACATTTTGAATTTAATTTTATTCAAACAACTAGAGCTTTCTTTTGGGTGGTATTTAATCACTGCTGGGATTTTTATTTTTAGTTAAATAAATGAAAAGACCAAAAAGTTTGTTTTTGTTACAAAATTTTGCAAATAATTGTTCTGTATAAATTTAGGACAACGTTTATTCTGCTTTCTCTGGTGAAAAGAACCCAATTCGGTGCATAATATTTAGTCTGTGTGAAAGGTACAGGGTCCACAAACTATGGTACATATCTCAAAATTGATGAATCCTGATATCTCATTTCTTGAGGCCCGAAAAGGTCAGGACAGTACAAATACCCCCCGAATGTACCCTTTTTAAAAAAAAAAAAGTAGACAGTTCGAGATATTTAGTAAGAGGCATGGCAAGTTTTTTGAATACTTTTTTTTTTTTATACTTTTTTGGAGAAAAAAAATGCACATTTTTTTTTACATAGGTCAGCAGGGCAGTACAGCTTCATCATATAACGGGTGTGGCGCTGAGCAGGGACACTGACTGGTGACAATACGGGAAAAAAAACATTAAACATTTCTTGATTTTATATGACATTTTTTTTTCCATTTTTAATGTTTTTTTTTTAAAACATACCACATCATAGTTTTTTTCTTAAACATTATGATTGCTTATAGCAGTGTATTTTGTAGCTATAAGCAAGCATTTTACTGAATGAAACAGATTCATTCAGTTTGTTTTGATTAGCTGTGATTGGCCAGAGCTAATCACATGGTGCAGATGGGTTGTGATTAGTGATATGAGCTCTGGCGTGTTCGCACAGTGCACGTGCAGAGCCCGCCAGGAAGTCTGCACGGCGCTGCGCTAACCACAGGCAGGGAGACATTTCCCGATCTCTGCAGCCGAGCATCAGGAATATGTCTCCCTGCCTGTTATTAGCGCAGTGCCGTGCAGACTTTCTGGCGGGCTCTGCACGTGCATTGTGCGAACACGCCAGAGCTCATATCACTAATCACAACCCATCTGCACCATGTGATTAGCTCTGGCCAATCACAGCTAATCAAAACAAACTGAATGAATCTGTTTCATTCAGTAAAATGCTTGCTGACATGCTCAAGACATGCCCCTGTTGATGGCTTTCTGAGCCGAAACGTGTCAGGTATTGCTATGTTAGCACCATATACTGCTTTTTATTTTTATTCACGTGATTTTATGTAATATTTATTCAAATAAAAACTCCCAGGTTTAGTTTGATTTGCACCATATGGAGCACTTTCTTTTTATTTTCTATGTTCATGTATGTCCTGCCTGTTTATTGAGGCTGGCCATTTGACCTGCATTGTTAAACTACATTTGTTTGGGTTCCTGGATTGGAGGTATTCATTCGACTGGATTGATACAGCCACCACCGCCCGGAGTGACCATCCATGCAGAGTCCCAGGTCTGTTGAGACCATCACGCCTCCTAGACTTGATGTTAATTTTAACATGTGAGTCTAAAACTGTCGGTAAGAGAATCCACTTCATTTATCTTGATGTTTTGCATGATTACTTCAGACAAGCCACTTACCACATGAGATAACATCCACCTATCACTCATTCATTTGAACTGTGAATTACTCACCTGTTGTAGTGATCCATTTACTTGTTGGGAGATCCATTATTTGGACTTTATGTATTAGCTATTGGTCATGTTTGTTCTACACCGACCATCATATATCAGCGCTGCACTTTTTGTATTTCAATTGCTTTGTAATTTGTTTGTTTGTGTGCCAGCTGCTTATTCTGTTTCAAATTTGGTTAAGTGCAGTTTTTTCCTTTCGGCTCTGCACGTGCACTGTGTGAACACTCCGAAGCTCATCTCTAGTTGTGATTGGTCTCGTTTGTAACATGTGATCACAGTGACCAATCACAGCAAGCAACACAATTGTACACAATGGATGGAATATAATGAAGCCATCCCTTGTTTACAACTGTCATGTGACCTGCTGTGGTTGGTCACATAGTACCGGCAGCGAGCCGATACACTGATCAATCAGTCATCGGCTGTATCCAATGAATGCAGCCAGTGACAGATCGTGACACAGCATGATCCGGGGGGACGTAATTTTGTTATAGACTGGGTGGGAACTGGTTGAACATATTAAATTTTTATAAAACTATGTTTGGAACTAAAAAATGTTTAACCCCTTCCCACCCACCACACTGTCCCCTTAAACGGTTCTGAATGCCTAAGGGGGGGAGGGGTTCCAGGATTTGAAATCACGTGACCCCTGTCATTACATTGAGAGCCTTGTGCTGACGGCTACTAATCATTATTGGGGACCTTCTTTCCTGCAACCCGTGGACCTTGCAAGCTTGCAAATTCTTTTCTCCTCTGCAGTTAGAGAGAATAACTGGAATTTCAAAGTATGGAGGAGCATGTTAGCAAGCAGCAGCAATAAAGTCCTTTGCACCTTGCTGGCAGTTTTATAAAAAAAAAAGTTACCTTAGCCGCTTGCCGACTGCCCACCGCAGTTTTACTGCAACAGGTTGGCTCGGCTGCGCAAAATCACGTAATATAACGTGATGTTACTCTGCCGCCACTAAGGGGGCGAGCCCCCTTCTCGCCCCTGGTGCTGTTGCGAGTGCCCAGCGGGCGAGATCACCACCGGGCACCCGTGATCACTCGTGACAGAGCGAGAGTGTAAACACATAGCTCCCGGTTCTTTCAGGGGGAGAAATTACTGATTGTATGTTCATACAATGTATGATCAGCGATCTGTCATTTCCCACCCCCCCTTCAGTTAGAACACACTTTAGGGAACATAATTAACCCCTTGATAAAAAAAAACGCAGAGGTGATCAAATACCACCAAAAGAAAGCTCTATTCGTGGGAAAAAAATATGGCAATTTTGTTTAGGACGAACGCGCAATTGTCAGTTAAAGCGACGCATTGACGAATCGCAAAAAGTGGCCCGGTCATTGACCAGCAAAATGGACCGGTGCTGAAGTGGTTAAAGCTGAACCTTCTGGGGTAGAAAGAAGGGTAATGAAACCTTTGAATACATCTAGGGAGTGAATAAGGTTAAAAAGGGTAGTATTTTTAATATGAAACCAAAATCAAGACCATGGAGACATGACCTCAAACTAACAGGAGAAAAGTTCAATTATTTTACTGAAAGGGTAGTTGATGCTTGGAATAGACTTTGAGGAGTGGTAGCGAGTCAGTCAACAGTAAATGGCTTTAAATATGCTTGGGACAAACATAGAGCTGCACAATTCTGGGAAAAATAAGAATCGCGATTCTTTTGGATAGAATGAAGATCACGATTCTCTCACGATTCTCAAAAATGTATTTATTTAAAGTTATTTTCAACACAAAACAGAGGATATGTGCTTAAATACAGTATATGTAAATCTGACAGACTGTTTACATGTTACATTTTAAAAGCCGCAGCAAACCTGCTGACCTTAAAATGCTTGCTAATGTGAAAGAACAGCTCTGATTTTCACATTTAACTAATGTGATCCTTGCTGGATCAGAAAATCGAGGGTCACCCAGCCTGGAGATCGCGGGGTGGGGGGGGGGGGGGTGAATCAAGATTTTATTACGATTAATCGTGCAACTCTAGACAAACATCGATCTATACTAACAAACAAAAGTTAACAAAAACATGTATATAAAAAAAAAAAAGACTTGATGGGACCACTTGGTCTTTTTTCTGACATCAATTTTCCATGTCCTGGTTTCTATGGATAAGCAAGCCTTAGCTGTGTACACACAATCGGATTTTCCGTCGGAAAAACCTTGGATGGTTTTTCCAACGGAATTCCAATCAAGCTTGGCTTGCATACACAGGGTCACACAAAAGTTCTCTGAACTTTCGACCGTCAAGAACGGGGTGACGTACAACACTACGACGAGCTGAGGAAATTAAGTTCAATGCTTTCGAGCATGCGTCAAATTGTTTCTGAGCATGCGTCGGAATTTTGCGCTTCAGAATTACTACTGGCTCTGCCCCCCCTTCGGTGTCTGCGTGGGAAAATAGGGTAAATGCGGCACTGCCACTATATAAATTGACCTATATCAGTCGTGGGTGTCCCTGGAAATATGATAGAGTATGGCGACCATGGTTAGGGCCCTGACTGCCGGGAGGCGGGGTGTCTCTCGGGGCGGAAACAGGTGTGTGGCTCCCTGGGGCGTGCCCCGCTTTCCTTCCATTCCTAACTCCTTGAGGTGGGTTGCGATCCTGGTTACACTGTTGAATGTGCATAGTATGTGAAACAAGTGATTGCCATGTGTTGTAGTGCATTATTTCTGTCTGACAAACTATCGTTATTGCTGTTATGTTATGTATCTGCTTTTATTCCTTCAATAAAGCACTCCTGGTTGTTAAAAAAAATAAAAAATTGCTACAGGCGATTTTTTCCATCGGAAAATTTGAGAACCAGCTCTCAATCTTTTGCTGGCGGAAAGTCCGACGGAGCCTACACACGGCCGGAATTTCCGTTAAAAAACTCACATCAGACTTTTGGTGGCGGAATTTCCGATCGTGTGTACGGAGCATTAGTCTACTGAATGTGACAAACAGTAAAGAGCCTCCATGGTCTCTTCTGGAGTTGGTGACAGAGCTAAAAACATGGCACTTTCTTTGTTGCTGAGAGCACCCCCGAGACTTAAGGCATGGATGGAGATCCGTCCCAAACACTGGTCAGAACATAAGCAGACAAAAAAAGCCAGGAAAGGAGCTGCCTGGCACTACGGAAAAGGGATTTAGGGTTTTAATTTTTTACAGGATGCCTTATCTTTTAATTATATTTTAGTATAATAAGTCTGCATATTGCTTTTCATCTTCCCAGAGTCCCATCTTATGCAAAAAATAATTTTCTCTGTTATTATTACAGAAATATAAAAAGTTATAGTACAAAAAACAGAAAACTTTCTAGTGCAATATTTTCTGAAATGTGCATACATAGAAGCTAAGCTCTGCTCAAACTTATTGCAAATTGAAAGAGAAGTATGTCCAAAGCTTTTTTGGCTATACGTCTCTTGCAGGTCACAGTACCGTGAGCTATTGCCCATTATCAGCTGATGCAACAGAGCTGCACAATATTGTCCACCCAGCTGCCTGATTGACAGCTGGTTCTGTCTTTCAACGTGCAACTGAGAGTAAAGCCTCGTACACATGCTCGGTTTACTCAGCAAGAACCACCAAGAAAACTGCTGGCAGAGCTTTCTTGCCGAGTATACCGAGCGTGTGTACAAGGCTTTCAGGTTTCTCGTCAAGAAAACTGCCTAAAATCTCGACGAGAAAAATAGAGAACATGTTCTCTATTTTCTCGTCGTGATTCTTGGCAGTGTTTTCCTGCCGAGAAACCAGAGTGTGTGTATACTTACCTCTCCATGGAAACCCGCGCATGCTGGAAATCACTTTGACGCATGCGCAGTAGCTTCCTAGGCAAAGGTAGGGTGCAGCAAGTTGGCGGCAACGGCATCAAATGTGACAAGCGCATTCTCGTTGTACTCAATGACGTCACCGCGTTCTTGCCATTCAAAAGAAGGTTTGAAGTGTCGTGCGTTCAGAGATGGTATTCTGCATACCTTGGTTCTAACAAGGTTTTATTTGAGTTATGTTGTCTTCCTATCACCCCAACCCAGTCTGCCCATTCTCCTCACAAGGCGTTTTCGTCCACACAACTGCCGCTCTTTTTCGGATCATTCTATGTAAACCCTACAGATTGTTGCGTGTGAAAATCCCATTTGATGAGCAGTTTTTGAAATACTCAGACCAGCCTGTCTGTCACCAACAACCATGCCATGCTCAAAGTCACCTAAATCCCCTTTCTTCCTCATTCTGATGCCCGGCTTGAACTTCAACAAGTCGTCTTCACCAAGTCTAGATGTCTAAATGCATTGAGTTGCTACCATGTTATTGGCTGATTAGCAATTAGTGTTACTAAGAAATTGAACAGGTGTAATCTCAGGGTCTAAAAGGCCTAATTGCACCGCTCATCACTCAGGAAAAATTAAGTTGCCATATAAACATATATATAGAACACACACATATATATAGATATATATCTATATATACAATATGATGTATATGACACAAGTCTATGTACATAAAAGCAGCCACTAAATAAAACAGAAATATAAATGTAAGTAAAAAAGTCCTTAGTCCATATAGATAAAGTTCTATTACTCAAAGCAGCGGGCCAATCAAATAAATGAAGTATGACCAGCATTCACATGTAAAATCATATGAGCAATCAGTAGTATGTTGATAGAAGAATTGGCTGCCCAATGACCAGGCCATTTATTGCGATTCAGCACTGCATCGCTTTAACTGATAATTGCAAGGTTGTGAGACATTGAACCCAAACACAATTGATGTGCTTTTTTCCCACATATAGAGCTTTCTTTTGGTTGTATTTGATCGCCTCTGCGGTTTTTATTTTTTTGCGCTTTAAATAAAAGAAGACAATTTTGAAAAAAAAACAATATCTTTTACTTTTTGCTTCAATAAATATCCCAATTTTTTTTAGGCAAATATGTATTCTTCTACATATTTTTGGTAAAAAAAAAATGCAATAAGCGTATATTAATTGGTTTGCACAAAAGTTGATGAGGAGCTCCATAGACCAGGAAGTAGCAGATTAGGAGGAATACATACCAACAGGGCAATTCTGGTAAGTATAAAAAATAAATTTCCTCCAAATGTTTTTTTTTTTTTTATAGGTTAATCTGATTCTAAAAAAAAAAAATCAGGGTGGAACTCCGCTTTAAGTAGAATCCTTCACCTATCAATTGAACTGTCTCTTAATCAACATAAGGTATACTTAAACATCAATCGCAAAGAAAAGCATGCCGTTTAAAAAAATAAATAAAAATTAAAGGCAAACATTTTTTAATGCTGTAGCAATTACAGAAAAACATATTGTGTCATTACAAGCTGAAACACCTCTGACCCTTTATTGGTTGAATATGAACTGTCCCTTGACACAATTTTAAAAAGGAGAACTAATCAAAGAAGGACAGAAATACAATCAACGTAAATCACTTTAAAACAGCAGGAGGGTGATAAATGAATCTCCCAGGAAACGTCCACCAGTCAATAACCTGAGATTCACACTATGTGCAGACCTTGTTACAAGGATACACCAGGCAGATAGAGAAGTAAATCAGATTGGTGTTGAGGTTTAAAATATATTGCAAATCAGCAGGTGGTGTTCATTTATTGTTTAACCGCTTGCCGACCAGCTCACGTACATTTACTGCGGCAAAGTGGCAACCCTGCGCGAATCGCCATACCAGTACGTCGTTTGTGCCCGCGGCGATGAGATTAGTTACAGAACCGACCAGTCTACAGGTCCAGGTCCCCAGTTGACCCTTGCCAGAGAATGGAAACCTATAACCGTTTTCGAATTTAAGACCATTCTGGGCCTATCCCTCCTTATGGGCATAACAAAAAAAAAGTGAGTTGCGATCATATGGGTCCACTGACCCCATTCACCAGATCCCTGTGTTCTCTGCTTCCATGACGCGATACGAGCAGATCTTGGGGTTCATGAATTTTAATGACAAGGAACTCTGTCATCCTCGGGGTGACCGTGGATTTGATTGGCTCCATAAAATTTGCCCCCTCGTAAACTTCTTCAACCAACAGTTTTCAGTCTTGTTTATTCCCGATCAAGTTGTCTGTGTTGATAGATCCCTGATTACGTTTTCTGGCCGCCTGCCAGTTTCTCCACAGCAAGTGTGTCAGATATGGGGTCAAGGTGTATAAGCTCTGTGACAAGGCCACGGGCTATACATATAGTTTTATGGTTTACGTTGAGCCCCCCAACTGCCCAGACTACATAGGGAGCACTGGCAAGATTGTTTGGGACTTGGTATCACGCTTATTTGGAATTGTATTTGTATTTGGATAAGAATTACACAGGCATGCCGCTTTTTAGTCACATTTTTGATTGTGGAATTGCAGGATGTGGCACCGTGCGATCTAATCGCCGGGGCTTCTCCCAAGGGCTTGTAGAAACTTGACTTAGACGGGTAGAGAGCCTGCTTGAGATGTAATTATTTGCTCACAGTGAAGTAGAGGGACACACGGAATGTTTTCGATCTGTCCTTCCTTCACGCAGATATGACAGTCCAAATTGCAATGGCAAATGGTGTTCTTGAGAAGCTCAGTGCCCACAATTGCAACCTTAACATGGGAGGGGTGGACTTTAATGACCAGTTGATGGTGTTGTTTTTAATTGTCCCCAGATGCTGGTATAAAAAAAGTGTCTGTATATTTATTTCAATTGGCTCTGCTGAACGCTTATGTGCTATACAAAATGTCAGGACGAACTGGATCCTTTCTAAAATTCCAGGAAGAGATCATCACAACCCTTCTGTTTCCAGATGGTGCTGTGCCCCAACTATCCATTGCAAATGCAGTGAGCTGCATGAGAGGCATTTTCTGGATGTCCTCCCTGGTACCCCTAACCAACGAGCAAACCAAAGAATATTTTGTGTCTGTAGGAAACGAGAATATAGGTGCGACACCCGCTATAATTGTCCCTCCTGTCCTGACCAAACTGGTGTTTGAATCAGTTTTCGTTTCGTCACTACCACACACTAGTGAAGTATTAGTGTAGCGTACATCACTGCACAGTCCTAGGGCACAAAAACACAGGGACTCGAAAGATGCCATCACATTTTGAGAGACCTGAACCTGGAACCTTTACAGTTACAAATAAAAGTTGCGTGAGACTTTTTTGGGAGCTTAGCCACGTACAGGACCCCGAAAACCAATCACTGCCTTCAGGATTTCTAAGGGCGTGAAATGGCGATTTCACTTCCTCACTACCTATCACAGTTTTTGAGGCCCTAAAGGGTCAAGAAAGATAGCACAAGAGCCCCCCCCCCCCCATTTTGGAAAGAAGACACCCCAATGTATTTGCTTTTTTTTTTTTTAAACTTTGTGACAAAAAGCGAGATCTGCAAAATACTCAACGTGCCTCTAAGCAAATAGCTTGTGGTGGCTACTTTCCAAAATTGGGTCATTTGGGGAGTTTTGTGCTTTCTAGGCATTTCATGGCCACCAAAACTGTGATAGGTAGTGAGGAGTGAAATCAAAAGTTAACTCCCTTAGAAATCCTGAAGGCGGTGATTGATTTTTGGGGTCCCGTACGCAGCTAGGCTCCCAAAAAGTCTCACACATGTGGTATCCCTGTACTCAGGAGCAGGATCATAATGTATTTTGGGGTGTAATTCCACATATACTCATGGCATGTGTGACCCAATATATCATTTAGTGACAACTTTGTAAAAAAATTATTATTATTTTTTAATTTTTCAATCACTTCTGACAAAAAAATTCAATATTCAATTGGCTCAACATGCCTCTCAGCAATTTCCTTGGGGTGTCTACTTTCCAAAATGGGGTCATTTAGGGGGTTTGGTACTTCCCTTCCATTTTAGCACCTCAAGAAATGACATAGGCAGTCAAACTAAATGCTGCGCAAATTCCAGAAAATATACCCTAGTTTGTAGACGCTATAACATTTGCACAAACAAATATACGCTTATTGAATTATTTTTTTTACCCATAAGACATGGCTGAATGCATTTTGGCCTAAATGTATGACTAAAATTTAGTTTTTATAACAAAAAAAAGAAAATATATATATATATTTTCAAAATGTTCGGTCTTTTTCGTTTATATCACAAAAAATGAAAACAGCAGAGGTAATCAGATGTCACCAAAAGAAAGCTCTATTTGTGGGGAAAAAAAAGACGCAACCCCCCCCCCAAAGGCCCTTACACACAACGGGAATTGTGTGATGGCAGGGTTTTGTCTGAAAATCAGAAGCAATGCTAACCATAGCACAACATTAGCAGAGGTTGCCCAAAGGAGCTGAAAAAACGCATAGTTTCGTATTTGTTGACTGACAAAGTTTTGCCGTCTGTATGCAGAACAAGTTCACGGCCAGCGCCCTTTAGGACAAAATTCCGCAGCTTTGTCCAATGGAAATACACTCGTGTGTATGAGGTGTACCTGAGCCTGGTCTCAATCCAGCACTGTGCTTTAGATCAGGAGTTCTCTCTGTTCTCTCCCTCCTCACGGGGGAGACTGATAGCAGCTGCAGCCATTGGCTCCTGCTGTTGTCAATAAAATCTTGTGACATGGGAACAGGGGGCAGGACTTGGCTGCACTGTCTGTGTCTATAGATGCAAGCAGCGCAGCGTAGCTTGGGATGGAGCCCTCATGAGTGGCATCCTATAGGGGAAATTACTGAATAGATGGACCCAGGAGTGCCAGCGGGAGGAAGATCATCAGGGTTGCTCTGTGCAAAACCACTGTACAAAGCAGGTAGATTTTTTCCTTTATTTTCACTTGGTGACCTGGCCATAGTGAAATCTCCCCAGTGAAACACAGATGACAATGACTATTGCGAACACAGACATCGCATGTGATTCACATCTGCATTGCTGTGCCGATCACAAGATGTCTGTGCTATGCGAGTTTAGCCATAGCGTTTGTATGACTGGATTCGCACAAAAAAGGTGCAGGGACTTTTTTTCCCGCCACTGGAATCGGATTCCTGTCCGAATCCACAGTTCACACTGCGATCTGTGAACCAATCTGGGGGTGTCATGAACAATGTATGGGCACTGCAGCGGTTCGCAGAGGGCAGTGTGAACTGCCTGCGGGAGAGATGCAAATCAGGAACCTGCGTTGGAATCGTGCTGGTTTCTGGATCGCTATAGTGTGAACCCAAGCTTACTCTATGAACAAAAAGTTTTTCCTATAGTTCTACCTTAATGCCGCGTACACACGATCACTTTTTGTGATGAAAAAAAACAACGTTTTCAAAAACGTCATTTAAAATGTTCGTGTGTGGGCAAAACGTTGTTTTATGTCTTCAAAAGAACAACCAAAAAAAAATTCGAACATGCTTGAATTTTTTGTATCGTTTTTCAAAATGTCATTTTTTGTGTCATAAAAAGTGATCGTGTGTGGGCAAAACGATGTTGAAAACGACGTTTTTAAACCCACGCATGCTCAGAAGCACGTTATGAGACGGAGCTTCAATGGAACAGAGTGCCGTCGAACGTGGTGTACGTCACCACGCTTTGCTAGAGCTTTTTGGAAAAATGATGGTGTGTATGCAACGTCGTTTTGGAAAATTAAGTTTGAAAAATGTTGTTTTGTTTCGTCACATAAAACGTCTTTTTTTTCATCACAAAAAGTGATCGTGTGTACGCGGCATAAGAGTAATAATGTGACTTTCTTCTGTACTGGTAAGGTTTTCAAATGCCTACATTTGGTCCTGTGGTCTCAGTTGATAAGGTGGATTGTCCAATCTGAACTTTTAATCAGCAATGACCACACTCAGAGACTTATGTAATACTTTGTGCCTAATGCCGCATATACACGATCGTTTTTCAGCATGATTTAAAACTACGTTTTTAAAAACGTCATTTAAAATGATCGTGTGTGGGCTTCACATCGTTTTTCATCTTCTGAAAAGTGAAAAAAAAAAAAAAATTCATGCTGCATTTTTAAACGTCGTTTTTTAAAATGTCGTTTTTCGGGTTGTAAAAAATAATCGTGTGTGGGCTAAAACGACGTTTTAAACCCGCGCATGTTCAGAGGCAAGATAGAGACGGGAGCTTTAATGGAACTTCCCTTTTAGAGTGCCGTCGTACGTCACCGCGCTTTGCTCATCATTTTTAAAAAACGATGGTGTGTGGGCAAACTTTGTTTTTAATGATGAAGTTGGAAAAACATAGTTTTTCTTCATGCCGAAAAACTACGTTTTATTCCATGATGAAAAACGATCGTGTGTACGCGGCATTAGATTCTGAGTTGGAGCAAACTAGGAGCAAATCCGTTTATAGTAGTGTTGTTTTATAGGGACAGGCCTGGGCATTGCAGTGCATTATTGTGCATTTACAGTATACCATTTGAATGCATTTCTGTGTTTTTGCAGTGCAGCAAAATGCAGCTTGTACTTTTTTCACTGCACTGCAATAGTGTGAATTGTGCCCATATGATAGCCTGGATTTTGGACGTTCAATGCAGTTGGAGTGCAGTCAAAAATGCATCTCGCTGATTAATCTGATGTGAATGGGCCCTAAGGCTGGGTTCACACATTCTGCGGACGTGGTTCAAAGCAAGGGGTCAGGTGTGTCGCTGTTCACCGATTCAGGTGCGAATCGGGTATACATTTCTGCCTGATTCAGAGCCAAAGATGCACAGGACCCTTTCCAAATACAGATGGCGGCTGCCCTGGAGGTGGGTGAACTGGCTCCATTGAGAGACGGTCACACTCTCCTGTCATGCGAATTGTATGCTGCATAAAACCCACATCCAATTCACATAAATGTGAACCCCGCCTTAGTTTTACACTGACACATAGGACACCATAGCACTAAACTGGTAAAACGCAGGCAAATAGCAACAGTAGGTAGGTGACAATATGAGCAACAAACGAGCCATTGTGACAACATGTGTACAACAAACTGGCAATTGTGACAACACATGAGCCATAAAAGGGGCAATCATGACAATATGTAGCCAAGACAAGACATGGACAAAGGTGGGAAAAGACTGGAGCCTAGTCTGCCTCCCTCCACTCCCATATCAAGCATCACCCATTCTCCATATACCCACACATGTCCTCTTAGTAGCCAAAAAGAGATGCTGAAGAAATTGCACAGCCTGCATGTCCTCCCAGATCTTTCAGAGGCAGAAGCAGAGGCAGGTCCTTCCAAGCCAGAGTAGTCGCAGAGACCATGACATCACTTGACATCACATGCGAATCAGCAGGTGGGTGGTAGGGAGTGAAACACCTTGAGGCTAGCGGACTCAGTATTCATACTAATTAGCCAGTGCACCCCCCTGCTATCAGAATACAACAACACAGCAGGGAATCGGGACAGTTTTTGTTTTTTTGACCTGTTAAACAAAAAATAAATAAAAACTGGTCCATCTTTGGCCAGCTTTGCTCTTTATGTATTTATCCCAGAAAAAAAATAATCAAATATATAAGCTATATATATATATATATATATATATATATATATATATATATATATATATATATATATATATATACTGTTTTCAACTCAGATCCAGACAGTATTTTTCTTTTTTTTAAATTAAACTTTCATCCAAGGTACAGCTCATTAATATTTCACATTTAAATAGAAGAGAAGGGTCTGATGGATTATGATTTCAGCAAAAGAACAAGAATGAACAGTTGTAACGGGGCATCTGTGCTGAGCTGTATGAGAGGGTGCTGGTGCCCAGAATGAACAGATGGTGCCGGAGAGTGATTATCCAGGTAGTATTCATAGAAACAAAATCAAATTCAATTATGTTGTCCATTTCACAGGAAATTGGTGCATGATCAATGCTATCCTGCGCTGACGTTATGATGTCATCACAGCCCCCTCTAGTTCTGTAGTATAAACCCAGGCCAATGTGGTGGCGCAACCCTAGAGGGTCTGTCAATGACAGGCTGTGCTCCAAGTAAGTTGATAGAATGATGGCCAAAGCTCAATCTGAAAGAGAAGCAACAGCTAGCAGGGAGCAGAGTCTCTATAGGGAAACAGTTCTGGAAACAAGGTGAACATTGCAGCTACAGCTGCATTTTTTTATTTTTCAAACAGCTGGGCAAATTTTATAAAACAAAAATAAAAAAATAAACAGGATTCACAACAGATTCACCTGATTCACAACAGCAGCTGTGCTGTAGTGCTGATCCCAGCACATCACAGTGTTTTCTTGTTTACTTATTTTTTTTAGAACTTTATTGAAATGTCATTAAATTCTATTTACATGGTAGCATTAGGATGCAGTGGTTTCTGCAGTAGTCCACTGCGCTGAACAAAAAAACTGCATGCAGTACTTATTCAGCGTACACCACCACATCGCAGTTGTGTAAATTGCTACCGTGGGGCGCAAGGCAAATTGCCTCGTTTTTGTCTGTAGACTGTGCATCCCAATGCAAATAGTGTGAATGAGCCCTTAAAGATGAACTAAAGAGACAGCCGAAATACTGGCACCCAGGAGAAATCTGTGAGAGATGCCAGCACCAACTAGGAACCTAGCAAGCATCAGACCAATGGAGCAGACGTAAGTGTTCTTTTAACAGTTCCTTTTAATCTCTTACTACTTATGCCGCGTACACCCGATGGAAAATTCTGACAAGAAAACGTTGGATTTTTTTCAGACAGAATTTTGGCTCAAACTTGTGTTGCATATACCGGCCACACAAAATTCTGACCGTCAACAACGCAGAGACATACAACACCACAACAAAATTAGAAAAATTAAGTTCAATAATTCCGAGCATGTGTCGAATTGATTCAGAGCATGCGTGTTTTTTTGCGCATCGGAATTGCATACAGACGATCAGGATTTCCGACAAGAACTTTTCTTGTCGGAAAAATGTAAAAAGATTGAGAAGGGCCAGATAAAGGCAAGCAAAAGACCACAGTTTTAAAACCACTGGGCTAAAGCTGTACAGGGGGCTCCTAGGGCTCATGAACACATATGTATTTGGGCTAATACCACAAGAATTTTGCATATTTCCGAGCACAGGTATTGGTGTACAGCAGCCTGTACAAAACAATGACAGACTAAAGGAGACGCCATGGTTGTGCTCATCTGAATGGTTACAGGCATACATGAACAGATGAGCGTCTCTAGGCATAAACTGTTTAAATCCAGGGATGGATATCTGTCCCTTTACATGTGCTCCCACTCGATGTGTGGTTGCAGATTTACAGCCACGGAGTCAGACAGCCTGTCAATGATTTATACAGGCTGCAGGGATACGACAAGACCTGTGACTCCCAGGTACAGAAACACGTTGAATACTTGCAGTGTATGTCCTATTTATTAGTGGCTTATCATTACGAGTAGCAATTTATCAGTAAACAGATGTAATAAATTGCTCCCTATAAAGCAAGCTACATACACCTAGCACACAGTAGTATTTAGGAGCAATCAATTACACATGATTGGAGCATTGTTGCTAAATGAATGCTAAAATTGTATCCTACTGGAGAGCCAATAGGTGACCAATTTATTAATATTTTTTTTTAATCTGATCCCTTTTATTGAAATTTTTCATATAAAACAAAATAAAAGTTTGATACATTTTAACATAGTTATACATAAACAATATGAGTGCAATAAACTATATGGAATAAAGATATAACCAGGATGTAAAGTTGTAAGCATTTCTGAGTACTGCACACTCAAAGCCCAAAAAAAGTAATGAAAGAAAGTCAAAATATATGTCTCTTGCCATAGAAGTGGCATGCATATAATCCCAAATCCTTATTGTTTTCTTTTTTTTTTTAAACAAGAAAAAAAAAAAGAAGAGGAGGGGAGCAAAAATAAGAGAGAAAAAAAGGGGGAAGACCAGAACTGATAAAACCTTATATAAAAGGAATACACTGCTTCAAACTACTGTGTACTTTAGGAAAAAAATATAAGGAAAACCAGATGAACAACCTCTGCATGTCTAGGTACCAATTTATTAATTCAATGTTTGAGTTCAAATCTATATGACTGTATATGGTGCACTTTGACACTGCATTCCCAAACTCCTACATGCAACAGGTTTAATGCAGTGCAATGAAAGTCCTCTATGACCCCCATGCTGTGCTCAAACTGCACTTTGAAAGCTATGGGCTTTTTAGTGTTTTTTTTCCCCACGTGTGAAGTCATTATTTCTGCTCCCTATTCTTAAAAGTCTCTCAGTGTATGAAGACAGAATAATGCCTTTGCTTTGCTTATCCTGTTCACTAGACAGTAAGTAGAAACCATATTACACAGTTTCACATATAGGCTGAAAGAATTAATCAAACGCTGCCCATTAAATTCCCAAGGAGTTACTTGAACGAAATGAGGAGGGGGTTTTCACTTTGTCTGGGCTGGCAAAATACTGCGACTTCGTACTCGCAGGTATACCTTCGTCCCCATTAAATGGCTGCCCTGCGACGGTCTCTTTATACCCTACGGTTGGGGCGAAAAACACCCTTTTAGGACCATTCCTTCTCTCTCTCCAGACCCGAGCCCCCTCACCCCGATATTGTGATCGTATGTGTTTTTGCCGTTACGAACAGATTCAAGATTTCAAACACTTCAGAGGCATAATGTTTTACGTTGCATGCATTTCACTAAGAACAATAGGCTTCTGTCCAGTGGTGAAGTCAAGACACAATTTCACAACGATCTTGACGTTCTGCGACGGGCGCAACTAAATGCTCACCTTCAGACGCTCCCAGCGAATCACCAAATCATGCATCAGCTCACACCACTCTAGCAGATTTGCATGGATGGTGATTGTAACTGAACGTCCCACACTCCGCTTGAGTGCTTCCGTCATATACCGCTTCCTATCAGTCTGGATATAGATATCAGATATTCCAGCTGCTCACAAGCACACAATGAGACGATACTTGTTTAATCTGCTGAACATAGAGAGTTTAACCACTTTAGCCCCGGGCCTGTTTTTCAGATTCGGTGTTTACGAGACTAAAACATTTTTTTTTGCTATAAAATTACTTAAAACCCCCAAACATTATATATTTTTTTTTTCTAACACTCTAGAGAATAAAATGGCAGTCATTGCAATACTTTTTGTTACACCGTATTTGCGCAGCGGTCTTACAAGCGCACTTTTTTTGGAAAAAATTCACTTTTTTAAATAAAAAAATAAGACAACAATAAATTTGGCCCAATTTTTTTACATATTGTGAAAGATAATGTTACGCCGAGTAAAATGATACCCAACATGTCACGCTTAAAAATTGCGCCGGCTCGTGGCATGGCGTCAAACTTTTACCCTTAAAAATCTCGATAGGCGATGTTTAAAAAATTCTACAGGTTGCATTTTTTGAGATACAGAGGAGGTCTAGGGCTAGAATTATTGCTCTCGCTCTAACGATCGCGGCGATACCTCACTTGTGTGGTTTGAACACCGTTTTCATATGCGGGCGCTACTCGCGTATGCGTTCGCTTCTGCGCGCGAGCTCGTCGGGACGGGGCGATTTAAAAATTTTTTTTTTTGTTTTCGTATTTATTTGTATCAATTTTACCAATTTTTAACACTAAAATAAAAAAATAAAAAAAAATTATCACTTTTATTCCTATTACAAGAAATGTAAACATCCAAAAGCATGACAGGTCCTCTTAAATATGAGATCTGGGGTCAAAAAGACCTCAGATCTCATATTTAGGCTAAAATGCAAAAAAAATAAAAAAAAAATGTCTCTTTAAGACGCTGTTTGGAACTGACGTTTGACGTCACTTCCGCCCAGCAGAGCTACGGGGATGGACGAGGGAAATTTTTTCCCACACTCGCATCCCCGCTGACCAGACGAGCGCACCCGATCGCCTCCGCCGCTACCGACGGCTCCGGTAAGCGGCGGAGAGCGCGGGAGCGCAGCGGGAGGGGGGGGGACGCTCGTCCGCTACCGATAACGGCGATCTCACCATTTTCATCGGCCCACCACTGAAGTGGTCTGATGTGCGTACACACCATCAGTCCAAAATCCCATCGGGCCTAAACGCGGTGACGTAGAACACAACGACGTGCTGAAAAAACAAAGCTCAATGCTTCTAAGCATGCGTCGACTTGATTCTGAGCATGCGCAGGTTTTTGGTCTGATGCCTTTGTGTACTAACCATCGTTTTGGTCCATCGGACAGATTTTAAAGCAAGTTTTAAAACTTTGGTCCGATGGACAACGGTCCGATGGGCCATACACAAGATCAATTTGGTCCGATGAAACTGGTCTTCAGGCCAGTTTCATCGGACCAGTCTGATCGTGTGTACGCGGCTTTCGATATGACCTTTCAGAGTAGACGTCACGTCACTGCTATACAATACACATTATCATAAGTGTAAACACAGGACATCTTCACACAAAAGCGTGGTCAATTAGCACAGAGAACAGACAGGTGGCTTGAAGTGAGGCATTAGCATCTAACCGTATGTGTCCCAACAGTACGAATGAGTCACTCTTACAATGAACCCGTTGAGTTAAGAATCAACAAACAGTAAATAGTTCTTTACAGATATCCTGGAATATATTGTGGATAATAATTACATAATAATCACATCTCAGGTAGTCCCAAGATATAATTTCTCAGTCATCCTATTGGACATAGGATGATTTTAGACATAAGAGGGTCCGGGGATGTCCCAGGTGAGTCTGTCACATTTCTCCCCCATCAAAAGTCGACTAACAAGGTCCCAGACCTCCACCTGGTCTGGATATTTGTTAGTCGGACAAAGTGAACTCACATAGTCTGTCCGCATGACCTCCAATCTTGGCTGCAAGGAGTAGTTGACACCAGTAGGTGTGGGGCAGAGGTCATTGACCTCTTTTGTCAGGCTCATTGTCCGGCTGCCAGCGCTTCAGCTGGGTGGTTTTCAACATTCTGAGGGTTGGTCTGCTGCTGGGCAGAGAGGCCAACGGCCCCAGCTTCCTGAAGCTGTAGACACTGTATGTGCTAGGCAGGGGCCAGCGGTGCTCTGCCGTTTTGCCAGCACTTCTGCTGGGGACTCCACATCATCCGCCCTGGCTAACCGTTGGGGAAGGAGGCTGGATTCCTCCACACCCAAACTGTGTAGCTGCCATTGGGGAGGTGAGCTGGCTGCTTCCTTTTCCATTACCTCATCTGGCTGCTAGGACAACATGTCTGTGGTACTGTCTCCCAGATGCACAGATCTTTGCAGGGGAGGAAAGACCACATACTCCACCCTGGCCAACTGTTGGGGAGGGAAGATGAACACCTCCTCTCCCTTCTCCCCCTCTATTGGCTGCTGGGAAGTGATCGCCACCTTCTCACCCTGAGCCTCGGGAATTGCCAAAGGGGTGGGGCAGAGGTCTTGAACCCTCTGTCCGGTGACCTGCACTTTAGCTGGGAAAGTTCCTTGCAACTCCACAGATACTGCTGTTGGTGATGGGCAGAGCATAGTGAAGTGTGGCCCTGATAGCAGCTCTTCTGCTGGAGGCTCATCAAATAGTTCTTCCTCAGCAGAAAAGTCTATCAAATCCCCTCTCTGCAACTGGTGTCTGGGGATAGGGGTTCACCATCTCCTGTCCGTGGAACCCAAAAGATGCTATCGGTGCTGGGCAGAGGTTAGCAGTACTCTGCCCTGCTGTCAGCACTTCATCTTTGGGGATGGCAATATGCAGATTTTCCACTGCCGATTCTCTGGCATACTGCTGGACAGGCACATTCCTCCATCCAAGATCATCCCATGCAGAAACAGGATCATCAAGGTCAGTCAGCACTTGCTGCCTCCACGTCCATAGCTGCGGGGGCAGGTTGGCAAAGCACACTGTTACTCTGCAACATTGCCGACTCTTCAGCCAGGATTTCAGAGTTGTCCATTGGTATTTCCTGATAGTCCCAGGCAAAGGGAGCCCAGCCCTGGCGCTGATCAGAGTCTAGCAGCCGTCTGTAGGCGATCTCCAGCTCCCATTCCTGAACGGCCAGAAACTCTATATTTTCCAGTGCTCAGTGCACTTCCGAGACGTTCAGTAGCCCTTCTCTGAAATCCATGATTACATCCAACCGCCACTCCAAATCACTCCTAAAGTTAGCATCCCCTGTCAGATTCACATACAACAGTCCCAGGCCACTGAAGTGCTCGGTAACTCTCATCCAGCCGCATCTCTACCCAGACCAGCCTGCTTAATTCAGCTGTCTGTTCCTTGTGTGGTTTTTCTCCCAACAACAGCACCCCCAATCCATACTGCGACCAGTATGTTTCCCGTTGGAGGCGAGAACTTTTCCCTGGTGTCGCTGCTCACGGGCTAGCGCTTCCTTCCAGAGTTTGCAGCGAATAGAATCAAACCATCCCAGCAGGACCTGCACTGATACTGGTCCTCTGTGCTGTATCTGCTTCTCTCGCAACCTCCTTTCCGAATTTCTCTTCCATGGCGGCTGGTATCTGTACCTCTCCTCTCCTGCTATCCGGACCTTGGATCCAGGTGGAGGTTGGATGTCCCCGACTGCAGGAAGTATCCCACTGCTGATCACCAATTTAACGGAACGTCCCACACTCCGCTTGAGTGCTTCCGTCATATACCGCTTCCTATCAGTCTTGATATAGATATCAGATATTCCAGCTGCTCACAAGCACACAACGAGACGATACTTGTTTGTCTGCTGAACATGGAGAGTTTAATAGAAACAAGAATACAACCTTATATACAACCTTATATACAGTTTAAAGAGGAGGTACCCAGAACATAAATTACCTTGAGCTAATTAACTAATCATTTACCCAGAATAGGCGACTCTTATGCCGCGTACACACGATCACTTTTTGCGATGAAAAAAAAAACGTTTTCAATCATGAAAAAAAACGAAGTTTTTCAAACTTCATTTTCCAAAACGACGTTGCGTACACACCATCGTTTTTCTACAAAGGTCTAGCAAAGCGTGGTGACGTACACCACGTTCGACGGCACTCTTTTCCATTGAAGCTCCGTCTTATAACTTGCTTCTGAGCATGCGCGGGTCTAAAAACGTTGTTTTCAACATCGTTTTGCCCACACACCATCACTTTTTATGACACAAAAAACGACGTTTTGAAAAACGACACAAAAAATTCAAGCATGTTTGAATTTTTTTTTGGTCGTTTTTTTAAAGACAAAAAACAACGTTTTGCCCACACACGATCAATTTAAATGACGTTTTAAAAAACGTTGTTTTTTTTCATCGCAAAAAGTGATCGTGTGTACGCGGCATTAGATATGACCTTTCAGAGTAGACATCACGTCTGCTATACAATACACATTATCATAAGTGTAAACACAGGACATCCTCACACAATAGCAGGGTCAATTAGCACAGAGAACAGACATATGGCTGGAGGTGAGGACATTAGCATCTAACAGTATGTGTCCCAACAGTATGAATGAGTCACTCTTACAATGAACCCGTTGAGTTCAGAATCAACAAACAATAAATAGTTCTTTACAGATATCCTGGAATATATTGTGGATAATAATTACATAATAATCACATCTCAGGTAGTCCAAGATATAATTTCTCAGTCATCCTATGCCTGTCAGGGAAGACAGGCTTTCCATGCAAGTGCCCGGCATGCACGCATGCGTACTTGCACTTTAAGACACACACCTGTCACTAAAATGAAGTCAGGCAGGCTATTTAAAGCGGTTGTATACTCCTTTTTTTTTTACACCTGTAAAGTAAAAGCCATAATGAGTTAGTATGCACCGCCTACACCTGAGAGGTTTTCCGGTGATCGGAGTAAATTTAGAGCCTTCCGCGATGCCTGTCAGCTCTACTTTGCTCTTCAGCCACATACTTTTTCCCTGGAAGCTACCAAGGTGAGATTTATTATTTCTCTCCTCCAAGGGGAACCGCAGTCTTGGGCCCACCGGCTGTTAGAAGAGAACAACGCACAACTAGACACCATGCAAATGTTCTTTGGCGCCATGGCACCGATTTATGACAACCCACATCGTACCACCACCGCTGAAGCCGATCTTCATGCACTCCAGCAAGTCCATAGAGCGGACGAAGACTATGTCAGTGACTTTAGACGCTGGAGTGCAGACACCAGCTGGAATGACGCAGCCCTGCGTCATCAGTTTCGTCTGGGTCTCTCTGAAAGTCTGAAAGATGAACTTGCTTGGGTCGGGGTGCCAAGCTCTCTGGAAACCCAAATCACTATGTCCATCCAGATTGACCGCCGCCTTCGAGAACACAGGTCTGAAAGAACCACACAGCACTCCCGTCCAACCTGGATGTTACCCAAGATCCTTGCTTCTCCTAACCTGGCTCCTGGAAACTCTGCTTTTCCTACTCCAGAGACACCTGAACCCATGCAATTGGGCCTGACTCGTTCTTCATTGACTCCAGAAGAATGCCAACGCCGACGAGTAAATAACCTCTGCCTGTACTGTGGAGATGCCGGTCACTTTGTACGTACCTGTCCTGCCAAGCTGCATAAGTGTCTTTCCCTTTCTTCACTCAACCGGTTACCCCGGCCTGCCTTGTCTGCCAGCTCAGCGCATATCGCTCTGCCTGTTTCCTTACAGCTGCCGGGAAGAACCGTATCAGTGAACGCTATTATCGATTCTGGAGCATGTAGCTGTTTCATTGACCAGTCCTTCCCAGCTCAGCAACACATTCCTCTACAAACCAGAGAACAGGTACTCACTGTAGTCTTGGTCGATGGGTCTCACATTAAATCTGGACTGGTAACCAAGGTGACCCCACCAATGTTGACCATCTCCTCCACCAACCACCGAGAGCTGCTGTGTTTAGACGCAATCTCTTCTCCCTTCTATCCCGTCATCCTGGGCCTACCCTGGCCTACCGGCCCACAACCCACAACCCACAGATAGACTGGGAATCCGGAAGTGTCAAGTTCCAGTCACCATATTGCTAGAGACACTGTTTGGAAACGTCACCACCCTCACCTGTTACCCTGCTGTGTATGGACACAGACCCTGAATTATCTCAAGTAGTTCCGGATTCTTACCACCAATACCTGGACGTTTTCAGCAAACGAGGAGCAGACACCCTTCCTCCACACAGACTTTATGACTGCCCCATTGAGCTCCTTCCCGGGGGCCTAGATTTCATTTGAGAGCATTTTTCCTTTATCTGAATGGGAATCAGGGGTCTTGAAGGACTATATTGATGAGAACATGCAGAAAGGATTCATCCGTCCCTCTACCTCACTGGCCGGTGCTGGAATTTTTTTGTAGAAAAGAAGGATCATTCCCTGAGACCATGTGTGGACTATCGTGACCTAAATAAAATAACATTGAAGAATCACAATCCCCTTCCTCTAGTCCCTGAACTGTTCCAAAGACTCAAATCAGCAAGCATCTTTACCAAGCAGGATTTAAAAGGGGCCTATAACCTGGTTCGCACACGAGAAGGGATGAATGGAAAACTGCCTTCCGTACCTGATTTGGGCACTTTAAATATCTAGTTATGCCCTTTTGGCCTTTGTAATACCCCTGCCACCTTCCAGTATTTTATTAACGATAAAGACTTTCTGGATATTTTCGTGGTTGTCTACCTTGATGACATCTTGATATTCTCTGTATCATTAGAGGTGCACCAAGGGCATGTTAAAAGCGTATTGTGCCGGCTCCGCAAATATGGACTTTATGCTAAAGCCAAAAAATGCGTCTTTGAGCAACAGAGCATCCATTTCTTAGGTCTGATCATTTCGACCGAAGGGATCAAGATGGACCCACAGAAAGTCTCAGCGATACTAGATTGGTCAGCCCCCACAGGCTAGAAGCGATTACAATTCTTTGTGGGCTTTACCAATTTTTATCGCAAATTTATCAAGAACTTTTCCACTATCATTCAACCTATTACACAGCTGACCAAACAAAGTACCGTTTCTGTTGGACTTCTGAGGCTCAAGCCGCTTTTGAAACGTTGAAGAGACGGTTTACCATTGCTCCTGTCCTAAGTCACCCAGACTCTAACTTGCCCTATATTGTGGAGGTGGATGCTTCAGAAAGTGCAGTTGGGGCCATTCTATCCCAACGTCAAGGCCTCAAAGAAGTGACCCATCCAGTAGCATTCTTTTCTCGCAAACTCACGTCAGCTGAAAGAAACTACGATGTAGGGCAGGGGTGCCCAACCTTTTAAAGAGCAACTTGGTAACTTGGTAACCAGTCGTGGGCCACAATGAGTGGAGCAGGCGAATGACAGGTCACGGCTATTCTATAGGACCTCCAATTCGATTCGGCCCTCAGATGGCAGCGGACAACTTCTCTTCAGTTTTTTTTTTTAGCAGATCCGATTGGAGGTAGGCGGGCGTAAGAGGACAAAAGTCTGTTTACATCTGCTGCTCTATAGAGGTGAATTGAGGGTCTTATTGGGTTGGGCTGATCAGTGTGAAAACAGTCCTAAACCCTTATCACACAATGTGCTGTGGTTTACACACCGCAGTTTCAGCGTAGTTCATCTGTGTCTATCTTGTGGGTCAGCTGAACTTTGCCATAGACTCCGCCTGTGGCAAAAGCCGGTGCTGTACAGGAAGCATCGGCTTATGGGGCTCTGCTCCGCAGCTGCTTTCGTCCTCTACCACCAGCTTCATTCACAACACTAATGCTGTGGTATGGCTGGTTGGCAACCTGAGATCTGGACTTGCCAACCCGCTTTTTCAGAGCAGGTAGGCTGGAGCGAACACAGCCAACTGTGTGTATCTCTGTCCCGGATACACACAGTTGGCTGTGTTCGCTCCAGCCTACAATACCACAATCCCCAGTGGCCAGACACGCCCCCCTGATGACGTACCTTTGTACGAAACATATGTCGGCGGCGACATCTGGCTCCCTTTACTCGCACTAGACCACTTAGCGCCTCCAATCTTTGACATCCAGCCGCACTCAGCGTTTTTGGTGAGATCCCCGAACGGAGAGTATCCGCTACGCTACAGTCCCAGTGCCAGGCAGGCACCTGCCATTGTAAGAGGCCATTTGGCTGTACATGCGATTTTATCTATTTTTAATAAAGGTAATATACTATGATTTTTTCCGTATCTGTTTCTGCCATTCTGTGAGCACTACGGTCGCACCTATGGTCCCATCGTGATCCAGCTACGCCCCCAGTGTGAACAGGCACTCATCCTGTCCTGCTTTTCTGACCTACTTTTAACTAAGAGGTCTTGCCGTGTGGTAAGAGCATAGCATCTCCTTAGCACTTTGGGTGGAGTTCATAATGCAGTGGTGAAGGAATCAGACGCATCCACGAATCAACTTCTTATCAATCAGTCACTGATTCATTTGTGGCTTATATGGGACTTTGCACAACTAGAGACTATCATTGCACTGAGAATATATTATTGCACTTTATCCTCACCACGAGTAAACAATCTTTTTCTTCACTGGTGACCTTTTTATGCAATTGTGTTTTTTATCTACCTAGGCAGATGACCTGTCCAGGACTATCACATGTTTTTCAAATCTAGGTTTATGTTATGCATTTGTGTTCTTTATAACCACTCACCTACCCAGTTTATGTTGCACATTTAGTACACTCACTATTATAGACAGGTGTTATACTGAGTCTATCCACTAGCGCCCTCTATATCTTTTCTTTTTCAGATCCTATGTAATGCATGCACCACCTGCATCCGGAGTAAAAGCTCCCGTAACAAAGCTTGGGGATTGCTCAGACCTCTGCCTATACCTGACAGACAGTGGCAGATGATTGCTATAGATTTTATAGTTTATTTTCCACCATCTGGAGAATATACCTCTGTGGTAGTAGATCGCTTATCAAAGATGGCTCATTTCATTCCCCTAAAGAGTACACCATTGGCTGCAGAAACCGCTCGGGTGTTTATAAAAGAAATTGTCAGACTCCATGGAGCCCCTGCAAATATCGTGTCTGATCGCAGTGTCCAGTTCACATCCAGATTTTGGAAGGCCTTGTGCGAGACCCTACAGATTGAACTCTCATTCTCTTACGCTTACCACCCACAAACTAATGGGCAGACGGAGAGAACTAATCAGACCCTAGAACAATACATCCGTTGTTTTACTTCTTTTGTCCAGGATAATTGGGTATCATTATTACCCTGGCGGAATTTGCCTATAATAATGCCAACCATTCTGCCAGTAAGCAATCTCCGTTCTTTGTTAATTATGGATTCCATCCCACCTTCTTACCTAATCTTGTCACAGAATCTTCCGTTCCAGCTGTCCAGGATACTCTGGACTTTTTCTCTCGCAATAATATGTTGTTGCAGGAAACCATCGCGAAAGCCCAGGAGGACAGCAAGAAATCATTTGACAAGAAAAGAAGAGGGGGACTGATCTTGCAACCAGGAGATCAAGTATGGCTTTCAACTACGAATTTTAAGATGCTATGTCCTTCTAAGAAGCTGGCACCAAGGTTCGTAGGACCATTTCCGGTAAGGAGAAAAATTAATGACGTTTCTTTTGAATTAACCTTACCTGAATTTTTTAAGATCCACCCAGTGTTTCATGTTTCCTTGCTGAAGCCTGTTGTGCCAGATCCATTTCCAGATCATAGACCCGGTCCTCCCACACCTATTATTATTGATGGGGATGAGGAATTTGAGGTCGAGGCTGTTTTGGACTGCAGGAAAAGAAGGGGTCAGACACAATATTTAATTAAGTGGAAGGGTTATGGTCCAGAGGAGAATTCCTGGGAACCCGCACAAAATGTACATGCCACAGACTTGATCCGTGTCTATAAAAGACTATCATGGTGTAGTATATCAAAGAATTTATTATGATTAAAACATATATAGTTGTTCCACTCACATGTAAAAGTGCCTGGGAGCCGGCACTGAGCTAATCCAGCCGTAAATAGGAGTATACAAATGTACGAGTTTGTCCTGGTCTGCACATGTGATGCCTCACTTTGTCGCCTGTGTTCCCAGCCTCGTAATACTCAGACTGGACATGACGAGCTGGCAATGGTCCTGCAGCCTCTATGCATTTCGCAACTTAATGTGTCCTCAGGAAGCTTTTAATCATAATAAATTCTTTGATATACTACACCATGATAGTCTTTTATATGTTACATGGATATAGAAGTGGATATAGAACGAGACTACAGCCAAAGCATTGGGAGCGATTGCTGATAAACCTGAGAGAGGGAGTGGTTATCCATATGAACCAAAGGCAGATTTCTGGGTCCATCTGGTGAGTGGCCATTTTATCCGGTGATGGTGTAGGCACTATTTGCGGTGAAGGTGGAAATATAGCTGAGCATCACTGCAAGAAATATCTATTAAGGACTTTCTTAGCACATATACATATATATATTTTTTTATATATTTTATTTATTATTTTTATTTTATATATTTTTTGTATATAATACATCTTTCTAGCTTTCTTGGGGCACATTCAATCTGTGGTTTGTAACAGTAGCATATTTGAAATCTTTTTGGATTTGTTTCACTTTTTTTTTATGGATTGAGAAATTAATATGTTATAGTTTGGCACAGGGCACTGTATTGGTACTTATTGCACACTATTTGTTAATGTTTGCACATTAATTAATAATCATAGACACAAGTACATACTTTTTGTTTTTTGAGTAACAAGTTCACAGGATCAGTTGTGGTAAAATGTTTATATAAATATAAGTTAGCGCAATTTACTTCACAAATTTAAATCCAACCTTTGAGGGTTGCACTTTTATTGCAGCAAGACTTAATAAGAATATTGGGCCAGATCCACATACAATTGCCCCGGCGTAGTGTATCAGAGATACACTACGACGCCGCATTTTACCTGGCTCTAAGTCGAATCCAGGAAGATTTCGGCCCTTAAGGTACGGCGGCGTAGTGTATTTCTCACGGCGGAATTGAATTACGCGGGTAGGGGGCGTGAATCATTTAAATGAAGCGCGTAACCGCGGCGATTGAACTGCGCATGCTCCGTTCAGAAATTTCCTGCCGTGCATTGCGCAAAATTACGTCGAAACGTAGTTTTTTTTTTTTTATGAATGAATGAAAACTTATATAGCGCAGCACATGCAAAGTAAATCGACTCTGGGCGCTTGTTGTTCCTGTCTCCTTTGAGATCAAAAGAGATGGGTCTTAATCTTTCTCCTGAAGACCAAGTAGTTCTCCTCCAGCCGAATGCTGGCTGGTAAGGCATTCCATAGTCTGGGACCTTGGACAGCGAATCTTCTGTCCTCTTTGGACTTGTATCTGGCTTTCGGTATCTGAAGCCGATTTTGATTGGTGGATCGTAAAATACAATTGGGATTCTGAATTTTTAATTTTTCGCATAGATAATGGGGAGCATTCCCATGGATACATCTATGCGTTAGACAGAGAGCTTTAAAGGCGATTCTGTCTTTAACTGGTAGCCAGTGAAGGGATCTCAGTGAAGGCGAGATTGATTCCCAGGGTTTTTTCCCAGTCACAAGTCTGGCGGCCGTATTTTGAACGACTTGAAGACGAGCGATTTGGTACTTGGGGAGTCCGAGGTAAAGGGCATTTGCATAGTCCAGTCTGGAGTTTACAATTGCTCCCACCACGACCGCTATGTCTTCCTTGGGAATGAAAGGAATGAGTCTGCGTAGTAGGCGCAGCAGATGGTGAGATCCGCTGACTACTGACCCTATTTGTGCGTCCATTGTCATGTCGGAGTCAAAGATGACCCCAAGACTTTTGACTTTGGCGCTAGGGGAGATGATTTTGCCCAGAATGGGCGGGGGGATCCAAGTTGTTGCCGGTTGATTCCTGCGCTTGGCGTGAAACAGAAGAAGTTCTGTTTTCGCTCCGTTGAGTTTAAGATAACTCTTTGTCATCCAGTCCTCTATCAAAGAGAGGCATGTCTCTAGATTGAGGTGGTGATCATTTTTATTGCAAATGCGGAAGTACAGTTGCGTGTCGTCTGCATATGAGTGATATAGCAGTTTTTGGCTGCTGATGATTTCGAAAAGAGGACGCACATAGATGTTGAATAGCATCGGCGACAGGGGAGATCCTTGAGGGACCCCGCACGATAATGTGCATTGTTCAGAAGTGAAGGGTCCTAGCTTCACTATTTGCGATCGGTTATCCAAAAAAAAGAGGAGAACCAGGATAGATCGCTTTCTGCGACTTTGGCTATTTTAGCCAGCCGAGTCAATAACAGCTTGTGATCTACTGTATCAAAGGCTGCGCTTAGGTCCAGCAGAACCAGAAGAGAAGATTCTCCTTCGTCTGCGGCCTCGAAAACGTCGTCCCATATCTTAAGCAATGCTGTTTCCGTCCCGTGTCCGGGACGGAATCCTGATTGAAATGGGTCGAGTAGATTGTGGGTATCTAGATGCTGTTGCAGCTGCTGTACCACTGCTTTCTCCATTACCTTGGAGAGAACATTTAGGCCTGTTATGGGGCGCCAATTGAGTGGATCCTTCGGATCCAGGGTGGCTTTCTTCAAAATGGGTTGAATAAAGCCCTCCTTCAGCTGGGATGGCATTATGCCCTCCCTGAAGGATTGGTTGATAAGCTGCGTGACAGGAGGTGCCAGGATGGCGCATTCCTTCAGCAGTTTGGTAGGGATAATATCATTTGGCGCAGTGCTGTTGCGCAGAGTGCCAATGATATTTTTTGTGGTCTGAATGGAGATGGATTCCAGTGTGAACTCACCTAACTGTGGTGAATTGCTGCCGGTGCTGTGTAAATGACTACGGGGGGGGCTAGGAGCGAAATTGTTTTGTTGAATGCTTTGCCGGATAGCCTCAATTTTGTTAATGAAGCAATCCGATAACTCATCACAGAATTCTTGTGTATCCAAGTTGGGGGCTTCAAGACATCCTGGATTCATGGTCTGAGTGACCATCTTGAAGAGTTTGCGGGGGCGATTTAGGGCACCGTTGATAGCCTCAGAAAAATCGTTTTTCTTGGCTTCGAAGATTTGCTTGTAGTATTTTCTGGTTATTGCCTTGTAGATCGAGAGGTTCTCATCTGAAGAGTTTCTTTTACAGGCTGCTTCTGCCCTTCTGCGCTCTTGCTTCAGTAACGCCAGCTGGTTGTTGAACCAGCTGGAGTTATTTTTCCTGATCTGGGTCTTTCGTTTCGGCGCTATCAAGTCAGCTGACTGCAATAGTGCTGTGTTTATGGCCTCCAGTGTTTCTTCCGCTGTTAGGTGCGGCTGAATTGTGTTTATTTTATCCCCTAGCGTGGCTTTGAAGAGTTCCGAGTGGAGCTTCTTCTGACATCTGGTCCAGTGTGTTGTCACTGGATTTGATGTTTTTGTTAAGGGGGGGAATTCGGAAATAATGAATTTAATTGCATGGTGATCAGTCCATGGCAATGGTTCATTTTCCAAGATTTTTATTTCCAGATCTTGTCTGAAAATAAGATCGAGCGTGTGACCTGATGCATGTGTGGGCCCACATACTAGTTGCTGAAGGCCTAATCCTTCCACGTGGTCGATACAGGCGTCGGCAACGGGGTCTTGTGCGGAGTTGGCCCAGAGATTGAAGTCCCCGAGCAGCAAAACATGTTTGCTGTTGAGGGTGTAAGTGGAGACAAACTCCGTTAATGATGATAGCAGCTGCGATTTTGGGCCAGGAGGCCTATAGCAGAGAAGAATGTGGACGGTCTCCTTGGAATTTATTTGCAATTGCAGAGTAAGGGTTTCCATGAATGGAAGAGGGTTTTGAAGGGCTGGTTTAGTGACCGCAAGGTGCGTCTTGTGGATCACCGCCAGTCCTCCTCCTCTTTGCCCTATTCTGTTTTCCGTTATGATACGGTAGTTTTCTGGCACCAGTTCTCCTAGAATGGTGTTACAGTCGGCTGTAAGCCAGCTCTCTGTAATAACGAGGCAATCTAGATCGTGTTGTAGAATGAGGTCCCGGATTTCCAGTCGGTGTTTTACTGCCGATCTTGTATTGATCAAAGCACAAGATATGTGCTTAGGTTGGGGTGAATGGCTGAAATACCTGACGGTAGGTCGTTAATCGACTCTCCATATTCGCTCAATTTTTAGGGCTTTTTTGGTGATGGCTGGTAGTATTGCGGCGGATTGCCTCAAACTCCAAATGGTTTCTGCAGAATATTGCTGATATGCCATGATCGCCAAGCACCGGGAGGGGGGGGAGTTTCCGGGGTGATAGGGAGAGGAAATGGCTGATTCCTCTCTCCTGGCTTGGTCCAGAGGAAGGCAAAAAAAACCCTAGCGGTGCTGGGCCAATGTGCTCCGGTGGGGTAAAAAAATTCCTTCTTGACCCCTGTGAAAAGGCGATCGGATGAGCCCTGGATCAAGTTTCTGTTGTGTTGATATGAGTAGTGGCTGGGGGTGAGGGGTGTGCTTATTGCTTAGTATAGCAGGAGAGCTGCCTGATCAGGCAGCAGGGTGCAGCCTGGAGCTGACAGCTCGAACGGATGGAGGTACAGTGGGGCAAAAAATGTAAGCCAGGGAAAGAGTGGCTGTCCTATTAGGGAAGGGGGGATTCCTGGAGGATTTGGGGGGATAACAGGGAGTGAGGGGCGCCGCGCCGGTAGGCCCCGGGTGAAGCCGTGGTCTTTCCTAGATCGCGGCCCCGCGAATCAGTGCAGGCCGGCGCGGGTGTCCAAAAAGAATGCCCTAGGAAGGCGGAATTGCGGCTGGAGGGTAGTAGGAGGGTGTCTCAGCTGGCGGTATGGGGACATAGGGGGTGGAGGATAGGAGCGAGGGTGTGGGGAGTGCCGTAGCGGTAGGCCGCGGGTGAAGCCGCGGTCTTTCCTAGATCGCGGCCCCGCGATTCAATGCAGGCTGGCGCGGGTGTGCTAAAAAAAATTGCGATTGGCGATGATGGTATGGGGGCACAGGGAAAGGAGAATAGGGGCCGGGGAAAGCCGAGGGGGCATGAGATGTTTGCCACGGCTGTCCTGACAAGGACGGCCGTCAGCAATTTCTTACCTGGAACAAGGCCAGGGATTGAGGAAGGCCAGAGGGCCAGGGAGCTGATCCGCTGTGGATTCTGAGTGATGGAGGAGAAAGGCCAGGTTGGGGACAAGTAGTGCTGGGGCTGGAGCTGAAGCTAGCAGGGAGAGGCTGGGAGAAACCTAGCCTGCCTGTCTACCTCCTACACCTGCCTGGAGCTATGACACACCCGTTCCTACTCTAGGAGACGAGCGCCGTGTGAGCTCCTGCTGCTAATCCGTCTGCCTCAACTGACTGACTGACTGCGTTAGTAGCATAAATTACGTACATTCCTATTCACGGACGACTTACGCAAAAAAAATTAGAAATTTCGACGCGGGAACGACAGCCATACTTAACATGGCAAGTCTAACTATAGACCAGATAATAGCAGCTTTAACTATACGCCGAAAAAGCCGACTAGCGACGACGTAAGAGAATGCGACGGCCGTTCGTAACTTCGTGGATCGTCGTAAAAAGCTCATTTGCATACCCGATGTGGAAAAAAACACGAACTCCACCCAGCGGGCGCAGAAATATTGCAGCTTAGATCCCAAGACGTAAGCCTGTCGGATCGAAGCCCGAAGCCATCGTATCATGGTTTGAGGATTCAAACTAATGATACGACACGGGTAATTTGAAAGTACGCCGGTGTATCAGGAGATACACCGGCGTACTAGCTCTGTGGATCTGGCCCATTGATATTATCTTGGCGCCGGTAACACACAAGTTTTTCTAAGACCGATCTCTTACTTTGAAAAAATATTGTTCAGGGAATTTGCCAAAACCTGAGATTGAGCATCTGGAAATACAGGTTGAGGTTTAAAGTGGTTGCAAAGGTTTGTTTTTTATTTTCTAAATAGGTTCCTTTAAAGCGGATCTCCACCCTAAAGTGGAGTCGCGCTGATTGGAACCCTCCCCCCCTCCGGTGTCACATTTGACACCTTTCAGGGGGAGGGGGGTGCAGATACCTGTCTAAAGACAGGTATTTGCACCCACTTCCGGCCACAGCAGAGTCGGGGAAAAGACGGGTTTTCCTAGCTCCCCATCGTGTGCTGGGAACTCTCGGCTCCCAGCACACAGCGGGAGCCAATCGGAGGGCGCAGCGCGACTCGGCATGCGCCGTAGGGAACCGGGCAGTGAAGCCGGAGTGCTCCACTTCCTGGTTCCCTCACCGTGGATGGAGGGGGGAGTAGCAAAGAGACGAGCGATCGCTCATCCTCTGCTGCAGACAGCGCTGGACTCCAGGACAGGTATGTGTCCTAATATTAAAAGTCAGCAGCTGCAGTATTTGTAGCTGCTGGCTTTTAATATTTTGTTTTAATGGGCCATCCGCTTTAAGCTAGTGCATTGTTGGTTCACTTACCTTTTCATTTGATTTCCCTTTTAAATTTGTTTTTTCTTTGTCTGATTTTCTCACTTCCTGTTTCTCCTCAGTAAACTTGCCACCATCATCCGAGCGGTGGTTAGAAAAGCTTACTGAGGAAGAACCAGAAGTGAGAAATTCAGACAAAGAAAACAAAGAAAACAACATTTAGAAGGGAAATCAAAGGAAAAGGTAAGTGAACCAACAATGCACTAGCTTAAAGGAACCTATTTAGAAAATAAAAAACAAACCTTTACAACCCCTTTAAAGCTAACTATTATTTAGTTCTTTAAATGCTTACCAGTTGATATATTATGTATTGAACACTAACTATGCCGGAATGTATCTTGATCTATTTTTGTACCTCTTTATTCTTTTTGATAATGGTTTGGTACAATTCCTTGACCTTTAAATAAATAATTTAACAAAAAGATAATATTAAAGTATATCTTTGCCTTTTGTGGTTCATTCTTCCTTTGCTAATACCGTGTTTAACCACTTGACTACTGGGCACTTAAACCCACTTAATAACCAGACCAATTTTCAGCTTTCGGTGCTCTCACATTTTGAATGACAATAACTCAGTCATACAACACTATAACCAAATGAAATTTTTGTCCTTTTTTTCCCACAAATAGAGCTTTCTTTTGGTGGTATTTTATCACCTCTGCGGTTTTTATTTTTTTCACTATAAATGAAAAAAGAACGAAAATGTTGTAAAAAAATGAATTTTTCTTCATTTCTATTATAACATTTTGCAAAAAAGTAATTTTTCTTCATAAACTTGGCCTAAAATGTATACTGCTACATATCTTTAGTAACAAAACAAAAATGTTTTAGATATTATTTAGTCTGGGTGAAAGTTATAGGGTCTAAAAGCTATGGTACCAATTACTGAAAATTGATCAATTTGATCACATCTGATGTACTCTCATTTCTTGAGACCCTAACATGCCAGAAAAGTACAAATACCCCTTTTTGGAAAGAAGACATTCCAAGGTATTTAGAAAGAGGCATTGTGAGTTTTTTGAAGTTGTAATTTTTCCCACAATTCTTTGCAAAATCAAGATTTGTTTCATTTTTATTTTCTTTCCACAAAATTTTCATATTAGCGGGTGATTTCTCACACACAGCATATGCATACCACAAATTACACCCCAAAACACATTCTGCTATTCCTCCCGAGTATGGCGATACCACATGTGTGGGACTTTTACACAGCGTGGCCACATACAGAGGCCCAACATGCAGGGAACGCCATCAGGCGTTCTGGAACACCCAGACCAATTCTGACATTTCTCTCCTACATGTAAAAATCAACACTTATTTGCTAGAAAATTACATAGAACCCCAAAACATTATATATGCTTTTTTAGCAAAGACCCTAGAGAATACAATGGCGGTTGTTGCAACTTTTTATCGCGCATGGTATTTGCACAGCAATTTTTCGAACACATTTTTTTTGGAAATAAAACAGTTTTGTGCTTTTAAAAAAACAAAACATTAAATTTAGCCCAATGTTTTTGCATAATATGAAAGATGAAGTTACGCCGAGTAAATAGATACCCAACATGTCACCCTTCAATATTGCACACGCTCGTGGAATGGCGCCAAACTTTGCGACTTAAAAATCCCTATAGGTGACGCTTTAAATATTTTTACTGGTTACATCATTTTAGTTGGAGAAGAGGTCTAGGGCCAAAATTATTGCTCTCGCTCTAACGTTCGCAGCGATACCTCACATGTGTGGTTTGAACACCGTTTTCATATGTGGGTGGGACTTGCGTATGCATTCGCTTCTGCATGCAAGCTCACGGGGACAGGGGCGCTGTACGCCCAGAGTATGCAGAGTATGCCCAGAGTATTGCAGAGTATGCCCAGAGTATTGCAGAGTATGCCCAGAGTATGCCCAGAGTATTGCAGAGTATGCCCAGAGTATTGCAGAGTATGCCCAGAGTATGCCCAGAGTATGCCCAGAGTATGCCCAGAGTATTGCAGAGTATGCCCAGAGTATTGCAGAGTATGCCCAGAGTATTGCAGAGTATGCCCAGAGTATTGCAGAGTATGCCCAGAGTATTGCAGAGTATGCCCAGAGTATGCCCAGAGTATGCCCAGAGTATTGCAGAGTATGCCCAGAGTATTGCAGAGTATGCCCAGAGTATTGCAGAGTATGCCCAGAGTATTGAAGAGTATGCCCAGAGTATTGCAGAGTATGCCCAGAGTATGCCCAGAGTATTGCAGAGTATGCCCAGAGTATTGCAGAGTATGCCCAGAGTATTGCAGAGTATTGCCCCCCATTGCAGAGTATTGCAGCAGGGATGGCTGAGCAGGGAGGGATGGATGGATGGATCTGTGACTACATTTGTCACAGATCCAGCCCGCAGCACTGGCGCTGCCATCCGCTCCCTCCCCTCTCCTCTCACACTGTACCGATCGGTACAGAGAGAGGAGGGAGGAACCGGCGTCATCAAATGACGCCGGTCTGTTTACATCTGATCGCGCCGTCATTGGACAGCGCGATCACTTGGTAAACCGCCGCTATCACATTCCCGTGTGCGCGCCCCAGCGGGCGCGCGGGAGCGTGACTCTGGAATCACGTTATATAACGTGATCCCAGAGTTAAGCAACCACCTTGCCGCCGTTCTTTTTCGGCAGGTGGTTGCTAAGTGGTTAATATAAAAAAAAAAAAGTGTTTTCTTACACATCTTATTTTAGATCAGGGGTGTCCAGATGTGCCCAAGGGGGCTATGCATGCGGCCAACAAAGAAGCACAGACAACAATAAAAATTTGACAGAGGCTCCGTCCGTCCCTTCCCCCATTCTATTTAAAAGTTAAAGTTTTGTTTTCTCATAAACTTTAACTTTTACTTATAAAGTATAAAATTATTAAATTGCTTAAAACAATTTCACAGCATATGTCAATTTGTAAAAAGTCACATCAAAATTGACATGTGCGCTTTACAGTCATTACGTACCCCAAGTTACCCAGCTCTAAAAACTTGCCTATGTTAGTCAAACTATCTTGATAAGAGGACTGTGAGGCTCTTAAATTGCGGCACTTTTCAATTGTGAGGCTCTTCAATTGCGGCAGTTTCATAGCACCCTATCAAGGAAAAAGAGCAAGTTCATGTTGATGTTGCATGGGCAGCACACCATGCCTCACTTCAGCACTATCCACAGAATATAAATAAAACATCCATTTTAATAATTCAGGATTAAAAAGTATCAGGACAGATATATTTTAATCCTAAATTATTAAGCGCTATTATTTATTCAGCGAGTGTTTTCGCATTCTAGGCGAACAGCTGCTTTTTAGCCTTCATTTTTGTTACAATAAATGGCGAGAGGCTTTGCATAAAATTAAAAGATGAGTCACATTTTGGTCTAAGAATATTTAAGGACAACTTTAAAGGGGTTTTCCACGTTACCCTTACATTTCACCAATCCAGTCCAGAGTTAAAAAAAAAGCTTGCAATGTCCCATGGAAATCAGATTTACTTTATTTTGTTAAAGTCTTGAAGAGATCCACTTCCATTTACATTATTTCTTCATATTGGAAGGCAAGTAGTTTATTCTAACAAATCATAGATAATGGACTGACTCTCTCCCTTTTGCCACTGAATTACAGTCTTGGGTAAAAGGTGGATCTCCAAGTTATTGTAATTTTTGGTCAGCATATGAATTTCCTTTTACCCACTTTTACATGATGTCAATAAGGCTACTTTCACACTGAGACATCTTTTTAGGCGCTAAAGGGCTAAAAATAGCACCTGTAAAGTGCCTAAAAATAGCACCTGTAAAGTGCCTAAAAAAAGCCTCCCCTACCTCACCAATGTGAAAGCCTGAGTGCTTTCACACTGGAGCGTTGCGCTTGCAGGAATGGAAAAACAGTTCTGCAAGCAGCATGTTTGGGGTGTTGTAGGAGCAGTGAATACATAGCTTCTAAAACACCCCTGCCATTGAAATCAATGGCCAGCACTGCCAAAGCACCCACAAAAGTGCAGACGCCCCCCCACCCCAGTGTGAAAGTGATCTTAGCTGTCATCTAATAACAAAGAGAGCACTAGCAATTCTTGGTGATAGTGCCAGGGTGTCCAACATTTTGACCTTCTTGGCCCACATTGTAGGAAGAGGAATTATCTTGGACATAACATAAAATACACTAACAATAAGGATAGCTGATGAGCAGAAAAGGTTGGTCAGATCTCAAGAGAACGATCACTGATATACAGTAGATAATGTACCTGTCTGAGTAATAAAACTTCATTTTTTTGTAATATTTTTTACTAGTAAAAGAGGACAACATAAAACTAGTGTGATATTGACACTGTTTTTGATAAACTACCAAATCAATATCTGGTTGGATGGATGTAGTAGCAATTCTTAATTAATTCTCAAGGTGCTCATCAGATATTTTGGTTCTAATTTTGCCTTTCATGTGCTTCATCCTTGAAAATAATTGCTCACAAATATTAGGTGCTGTCGAAAAATGATACAATGAATAAGGGGTGATTGTGAAGAGTGGAAGATTTTTTCTTTGAGAAAATAACGCTTATAAAAGTGCAGTAAAGAGACACTGTCAAAGTCAAAATGTTTATGAACGTTTATAATTTTGTTCAAGAAAGGATGTCGCACATCTATGGTGTCCTACTGCAATGAATAGAGTGGCAGTGATTTTGTTCTTAGTCATCTTGGCCCACATGGACACCCCTGTGTTAGTAGTGTTTAATGCAATAAGACTGATGCTACTGGCTATAATATCCAGCAATATACTAGCAATGTTCTTCTTATGGTCTACACAGTGGCAAAGTTGTTAGCACTTCTGCCTAGCAGCACTAGGGCTGTCAGTTTAAATTCCAACCATTGCACTACCAGCCTGGAGTTTGCATGATCTCCCTGTGCCTGTATAGGTTTCCTCCCACACTCCAAAGACATGCTAGTAATTCAATTGGCTCTTATCTAAAGTGGTACTAATATATATGTATGAATGGGAGTTATAGACCCTAGATTGTATGCTTGTTGAGAGAGCTGCATAAATTGACAATACAAGTACCTGTATAAAATAAAAAATAATGGGTAAAGTTCATCTCCAATTTTAATAAAGACCCACTCCCCCTACCGTTTCCCTCTTCTTTCTTAGTCCAGTGATGTCACAGGTCCTTTTTTTACTTGTCCAATGGTGGCAATGGGTGATCCTTACTTTAGCATTTTAGCATATATATAGATATCTATATCTATATATATATATATATATATATATATATATATATATATATATTGTGACTAGGGATGAGCCGAACACCCCCGCATTCGGTTCGCACCAGAACCGTCGAACGGTCCGATCGTTCGCACGAACATTTAGAACCCCATTGAAGTCTATGGGACTCGAACGTTCGAATTCAAAGACGGTCGTTTTAAAGACCAATTTTCAAGTTATTGTTGGAAAACGTCTTTCAGAACCCGGGTCTTGCCCCAGGGAACATGTATCAATGGAAAAAAAGTTTAAAAAAGGTTGTTTCGTTTCACTCGAATTTGCCGCGAACGATCGTTTTTGTTCGAAATTCGACGAACAATCGAACGGACGATGTTCGAGTCGAACATACGTTCGTTTCGAACGCAAAGCTCATCCCTAATTGTGACAGGAAGTCAGGTAAATCTGTGGGTGTTGTCACAGACGGGAGATACATTTCTGCCTTGTTTAGACAATTCACCAATTACTATTATGTGTCGGCTGCAGAAATAGCCAGAAAGGTTTAGGGCGTTGGAAAACTTCAGCTGTTCAGAATGAGGCAATTAAGGCCTCTATAAGTTATCCAAAGGATGACTACTGATTGCTGCATCCTGAGGCTTTTTAAATTAAGGAGAGCAGTCAGAAAGACTTCTGAAAAGGTGAGGTGGTTGTTGATTTTTCTGTGTGATAAAAATCAAAAAGACTATTGTTTCTCTGCTGTATGACCAGCAGTGTCTGCCCAGCAGTAGGCTGTGCCAGACTCCATAGATAGGTTCCTGTGTGGTGAAGGTAGACGCCCCAAGTGGCCAGGGTTTATTTTATGTTTTGTTTATGCTGTTTGGATGTTTTCACTTGTTTCCAGCAATATGGAAGAATAAACCAAACTCTTTGTTTTCAACCGTCTTCGGCGGCCTCTCTGTATAGTTCAGTGTGTAGTGAACCCATCCAGGGGGTCACACACACCCGCTACCGAGCTACCAAAAGTATTGGGACTCCGGCCTTCAAGTTCCTCCACCCCAAACTTGCTCACCCATGTCTTTATGGTCCTTGCTTTTTACACTGGTCCAAATCATTTGGTGGGAGGGGGGATTATGGTGTGTGGTTGGGGTTTGCCCCTTTGTTCCAGTAAAGGGAACTCAACACATCAACATACCAAGACATTTTGGACAATTTCATGCTGCCAACTTTGTGGTAACAGTTTGGGGATGGCCCCTTCGTGTTCCAACATGAGTGCGCACCAGTGGACAAACAAGGTCCACAAAGACATGGATGAGGAAGTTTGGAGTGGAGGAACTTGACTGGCCTCACCCCTCAATCGTGACCTCAACCCGACAGAACACCTTTGAGATGAATTAAAGCAGAGAATGTAAACCAGACCTTCTCGTTCAACATTAGCACCTGACTTCCTCCGCCAAGGTACAAGTTAGCAACATTAATGAGGCCACGGACGCAGGGGGGAATGGCATTCCCCGACTGCTACAAGTATTTTCTGGCAACCTAGTTGGTGACTGCGGCCTGGTGGCTGCGACCAGACGGGACCAACACCTCTACTGCCCTGGAGGCCTCGGTGGTCAGATCATTGGAGGCCCTCCAGTTTTTGCTGTTTCAGGGCTCCCGCGCGCCGTACCCCCTGACCCCCTCCATGCTTACCACCCTGCGGGCGTGGCTGGCCATTGAGAAGTGCAAACCCTCCGAGGTTTCCCCCAATGCCCCTATCTGGCTGAACCCTACCTTGAACCACTTTTATAAGCTTTTAGACCCCGTGGCGTGGTCAAGGTGCGGTATCAAACTGATCTCGCAAAATAAACTGATACCCTTTGAAGAGCTCTTGTCCACATTTAATTTACCCCCACATTATCTTTTCAGATATCACCAACTGTCACATGCGTTCGCGGCACAGTTCCCGCTGTCATCCTGCATCGTGGCCCAGTCGGAGTTGGAGAGAACACTTAGATTTTGCTGTGAGACGAAGCCCGCTTCGCATTTGTACTCATACCTGATCTTTGTCTCTCTCCCTCCCCTGGAAGGGCTGCAATCCAGGTGGCAGGGTGACATTCCTACGTTAGACACAGATGACTGGGATGACGTATGGGACCTTCCCTTCCGCACCCTGGCTTCACAAATGCACTTCTAAAAAGAATGATCAAACATTCCCATAGACACACTCCTAAACCTTGTAGACAGCCTTCCCAGAAGAGTTGAAGCTATTATAGCTGCAAAGTGTATATATATATATATATATATATATATATATACACACTGTATATAATATCAAATATGACTAGATTGGGTGACTTATCCCATTGCATGAGAGGCTCCAACGCATTAGCATATAATGGTGTCAGGATACAGTAAAGCCCTTGGGTGTCTAGACATTGGCAGCAAATGAGAGCCACAGATGTTACTTTTCTATTACTGATATATCTCTGTGGTAAATTTACCATGCCCGATTATAGAAGAAAATATAAATATATGTCAGCTAAGAACATTAAAAAAAAATACAGTTTTCTGTACAACATGCTGACTTTACAGCAGTTTTCAGGAGTTTACAGTGAAGGATTAGCTCACCCTTTCTAAATCGAAGCCGATTTGCAGTTTTATTGGTACCATGGAGACAGACAATACCTGCTGATTTTAATTGAATAAAATGGATAAGCTTTGGAAAATGCAGTTGTCATGTGATAATAACAATTCTTTGGTTCTTTCAGTCATCTACCACTTCTTACCATCTCTTAACACTGGGCAGCTGACCTTATAATGATCACATAATCTGAAAGTGGAATCAAATGTAGCAAAAATATAAAGTCATCATGATCTTTAATTATGCACTGAAAAAATATTCTGTAGCAAATAAAGTGAACAAGTGGGTTAACAAAATTAATAAAATAAAAGTATCTAATCTGTTAGCAGATATCTTGTGTTCTGGTATTGTTTCCTCTCAGCACCACTGGCAAGTTAGGTATGCAGAAAGTGAGTTTATGAAAGTTGTGATCCACATAAGCATAGATACAAATGGTCTTTTAATTAACCACTTCCCCACCGCGCCATAAGCATTTTACTGCTACGGCGCGGTGGAGTTACTTTGACACGACGTCCCAGGGACGTCGTCGTGCACTTCCGCGATTGCGCGTCCCCTGGGACGCGCTCGCGAAAGTGTCCGTGCTCGCCGGGTCTAGAAGACCCGGCGCATCACGGATCACGGTAAATTGCCGCTGATAGCGGCCGTTTACCACGTGATCGCGCCGTCGAATGACGGCGCGATCACTTGTAAACAAACCGGCGTCATTTGATGACGCCGGTTCCTCCCTCTCCTCTCTGTACCGTTCGGTACAGTGTGCGAGGAGAGGGGGGGGAGCGGGGTGTCAGCAGCTGAGCTGTGGCTGGATCTGTGACAAATGCAGTCACAGATCCAGCCATCCCTCAATCCATCCCAGCTCTGCAATCCCCCAGTACCCTGCAGTACCCCAGTACCCTGCAATACCCCAGTACCCTGCAATACCCCAGTACCCAACAATACCCCAGTACCCAACAATACCCCAGTACCCAACAATACCCCAGTACCCAACAATACCCAGCAATACCCCAATACTCAGCAATACCCCAATACTCAGCAATACCCCAATACTCAGCAATACCCCAATACTCAGCAATACCCCAATACTCAGCAATACCCCAATACTCAGCAATACCCCAATACTCAGCAATAACCCAATACTCAGCAATAACCCAATACTCAGCAATAACCCAATACTCAACAATGCCCCAATACTCGGCAATACCCCAATACTCGGCAATACCCCAATACTCGGCAATACCCCAATACTCGGCAATACCCCAATACTCGGCAATACCCCAGTACTCGGCAATACCCCAATACTCGGCAATACCCCAATACCCTGCATGATACTTTGCAATACCCCAATACTCTGCAATACCGCCTATGGGGATTTTTAAGTAGCGAAGTTTGGCGCCATTCCACGAGTGTGCGCAATTTTGAAGTGTGACATGTTGGGTATCTATTTACTCGGCGTAACTTCATCTTTCACATTTTGAAAAAAAATTGGGCTAACTTTACTGTTTTGTTTTAAGCACAAAACAGTTTTTTTTTTAAAACACGCGTTCAATAAATTTCTGCCAAAATACCGTGCGGGATAAAAAGTTGTAACGGCCGCCATTGTATTCTCTAGGGTCTTTGCTAAAAAAGCATATATAATGTTTTGGGGTTCTATGTAATTTTCTAGCAAATAAATGATGATTTTTCCATGTAGGAGAGAAATGTCAGAATTGGTGTGGGTGTTCCAGAACGCCTCATGGCGTTCCCTGCATGTTGGGCCTCTGTATGTGGCCACGCTGTGTAAAAGTCCCACACATGGGGTATTGCCATACTCGGGAGGAATAGCAGAATGTGTTTTGGGGTGTAATTTGTGGTATGCATATGCTGTGTGTGAGAAATAACCCACTAATATGACAGAAACAAGTTTTTTGTTTTGTTTTTTACACAGAATTTTCAGTCGTTTTTCTTTTATAGCGCAAAAAAAAAAAAACCCAGAGGTGATCAAATACCACCAAAAGAAAGCTCTATGTGTGTGAAAAAAAGGACAAAAATTTCAAATGGGTACAATGTTGTATGACTGAGTAATTGTCATTCAAATTGTGAGAGCACCGAAAGCTGAAAATTAGTCTGGTTAGGAAGGGGGTTTAAGTGCCCAGTGGTCAAGTGGTTAAGGGACTTAGTCACTGCTTAATTTATCTTCAAGTGAAGAAAAGTACTTTGACAAAAGGTATGTGACAAATAATCCTAAGGTTTTGGGGGAGGGGGTGTGGAATTTTTTACGACAAAATCTTGAAATCTTACTTTAAATAGACTTAAAGCGTTTCTTCTCTGCACTTGTACCATATATCTACTGAATGTAACCAGTTATACATTCAATTACAAAAAAAACAGGCTTTAGACATAAGGATAAGGCTGCTAATTTAGAAAACATCTGTGAGTAAGGTCAGACAAGGGGATGCCTCTAGTAGGTTTGAAGTCCAACCTCTGAAGGGCTGAAAAAAATGATTAAAGGGGTCACATAGGAATGTACAGAGGAAGAAATGTGTGACACTATGTACAAAGGCCTCAACTAAGGAATCAGGCCAATAGTCTCTAAAACAGAACCGCCGAGGCCAAGATTTTCCTTGTGATTGTACTTAAATCGGAGGTCCATCCGTTTTTTTTTTTAACAGCCAGCAGCTACAAAAATGCAGCTGCTGACTTTTTAAAAATGGACACTTACCTGTCCAGCATGCTTGGATGTCAGCAGACGAGGCTGAGCAATAGCTCGGTCCTCGGCTGCTTCCGCCGCCAGCCTCGTGGAGGGAATCAGGCAGTGAAGCCTTGCGGCTTCACTGCCCGATTCCCTACAGCGCATGCACGAGGATTGCGGCGCGCCGTCACTGGTCCCCGCTATCTCTCCTGAGAACAGTGTTTCCCAGAAGACAGAGAGGGTGTGACGTCACAAGGCTGGACTCCCCGCGGCAGTCAGAACCTGGAAGTGGTGCAAATACCTGTCTCAGACTGTTTCCTAGCCTCACATCAAGCAAAATAGACCTTTCGGGTGCGATGGCAGGCTTTGCAAGAAGTGACCTTCCTTGCCTTCAGCAGAATAGGGTTGATTGAATCCCTATCCTTTCAGGACCTTAATTTCAACAGCTATGCTGGGAAGCAGAATGGTGTACTGCCCTTGGGATAGAAGTCATGGAAGATCTGAAACGGCCCGTGGAGAGTCCACCATAAGTCTGAGTACCCTGTCCTACTGGGCCAGCCTAGTGCAATGAGAATCACCACAATACCCTCCATCTTGATCCTGCAGAGCAAACAAAGAAGTAGCTGTAGAGCCGGAAAGGTGTAGATCAGGTTGTACTGATCCCACAGAGCATCCACTACAGAGGTCTAAAGCCCTGTACACACGATCGGTCCATCCGATGAGAACGGTCCAACGATGCTCGTGCGTACTAACGATCGTTTTTGACCTATCGGTCAGCCATCCATCGGTTAGATTTTAAAGCAAGCCATCTGTTTTTGGACCGAAGGATAACGGACCGATGGGGCCTACACACGATCGGTTTGGACCGATGAAAACGAACTTCAGTACGTTTTCATCTGTTTGAAACGATCGTGTGTACGCGGCTTAAGTGTACCTGGACATGGCAACAAACCTGTTCAGTTTGTTGTTAAATCTGAATGTCAGAAGATTCACATCCAGCTTCCCCCACTCTTTTTCACTGGTCAAGACACTGACAGCTGAGCAAATCGGCTGCCAATTTTCCACACCTGGAATGGGACAGCAGACAGAGCTGAAACATGCAGTTCTGCTCAAATGAGTTTCAAATTTACTTCTCTTTGTGAAGCACAATGTATGGTGCCTCCTTGATAGTTAATCTAGGCTAGGCTATAGTTGTTGGGTGATCTCACAGCTGAGACCTCCAATGCTGAATAAATAACAGAATTGTCCAGAGTTCAAGGATGTTTATAGAGCTTCCTGAAACAACCAAATACCCTATACCTAAAGGGCATCCATAATTCCTCCCCAGCACAATAGGCTAGTATCTGTTGTGAGTACTATCTACATTATTGGGAAAAAGTGTTTCCCTGACTACAGCGTTGGGTTGAAAATCCATGTCATGGAAAAGGTTGTAGGTCAGACCAATGGCACAGTCCAAGAACAGTCTGTTTGTTCCATGCTGCCAGATCATGAACAATGGGTGTAAGGCACTGCCTTGAAAGAGGCTACCATCAGACCAAAGATTTGTGTGCAAACATGAATCGAGGGCCCAGGCAAAAAAGTTTATCCCAGAACAGGAATACCCTTGACTGGATCATATCTAATGTCCAGGTACTCTAATCAGTGAGTTAATTCCAGTGACAACCTCTGGAGGCTGAGGATCCAGCCGAACCTCTGCAGAGTCTGTACTATCCATTGGACATTGGCTGAAAAGGTTTGCTCAGGTATCCAAAAATATGAGAACAGGCAGGAGCTTGGACCTGGTAAAAACATCTTAGTAAAGACCTGATGTGCCATGGACAAGCCAAAAGGAAGGGCGACAGATTGGTAATGTCAAGCACCCACAGCAAAATGCAGATGGTGCTGGTGAGGAGGAAATTTGACAAAGTGCAAGTAATCAACCCTTATGTCCACAGAGGTCAAAAAGTCCCCAAAAGGAAAGAGGCAATGAATGACTTGGCCCATTCCATGTACAACTGACAGAATCAAGTTGAAAGTTTCTAGATCCAGGATGGATAGAGCAAGTTGAAAGCTTATGGATAGCATCAAGAAGATCCATCTGTCTTTGCAGGGACAAAGGCAAATTCCCCCATGATTTCTGTGATTTACTTGTACCAAATAGGCATACTCTATCAAGAGGCATTAGCTTGAGGTGATTTCTGCATGGGAATTCTGCAGGAACATTTTTTTTTTTGCAAGAAAACCCCAATAACTAAAATAATACTTCAGAGAAAAATGCTAAGAAGCAAGGAGTTTTTTATGGGAGAGGACAGGCTTTAAGATCAAGTAGACTGGGTAAGTCTTAGAAGGTTTGTGCAATGTTAGGAAGCCTATCCAGGAGACCTTAGGGACTACTCCAATGTTAAACATGGTTAAACATTAAGGTACCACATCAGTAAAGATAGCAGTGGTATCCAAAAGTTTTAATGAGAGCCAAAAGCTTCTCGTGCTGGTCTGGTTTCTCAGAAGTAAAAGTATCTTCCTTATCTACCTCCTCAAGCAGCGAATCAGCTGCACGAGAAAAGCTGGAGATTGACCCAGAAAAGACTCTTTTGTGATCCCTGAAATCTATGGCCTTCAATAGGACCGATCTCCTGCCCATAAAATTAGACACAGTGGCAGAAAAGTCTTCTCTAGATACATGGGAGGAAGGGTGTGTGGTCGAAACGAAAGTGGCGTTTTGTAGAAGAATGCAGAGAATAAAACTGGGGGCAGCTGTCAGAACAGAGGGCACAAGGGTCTTTTTAAGAGAGACTAACGCTTCCTTGGAGATGTTACTTGCATGTGATCCAACAAAGCCTTCTGTGGCAGGTACTGTAGACTGCTAAAACCCAGGCAGCACCCAAGGATTGCTGTGCTGTACCAGTGAGAACTAAGAGTCCAGGTGCTGACCAAGGGAGCACGCAAAGAGGAATCGAAATGTACACGCATTGGAGCCATACAAATTTAAGCCCTGTAAGTGCAGTAGTGGTTCATGTTATAGACTTGCCCCAGTGACTTTACAGGCCAGCCACACATATTCTTTTAGATGAGGTCCGGGTACAGACCCTTAAGGCTTAAGCGAGGAGTTAAAGTGTTTGTTAAAGTCAAAAATCTTCTTCTATAGTTCCCTCTGGTGTATAACACTAATCTCCCCCATGGATGTCATTTTTAAAAATATGTGGTATAATAGCTTACTTCAGAGCACCGTTTGGCGCTCAGCTGACTGCCTGCCGGTCTCCTGTCTCAATCTGATTGCTGCAGGGGGGAGGTGCTGGGAAACCCCCGCTGACATCAGCCGAGGACAGGAGGGGAGGAGACCGATGGGCAGTCACGTGAGCGCCAAATGGCACTCTGAAGTAAGCTATTATACCACATATTTTTTTAAATTACATCTACTGGGGAGCTTAATATTATATAATAAATGGAACTATAGAAGAAAAACATTGTTTTTTTTTAGAGCAGGAGGGGAGGATGGGGGAGCTGACAAGCAGGAAAGGGAGGGGGAGGAGGACAGAGGGAGACACAGAGCAGAGCTGAGGCTGAAGGAGGCACATATTCTGACCACTGATTATCATGGTCAGTGTACAGAGAGGTATTTCAGGTGATACAGGGGGCCAAATTACACAGCACAAGCACTGTGCTGTATAACATGCTTTAAAGGAACAGGATCAATATATATATTTTGGGTTAACAAACACTTTAACCAATCCAAAAAGCTGCCCAAGGAGGGCCACAATGGTTAAGGTGCAGCTAAGAACTGGATAGAAGTCTCTTTAGAAAAAAAACTTCAACAAAAAAAGGTAGCTTCTCTGAATAGAGAAGACATCCATACCTAAGGTTACTATAAAAAAAAAAGGGAAAAAAGGTTTGCTGGGAGAGGGAGGGGTTATATCAGGGCCCTCCAGCTGTGGTGAAACTACATATCCCACGAGACATTGCAAGACCCTGACAATCTCAGAGGTATGATGGGATTTGTAGTTTCACCACAGCTGGAGTGCCGCGGTTGCCTACCCCTGAGTTATATAGATGATATCCCTGCAGATTTTTATTTGTCAGTGTCTAATCACCTTACAAGTAGCTTTATATAGGCCATAGTTATGACACTGTGTCCTGTACTGTACAATTAAGAAAATAAAAAGTGCCCATCCATATCTATGTGTTATTCTACAAAGCCCAAGCCTGTTTTACAGCATAGCACTGAAAAAGGTCTCTTTACTCACACAGTTTAAGACATTTCACATACAATTATTTAAGAAGTCCAGTGGGAATACAATTTTAATAGTTATCAGCAATTCCTTCAAGGCTATCAAAGCTAATTTGGCAATTTAGAGTGTGAAGCTGAGTAAATGAAAAACTGCAGCAAACAAGTCAATTAAACAGATTTATTACTCAAAGCCAACGTGTTCCTTTTAAGATTAATCAAAACTTTTTTTTTAAATTCTTGTTGCACCACCATAAAGACCTGTGAAATATAAAACTGAGCCGTTTATGCTGGATCAAACATAATGAATGGCTCAGTGGATAAAAGCACATTCTCTAGGATTTAACAGCCTACAACAAACCCAACATGCAGAAAATTGTGGTGTTACAATGTTCCTAATTGCAACAGATGACCCACTGTTATCCAAAAAAAATCATGGGTACACAAAGTTTGTAAAAATATTACAAGCTAAGAAGAAAGTCCCAAAATTACTTACTATATATTATACTATATCATATAAGGATGTTAACCAGTTGTGGTATAAAGTCATGCAATATAAGTCCTAAAAACGTTAAACACACAAGAAGTATGCCGAATGCCGTATCCCTCTGCTGCTGTTCCTTTTCTGTTCTAGCCAGCAAATCACAACTGTCAAAATGACAGCCGGGACTTACTCTGTACCACAGCTGTTGCAATTGCTGTTTAAAATTGAGCTTCTAACAATGATCAGGACTCATTCCTCTGCATATCAAAATAGGGTTCAGATTTAACCCCTATCTAACTCGATTCATCTCTTATAAACCCCGCCCCCTTCTTCTCCCCATAGTTATTGTTCTGCTTTTTTTTTATTATTTCTATTTATTTTTACCAATTATTTTAAACCTTTTTTATTTTTTTTGTAATTCCTTTATTTTGTAATGGGTCAAGTAAAATACAAACATTAACCAGATACATATAGTCATAGCCCCAAAATCTTTTTTGATTTTATGTTTGGTTTTTTAGTGCTGCATTAAAAAAATGCACATGTTTTAAAAATTTGGCGTTTTAAAAATCTAATTTCATTTGTAAATAACTCTGAAAGCTTTATATATTGTTTGGATCTGTTCACACGGTGGCAATTGAGCTGTCTATTTCCGTACATCACAACACGTGTATGGTGTGAACCGGCACATAGAAAACAACTGTTATATTGTGCAATTAGCATGCAAGGAGGGACCAATATAGAACTCAAGGTGATGGGCACTGGAAAATGTAGGATAAGAGATACCCTACTTATGATAGGTTGTTGTCCACACTTGAACAAAACAAGGTAACACAGAGGTGAACATTAATAAAGAGGTACATGCACAAGGTGTAGGGTGCATGGAAGCTATAGCATGTGGTGTTACATCACATGAGGATACACTGTCACTTTATATTGTATATGGTAAAAGCTACAGGCAGATGACCTTTTTAGGCAACACATGTCTAGAGCAACCTTTTTCAACCAGGGTGCCTTCTGGATTCTTCAGGGGTGCCTTAGCAAAATGCCTAAAAATTCCACCACATTGCTCAAAAATGATCAACAAGCCAGAAGATGGATAAAGCCTGCTTTTTTTACACAATGTCAATGGTTTTTACTGTGTAGTGGGGCCCTAGGGCAGTGGTTCTCAACCTCAGTCCTCAAGTACCCCAAACAGGCCATGTTTTCATGTTTTCCTTTACTTTACAAAGCTGTTTTAAATCAATATCAATGGCATGGTATTGATAATAGCTATTTCAGCCCTCAAAATTTCAACTCGCCTGCTCGCATTTTGCGAGTTGAATTTTGAGTAGCGCGAGTAAGGACACAGGGCTGTACTGTCCCGGGAATGCACAGGCTTGCAGCGAGTGTCATTTCAATAGGAGGCGGAGCAGTCCGTCGCCTGGGACCGCCCCTCCACCTCCCTCATGCTGCTCGTCCCCGCCCCCCTGCAGTCTTGTAGTGAGCGGTATTTCCATTGGAGCAGTCCGCCACCTCGGACCGCCCCCCTCCACCTCCCTCATGACGCTTATCCCTGCCCCCTCGCACAGGCTCGCAGCGAGAGGCAATTCCATAAGAGCAGTCTGCCGCCTGGGACCGCCCCTCTCCACCTCTCTAATGCCGCGCATCCCCGCCCCCTTGCACAGTCTCTTTGCAAGGGTAATTTCTATAGGACCAGTCTGCCGCCCCTGACCGCCCTCTTCACCTCTCTCTTGCCGCTTGTCCCCGCCCCCTTGCACAGTCTCGTAGCTAATGGCAGTTCCATAGGAGCAGTCTGCCGTCTGGGACCACCCCTCTCCCTCAGTGTTTACATGATGCCTGACCCCTCGGCTGCAAGAGAAAGGTATGTTTCTTTGACAGTGTGCTGTGATTGAAAGCAGCACATGGAGGAGGTTGGGTGCATTGAATGGGGAAGTTGAGAAGATGCTTGCTGGGAGAAAAATGGGGGTTAATTGGAGGCCTGAATCATACTTATGCCACACCAACCCCCCCCCCCCCCCCAATACCTATGCCTCCATTGCCACTTCATTGGGTTGAGGCTGCACTGATGCGCACTGACCAGGCTACACTGATGAGCACTGATGGGCAATGACTGGGCTGCACTGTTGGACACTGATTGGGCTGCACTGCCCGGGCTGTACTGGTGGGCACTGATTGGGCTGCACTGATGGGCACTGACTGGGCTGCACTGTGATAGGAAATTCTACTGCGCTACTGCGAGTGTTGGAATGTAACCAATGTCTAAAAGACTGTGAACTGAAGCCGCTATATCTAAAGGTGACAAGCCGCTAGTGGATATAAATAAATAAAATGATAAGCGCTAAAGTGTGAGTGAAAAGTGTACAAAGAAATATATAACGTGAAATATAAATCAAAATCAAACAAAATCAGACAAAGTGCTCAGCTGGTGAATAGTGAGCCAAAATAACACATTGGATGTGCGTGGCTACACCCTAGGTGCTGAGTGAGCAATATATAACTCAGGTGAAAGTCTATGGTGAAGAGACACGATGGGTTAAGGTTGACTGGTGGGTCTTCTGTAAGGGGTAAACTCATCCAAATAACGATCTCATATTGCCCTTACCTTAAGGTGATGGTAACAGTGCAGTTGGTAGGCAATGATGGTTCCTTCTCTTGTAATTACTATGGGGCTTCCTGGCGCTGTATACAAGGTGATCGTCCGTGGCATAAGGTCCAGGATCTAGCAGCTCATGGTTCCAAGTCAGAGCGTGGGATAAAGGATACCAAAAAATAGTGAAGCCCGTTTGACAAGAGGGGGGTTTAATAAAAAGTATAAGCCTCTTACATAAAAGCAGTAAAAACACGCCAAACAAACAAATGGATGGATACAGAGCACGGCGAATACAAACGCCGTATTACGTCTGTTAGCCTCCGGTTGGCTGTGACACTCACAGCCAACCGGAGGCTAACAGACGTAATACGGCGTTTGTATTCGCCGTGCTCTGTATCCATCCATTTGTTTGTTTGGCGTGTTTTTACTGCTTTTATGTAAGAGGCTTATACTTTTTATTAAACCCCCCTCTTGTCAAACGGGCTTCACTATTTTTTGGTATCCTTTATCCCACGCTCTGACTTGGAACCATGAGCTGCTAGATCCTGGACCTTATGCCACGGACGATCACCTTGTATACAGCGCCAGGAAGCCCCATAGTGATTACAAGAGAAGGAACCATCATTGCCTACCAACTGCACTGTTACCATCACCTTAAGGTAAGGGCAATATGAGATCGTTATTTGGATGAGTTTACCCCTTACAGAAGACCCACCAGTCAACCTTAACCCATCGTGTCTCTTCACCATAGACTTTCACCTGAGTTATATATTGCTCACTCAGCACCTAGGGTGTAGCCACGCACATCCAATGTGTTATTTTGGCTCACTATTCACCAGCTGAGCACTTTGTCTGATTTTGTTTGATTTTGATTTATATTTCACGTTATATATTTCTTTGTACACTTTTCACTCACACTTTAGCGCTTATCATTTTATTTATTTATATCGACTGGGCTGCACTGATCGGGCTGGACTGATGGACACTGATCAGGCTGGACTGATGGACACTGATCGGGCTGGACTGATGGACACTGATCGGGCTGGACTGATGGACACTGACCGGGCTGAACTGATGGGCACTGACCAGGCTGAACTGATGGGCACTGACCAGGCTGAACTGATTGGGCTGCACTGAATGGGCTGCACTGATAGGCACTGATTGGGCTGCACTGATCAAGTTGTTGTTAATATTTATTTTTGTAACTTAATTCTGCATAAATCATTTAACAGTGTAACTTCATGAGATAATGCATGAGGGTGCATTTAGGGGCGGAATTAGGGGCGGGGCAGGGTAGGTGTTGGGCGGGACAACTGGTGGCGAGTAACTCTTAAGGCCTGGCTAGTAGCACAGGACTTGAAATTTTGAGCCCTGGCTATTTTATCTAAGGGAAGTTCTCAAAACATTGACTGTTGGGGGTACTTAAGGACCGAGGATGAGAACCACTGCCCTAGGGCACCGCGTGGGCCAGCTGAGGGCATCCTAACCACTGATGACATCATAGGTTGATCAGGAGGATGTCAGGTGCTTGAAGATATCCTTGTTTGTCTCTCTCCTCAGCACTGGGGTCATGTTAGCTGATAAAGAAAAACTAATGGAGAAGAGAAATGCTAAAATACTAGTACAGTGGACCCTCGGATTACAAGCATAATCCGTTCCAGGAGAATGCTCGTAATCCAAAGTACTCGCATATCAAAGCAAAGTCAAAAACGTTGATTCCAATGGGATGCAATACCGCATGCGGGGAGAGGCGGGGAAGAGCATCGGAAACGGACGAAAAGGCTCAAGGACACTTCGGCTGACCTCAGCAAACCTCGGAAAGACTTCCTACCTGCCCTCTGGCATTTCCATGCATTTCTGATGCAATTCTGAAACAATTATGATTTTTTTTACATTTTAGAATGTGAAAAACGAGGGGGTGCCTCAAGGTTGTGCAGAATTTCAAAGGGTGCCTTGACTGAAAAAAGGTTGAAAAACACTAGTCTATAGAAAAATATTACTCAATGAAAAGGAAGAGGAAGCATGGAGCACTATAACAAAATCTTACATCACAAACATTGTAAAAAAGATTTGTATCCTGCCCAACTCCCAGTGGCGGACCGCTGATGTATGCATTATTATTTTTATGTTGTTATTGCATGTTTGTTTACTGAGATATTACACAGCAATTGTTCATATATTTTCTTAAAGTAGAACTTTATTCTTTATTTACAGTATTCATTAGTCAGCCAGCAAGCCCATATTGGCAAATAATATCAGCTATCGGCAGGAGAGGAGGCTGAAATATCGGTATCGTATCGGCACAGAAAAAACAATATTGGTCGATCCCTATTAGCTCGATCCCTTCTCTTGGGTGTCCTGCAACCCCACATACAGGAGCACCATTTTCCCATTTAGTATATAAATCATCAAGAACAATACAACCCACACCAAAATACTACACTTTAGGAATCCCAGATCTGGGGGACTTTATTTCTCCCTTTAACTTACTTTTGTGCACCACTTTTTGGAGTATCTTCCCCATACGAAAGGTAAAACGTGATTGGTTTGTATGGATTAATGCCCATTGCACACCAATAATAAATATGCCTGTCATGCTAAAAACAATAAAATTCAAGATTTACCCAGAAGGTATGCACAAAAGTCATTGGTATATATTTTCTGGAAATAATTATAGATTGAAATCTTGCCTTTAATCCCCCCGTGGAGATTGATGTTGATTTGTGTCAAATTCTTTTGTGGTGATTCAGCACTGCAGCATTAAACTGTCGTGATTCTAATCTAAGCTGTAAATGTTGATGACCTTGACATTAAGAGACACCATAATTAAAAGTACAACACCCCTGCAAAAGTGAGATCTGAAGATATGAATCCCATACTGATGAAATGTTGATGTTTTTCCATCACAGCCAAACTTTTAACTTAAAAATGGCCTTTTTTTAATAAATCTAATTTTATCCATAAGTGCTTTTGGGTTGATAAGTTACACCAGACTAATACAGGAAGACATATCTTGGCCACAATGATTACATCAACATCTTGCAGCAACAAAACAGGATATCATAGGTCATAAGAAATCTATACAAACTTTATTTTCTGGCTACTTAACCACTTCCAGGCCGGATCACGCCGATATACGTCGGCACTTTGAAGGATATCTTTGTTATGGCAGAAGCTAGCTTCCATAACCCAGGTATCCTCTTCTTCAGTGAGCGGTCCGGTTTAAGAGAAAAGTGGTCTCTGCGGCGGATTCACTGCAAGATCACTTGTATTGGCAGCAGGAGAGGGCCCCTCCTGCCGCTCACTGGTGCCCTCTGCTGCTTATCGGAGCTGCCAGCAGTGGTAGAGGCGATTGGATCCTTTTTCCTCAGTGGCATGGAGAGTATATATATTTAATTAAAAGTGCTGCAGAAAAAGTGTGAATATGGTGTTTAGAGTAGAAAGGTAAGTTATCCTTAAAATTACACACAAACATGAGAACATAGTTTTATAAAAAAACGAGAGAGGGAGATCTGCGTGTAAACCTTTTGGTCTGCAGTCAGATTGAGGTACCCTCTCTCATTTGTTTTATATCTGCATTAGGTTTGCTCAAAATCTCTTCTGAGAAATCCTCACTTGCTGTTTTTCTGTCTGTAACTCCACACAGTAATGCAACACTTTCTCCCTGGTGTGGAGAAAGCCTCTTGAGGGGGGAAAGGGCGAGCAGGAGTGTCAGAATGCTCACTAACACACAGCTCCTTTCTCTATCTGCAAAGTAGATAGCGTCCTGACCCTCCTGCTCAACCCCCCCCCCCCTCAAGAGCATTATTCCACACCAGGGAGAAAGTGTTGCATTACTGTGTGTAGTTACAGACAGAAGAACAGGAAGTGAGGATTTCTCAGAAGAAATAAGGACATTTAATAGCAAAACGGAAGGATGAGGTAAGTGAAGGAGGACTGCACTAAGGTAAAGGAAGCTATTTAGGGAACAAAAAAAATTACCTTTACAACCCATTTAAAGCCATAATGTAGTGGTATGCACAGCCCATTATATTATAATAGACTTACCTGCCAAACGATCCCCTCCAGTGCTGCATCTTTCACAGGTGCTTCCATCCTCTCCCGGTCTTCCTTCTGGGTTCAGGCCCTTCAACCGCTTGACTGGCTGGTCTGTTATGATGTCACTGCCACATATGAGCACAGGAATCACATCATCACAGCAGTCCCATAAATATACGCTTTGCTGCCAATGCAATGCTAACAGGCAGGGAGAAGCAGTTTTGACAGAGACCAATAGGGTCTCTTCTGTCATAAAGAAAAACAACCTGTCAGATTTTTTTGGGAGAGTGCAAATCTGCTATTAAAGAAGATGCTATGACTAAGAAAGGACATCAACTATTGCCTAAATTGCCTCTCCATTGGGGAGATTTTCCTATACATCCTGTCCTATAGGCACAACAAAAGGTGAGAGAATCTCTCTCTAAAATTAGGAAAAAATTCCCTTTAAGACAGCGATCACCAGAATTAAGCTGGCCATACAAGGATTGCGTTTTTATTTATTTGTATTCAGCCAGCAGGCTAACAGGTTCCACCATCCACACAGACAAGGTAGACAGAGGAATAGCTCTTATTGGGACATTGTATTCTCACAGCGTAACCTGACATTCAATGAATAAAAGGCATTTGCTGATTGGGTGAGGTGAAGTTCATGATGTCAATACCCCTCCTCTTCATATAGGAAGAAGAAAATTTGGATTTTTAAAGGTGCGAAGTAACACAAATAAATATATCAAAAATAATTATATTTATACAAACAATTTAATTGACAGACTAGCATCTATCAAAAAGAACATACAATTTCAGAATGTGCAAACGGACAAAATTCTCAACATGTTTCACTACTGACGTAGCTTCCTCAGAAGATTTATATTTGTCGCGCACTAAATACTGAAATATAAGGAAATAGAGATGAAACAAAATAAAATACACAATCATTACAAAGGGTAATAGATATATATTCACCGTGTGTTCTTTTTGATCGATGCTAGTCTGTCAATTTAAATTTTTGTATAAATACAATTATTTTTAATATATTTATTTGTGTTACTTCGCACCTTTAAAATCCCAATGTTCTTTTTTCATATATATTTCATATATATTTACTTAACGGGACGTGGTGCCAATGATTTAAAGTTGACAAGTTGCTCAAATCACCCCTCCTTTTTAGCTTCTCCAATCACAAAAAGCCTTGTATTTATTGAAAATAAAATAAAAAATAGAAGGTGTTCTGTAATAAGGGTCAGTGCTGGGCAAGCAACCTCTTATGTCCATTGTGCAGAGGTGAAGCTTCTTGGAACAGGATCCAGAATAGTGCAGCTATCACTGCAGTAGTGCCACTTCCCCAGCGGTCTCACGGGTATGAGATATGCATACTTACATTATGCCAAATTGGAACAATGTACATGTGCAATAAAGATTATACCTGGCGTTCAGCTTTAAAGGGATTGTAAAGGTTATTTTTTTATTTTCTAAATAGGTTAATTTAAGCTAGTGCATTGTTGGTTCACTTACCCTTTCCTTCAATTTCCCTTCTAAATGTTTTTTTCTTTGTCTGAATTTCTCACTTCCTGTTCCTCCTCACTAAGGTGTTCAGTAAGCTGTTCTAAATGACTTTCCCCAGCTCGGATGATGGGGGCAAGCTTACCTGAGGAAAAACAGGAAGTGAGAAATTCAAACAAAGAAAAAAAAACATTTAGAAGGGAAATCGAAGGAAAGGGTAAGTAAACCAACAATGCACTAGCTTAAAGGAACCCCTTTAAGAACAGAAGTCAGCGTTTCTTATGAGTGTAACATTAAAACTATCTGCAGGTACTTCTTACCTGCCATGTATGCTGCCAGTGTAATCATTTTAATGCGAAAACAGGTTTAGTTTAACTATATCTCTGGGCAGACTCACCCTCTATACAACATAATGCGCTTTCTGAAAGAAAACATGATTGTGCCTCTAATGCTTCCTATAGAAAAGATTTTCTTTCAATCACATAATGCAAACTTCTCCTGCAGACAGGTAACTGGGAAGTATAGCGCAGTCACCTCTAACTCCCAGTGATTATCTAACAGGGTGAAACTCCTATAAAACCTGAGAATGAACTCTATCAATTGTTCTGGCTGGTAAAGGAATACTTAAGTAATCAGCAAGCATTATATTGCTTCCCACATAATTCACAGAACACACATACACGTCCCTGCTTCGTTTCAGTATGCAATAACTATACTTCGTTTTCCATGAACTATTTACAGATGAACAACTGCAAAGTTCAACCCAGCTAAGTTTCAGAACTGTTTTATATATTCTTATCTACATTTTAGGCCTTGTTCACATGAGCATATGGAAACGTACATCCATGGGAAGGGCCACGTTTGGCCACATGGAATGCACAGGTGTTCCATGCACCAGCTGTGTCCCGACAGACATAAATGGGATTGTCGTCATGCAAATGCATGGAACATCGTTGCGTTTCACATTGGTTGACAGGTATAACAGTTCAGTTGCTTTAATAACTGCTTGCGGACCAGCTGCTGCTGGCATACTGCGGCAGACTGGCTCAACTGGGCGAACGGTCGTAGCTGTACATGGGTTGCTTTAAGCGGGCTAGCAGGCGTGCACGCACGCTGCATTGCGGGAGGTGGTCGCGATTACCGCCGGCAAGGCATGTACTGGCCATAGGGACTACAGGGAGTTTCCTGGTGGGCCTATGGCTCTGTGGGCCGGTTTCAGTGACAGCCTGTCAAAGTAATGGCTGCACAGCTCGCCCTCCACTTCATGCAGTGATGTGAGAAGGATGAGAAAAATACTGAGGCGAATAAGTGAAATAATAAAAGAGGTGAGTGAGGACTCCTTATGTTATGCTACTTATGTTTTTTTGCACAATTGCGTATAGTTTATACAATGTTTTTGTGCTCGTTTACAAACTTAAAGTGGGCCAGCCTGGATAAAGTTCAGGGCCAAATTTTGGTCTCAGTCCAGCCCTGCCGCTGGCCGCGAGCGATCTCTGGGCACGAGAGGCAGAACAGGGACATGTGTGTGTAAACACACACATCCCTGTTCTGTGAGCAGAGGAGATGCAGATCGTGAGTTCCAAATCGCTAGGAACCACGATCTGTAATTTCCTCTAGTCAGTTCCATCCCCCCTTCAGTTAGAACACACATTGAGGAACACAAGCAACCCCTTGATCGCCCCCTAGTGTTAACCCCTTCCCTGCCAGTGACATTTTTACAGTAATCAGTGCATTATTAAAGCACTGATCGCTGTATAAATGATAATGGTCCCAAAAATATGTCAAAAGTGTCTGATGTGTCCACCATAATGTCACAGTCCCAATAAAAATCGCAGATCACCGCCATTACTAGTTAAAAAATAAAATAATAATACAAATCTAACTTTTGCGCAAACCAATAAACGCGTATTGCGATTTTTACTACCAAAAATATGTAGAAGAATACGTATCGGCCTAAACTGAGAAAAAAATTACTTTTTTTAAAATAAATTGGGGATACTTATAGCAAAAAGTACAAAATATTGTGTTCTTTTCATAATTTACGCTTTTTTTCAGTTTGAAGCACAAAGAAATTAAAACTGCAGACATGATTTGTGCGAAAAAAAGGACGTCAATTTTGTTTGGGTACAGCATTGCACGACTACGCAATTGTCAGTTAAAGCAACGCAGTGCCGAATCACAAAAAATGGCCGGTCATTGGGCAGCCAAATCTGTGGTTAAATCGCTAGAGGTGTTTGGAGTTCTGCTTTAAATTTATTTAATCCAAACTTGGATCTAGATAGCTTCATGTACTGTTTGTAAAAGGAAGAAATATTTTGAGACACCATATCGCATACATCCGGCATTGAACAGTGGCATTTAGGCACTGAAAGCATCTTGTCTTCGCCATCCCCTGAGAGTGCCAAGACTGACAGTTAAATGTTTCCTCCTGGGACTTTCTGTGCCGCATCTCATGTGTAGCGACTCTGGTGCCCTGGGCTGACCGAGCTGTCCATTGTCCCCTGACGGGGTTGTCAGACAGGTAACATCAAAACAAGAACCAGTAAGGAGGAACAAAGTCTAACATTTACAGGCAGAAAAATATAGCAAGGCTTTGTAGAATACTTTATAGTGCATAAGCTAAGATAGCAATAAGGTATTTTACAGCAGTGTACATTGAAACAAAGTAAAAATCCAGTTGTGTTGATAAAAATATCCTCTACAAGTCAACTATAAATACTGCAAAGATTTTTGGATACCTTACTGCAAATTTGTACCTGCTTCTGTTCTGTACATATTAATGTATTCCTTGACAGGAACCTTTCTGCAACATTCTGCTAGGTGGATGAGCCTCACTTTACTATAGCTACATAATGGGGCTGATTTACTATTGTCTATGCATCGCGCTGGTTCATGGCTTAATTAGTGCGCTGGATGAATCCTTAATTAGGCGCATGAACGGCGTAGCAGCGGGCGCAATGCCATAAATATGTAAAGCCGCTGCCAAACTCCCTGTAGAAGTCTATGGGAGAAATCAAAAGTGTTCATTTTAAAGGCTAATATGCAAGTTTTGTCCTAAAAAGTGTTTGGGGACCTGAGTCCTGCCCCAGGGGACATGTATCAAATATTTTTTTATTTTTTAAAACGGAAGTTTTTTTCTGGAGAAGTGATTTTAATAATGCTTAAAGTGAAACAATAAAAGTGAAATATTCCTTTAAATTTCGTACCTGGGGGGGTATAACGTCAGCATGTGAAAAAGCGCATGTTTCCCGTAGTTAGAACTGTCCCTGCACAAAGTGACATTCTGAAGGTAAAAAAGTATTTTAAAAATAACTAATCAATAATGAATTGTCGGCTCCCGGCAATTCTGAGCAAATTCATTCATAAAAAAAAAAAAAAAAAAAGCGTGGAGTCCCCCCCAAAATCCACACCAGACCCTTATCCGAGCACGTTAACCTGGCCGGCTGCAGAAAAGAGGGGGGGACAGAGTGCGCCCCCCCCTCCTGAATCGTACCAGGCCACATGCCCTCAACATAGGGAGGGTGCTTTGGGGTCCCCCCCAAAGCACCTTGTCCCCATGTTGATGGGGACAAGGGCCTCATCCCCACAACCCTGGCCGGTTGTGGGGGTCTGCGGATGGGGGGCTTATCGGAATCTGGAAGACCCCTTTAACAAAGGGGACCCCCAGATCCCACCCCCCCTTGTGTGAAATGGTAATGGGGTACATTGTACCTCTACCATTTCACCCAAAAAAAAATCAAAAGTGTAAAAAATGACAATAGACGGTTTTTGACAAGTCATTTATTAATATCTTCTTTCCGCTTCTTCTTCTTCCTCTGCTTCTTTCTTGGGTCTTCTCGTCCGCATCTTGACCGGCGTATTCTTCCATCTTCCTCTCCATCCGCCGGCCTTCTCGTCTCGTATCTTCTTCTTCTTCCCCGGACGCTGGGCTGGAAACTGAATTCCCCGCCGTGTGCCGCTCCTGGAAGAGAAGGCCGACGGAAGGAGAGGAAGATGGAAGAATACGCCGGTCAAGATGCGGACGAGAAGACCCAAGAAAGAAGCAGAGGAAGAAGAAGATGGAGAAAGAAACCCGAATGAAAGAAGAAAAGAAGACGATGGAAGAAGAAGCCTGGAAAGAAGATATTAATAAAAGACTTGTCAAAAACCGTCTCTTGTCTTTTTTTACACTTTTCAATTTTTTGGGGGGGAAATGGTAGAGGTACAATGTACCCCATTACCATTTCACACGGGGGGAGGGGGGGACAGGATCTGGGGGTCCCCTTTGTTAAAGGGGTCTTCCAGATTTCAATAAGCCCCCTACCCGCAGACCCCCACAACCACCGGCCAGGGTTGTTGGCATGAGGCCCTTGTCCCCCCTCTTCTCTGCAGCCAGCCAGGTTAACGTGCTCGGATAAGGGTCTGGTGTGGATTTTTGGGGGGACTCCACGCCATTTTTTCTTTAAAATTTGGAGTGGAGTTTCCCTTAAAATCCAGACCAGACCTGAAGGGCCTGGTATGGATATTTGGGGGAACCCCACGTCAATTTTTTATTTATTTTTTTACGGCGAGGTTCCCCTTAATATCCATACCAGACCTGAAGGGCCTGGAAATTGAATTTGGGGGGAACCCCACGCTTTTTTTTTTTTTTTATGAATGAATTCTCTCAGAATTGCTGGGAGCCAACAATTCATTATTGCCGCGAGTGAATTTTAAAATACTTTTTTTCCTTCAGAATGTAATTTTGTGCAGGGACAGTTCTAACCACGGGAAACATGCGCTTTTTCACATGCTGACTTTACACCCCCCCAGGTACGAAATTTAAAGGAATATTTCACTTTTATTGTTTCACTTTAACCTAACCACTCTCCTTCATGTAAAAATTATATTTTCTTCCTTAAAAATTACTCAGGACCCCCAAACATTATATATATATATATATATTATATATATTTTATTAGCAGACACCCTAGGGAATAAAGTGGCAGTCATTATTTTTTTTATTTTCCCACGGTATTTGCGCAATAATTTTGACAATGCCTTTTTCTATTTTTGCCCAAAAAAAAAACAGTTTCATGAATGAAAAAATAACAAAACAGTAAAGTTAGCCAAATTTTTAGGGATAATGTGAAAGATTATGTTACACCGAGTAAATAGATACCTAACTTGTCACGCTTTAATATTGCGCACACTCATGGAATGACGCCAAACTTCGGGACTTAAAAATCTCCATAGGCGACGCTTGAATGTTTTTTATCAGGTTGACAATTTAGAGTTACAGAGGAGGTCTAGTGCCTAAAGTATTGCTCTTTCTCTAACACACGCGTCAATACCTCACATGTGTGGTTTGAACGGCGTTTACATATGTGGGTGGGACTTGCATGTGTGTTCGCTTCTGAGTGCGAGCTACTAGGGACAGGGGCATTTACATTTTTTAGTTTTATTTGTTGTTTTGATTTTAACAATATTTTTCTTTTGCACTTTTTTGTCCCTTTTTTTTTATTTTAACTTTTATTCCTATTACAAGGAATGTAAACATCCCTTGTAATAGGACTGGTGTGTGACAGGTCCTCTTTATGGAGAGAGGCGGGGTCAATAAGACCCCACATCTGTCCTCCAGGCTGGAAAGCATGGGATTGGAAAAAAAAACACTGATCTCATGCTTTCAGCCGCGATCATGTTTGTTCAGCACAGTGGTGTAGTGGATAGCACTTTCACCTAGCAGTAAAAAGGGTCGCTGGTTTAAATCCCGCTCCTGAAACCATCTGCCTGGAGTTTGCATGTTCTCCCTGTGCCTGCGTGGGTTTCCTCCCACAATATAAAAACATGCTGTAAATCGGATCCTGTCTAAATAAGCCCTAATATGCAGTAGTATATTTAGGTTTTGTGCTGCCCTAGGCCTGACAAAATTAATAGTAAAATGACCCACCCTTCCTGTCAAGGCGACACCCTGTTTTTTTATGACCCGCCCAGGAATTTTCAGGGGACACACACACTAGTTATGCGGGGAGGGGGGGCACTGGATTCCCTTAATTTGCATAGTTTTTCTCTCACTTCCTGTTTGGCTATGGGGCAGGAAGTGAAGGCAAATCTCTCCAAATTGGACAGGGATAATACAAAATAAACTGACAGGGCCTATAACCCTCCCTCCCTCACTCTATCCAAAATGAAAGAAAAAAAAAATGTTGATTATAGTTCAAATTTAAGCACAAATTTCTGAGAATTTTATAGAGAGGCCTTAGAAAATATAACCATGCCAATCGGCAAGGATACAGCGTTGCTAATATGTATAAATGTGTGTTAGGGACCCCCACAAACACCACCCAATGTTAAATAAACAATTTTCTTGATTTGCAAAAAAGTAGCATCTGCTAATTTTTGGGGGATGGCTGCACCCCTGATAGGGTGAAGACACCTCACAAATGTTGTCACTTTCTACTTCAAATTCATTCACTTCCTGTCACATAGCCAAACAGGAAGTGAGGGTAAAACTAATGTCTTTTCTTGGGGACAAGATCAATCTAGATCTAGATAAATCTAAATAGTTTCCCATTATGGAAATTGCACTCTAGCATTTTGCTGTGTACACCCCAAATTATTAGGGATCTTGGACTTTGGAGTCCATTTACTAAAGGCAAATCCACTTTGCACTACAAGTGGACAAGCAAGGAAGAAAAAAAAAACGTTGCTTCTACAGGATTGGATGTTAAAACCATCAGTGCTTCCCTTCTGATTTTCAGCGACTACGCTTGTACTGCAGAGTGGCTTTGCCTTTACTAAACCCCAAGCTAACTAATCATTTGGGGTGTACACAGCAGTGCAATTTGCTTAATGGGGACACTAGTTAGATTGACCTGTGTGTCCCCAAGAAAATAACTTGGTAGGGTTTTAACCTCACTTCCTGTTCAGCTGTGTGACAGGAAGTGAAGCCAATTTTAAGAAAAGGGACACAAAGGGGTCAATTCACAAAGCTTTATTTTCAGATTGCGGGTGTTATTTTAACGATTTTGCACGTTATTGAAGCTAGTTCAATTCACTAAACCATTTAACGCTTTGAAAAATCTTCAAATACCGTTTCACTACACAGAACCGATATTTTAAGGTGTGGATCCTTATTAAAGAGTCAAATCGTTATTTTAAAGAGTCAAATCGTTAAATATGTACAGAAGTGCAATTCACAAAGATTTTTTTGACAGTTATCAATCGTTAAGCAATCGTTAATTTAACACCTCCCTCAGGGTGGCGTTATGACATTTCCCAGGCGATATTTTGTTGTTAGAGGAAGCTTTTGGCGATTTTTGTAGTGTAGTGAAGTTTTTAGTAGTGTTGGGCAAGATAGAACCGCGCTCTATTTAAACTTAAAATTATCCAGAGGCGAAGAAGAACACGTTAGAATGTTGTTCAGATTTATAAACGTGTATTCCGTTCACATACTATTTTGGATGACTTTTCTGAAACCCAGGTGATAGCTAAATTCCGATTATCATCTCCCATGATTTATTCTCTGTATGAGGAAATACACATGGCTTTAGAAAAAACACACACTAGAAGTTTTGCACATCACATGCTCAATCTCCATGTGTATTGCTTGTGTCTCTCTCTGTATCTGCTCTTTTCCACATGCAGCTGTTCTCCTCCCCTTCTTCTCCCAGAATGCATCTCTCCAGCATTATTTAACGATCTTAAGAGTTATTTTAACGTCCCAAATGTTAATAATAACGTCTGAGTAGTTAGCATAACGATTGGATTGGATAAAGAGTCAGTTGAAAACCATAACGACTATGTTAAATAACGATTATAGCTTTCGTGAATACCATGTTTGCTAGTGTTAAATAAGGAGTGCTAATTTAACACCTGAAGAAAACCAATAACGTTTCTCTTTGTGAATTGACCCCAAAGCCCAACCCAAAAAACACAAGCAGGGGTTCTAACACTCACTTGGCTTCCCTCAAAACACCCACAATTAGAATAGGAATGTCTTGCGCTAGATTAAAGCACAGTGCTGTAAATCAGCACTTCAAGCCTGTCCACCAATACACGCCCCCCCCCCCCCCCCCCAACAGGGCATGTTTGCAGGTTTTCCTTCATCTTGCACATGTGCTTTAAAAGACAGTCTGGACAGCAATTCTTGATAAGATAAATCCACAAAACATGTCCTGTCGGGGGTACTTGAGGACTGAGGCTGAGAACCACTGCATTAAAAAGAAAACAATACTTACCGCTCTGTCTTTTTACTTTTGTGGTGACTAAACATGGCAGCAAACATTTCATGCATACACACCAGGAAAGAAGCTTAGAGACAAATCACACCTGTTAGGCCAAAACTATTTCAGCTGCAGCTGTCAAAATCTGTAGAATGAAAAAGTAAGGCCTCTTACACACTATCAGTTTTTCTTCAGGTTTTTCTCTTCAGGTTTACCAAATCCATCTAATATGAGGTCAAACCTCAAGAGTCTCAATTTGTATGCAATCAGGCAGGCCCTTGTACTACATAGTTTTGGTAAACCTGAAGAGAAAAACCTGAAGGAAAACTGATAGTGTGTAAGAGGCTTAACAGAAAACAAACTTCAAAATTTGAAAGTCATTTTATTGGTCAACAAAACAAGGAAAGCAAAAAAACAACAACACACAAACAAAAATAAATGTAAAAAATAAAAATATACATAGGTTCATTTCAGACAGTAAGCAGGATATGGTTTATGCTTTGGAAATAACAGGATAGACCCACAGACAGGATTGAAACAGTCACAACATCTTGAGAAATAGTTAGCAAAATCATTCAGCAGAGACAAATACATCAAAGTGGACATCATTAAAAAAAACATACATTGCCAAAAAAAACCTTGCTTTAAAAAAACATCTCTGTTCAGCAACAACATTCTTGCCAGCCTGCCCCCTCTCAGAGCAGCTGACAAATGCTCTATACACGCTTTACTGTATATAACATGTGTGCTAATGAAGCAATTGAAAACACATGGACAAAGTTCAGTCTCTAGTTTGGGTGAACTTGTAACTGGCTACACCTGTTAAGGATGTCCTTAAATTACTAACCCAAAAAACACGCTCTATGAGCATGCTCAGAGACATCCAAGTGATTTTCACCCACAAAAAGCAACCTCAAAAATTCTTTTTTTTTCATTTAAATTTAAGTTTATTATAATAAAATAAAGAGCATACAGAGTAATAAACGTAATACAATAAATGCATCAGGAAACATCGTGTTGACAATTATAGTAGTAAACAATAGATTACATTTCTTAACTAGATTTCCCCTTCTCCTCCCCCCCCCCCCCCCCCAATGTCCAAAAATTCTAAGTGCCTGTGCATGCTCAGTTCAACCGAAATGCAGAAACATAAACAAAGCTGCAATGGCGGCTGAAAGCATGTGATCTGTGTTTTTTCCCCCCTGAACTCAAGCTTTCCAACCTGAAGGGGAGGTCTTTGAATTATTACGTAACAAAAATAAATAATAATAATTAAAACACCCCTGTTCCTAGTAGCTCACACTCAGAAGCGAACACGGATGTAAGTCCCGCCCACATATGTAAACATTCAAACCACACATGTGAGGTATTGACGCGTGCGTTAGAGCGAGAGCAATACTTTTAGCACTAGACCTCCTCTGTTACTCTAAACTGGTAACCTGTAAAAAAAAACAAGCGTCGCCTATGGAGATTTTAAAGTACTGACGTTTGGCGCCATTCCATGAGTGTCTGCAATATTAAAGCGTGACAAGTTAGGTTTCTATTTACTCAGTGTAACCATCATCTTTCACATTATCGCCCCAAAATTGGGCTAACTTTACTGTTTTATTTTTTAAGCACTTGAGCCCCAGGCCATATTACTGGTCAATTACTGGGCCAGTTTTTGCAATTCGGCACTGCGTCGTTTTAACTGACAATTGCGCGGTCGTGCGACGTGGTGCCCAACCAAAATTGGCAAAATTTTTTTTCACAAATAGAGCTTTTTTTTGGTGGTATTTGATCACCTCTGCGGTTTTTTTTTGCGCTATAAACAAAAATAGAGCCACCATTTTTTTTTTTAAATGAATCTTTTTTTACTTTTTGCTATAATGAATATCCCCAAAAATATCTAAAAAAATAACTTTTTTTGTTCCACAGTTTAGGGCGATACGTATTCTTCTACATATTTTTGGTTCCAAAAATCGCAATAAGCGTTTGATTGATTATTTAAGTTATAGTGTCTACAAAATAGGGGTTAGTTTTATGACATTTTTATTAATAATTTTTTTTTTACTAGTAATGGCGGAGATCAGCGATTTTTATCGGTACTGCGACATTTTGGCGGACACATCTATGGGAAATAAAAATGCATTGCTTACTATAAAAATGTCACTGGCAGGGAAGGTGTTAACACTAGGGGCGAGGGAGGGGTTAATTATGTTCCCTGGGTGTGTTCTGACTGTAAGGGGGGTGGGACTGACTAGGGGAAATGACAGATCGCTGTTCATACATTGTATAAACAGACGATCAGGCATTTCTCCCCCTGACAGGACCGGCAGCTGACCATGAAGGGGAACTCCACACCAAATAAAATAAACCAACGGCGTGGGTTCCCCTCCAGGTGCATACCAGGCCCTTAAGTTTGGTCTGGAACATAAGGGGTTAAACCTACGCTGAAAAAACAGCGTAGGGTTCCCCCCAGATCCAGACCAAACCCTTATCCAAGCACGCAGTCTGGCCGGACAGGAATGGGGGTGAGGATGAGCACCCCCCCTCCTGAGCCGTACCAGACCGCATGCACTCAACATGGGGGAGTGTGTGCTTTGGGGCAGGGGGGCCCTGCGCCCCCCACCCCAAAGCACTCGTCCCCATGTCGATAGGTACAAGGGCCTCTTCCTGACAACCCTGGCCGTTGGTTGTCGGGGTATGCGGGCGGGGGGCTTATCAGAATCTGGGAGCCCCCTTTAATATGGTGTCCCCCAGATTCCGGCCCTCCACCCTATGTGAATGAGTATGGGGTACATCATACACCTACCCATTCACCTGGGGGAAAAACGTAAAGTAAAAAAAACACACCACACACAATTTTAAAATAATTTATTAGTCAATGTTCATTGTATGAACAGACGATCAGGCATTTCTCCCCCTGACAGGACCGGGAGCTGACCATGAAGGGGAACTCCACACCAAATAAAAAAAAACGGCGTGGGTTCCCCTCCAGGTGCATACCAGGCCTTAAATTTGGTCTGGAACATAAGGGGTTAAACCTACGCTGAAAAAACAACGTAGGGTTCCCCCCAGATCCAGACCAAACCCTTATTCAAGCACGCAGTCTGGCCGGACAGGAATGGGGGTGAGGATGAGCGCCCCCCCTTCTGAGCCGTACCAGACCGCATGCCCTCAAGATGGGGGAGTGTGTGCTTTGGGGCAGGGGGGCCCTGTGCCCCCCACCCCAAAGCACTCATCCCCATGTCGATAGGTACAAGGGCCTCTTCCTGACAACCCTGGCCGTTGGTTGTCGGGGTATGCGGGCGGGGGGCTTATCAGAATCTGGGAGCCCCCTTTAATATGGTGTCCCCCAGATTCCGGCCCTCCACCCTATGTGAATGAGTATGGGGGACATCATACACCTACCCATTCACCTGGGGGAAAAATGTAAAGTAAAAAAACACACCACACACATTTTTTAAATAATTTATTAGTCAGTTGGGGGTCTTCTGCCCAGGGGCCCCACACCCCTTTAAGCTCTTTTACATTCGGGGGGGGGGGCGCGGGCTTCAACGTTTTCTGCCGGGGGGCCACCCGGCCGGTCTTCTCCGGTGTCTTCCGCCGGGGCCCCCCACCCCTTTAAGCTCTTTTACATTGGGGGGGCCATGGGCTTTGACGTTTTCTGCTGGGGGGCCACCCCCCGGTCTTCTCCGTTGTCTTCCGCCGGGGGGCCACCTCCCGGTCTTCTCCGGTGTCTTCCACTGGGGCCCCCCACCCCTTTAAACTTTTACATTGGGGGGCCGCGGGCTTTGACGTTTTCTGCCGGGGGGCCACCCCCCGGTCTTTTCCGCCGGGGGAGCCACCCCCAGGATTCACCGGTGTCTTCTCCGCTGTCTTGTCGTTGCCTCTTCTGCCTGGCTCCTCCGCGGGGGCCAGGGATTCTCTCCGCTGCCTTCTTCCTTTTTCTCTTCCATTCGATGTTGACACGACGAGGTCTCCCGCTGTAATGTCGTCTGAGCGTTGCACATCGACTTATATAGGCATAGAGCGTGGTTACCGGGTGATGCCCCCCTGCGACCTCAACCTTTGTGACATCACATTCCCGGGGCATGATGTGAATGTGATGTCACAAAGGTTGAGGTCGCAGGATGGCATGACCCGGTGACCACGCCCTATGCCTATATAAGTCGATGCGCAACGCTCAGACGGCATTACAGTGGGAGACCTCGTCGTGTCAACATCGAATGGAAGAGAAGGAAGAAGACAGCGGAGAAGCCCTGGCCCTCGCGGAGGAGCCAGACAGAAGAGGCAACGACAAGACACCGGAGAAGACCGGGGGTGTGGCGCACCCCCCGGCAGAAAACGAGGAAGCCCGGAGAAGACAGGGGTGGTGCACCCCCGGGAAAGGGTCGAAGTCTGCGCCCCCCCCCCCCATGGAAAAGAGCTTAAAGGGGTGGGGGGCAACGGCAGAAGAGAGAAGACCGGGCCTACACCCCCCGTTTGTAAAAGAGCTTAAAGAAGAAAGGGGAGCCCCGACAGAAGACCCCCGGAGCCGACGAATAAATTATTTTAATAATGTGTGTGGTGTGTTTTTTTACTTTACATTTTTCCACAGGTGAATGGGTAGGGGTACGATGTACCCAATACTCACTCACATAGGGTGGGGGGCTGGCATCTGGGGGCCCCCTTATTAAAGGGGCTCCCAGATTCTGAAAAGCCCCCGCCCGCATACCCCGACAACCAATGGCCAGGGTTGTCGGGATAAGGCTCATGTCCCTATCGACATGGGGAAAAGAGTGCTTTGGGGTGAGGGGGCAGTGCACATGCTCCCCCATGTTGAGGGCATGCAGTCTGTTACAGCTCAGGAGGGGGGCGCTCGCTCGTCCCCACCCCCATTCCTGTCCAGCCAGACTGCGTGCTTGGGATAAGGGCTTGGTCTGGATCTTACGTTCCAGACCAAGCCTAAGGGCCTGGTATGCACCTGGAGGGGAACCCACGCCATTTTTTTGTTTGAAATTTGGCGCGGAGTTCCCTTCATGGTCAGCGTAAGCTGAAAACAGCTTGGGGATTCACGTGCGCCGCTTCACGCAGCGCAAATACAGCTACGCCGCTTGGGATTTACCAAGATTTTCCCGGCGTAGTAAGACGGCATGCGTGAATCTCCGAAATTGCCGACCACGCATCCCCAGTATGCAAATGAACCTCCCGAGGTTTATGCGTATTGTGTCGGCGTACGGCGATATTTTAACAAAAAACACTTTCACTTTCAATTCGGCACGTAAAACATAAACAAACACATGTCACTACACTTCCCCACATCATCCCACATCCTCCCTAATAAACACACACAGTTTCTATTTACATTTCTAAATGCAGTGCGCCAGGTCTATAGAGGCGCAGCATGCGCCCTCTCCTGGGCGCACTCTGCATTTTAGTAATAAAGAAATACACTGCACTGCCGGTGTATTTCTTTCGTAAATGTCAAAACGGCTGTTACTCCTGCCTTTGCACCATGAATCATGGTGCAAAGGCTTGGTAAATCAGCCCCATTATGTATTAGTGATATGACAAGAAAAGCTTCAGCATCCCATTACACACACTATATTATATTTATAAAAAATTTGCAGAGCTATTCTTCCCATTAATGCGGAATGTAATCCAAAAGGGGAAGTTCCGTTGTTCCTCCTCTGTCACAATTATAATTTTTTTGGGGGAAAGGGGCGGGTTCCTGGTTTTGACACTTTTTAGCACATTTTTTAGCACTTTTCAGCGAACGGGGCAGCAGAGTGAAATTACACTTTGTGCTCTGGATTGGGGCAAGTATGCACTATAGATGGATATGCTCTGTTCATAGTTCAGGCCTGAGATTTACAAGGGCCTGTGTTAACAGGTTTTTGCATGTGTCAGGAGCAGCGACATATCCTCCATGGGTGCAATGCACACAGGCCCCAAGGAGCGTGGGACCACTGTGCTCTAACTTATTGCACAACATAGGGAAATGCATTTCGGTTCTCTGTCCTTGTTGCAGCTGCAACTGTCACTTATAGCTGAAGCAAAGATCTATCTAGCACTGGCAATCATGCAGCATTCTACTGGGGGGCAGGTCACTGTTTTAAAGGGGGAGGAGGACTTTGACTGAGCACTACTAAGGCCAATCACAATCCTGCTAGTCCTGCCTACCAGACCCAAGAAAGCGAGAAAAAAGCCTGCGCTGAGGACAGAAAAAAACACTATGGGCTAGATTCAGGTACGGCCGCGTAAAAATGTGCGGGCGTAGCGTATCCCATTCACGCTACGCCTCCGCAACTTTTAGGGGCAAGTGCTGTATTCACAAAGCACTTGCCTGTAAAGATGCGATGGCGCAGCGTAAATGGATGGGCCTAATTCAAATTTGGCGGGTAGGGGGCGTGTATCATTCAAATGAAGCGCGTCCCCACGCCAAACGAACTGTGCATTCGCCAGGCTAGAACGTAGCCCAGTGTGCATGCTCCAAATCACGTCAGAAATAGTCATGGAAAATGACGTGAACGTCACTTACGAAAAGCCCTATTCGCGAACGTTTTACGTAAACGACGTAAACGACTGGAAAAATAACACCGGCATGCCGTCCATACATAACATTGGCTACAGGTAACATTACGCCGGACCTACGCTAATGCAAACGACGTAAAACAAATGCGCAGGCCGGGTGTACGTTTGGGAATCGGCGTATTCCGCTCATTTGCATATTTTACATGTGAAAGCCACCTAGCGCCCAACGTAAATATGCATCTAAGAAAATTACGGCGTAAGTGCCTTACGCCGCTCGTATCTTAGCAACATTTAAGCGTATCTCAATATGAGCATACGCTTAAATGTGCGATGGCTCAGAGTAGGACTTACGACGGCGTATCTACTGATACGCCCGTCGTAAGCCTATCTGAATCTAGCCCTATAAGTTCAGGGAAAGGGAGTCACCGCTCCTGGTGGGTCTTGTAGGCAATTAAGGAACCTCTCATGAAACCAAGGTGCTGGCAATGCACAAGGCAAATGTAGAAAATTTAGAAAGAGATGGATAGCTGCACTCCAAGGAAACTTCAAACAAGTTGTCTTATTGGTAAAAATGGGCATGCAAGACAAAACACAGCTACAGGAAAGGACACTAAGTCCAGGGATGGTGGTAAGCTGTGGTAAGCTGCAGAGGTTCACTTACTACTGACCCCTGGACTCTGCGCCACCTACTACTGACCCCTGGACTCTGCGCCACCTACTACTGACCCCTGGACTCTGCGCCACCTACTACTGACCCCTGGACTCTGCGCCACCTACTACTGACCCCTGGACTCTGCGCCACCTACTACTGACCCCTGGACTCTGCGCCACCTACTACTGACCCCTGGACTCTGCGCCACCTACTACTGACCCCTGGACTCTGCGCCACCTACTACTGACCCCTGGACTCTGCGCCACCTACTACTGACCCCTGGACTCTGCGCCACCTACTACTGACCCCTGGACTCTAACCACTTATTAATGATCTCTGAACTCTCACCACTTATTAATGATCCCTGAATTCTGCATCACTTACTACTAACCCCTGAACTCTCGCCACTTACTACTAACCCCTGAACTCTCACCACTTACTACTGACCACTGAACGCTTGCCACTTATTAATGATCCCTAAACTCTGCATCACTTACTGCTGACCCCTGAACTCTCACCATTAAATACTGATCCCTTGACCTCTGTGCCACTTACTACTGACCTCCTGCACACATGCCCACTGCTTTCAGAGAATGCCCCGGTCAGAACTCATTCTTTCCAACACACAAGTCTAAGGAGATGCATAAGTTTGAAGCAAGTCAACTGCAAGTCAGTATGAGGTCAACTGCAGATGAAATGCACCTGGCAATTAATTCTAATTTAAAAAAACATCATAAAAAAGTGCATTTAGCATGTTTCTTGGAGCTATGCTTTAACACTCCAGTACCTTCAGTTTTAGATTGACCCATCAAAATACCCTTCTAGTCTTTGTTTATTTCAATTGTTTATCGAACCACAAGGGAGATTTAGGCCCACTGGGAAGATGCTGATCCATGACTTTAAACTGAAACAACAGAAGGGCATCATAATTTAAGAGTTGCATGAGCTGAAGATGTGCAAGACTCTCATGTAATTGAAATTGACCCATCATTTAATGGCAGCCCAAGGGGATCTCCAACTCATTCAATGGCTCTTCAACCAACAAGTCAAAAAAGATCAACATGATATTATTCCAGCAAAGAGAAATATTATCTGCACCTGCTAAAAAATTAATACATGGAACTCTTGGGGGTTTATCAATTGAAGAATGAATGAGGTTTCAACATGCACAAAAAGAAGATTGCAAAACACGCACTTTTATACAGTCAGATAAGGAGATTTGTGTTCCCTTCAAGTATACCAGAACAATAGCAATTATACATAACAATGTAGCTTGGGAAGGGATGAAGCTATCTGGAAACCTGCAGACAGACACAGTGTTCTTGGACTGATATATGAATTCATGACATGTATTGCCAGGGGAGCACACTAGAAAAACAAAGATAACAGCAGTCTATGCACAAAAATCTCTTTAGAAATAAGTGTTTAGATACATATGGGACTTATATATGTACATATTTCAAGGGGATCGGTCTTCGCTCTTTTTACTTGCATCAACAAAGGCTCTTAAATTGTACCTGAAGCCGGCATTATTAAAATGGTTTTAAACCAAAAAACAAAAATGTTAGATACTGCAGCTTACTATGTGGTGTGGTGGCTGCATTTGTTTTCTTTTTTGTTGATCCAGCCAGTAAGTCTGATTTTTATTAACTTCCTTTAAAAGACCAAGCTATGCAGCAAAAGTAGCAGTTAGAACACTGAGAAAAGGCACATAAAACTGATAGGGGGGCTTACAACAGTTCGCTTTTATTTTGTGATATCTTTATATCAAAAAGAAAAAACTGTTGCTGTAATTCCTAAAAAAGTGTTGGCTTCAGTTCGGCTTTAATTGTTAACTTGGAAAAGTAAGTAGAAAAGAAGCGCCCAATGTCAAATGAGATGCAATGTGCAAGGTATGTTAGAATACGTTTATTGAGAATAGCAAGAAGTACATCAAGCCAATATGTTTCAGGGGAATGGGGAGTCCCCTGAAACGCGTTTGCTTAAAGTACTTATTGCTTTACCTTCCAGCTTGTATGTGTTTGGACACCAGGCACTTCTTTTCTACTTACCTTTCCAAGTCTATAATCAGAAACGATCCTAAGGCAATACCCAAAAGAAGAAGCCCAAGCCCCAAGAGGGCTCAGCGACATCATCCTCAAATTGGGCATAAGTCACCGGAAGGGATTTCTTCCTACTTGCCCAGTGACTGATGGAGTCAGTCTAGTGCAGTCTCCAGCCCTAACAAGGCTTTATTTGTTAGTCAATGATGTAAAGTTCCTCTAAATCTGCTACCGAACCTAACACTACACTCTCCCCAGACTGACAATGCCACTGTTCAAAAGGTGTCACTGTTATGGGTTTAAAATCTGACTCTTTGGTCCAATGCTCCAATGCTAGCTACAAACACAATGGCACGTTAGCCCTGGAAAAAGTACTGCCCCTGGATTTGGACAGTGCAGCGAAGTATACTGAATGAGACTAAGGCTGGCAGTACAAGGCTTGCATCTTGGCCGTGGGAACTGGTCAAAATTCAAACCTTTAACTACTTGCCGACCACGCGCTGTCGTTTTACGACGGCAGGTTGGCTCTTCTGCGCGAGAGCCCGTAGCTCTATGTTGGCTCTTTAAGCGGCCACTAGGGGGGCGCGCCGTCGGCGGCCCGCACGCACCCCTCGCTCGCTCCCGCGTCCCGTGCACGTGCATGGTGGGCATGATCGCCGCTGGGCACTTGCGATTGCTCGGTACAGAGCGAGGAATGGGAGCTGTGTGTGTAAACACACAGCTCCCAGTCCTGTCAGGGGGGAAATGATGATCTTCTGTTCATATGAACAGAAGATCAGTGATTTCCCCTAGTGAGTCCACCCCCCCATACAGTTAGAACACACCCAGGAACATACTTAACCCCTTCCCCGCCCCTAGTGTTAACCCCTTCACTGCCAGTGGCATTTTTATAGTAATCCAATGCATTTTTATATTACTGATTGCTATAAAAATGCCAATGGTCCCAAAAATGTGTCAAGTGTCCGAAGTGTCTGCCATAATGCCGCAGTACTGAAAAAAATGGCTGATCGGCACCATTACTAGTAAAAAAAAATAATATTAATAAAAATGCCATAAAACGACCCCTATTTTGTAAACGCTATAACTTTTGCGCAAACCAATCAATAAACGCTTATTGCGATTTTTTTTAACGAAAAATATGTAGAAGAATACGTATCGGTCTAAACTGAGGAAATCTTTTTTATTTTTTTTATATATTTTTGGGCGATATTTATTATAGCAAAAAGTAAAAAATATTGAATTTTTTTCAAAATAGTCGCTCTATTTTTGTTTATAGCGCAAAAAATAAAAACCGCAGAGGTGATCAAATACCACCAAAAGAAAGCTCTATTTGTGGGGAAAAAAGGAAGCAAATTTTGGTTGGGAGCCACGTCGCACGACCGCGCAATTGTCAGTTAAAGCGACGCAGTGCCGAATCACAAAAAGTGCTCTGGTCATTGGGCAGCAATATGGTCCGGGGTTAAAGTGGTTGTAAACCCTCACAGACCACTTTTTGCTACAGGTAAGCCTATATTAAGGCTTACCTGAAGCTACCCAGGATATCTCCTAAACCTTCACGGTTTAGTTTAGTTAGGACTGCAGAATGCAGAGAGCTGTGGCGAGGCTTGCAGCTTAACCATGTATTTGCAAATGCATGCAACCAATCTTAGACAGTTGAATTTGGCCTGCTGTTTGGGTGGTAAGTGCGAGCCTGGTTATTACGTATACAACTTTATTTATACTTACTGTTTGCTTGAAAACGCATCTCATTCAAAGTCCCAAAAACTCCCCTCCCGGTTTAAGAGATATACCCCTGTATTTGCATGTGACATTGTATGTGCTGTTGCTTCAATGAGTGTGCCGTTACCGGAAGTAATGCCGCGTACACACGATCATTTTTTGCGATGAAAAAAAATGATGTTTTTTAAAACGTCATTTAAATTGATCATGTGTGGGCAAAACGTCGTTTTTTGTCTTAAAAAAAACGACCCAAAAAAAATTCCAACATGCTTGAATTTTTCGTGTCCTTTTTCAAAACGTCGTTTTTTGTGTCATAAAAAGTGATGGTGTGTGGGCAAAACGATGTTGAAAACGACGTTTTTAAACCCGCGCATGCTCAGAAGCAAGTAAAGAGACGGAGCTTCAATGGAAAAGAGTGCCGTCGAACGTGGTGTACGTCACCACGCTTTGCTAGAGCTTTGTAGAAAAACGATGGTGTGTACGCAACGTCGTTTTGGAAAATGAAGTTTGAAAAACTTCGTTTTTTTTCATGATTGAAAACGTCGTTTTTTTTCATTGCAAAAAATGATCGTGTGTACGCGGCATAACTCCGGGAGCGATGTCACCAGCCGGTGCTGTGTATGGGCACAGCAGCTAGGGCTTCGATCTCAGGTGAGTATTACATAATGAGCTAGTATGTAATGTGAGTTTACAACCACTTTAATGGGCAGGCTGAATGTACCAAGTTAGGCGACTGATCAACTTGGCTACAACCAGCCTGCCGGTGTTCTGTTGAGAAGTGCCCGGGATGTACTGTGCATGGGCTGCACGGAACAGCATAATAGCTGATTTGCCGATCAGCTGGGCTGACGCAAACATGGCGCATGTGCACATCGTAGGAGGCATCTCTCAATGGGAGATACCATTGCACAGGCACAATTTAAACCTGTACAAACAGCGGGGGGCAGACCGTAGTTCTCAGATGTGCATCACTGCTGCTGGAGAGCGACATGAGGCTGTATTAAAGGGCTGTTTTTTCCTGTGTTGCAACCCGCCCTATTCACACAGGCAAAACCGGCTGTTCAACAAAGCAAACCCGCTCTGCAACACAGACAAAACCGGACCATCAGCATACTGTAAGGCCGCCTCGCAACAGCGAGGCACAATCTGAGAACTACTGTCTCCACCCGCTGTTTGTATAGGTTTCAATTGTGCCCGGTAAATGGTATCTCCCATCGAGAGATACCTCCTATGATGTGTGCATGCGCCACGGTTACGTCAGCCCAGCTGATTGTAAAATCAACTGTTGTGCTATGACGTACGGCGTTAATGTGCAATTCGTCCCGGGCACTATTCCATGGGGGGCACTTCTTGACAGAACACCAGATTCTCTTGTGATTATCACTGTCTTCTCCAGGTGGGGATGGCTTCCTCCGCCCTTCCCTGCCAGGAGAAGATAATGTTGACAGTGTTGATGCGAGAATCAACCCCCGTGGTCGCAGGAAAGAAATGCACTCCATGTATCGCTGGTTTAATAGCCGATATACACGATCTGAAAATCGTACGGAAAATACAGTTTTCGATGCGATCGTACGATAAACTCATCGTTGGTACAGAGCTTTCGATAGCCGTTCATGACAGTTCATCCGATATTATCAGACAAGCGTGAAAATTTTCCTTGTACGATACAAGATCTTATGATTTTTATTTAGTCAGTACAGTTGTCGTCCGAAAATACAATACGAATACACCACAACACGACAACACTTCCGATTTTTTTTTCTGTCGTATGAGAATTTTGGAGACTTTAGTAACCTTTTCGATAACTACTTGTGACTAGTAAGTGGAAAAAGTTGGACGATCTGTCGTCCGATTTTCGAATTGTGTGTACAGGGCATACGATTGGTCACAGAAAGACAGATACAGTATCCCCCCATATGACAAATGAGTCAGGGATAGAGGTCTGCCTGGCCTTGCGCAAGTTGCAATAGTTTTAGGTCCCACTGTGAGATGTGCTGAATGGTGACAATGACGCACACAGTTCTATGAAGCCCCCCACTCTTTTGGATACAAGAACTAATATCCTACACAATAACAAGCCTTTCTGATTGCATGAGGTGCTTGTTTGCACCCTGCTGCAGTTCATAAACCGTACAATAATGAGAAGAAGCAATGTTCAACATTGGAAGCATCGATTGATATCACTCTGGCCAACCTAAGAAGTGACATATTCTTCTTTCCCAAATAATTTTATCAACTGATATTTTTTATTTTTTTTTATTCAGATTTTAGTTAAAGACAATTGTTCTACCCCTAACACCAAAAAAACAACCCACCACACAGGGCAGAGGACAAGGAAAAAAATGAAAAAAATATATATATCACTAATACACAATGCCCAAACCAGAGTTTAAAAAAAAACGATGTTAATAAAAAAGGACGTTTGTATAGATCTTCTTATCTGAACATAAGGGCAAAATGATAATTAAAGCGGCATTAAACGCAAAAACAAAAAATGCATATCTTGCAGTTTAACAACAATTAAATGATGCAGCTATTTATTTATTTTTCCTGAAATGATCCATCAAGTAATATACTTCTAGTCTTATGCCGCGTACACGTGATTCTTGTCAAGCCTGCCTTGCATACACACGATTGTAAAAAAAAAAAAAAATGCTCAAGCAAAGCGTGGTGACGTACAACATGTACAATGGCACTATAAAGGGGAAGTTCCATTAGGATGGCGCCACCCTTTGGGCTGATTTTGCGTTAGTAAAAGTTTGGTGTGAGACGATTTGTGCTTTTCAGTCTTTTACAGCGTGGTGAATGTGCTATCTCCATTACAAACACTAGTTTTACCAGAACGAGTGCTCCTGTCTCATAACTATCTTCTGAGCAAGCATGTTTTTTTCCCATCGTTAAAGCCTACAAACAACCATTATTCACGACAAGTGACAACGTGAAAAACGACACAAAAAATTAGAGCATGTTCTAAATTTTTCATGGCCATTTTTCATGTCGAGAAAAATGCTCTGGAGCCTACACACGATCGTTTTTAATGACCAATTTAAAAAAATTGCATTTTTCACGTCATGAAAAACGGTCGTGTGTACGCGGCATTAAGCCCCGTACAAAACGATCAGAATATTGTACAAAAAATATCACTTTCGAAGTGATCGTACAATAATCTGATTGTTGGTACACAGATGTCATCAGAAATTTTCCAAAGGGACAAACACAAAGATTTTTCCGTACGATACGGTTTTCGTTTAATCATCACAGTTTTTGTCCAAAAATACAATACAAATACACCACAACACATTATATTACTACAAAATGTAATTCTGTCATATGAGAATTTTCGTACTTTAGTAATCTATTCATTCTCGAGATGGAGAGAAGCATCCAAAAAAAATGGTCTGATAATCTCATTGTGTGTAATAGGCTTTAGGGTGTCTCCACTCTGGATGGAGGAGCAACAGAGACAACTTTGGAGAGCAGCGTTATCAGACTAGTTAGAGGACAGTGTTAGATGATCCAGCAGATTTAGATGGTCTTGACATACAAATTGAAGCTGAATTGCAGCTAAAACATTTTAGGCAGTTAGAGCAACACTTTGAGCTTCCCTTTTGGGATAAAAAGATGGCCATTGTAAGATCCTCTGTCAGTGTTAAATGGTTTGCATTAAGCCTCCAACTGTCCCTTTTTCTGGACATCTTGATCTATTAAAGAGGAAGTAAACTTCCTCTGCTGACATTTATCTATAGATAAGTCTATAATAAGGGTAATAAGGTAGTGTAAGGTTTTTAAGGTACATTTCACATAATGTGCTAGTATGCAATGCATACTAGCACATTATGACTTTACCTTGCAAAAAAAAAACTTCCAGCCGTATACAACCACTTTAAAGGAAGTTGAAAAATAAACTTACTGGTTAAATTATAGATAATAGGGAAAAAGGTCTAAAAAAGGAAGGACACCACATTTAAGAATTGGTAAGTTGCAATATAATACATTTTGTTTTCCCTCCACCCCCCAACCCAATGCATCCACCGGATTGGGTTCCTAGTTTTAACAGGTACCTACCCCCACTTCCGTTTGGATCACCTAGGCCAGAGGTCTTCAAACTTTCTGAAAAAAGGGTCATTTTCCTGTCCTTGAGGCTTTAGGAGAGCCTGGCATATAAAAAGGGGGGGGGGGGGGTGGTGTCTGCGCTGAAATAGTGAAAGGGGGAGGTGGGAATGGGTGAATATATGTGGGAATGGGGCAGGTGACTGGTGGGGTGGATGGTGAATGAAGGTGAATTTAGGACAACATAATAACCAACATTATACAATGAACAATGTGAATGGTTATACACATTAAGGGTGATTACCAATAAGTATTGTGACAACAAAGGAAAAAAAAAATAGCCGGTGCAATGTGAAACCAAAAGAACCTTGAATAAAACACAATACTAGATCCAAACAGACTATAAGACCAGAGAAAAATCCATGGGGGAATGCCTCTGGATACACAAAATAATGAATAAATTAATAAATAAAGTCTCTGGTGAAAAAAACAAAATGTCCAGGAAGGTCCAGAGTGAAATAGTGGTGCCAGGAAAGGGTGACAACAGAAAACACCTCAGGTGGTCCCCAGCTCCTCACCTCAAGGCTATTGCACGGATAGCCTACAACAGCACCTCCCGGTGGAGGACAGTGATCCCTCAGCAGGGCAAGCAGCAGAAGCACTCCTCAGCAGTAAAAAAATGAAGCAGGTAGAAGCGGGTAAGTGACAATACAAAAACTTCTATGTGGACAGCTTGTGTCACTCATGCATCCACTCACCACAGGGTGATGGATGATGGGCCTATCTCCCACGAACAGCGAGTTCGTTCTTGATCAAGTAGCAGGTACCCTCTTCTAAGATGGCCAAATAGTCACTCAAAGCAATGGACCTCTCAGGTAGCATACATGATGAAAAAGAAACAGACCATAGCGCAATCCCGCAAGGTAAAAAACACATTTAATAAAAAATAACACTCACATTTAAAACGATCCAATGGGCATAAAACAAACAGACGTCAGGTGGAACACTCTGCGTCAGGCGTCTGGACTCTGTGGCTCCTCGATCCCTTAGGAAGTCACGTGGTGTGACGAGACGCGTAGGGATCGAGGAGCCACAGAGTCCAGACGCCTGACGCAGAGTGTTCCACCTGACGTCTGTTTGTTTTATGCCCATTGGATCGTTTTAAATGTGAGTGTTATTTTTTATTAAATGTGTTTTTTACCTTGCGGGATTGCGCTATGGTCTGTTTCTTTTTCATCATGTATGCTACCTGAGAGGTCCAATGCTTTGAGTGACTATTTGGCCATCTTAGAAGAGGGTACCTGCTACTTGATCAAGAACGAACTCGCTGTTCGTGGGAGATAGGCCCATCATCCATCACCCTGTGGTGAGTGGATGCATGAGTGACACAAGCTGTCCACATAGAAGTTTTTGTATTGTCACTTACCCGCTTCTACCTGCTTCATTTTTTTACTGCTGAGGAGTGCTTCTGCTGCTTGCCCTGCTGAGGGATCACTGTCCTCCACCGGGAGGTGCTGTTGTAGGCTATCCGTGCAATAGCCTTGAGGTGAGGAGCTGGGGACCACCTGAGGTGTTTTCTGTTGTCACCCTTTCCTGGCACCACTATTTCACTCTGGACCTTCCTGGACATTTTGTTTTTTTCACCAGAGACTTTATTTATTCATTTATTCATTATTTTGTGTATCCAGAGGCATTCCCCCATGGATTTTTCTCTGGTCTTATAGTCTGTTTGGATCTAGTATTGTGTTTTATTCAAGGTTCTTTTGGTTTCACATTGCACCGGCTATTTTTTTTTTTCCTTTGTTGTCACAATACTTATTGGTAATCACCCTTAACCTCCCTGGCGGTATGATTCTTTCAGATTTTAGGTGCTAAAAGCGGTACCATTATTTGCAAGGGAATTTGGCGTTTTATACTGTAGGCTTGTAATTCTTAGGAATAACTCACTGAAATCTATCCAAACAAGAGTCTAATAGGCATCCTGGGTATGATATTTTTTTTTTTTTTCTTATTAAAAATTATAATATAATAAATAATTATAAAAAATTATAACAAATAATAATATAATTATAGTAAAAATTATTCAATAATGTAATCAAATCAAAATCACTGAAATTTGCTCAGTTGCAGAATTTTTGCTGTCATTATTTTTTTTTTTTATGACGAATTTCCCCATAAATCGCTATCGCTAAATTCTGCAAGTAATTCTGATTTATTATCGCTGTTTTTTAGCTGCTCTAAAACAATTTTTGCCATAAAGGGACACTTTTGGTTGCTATGGACAATCTACAGTTTGCAGGGAGAAAGAACAGTTTTTATTATATAAAAGGACATGTAGTGTACAGGGCAGACCACTAGGGACATGGGGGGTGTGTATTTTTTACATACAGTACTGTAATCTATAAGATTACAGTGTACTGTATGTATAGTGTTTGTTTACTTTTTTAAATTTGGCGCCGTTCCCCCCCCTACGTCGCGACGCTCGCAGGGAAGGGAATCGGCGGAACACACAGCATCAGGCGGACATCCGGCCGCCGTGTACTGCGGAGATTCATCGCTGGATCGCAGAGAAAAGGTAAGTAAACTTTTTTCTGCATCCAGCGAGGCAAGTCCGTGTGTGGCACGGGGTTACCGATCGTAGCTTTAAAATCTCACCCCGTGCCACACACGGGAAGACCGCCAGGGAGGTTAATGTGTATAACCATTCACATTGTTCATTGTATAATGTTGGTTATTATGTTGTCCTAAATTCACCTTCATTCACCATCCACCCCACCAGTCACCTGCCCCATTCCCACATATATTCACCCATTCCCCCCTCCCCCTTTCACTATTTCAGCGCAGACACCCCCCTCCCTTTTTATATGCCAATTTCTCTCTGCCCAGGACAGAGTGTTAGGGGTCTGCTGCAGTATCCCCAGTCCACCTCCCAGCTCCACTTCACCCCAACCCATCCCCCTTGGTAGCGCAGGAGCCTTTCCATATATCTTTAGGAGAGCCTGACTGTGGTAGTGGGGTCAGAAAGTTTCCAGGAATTGGTTTTAGTGGAAGAAATAGTGACCTATTGTTTTGGTATCAGTGGCAGGAAAGGTGTCCCATTGTTGGTATTCAAAGTAGGAATAGTGTCCCATTATTTGTGCCCGTGGGAGTAATGCTGCCCCATCATTGGTGTCAGTGGGAGGAATGGTGCCCCATGATTGGTCTTAGTGGGAGGAATGGTGCCCCATGATTGGTGTCAGGGGATGACACGTTGCTCCAAGGGTCAGATAAAGTCAATAGGCCACAACTAGCCAATGGGCCAAAGTTTGGAGACCACTGACCTAGGTAATCTGATCAAAAATCTTGCCAACCTTCTGTAACACGTCACAGGTCCAAGAAAGCTGCGCAACCATTTACAAAGAACAGGTGAATATCTGTTTTTGTAGCTGCTTACTTTTTGGATATTATATGCATTAAGATAAAAAGCCTTCTGTGTGTAGCAGCTGCCCTCAGCCCCTCAAATAGTTACCTGAGCCCCATCTCCATCCAGCGATGTCCACGAGTCCCTTGGCTGTCCAGGACTCTCCCCCTGAGTGGCTGAGACACAGCAGCGGCGCCATTGGCTCCCACGTCTGTCAAAGTCAGTTAGCCAATCAGGGGAGAGAGGGGGTGGGGCCAAACGGCAACTCCGTTTCTGAATGGACACACAGAGCTGCAGCTCATTTCAGGTGCCCCCATACAAGCTGCTTGCTTCAGGGGCACTTGACAGGAGGGAGGGGCCAGGAGCAGCGAAGAGGGACCAGAAAAGAGGAGGATCTGGGGATGCCCTGTACAAAACCAACTGCAACAAAGCAGGCAAGTTTTTTTTTTAAACAAGACTTTACAATCACTTTAATAAAGTAGGAATCAGGGAGCCCTGCTCCTTAGAGCTTACAATCTAAAAGATAAAAGATTGCGTTTACTACCAATCTGTCTTTTGGCTTTGCTTCCTGTACGGCAGTTCAGGACTGACTCCTACTCTTACTACAGCTATGCATCTTTTCCTCTTTTTAAAGCAAATTTAACATAAAATAATATACATTTCTTTTTGTAATGTGGACCCCATAGGTATGGTAATAACAAATGTTTTGTTCTTCCCCTAAAAGTGTTGAGTTTAGCCATGAAACCGGAGGGGCTGTGATGCATAGCTTTTTATAACTATATTAAATAAAAATCAATTTATATGGAAGTGTGTGGGGTGTAATTTATGGCAGTACACTCCACCCCAAGGTGCATGGTAATGGCCTTTGTTTTTCGCAAACCTGTAATTCACACATAAGGCCCTCAATATGTTTCATGCTGCCAACCACTGTACTGCACGGCACAGAAAAAACACACAGTTCCTAAGTATTATTTCTACAAGGACAATGGTCTCTCTCTTTAAAATGAATATTAACCTTTAGGTTTAACCTAACCTAACCTTTAGACAAATGCCTCACCCTGGGCATCAAATTGCCATATGGACTATGCAGACTATATTAACCTACAAAGGTTCATCAACAAGAGGTTGGTGAGACCAATCAGAGAATTTGTTTTCCCCCCTAAATAGATTCCTTTACCTTAGTGCAATCCTCCTTCACTTACCTCATCCTTCCATTTTGCTTTTAAATGTTCTTATTTCTTCTGAGAAATCCTCACTTCCTGTTCTTCTGTCTGTAACTCCACACAGTAATACAAGGCTTTCTCCCTGGTGTGGAGAAAGCCTCTTGAGAGGGGGGGGGGGGCAGATGACACCCCCCCTTTTTAAAAAAAATATATATATATTTTTATTTTTTATATTTATATATATATATATATATATATATACACACACACACACACACACACACACATATATATATATATATTATATATATTAATATTATTATTATTATTATTAATTATTATTATTAAAGAGCCCAGAGGTTGCCAGGGCCCCCGGATGACAACCCTCTTTTTTTAAATAAAAATGTTTATATTATTATTATTTTTTTTTTCTTTATAGATATATTTTTAATAAAGAGCTCAGAGGTCCACGGGGGCCCCGTGTGTCAAACCCCCTTTTTTTTTTTTTATTAAAGGGCCCAGAGGTCCCCAGGGCCCTGGAAGGCAACCCCCTTGTTTTTTTTTATTAATGTTTATTTCTTTTTTATATATATTTTTTTGTATTTCTTTCTTATTAAAGGGCCCAGAGGTTTATTTTTATTAAAGGGCCCAGAGGTCCCGGATGGAAAGCCCCCTTTTATTGTAATTTCTTTTTATAAAAAATAATTATAAAGGGCCCAGAGGTCCCCAGGGCCCCGGATGGCTACCCCACTTTTTTATATATATTATTCTGTATTTCTTCTTTTTGTAAAGGGCCCCCCCGCTTCTCAATTCGTGGTAGCCCCCCCCTACTTCTCAATTTCAGGCGGCAGCACCCCCCCCCCCCGGTTCTCTGCTCCAGGGGGCCCATGCCTAAAGCTGTGTAAGGGGCCCCAAAATTCCTGATGGCGGCCCTGGTTATGGCAGCTAGCTGCTGCCATAACAGAGATATCCCACTTCAAAATGTTGACGTATATAGTCGTGCAGCAGTACGGAAGTGGTTGAGAAGGAAAAATATTTTAGGGAACTGCCATTTTTACATGGTGGAGCTAAAATGGTCGTCCAAGCAACAGTTGAAATGTACTTCTGGGTTTACAGCACATCCAATACAACCAGACTGCATTTAAATCTACTGGGTCCATGAATACTAATGCTTTTGACACAAGAAGGCTTACCAACAAATTTTCACTGACAGCATGCTTTATCTCATGGACAACAAGTTTCTCTGTAACATAATGAAATATGCTGTTAAACTAAGGAAAGCCAAATGACTATTGATTCTTCCAGTGGGGTTTTAATATCTGGCCCTGAAGTTCAATTACCCGGATAAATTGCCTGGCCTCTCACCCTGTGTGCAGCAAATCACCAGAGACCCCTTTATTGTAGACCACCAAAAAAGGTGTTCTACAAGGACAGGCAGCTCTAAACGATAAACACTAAAGATGCCGACCTTCCTCTTTAATTTCCATTATAGAGAGTATTAATCATTTTCACTGTTGGGATTGTTAAGAATGATTTATAGAAATAGTGGGAAATGACATAGCAGACGAGACAACCCTTAGTCCTTCAGCATACATAAGCTTCAAAAGACAAAATAAAAATTCCACTGAAAGGCAGTAATGAACCAAAAATGTTAAGATCATAGCGGTTATATAATATACTTTACATAGATTCAGACAAATATCTTTCTTGTCATATGTCTATTTAAAGCTTAACTCCAGGCAAACAGCGAAATACTGTTAAAAACATACATGTTAAACTGTTTAACCACTTCCAGCCCAAGGACGTCATATCACGACTTTGAGTGGGGATATCTGAATGATGGGTACAGCTGTATGCATCATTCAGATATCATCTTTTCAGCCGGCAATTCTGTCCCCCGGAAGAATATTCATAGTGGCAGTTCAGCTACTTGATTAATCTTACAGGCAGCGGCAGGGCGTGGGGAGACTCCCCCTCCCGCTGCCCTCCGATGCTTTTCCGGGCTGGCCTGTGCGATTGGGGAAATGGAGAAAGAATCTCCATGTGATCACCTGTGCCCAATCACGGCTGATCACTACGTAAACAGGAAGAGCCGTTGATCGGCCTTTCCTCACTCATGTCTGACAGACGTGAGTAGAGGAGAGCTGATCAGTGGCTCTCCCGACAGGGGGGGGTCTGTGCTGATTGTATATTAGCACAGTCCCCCCCCCCCGCAGATGCCTACACTGGACCACCAGGAAAGCCACCAGGACCACCAAGGAAGCCCCTAACATGTGGTATGTCCCACATGGCCATCCACATATGCAAATATATGCCCAATATATGGCAATCGATACCCACAAATGGGCACTGACTGACACTATTATGGATCAGATAAGATATGCCCAGCAATGCCACCCATCAGTGTCACCTATCAGTGCCCATCTGTGCCACCTATCAGTGCCACCCATAAGTGCCACCCATAAGTGCCACCCATAAGTACCCATCAGTGCCGCATAACAGTGCCACCAATCAGTGCCCCTCATCAGTGCCCATCGGTGCCGTCTTATCAGTGCCCGTCATTGAAGAAGAAAACATACTTATTTACAAAAAAATTACAGAAATAAAAACACTTTTTTTTTTTTATTTATTTGTTGCGCAAAAAAAAAAAAATTGCAGAGGAAATAAAATACAAAATTATAAAAAAAATATTTGGGCATAGTGTAGCATGACCACACATTTGTCATTCAAATTGCGACAGCGCTGAAAGCTGAAAATTGGCATGGGCAGGAAGGGGGTGTAAGTGTCTGGTATTGAAGCAGTTAAAGGAGAAGTACAGCCACAGCTCGTTTGGCTGTACTTCTCCTGTGGATCACAGGAGTGTAGTTCATTTTGCACTCACGTGACCCGTTTTCAGTACACAGAGGGCTGAAGCCCACTGCCGGCTGACATCACAGAACCAGTCCAGGCTTGAGAAAAATCATGACTACTGTATATGGTCAGGATCCACCTACATGCCTAGACTGGCACCCAGCTCAGCCTCTCAGTGAGCCTCTGAGAACCTGAGCCAGCCGCTCCCACCTCCTCCACAGCCCAGTGCTCCAGTGAGTGCTGGGGGGTAGAGCAGAGAACCAGTAAATGAAAGTCACCAGCTCTCTGCTCATAGAGCTGTGAGAACAGAGCAATCGGCAGTGTTTGATTGCTCGGTTCTCAGTCTAAGGGACGGACACCTAGGCAAGTATGAGTAAAAGAAAAAAAAAAAAACATTCCAATACTTCACTTTTAAGCCGTATCCATACATAGGAAGATTTCATCAACCATGGCAGGTTAGTGTATAAAAACTGTACAACAGCAAAGATAAGTTGGCGCTTATGGCAACCAGATATCGTTTTTAGAGAGAAGACTAAAGCATGAAATGTGGTATCTTACTGGTTGCTATGGCCATCCGACTGGTCCTCAGGCTTCCGTATTTATAAATTAGTATCAAAATTACAACCTACTTATCTGAGATATACAAGAAGAAATATAATTTTGGCTTGTCACACATAACAATGCCCAAGGCTGGCAGGATTCTTCCTTGTAAAGGCTCATCAGTAATGTTATTTTAATTTGCAATTGTCTATTTTCTGTCTGCTTCTATAAAGACATCACAGGCTGTGCTGCCTGGGTAGAATAGATAGGATCTCAGAACTAAGCCGCGGCACAGGAAGGTCCTCCCACACACACAGAATTTACAAGCACGCCTGTAAAATATTTAACATTTGCATAGCTTTGAACATTGAGCAGGGATGGTATGCTTCTAAATTGCTTGTCAAAGCTCAATGGAGCATCCATTTTGAATTAACTACCTTAAAACTACGTTTGCAAATCAATGTAAAAAGGAAAGTATTTGAGGCTTTAAATGAATCCTGCATTCAAATCTGTCTATGTTAGATTCTCATGTATATATGCGGAGATGGGCCAAGGTGCTTCCGACCCCTATATCCCTCCCTCAATGGCGAGAGGTTTGGACCTCCATATCTAAAGCTTCCAGATGCGTGGAGCAGAGAGAGACAGCTTATAAGGTCCTCATGTTCTGGTATAGGACCCCAGAGGTTATCCATAAATACGATCAGTCTGTGCCCCAGACATGCTGGAGGTGCTTACGGGATATAGGAACACACTACCATATTTTCTGGGAATCATCTTTAATTTTGCCATTTTGGTCCTCGGTCCAATCAGTGCTCCAGTCTGTGTTAGCAATAGACATTCCAAAAGGCCCAGCCCAGTACTTGTTAGGTCTCCCAGTTCCTGGAAAACCTAAACATGCCACAAAATTGATGACATATATTCTCTTAGCCGCCAAGAGAGCAATACCTACCCATTGGTTATCCCCCAACCCCCCTACACAATCCCAGTTAATCTTGGCTATAGCACAGATACGTAGAATGGAACATTTGACAGCGGTGATTCACGATTGCCTTAATTCTCAAAGATATGGGATCCTTGGGACAACTCCTCATTCAATCCTGAATCGCTTTTCTAAACCATTATTAAGGTCTCTTAGGCAACCAGTTCCTGCATGTTCGGATGATTGGCCTGCATACCCTTATTACTATATATATACTATTACTACACATATGCTACGTCTAGATCCATGGTGTACCCCCCCCTTGATTTTCTTTTTTCTTCTGATTTTGACATCCTCCACTTAGACGCTTGTCTTCTTCTATATGAGATGATGATACTTTTCTGTATTATGTTCACCTTTTCATGTTTTTGTAAAAAATGTCAATAAAAATTACAATTACAAAAAAATTAATCCTGCATGGCTAGTTACACAGACCAGAAAACGGTTATAGAAGATAAAAAACTAGGCCACCAAAGCCTTTTGTTGCGTCAAACAGACCTAACAACTGTGGATGGCACATTTAAGGGGAACAAAAAGCAGCCCAATCCATGACCCAGTCAGTACTTTTAGGTTCACACCTTTCTGTGCACGCAAAGTAGTTTTTTTTCAAGCATTTCAGGTCTTTTGTAGCCCCTCCTGATAAGGCAACTGGGTATTTTCATGGGATAGCCAAGGACTGATTTGAGATACTCAGCTTTCCCGGGATCCCAGCCTGGTGACATCATGTCTACAAGTGGAGGCCAGAAGCATAAGGTAACTTTTACATTTTTCTTACGTTTTTTTTCAAATCAGAATTTTTTACTGGAAAGTTGGGGTGCGATGGGCAGCTACAAAAGAATTAGACCTTGCATCATTTCACTTTATTGGGCTTCACCGCATGAAAAAATACACCTGTACACATTTTTCGACAATGCGGCACTGCACTGTGCATTTTAATATGCTGTAACACAAATGCATTTGTCTTTACTTCATTTCAGTGGTCTTCAAACTGTTGCCTGGGGGTCATATGTGGCTCTTTGTTTACCTTTATCCGGCCTTTGGAGCATTATTCCTCTCAATTACAACCACAAGGGTACACTATTTCTCTCACTGACACCAACAATGGGGCGATGGAACTAATTGCCTTCAGAAGTCACCTAATTAGTAAATAGAGTCCACCTGTGTGCAATTTAATCTCAGTATAAATACAGCTGTTCTGTGACGCCCTCAGGGGCTTGTTAGAGAATCTTAGTGAACAAACAGCATCACAAAGGCCAAGGAACACACCAGACAGGTCAGGGATAAAGTGGTTTAGAGGTTTAAATTCCAAGCTTCGAACCTCTCACAGAGCACTGTTCAATCCATCATCCGAAAATGGTAAGAGTATGTCACAACTGCTAACCTACCAGGACACGGCCGTCCACCTAAACTGATGGCAAGGAGAGGATTAATCAAAGAAGCAGCCAAGAGGCCCATGGTAACTCTGGAGGAGTTGCAGAGATTTACAGCTCAGGTGGGAGAATCTGTCCATGGGAAAACTATTAGTTGTGCACTCCACAAATCTGGCCTTTATGGAAAAGTGGCAAGAAGCCAAAAAAAAGCCATAAGAAGTCCCATTTGCAGTTTGCGAGAAGCCATGTGGAGGACACAGCAAACACGTGGAAGAAGGTGCTCTGGTCAGATGAGATCAAATTTGAACTTTTTGGCCTAAAAGCAAAATGCTATGTGTGGTGGGAAACTAACACTGTTCATCACCCTGTAAACAAAATCCCCATGAGAAACATGGTGGTGGCAGCATCATGTTGTGGGGATGCTTTTCTTAAGCAGGGACAGGGAAGCTGGTCAGAGTTGATGGGAAGATGGATGGAGCCAAATACAGGGCAGTCTTAGAAGAAAACCTGTTAGGCCGCGTACACACGACTAAATAAATCCGATCAAATCGGTCTGACAGACCGATTTGATCGGAATTGTCTGCTGGGCTATTTTGGTTTGATCGTGTACACACGATCAAACCAAAATTCCCTGCCGGCAGACAGCGCGGTGAAGTGGCGGTGACTATGACGCCGCCACGTCACCGCACCAGGAAGTAAAAAACTTCCAAGCATGCGTCGAATCCATTCGACGCATGCGCGGACAGATATGTCCGCTGGTTAGTGTACTAACCAGCAGACATGTTGGACAGACGGGTTCCCAGCAGACAGATTTTAAAGCAGGCTTTAAAATTTGTCTGCTGGAAAAACCTGTCTGTTCGCCCGTACACACGTCGGATAAATTTGATCGTGTGTACGCGGCCTTAGAGTCTGCAAAATCCTTGAGACTGGGGCGGAGGTTCACATTCCAGCAGGACAACAACCCTAAACATACAGCCAGAGCTACATGGAATGGTTTAGATAAAAGCATATTCATGTGCTAGAATGGCCCAGTCAAAGTTCAGACCTAAATCCAATTGAGAGTCTGTGGTAAAACTTGAAAATTGCTGTTCACAGACGCTCTCCATCCAATCTGACAGAGCTTGAGCTTATTTTGCAAACTAGAATGAGCAAAATTTTACTCTCTAGACGTGCAAAGCTTACAGAGACATCCCCCAAAAAGCCTTGCAGCTGTAATTACAGCAAAAGGAGGTTCTACAAAGTATTGAAGGGTCTAAATACAAATGCACGCCACACTTTTCACATATGTATTTGTAAAACATTTTAAAAACTATTTATCATTTTCCTTCCAATTCACAATTATATGCAACTTTGTGTTAGTCTATCACATAAAATCCCAATAAAATACATTTACGTTTTTGGTTGTAACATGACAAAATTTGGAAAATTTCAAGGAGTGTGAATACTTCACAAAGCACTGTAGCTATGACAAGCCATATAGGCTTGTCCAATAGAGCAGCTTTGAGCTGCTATCTCATATCAACCAATTTAGCAATTCACCAATTTTACAGTCATACTCTGAAATGTGATCAGTTATCATGGGTTGCAGTACTTTGCCTGCAATCACTGAATTTTTGCAGGGCAAATCTTTAACATTTACCATGGAGTAAGATGTAAGCAGATATTTTATTCTCGTTAGGTACCTTGTAGATAAAACACCAGCTTACTCATTAAGAGATTTTATTTCCACATTTCTGTGCCGCTGTGTGTGGGAGTTGATGTTCAGTTGAGTCAAGCCTATGTAAGTTTAGATTCCTATCTAACACAGCGGGGAAAAAAACGCTTGCAATTTAGAAGCATTTTGAAAGTGCGTTCCTTCTAAACAAACTCAAACACTTACCTAATGCTTGCCAAGGCATTCATAAGCTCTATTCACAAAGCATAAGTGTGGGCAGCAAATCAATGCTCACTAAATAGAAAGAACATCCTGGCTTTTACCTAAGGGGAAGCAAGGCCAGAGCAAAAAGTTCTGTTTAATCTAGTCTGAGCTACATGAGTTCAAGCAATGATGCAGAGGAGGTCTATAGTTGTTCTCCTCTGGATTGTGACCATATTCTATATTACTCACATCTGCCATTCCTCCAGTACCAATACATTATCTATCTATCTATCTATATATATATATATATATATATTATATATACCGTATATAGATAGATAGATATAGATATATAAATAGATCTATATCTATGTATATAGCTCCATATCCATCAGGAACACCAAAAAATTACAGTAGTTTAACGGATAAGTTCACCTTTCTTAACATGTTATGTGCTCCACCTGTTTTATAGGGTGTAACATGTTCCAGCTCCTGCAGCTCTCCCCTGATCCCCCACCACCCCCTGTGACAACAGGCGGGGATCGTCTCACCACACCCGCTGTCACAATTTGAAACGGGAGTGAAAAGGAGTGTTCTGTAAGGCCCCTTTCACACTGGAGCGTTTTTTGGGCGTTATTCGAGCGTTTTTCATGCGCTTTGGCATTAAAAAAAAGCCTATAAAGAGCCTGAAAGAAGCCTCATCTGCAATCCCAATGTGAAAGCCCAAGTGCTTTCCGAGCCCTTTCACACTGCCAGCGCCCTAAAAACACTGGTTAAGCGGTGCCATGACCCCTTTCACACTGGGGCGTTTTGTCAGGCGCTGTGGCGTTAAAAAAGCTCCCTCAATGGGAAGGGGGCTTTAGGGATGGTGTATTCAACGCTCCTAAAGAGACGCCCTGCCAGCGTATCGCCTCAGTGTGAAAGCACTCGGGCTTTCACATTTGGATTGCAGATGCAGCTTTTTTCAGGCGCTTTACAAGCGTTTTTTTTTAAACGCTAAAGCGCCTGAAAAATGCCCCAGTGTGAAAGGGGTCTAAATGAATCGACTACAAGCACTGTGGCTTTTAGTTCTCAATTAACTATGAGGGTGCTGGTAAGTATCCTCTAAGTTCATACATTTTTCCTGGACTGAAGTAACTGAAGGTTCGTATGGGAGATATGGGCAGACAGCTACACTGACAGTCTAACAATGCACCTGTTATCTTCTGATTGTGGATACAATGTTTTATTTACAAACTCTTTTACCTGCAAAAAAATATGCACTTATTATTTTTTTAAAGTGAAGTTATCCTTTAAGCCTTCCTTCTCTATCCAAAATGAATTAAAAAAAATGTCACCATAGATATACATTCATCCAGCATACTGTATACTGTATTTTCAATCTATATTATGCATCTAGGTAGCTTCCATGCATGCATCAATGATGTGGACACCCAAAGAAGGACCTCTTTTTAAAAAAAAAACAGCACAAGGGACCTTAAATAAGATGTCTCTCTTGTGTTGCTGTGTCGTCCTTCACTAAAATCTTAACCTCCTCACCAATGCCTCACTATGTCCACCCATTTGCCCATTTTCCATGAATAAAACAGGATCTATGTGATCATCTGTCCATCCTTTATTCATAGATCCTGTTTCATTTATGGAAACTGTCATAACAGCTTCTATGAATGGTTCACTATAGCGCAAAGGGCAGGCATTGTTGGGTACTCTTGATGACAGTCCGTCCAAACCCCTTTGTTATAATCACCCCCACTGGTTTGGAAGATTATAGGGGTATGGTTGGCAATGGAGAAGGAAAATGTTGAAGCGGACACAGCAGCACAATTGACAGATCTCATTTAGGGTAAGTAATGTCCCTTGTGCTTGTTTTTTCTTTTTGTTTCAGGTAAACTTAAAGGGTTTGTAAAGTTTCATGTTTTTTCACCTTATTGCGTCCCCCTGTTTTACTAATCTTTGCCCGGGCTTCTCAGCTCTTTATTGAATAGATGGATAGCAGCGCAGCCATTGGCTCGCTCTGCTGTCAATCAAATCCAATGACGCGAGCGCCAGGGGGCAAGACCAAGTCATACACTTAGCGACTATGAATGCTGAGTGTATGACATGGGAGCGTGCCCGCAAGGTAACCCCTTCGGGAGAGAGCTTCCCAGAGGGAGTTATCTAATGTGGGGAGGAGCCGAGAGAGCCGCCGAGGGACCCCAGAAGAGGACAGTGGAGGTAAGTATGATATGTTTGTTATTTTTAAATAATACAATTTGAACCTTTAGTATCACTTTAAGCTTTAAAAGGACAGCTGTTTTTTTTGTATTTACTTTTTCTTTTTTTAGCTTTCTCCATCCCCATGGGTTTGCTCATTAGGCATTATACTTACCTTCATCCCCGACCCAGTGATCTTTACTGTGTTATCTGGCACCCAGCCACACAGCCATTTATTCTAAAATGGCCACCTTTTTACTACAAATGCATGCCGTAGCCCAGTTGATTTCTATATGAAAGCCATATTCTAAATGACCTCTTGAGGCCAACAGGTGTATGGCATCCCAAAGGAACAAATGAGGTTGCGGCACACGTACGCAATACGAAGTGGCCATTTTCAGATAAAAAGCTCTGCGGTTCTGCAGGGGGCGGCACGGTTAAGACCACTGCATTGGTGATGAAGGTAAGTATAACACAATGAGAAACACTCAGGCGGCGTACACACGACCGAGAAACTCGTCGGGCGAAACTCATTGTTCTGCCCGTCGAGTTCCTAGTATGGCAGTCAAAAAGCTTGTCGAGCCAAATTTTTCCATTGAACAACGAGGAAATAGAGAACATGCTCTCTTTTTGGCTCGACGAGTTTCCCGACGGGTTGCTCGGCGAAAAGTGTACACGCGACCGGTTTTCTTGGCAGAATACGTCTCCCATCGAGGTTCTTGCTGGATTCTGCCGGGAAAATCGTTCGTGTGTACGCCGCCTGAAGGGTGAAGGGAACTAATTGAAGGAAAAAAAATAGGTAGGTTATAACTGAGAAAATTCAAAACAGTAAAAGATGAAAGGGAATGAAACATCCCCACCTAAGGCGCCTTCCCTAATGCCCCGTACACACACGATCGGAATTTCCGTACGAAAAAAACTCAGACGGATTTTTCTGATGGAATGTCGTTCAAGCTGTCTTGCATATATAAACTGTGTCACAAAATTCCGACTGTCCTAAACGCGGTGACGTACAACACTACGAGCCGAGAAAAATGAAGTTCAATGCTTTCGAGCATGCGTCGACTTATTTCTGAGCATGCATGGTTTTTTCTCAGTAGGAGTTCCATACAGACGAACGGAATTTCCGATAGACATTTTTTTCACCGGAAAAAAAGAGAACATGTTCTCTTTCTAAGTCCGTCGGAATTTCCGATTTAAAAACTCAGATGTGGTACACACACGGTCAGAATATCCGATGAAAAAATTCCGTCTGACTTTTTCCATCGGAAATTCAGATCGTGTGTACAAGGCATTATCCTTCTTCATCGTTCATCTGAACACCAGCAGAACCATAATGTTATTACGCATCTATATGCTGCTATTTATTGTGTTAGCATAGTGTTCACCCACTGCATATCATGTTAAACAATGAAGATTCGGAATACGCGCACAGTATGTTGTCTGTCAATGTCTGTATGAAGCTGGGGGCACGGGCCTCTGACCCACACTTCACCTCTCTCTCCCCTATAGGAAGCACGCCATGTTTTGTCTTGTAACTAATTGGTAGAGTATGATGTGTAGAGCCAATGTCAGCGAAGGTCAGAAGGCTTCAGCACGTTCTGTCTATTACACCAAAGCAGCTGGAGAGATCGGAGACTAATGAGTTATCATAATCAAAGTGACTTTGAATTCTACAAGAGGGAATCTTTTGGTGAACATTGCTGGGCTCTAGGCTCATTGAGATGGCGGAAGTCATGTCCTGGTGCATATTTCAGCTCGTCTTGACAGAAGCACTTTGTAAACCCTTTTACGTATTCCCTTGGATGGAAGTGCAAACTTACAGGAACTGCTATCTAAAGCAAGGTTAACAAACTACCAACATGTTGGCTGCAGCTCCCAATCAATATTTTAGCTGTTAAAGGTCAACGTAGATATGTTTAAATCTTGGCATTTGAAACTCTTGGAATTATGTAGGTAATAGAATAAAATCATTGTAATAAGTACAGACAGAACAGTTCCATCATCTATGGGTCCTAAGTAAAGACTGGCATCCTGCATAACAGGAGAAGTGACCTGTTCATCATATTTCTCGACTAAGAATTAGTCTATTATTTTATTCAGAAAAAATACTCTCAATAACAATTTTACAAAATGCAAGGATTTGATTGAATGTTATACAGAGTTAGCTGCAACTGTCCTCTGGATACTAAGAGGAGCCAATTCAATAAGGTTCAAGTGAGTGCTAGGTGGAGGGGACTGCACACTACAATCATATGGTCTGTTCAAATACCATAACAACCCTTAGAGTCCCTTCAGCAACTCTCTATATGTGCAACATGAAAAAAAGCCCAAAAGGTGTGAAAGTGGTTCTAATTTTTTTCACCTTTTGGCATTCACTGCATAAAGGTAAAAAATAGTGTTTGTCCTCCCCTCCAGATACTTAGCGCAGTCCACACTCAATCCATCACTGTGTCTGTCTGTAACAGCTCTCTCCTCTCTCACAGGACAGAGAGGCAGCAATGGGAGGTGGTCCGAGCTGCGCTGTGTGTTTATGGATGCACACAGTCCTGCTCGGAAGTGACAATAAGAAGCGGCTTCATTTGGTGGTGCATAGAGAAGAGAAGGAGCTAAGAGCACCTGTGGGGCACCCCAGAAGAGTAGGTTGGGGCAGTAATACCATTGCACAGAGCAGGTAAGTATAACATACAGTGCATCCGGAAAGTATGCACAGCGCTTCACTTTTTACACATTTTATGTTACAGCCTTCTTCCAAAATGGATTATATTTATTATTTCCCTCTAAATTCTACAAACAATACCCATAAAGACAACATGAATTTTTTTTTGGAAATCTTTGCAAATTGATAAAAAAAAAAAAATGAAAAAAAAAAATAATCACATGTACATAAATATTCACAGCCTTTGCCATTACACTCAAAATTGAGCTCTTGATTGGCGTCCACCTGTGGTAAATTCAGTTGATTGGACATGATTTGGAAAGGCACACACCTGTCTATATAAGGTCCCACAGTTAACATTGCATGTCAGAGCACAAACCAAGCCATGAAGTCCAAGGAATTGCCTGTAGATCTCTGAGACAGAATTGTATGGAGACACAGATCTGGGGAAGAGTACAGAAACATTTCTGCAGCATTGAAGATCTCAATGAACATAGTAGCCTCCATCATCCATAAATAGAAGAAGTTTGGAACCATAAGGACTCTTCTTAGAGCGGGCCGCTTGGCCAAACTGAGCGATCGGTGGAGGAGGGCCTTAGTCAGGGAGGTGACCAAGAACCCAATGGTCACTCTGACAGAGCTCCAGTATTTCTCTGTGGAGAGAGGAGAACCTTCCAGAACAACAACCATCTCTTCAGCACTCCACCAGTCAGGCCTCTATGGTAAAGTGGCCAGACAGAAGCCACTCATCAGTAAAAGTCACATGACAGCACACCAGGAGTTTGCCAAAAGGCACCTGAAGGACTCTCAGACCACGAGAAACAAAATTCTCTAGTCTGATGAAACAAAGATTGAACTCTTTGGCCTGAATGGCAAGCATCATGTCTGGAGGAAACCAGGCACCGCTCATCACCTTGCTAAAACCATCCCTACAGTAAAGCATGGTGGTGGCAGAATCATGCTGTGGGGATGTTTTGCAATGGCAGGAACTGGGAGACTAGTCAGGACTGAGGGAAAAATGAATGCATCAGGAACCATGAAAAAGACAGAGACAAAAAATGCAGTAAAAACCACACCATTTAATAAATTGGTAAAAACGTTACAACTAGTAAACACAGTCAAAACATATTTTTTGCATATTCTTCCAGCACTTATAGTTATATAAAATTAATTATTTAATTTTTTAGGTTCACTTTAAGTTAATTCACTTGGATACAAATATGTGCCCCTACACTCAACCACACGGTTGTTATTAACCAATTTTCTGTTAAATAATTGATTAGTTTCAATTACACAATTGATCACATGTTAAATATGCACTAGTATATATTTGTAGCAAAGTCTTGTGGTTATATAGCTATGACTAAGCACTGTTGAGAGTGTGGAATGCGTCAGTTTTTTTATCCTGTACCCTGCTGTGGTGTGTACTTTTGTTATTTTGCACAATAAAAGCGTTTTTATTGGAGTGCGGCTGTCCAGGCCTTCCCTCTTCTAACTGTTATATGCTTAGCCTGCACCTGACGCTTCTACCTTGAGAAGAGTGCCATTTCCACACATCCCCCTGGAGCGGTGATCCCTTCCCCCACAATCAAAACATAGCCAGGGTTCGGAAGCCAAATTGAGTAGTCAGAACAAGCCAGGAAATTGGGGAGCCAGAGATCAGCATAGTCAGAGGCAGAATGCTGGATCAGGAACCAGAAGGGACATTACTAAGGCAAGTCTTCAACAGGAACACAGCAAATAGGCTCTAGATATGTTCGATCAAGGCAAAGGCAATTGATGAAATGATGGAAAAAAAGAAGACTCTGCTGGAAAATAAACCTATTACTAAGCTGCAACACATAGTGAAATACACACAAATACAGATAAAAACAAATATATTTGCGCTCTAAATCAACATGCGAATGCAAGCGAATCTTAACTTAAATCAGTAAATAAATTCCTAAAAAGTTAAAATACAGTCCCAAATGTAAGGTTATTCACTCTGTGGGAAATCCTGTGACAATAAATCAAATATCCAAGTGGAGATTCCTTAGCAGAAGATAATTCAATATACAGACAGTTCAATGAAATTCATGTGACTTTTACTTGACAGACACCGTGAATCGACCACCTTAAATAATGTGCGCTTACCAGCTGCATAGGCTAAAAATGTCTGTGGCTAACACCCAGCCAGGGCCTTTTCCTCACTGATGTACCAATCTGGTCACTCCAACAACGGGTGCCGTCTGATCAGGGACACAGCTGGACGAATCCTCCACTCAAAGCTCAAACGCAGCTCGGTAGGTGGTAATATGGCTCAGAAAGAAATACAAAAAGTGGCCATAGGTAAAACCTGCAGTTTTTTTTATTAAGATATAAATATAAAAGTAAAAAAACGCCTAAGCACACAGCCAAGGTAAGAAAGGAGTGGCTACGGGACAACGCTGTGAATGTCCTTGAGTGGCCCGGCCAGAGCCCAGACTTGAACCTGATTGAACATCTCTGGAGAGATCTGAAAATGGCTGTGCACCGACGCTCCCCATCCAACCTGATGGAGCTTGAGAGGTCCTGCAAAGAAGAATTTGAAGGAACTGCCCAAAAATAGGAGTGCAAAGCGTGTAGGATCATACTCAAAAGGATTTGAGGCTGTAATTGGTACGAAATAGCCAAAGGCAAAGGCTGTAAATACTTATGTAAATAGAATTTTCCCCGTTTTTTATTTTTAATACATTTGCAAAGATTTCAGAACAAACTTCTTTCACGTTGTCATAATGGGGTATTGTTTGTGGAATTTTGATTAAAGTAATGAATTTCATTAACTTTGAAGCAGGGCTGTAATAAAATGTGGAAAAAGTGAAGCGCTTTGAATACTTTCTGAATGCACTGAATTTTTTATTTTTAACAAAAAAAAAAAAAAACAGGCGGTAAAATGGGTGGAGTTTTAGACTGCAGGATCTGGTGAAAACTTGAATGCCAGGATTTGGGGATCAAAACTAAACTGAGCGGGGATCTGGAGGGGAAACAGTATATTCTGGAACAGGGATCCCGATGCAGAGCTTACTCGGATGCATAATTTGACATTGGTCCCTGGTCCACAAATTTTGTGTTGGCAGCTTTTCTTTTATTACATAGCTAAGCGCAGTGATTCCTTGACTTTGTGCAATCTCACTGCAAAACAAACAACACTGTCACCCTGTTACCAGAAGTGGAAAATCAAAAGCTCTACTGGCAGGGTCAACCGATAATAAAACTATATTTTACTGGGGACTTAATGGGGTTGTAAACCCTCCTGTTTTTTTTTTACCTTAAAGGGGTTGTAAAGGAAAAACTTTTTTTTTCATAATAAGCATCCTTATGCAGACATTCCTCTTTTCACTTCCTCATTGTTCGTTTTTGCTCAGAAGTTGCTCTATTTCTTCTCTGTTCTGTTCACTTCCTGCTTGTCTGATTGTTACTCACCACCGTGAAGGGAGGCTTTCCTGCGGTGGTCAGTGATGTGCTCGCCCCCTCCTGGGAACTACATCTGTGCGGCAGGACACTCTCTACGTGTTAGAGACTTCAAGGAGGTGTGAATTACTGGGCGTGCCGCAATGCATAATGCAATGCATACTGGGAAATTTAGTTCTTACATGAACGAGCGCCGCAAACCAGAAAGTGAATGTGAGAACAGAAACTAGAACGCTGGAGGTGATATAGATGAAGGAATTTAATAGGTATTTACTCGTTTTTTAACATAATCATTACACTGTTCTGTCTGTCTACCTTGCAGACATTAATTTTAGGCACATTTTTTTTTTCCTTTACAACTCCTTTAATGCATCCTATGCATTAAGGTGAAAAAAATATCTGACTATTACGGGCCTCCACAGCCCCCTGTTTTACTTACCTGAGCCCTGGATGGTCCTATGTCGAGAACACGCTGGATCTTTGCCCAGGGTTCTCAGCTCTTCAATGGATAGATTGGCTCCCGCTGCTGTCAATCAAATCCAATAACGCGGGCATCGGGGCCGAGTCCTGCATTAGGCAGCTATGGATACGGAATGCAGGACTCGAGAGCGCACTCGCAAGGGAACCACCTTGGGAGAGAGGGGTTATCTGATGCGGGGAGGAGCCGAGAGAGCAGCCGAGACAGCCGCCGGGGGACCCCAGAAAACGGCGTTCGGGGCCACACTGTGCAAAACGAGCTGCACAGTGGAGGTAAGTATGACATGTTTGTTATTTAAAAAAAAAAAAAACTAACCTATAGTGTCACTTATTATTCACAAACTGCATTATACATGTCATTGTTAATTGTGTCCAAAGTGTTACTTCAAAGCAGTCCTCCAAAAATAGTCTATTAAAGATAAAAAGCATAAATAGCTTTAGCTTACAAATTTTATACAGTTTAAATACAGTAATTTCTTCCGATGAACTTTTTTGGACCCCAGCAGCACAGTGATGAGCTTATCTTTTTTTCACTTTACTCTTTTCTACTATAAGCATGCACCTTGTCAGCATATGAACTTGTACTGCTTCTGCCTCTTACACCCCAGCTCTGCTGTACAGGGACTACAAGAGGCTGATATCAGGTCACATTCAGGTACTTACACTGCTTGCATTCTAAAAATATATTTGATTATGTAATAATGATTACAGAGTTACATTAATTACTGTATTTTAATCTGCTTAAAGTAAGATGCTTCTTCTTAGCAGACAGCATGAGTGGAAGTAATTGTGTAAATTAAATTACAAGAAAAAAAATCATAAAAAAATGGTAATTAGGAATGACTAACCTCCATATTCCAGTAAAGCTATACATTGAGCTGACACAGCGAGGCAAAGCTGGTGAACTCAAGCCATCCAGTTGTAGTAGAAGTGCCGGAAGTCCATACAGAACTAAATATTTCACATAGAAGAATAGTACCTGTGCCAATGCCAGGCCACCTGAAAGACACAAACATATACCACAATACAGTCAATAACCTAATTCTAGTAATCTAGTAGTTTATAATAATTTAAGGCTGAATATTCAGAATCACACATAACCCAACCTTTTCCAGGTTCACTTTAGCTTTGCTTAGCTGTTGATTAAAGGGGTGGTTCCCCTAAAAAGAAACTTTTAACATTGCCTGTCTCTTCTTAATAAGATGTAGAATCGGCTGGTAGTTTAAAAAAAAAAAGTCCGTACATACCATTTTCGGCATGTAGTCTCACCGCCGCTTCCGGGTATGATGTGTGGGGACAGGCATCCGATCGACGCATACAGCGCGTCACAAGATGCCGAAAGAAGCCGAACGTTGGTGCGGCTCTATACGGCGCATGCGCACCAACGTTCGTCTTCTTTCGGCATCTCGTGACGCGCTGTATGCGTTGATCGGATGCCTGTCATTTAAGTAGGCACGCCCATCCCCGGCCGCCAGACCCGGAAGCGACGGTGAGACTACATGCCGAAAATGGTATGTACGGACTTTTTTTTTTTAAACTACCAGCCGATTCTACATCTTATTAAGAAGAGACAGGCAATGTTAAAAGTTTATTTTTAGGGGAACCTCCCCTTTAACCAATTTACCATATATTTGATTTGTACATTATTAATTCATTCAGTCTTCCTTGAACAGTGCTGCTACTCTCTTTATTCATTGCATTATATTAGTACGGATTATCCAAGTTTTGTAAAACAAAACCACAATGATAAATGAACTATTATGAGCTAAGCAAAATTAAAGGATCCCTAAGCCAAGAACTGGAATATATTGCAGCTTATCAGTCCTCAGGAGAGGTTTACATCTGTGCAGAAATGCGTGTAAATCAAACGTGTTTCCACACTCGCATGCAGCCACACACAAAATGCATTGCTTAAAAGAAAATGCGAGGATGCTGGCACCCGCACGCACATAAAAACACGGAAACACATGGTGCAAAAGAACAATGCGTTTTCCGTACGGCCACACAAAAGGTGCAGGAAAAGCCGGCACAGCAGCGCATTCAAATTAATAGGATGCCCTGTCCGCTCAAACACGGCACACGGAACCGCTTACATGCCTTAGATGTGGTGGCTGCATTTCTTTTTTTATTGTTCCCCTTGTAGTGTTTTAGCAAAGCAAATATTTTTTAGTCTTGATTCATATTTATTTTAATACAAATTCTTGAGCAAATAAAACATTAAAGGGGTTGTAAAGGAAACATTTTTTTCCCCTAAATATCTTCCTTTACCTTAGTGCAGTCCTCCTTCACTTACCTCATCCTTCCATTTTGCTTTTAAATGTCCTTATTTCTTCTGAGAAATCCTCACTTCCTGTTCTTCTGTCTGTAACTACACACCGTAATGCGAGACTTTCTCCCTGGTCTGGAGAAAGCCTCTTGAGGGGGGAGAGGGCGAGCAGGAGTGTCAGGACGCCCACTAACACACAGCTCCTTTCTCTAACTGCAAAGTAGAGAGTGTCCTGACAGTCCTGCTCGCCCCCTCCCCCCTCAAGAGGCTTTTTCCACACCAGGGAAAAAGCCTCACATTACTGTGTGGAGTTAGAGACAGAAGAACATGAAGTGAGGATTTCTCAGAAGAAATGAGGACATTTAAAAGCAAAATTGAAGGATGAGGTAAGTGAAGGAGAACTGCACTAAGGTAAAGGAAGCTATTTAGGGAAAAAAATAATAATATTTTACAACCCCTTTAACTTTCATGCATTCACACCTGTGCGTTTTGTCATAAATCTGTCTGCGATTTCAAAACTCCCAGGTGTGGAAGACAAATCGCACAACGCACATTTCAGGTGGCATTCATTTGCATGGCACCTAAAAATGCGGTGCGTTTCTGTCAAGATGTTCACGTCCTGCAATCGCAGCAACCACATCACGTGAAGCATGTCGCCCCAAAAGAAGCTCCAGAACTTTTTTTTGGACAACAAGCTTCAGGCGATGCGGATTGCAACACGATTTATTACGGTAGAATTACAGCAGAACCGCACCGCGGTATTAGGTGGCATTCAAATGAATGTCATCTGAAATGTGCGTAGTGCGATTTGTCATTTACACCTGGGCCCTTTGAAATCATTGGCAGAATCGTGGCAAATCTGCCCATGAATCCAAATACACAGGTGTGAAGGCAGCCTCAGGGTCCATTCACACTGCAATGTGTGCGTTTAATGCATGTAAAAGCACACACACATTGACATACATTTGTATGCTGTTTTCCATTTTGAAACGCACTGCAATATTTTTTCCTAAACGTTAATAAACTTCATTTGTGAAGGAAACTTCAACTGACTGTTTTGGCTTCTTTGTGGTGCAATTAACCACTTAAGGACCGCCTTCTGCACATATACGTCAGCAGAATGGCACGGCTGGGCACATCCACGTCTAGGTACATCCTGCATTAGTACCCAGCTGTGCGTCGCGGGCGCGCCCCCCAGGCGCGCTCTGGAGACCCAGTCCGAAGCTCCGTGACCGGGACCGCGGGACCCGATCGCCGCTGGAGTCCCGCGATCAGTCCCCGGAGCTGAAGAACGGGGAGAGCCGTGTCTAAACATGGCTTCCCCGTTCTTCACTGTGGCGGCAGCATCGATCGTGTCATCCCTTTTATAGGGGGACACAATCGATGACATCACACTTACAGCCACACCCCCCTACAGTTGTAAACACACTTCAGATCACACATGACCCCTACAGCGCCCCCTGTGGTTAACTCCCAAACTGCAACTGTCATTTCCACAGTAAACAATGCATTCCAAATGCATTTTTTGCTGTGAAAATGACAATGGTCCCGAAAATGTGTAAAAATTGTCCGATGTGTCCGCCATAATGTTGCAGTCATGGAAAAAATCGCTGATTGCCGCCATTAGTAGTAAAAAAAAAAAAAAAATATTGATAAAAATGCAATAAAACTATCCCCTATTTTGTAAACACGATAAATTTTGCGCAAACCAACCGATAAACGCTTATTGCGATTTTTTTACCAAAAATAGGTAGAGGAATACGTATCGGCCTAAACTAAGGAAATTTTCTTTATATATATATTTTTGGGGGATATTTATTATAGCAAAAAGTAAAAAATATTGCATTTTTTTCAAAATTGTCGCTCTATTTTTGTTTATAGCGCAAAAATTAAAACCGCAGAGGTGATCAAATACCCCCAAAAGAAAGCTCTATTTGTGGGGAAAAAAGGACGCCAATTGTGTTTGGGAGACATGCCCCATGACCGCGCAATTGTCAGTTAAAGCGACGCAGTGCCAAATCGCAAAAAGGGGCAAGGTCCTTTAGCAGCATTTTGGTCCGGGTCATAAGTGGTTAAGGACCGCCGCGCGACAATATACATTGACAGAATGGCACGGCTGGGTCCGAAGCTCCATGACCGCGCGTGCGGTCCCAATCGCCGCTGGTGTCCCGCGATCGGGTCACAGGAGCTAAACACACCTTCTCCATTCTTCTCTGTGGCTTGTCACTGATCGTCTGTGACGATCAGCGACGTCACACGACCAGACATGTCCCCCTACAGTAGGAAACACACAATAGAACACACTTAACCCCTTTAGCGCCCCCTAGTGGTTAACCCCTTCACTGCCATAGTCATTTTCACAGTAATCAGTGCATTTTTATAGCACATTTCGCAAAAATGTGTCAAAAGTGTCCGATGTGTCCGCCATAATGTCGCAATCATGAAAAAAAATCGTTGACCGCCGCCATTACTAGTAAAAAAAATATATTTATAAAAATGCCATAAACTATCCCCTATTTTGTAAATGATATAACTTTTGCGCAAACCAATCAAACGCTTATTGTGATTTTTTTAAACAAAAAGATGTAGAAGAATATGTATCGGCCTAAACTGACGAAAACATTTTTATTTTTTATATATTTTTTGGGGATATTTATTATTGCAAAAAGTGAAAAATATTGCTTTTTTTTAAAATTGTCGCTCTATTTTTGTTTATAGTGCAAAAAATAAAACCGCAGAGCTCTATTTGTGGGGGAAAAAAGGACGCCAATTTTGTTTGCAAAACAACGCACGACCGCGCAATTGTCACTTAAAGCAATGCAGTGCGGAATCGCAAAAAGGGGCCAGGTCCTTTACCTGCATAATGGTCCGGGTCTTAAGCGGTTAAAATAAAAAGTGAGGCACATTCTATTTTTTTTTCAGGGGAGTGCACATCAGCACAAAGCATTGGTGTGAGCTGCTATTGAAATATATTGCTTTTACAATGTATATGCCCTGGCCTGCTTTGATCAACACATGCTAATGAGTCTGGTGTCTATGGACCTGAACACTCGCAGTGCAATGGTAATGTAACCCAATGATACTGAAACTCCAAAACATAATCAATCTCTTCGAATGTCCATGCATGAGCCCCAAAGGTACAGCCAAATCCAGGGCCAGCAGACCTGTTTGCCTTTTCAGTGTAAATGCCTGATATAAGAAATGTCGCACCTGTATACAGAGTACAGCTTCTGTTTGACATGAGGAATCCCCCTCAGGGGAAATCCTGCGTTTGTGGCATGCAAAAAAAAAAGAGGTGTGAAGAACAATATTAAACTGTGAGAATGTGACTGTTGGGCAGGCCGGCTGCACAGCATTATGGAAATAATGATCACCCAGCAAAGCTATTATTTGTCTTGTGTAGCTACAATCGGCACAAAGCTGCCCAGGAAAATGCCATTAGGTTGGCTGATTTGTGTTCCTCACAGCGTATCAGATGCCATACGTTCTATCATTTTCACCTTATCATAATGAGGCAGGGAAGACAGCGTACACAAATACAGAGCTGTGTTTGCATTTCATTACCATTTAGATGGATATTCAGGGCACACCAACATACAGCAACAATAATCGCTTCAAGTCATCTTTCTCATCCTTTCTTCCAGGAGGCGGCTAGACATACATCGGGGAGTTTATAACCAGAGATAATAATATATCTTTATCTTATACTTCTTTTTAAAAATAATCTGCCACCTAAAACTTCAAAGAAAACATTTGAACATGCAGAAATTTCCTAATGAGAGAAAGTAACATACTGCCTATTAATCGATCAGTATAGGGATTAAAAGAGAACCTGTTAGAAGTGTACCGCTTACCCCTGAAAGGGCCCGCAGGTTTTGTCCCAGCTTCTTCTCTTTTTTCACGCTAGGCACCCAGTAACAAATGCGGGGGTCCCTTGGCGGGGCTCTGTAGCTTACGCATGTACACTATGTACACAATTATTAGGTAAGTGAGTATTTTGGACGGTGGATCAATCATCCAACTCTATGAGATTAGGTGAGCATGGTTTAACCCTCTTATTAATATACAGTAATATTATCATTTGAAAGCATGTTTATGCACTACTGTTATTGGTTAAATTACTATTGGACACTAATAACATATTCTTATGTCCTGTACAGAGAAACTAAAGACGAGTGCAAAGCCCTGATGAAGCACAACTGTGTGAAACATGTTGGCTGACTGTACAACATAGCGTTTTGTTTCAACTCTTCGCATGGTCTATGTAAACCAATTGAATACTTATAACAATGCTATTAATAAATTAATATTTTTCTACATAATCTATTGTCTTTATGTGCTCACCTTTAACCACTACGGGTCCGCGCTATTGACAAAATACGTCAACAGCGCAGACCTGAGGCGCCGGGGTCACGTCTTTGGACGTCATGTATTTGTAATTCCCCGTGGCGTGCGGCGGGGAAAAACAGTCCCGTCGCATCACCGAGGATTCGATGCGTGTACCCGGCGGCCGCGGTGTCCGTCAGGTACATGCGATCGGCGGTGACAGAGCAAGGACGTGGAGCTGTGTGGGTAAACACAGAGCTCCACGTCCTGTCAGGGAAAGAGGAGACCGATCTGTGTCTCTTGTACATAGAGACACAGCATCGGTCACCTCCCCCAGTCACCCCCCTCCCCCCACACAGTTAGAACACACCCAGGCAATACATTTAACCCCTTCCTCACCCCCTAGTGTTAACCCCTTCAATGCCAGTCACATTTATACAGTAATTAGTGCATATTTATAGCACTGGTCGCTGTATAAATGTGAATGGCGCCAAAAATGTGTCAAAAGTGTCCGATGTGTCCGCCGTAATGTCGCAGTCCCAATAAAAATCGCAAATCGCCGCCATTACTAGTAAAAAAAAAATATTAAAAAAAAATCATAATTCTGTCCCCTATTTTGTAGGCGCTATAATTTTTGCGCAAAGCAGTCACTTATTGTGATTTTTTTTTTTTTTTTTACAAAAATACGTAGAAGAATACGTATCGGCCTTAACTGAGAAATTTTTTTTTTTTTAATTGGGATATTTATTATAGCAACAAGTAAAATATATATATATATATATTTTTAAATTGTCGCTGTTTTTTTGTTTATAACGCAAAAAATAAAAACCGCAGGGGTGATCAAATACCACCAAAAGAAAGCTCTATTTGTGGGGAAAAAAAGACACCAATTTTGTTTGGGAGCCATGTCGCACGACCGCGCAATTGTCAGTTAAAGCGACGCAGTGCCGGAAGCTGAAATTTCGCCTGGGCATGAAGGGGGTTTATGTGCCCAGTAAGCAAGTGGTTAAACAGAATCAGTGTCTCCCTTCAAAATCCCTTTCCTTGTGAGAGCTTTGTCTCTTTTTATTCTTTTCTTATTGTCTACTTGGGAATGGGAGACCATATGTGTTTCTCTTTCTGAAAATTATCCAATTTCTTTTTATTCTATTAGGCAAGTGAGTATTTTGACCAAATCATCATTTTTATGCACATTGTCCAACTCCAAGCTGCATAAACTTGAATGCTTATTGGATTTAAGCATATCAGGTGATGTGTATTTGTGTAACGAGGGAGGTTGTGGCCTAAGAAGATCAACACCCCTAGGGCAGAGGTGTCCAAACTTTTTTCAAAGAGGGCCAGATTTGATGAAGTGAACATGCGTAGGGGCCAATCATTTTGCCTGACATTCTTTGAACTTTTAAATTTTGGTCTAAGTGTGTTTGTCCGAGCACTAACACCAACAATAATTCTCTTGCCTTTGTGGCTGTGTGTGGTGAGATGAGCTTGGGTGTGTTATTTGGATATACCGTATTTATTGGCGTATAACACGCACCTTCACTTTAGGAGGGAAGTTTCAGGGAAAAAAAATGTAAATAAAAAACTGGAAAGCAAAATAAGGGTCATTCTAGATTGTAAGCTCTTACGAGCAGGGCCCTCTGATCCCTCCTGTATTGATTTGTATTATGACTGTACTGTCTTCCCTGATGTAAAGTGCTGCGCAAACTGTTGGTGCTATATAAATCCTGTATAATAATAATTACCCATCAATGCAGCTTAATCAGTGCCCCTCTGTAGCCTCGCCATTGCCATGAATGCAGCCTCGCCATTGCCATGAATGCAGCCTCTCCATTGCCATGAATGCAGTCTGATCGATGCCCATCTGCAGCATCGGAGGGGAGGGGGGCAGGATGAGCACCAACAGATTACATACAGAAGAATCTCCTGTTTACACAGCAGCCTCTTAAATACAATGTCCCACCTCCTATGATGGACAGAGGAGTCGTCCAACGGCAGCCCACGAGATTGGACTTCCTATTACAGACGCCGCCGAGTAAACAGGAGATTCTCGTGTATGTAATTTGACAGCACTCGTTCCCCCCCCTGTCCCTTAATACAGTATATAGCCAAATTACCAGGGGGGCGACATTAAACTGGAACGAGGGCCGCAATTGGCCCCGGGCCAATTTGATATGCCTGCCCTAGGGTGTACATAATAAATTAGGCAGCTTCTTTTCCTCTGGCAAAATGGGCCAAAAAAAAAGATAACCGATTTAGAAAAGTCCAAAATTATAAAAAGTCTTTCAGAGGGGTGCAACTCTTGAAATTGCCAATACCTCCTCTTTAAAGGCAAGGTTCACATATGTGCGGCTGCGGTTTGCAGTCCGGGGTTTATTGCGTTTTTGTTCATCGGTTCAGGTGAATATTTTGGCCTGAATTCTTACCTGAACCGGACCCAAAAACGCACAGGACCCTTTTTGAAACGACACTGTGGCCGCCCTATACTTGTGTGAACCTGCTCCATTGAGGGCCAGTCACCTTCACATGTCATGCAAATTGGATGCGGTTTAAAATGCATCCAATTCGCATATATGTGAACCCAGCCTAATTGTAAGAGGCACAAAAGAGCTTCTGTCTAAAGCAGCCATTCTCAAATGGAGAATGCTATTTAATTCATTTTTAATATTTAAATATTTAAAGCAAAGACACCCATCCATGTCTTCACAGTTTAAAAAACAACCCCTTAGCATTTCTAGCCATTGCCATCTTGAGTAAGGGCAAAAAATTAATGAAGCATTTACTTCCTGGAAGCCACCTGCCCTTAGTCCAGGCGTGCAGGCAGGAGGGTGTACATAACTGAGAAAGCCCCTCCTCCCATTCTTCCAGATAAAGGTAAAAAAAACGCCCATGGAAACTCCTGGGGTGTTATGCCACGTACACACGATTGGTTCATCGGATGAAAACAGGCCGATGGATTTTTCATCAAATATGATGAAGCTGACTTTCATCAGTCTTGCCTACACACCATCAGTTAAAAATCCATTTGTGTCAGAACGCGGTGGCTTAAAACACTACGACGTGCTGACAAAAATGAAGTTCAATGCTTCCGAGCATGCGTCGACTTGATTCTGAGCATGTGTGGATTTTTAACTGATATACTTGCCCACAGATGATCGTTTTTTTCTATAGGTTTTTTAGCCATCAGATAATTTTCAAACAGGTTCTAAGTTTTTTCACCAATGGGAAAAAAACTATGGGGCCCACACACGATCGGTTCGTCCAATGAAAATGGTCCATCGGACTTCATTTTGACCTAGGCCAGAAACCAGCTGAAAAAAATAAAATAAAAAAATCTTAAAACAAATAAATATAATATACCTTTCTACGCATGTACTAGTTCTGCTTTAAATCTGTACCGTGCACGACTAGTAATTAATAATATCAGTTTTAACTAATTGCTAAAAATTGTAATTTCCACAAACAAAAGGTAGTAATCGTGAAATGGTGAACTTAGACTTTAAACTGATGCATATTAATATACATAAAAAAAAGATTTTCCCTTTAGCCATGTCCTCAGCGGTGACTTTGCTGGGTATGTAGAGTAGTAAATGCCCCTCAGTACATACTGTATCGGATATGAGCTCAGAGTACATGACAAGGTCAAGTGTCGCCTCTGAGCAGAGATTGCTGGACAATAGCAAAAGTTGGTCTGATGGAATTATTTCCTTCCTAAAGTGTGCACAGAGCACTTTTACCAAGTCAATTGACAATTAAAATGTAACTTTTAGCAGAGATGATGTATGAAAGGGAGAAGTCAATAAAAGCAATTACAGAGAGGTATTGAAATGGTCGCATGATTGCATTTTGATTTTAATTAGACTCTTCCTTGTTTTACACTCTTCATCGGAAGAAACATAGAAGCTCAGACCAGGGCCGTAAGGTTCAGTATGCTGTCCCATCTTTAACGTGAACTTCACAAGGGTGTTTCTACATAACAGCAAGACAACTAAGCACATATTCACTTTTATAGTGGCTCACGCCATTAATTTTTTCTTTCCAATTAACAATGCCAACACAGGGACCCCCAAACTATGGCCCTCCAGTTGTTCAGGAACTACAATTCCCATCATGCCTAGTCATGTCTGTGAATGTTTGCGTTTTACAATGCCTCATGGGATGTGTAGTTACACAACAGCTGGAGGGCCACAGTTTGGAGATCTCTGCCCTAGAGATATACTTTTCAGGTCTCTGGGAACATCTGCTAAAACCAATTTATTGGGGGTCAATGGGAAGAATACCTTCTTACACTGTAGTCAGAATGTCCCTCGAAAGGCCCAAAAAGAAAAGAGAATGGAAGGCGCACCGACCTAGTGTGATACTGTAACACGATTTTTATTAAAATACTAAAATCAATGATAATACTCACAAAATGAGTTTAAAACAAGCCTTGAAAGACAGTTCAACAGCGCCAGCAGAACAGGACGGTTGCTTCAGTCCAAAAGTATCTGACCGATATTGAAGCTAGGCTTACGCGTTTCGGGGGCGTACCCCTTTCCTCAGAGCCCCGGTGGTCTGCACTGCTTGTCAGATTATATACACACACAAAGGTAGAAAGAGCATGTGGTGGAAGGTCACAGGCCACCCCGCCCACAGGGAGGACTCTTGGCAAAAACTCCCCCCATTTGTGAATTAACCCTTGTATATACAGTCCCTATATCTCAGACTTGGCATAGTCTCAACAATGGGTATCCCCCAGTCCAAAGACTATGAGACTATGCCAAGTCTGAGATATAGGGACTGTATATACAAGGGTTAATTCACAAATGGGGGGAGTTTTTGCCAAGAGTCCTCCCTGTGGGCGGGGTGACCTGTGACCTTCCAGCACATGCTCTTTCTACCTTTGTGTGTGTATATAATCTGACAAGCTGTACAGTGAGGGAGCAGTGCAGACCACCGGGGCTCTGAGGAAAGGGGTACGCCCCCGAAACGCGTAAGCCTAGCTTCAATATCGGTCAGATACTTTTGGACTGAAGCAACCATCCTGTTCTGCTGGCGCTATTGAACGGTCTTTCAAGGCTTGTTTTTAACTCATTTTGTGAGTATTATCATTGATTTTAGTATTTTAATAAAAATCGTGTTACAGTATCACACTAGGTCGGTGCGCCCTCCATTCTCTTTTCTTTTTTAGTTTCTTTTGAATTTCCACGATTCTGAGGAGGGCTGCAAGACTCTGGAAGATACTTTATAATTGAACTGCATGACCCCATAAGTAAGAAATACCGGAGCGCAGGAGAATCATCATTGTTTTGCCATTTCCTCTAAAGGCCCATACACACGGTCGGACTTTTCGACAACAGTAGTCCAACAGGCGTGTTTTATCAGACAATCCGACCGTAGGTATGCTCCATTGGATAATTGTTGTCGTTTTTTCAACAGGCAAATGTTCACTGTGTATGCATTCAAACTTTCCGACAATAAATGTCTAATGGAGGACCATCCGATCGTGTGTACACAAGTTCATTGGACTAAAAGCCAAAGTACAAACACGCATGCTCAGAACTAATGCTAAACATCAGACAACAATAGCTGAAGTTGCCCAAAGGGTGGCGGCAAAGAGCTGAAAAACCACATGATTTGGTGAATGTTGGCTGAAAAAGTTCTGCTGTGATGTCAGATGGAAGTCCGATCGTGTGTATGAGGCTTTACAGATACCACTCTGTGAATAAATCAACATTACATTTAAAAGACCGTCTTCATTTATACAATAAGCACTTCTTTCCCAATTGACTGAAATTATATTTTTTCTAATTATTCCAGCTGATGGGGAAAGGAGGGGGTGAAGTTAAAGTTAAAACTAAATGCCAACCCTTTTTTTAGTTTTGGGCACAGTGAAGATGTATTATAACACCTGTCAGTTTTTATTGCTGTCTGCGCCCAGGTTAGGGAAATTCCCCCTCTCCATTTGTCTGTTAACTGTTATTAATCACTTAACCCCCGGACCATATTGCTGCCCAATGACCAGAGCACTTTATGTGATTCGGCACTGCGTCGCTTTAACTGAAAATTGCGCGGTCGTGCGACGTGGCTCCCAAACAAAATTGGCGTTCTTTTTCTTCCCACAAATAGAGCTTTCTTTTGCGTTTTTTATTTTTTTGCGCTATAAAAAAAAATAGAGCGTTCATTTTGAAAAAAATGCAATAGTTTTTTTCCTCAGTTTAGGCCGATACGTATTCTTCTACATATTTTTCGTTAAAAAAATCATAATAAGCGTTTATTGATTGGTTTTCGCAAAAGTTATAGCGTTTACAAAATAGGGGGTAGTTTTATGGCATTTTTATTAATATATTTTTTTTACTACTAATGGTGGCGATCAGCATTTTTTTTTCAGTACTGCGACATTATGGCGGGCACTTCGGACACTTTTGACATATTTTTGGGAGCATTGGCATTTTTTTAGCGATCAATGCTATAAAAATGCATTGGATTACTCTAAAAATGCCATTGGCAGTGAAGGGGTTAACACTAGGGGACAGGGAAGGGGTTAAGTGTGTTCCTGGGTGTGTTCTAACTGTATGTGGGGGGGGTGGCCTCACTAGGGGAAATCACTGATCTTCTGTTCATACATTGTATGAACAGAAGATCAGCGTTTCCCCCGCTGACAGGACCGGGAGCTTTGTGTTTACACACATAGCTCCTGGTCCTCGCTCTGTACCCTCATGCATTCTCTCCTGGGTCTCTCCCTTCGGATTGGCTGAGATGCAGCAGCATCCCGCTGTTATCAATTACAGCCAGTGAGGCGGGAGTGGGGGGCGCGAGAACGCACCAGTGCTCCCACAGCAAGCGGCTTGCTATGGGGGCACTCTGCAATGGGGAGGGGCCCAGAGAGATGGCAGCGGACCCCATAAGAAGAGGATTGGGGCTGCTTTGTGCAAAACCACTGCACAGAGCAGGTAAGTATGACATGGTATTTGTTTTGTTTTGTTTTTTTTCTTTACAAATCACTTTAACCGCTTGCCGACCGCCACAAGCCGATATACGTCGGCAGAATGGCACGGACAGGCAAATGGGCGTACCTGTACATCCCTTTGAATTTGCCACCCAGAGGGCAGGTGCACGCCCGCCCTGTGCTTTGGAAGTGTGCTTGCGGGTCCTGGGAACTCGATGTTCGCCGGTGGCCTGTAAATTTCCCTGTTCTGCCTAGTGACAGGACAGTGATCTACTCAGGATAATCTAGAACCAAATATATACTTGGTTCTAGACTGGAGAAAAGGGTGGAGAAAAGGGGTGACCCAGGAAAGGGGGAGTTCCTGCACCTATTTTCTGCCAGTGTCATTTACACAGTAATCAGTACATTTTTTATAGCACTGATCGCTGTATAAATGACAATGGTCCCAAAATAGTGTCAAAAGTGTCCGATGTGTCCGCCATAATGTCGCAGTCATGATAAAAATCGCAGAACGCCGACATTACTAGTAAAAAAAAAATAATAATAATAAAAATGCCATAAAACTATTCCCTATTTTGTAGACACTATGGGCCAGATTCAGAAAGCTCTGCCTATCTATAGGCAGGCGTAGCGTATCTCAGATAATCTACGCCGCCGTAACTTTCAGTGGCAGGTTCCTTATTCAGAAACTATTTACGCCGAAAGTTATGGCGGCGTAGTGTATCTGTGGCAGCGGAAGGCCGCGCAATTCAAATTTGGAAGATGGGGGCGTGATTCATGTAAATGAATCATGACCCCACGTAAGTGCCGTTTTTTTTTGGACGGCGCATGCGCCGTCGCAAGTACACTCGTGAATCTGCGTAAGTAGCTCATTTGCATAATTTACGCAAAGCGCCATCCTAGTGGCCAGCGTAAATATGAAACTTAAGATACAACGGTGTAAGCCGTCGTATCTTAGAAGAAAGCCGGCGTATCTTCTCTTCTGAATAGCAAAAAAAGATACGCCGGCTATTCTTAGTATTTACGCAGTGTATCTCGAGATACACTGGCGTAAATGCTTTCTGAATCTGGCCCAATAACTTTTGCCCAAACCAATCATTGCGATGGTTACATATCAGAAGAAGAATACATATCAGCCTAAACTAAGGAAATAATGTGTTTTTTTATATTTTTTGGGGGATATTTATTATAGCAAAAAGTAAAAAATATTGCTTTTTTTTTCAAAATTGTCGCTCTTTTTTTTGTTTATAGTGCAAAAAAAATAAATCGCAGAGGTGATCAAATACCACAAAAAGAAAGCTCTATTTGTGGGGGGAAAAGGACGGTGCAATTGTCAGTTAAACCAACCCAGTGCTGAATCGCAAAAAGTGCTCTGGGCAGGAAGGGGGTAAATTCTTCCAAGGCTGAAGTAGTTAATTTGCAGGGATTTCATCTCACTTCCTGTTTTGGGTGTGTGGCAGGAAGTGAAGGCAAATTTTCCCAATAGTACACAAATGGCAAAAAAAATATATATTTACAGGGGTTAAAACCTGCACTCTATTTAAAATGGGAAAAGTCGTTTACTACTTTAAAGCAGATAATTTGAATTTCACAGCTGCTATATTTGGATTATTAAAGACCTTGCAACAGCCACAAGTACTGTTAGGTGGGCTAGCCTGAGAAATGACAGGAATCCCTTTAAAAAGGAAATTGCCATAAATCATAATCATTAAATAGATGTGTCTATGCATCCATCTTTATAGTTCTAGGGACAGCATGAGAAGTGTTACTTCTTCCCATCAGAAAGACGATATGACTTCTGCTTCCTAATCCTAGTGTTCCGGCTCTCAACCTATTAGGTTTATATGGTAGATGTGCTTTTTATAGCAAGATCCTAATACAAGTCTTGAATATTAGAGAAGTAGAGTTATAACAGGGAAGCAGAGATGAAAGAAAATGCAGTATACATCTTCACTTAGTTCCTGCATGTATTAGATAAAGCAGTCCTAATATTATTTTAGAACATGAGCAGTAAGCTATGGTGATTGACGATGAGCTGCAATGACACATGAAACATCTGATTCTGGTGTTTATGTATTCAAAGCCTAAGGCTTATTAAAAAAATAAAAACGTACAATTTTGTACTTACAATCCTATTTTCTTATGTCCTGAATGAAAGATTATTTTTATTTTTTTATGCAGCCTTAAAAAAAGTTCTGATCCAAAGGAGACTGTATGTAAACGACTAATGCTGCGTACACACGATCATTTTTCAGGTTGTAAAAAACAAAGGGCCAGATTGAGGTACAATTACATTGGCGCAGAGTATCAGAGATACACTACGCCGCCGTATTTTACCTGGCTCTACGACGAATTCATGTAGATTTTGGCCCGTAAGGTACGGCGGCGTAGTGTATTTCTCGCGGCGGAATCGAAATACGCGATTAGGAGGCGTGAAGCATTTAAATTAGGTGCGTCCCCGCAGCGATCGAACTGCGCATGCTCCGTTCAGAAATTTCCCGCCGTGCATTGCGCGAAATAACATCGTTACGTAATTTTTGTTTGAGTAGCGTCGTTTACGTACATTCCTATTCCTGGACGACTTACGTAAAAAATAAAATAAAACGTTGAAATTCGACGCGGGAACGACGGCCATACTTAACATGGGCTGTCTAATACTAGACCAGATAAAAGCTGGAATAACTTTACTCGGCAAAAAGATGACTACAGATGTCGTAAGAGATTGCGAAGGACGATCGTTACTTCGTGGATCATCGGAAAAAGCTCATTTGCATACCCCGACGCGGAAAACGACGGGAACTCCACCCAGCGGCCGCAAATTTATTGCAGCGTAGATCCGAAGGCATACGAACACGTAAGCCAGTCGGATTGAAGCCCGAAGCCGTCGTATCATGGTTTGAGGATTCAGACTAATGAAACGACGGGCATAATTTAAAATAGACAATTTTAGGGATGCGCTATAATTAACAACTAATATTTGTGAACCGTGCAGTGAAAAACACTATATAGGGTTAACAATCAATTACTGACAATCAGGCAGTGTTGATTGCTCAGTGAATCCTGCTGTAGGCAGGTCCACACCTAAGTGACAGATATGCGTGCCGCATAAACAGTGATATATACTGAAAAAATTTAAAAGTACTCCGGTCTAACGCGAGATAGACCGGAGTAAGGGCTCTGTGAATCTGGCCCTATGTTTTTCAGGCTCTAGAAAAAACAAAAATTTTTTCAACTTGACCATTAAAATGGCGTTGCCTACACACGACCGTGAAAAAAAAATGCTCTAGCAAAGCGCGGTGACGTACAACACATACAACGGCACTATAAAGGGGAAGTTCCATGTGGATGGCGCCACCCTTGGGGCTGCTTTAGCTGATTCCGTGTTAGTAAAAGACGATTTGCGCTTTTCAGTTTCTTACAGCGCGATGAATGTGCTTACTCCATTACATTACCAGAACCAGCGCTCCCATCTCATAACTTGCTTCTGAGCATGCGCAGATTTTTCACGTCGTTAAAGCCCACACACGACCATTTTTTACAACCCGAAAAACAACAATGTTAAAAACGTAGTGAAAAAATAGAGCATGTTCGAATTTTTTCTGCCCGTTTTTCAGAACCCCGAAAAATGCTCTGAAGCCCACACACGATCGTTTTTAATTACATAAAAAAAAAACATAATTTTTTACAACCCGAAAAATGATCGTGTGTACGCGGCATAAGACTATCATACACATGTAGATATTCAAAGGTACTGAATTCTAGGCAAGCAACTAAATACACAAATAAAATCCAGTAACTTAACAGTTTTACCAGCCAAATTATTTGCATTTTGTCCATCCAGTCCTGAGATTTACACAGATCTGCCACATAGCACAGCCCTGTCTGGCAAGGCAGACAATCTTATTTTAATCTGCTACAAACTTAAAGGTCCCTTCCTCAGCTTGTAAGCGGACAGAGAAAGGAGAAGCTACAGACTGAGCTAACCTCAGCACAACTGATTGGCTACTTGTGCTGCTTCTCCCTCCCCTGTCTAAGCTCTGCTGTACAAAGTCAAATTCAGGTGCAAGATAGAATCGCCCAAAGGTAGTAGAACTGAATGGTAGGTGCTCAGACATGTCAGCTTGACTCAGCTGTGTATGGGGAGTGACACTGCTGGCAGCAATGCTCATGTTATAGATCCCCTTAAACTGGATGTAAACTCAATTCATTAAATTTGAGCTGGGCACATATATCTGCAGTAGTTTGTTATCTCTCTTCAATGAGCTAAGTCCCGTAGATCTCTCCTGACCCATTCCTAGGTTATCAGCCTGATAACTCCTGAAAAATTCTCTGACACATCAGATAAAATCAGCCTGAAATTCTGTCAGGGGAGGTTGCTAAAATAGATTAGCAGGGAGCTGGCCCTGTTACAAAACACCTCAGAGAGTCTCTGCCTATGTGGAGAGAGGGTGTGTGCCTTTCCTCCAATCAGCAATTTTAGCTATCTTGACTGTATGCCCAGCATTAAAACTCTGTGTTAAACAGGAAGAGAAGATCTCCTTATACAATCTGAACTTTCTAAACAGTATATAAATGTGAAGACAGCAGATATACATGTAAAACTTAAGTAGGGAGATTTGTTTCATCTCAGTGTATCATCTGAGGCTGTTCACTTCACTGGGTGTATGGAGGGTTTACATCCACTTTAAGCTGGACATGTGTCTAGTTGCAGCATCAAGGGTACAAAAAGGGATCACTGATGTCCGATAGAAATGGTAAATGGTCAGAGCGACTGTCTGTAGATCGTCTTTAATACACGATAAACCTGCAACTGTTTATGGTATGGGCAAAGCACAGTCAAGGCACCCGCATTTATTCAAAGAACAAAAAAACAACTTAAAGTGGATGTAAACCCCCCATACACCAAGTGAAATGAACAGCCCCAGATGATACACTGAGATGAACCAAATCTCCCTACATACGTTTTACATCAATATCTGCTGTCTTCACATTTACGTATAGACTGTTTAGAACAGAGGTGTCAAACACAAGGCCCGTGGGCTGAATCCGGCCCTCCAGGCCATTTCATGTGGCCCTCACACCTCTCCTGCAGCTGCAGGAGAGCTCCAACCCTCCTCTGGTCCTCCTCCAGACCCCTACTTTCTGCTTTCAAGCAATGAATCCAGCTTCTTCCCAGCAGCAGCATAAGGAAAGGGGGGTGCACTGTGATGTAAGGGAGAGTGGGGGACTCAACTTCTGATGGTGGGGTGTCTCTTGACATCTAATGTAAAGGGGAGGGGATGCGCTGGACATCTAATCTTACAGATACAACCGGCCCTTTTGAGGGCAATCATAATGCTGATGCGGCCCATGATAAAAATTGAGTTGGACACCCCTGGTTTAGAACAAGGGTGTCAAACTCAATTTTATCATGGGCTGCATCAGCATTTATTACCCTCAAAAGGGCCAGTTGTATCTGTATAATTAGATGTCCAGCGTATCGCCTCCACCTTACATTAGATGTCAAGAGACACCCCACCATTAGAAGTTGAGTCCCCCACTCTCCCTTACATCACAGTGCACCCCACTTTCCTTATGCTGCTGCTGGGAAGAAGCTGGATGCATTGCTTGAAAGCAGAAGTTAAAGGGGTTGTAAAGGCAAACGTTTTTTTTTACCTTAATGCATCCTATGCATTAAGGTAAAAAAACATCTGTCAGCACCGCCCCCCCCCCCCCCCAAGCCCCCGTTTTACTTACCTGACCGTTCGAAATTCCCGGGCGCGTCCACGTCATCCTCTTCGGTTCCCAGCCTGGCCGTTGATTGGCTAGGCTGGGCGGATTGATAGCAGCGCAGCCATTGGCTGGCGCTGCTGTCAATCACAGCGGATGACGCGGCGCGCCGGGGGCGGGGCCAAGTGATAAAGTCGGCGGCTATGGCCGCCGCTGTATCACGGGAGCACGCTCGTAAAAGCTTTCCACCATGCGAGCGCCCTCGCATTAAGATGGAATGCTTTTGTGAGCAGGACCTGAGACAGCCGCCGAGGGACCCCAGAAGACAGCTTTCCGGGACACTCTGTGCAAAACGAGCTGCACAGTGGAGGTAAGTATAACATGTTTGTTATTTTAAGAAAAAAATAATTCTGACTTTAGTGTTGCTTTAAGGGTATGGAGGAGGACCAGAGGAGGGCTGGAGCTCTCCTGCTGCTGCAGGAGAGGTGCAAGGGCCACGTGAAATGGCCTGGAGGGCCGGATTCGGCCCGCGGGTCTTGTGTTTGACACCTGTGTTAACACAGGTTAACACAGAGTGTAATGTCTTGGCATACAGCCAAGATAGCTAACATTGCTGATTGGAGGAAAGGCACACATCCCCTCTCATCATAGGCAAAGACTCTCAGAGGTGTTTTGTAATAGGGCCTGCTCCCTGCTAATCTTTTTATAGCAACCTCCCCTGACAGAAGATTCAGGCTGCTTTTGTCTAAAGTGTCTGAGAATTTGTAATGAGTTATCAGGCTGATAAAAGAGGGACAGTTCAGGAGAGAGCTATGGGACTTAGCTTATTGAAGAGAGATAACAAAATACTGTAGATATATGTGCCCAGCTCAAATTTCAGGAATTGGATTTACATCCACTTTAACCTCTTGACCACCGAGGATGTCCCTGGGATGTCCTCGGCTTTGTGCGGTGATATCTGAATGATGCCTGCAGCCACAGGCATCATTCAGATATCCATCTCTTCAGCTGCCGATTCTCTGCACCATAAGAACGATCAAAGCGGCCATCCGGTGCTTCTCTGGGCTCTCCCGTGCCATCGGGGGCCCGGAGAGCGAATCGGCAGGTGCGTGCTGAAGAACCATAGAGATGACTGGTGACCAGACGGTCACAGTCATCTCTATGACCGTCGGTGGACCAGGCGCGATGCTATGACGTCACGCTCGGTACCCGGAAGTAAACAAAGCCGCAATCGCGGCTATCGGCATGTGATCGATGATTTTTTTTCAACGATTTCATGCTTGTAAGCCTGGAGGAGAGATGTGGGGTCTTATTGACCCCACATCTCTCCATAAAGAGGACCTGTCACACTGATTCCTATTACAAGGGATGTTTACATTCCTTGTAATAGGAATAGAAGTGATCAAAAAAATAAAATGTAAAAAAAAAGTGTAAAAATAAAAAAAATTAAGTAAAATAAAATAAAAAATTAAGTAAAAAACGCCCCTGTCCCCGTTATCTCTGCACAGAAGCGAACACGCATGCAGGTCCCGCCCATATATGTAAACGCCGTTCAAACCCCACATGTAAGGTATCGTTGCGTGCGTTAGAGTGTGTGCAACAATACTCGTACTAAACCTCCTCTGAAACTCGAAAATAGTAACCTGTAAAAAATGTTAAAGCGTCACCTATGGAGATTTTTAAGTACCGAAGTTTGGCGCCATTCCATGAATGTGCGCAATTTTAAAGCGTGACATGTTAGGTATCTATTTACTCGGCGTAACATCATCTTTTACATTATACAAAAAAATTGGGCTAACTTTACTGTTTTGTTATTTTTTAATTCAGGAAACCGTTTTTTTTCCCCAAAAAAGGTGTTTGAAAAATAATTGCGCAAATACCGTGCGAGAAAAAAAGTTGCAATGACCTCCATTTTATTCCCTAGGGTGTCTGCTAAAAAATATATATATATAATGTTTGGGGGTTCTGATTAATTTTCTAGCAAAAAAAAATTAGATTTTTACATGAAGGAGTGAAGTGCCAAAATTTGCCCGGTGGTAAAGTGGTTAAAGCAACCATAAATCACCCTAAAATTGTGAGATTTGCAAACAATTACAAAATACTTGTCACTATCATGTCACTGATAGACAATTTTACTTGAAATCTCCTCCTCAGAAAACTCACTGTTTTGAATGGCTTCATTATCAGTATCTGCCAGCGTCGCTCATCACCCCACCTCTCCATAGAAGCACATATGACGCTCAGCTGAGCCAAACTGTCACGTTTCTGCTCTCGCAGGGTGGTGATGGTGCCTGCGGGTGGTCAGATATTTCTTAAACACTCTTGGACGTTCAGGGCCAGCCTAACAGAGTGCATTTTGTGGAACTGTATCATTACAATTTTGCAAATATTTTTTGCAACTCAGCCAACTGCTCTTTCATTCGTGTTTTGTATTTATTTTTTTATGATTGTATTGGATTTTATGAGACGTGTTGAGATTTCTGTTCACTTCAAATCAAATGCAACAATCGAATGTAAAACAGAACAAGCCAATTATGCCGTAACCTAGTCAAAGTCCCTTTCGCCGTGCGTTGGTGCAAGGTATGCGTTTGATCCCTAAAATGGTTATTCAGTCTCTAAAAAATAAATAAGGTCTCATGCACACTGGACATTTTTAGAGCTGCTGTTATTGGCCTCCAATGTTTTTTTCTGTAGCCAATAGACTCCCCAGTATGTTATCCTATGTGTTCATGCACACATAGGCTGTTATCAGCAGTTTTTGGCAGGGTAGTTTTTTAGCTGTAAAAACGCTCTATCTCTAAAAAAGCTTAAAAATGCAGCAATTCGGGGTTTATCAGCGTTTTTGAGCCATATGCTTTCCAGGGATTCAGCGCTGTCCTCACCCGTGCTGGTTCTTTGATTTTATTTTGGGTTACCATCACTGGCATGACTAATGTGGAAAGTCGGCTGTGACTCCATGTCCGCTTCCAACTGTGCATTTGCAAGTCCCGCTGTGCTTTGTGAAAAGAGCCATAGCCTCTTAGCACCTGTGATGTACCCCAAGAGGTTGTGTGCAGGGAGGGGAGGGGGAGCAATTTCCGATGGAAACGACTTGGTCAGTGGTTCTCAACCTGGGGGTCGAATGACTATTTGCCAGGGGTCACCAAATCCTGGGCTGTTCATTAAGCCCACGCTGCTCTCCTAGCCTTTTCGCGGCCGTCAAGCAGGGCTGTCTCCCTGGAGCATGTGGTCACCCAGCTGGGCTGTTCCTAGAACCCAAGGCCGCCCACTAGGCCTATTCGCACATGCCCATTCAGTTCACGGCATGGCTGGAGGACAGACTAGAGGTCAGCGGACTGGTGAGGAATGTGAAGTGTGAGGGGCTGGAGACCCTATCTCCTGATTTCAGCATAGGTGTCACTGCTACGAGACACCACAAAGTCGGAGACAATGAGTAACGTTACCTTAAAGTTGCCATTAAAAGTCCCACCAGCACTGCCACTCATCCCATTCCCCCCACCCCACAACCAAGGAGTAAAAGAAGCAATAAAAATAGAGAATACATGGACGGGAGAGGAAAGGCGGGGGAGGAACAAAGAAAAGGGGAGAGAAAGAATAAGAAAGATGGCTAAAGAGAGGGATGGGGAAAAAAAACTAAACATTTGCATAGAGAGAGATAAAAGAGAAAGAAAAAACAAAGAGAGAGTGGTACATCCTAAAATATACCACAAGGGGTTTTAATATTGTACAAGTGAAAGGGAAATGTCCGTGGGTTAGGGGCGCAAAATACTTGTCTTGCCTTGGGTGCTGAAAACCCACACTACGAAGATTTTACTGTTAGGCGTCGCCAAAACTTGAGAAATTTTATCAAGGAGTCATGGCACTAGAAAGGTTGAGAACCACTGGACTAGGTGATTCCAGCAGAAGTGGAAGCGAGTAACTGCCAAAACTAGGTACCCACTCGCCCCCCAAACAGATAAACCTCTAATATTGTTAGAGGAAGGGAGGAAGGATTCTTAAAAGTGGAACTTCCTGTTTAGGGTGAAGTCCTGCTTTAAATGAAATATCAAAGAAGATGCCTGAACTAGGGGCAGATGGATTCCTGGAAGCAAATGCTACATGAATCATCTGCCCTTACTCAAGATGGCCGCAGCTAGAAATGCTAAGGGGGTGTTTTTTAAAGTCAAATCTCAACAAAATAAAGCACGGAGACAGGGAAAGAGGGTTGAGTTTACTTTGAATACTAATGTAGCACTACCCCCAGAGGAGCTTCTGGATTGTTTTGGGTGGCATGTTGTCTCTATTTCCTCGCCGTCTAGGGTATCAGATGAGAGTTGAGAAAATGTCCACACTTTAGACTTTTTCTTTGATTTATTTGCGGAACTTGGTAAAATAATAAAATAAGTACTGTAGTTGAAGAGGTGGAAGGGTAACAGGTTCAGGTGCACAACTTCTGTCCGGAAACACTCCTGCTTCCAGCAACACATCTTTTGTTGCCACTCTAGCCAGAGCGGGTATTGCGCATCCGGATAGGCCCCTCTAACTAACCTAGCAGCCAAGATGGCGCATGGAAATTGGTAAAGTCTCTGCCACAGGCCTTCCCACAGATGGAGGTATGTTTGGTCCAAAATCCTCTCAACACAGGATTAGGAACCCGGATCTCTCTCGATTAGCTTCTTGCAAACTTAGAACTGACAGGCGACCATCATTCAGCCTTTCAGTAATGGTGCGTCCTTCGATGAAGTTCAAGGCCTCTCCTGAGATACCAGCCTAATGCTCGGTGCTCTCCAAGATGGGTGCTTTATTGAGTGGCTTCCTCCCTCAGGACGGACAGCACAGGACCACTCTGCAACTGTAGACCCAGTCTGACTACTCGGCCTACTTAGTAGATCACAACCCCGGACTAACATGGCCCCGGAGCCAGAAACACGGGGGGTGGTGGGACAACAGACCCAGGATCGACGACCCCGGTCCAATCACGTCTGTCCCTTAAGTATTCCTCCCCAGCATGCACAGCGGGACGACTAAACCCCACTGATTGGTTGCCAAAGGGGAACACCCAAAACACCTTGACCTGACTGCTGCCACCCTCGGCCTGGGGTGGTAACGGCACACCAGGCGACAATAGTGGTCACTCACAGTCCAGCCATGGCTGGAACAGAGGCCCAAATTTGGAAAAATCATACGGTCTGAGTAAACCAACTCTCAATTTAAAGCTGCGCCGGCTAGAAAGTAGCAGGCCGCTACACTAAAAATGTATGAAGTAGCGTTTTCAGTTTGTAGTGTTCAGATACAGTTGAGTTCTGCTTCAAATACTGCTAGGACCTGAATATGTAATTGCATTAGCTTCCTAAATTCATACATAGTAGTAATCTACTGCATTACACATCTAACAACAGAGTTTTCTCCTAGGAATAAAATGAGAGAAGAATGGGAACATCATAACTGGGTGCTGAATAGCATGAACACAATCAGCAGGATGTGACCAAGCTGTATTTCTTTTAGCTGAACTACAGAAATCTGAGGTCACCAATCTGCCTACAATGCCTGGATCAATGGACCAGCTGGACAGCATTAAGAATCCATTGGCAGGAAAAACACTTTGCATAATGTATATACATTTCAACTTTGTAGTTCACTGTCTGCCTGAAGTTCAGCTTTAATAAAAGTGTTTTAAAGAGCAAACGACAATTTATTTCTTAATAAGCACTAATGAAAAACTGCATTCTAAAGGCTCTGAGAAAATCTGCTGAACGGCGCATTGCTGCCTCTGATCTGCTACGAGGTACAAACATCCCATAAAAGTATCGCTCTTTAGGGGCAGCAGATGTAAGAGAAAATAAATTATGCAAGCTCACAGTTTAAATCAATTTCTCAATTTAATAGATTTCAGGGCATACTTATTCCCAGATATGTGGCCATGAGCCGCATTATCGCAAGGATTACCTGCTTGGAATTGCTTATTTCTGGCCTCTGAAGTTACATTTTATGCAACTTCCAAGTCTCTCTTGCAGCTGAGCGATAAAACTTTAAACACTTTTCCTTTCTTAGCAAAAACTTCCATCTCTAAACATCATATTCCATATTTCATACATCTGACACCAATGGATGTAGAATGATAAAGTTATAATGACGGTTATTAACCACTTCCCGCCGGGTCAATAGTCAATTGACGTCCAGGAAGTAGTTCTGAAATCCTGACTGGACGTCTACTGCAGGATAACATGCCGGCGAGTGCCCGGCGGTGATCGGTGATGTGGGGTGTTAGTCTGACACCCTGCATCTCCGATCTCGTTAAAGAGCCTCCGGTGGAGGCTTTTTACCACGTGATCAGCCGCGTCCAATCATGGCTGATCACGATGTAAACAGGAAGAACTGTTGATCGGCTCTTCCTCACTCATGTCTGACAGACGCGAGTAGAGGAGAGCCTATCGGCGGCTCTCCTGACAGGGGGGATTCGCGCTGATTGTTTATCAGCGCAGCCCCCCCTCAGATCCCCACACTGGACCACCAAGGAAGACCACACTGGACCACCAGGGAAGGGGCAATAATACTGTAAAAGAAAACTTACTTAACCACTTAACGCCCGCCGCATGAATATGTACGTCCACAGAATGGCACGTACAGGCAGATGGGCGTACTGGTACGTCCCTGCCTTCCCGCGGGTCAGGGGTCCGATTGGGACCCCCTCCGCTACATGCGGCAGTCGGTAAGTGTCTGGGAGCGATCGGGGATGAGGGGGCGGCTGTTCGTTTTTGTCCGCCCCCTCGCAATCGCTTCCAGCGAATCGGCTTCCCCCCGCTCTGCCCGCCCTCTGCCTGTGTAATGTAAACACAGGCAGAGGAAGTGATGTCACCTCTCCTCTCGGCGGTATTTTCGATCCGGCGAGGGGAGAGAAGACATCACATAGTAAGTCGCACCAACAGCACACTGACACCAGTACACATAGGCAAATTAACCCCCTCAGATCACACCCCCCCCCCCCAACCCCCTGTCACAGTGTCACTGATTGCAGTGATCATATATTTACTGATCACTGCATTTAGTGTCAGTGTGACAGTTACTGTGACAGGCAGTTAGGTTAGCCCCCTACCCCCCCTAATAAAGGTTTAACCCCTTGATCACCGCCCTAGTTAACCCTTTCACCCCCTATTGCCAGTGTCACTAAGCGATCGGTTTTCTGATCGCTGTATTAGTGTCGCTGTTGCCGCTAGGTAGCTAGTTTTTTTTTTATATTGTGATTTTTTTTACTAATGACATGTGGCTGAAAAAATTTTGGCCTAAATGTTTGACTAAAATTTTGTTTATTCGATTTATCTTATAATAAAAAGTAGAAAATATAATTTTTTTTCAATATTTTTGGTATTTTTCCGTTTATATCGCAAAAAATAAATATCGCAGAGACAATCAAATACCATTAAAAGAAAGCTCTATTTGTGGGAAGAAAAGGACGCAAATTTTGTTTGGGAGCCACGTCGCACTACCGCGCAATTGTCTGTTAAACCGACGCAGTGCCGAATTGTAAAAACACCTTTGGGCATTTAGCAGCATATTGGTCCGGGGCTTAAGTGGTTAATTACAAAAGAAATTAACAGAAAAAAATAAGGCCCGGATCCACGTATTGCGGCGTATCTTTAGAGCGGTGTAGCGTATCTTTTTTACGCTACGCCGCCGAAAATTAGAGAGGCAAGTGCTGTATTCTCAAAGCACTTGCGTCCTAAGTTACAGTGGCCTAGCGTATATGGGCCGGCGTAAGCCCGCGTAATTCAAAGTAGGCAGGTAGGGGGCGTGTTGTATGCTAATGAAGCATGACCCCATGTAGATGCATGGCCGAACAAACGGCGCATGCGCCGTCCGTGGACATAACCCAGTGCGCATGCTCAGAATCACGTCAGATAGAATGCCTAAGATACGACTAACACTGCCTACGATGTGAACGTAGCTTACGCACAGCCCTATTCGCATACGACTTACGCAAACGACGTAAAATTTGACGGCTGTTCCGACGTCCATACTTAACATTGGGTGCGCCTCATATAGCAGGGGTAACTTTATGCCGGTCGTACGCCTTACGTAAACGATGTATATCAATGCGCCGGGTGCAAGTACGTTCGTAAATCGGCGTATATAGCTCATTTGCATATTCTACTCGTTAATCTACGGAAGCGCCCCTAGCGGCCAGCTTAAATATGCAACTAAGTTACGACGGCGTACGGCAACTTACGTCGGTCGGCTGAAGCCATATTTTTGGCGTATCTAGGTTCCTGGATACAGGGCATAGATACGACTGCGCATCCTAGAACTTACGTGGCTTATCAATAGATACGCCGGCGTAAGTTGTTTGAGAATCCGGGCCCAAAAACGTTATTTTTTTAAAAAAAAAATCGGTCTTTTTTTAGTTGTTGCGCAAAAAATAAAAATCGCAGAGGTGATAAAATACCACCAAAAGAAAGCTCTATTTGTGGGAACAAAATGTTTGGGTACAGTGTAGCATGACCGCGCAATTGTCATTCAAAGTGCGACAGCGCTGAAAGCTGAAAATTGTCTTGGGCAGGAAGGTGCGTAAGTGACTGGTATGGAAGTGGTTAAAGATCACTTCACAATTTAGAATAGAATTAGGGGCTGGAGCTGTGTTAACCACTTAATGGACTGCCCCCACATACATTTACTGCACAGGCCGGCCCTTAATCGCTAAATCACGTACCTGTACGTAATCGCTGTTGCTGGCCCTGGGGTGTGCATCACACCACAATCACGCTTTCGCTGTGATTGGACACAGGGAGGGCCAATCAGCGGGTCCAGCCGCCACGGCCACTTTCACACTGGGGCGGGCGTGGACGGTAAAACACTGCTAGTTTTAACGGCGCTTTATCGTTTTTGCTACAATATTTGGCCGCTAGCAGGGCGCTTTTAACCCACCCTAGTGGCCAAATAAAGTGTTAAATGCACATGTGGCTGGTACTCAAGTGGTTAAGGTATACTACTGAAGGATGGCTGTACATAATGGGCCAGATTTAGAGACATCTGCCTATTTAAATAAGGCAGACCACCGTTCTACTACTGAGGAAAATGGAGATCTAGTGTTTCCGCTAAGCAGAAACACGAATCTCTGTTTTTATCCAGTGTCAGCGTTTACCCCGACCCCCCCAGTTAGAAAGCACAGCCCTTTGAACGGCCCTGATGTTAACCCCTTCCCTGCCAGTGGCATTAGTACAGTAACAGTGCATTTTTTTTTTTTTAGTACTGATCACTGTATTGGTGTCACTGGTCCTCCAAAAGTGTCACTAATGCCTTATACATACGATTGGAATTTCCGTCTGGATTTTTCAGACGGAATTCTGTTTAAACTGTGTTGCATACACACTGTCACACCAACTTCCAAAAATGAAGTTCAATGCTTCCGAGCATGCGTCGACTTGAGTCCGTCAAAAGTTCCGAAGGAAAAACACGGATTGGGCACACACACGGTTGGAATATCCGATGAAAAAATTCCGTCTGACTTTTTTCATCGGAAATGACGATCGTGTGTCGAAGGCATTAGGCTGCTTTCACACTGGGGCGGGCGTGGACGGTAAAACACTGCTAGTTTTAACGGCGCTTTATCGTTTTTGCTACAATATTTGGCCGCTAGCAGGGCGCTTTTAACCCACCCTAGTGGCCAAATAAAGTGTTAAATGCACCTGTGGCTGGTACTCAAGTGGTTAAGGTATACTACTGAAGGATGGCTGTACATAATGGGCCAGATTCAGAGACATCTGCCTATTTTTAGGCAGACGTAGCGTATCTCAGATACACTACGCCGCCGTAACTATCAGCGTCAGGTTCCTTATTCAGAAACGAATTAACCTGTAAGTTACGGAGGCGTAGTGTATCTGTGGCGGCGCAAGGTCGCGCAATTCAAATTTGGAAGATGGGGGCGTGATTCATGTAAATGAATCATGACCCCACGTAAGTGACGTTTTTTTTGGACGGCGCATGCGCCGTCCGTGGACGTTCCCAGTGCGCATGCGCAAAATCACGTCGCTTTTTCTTAATGTAAACGACGTGAACGTAACTTACGTCGAGCCCCATTCCCGAACGATTTACGCAAACGGCGTAAACGACGTACAATTCGACGCTGTCCCGACGTCCATACTTAACATTGGCTGAGCCTGCTATAGCAGGGGTAACCTTACGCCAACGACGTAAAATACGACACGCCGCCGCATGTACGTTTCTGAATCGGCGTAAATAGCTCATTTGCATATTTTACGCAAAAAACTACGGAAGCGCCACCTAGTGGCCAACGTAAATATGCAACTAAGATACGACAGTGTAGGCGAATTACGCCGCTCGTATCTTAGAAGAAAGCCGGCGTATCTTCTTTTCTGAATAGCAAAAAAAGATACGCCGGCTATTCTAAGTATTTACGCAGCGTATCTCTAGATACGCTGACGTAAATGCTTTCTGAATCTGGCCCAATGTATATATTCCCTAGATTACATCAAGGCTGACTGACAGGGCAGGAGACATGGGGCCACTGGAAAGAGGAGTATAAAAGCTTTTCCATTTAAAGGAATTTCCTTTTTTTTTTTTTTTAAAGACTGACAAGGTCTTTTTAGAGCGCCTTCAGTGTTATACCACAAACCTTTTTACTAAGCCCCAACCTCTTACCTTCAATGTGCCTTGGGTAGTGTGGAATACAGCTCCTTCACTACAAAGAAGTGCCTATAAATGTTTTTTCCAGTCCAGGGAGAGGAACTACAGTTCATGCAAGACAGAAATCGATTTATCGTGGTGACCCCCTTCACCTCCAAAACCTTTACAATTACACAGAGAGAACAGGACTCCACTCCATATACTGTTCCCAACACACTGATAAATATACAACAAAATATATGATGACACTTGTCAGGCTCCATCATATTTATTCTGACATTCTCTTCCAATGCTGGAGAAGTTGGAGCCGGGGGGGGGGGGGGGGGGGGTCTTTGGGTCACATCATCGAGTTCTGTCTAGTTGTTCAAAATTTTTGGACTAGGATACAGGTGCTAGTGAGAGAACTACCAGGTCTCAATGCCCCCTCCCTGGGCCCGTATGTATATATCCTAGGTAAAACTTTTTTTTCAGCACCAGGTCGCCTTCTCATAGGCTGTTGAAACGCATAATCTTATAGACACGTAAAATGTGTCTATAAGATGGAAAGCATTACTGCTCATCAGCGGAATTATATTTCTAAATGTAATAACATTTGGACCCCTTGCCTTCATTTTTTGCCCCTGCCATGGCACCCATGTAATCTCTGTACTGGATCTTTTATACTATACCAGTGATTTCCAAACTGTGATCTGAGGGACTAAATGAGGCCCTTTGGTTACCTTTATGCAGCGCTTGGGACACTATTCCTCTCATTAATTCAAGGCATTATTTCCTTCTTTTTTTTTTTTTTTTAAATTCTTTATTTTATTGCTTTTTTTAATACATGCATCATCGTCTGTTTTTATACATCAAATCCAAAACGGTGAAGCAGAAGAACAAGAACAACTTGGGGTCTAAGTCTAACATATTTATCTAGGTATCTTATGTTACATCTTATTCTTATTGCTTTATATGATAATGGCGCATCGTCCTAATTGTCCCTTCCTCCCTCCCTAAGCATTCCCCCCGTATTCCATCCCTGACCCACCCACCTTAAAAGAAAAGAAAAAAAAAAAACACAAACACCCACCCCTGTCTCTCTCGTCTTCCAAGTTCTCCCTATTCGCTGTTCATCCTCAGAGGTTCTGCTCCCTGTATCTAATATATGGTGTCCACACCTGTCTGTATCTCTCCTCTTGCTCTCTCATTCCCATTGTCAGGTATTCCATCTGCTGAATTTCCGTTATTCTACTCAGCCATTGTTGTCTTGTCGGTGGTATTGTGCTTTTCCATAGAGTTGGTATACAGGCCCTTGCAGCTGTTATTAAGTGTCTGAGCAGGGAGTTTTTATATTTTGCTATGGAAATTGGGAGATCATTTAGCAGGAGCGCTGCCGGGTTATCTGTCAGATCTACTTCAGTGATTTCTTTTAGAGTACCAATTACTGCTTCCCAGAACTCTTTCAATTTAGCGCATTCCCAGAATAGGTGTATCATGGTTCCCCTCCTTTCCCCACATCGCCAACACTGGTCTGAGACTTGTGGGAATATCCGCTTTAGTACCACTGGGGTCCTGTACCATCTAGTTAAAATTTTATATCCGCTCTCTTGGTATCTGGTAGCTATCGAGGCTTTATGTGTGAACCTAAAGAGTTTTGTTTTCTGTGTATCAGAGAATGTAATTCCCAACTCTCTTTCCCATGCTTGTATAAATGTAAGATCTTGCGGGCTCTCTGATTCCACTAGAAGACTATACATTGATGATAGCCCATGTTCTACTGCTTCACCCTTACAACAAATTTCCTCAAATTCTGATAGACCTCGTGTCGTTTCTCCTTGTATTTTCATGGCTCGTATAGCAGCTTTTAGTTGCATTTGTCTCATTGGGTCCAGTGTCCTCCTCAGTGTCTCTTCGCTGTCTCCTCCCTCCATTCCCTGACTACTACTCGTGAAGTGAATAAGTCTACTCAGTCCCTGTCGTCTTAAGTTATTAAAGTGCAGGTCCGTAAGGCCTAATTCAAACCTGGGGTTTCCCAGAACTGGGATCAAGGGGCTTGGAGTTTTTGAAATTTTAGTTTTCCTGAATACCCTTTGCATAGTTCTTATCGTAGCTCCTACTGTGGGGTGTTTCTTTACCTCTTGTGGGATATCTGTATCCGAGATCCATGCCATGCCCTCCAGAGGGATGTTAGTTATTTTTTGTTCTATATGTATCCATAATTTTTCCCTTTGATGTATACACCATTCTACCACCCGGGCCAAGTGGGAGGCATCGTGATAGATCATTGGGTCCGGAAATCCCACTCCTCCCTTCTCTTTTGGTAAGGTCAAAATTTCCCTCCTTATTCTCGATGATTTTCCTGCCCATATAAACTTCCCAAATCTAGATCTCAGGTCTCTTAGAAATCCAAGGGGAATCTTTACCGGTAGGGTCTGGAACAAATAGAGTAATTTAGGCATTACGTTCATTTTAATAATATTGATTCTCCCGAACCATGTAAAGATCCCCTTGTCCCATCTTTTAAAATCGGCCTTGAACAGTTTCACCAGTGGTAGAAAGTTCAGTTCGAATATCCTGTTTAAGTTTTTTGGTATCTTGGTTCCTAGGTAGCATATGTGAGAGTCTGTCCACTTAAGGGAGAAATTTGCCGCTAATAACTGCTGTTTATTTTTATTTACCTCTACCCCCATCGCCTCTGATTTGTTATAATTCACTTTGAAATTGGACAGATCTCCATATTCCTTTATTTCTCTTAACAATACAGGGAGAGATATCTCCGGGGTCGTCAGCGAGAACAACAGGTCGTCTGCAAATGCTGCGAGCTTGTACTCGTCTCCTCTTATCTGGATACCTCTAATGTCTGAATTTGCTCTTATAGTTCTCAAGAGTGGTTCAAGGGTAAGAGTGAAGATAAACGGTGAGAGCGGACATCCTTGTCTCGTTCCATTCCTTATAGAAAAAGGAGCTGACATTGCTTCGTTTACCTTCACTCTTGCCGTCGGGCACGAGTACAAGCTTGCGATCCATTTTTGCATCCCTTCCCCCAGACCTATATGTTGTAGGGTAGCTTTCAAAAATCTCCAGTCTACTCTATCGAAAGCTTTCTCTGCATCGGTCGAGATTAGTATTAGTGGGTTTTGGTAGAGTTGGGATAGGTATATAGTGCTTAATACTCTTTGTGTGTTTTCCCTTCCTTCTCTGCCAGGAGTAAATCCTACTTGGTCAGGATGTATTAAGGCGGGTATATGGGTCATCAGTCTGTTAGCAAGAATTTTAGAAAAAATCTTCAGATCTACATTTAGCAGCGAAATAGGTCTATAGCTGGCACAATCCGCAGGGTCTTTCCCCTCTTTAGGGATCACTGCTATGTGTGCCATTAAGGTATCTCTTAACATTGGCTGTCCTTCTCTTATAGAGTTGAACGCAGTCAGAAATTTTGGTGCCAGTCTGTTGTAGAAGGTTTTATAGTAGCGTAGGGTGTATCCATCCGGTCCTGGGGATTTACCTAATTTCATTGCTTTTATCGCTTCTTGTAGTTCCTCAGCTGTAATCGGGTCTTCCAAGATCTCAGTGCTTTCTTCTGAGATTTTGGGCATCCCAGAGTTTTTTATGTATTCCTTTATTCGTTCTTCTCTTCCCTGATTGCTCTCTGTAGCTGGGTGTCTCTCTATTTGATATAATTTACTGTAGTATTCTCTAAAAGCTTCTGCTATTAGTTGTGAGGAGCTTACTAAGGTGTCTCCCTGGGTCTTTATTTTTTCAATATAATTTTTTGCTCTCGTCTCTCTCAATGCATTAGCCAGCATCCTGCTTGGTTTATTCCCGTGTTCATAGTACGCCCGTCGACAGCGAGTTAATTTAGCTTTTGCTTTGTCCATTAGTAACAAATTCAATTTGTCTCTTAGGCTCATTAACCTTTCCTCAATGTGTGCTCTTTGCACTTTTTTATGCTCGTTCTCTAGATCACGTATTTCCCCAAGTAGGCTGTCCAGTTTTGCATTGAGAGAGCGTTTCCGGTGTGCCCCCAAGGAGATTAACAACCCCCTTATGTAGCACTTATGTGCTTCCCATTTGCATAGCGGCGTCGTATCGTCGGAATCATTTATTGAAAAAAAGGCTTCTAGTTCCTGGTCTATCTATTCTGGGTCTGTAATCAACATTTCATTGAGTTTCCAGTTCCACTCCCTCGGGCCTGTCTCTCCCCACTCTATGGAACAGTTCACTGATGAGTGATCTGATATTGTGAATGAACCCATTGATGCTTCTCTCAAATTTAACAATATATTTTGACCCACAAATATGTAGTCGATTCTTGTATAGGTTTTATGTTTTGCCGAGTAGAAGCTGTAGTCCCTTTCATGTACATGTAAGGTCCTCCAGGTATCTACTAACTGAAGTTCTTGTAACATTTTCCTTGTTTTACGCAATTTTATGTTAGATATATGGTAGGATCCCTTGGAAGAATCTAAGCTGGGTTCTAATACCATATTGAGGTCCCCCCCCAGAATTATCACCCCTTCTTTATTTTGATGTACCAACTCCAGGTATTTCTCAAGCGCTGAGACTGGGTCCTCGTTTGGGAGGTATACATTCACTAAGGTAACCTTTTGTTGATACAGCATCCCCTTTACTAAAAGGAATCGTCCTTCATCATCAGTTATCACTTTGGACTCCTTCCATACTAGTCCTTTGGCGAGTAAAATTGACACTCCGTTTGCCTTTGAGGACTGAGAGGCCCCATGGTACACCTCTGGGAATCTTTGGTTCTTTAATTTTGGGATTCTGTCTTTTTTAAAGTGTGTTTCTTGTAGGAAAATTATTTGTGAATTAGATCTCCCCAGTTCCATTAATGTTTTAGTTCTTTTTTCTGGAGTATTTAGGCCCTTAACGTTGTAAGTAGTAATGTTTATTCTATTCATTTTTAGTAGTCAACAAGGAGCGTTGGAAGACGAGAGAGACCCCTCCCACCCCCCGAGAAAAGAGAAAAAAAAAAAAAAAAGGGAGGGAACCCCCCCCCCCCCCGTATCCTAAGGTCTTGTCCACCGTCCGAGACCTCAGGTAATCGCTATACTCCCCTGTTGCGACTGACACTAACCTTGGTTGTGTAGTCCCACTGGGTGAAAGGGAAAAAAAAAAAAAAAAAAGGGAAAAAAAAAAAAAAAAAAAAAAAAAAAAAGAACCCCAAATGTTTGAGCGTCTCCGACTTCCCTCCACTTGGAGGAGAGGCGCTCTGGTGGGGGTAAGTGTAAGAGTATTTGCGGAGAGTCTTTGCTTAAGCATTTGTCCCGGTGCACCCTTCTCTCATTCATTTTACATTGGACATGTCCCTCTACTCCAGGAGGACCCCTATATGTCGCCTCCCATCCATCCCCCCATTGGAATGGATGTGAGGCGACACCTCCCCCTGGCCCTCTGGCTTTGGCGTCCTGGCTATATTCGTACATTGGAGCCGCACATCAATCCCGTCACACATATAGAAAAAAAAAAAAAAGAAAAGAAAATCTAGTCTCTCAGTAGGGACACCCAGGAGGTCACCCCCCCTCTCGTCTCCTGCGCACCGCAGTTTATCGTGTACATCTTCCTGTATGTTTGTTTGTTTAGCCCACTTATCTTCCCGGTGTTATTCCCCTCCTCTAGGTTGTCCAATAATTAACCCTTAATTATAATATCTCACTATTGATAGCCCTTACTTCCCATCTAACATTCCCCTTTCCGCTCTCCCCTCAATCTATTGCCCTATGTCTCTGCCCTTATTCTCCTCCCCTCTCCTCCTCCCCCTCCCCTCCCCCCCTTTTCCTTCCCCTTATTAGTGTCGTACATAAGGTAGGTGTGAGTTACCTATATCGTGTTGTTGTAGTTTTAATATGTGATGTTTCTATGTGTAGGTGTTGTTTCCACCAAAAAAAAAAAAAAAAAAAAAAAAAAAGGAAAAAAAGGAAAGTGTTGACAGTGTGTATTTATATTGTAGGCACGGATGATGAGAGAGCTATCTCCCTCCTCCATGCTTCCCTTACTTACCCCCTCCCCATTTCTCTAATTAACTATACTATCTTGGTGTCTCATTTATATACTATATAAAACAAAAAATTGAATGTTGTTGCATTATTAACCCTTGGCAGTGCCCAGTGAATGCGCTGAATCCCCATCCCTTTATCCCGTGCCCCCCCAAAAAAAAAAATAAAAAAAAAAATTATTTCCTTCTAATGATACCAATGGTGAGGCATCATTTTTTCCACCGACACTAACAGTAGTGCAACATTCCTCTAATTGATGACTACAGTGGGGCTCTATTCCTTCCACTGGCACCAGTGATGGGCTATACTTCCTTCCACTGGGATATACTTTCATTCCACTGGGATATACTTCCTTCCACTGGGATATACTTTCATTCCACTGGGATATACTTTCTTCCACTGGGATATACTTTCTTCCACTGGGATATACTTTCTTCCACTGGGATATACTTTCTTCCACTGGGATATACTTTCTTCCACTGGGATATACTTTCTTCCACTGGGATATACTTTCTTCCACTGGGATATACTTTCTTCCACTGGGATATACTTTCTTCCACTGGGATATACTTTCTTCCACTGGGATATACTTTCTTCCACTGGGATATACTTCCTTCCACTGGGATATACTTCCTTCCACTGGGATATACTTCCTTCCACTGGGATATACTTCCTTCCACTGGGATATACTTCCTTCCACTGGGATATACTTCCTTCCACTGGGATATACTTCCTTCCACTGGGATATACTTCCTTCCACTGATATAAACATTGGATCACTATTCCTCCCACTGACATCAAAGATGGAGCATTATACAGTAAAACCTTGGCTTGCGAGCATAAACATGCTTGTAATCCAAAGCACTTTTATATCAAAGCAAATCACCTTATAAGAAATAATGGAAAATCAAATGATTTGTACCACAACCATTTATTCATAGGTCTTCAGTTTATAGTACATATAAAAACATTTTAGCAATGTGAGTTGTGTAACCATAAAATGTCCATCCACAAATGGAAGTCTCCACAAGGAGATTAGAAGCAAAATCCAGCAGGAGCTACAGAGTATAAAAGAGAATAGAGGCACCTCTAAGTGTAGCAAAATATTGCTAGATGTTGTTCCTTCATTAAATGTAACCATATTGCTACACTTAGAGGTGCCTCTCTTCTCTTTTATACTCAGTTGTGACATGACACTACTTGTATATCAAGTCACAATTTTTTTTTAAATGTTGCTTGTCTTTCAAAACGCTCTCAAACCAAGGTTTTACTGTACCTCCCACTAATACCAGCAATTAGTCACTATTTATTTCACGGACAGCAATGATGGGGCACTATTCCTCACATTAACACCAATAATGGGGTTCTATTGCTTCCACTGACGCCATTGATGGGGCACCATTCCACTACTATTACCAATGATGAGGCACTATTCCTTCCACTGACACCACTGACACCAACATTGGGACACTATCCCTCCCACGGACACTAATGATGAGGCACTATTCACTCCACGATACCAATAATGGGGCACTGTTTATTCCACTGATACCAATGATGGCGCACTATCCCTCCCACCGACACCAATGATGGGACACTATTCCTTCCATGGATACCAGCGATGCGATGGGGCACTATTCCTCCTCCTACAGACCATAGGCTCTATGTAATTTTTTACTTCCACTGACCACCAAGCCCAAGACATTTTCTACTGCCATTGGCCATATTGGACAACTGGGTGCTCCTAAATTCTGAAGGACACTAAACTGTCCCTTTGTTTAAAATGTTTGGAGACTCCTGGGCTACACCATCTGAAAGGTGGGCTATCCCATGTAGCCTGCCTGCAGCGTCCCTACCCCTCTCTTTACCCGTTATTTTGTTTTCTCTGTAGATTGTGTCTTGATGTTAACAAAAAACAGACTACCATATAAGCCGAGTTTTTCAGCACATTTTTTTGTGCTGAAAATGCCCCCCTCGGCTTATACTCAAGCCACCCTCTTGCACCTGATCTCCCAGACTTTGGGGACCTTTTACCGTTACTTGGCACACATATAGCCCCATTCTTCCTCTACAAGTGTACAAAGTTTGTTGTCCAGGGGACCACCGATTTTTCAAAGCCGGGCACCCCTTCCATAGACTCCAATGTTAAACAGCAATTTCTCCGGTGACCCGGTACTGGCCGGTCATAGGTCCTCTTGACCCGGAGCTTGGCACACATGTAGCCCCATTTCTCCTCTACAAGTGTGCAGTTTGTTGTCTGGGGGGCCTACTGCTGGGGAGCACCAATTTTTCAAAGCTGGGGACCCCTTCCATAGACTTCCATGTTAAACATGAGTTTAGTCATGGGCATAGTGAGGCATGGGCATAGTGAGGCATGGGCACAGTGAGGCATGGGTATGGGCACAGTGAGGCACAGCGAGCCATGCCGATGACACCCTAGGCTTATACTCGAGTCAATACATTTTCCCAGTTTTTTGTGATAAAATTAGGTGCCTCAGCTTATATTCAAGTATATATGGTAACTTTGAATGGAAAAAATATACTATATATAAAAGAAGCTGCAGTACAATAAATAGCAGTTAATTACATTATGTAGATTGCCAGTACATGTTAGAAAATAGAAAGGTAAGATCAGGTTGCTATAGGTAATCCAGACAGCTCTATTTTCAGAAGCCTGTGATCAAGCCCGGAATCTCTGTACAGGATATGAAATACCCAATCAGATGGTCTTGCTGCCATCTAATGGTCTAACACAGTTCAGTAACATTGCAACAGCAATGCATGATTACAACTATAAATTATAATATTCTGCTGAGCAACTCGTTAAATTAAGATACTATTCAATCACATACTGGCTATTTTTTGCCCAGTTTTACCAGCTGATAGTAGAAATCAGAGGCATATTAGCTGATGGGAAAAAATGGTGACTAGGAAATGGTATGGCCTTCTGAACAGATGAATTTAAAGACCTGAAAGATTGCCTGATGCATGTAGAAGGCAGTTCAAGAAAACTGAAGAAACACATGAGAAGTCCTGGAGGTGTGATAGTGACAAGGCAAAAGGAAGCATAATATAGCAGAGCTGAGCTTTCTGTTGGGTGAAGCAATGAGAAGAAAGAGGAATTCCACACTCGGCACCATGCCCCCTATCACCTATACCTCAGCTTAACACTAATGCCTCGTACACACAACCGGTTTTCCCGACAGGAAAACTGTCATGTTTTCTTTTGGTCGGGAAAACTGTCCGTGTGCATGCTCCACAGCAGTATTTTTCCCATAGGAAAACTGCAAGGAAAAAATTAGAACATGTTTTATTTTTCCCCGTCGCGAATCGCTACGTTTTTTCCCCCCGCAGTTTTCCTATGGGGAAACACTGCTGTGGAGCATACACACGGCTGGTTTTCCCGACCAAAGCTCTCAGACAGCCGTGTGTACAGAGGGAAAAGTGACTGAGCCGGTTCTTGGTTTTCCCCTTGGGTTTCCCGGCGGTATTTTGACCGCCAAGAAACCCGATCGTGTGTACAAGGCATTAGAGGTTCATTTACTAAAGGAAAATAGACTGTGCATTTTGCAAAGCGTAGTTGCTCCAGAGCTTAGCAAATAAGCAGAAGCTCTGCTGACCTCCAACATCCAATCATGTTCAAGCAAAAATGCTGTTTTTTTATTTTTTTTCATTGCACGTGATTGGGTATTTTTTGCAAAGTGAAGCTGTACTTCATTTACTAAGCTCTGGACTTGTAAAGTGTAACTGCATGTTGCCTTTAGTAAATCAACGCCCTAAACTGGAGCTTTAACCACTTGACGCCCACCATATAGCAAAATGACGACAGCAAAGTTTAGTTATCCTCATATGACGTGATCAGGATAACGAGGCGGCAAGCATCGCGGCGATCGGTGGTGCGGCGTGTCAGTCAGTCACCGCAACTCTGATTTAGGTAAAGAGTCTCTGATGAAGACAACATGGAAGGTCAATCATCAGCAGCTCAAGGAACCCCCTAGCAAACCTCTGAGGAATCCTGGTTGAGAATGGCTGGTCTAGGCTGTTTAGTTGAAGACCACAGACAAGGGCATGGTGCAACTAGAGCACCATAGCAGCCAAATCATTTTTTATTTTCTGAACAGTGAAAGATGAATTTTAATTCTGGTTGCTGGTGGTTTGTGTATTTTGCACACTGTTACTGTATACAAAAAAAAAATTTAAGCGGTTGTATAGTCTTTTTTTACTTTTACCTACAGGTAAGCCTATAATAAAGCTTTCCTGTAGGTACAAAAATTATCTCCTAAACCTATACGGTTTAGGAGATATTCCCCTTGCAATGAGCCACTGACTGCAGCGGCGCATGCGCATTGGGGATTCTCGGCTTAAGGCCAGGCAGACGCCGGACCTTGCCGGAAAGAAGTCTCCCGTGAGCTTGCGTGGGAGTGACTACATCACGGCTCCAGCCACTTACAGCGATGGAGCGGCGATACCCGGAGGACACGCTGAGGCAACATGTCAGCTACCTTGACGTGGACCAGGTGAGTGTCCGACGACTCGTTCTAAGGTAAGTATTATATAATGAGTTAGTATGAAGTGCATACTAGCTCATTATGCCTTTTGCCTTACAGGGGTAAAACAAACAAACAAAAAAAAAAAAAAAAGTGTCAGCGGGTATACAACTGCTTTCATTATTTTCCTTAGTGTGATTCTAGGTGCAGACTTAGTCTAGTAAAAGCCTTGTATAGGTCAAACAGTTTCAGAATTCACATGAGTGTTCAGTGAAGAAAGGCATAAACAAGTTATGCTGCCAATTTTAGGCATAGATCACCATTTCAATGTAAAATCGATATCAATATTTTGACGAGATGCGCAAAACGCAACATTTAAAGAAGGTAATGAAAAGGCAATGCAATCGATAACAGCTTTCCCAGGCAGATCACTACTGGTGGCTTAGCCTTTCAATTACAGTCCAACGAGGTGAATATTTAAAACTACAGAATCAGCAAAGCAGGGTCAGGCCTGTCTGACTGTGAAATTCTACAACTTGTGGAAGATGGATAAAAGTATCAGGGAGGAAGTTGCTAGGCAACAAGCAGTTGGAAACTGTAGAATCATAAGAAGTTATGAGCTAAAAAAGAATACTAGATGATTTCACAAAGTTTTTGAAGAACACTAGCCTAATGGAAAAGTGGGGTGCCGTTCTGATTCGGAAAAATGCTCAGCTACTAAACATAGCAAGTGAACCCTTATTTGCAAAGAAAGAAAATCTTAAATGTAGCCCAGAACCCAATACCCTGAAAAGTTTATTGTCTGTGCACATCCTGTTTAGTGCATCTTAACCACTTGCCAACCAGCCACCGTCATTATACGGCAGCAGGTGGGCGCGATCCTGCGAACCATATTAGCTGTACGTCGGTCCCTTTAAGCATGATAGCAGGCGCGTGCGCACTTCCGCTGCATCATGGGGGTGCCAATGCTTGTGACCCGCAGTCGCGATGACTACCGGCCACGAGCGATCGCGGACACGAAAGCCGTCGTAGCTGTACGCCGGTCCCTTTAAGCACGATAGTAGGCGCGTGCGCGCGCCCACTGCATCGCGGTGGTGACGATGTTTAGTTTGCTCAGTTTGTTTTGCACAATCTATTTGCTACTCTTTGATTCATTCAATTGTTGTATTATTAATTTTTGTAATTAATAAAGTCTTTTTGTATTCATCCAAAGTGTTTTGGTATACCCACTTGAGAGAACTTTATTCTCTCCTTCTGTTTATGCAATTTGGGTCTACCTCAACTGTGTCCCTTGGGCCCCCTTGTGGATGTGTTTTGAATACTTAATGTACCATTACTCCCCTATATTGTAGATTTAATTGTGATGGATCCAGGCACCCCCTCCTTTTTTTTTTGCTTGAGATCGGCGGTCACAATGACTGCCGGCTGCAAGCAAACGCGGGCAAGAGAGGCAGAAGAGGAATGTGTGTGTGTTTAAAAAAATTGGCCTAAACTGATAAAAAATTCGTTTTTTTTTTTTAAATAAAAAAAATGGGGATATTTATTATAGCAAAAAGTACAATATTGTGTATTTTTCAATATTGTCGCATTTTTTGGTTTATAAATCGCAAAAAATAAAAACCGCAGAGATGATCAAATATAACCAAAAAAAAGCTATATTTGTGGGAAAAAGGACGTCAATTTTGTTTAGGTACAACATTGGACAACCGCACAATTGTCAGTTAAAACGAATCGCAAAAAATGGCCTGGTCATTGAGCAGCCAATTCTTCCGGGACTGAAGTGGTTAAATACTCTAATAATGATTCTGAATGGGAGGATCTGATAAAGTGTTACTAAACCCAGTAATATAAAAATAGTTCATCTGCCCCCCCCCCCCGCAGTGCCCCATAAATCTTCTTCTTAGGCCGCGTACACACGAGGAGACATGTCCGATGAAAACTGTTTTCATCAGACATGTCTGAAGGGATATTTTGGTCTGATGTGTGTACACACCATCAGACCAAAATCCCCGTGGACAGAGAACACGGTGACGTAGAAGACACAGACGTGCTCAAACAAGGAAGTACAATGCTTCCACGCATGCGTCAAATCAATTAGACAAATGCGCGGGAATTCTGTCCGATGGTTGGGCGTACTAACCATCGGACATGTCCGACGGAAAGGTCTCCAGCGGACAAGTTTCTAAGCATGTTTAGAAACTTTTGTCCGCTGGAAACCTGTCCGCTAGGCCGTACACACGATCGAACATGTCCACGGAAACTGGTCTGCGGACCAGTTTCAGCGGACATGTCTCCACGATAACCTGCGGAGTTTGTCAATTTATTGTTAAAAAATCATAATCACGGGCAGATAACGGTATGCATGGTAACAATAGGTGTGTGGAGAAAATAAAGGTATGGATGTGCAGGAGCATTATACCATGTACACACGATCCGAAAATCGGACCACAGATCGTCCGACTTTTTTCATTTACTAGTCGCAAGTAGAAATTGAATAGGTTGCTAAAGTCACGAAAATTCTCGTACAACAGAAAAAAAAATCGGAAGTGATGTCATGTGTTGTAATGTATTTGTATTGTATTTTCCGACGACAACTGTACTGACTAAACTCTGATTTGATATCGTACGAGGAAAATTTCCGTGCATGTCCGATAAAATAATATCGGATGAACTGTCATGATCAGCTCACGGAAGCCCTGTAACAATCATCCGATTATCCTACGATTCTTCCTCGGACGACATTTTCTGTACAGTGTTAAGATCGTGTGTATGGGCCATTAGCATTGTGCATTACCTTTTGATAGATTTATTAAAAGAAACTCACAAACATGTGAAAGAAAACCGCAATGTGAAAGCCTTAAACTGATGGCAAATCGGTCTGAATTACACAGTCTCCAAATGATAAAAGAGAGGACATGAGGACCACTGCTTGCTGACGCATTTCGAATGGATACCTTCTTCCTCAGAAAAGCAAAACGCATCAACAAGCAGTGGTCCTCATGTCCTCTCTTTTATCATCTGGCGACTGTTCATATCAGACCGATTGCCATCAGTTTAAGGCTTTCACATTGCGGTTTTCTTTCACATGCTTGAGAGTAGTTTTTACCAGCAGACATGTCCGGCGGACGGGTTTTCAGCTGACAGATTTCAAAGCATGCTTTGAAATCTGTCGGGTGGCCAAATCCGTCGTACCGTACACACGATCAAATCTGTCTGCTGAAACGGCCCGTCAGACGGGTTTCAGCAGACAGATTTGATTGTGTGTACGCGGCCTTAGATATTATCCATCCTGAACTATAGAGCACTTGTGCGCAAGAGTATATGTTTGCTGTGCAGGAGCATTCAATAACTCACATAGATGTTGGGGTGCACTTCACTGCCATGTGGAATGGATGGATGTCTGAGCTCCTGGATCTTCTGAGGGGTCTTAACAAGGGAAAGAGTCAATGACAGCCAGGGAGCCTGGAAGGAGACACACTCACGAGCCAGAGGAGACATTTATCTGCTTTGGATGTCATGGATTTATCCTTGTTTCTACTACTTTTGAACAGTGATCCCCTTTTTGTGTTTTTGTCCCTTCTTATTGGTCTTACGAATTGGGGAGCAGTGGCCAGTGTTGAGTGCTTCTTACATTACCACTTTGAAAGTCTCTATGCACATGGCTCTTGGCTGTATAAAACTTCATCCAATCCCTGTTGGACTGGCTGAATTTCGATCAGTGTATGGTCAACTTACAGCAGTATTATAAAAAAGAAGGTTTTGGGTTTAATAATACTTTAAGGTGACTTCTTTCCCCCATCCTTATACATCTCATACCTAAAAACCTCTCAACCCTCCCTGGTCAAACATCTCAACAATGTTTAACATCAGCAGCAAAATCTCTGATTTCCTCAGCCAGCAATAAAGACGTTTTGCCCACACACGATCAATTTAAATGACGTTTTAAAAAACTTCGTTTTTTTTCATTGCAAAAAACGACCGTGTGTACGTGGCATAAGTTACAATGTTTCCTGTTAAGAACTTGGCAGACTGCCCAGATATTTTCGTTTGACAGCTGAGTGAGCAGATAAAGTCTCTCCACTTGTTATATGTAATGCCGCGTACACACGGTCGTTTTTTGTGATGAAAAAAAACAACATTTTAAAAAATTTCATTTAAAATGATCGTGTGTGGGCAAAACGTCATTTTATGTCTTCTGAAAAACAACAAAAAAAATAATTCGAACATGCTTCAATTTTTTATGTCGTTTTTCAGAATTTGTCGTTTTTTGTGTCATAAAAAATGATCGTGTGTACGCTAAAACGACATTTAAAACAACGTTTTTAAACCCGCGCATGCTCAGAAGCAAGTTATGACGCAAGCTTGAATGGAACAGAGTGCCGTCGTACGTGGTGTACGTAACCGCGCTTTGCAAGAGCATTTTCAGAAAACGATGGTGTGTAGGCAATGTTGTTTTTTAAAATTAAGTTTTAAAAACGTTGTTTTATTTCATCACAAAAAACAAAGTTTTTTTACAAGACAAAAAATGACCGTGTGTACGCGACATAAGAATCGGCAAACTCTGCATTGGAGATGTCAGGGGGGTTGAATCGCGATCACGATTTTTTAACGATTAATTGTGCAGCTCAACTGAAGAGTAATTAGAGCATAATGTAGACAGAACCATGACTTGTGAGAAATGTGGTGGTCATGGCAAGATACCATTTAACCTTCGGAATTGTTGCAGGCTAGCTGGTAAGTTAAGATGGTTATTTTTCTTTGTTTTTGTTGGACATGCTGTATGTAGCTACCTGAAAACATCACAGCACCCCTCCTCAGTACTCCTCTCAAGAGCCCTCAGGCATGATGCAGACAGGAGGCTGGGTTTTGGGAGAAGTTATATAAATATCAAAATGCCCTGACGGGTGGATGTCATTCTAGAGAAGTGGGCAGGGCCGGCCTTTGGGGTGTGCGGGGTGTGCAGTCACACAGGGCGCCATAGCAACATGAGCGCCTGGCGACCTGCACAGATTCCGATGGTCAAGATTCAGCGGCGCCCATCCCCCCCCCCGCGACTGAATATGACTTTGCGCCGTTAGCGGGCGCCGGGTGGCATGCCTGGTGACAGGGAGGCAGAGACACAGCAGGTAGGGAGGGTGCAAGTCACACCCGAGCGAGCCGTCAGCACACCCGGGACCCGGCAGCAATAATCCCCCTTCCCTGTGCACAGTGTGCAGCGCCGCGGGTCTGATGAGTCTCGTTTGTCTGTCTCAGTCACAGGCAGCACAGCACAGTGCACTGAGTGCAGCCGCCTCCCCCTTTTCCGTCCTGTGTGTGTGCAGCACGTGGCTCAGATAACCAGCTTGCCTGGTTTACAGGTCTGAAAGGGGGAGGGGTGTCTGTGTTGTAGAGGGGAGGGGGGGTTCTGTATTGTAGGGGATGGGGTTCTGCGTTGTGGGGTGGTCTGTATTGTGAGGGGGGGTCTGTATTAGGGGGGTTCTGTATAGTGGGGGGTTCTGTATTGTGGGGGGTTCTGTACTGTAGGGGGTTCTATATTGTGTGGAGGGGGGGGGGGTTCTGTATTGTAGGGGGGTCTGCACTGTAGGGGTGAATGTGTATTATAGGAAGGGGGTTCTGCATTGTAGGGGGGTTCTGCATTGTAGGGGGGTTCGGTATTGTAGGGGGAGGGGGTTCTGTATTGTAGGGGGGTCTATATTGTGGGGGGGTTCTGTATTGTAGGGGGTGGGGGTTCTGTATTGTGGGGGGGGGGTTCTGTATTGTAGGGGGGTCTGCACTGTAGGGGTGGATCTGTATTGTAGGGGGGAGGGGGTTCTGTATTGTGGGGGATTTTGTATTGTGGGGGGTTCTGTACTGTAGGGGGGAGGGGGTTCTATATTGTGTGGAGGGGGGCTTTCTGTATTGTAGGGGGTCTGCACTGTAGGGGTGGATATGTATTATAGGAGGGGGGTTGTGTATTGTGGGGGGGTTGTGTATTGTGGGGGGTAGGGGGGTCTGTATTGTAAGGGGGTCTGCACTATAGGGGTGGATATATATTGTAGGGGGGAGGTTCTGTATTGTAGGGGGGGTTTGTATTGTAGGAGGGTTTTGTATTGTAGGGAGGTCTGCACTGTAGGGGTGGATCTGTATTGTAGGGGGGTTCTGTATTATAGGAGGGGGGTTCTGTTTAATAGAAGGGGGTCTGCTCTGTAGAGGTGAATCTGTATTGTAGAGGGGGTTCTGTATTGTAAGGAGGGGTCTGTACTGTAGGGATGGGTCTGTATTGTAAGGGGGGTTTGCACTGTAGGGGGAGACTGTAGGGGGATGGGTCTGCACTGTAGAGGGAGACTGTAGGGAGGTCTGCGTGACATGCAGGGGGTCCAGAACTGTTAGGGGGGTGTCTGTGTAACATATAGGTGTCTAGAGCTGTGTAATGTAAAGTGATGCAGGGTGTTGTATATTGTAAAGGGGTCCGGAGGTGCAGTTGTGGAGAGGGGTACACAGTAGTGACAGAGATATTGAAGGATTCAGGGGGCACAGTGGGATTTTAAATTTTACCGTGGGGGGGCAGATATAGGATCTGTCCGGGGTGCCAAATGCTCTAGGTACGCCCCTGCTGGCAGGCCAGGCCACAGGCGGATTCTGCAGGAATGACAGCGTGGGCGGCTGTCCCTGCCTGTGGGTTACTCATTAAGATTGCCGCCGCTCGGCGACAGTGTGGTGGCCATCTATAAAACTGGACAAAGTACTGGCAGGCCACAGGCGGATTCTGCAGGAATGACAGCGTGGGCGGCTGTCCCTGCCTGTGGGTTACTCATTAAGATTGCCGCCGCTCGGCGACAGTGTGGTGGCCATCTATAAAACTGGACAAAGTACTGGCAGGCCACAGGCGGATTCTGCTGGAAAGAGAGCGTGGGCGGCTGTCCTTGCCTTGCTATGGAGGAGCAGGGATGAGGAGCTCATATGCCATGCGCACTGAGAAGACACAGGAGCGCAAGAATCCACAGAAGCAGGCAGCAGATGTAAAAACTTTTTTCTGTAAGTAAATAATTTTTTTATAAATGAAGTGTCTGTTTTGTATTTTCTTATTTAAAGCGGAGGTTCACCCTAAATATAGCCTCGCTCATGTGATCCAGCATACTGGCTTCAGCGCCAGTATGCTGTTTTTTTTTTTTTGAACCCCCACTTACTGTGTAATCTTTAATTTTTATATCTTTTCCCCGCGGTGGATGGCGCCTATACAGCCCGTCACATCTTACGAAAATACCCGCCCGCGCACAGACCTAGGAGCTGACTGTGCAGGCGCCGTATTTCTCCAAATCCTATTCCGGCTTTTTTCGGAGGGCGTGACGCGCCATAGCCGTAGGACTCGGAGAAATACGGCACCTGCGCAGTCAGCTCCTAAGTCTGTGCGCAGGCGCCGCATTGCGCAGAGAATAACCGAGTCCTAAATCGGGTATTTTCGTAAGATGTGATGCGCTATACAGGCGCCATCCACCACGGGGAAAGAAATTAAAGATTACGCAGTAAGTGGGGGATTAAAAAAACAAAAAACAGCATACTGGCGCTGACGCCAGTATGCTGGATCGCATGGGAGAGAGTACAATTAGGGTGAACCACCGCTTTAAATAAGGTGTTTCTTAAAGGAACAGTAAATACAAAAGTTAAAAAATACTTTATTGTAATTATGTTTGATATTTGATAGAAAATGTACAGGTAGTGGTATTATACCTTGTGATTTACTTTATATGTGGTGTTATTATAGCATGTGATTTGCAGTATAGGTGGTGTTATTATACCATGTGAATAAAAGTTGTATTTTTATCATAGCTTGTAATCTGTTTTTTGGGAATGGAAGGCTTTAAATGGAGCCGGTATTGGAGAAAGGTGTGGACACTGAAAGGGTGTGGTTATGGAGGGGTGTGGTTATGGAGGGGTGTGGTTATGGAGGGGTGTGGTTACTGAGGGGCGTGGTCACTAGGGGGCGCTGTAATTCTTTCTCGCACAGGGCACCTAGAGGCCTAAGGCCGGCCCTGGAAGTGGGCATTCCAGGGCAGGTTGGTAAGTGCCCACACACGATGCTGAGCATCCAACATTGAAAAATGTATATTAAAAAAAAGAAATCCAATGAATAAAAGGAGCAGCTTAGACCAGGGACAGTCAGGCTGGGGAGGAAAGTGCCGGGGGATGCTAGTTATCCTTCAGTCAGGAAATGAGGTGGGCTCTATATCAGCCCTCAAAATTTCCACTCGCCTACTAGCATTTGGCGAGTGGATTTAACCTGGGGGCGAGTGATGACAGGGCTGCATGATCAATCTCCCTCCAATCTGTGCCTACACTTAGAGTCCCGATGAGATTGGTGGCCTAAGAGGAAAGGTGCATGCTCGGGAAAAGTAGTCTGGTGAGACGCGCACAGGCAGAGCAGTACACAGGTGCTCTCCTTACAATTCTCATTAAGCCATGGGACCTAAGAGTCGGTTCACACTGGGGCGACTTGGGATCCGACTTCAGGTCGCCTCAAGTCGTCCCAAGTCGCGCTGTAGAGAAAAACAATGTAAGTGAATGGGAGCGGTGTTAATACACACTACTCAAGTCGCTCCGACTTCAGAAAAGGTTCCTGTAAGGCGGCGTACACACGAACGAGGTTCTCGCTGGAAAGCAGCGAGAACCTCGCTGGAAGCTGCGTTCCAGCGAGGACCTCAGCCGTGTGTACGCGCTCGGCGAGCTTCCCGTCGGGAAGCCCGTCGAGCAGAAATAGAGAGCACGCTCTCTATTTGCTCGACGGCCCGCCTGGATGAATGGCTGGTTGCCATTCCCGACGGGCGGGTCGCCGATTTCGACGGCCGGCAGGGAACCTCGACGGGCGGAACGATGTGTTCTGCCCGTCGAGGTTCTCTGCCGTGTGTACACGGCCTCAGACTTCAATCCGACTTCTAGGTGACCTGTACCCATTGATTTCAATGGAAGTCGCTTCCAAGTCTGATCACTGTCTTAACTGAAACTACTTTCCAGATAAGATAACATACATTTCTCAGGCAAACCTCTCCCTCCCCCTTCCAGAGCTGATTGTTGTTTTATTGGCCACTGGAATGTCTCCTGACCTGGAGACGACTTCAAGTCGTGTTGTAAATCGCCCCAGATCGCCCTGTGGTTCATGCTCAAGTCGTGTTGGAGTCGCCTCAAAGTCGCGCTGGAAGTCGTGTCGCCCCAGTGTGAACCGACTCTAACAGTATGACCTCTCTGAGTTTGCCCCCCTCCCCCTGACCAATGTAGCTGGAGAGCACAAAGTAATGAGCGAGGTGGAGGATTGCGAAAATTCCACTCCGGTGCAGCGCTCACTGAAAGTTGCTCTGACATGACATGAATAGGAGAAGGAGAGAGAGAGAGGATGGATGGGAGTTGCAGAGGAGACAGCAAGAGAATGGGGAAGATACACAGTTCTAGTACCCTTTCCCTCTGGTCTGCCCCCAGTGCCCTGTCCCTCTGGTCTGCCCCCAGTGCCCTGTCCCTCTGGTCTGCCTCCAGTGCCCTGTCCCATTTTGTTAAAGTTGTTGTTGGTAATATTTAATTTTGTAACTTGATTCTGCATAAAACATTTAACAGTGTCATTCCATGAGATAATCTACGAGGGCGTGTTTACCGGTGCATTTAGGCGCAGGGCAGTGTATGAATTAGGTGGGGCAACTGGTGGCGAGTAACTCTTGAGGCCTGGCTAGTAGCTCAGGACTTGAAATTTTGAGCACTGCTCTATATGACTTGCTACAGTTTCTACTGCACACTGTGAGAAAGCTCATAGTATACAGTGAAATCAGGGGAAGCAATTTCAGTACAGGCGAGGAGCCTGTACAACCGTGCAAGACTGAAGGCGATTCGGGAGTTCAGCTATAATGGGCGGAGCTACACAAATATTAAAGCAGTAGTAAACTCAGATAATGTTACCCCAAATTATCAATATGCAATTTCATGTTGCTGTTTAGTAGCTATGCTCCACATACATTATGCAAATAGACCGTTCTTACTTGAAAAAATTAACTTTTTATGATCGCCTCTGCTTGTACTCAGCCTCTGCCATTATAACTCCTGTCTTCCGAGTCTCCGTTGTATTTTATTTCCGCCCTCACTCTTCTTCTGCGGCCATTATACCTCACGTGCGCATTCGTTTCTGAAGCCAAGGCTCGTTTTCATTTCAGACACACAGGCTCTGTCCTCGGCTCTGCGCTCTAACCCCTGTAGCGTGTCACATGGGGTTAGGATCAGCTTCTCAACGGGGGAGTGTCGCGGGATCTCGGGGCTGATGTCAGCCAAAAGAAAATGATGCAGCCCCGGCATTTACAATTTTCCGGCAAGAAGAAGAGCCTGCCGGAAAAACAGGACTAACTGAGCATGTGCCGATTACGTTATTGTTTCGAAAAGGACAGATTACACAGAAAGGGATATGGTAGGAAGCGTTTTACACAGAGCAACTCGTTCATGGGGTAGGAAAGCTTGAAATGGTGGAAATAGCACAGGATGGGTTTACTACCACTTTAAGCTATCCAAAAGTATAAGGCTCCATGTACACGGGACGTTTTTACAACAGCTCCTAAATGATTAAACTTGACAGATAGTAACCCACGCTTAAAACGTCAGTTTTGCAGCGTTTGCGTTTAGGAGCATTTTTTATAAATGGCGAAAAACGCCTATAAACGAAACGTTGCTAAACGCGGGTTACCACGTTTAGTCGCGTTTGGCATCTGAAACGTGGAAATCTTCTGCATCTGAACCCATTTTTTTGCTTTAAAAAAAAAACACTGTTAAAACGCAACTACCTAAAAACGGCAATAAATGAGACTGTGTACATGGTCACATAGGATAACATTGAATGAGTTCAGGAGCAGTTGAAAAAAGCGGCCTATTGCCTCTGAATGTACTTTTAGCAGCATCCCGTGTACATGGGACCTAAAATGAAGCTGCCCGGAGTTGGGCTTTAACCACTGAATGGACCGCCGCATGTACATTTACGTCGGCAGAATGGCACCGACAGGCGAATCAACGTATATATACGTTGGTGCCTTGGGGGGTTCGGGGGTCCGATCGGACCTCCCCCCGTACATGCGGTGGTCCGCGTGGCTGTAGGAGCGATCCGACAAGAGGGGGCGGCTATTTGTTTTTGTCCGCCCCTCACGATCGCTCCCAGCCAATGCTCGCGCCCGCCCGCCCTGTCACTTCCTCCTCCTGTGTAAACACAGGAAGGAGGAAGCGATGTGATCTCTCCGCTGAGGAGAGATCACAACACAAGTAAGTCCTGCACTAACACAACACTGACACACACTACATATAGGCACATTTAACCCCCGTGATCGCCCCCCCCCTCCCCCTGTCACAGTGTCACTGAATGCAGTAATCATACATGTATGATTACTGTATTTAGTGTCAGTGTGACAGGCAGTGTGACAGTCAGTTAGTGTTAGGTCCTGGGTAGCCCCCGTACCCCCCCCCTAATAAAGTTTTAACCCCTTGATCACCGCCCTAGTTAACCCTTTCACTCCCTATTGCCAGCATCACTAAGCGATCATTTTTCTGATCGCTGTATTAGTGTTGCTGTTCCCGCTAGGTAGCTAATTTTTTTTTTATTGCGATTTTTTTTTTACTAAAGACATGTGGCTAAATAAATTTTGGCCTAAATGTTTGACTAAAATTTAGTTTATTGATTTTTCTTATAACAAAAAGTAAAAAATATTGATTTTTTTTCAAAAATGTCGCTCTATTTTTGTATATAGCGCAAAAAATAAAGATCGCAGAAGCGATCAAATACCACCAAAAGAAAGCTCTATTTGTGGGAAGAAAAGGACGTGAATTTTGTTTGGGAGCCACGTCGCACGACCGCGCAATTGTCTGTTGAAGCGACGCAGTGCCGAATCGCAAAAAACCCTTGGGTCATTTGGCAGCATATTGGTCCGGGTCTTAAGTGGTTAATATACTGGACTGGATCCCAGCCTCAAATGCAGTTGTACTTGCTAGGCAGAAATGATCACAACAACATGGAATGCCAGTGATTTATCTCTTTCCAGCTCTTTTGTTGAGTAATTACAGCTTTAATCAGTGCTGCATATTTTAAGTTGAGATGTAAGCACGGCTGCCACTGTTTAAAAGTCACGGTCTGTTGATTGAGTGGTCCTGTAAGTGAACTGTACGGCCACATTACTTCTACAGACACCATAATCAGTCGCTCTTTCCTTATTAATCCTAGAAAAAGCCAGATTTCGGCTTCCATTTCACTCCTCTCCAAATTAAATTCTGGCGTGAACTATCATTGCTGCATTGCATATTAAATACGACGATTTAGCTTTTAAAGTTGCCCTGTCACCTTGTACACACCAGCACATTAAAGAAGAACTCCATTGCGATTTATTTATTTACACATTGAACAAATCCAAAATAAGCTGTAACAAAAACATCAAATACATAAATTTCATTTGGACAGCTTGATGCGATAGTTTGGGCCTTTTGCTAATGTTTGAAACATAAAAAAAACATAGCAACTTAAAGGGGTTGTAAACCTTTGTGTTTTTTTACCATGCATTAAGGTGAAAAAACACCCTGCAGTCAACGCCCCCCAGCCCCCGTTTTACTTACCTGAGCCCAGAATTTCTGAGGGCACGATCTCGCATCGTTCTCCCCTTGCCTGATCGGCTCTTCATTGGAAAGATTGATAGATTGCTATGGACGCCGATTGTATGGCACGGGAGCGTGCCCACAAGCTAACCCCCTCGGGATAGAGCTTCCCAGAGGGTGTTAGCTCTTGCGGGAGGAACCGCAAGAGACCCGCCGTGGGACCCCAGAAAAGGACGATCGGGGCCACTCTGTGTAAAACAAACTACACAGTGGAGGTAAGTGTGATATGTTTGTTATTTTATTTTTTTGTGTATCACTTTAACAAATGATCTGAATTGATTCAGGTCTATTAGTTTTTATTTATTCTAGTGAGCGTTCCCCTATGGTTTGGAGACTGTTGCGTACAGGATATTTGGCCTACGGATGAGTGGCTCCTTAAGTGATCTTTTATTCTAATGCTTCTGAGCAGTTCTTATGATTTCATTCTAATAAATGTATGTGGGATAATGCCCTAGGCTGGTTCGCCTCTTTTGTTCATTTTTATAAAGGCAAAATACACCCCCATTCCTAGAGGGCAGCAAGGCTCCAAGTGACATGCCTTGAGATGTAAGGTACCATTTTTATTGTTGCAGGGCTATCACTTGCGGAGCAAGAGATGTTTGCTGTTTGTTTTTTTATTCCCATTCAAGTCTATGGGAATGCAAAACTTATTTGAAGCTGGTCAAATGTAGTTCAGAAAAAAAAATAAGCTGCAGGTCAAATCGACGCATCAATAAATTCTGAATGATCTCAGAAGCATCTCAAACTGATGCCATTTCACACAAGCCCAAAGTCCATCAGCACAGCCCCCTAAACAAGTTAACTAAAGACAATGGCAGAGAACATTCCCAGCTCAACTCACCAACCAGTCTGCTTACCAACCGAATTAACCTGTCCAACAGTATGCATTAAAAACAGGGGTTTAGTTAACATTTGCAAATGCATGCGTAAGCTGCAAGGCCTCTTCACAGCACCCTGTATCACTTGCAGTCCTAAGCTTTTAAATTCATGAGGGTCTCCACAACGAAAGCACATGCATTCTAATGGATAGATAAGGGGCAGGTGGGTGTATATTTGGGCAGCGGACACATTGGGTACCTTTGCTGCCATTGTGCTATGTGCTGGGCGTCTAATGAGCCCCTTGTGCCTTAAGTCCCCTTTCACACTGGGGCGGTGGGGGCATCAGCAGTAAAGCACTACTATTTTTAGCGGCACTTTACCGACGCTTTACCGGTGCTATTTGGCCACTAGCCGGGCTCTTTTAACTCCAGCTAGCGGTGGTAAAGAGATTAAAACCATCTGCAAAGCACCGCTGCAGCAGGTCTTTGCCAGCGGTTCTGTGGCGCTGCCCATTGATTTCAATGGGCAGGGGTGCTTTAGGAGCGGTGCATTCACTGCTCCTATAGCACCTCAAAGATGCGGCTAGCAGCACTTTTTTTACCATCCTGCTAGCGCACTGCTCCAGTGTGAAAGCTCTCAGGCTTTCACACTGAAGTGAAAGGAGCAGCTTTTTTCAGGGCGCTTTGCAGATGCTATTTTCAGCGCTGTAGCGCCTGCAAAGTGCCTCAGTGTGAAAGGGGTCTTAAGGTGGATTAGGCTACCCTCAGGCCCATCTGCCCCTTATCTATCCATCAGAATGCATACAGGGTGCCACAAAGAGGCCTTGCAGCTTGCACATGCGTTTGCAAATGTGTGCCAAATAAACCCCTGTTTTTAACTCATACTGCTGGACAGGTTATTTTGGTTGGTAGGCAGACGTTGGTGAGTTGAGCGGGGAATTTTCTCTGGTTTTGTTTTTCATACGTTTTGCCCTTCCACAAGCTCCTTGCTGTGAAGTGCAGTTATGGGTGGGGGCAGGGGCCATCTCTTTGCCCCTAAACTAATTATTCTTTGAAGGCAGGGAAGTGGAAAAGAACCAATCTACTCACCAAGGGTCCAGTATGAGGATTCTTCAAGAACAGGGTAGTGGCTATACATTGCATGCATATACATCAAATGGATCATCAGCTCTGCCAGGCACCACCACAGCAATAAACGCAACACATCTGTTAACAATCCACGATATTGAATGTTCGTCCATTCTGTATCTTGTTTCTGCATCTGAAATTTTAGATTAAAATGTGAAACGGTCAAATGAGCATGTAAATACACACAGAGAATGCAACCCACTTGTCTTTGGTTTTTAATTCTGGAATTGCTGACACCACACCCAGAAACTCTCGGTCCTCAAAGTTCTCAACTTCTCCTAGTGAGGTCTCTAGCAGTCGAATTATGTACACCAATGCCTATTCATCAGGAAATTTGTATGGTAGAGTTTCTACTCCTGTCCAAAGGAAGCAATACGCAATACAGATAAACATCTGAGGCGGGGACATTGATCCACGCACAAATAAAAGGCCACTGTTCCACAGGTATTCTGTATTACCCCCACTCCCCTACACACCCCCCGATAAAAATATCTACTGTTAATATAAAAGAAGTTTGATTTATATTTGCCTTTCCCCCCCATCTTCTGTATTGCTGTCCAAGAAATCACCATCCAACTAGGAAGATTATCGGACATTGCACAACGGGCTAAATCTAACAAAGAGGACACTCTAGTACAGGGGTCTCCAAACTTTCTAAACAAAAGGACCAGTTTACTGTTGTTCAGACTTTAGGGGGGCTAGACTGAGCCCAGTGGGAGTAAACAATGACCCATGTTTGGTATTAGTGGGAAAAATACTGCCACATCATTGGGGTCAATGGGAGGAATAGTGCCACATTGTTGGTGTAAGTGGCAGGAAGTATGGCCAATTCTTGGTTTCAGTGGTAGGAATAGTGCCTTAAGGGCAGACAAAGGAAAGGAAAGGGCTGACTCTAGCCCCCAGACCACAGTTTGTAGATCACTGCTCTAATCTATTGCAAAAACCTTGAGGCGATTTAGTTCGCATTTGTATCGCTATACAAGTTATTCACTCACTCACAAGCATGTAGCTTGATGGAGTGTGATGTCACCTTCTCCATGGGCAGGAGACAAGGGTAAGCATGAATCTAACTTTTTTAGAGGTAACTCTACGAACAGCAGTTAATTTCTACAAGGGAATAATGTCCAGACGTAAGCACTGCATTTTACTGCTTTGAGTTCTGGTTTGACACCCCATGATTCCTTGCACTCCCTGTGGAGTCTTAAAGTGATTGTAAAGGCTTGTTTATTAAAAAAAAAAAAAAAAATAACAAACATGTTATACTAACCTCCTCTGTGCAGTTGGTTTTGCACAGAGCAGCCTGGATCCTCCTCTTCTCAGGTCCATCTTTGCTGCTCCTGGCCCCTCCCTCCTTTGAGTGCCCCTCAGCCAGCAGCTCGCTACAGTGGGCAGCCAAGCTTAGTCAGAGCTCCATGCATCAATTCAGACAGGGAGCCCTGACCTAGCCCCGCCCCCTCTATCCCCTGATTGGCTGTCTGACTTTAATTGACAGCCAATGGCGCCGCTGCAAATCAGAAGGAGTGTACTGGATGGTTGAGGGGATGGTGCACATCGTTAGAGAGAGAAGGAGCTTGAGGTAGGTAATAAGGGGGGTGCTTCAGCACACAGAATGCATTAAGATAAAAAACATTCTGCCTTTGCAACTCCTTTAACCACTTGCCTACTGTGGACCTACACCCCCTTCCTGCCCAGACGAAATTTAAGCTTCCGGCACTGCGTCGCTTTAACTGACAATTGCGCGGTCGTGCGACGTGGCTCCCAAACAAAATTGGCGTCCTTTTTTTCCCACAAATAGAGCTTTCTTTTGGTGGTATTTGATCACCTCTGCGGTTTTTATTTTTTGTGCTTTAAACAAAAATAGAGTGTCAATTTTGAAAAAAATGCAATATTTTTTACTTTTTGCTATAATAAATAACCCCAAAAATATATAAAAAAAATATTTTTTTCCTCAGTTTAGGCCGATACGTATTCTTCTACATATTTTTGGTAAAAAAAAAATACAATAAGCGTTTATCGATTGGTTTGCGCAAAATTTATAGTGTTTACAAAATAGGGGATAGTTTATGGCATTTTTTTTTTTTTTTTACTATTAATGGCGGCGATCTGCGATTTTTTTATTGGGACTGCGACGTTATGGCGGACACTTTTGTGACATTTTTGGGACCATTTACATTTATACAGTGAACAATGCTATAAATATGCATTGATTACTGTATAAATGTGACTGGAAGTGAAGGGGTTAACCACTAGGGGGCGGGGAAGGGGTTAAATGTGTATCCTATGAGTGTTCTAACTGTAGGGGGAGGGGGGGTGACTGGGGGAGGTGACCGATTGTGTCCCTATGTACAAGGGACACAACCGCTCTCCTCTCTCCCTGACAGGGACGTGCAGCTCTGTGTTTACACACAGAGCTCCACGTCCCCGCTCAGTTACTGGGCAATCGCGTGTGCCCGGCGGCGATCGTTGCCGCCGGGCACTCGCACGGGATCCCCGCAGAGAGGCGGGTGCGCGCGCGCCCGCGGCTTTAACAAGACATCACGTCATAAGACGTGATGTCAGAACAATGGAGTCCTCCGCCCGCCGTCATTTGACGGTGGGCGGTGGACAGGTGGTTAAGCTAGCCAAATAGTAGATTTTAGAAATAACATTCTCTGTACATTTCACAGCTTTACCTTTGTCATTGCTTTGGCCTGGTTCACACTGCCCGCAAATTCAAAGTTGCACGACTTTGCAGTCAGACCCCAGCACAACTTTGGCACGACTTTCATGTGGCTTTTTTAACAGTCAATGCAAGTCATACCAAAGTCGGACCAAAAGTAGTGCAGGAACATTTTTCTAAGTCGGAGTGATTTAAGTCCGACTTTTGATGTGACAAATGCTCCACAGTCGTAACAACTGTCGCATCAGTGTGACCCGGTCCCTTAGTCATATGCAAGACGTGCCAAAGTTGGACTGGGGTCCAACTTCAAAGTCACGGACAGTGTAAACCCCGAGTCACCATATTTACCTCCTCCCTAATGGTCAAGTCCATGAGGGGTACCACACACACCTGCATCAGCATTTTCTCCACATCTCCTTCTGGGTGCCAGTCTTCAGGAATTTTCATTGCCGAGCGTAGGATGATGTCAGTCATCCAAGCACACAAGGACCGGCAGCTCAGTTTACAAGCCATAGAATACTGAAAACAGGCAGGTAGGGCATAGGATGCATTAAGGTGAAAAAACACAAACCTTTACAACCCCTTTAAGGAACATTGGACCACACTATAAGGTCACCTGTGGATTAAAGTTTCTGAGAATGCAAGGTGTTCTTTTTTTTTGCCACCGTTATTTATTTTTTTCATTTATAAAGACACAAAACATTAGCCCAGTTGTTTTTGCAAAAATTTCCCTCCAGACCAAAACCTGAGCTCTTCCTCCAACTTAACATATTAGAATTCATTAGAGGAATGTTGATCTTTAATGTGACTTTTCACCTTAAAGTTCAGACAGCGCAAGTCAAATCCCCTAATAAACTCCGTACATGCAAATTCTAATTATTGGATGCGGCGTGAGAGAACATCCATCTGAAGCTCGGAAACAACAGAATTAACATTTCTAACTATAATATATGAACAAAGACAGCGGCGGGCAAACAGCGAGCACAGAGAGAGCCGCTTTAAGCAGATGCAGCACAGACAAGTTATAACCTTCATTAACAGCGCCAATGACATTATAATTCTTTTTATGTAAACACTTGTTCAGGGATCAAAACATATAACATCATTAATATGCAAGCCTCTCTGAATGGTAAAGGATGCACGTCGGCAAAAGGCCGCACAGCATATGTGATCGGAATACGATGACACGGGATCGCTGTCTGGGCCCAATTAACCCCAATTATCTCTGGCTCCGGGCCATTTTACGCAAACCTGAACTTTATACCCCAGAAATTGGAACTAAACATTGAAAAAAAAAAATTATTCCCCCTGTACACAACAATTAGAGATTTACCTTGTTCATCAATTACAATACATGAGATTTTAATTTTTTGTAGCGTGTTTTATGATTCCCTATCCACGTGAAAAAGGACACAAAGGTTCTCCAAATGCACTGTTCTAATCCTGAGGCTGCAGTGAGCTGCATAAACTACAACTATACCCTATGGGGTGAAATGCGTCAGTGAGGAGTGGCAAAAGAGAAGAGGTTGAGCTGAAGCCGATTCTCACGGCAGTATTATCAGGGCAAGTGTGTGGCCACTGTTTCCTAATTTTTCGAGTCAGACAGGCTCACTTCATGATCCAGCACCTGGCAGCGAGTACTGACTCTGTGGGTGGTAGATACCGGGATTTCGAACAATACTCCTGTTTGTTTGTAATGTTTCACCTTAATGCATTCTATGCTTTAGGCATGGGTGCTCAACCTGTGGCCCTCCAGCTGTTGTGAAACTACAAGTCCCATGAGGCATTGCACGGCTGACAGTTACAAGCATGACTCCCATAGGCATGATGGGACTTGTAGTTCCGCAACAGCTGGAGGGTCACCAGTTTGAGACCCCTGCTTTAGGGCATGAGTGCTCAACCTGTGGGCCACCAGCCGTTGTGAAACTACAAGTCCCATAAGGCAGGGGTCTCCAAACTGTGGCCCGGGGGCCAAATGTGGCCCATTGCTAGCTTTTATCTGGGCCCTTGGGAAACTATTCCTCCCACTGATATGAGGCACAAGTCCTCCTACTGACACCAACAATGCCGGACTATTTCCTCCACCGATACCAATGATGGGATACTAACTCCTTCTCTCATTGACCACCAACCCTGAGGCCATATTTATTCTCACTGATGCCGGGCCCTGGACATTTTCTGCCCCAGCTAGCCACAATCCGGCCCTTCTGAAGTCTGAAGGACAATACATTGGTCCTTTGTTAGAAATGTTAGGAGACCCCTGCCATAAGGCATTACAAGGCTGACAGTTACAAGTATGACTCCTAAAGGCAAAGGCATGATGGGACTTGTAGTTTTGCAACAGCTGGAGGGCCACAGGTTGAGCACCCATGCCTTAAATGCAGGGGTCTGAAGTAGGAGTCATGCATGTAACGGTCAGCCTCATGGGACTTGTAGTTCTGCAACAGCTGGAGAGCTGCCAGTTTGAGACCCCTGCCTTAAAGCATAGAATGCTTTTGGGTTAAAAACTCTCTTTGCTGCAGCCCCCCCCCCCCCCCCTTTTACTTACCTGATCTGATCCTGCGATGAACATGAGCCCAGTGGCTCCAGCTGCTGTCTCCCTCATCATTGCACAGACAGCCATTGGCTCTCGCTGCTGTCAATCAAATCCATGACACGGGAGAGGGGCCGAGTCCCGCTGTCTGTGTAAATGGATGCAGCAGCGAGACTCAGGAGCACACTCGCAGGGGTGTCACCATGGAAATCGGCTTTCCGTGTTGGCAACCGATCAAGTTGAGAAGGATCGAGGCTGCTCTGTGCAAAATTATTGCGCAGAACAGGTAAATATACCATGTTTGTTGTTTTCATTTGAACAAAATTGAGCATTTACAATCACTTTAAAGGGACGCTGGGGCTGACAAGGAAAAAGGACAAGGGAAAAAATAAACAGATCTGTAGGCAGAAACATTACGTGATATACTGTAACTATGTTAGAGAAGAGACTCCAGATAGACAACTAGAATTTTCAGATTTAACACATTTGTTTCCTTACAGTTCTCCTTTAAGAGATTTCCATATGGCACAGCCAGCCCACCCCAGCTGCATCTATATATTATAATATGACATCACAAAGTTGTCTCTCACCATGCATCAAAACACCCACACTCATTTACAGCACATCTAAAAACGTATATAAAATTATTTGTCATAGCAACACACTTGGAAAAAGTACATCATTTATAATTTAGGTGCAGAGCTGCGTCAGCTTGCAGGGTACGAAGTATTGAAAAGACAGCATTAGAGGAAGCAGAAGGATCATCTATAGATCAGTGTTCAGATTTATAAATGATGCACCCGCATTTTACCAACACAAAGATGTGAAATGGCCCTTAAAGTGATTGTAAGGTCTAGATATTTTTCCTTAGGCTCCTTTCACACGGAGCGGACCATTTTTCGGTCCGCTCCGTGTGCCCGTCAGCTCAGCGGGGGGTCTCCGCTCACCTCACCTCACCTGTGCAGGGACCGCCCTGTCTCTCCTCCGCTCTCCCCTATGGGGAGTCGGATGGAAACGGACCGTCTGTCTGTTTGCATCTGATCCGTTTGGCCGGACGGAAGAAAAATAGGACATTCTTCCGTCCGCAAAAACGGATGCGGATCTAGCGGACGTTAACAGATGCATCATCCGCTAACGGATCCGCTCCCATAGGGGCCCATTACAAGTCCGTAAACGGACTTGTAATGAGCGGACGAACGGTCCGCTAGAGTGAAAGGACCCTTAAAAATAACAAACATCTAATACTTACCTGCTCTGTTGCAGTGGATTTGCACAAAGCAGCCCCAGTCCTCCTCTTCTCGGGTCCCTCTTCGGCACTCCTGGCCCCTCCCTCCTGTTGAGTGCCCCCACAGCAAGCAGCTTACTATGAGGGAACCCAAGCCGAGCCACAGCTGTGTGTCCATTCAGACACAGAGTCGCTGTCTTGCCCCCTCTCTCTTTTGATTGGCTGACTTTGATTGACAGCAGCAAGAAGCCAATGGCGCTACTGTGTCTCAGCACATCAGAAGGGAGAGTCCCAGGTGGCCGAGGCACTCGTGCACATCGGTGGATAGAGATGGGGCTAAGATAAAGTATTAGGGGGGCCGCTGCACACAGAAGGTTTTTTATCTTATTGCATACAGACTCTGGGTAGCTGACTGTGGTAATATTCATAATATATGGGTAGCCGACTCAGACTGTGGCAATATTCATAATAAGGGACAGTGGTGGCCGGTTTTTTAAGTCCACTCCTCGGCTCACAGGCTCACATGCCCCCATTTAATAGCATAACTGTCATCTGCAAGGTCTGGGCCTGGCTGGGGTAGCTGACTCACTGTGGTCACTGGTGTTGATGATATATTATGTACACACTCGCTGAAGTAGTAACTTAACGCAAGGAAGCTCACTCAACTTGCTGTGTTTTGGAGACTGGAGTGGAGTCATGATTGGATCATGCTGCCTGGCCTGCTGGTGCTCACTCTCACACACACAGTGCGCACTCATTGCTGTGCTGTGCATTTCGTAACGTTTTCGCATCGGACGAGAAGCGTTGTGGTACATCGTTTGGGTGAAGCTGGCCCAAACAACGTAAAGTGTACCAAAAGCTGGAGTTCAGCTTAAATGTAGACAAATACTGCCACGCAGTAAAGGCAAAAACTGGAATGACAGGTATAATGTTCCTGTGTATAAACTGGATATTGCCTAGCAAGATCAGCTTTTAATATGTACACTGTGTATCATGATATGAAATTGGAAGATAAGCTATTTTCAAAAGAGACTAAAATTCCCCCCCCCCCTAGGTAGAAGTTCTGGGATTCAAAATCCCCACTCTTCTTGCTCTTCTCTCTGGGATCAGAACAATTCTTATTGGTCAAAGTGGTCAAGTGCCAGCGATGACCAATCAGAATTGCTCTGATTCATCCTGGAAGCCCTACAAAAGTACACCGCTACACAGGGTTTGGGAGATAGTTTACCTTTTCATTTCTTCGGAAAAAGTGAACTACCGAATTTATCGGCATATGACATGAAAATCTGGTGCAAATAATGCATGTGTGTTATACGCCAATCGTTCAATTTGGGCTGCCTCGGAGGGGACAGGGAGGGGGCGGGATGAGCGCCTACACATTACAAACTGTGAGAATCTCCTGTTTACTCAGTGGCCTCTGTAATAGGACGTCACATCTTCTGGGCTGGTATTGGACCACTGTTCTGTTTATCATAGCCAGCCCAGGAGGCTGGACCACCTATTACAGAGGCCGCCGAGTAAACAAGAAATGATACCGGTATGTAATCTGTAGGCGCTCGTCCTGCACCCTCCCTGTCCCCTCCGTGGTAGAAGTAAGGTGAGGCTGCATTAATGGCACATGTAAGGCTGCGGCTGCAGATGGGCATTAATCAGGCTGCAGATGATCACTGATCAGGCTGCATTGACAGGCACTGACCCTTATTTTGCTTCACAGTTCTTTATTTCAATTTTTTTTTTTTTTTACTGAAGCTTCCCTCTTAAAGTGAAGGTGCATGTTATTTGCTGATCAACACGGTAACCCTTAAATGCTCAACTCCAACCAAAAAAAAACCTGTCACCTAGCAGCAGTTTAAAACCTAAAAGTTGCTCTAGCCACAATACTACCCTACTACTACTGCAGTAATTCTATTGTGCAACAAGGTGTTTTCAGTATTTCAGGTTAGATCCTGCAAACGTGAAGACTGAGAGGATTGATTGTGAGTGCAGTACACCATAGATCTGCTGTGTGAGAGGGCATCACCAGAGCCCTACACTCTATGGTGCATAACAACCCTACTCTCTAGCACTGTGCCCTGCAAAAATTTCATTATGCTACTAGGTCTTTCAGGTAAAATGGCACTAAGCATTATTTACCCTGGAAGACTGAGGATATGTTGTGAGTGCAGCACATCATAGATCTGCTGTTTGAGGGGGCATCACCATAGCCCTACACTTACATAAAAATGATGGATCAAGAACCACCCCCTGCTAGAGAAGATCAGAAAAGAAAGAAGATGTCATGTGAGCAGCCTGAAGACATCTAGGACAGGTAAGCTTAAAATAAGAATAAATAAATAAATACATACAGGAGGGTCCATGGCAAAGCATTTGTGTGTAATAAGAAGGAGCCCAGAGTTGAGCTTTAAAATAAATGCACAAAACAAAGTGTGAGATATTCAGATAGTGTGTGTGTGAGTTCACAAGGGCAAGATATACTATATACAGTACAGTATAGATCAGTGAAAGAATACATAAGACTCGTCGCTATGGGCTATAAGATTTTCTAAAACATAAAGACAAAATGGTAAATGGAAACAAAGATAACATGGTGGATTAGGGGCGGTAATTTCACACATACTAAACAATACTATAAAAAGATACATACCTGTTCAGAAAACTCATTGAAAGGAATGATAGGACCGTTGTGGAATAAAGGGTAATAAAAGACATAGGCCAGCATCGATGGAAAGGTGAAGGATTTGCTGTCATCTCCCGGATGTCCACTGTATTCTAAGCAGAAGCTGGTGTAAAAAAGGCAGCGTACAGTGAGCGTGAACTGCAGGAGGTAATACTCATTCTCCGTTCCATACCAACCGCGCTGCAAAACAAAACAGGGCGCTATTCATTTCAGGTGATATCGGCTTCACTGTTAACATAAAACTCCATTCAAAGCGGAGTTCCACCGATTTAAAAATCAGCAGCTACAAAAAGTTTAGCTGCTGACTAAAGCATTGCTCCTCTCCCCCTCCTCTCTGTGGCGCCAGCATTGTAACTGTGGGCGCCCAGCTGTCGCATCACAGCCAGGCAGGCACTGCGCATGTGTGAGCTGCGATGCACGTTGTGAACAGCCAGGCAATCTTCTGGGACCTGTGACGTGTCCCAGGAGATTGCAGGCAGGGTGGGGAGCGGTGAACTTCCTTCCGGCGCTAGGGGAGAAAGCGGGAGCTGGGTGCCTGTCAAAACTGGGTACCCGCTCCCCCCCCAAAAAAAAATTACATGTCAGGGGGTCACCAGTACTTAAAGCAGAAGTTCAATTTTTGGGTGGAACTCAGCTTTAAGAACACAGTGGGCAAGGGTTGCAACCTCATTCTGAATTTTTTGGATGTCTTCAACTCATTGGTAGATTTCCTTTCACTTACTATCACAGTGACGCAACAGATAATATGGGAAATTGCATCTTGGGCAGTTGGGTCTAGTTTATCGAAGTTTTGAAAGGATAGGGAGTGACATACCAGTTTGTATAGAGTAGACCTTTTAAAACAAATGTATTTTGTAACAGCCAACATGTTTGAGGGCTCAGCACTCTTCCCGTCTTTGGTGCTAAAAAACAAATAATGTTGGTTTTTCAAATCCATGCGCCTACATTATCTGTTCTGCTTATGCCCCAAGTTGGCATGGTGTCCACCTTAGCATTTGCAGTGGCAAGGCAGTGTAGGACTGGCCGGAAGAGGGATTACTCTGATGCAGTTGGTCAGCTTAAACATGTATTGCAATACAGTGGGGCAAAAAAGTATTTAGTCAACCACCAATTGTACAAGTTCTCCCATTTAAAAAAATGAGAGAGGCTTGTAATTGTCATCATAGGTATACCTCAACTATGAGAGGTAAAATGTGGAAACAAATCCAGACAATCACATTGTTTCATTTGGAAGGAATTTATTTGCAACTTATGGTGGATCTCCTCTAGAACAGTTATGTTTTGGGGCTGTCGCTGGGCAACACGGACTTTCAACTTCCTTTCAAAGGTTTTCTATGGGGTCGAGATCTGGAGACTGGCTAGGCCACTCCAGGACCTAGAAATGCTTCTTACGAAGCCACTACTTTGTTGCCCGGGCGGTGTGTTTGGGATCATTGTCATGCTGAAAGACCCAGCCATGTTTCATCTTCAATGTCCTTGCTGATGAGAGGAGGTTTGCACTCAAAATCTCACGATACATGGCCCATTAATTCTTTCATGTACACGGATCAATCGTCCTGTTCCCTTTGCAGAGAAACAGCCCCAAAGCATCATGTTGCCACCCCCATGCTTCACAGGAGGTATGGTGTTCTTTGGTTGCAACTCTGCATTCTCTTTCTCCTCCAAACACGACAAGTTGTGTTTCTACCAAACAGTTCTACTTTGGTTTCATCTGACCATATGACATTCTCCCAATCCTATTCTGGATCATCCAAATGCTCTCTGGCAAACCTAAGACGGGCCCGGACATGTACTGGCTTAAGCAGGGGAACACGTCTGACACTGCAGGATCTGAGTCCCTGGCAGCGTAGTGTGTTACTGATGGTAGCTTTTGTTATGTTGGTCCCAGCTCTCTGCAGTTCATTCACTAGGTCCCCCTGTGTGGTTCTGGGATTTTTGCTCACCGTTCTTGTGATCATTTTGACCCCACTGGGGGAGATCTTGCGTGGAGCCCCAGATCGAGGGAGATTATCAGTGGTCTTGTATGTCTTCCATTTTCTAATTATTGCTCCCACAGTTGATTTTTTCACACCAAGCTGCTTGCCTATTGCAGATTCAGTCTTCCCAGCCTGGTGCAGGTCTACAATTTTGTTTCTGGTGTCCTTTGACAGCTCTTTGGTCTTCACCATAGTGGAGTTTGGGGTGTGACTGTTGTGGACAGGTGTCTTTAAGGGCCCTTTCACACGTACGGACCGTATGTCCGCTTTTTCATCCATCCGTTTGCGGATGAAAAAGGGACATACATTGGTCCCTATGTGATTGCGGATTTCAGTGGATAATCCGCTGATACCCGTAATTGTCCGCCTCCGCAAACAACCGATTTTGCAGACGGAAGAAATCCCTATTTTTTCTTCCGTCTGCAGAGCGGATCGGATGAACACGGACACGCGGTCCGTGTTCATCCGCTTCCCCATAGGGGAGAGTGGAGAAAAAACAGGGCACAGTGTGCAGAGACCGCCCTGTCATCCGACGGCTCAGCGGGGATTTACAGAGCGATCCCAGCTAAGCTTATGGACACACGGAGGGGGATCAATACTGATCCGCCTCGTGTGAAAGGGCCCTTATACTGATAATAAGTTCAAACAGGTGCCATTAATACAGGTAATGAGTGGAGGACAGAGGAGCCTCTTATAGAAGAAGATACAGGTCTGTGAGAGACAGAAATCATGCTTGTTTGTAGAGGAAACCAAATACTTATTTTCCACCATACTTTGCAAATAAATTCTTCCCAAATCAGACAATGTGATTGTCTGGATTTGTTTCCACATTTTGTCTCTAAGGCCGGGTTCACACCTATGCGAATTGAGTGCGGCTTAAACCGCATCCAATAAGCAGAACATTTCTAAATACATTGTTTTCAATGAGGCTGGTTCACATATGTGCGATGCATTCGCACTGCGCATTGCCGAAAAAACGAGTGCGTATTTTAGGCCTTGCGGTGCGGCTCAGGTGCGAATTCAGGCCCATTATCTTCTATGGGTACGCAGCTGATTCGCAAATGTGTTCATTTCTCTTCAGGATTTCTTCTCATTCAGCTCAATACACTTCCCCCCTCCCCCTCCCCCTCCCCCTCCCCCTCCCCTCTCCCAGGTCTCCAAATTCACAGCTAATCTGCAGCTAAAACGCAGTGGATCTGCTGAACACTTCTCTTATCTCTCTGCAGAGATAAGAGAGCTGAAATTCGCACCGCACTAGTGTGAATCCGGCCTCATAATACCTATGATGACAATTATAGGCCTCTCTCATCTTTTTAAGCGGGAGAACTTGCACAAATTACTTTTTTGCCCCACTGTTTATGTGAACTTAGGCTGGATTCACACCTATGCAATTTTAGTGCTTTTTGCATTTTGCAGATATGAACTACAGAACATGTTCCATAGGAAACAATGTTAAATGGACCGTAGTGCAAATCTGCAAAATACAAAATTGCATTAAAAATGTATAGGCGTGAATCAGGCCTAAATATCCCTGTTTTTCTTTGCATAGTTTGCTTTGGAAGCATGTAGCAGTTTGCAGACGGTCCATCCAGAATGTGTACTGTTGTCCATAGAGACTTCTGGCAAAAATGCTAACGTATAAGGGTGCAGCACAGGAAGCTACAAGCTCATTTGGATTTCTGGCAGGATCAACAGGTATTTCTGCACTTCTTGAACAGATATAACAAAAAAACTTTTAATGGTACATTTAACAGACCAAAAATAGCAATTAGGTTCAGTTAGGGCCTTTACACACAGATTAGTAGAACACAGGAAAGATATTAATTTGTTCCAAAAATGTAATCCAGATTATGCCAATCTTTCATTGGCCAGCTCACTGCAGTTTTTTTTATTTCATGCTTTGTGGGTTAGAACACAACAGGCACTGTATAAAAGAACTGCTGTGCTGCCTGATTTCGGCTTCTCTGATCTCTACTAAGCCATTCTCACTCTGTTGCTAGAACAGAATTATAGAAAACACAATTCCCCATCTCTTCTATAAAAGCTGCACTGTACATCCAGGAGACAGGACATCTTTGTAACATTCCCAAGTACATACAGAAGTGTCCGGAGGAAGCTCAATTAACTGATACAGAAGGCAGACAATTGGGAATAAGGTTTTCTGTACAAAGACAAACTACTGACACTTTCTGTTATGACAGGCGCTTTCAGTGCCGTAGTACGTTCCATGCTGGAACACATACGGCGCTCACACGATGACGTCATCACCCGGCGCCGTGGTGCATTCCAGCTTGGAACATGGAAGTGCGCCTCAATTCACGGCTGTCATTTGAATTACTGCGATGCATTACACCTGTCTCCTGCCTATAAAGGCATTCAATAGAGATAGAAACGTTGTTCTATGATTGTCACCTGTAGCTCGGCCACGCTACTCATACCGATGCCATCGCTCCCCATGCTGCAACAACGCTCCAGGCAACAAATACTACTTTGATGCTATTGCTCCTACTACAACACAGAGCCATTGCTGTGGACAACCTTTGAGGCCTTTGCTGAACACCCTACACCACGGAATGCTGTTCTCCTACATTGAAGCCTACAAACGGATAAGTAGCTATTGTTTTACTTGTAGTCCTATAAGAATATCTGCTGCTTGTGTTTCATCTAATACATTTGTTGTTACTTAATATGCCTTGCGGATATTAACATACTACTGTGCTAAGGACTGTTTGCTAAGGAGTACCTTAAAGGGTCAGCTACCCTCAAATTACTTGTGCAATATTCACCTCATATATGCAACTATAATTACCTGAGCTATATTGCCTCTCATATGCAACTACTAGTTGTCACTACAACTCCTATTTACTACAAGCTTGACATAAGTACAAATCCCTTGTAGGCCTTGTCCTAATTGTTTGAACATGTTCACTCTAACTTTTCTATGCTAGGTGTTGATGGTATTTTATACCATCTCCCTTAGTGGCCTAATACATCTCTATATGCTCAAAGTGATATGATGTAGAGAACCCCCAAACTTCTGTTTGTGTGGAGTGACGCCTGGGGTCCGTACTGATAATCACTTGCATATAGAAGTGTATTGGAATCTTGACCTTTAAAGTATATTATAATATATATATTAAACGCTAAGCTCTGGTCGCATGTTGTAATGCGTCCATCCTTAGTAGCTCAACGCTTTTCTTTATGTGACAGAGAGACGATGTAGAGATCCCCAAACTCCTGTTTGTGAGGAGTGATGCCTGGGGCCCAACACTGAGTTGTCACATAAAGAAGCGCATTGAAATCCTTGCTAACCAGAGTTGTGGTTCACTCCGTTCACCAGTGCTTTTACATCTGCTAAAGGCAAATAGACTGTGCAATTTGCAAAATGCAATTGCACTCTACAAATGCAGTTGCTCCAGAGCTTAGTAAATGAGGTAAAGCTTTACTTTGCAAAGTGCACAGTCTATATGTGAGCATAAAGCAGTAACTATCAGTTGCTTGTCTCCTCTCTGGCTCTTCTGCTGCCCCAGGGGAAGAGGTGGACGAGGGTGGCTTGGCTCTCCCCTTACTCTGAAAGATGGAGCCATCAGTCAATCGGACAGCTGGGTGGATCCCGACAATCAGGTGGGTTCTGACAAAATCAGACAATATGTAGTAGCTACTAATTTCCACTCTCTGATAAAAGCAATATCACAATAAGCCTGGCCATACTTTAATTTTATTTTTTTAGTTTAACCAAAGGGTTTGTAATTTTTTTTTTTTTTTATCCAATTTCACAATCCAAACATTAACAGATAATTCCTGCTGAGCTATTCTGTCCTGCCAGTGGGAAACCTTCACCAACAGCAGCATACAATGATTGTTTGGGAAACATCTGACAGGCTGGTCAAACACAAATTGATCAACAGATCGATGCAACTAGCTAGCCCATACATGGTTTGAAATTTGTCCGGTCCCTGCTGAGCCGGCCGAATTTCAAACCATGTATTGCCAGTTTAAGGCCATTTAAGAGAGTCATGTGGCCATGGCAAAAAGAAGACAAAAAAGGATATATAGGTTTAATTAATTTTCAATACTATAATGGCAGTTCTGCTAGATGAGGTGAGGGGGAGAGGATTGGTGCTTACACTATAGATTAGTGGTCTCCAAATCGCAGCCCTTTGCTTGCTTTTATTAGGCCCTCGGGGCATTATTCCCACCACTGTGGGGCATAGTTCCTGCCACTGTAGCCGACAATGGGACACTAGTCCTCTTATTGACAACTATGGCACACTATTCCATTGATACCAATGGTGGGGCACTATTTCTCTCATTTATACCAATGATGGGCACTATTCCTCTCACTGACATCAATGATGAGGGTCTATTACTTCCACTGACACCAACGATGGGGCCCTATTACTTCCACTGACACCAATAATGGAGCACTATTCTTCTCACTGACACCAACGATGGGGCCCTATTACTTCCACTGACACCAACGATGAGGCTCTATTACTTCCACTGACACCAACGATGGGGCTTTACTACCTCCACTGACACTAATAATGGAGCACTATTCTTCTTAGTGACACCAACGATGGGGCACTGTAACTCCCCCTAATACCAATCCAGGGGCATTGTTTAATCCCACTGACACCAGATCATTTTCTTCTCCCACTAGCCACAGTCTGGCCCGCGTAAAGTTTGAAGGACAGTAAACTGGACCTTTGTTTAGAAAGTTTGGAGACCCCTGCTATAGACTAAAAAGTCACTTTAGAAAAAAAAACTATTTGTTTTGGTCAATTATGTATAGGTTAGCTCTTTAACAATATCATAAACAAATCTTTTGTTTTATTATTTCTAGAAGATATTTTTTTTTTTTTTTTTACAAATAGAATGTTCTTTTATTGAAACAAAGGCATGGTATGAAATCAGTAGAATGGAAGTAATCACAGTTGTATGTTTCACACTGACAAATGAAGGCAAAGGGCCAGATTCAGCAAGACTTGCGCTGGAGTATTTCGATATGCGCCGCGTAACTGTGAAGATGCGCCGTCGTTTCTATGTGGCCGTACCCACCAAACTAGATGCGCCCGAAAACGGGCCATTTCCGATCGGCTTAACTTTCCGGCGCCAGAGTCCCGTCAGCGCATAATTTCGTTTGGCGCATCAGTCGCGCCTATTGATTTCCCCTGCAAATATGCAAATGAGGGAGTGTTCCCGATTCACGAACGGATTAGCACCATACGCTGGCTACATGCGCCGCGCGTATCTCGTAGTCCGGCGCAAAGTTATTTCTACAAAAGGCTGCTTTATCTTTACTCCAGACGGTCACAGGTCAGCAGGAGAGCAGCTACAGCAGCGTTACCGACGATAAGAGCTAGCTGACCAACCACACTTGCAAGGACAACACCTCTGTGTGCCAACATGCCAGGGGCAATCGTGGTCCTAGAACTACTGATGGGTCCCCCGGAACGAAGGAGGCGGGCACGTGAGAGGATATACCGCACACGCATGAGCCTCTTTGGCATGGGGGATGAGGAAGTGTATCGCCTCTTCAGATTCAGCCCAGATGCAATACTTGAACTAACCACAACCCTGCAGGATGACATCACCAGCAAGACACACCGCTCACAAGCAGTGCAGCCACTGGTGAAGGTCCTGGCAACACTTCATTTCCTAGCAAGTGGATCATTCCAGCGTACAAGTGGAGTGGTGGCTGGGATGTCACAGTCCTCCGTGAGCAGATGTGTGCACCAGGTTGTCCCTGCAATCCTCAGACGCATGTCCAACCAGTTCATCAGACCAACCACTGAGGAGCTGCGGCTGAAGGCAATGACAGATTTCTACAACATTGCCAGATTCCCACGCACTGTGGGGGCCATTGATTGCACACATGTGGCACTCCAGCCCCCCAGTGCCACAGAGCACATATACCGCAATCGGAAGCATTGGCATTCCATCAATGTACAGGTGATAGCCGATGCCCAACGCCTCATATGGCACGTCCGTGCCAAACACCCCGGGTCCAGCCATGACAGCTTCATATACAATCAGAGTCCCATCCCAGCAGAATTCGACCAGAACATGTATGGGGACAGCTGGCTGGTTGGTGAGTGACATGGGTGGCAGGCATGACTATCCCCTCCTGTGATGCACAACAGAAGTGGCACATGCATGACTAACATCCTCCTGTCTTTTCCCTTCCAGGAGACTCTGCATATGCACTGGGACCAAATCTAATGACTCCTTTCCGGAACCCCCAAACCAGAGGAGAGAGAAAATACAATGAAGCACACATCCAAACCCGTGCAGTGGTGGAGCAAACATTTGGGCTCCTGAAGTCCCGTTTCCGCTGCCTGAATAAGTCCGGGGGGACACTATTGTGTGTCAGATCATCGGTGCATGTTGCATTCTGCACAACTTTGCTATGAGAAAAGGCCTGCAGATTGACATACGTGATGACCTGACCCCCGACCCACACAGTCCCCACCTGCCAGAGGAGACCCATTCAGCTGATGGAAGAGCAGTCAGGAGGGTCCTCGCCGTAGGCATCTTTGGACACTAAACCAAAACATTAATCACACAGACAATGCACGCGTGTACACCACTGATGTCCCTAGATCACACACACCACATGCACATCGCATTGGATTAGCCCAAGTCCAGCATGTAGGACTTGGGAGCAGCAACGCCAGCGTCAAGGCCCCAATGATGTCACTGTCCATTCATACACCTTTCACACGTCATTCATACAGCCGTGGGGTTAACTTCACCACCACGGCCGAGGGTGACACCCCTTACTGTCAGGAGTGCCACCCCCTCACATTCACACTGCAACGTGTGCAGTATCAAAAAATAAAAATCTCATAACCTGAGTAGAAATCAGAACAAAAAAATCATCGGGGATGCCGGGGGCTCCTTCTTGCCGAACCTCTCTGGCTCCTCAGCTGCCTGGATGGAGTGGGTGGGGGTGGGGGGGCATCTGGAGGTGGCTGATCCCCGGGTGGGCCACTCCTGGCAGGTGTGGCCTGCATGCCCTCCAAGGCCATGGCTATCCGGCCGAGGAAATTGTTTGTCTGGCCCTGCATCCTCAGCTGCTGGGCCTGCATCCTGAGCTGCCGGGTCACTTGGTAGTGTTTGGCCCGCCGACTCAGCCTCCCCTGGTCCCGGATGGCAGCACTGTTTCCATGGATGGCAGCAGTTTTGGCCTGGACAGCTGCAGTGAGGTGCCTAATATCCCCATGCACCTCCCCCAAACTGGTCACCACTGCAGCGCAGTTGCAGCTGACATCCTGCACTGCGTTGCTTATCTGGGCAACGGAGCCCAGGCTGTCAGCCACTTTCTCCAAGTGCCCAACTAGTTCCCCCATTTGTTGGGTCTGTCTGGCGTGATCCCTCGCCAACTGGCCCCGGACAACATCCGACACCCCCCTGGTCTTCTGGGTCGCCTTCCTGGGGCCAGAAGATGGTTGTCCCCGGGGGGATGGAGTCGCCCTTGAGGGGCTTCCAAGGATGGGGGAGGGGATGACAGACGGCCCTGGAGAAGGGGAGGAGTCCTCCAACACTAAAGAAAAGTCCTGCTCTGCCACAGCAGGATCCTCCACAACCACCTCGGCAGGTGTGGTGTGGGCACTCTCCTCCTCCACCTCGGTGTCTTCACCACCCAGGGGCTCGGGCACACGATGGCGTTGGGGGGGATGGGGTGGACTGGCCGCTGACAGATGATGGCCCAGCTCCGTCATCTGTGGATGACACAAAGCAGACACATGTTGGTGGTCCCACACACTTGGCACATGTACCCCCCCCCCCCCCCAAATGCAACACATCAAATAGGGGATAAAAAAAGGATTTTTAATAAACAGCTTACCTGTAAAATCCTTTTCTTGAAGTACATCACGGGACACAGAGCGCATAGCCATTACACTTGGGTTATATGGGTACCTTCAGGTGTGGACACTGGTGTAATCGATTTCACAGGAAGTTTCCTCCCTATATAACCCCCTCCCACTGGGAGTGCTTCAGTTTTGTAGCAAGCAATTCTCCCGAGGTTACACAATGTTCCCCAAAAGAGGGGTGGGAGCTCTGTGTCCCGTGATGTACTTCAAGAAAAGGATTTTACAGGTAAGCTGTTTATTAAAAATCCTTTTTTCTTTATCGTACATCACAGGACACAGAGCGCATAGCCATTACACTTTGGATGTCCTAAAGCAATGCTTTATGAAGGGAGGGAGACCGTAAAGCCAATAATAGCCAAATAAAAACATTGTCAGGAGAAAACATGGCTCCACCAACAGAAAAACAAGGGGGCGTGAACCGGGCCAGAGGATTCTTTACTGCTGCCCGTAGGACCGCCTGCCCAAAAGCTGCGTCCGTACCCTTTGCAACGTCCAACTTATAAAATTTAGTAAACGTATGTACGGAAGACCAGGTTGCCGCCTTGCAAACCTGTGCCATAGAGATCTGATGGTGTGCCGCCCAGGAGGCACTCATGGCCCTCGTAGAATGGACTTTAACTGATAAGGGAGGTGGAACGCGCTTCAGACCATATGCCTGAAAAATCAGCTGCTTAATCCACCTAGCCAAGGAAGACTTGGCAGCCGGCTGACCCTTCTTGGGGCCATCCGGAAGAACAAAAAGCACATCTGTTTTCCGAATCTTCTCTGTAGCCTTGAGATAGACCCTCATGGCTCGAACCACGTCCAAAGTATGAAGCCGTCTTTCCTCTCTGGACTGGGGAGTAGGAAAGAAGGATGGTAGGACTAGGTCCTGATTCAAGTGAAAACTGGATATGACCTTAGGAAGGAAAGAAGGTTGAGGCCGCAGAACCACTCTGTCCTTATGCAGAATAAGGTATGGCTCCCTGCATGACAAGGCTGCCAGCTCGGAAACCCTTCTGGCTGAAGCCATAGCCACCAAGAAAACCAACTTTCGGGTTAGTAGCACAAGAGGGATTTCTGTCAGAGGTTCAAACGGCTGCCTTTGTAAAGCTGACAAGACCAAATTTAAATTCCAGGGGCAGAGGGGAGCTCTAATAGGGGGATTCACATGCAAGACCCCCTGCAAGAAGGTTTTCATAAGCGAATGGGTGGCCAAGGGTCTTTGAAACCATATTGATAAAGCCGACACCTGCCCCTTTAGAGTACTAAGAGCCAACCCTTTGTCAACGCCAACCTGGAGGAATCGCAAGATCCTGTCAATAAAAAACTTTCGAGGATGCCATTTTTGAGACTCGCACCACTCCACATAGGTTCTCCAGACTCTGTAATAAATATTTCTGGAGACCGGTTTCCTAGCCTGAATCAACGTAGATATGACCTGATCTGAGAGGCCTCTGCCCTTAAGAATTAGGGATTCAGCCGCCAAGCCGTCAAATTTAGCTGCTGTGAAGCAGGATGGCAGATTGGGCCCTGAGACAGCAGATCTGGGCGCAGGGGGAGCAGCCACGGCGCCCCGACTGACATCTTCACGATGAGTGCATACCAAGCCCTCCTGGGCCAGGCTGCGGCCACCAGGATCACAGGCCTGCGCTCCACCCGGATCCTCCGTAGAAGGCGGGGAATCATCTGCAGTGGAGGGAACGCATACAGAAGAGAAAACTGGTGCCAAGGACAAACCAAGGCATCGGTCCCGTAGGCCGAGGGATCCCTGGCTCGGGATATGAATTTGTCCAACTTTTTGTTGGATCTCGTTGCCATAATGTCCACATCTGGGACTCCGAATCTTTGGCAAATCTCTTGGAATACCTGGGGGTGAAGAGATCATTCCCCCGGGAGCAACTGTTGACGACTCAAAAAATCTGCTTGAGAATTGTCTATCCCTGGGATGAACACCGCCGAGATGCAGGGTACATGGGCTTCGGCCCATGAGAAAATCAGGTTTACTTCTCTTTGGGCTGCTGGGCTCTTCGTGCCCCCCTGGTGGTTTATGTATGCCACCGCCGTGGCGTTGTCGGACTGTATCCTTACTGGCAGACCCTGAAGGGGGAGAGTCCAGGCGATCAGGGCCCGCCGAGCAGCTCTGATCTCCAAGATATTAATGGGAAGCAGTTTTTCTGCCTCCGACCACTGCCCTTGCTGGGTCTGTTCTTCTAGAACTGCCCCCCAACTTGACAGGCTGGCATCCGTGGATACTATCTTCCACGTGATGGGGCAAAAGGATTTCCCTTTTGACAAATTTTGAGAGACCAGCCACCAAGACAGGCTGCGCCGGACCTTCGGGGAGAGCACTAACGGACGATCTAACGCCTGAATGGACTTGTTCCAAGCAGAGAGAATGGCTGCCTGAAGATATCTGGTATGGATCTGGGCGTAGGGCACAGCCTCGAAGGCGGCCACCATCTTCCCCAGCAGTCGCATACATAGGCGAATAGTCGGCCTCTTCTTGCCTAAGATCACTTGAACTGCTTGAGCTATTGATCTGATCTTTGCTTGAGGTAAAATTATCCTCTGGCAGTCTGTATCTAGCCGAAGGCCTAGATATTCCAACTGCTTTGTGGGTTTCAATACCGATTTTTCTAGGTTTACAATCCACCCAAATTCCTCTAGATGCTGAACTGTGCGACCTACTGCCTGATTGAGGTTGGAAGCTGAGCTGTCGATAACCAGAAGATCGTCCAAGTATGCCAAGACTAAAATGCCTTCTGTCCTTAGGACGGCTAGCACCGGGGCTAACACCTTTGTGAATACCCGCGGAGCTGTTGCCAACCCGAAAGGGAGGGCTACGAACTGGTAATGGCGGTGATCTATCATAAAACGAAGAAACCTGTGATGTGCCGGGTAGATCGGCACGTGCAGATACGCATCTTTTATGTCTATAGATGCTAGCAAGTCGTCTTGATGTAGGCTGGCTGCCACCGAACGTATGGACTCCATACGAAAGGTCTGAATGTTTAGAAAGCGATTTAGGCGTTTGAGGTCCAAGATAGGCCTGACGTCGCCATTGGGCTTTGGTATTATGAAAAGGTTGGAGTAGAATCCCAGACCCCATTCCTGGGTTGGTACTTCTACAATTACCCCTTGGAGCAAGAGACGATCCAATGCTTTTACAAGAGAGGCCCTCTTTAATGGGTCGCTTGGAAGACTTGACCCCTGAAAATGAGGAGGGGGGACTTCCCGAAACTCTAGCTTGTAGCCCGTGGTTACCACGGATCTTACCCAAGAGTCGGGAATTCTGGCCTTCCACACTTCGGAGAAAAACCGAAGCCTTCCCCCCACCCAAGAGAGTGGGGGCGCCCCTTCATTAATCTGACTTGAGGACTGGTTTAACCGGCTTGCGAGACCATGGCCTCTTGCCTGTCGTGGCTTGTCCTTGTGGGCGGCTATTAAATGCTGAACGCCCGGGAGGCCGTCGATACTGACGGGAAGTTGAAGGGGCCGAGCCTGCGAAGGCCTGTCGCTTAAATGCGGGCCCACGCGATCTTTTCTTGAAAGGCAAGAAAGAACTTTTACCACTTGATATGGTCTGGATATATTTATCTAGGTCTTCACCGAATAGTCTCCCACCATGAAAGGGAAATCCTGCTAAAAGCTTTTTGCAGGGTGCCTCTGCTGACCAGTTTTTTAGCCACAAAAGGCGACGCATATGAACCAACAGCAGAGATAAACGGGACGCCTGTTGAACGGAGTCCTTAATAGCATCTACTGCAAAGCAGAGAGCTCTTGGGAGGTCAGCCAATTCACGAGCTTGCTGAGCCGGTATGTCCCTTAATATCTGTTTAGTCTGATCCTTTAAAGCCTGACAAACGCCAATGGCTGCCACTGCTGGCTGAAACACGGCACCTACTGTGGTAAAAGAAGCCTTCAGTAGGGTCTCCAATTTTTTGTCGACTGGATCTTTAAACACCTGGACATTTTCCACCGGACAGGTCAGGGATTTATTTACGCAGGAAATGGCTGCATCCACGGTAGGGAGTGCCCATTTCTTTGCAAATTCTTCTTCCATAGGATAGAGAATGGTGAACCTTTTAGGAGGGATAAAAATCCTATCAGGTCGAGCCCAATCCTGAAAAATCACGCTCTCCAGAAGGGGGTGAACCGGGAAAGACGCACCACTCAATGGTGCCTTCAAGGAACCTAAAGAGGATACCACGGGGGCTAATTGTTCTGACACTGGAAGTTTAAAAGCAGTGCGAACCATATCCGTCAGAGACTGGATCCACAGACTCTCTGCTTGAGAAGCCGAAAAAATTTCATCTATAGTGGAATCTTCAATGTCTGACCCGTCAGGACTCAGGTCCGCTTGATCCCCCTGTGGGTCCAATTCCTCCGAAGAGAGGACCTCTGCATCCGAACACACCGTTCTAGGTGACGGGGATCTAGCCCGTTTGCCACCCGGCAAAGAGCGGGCAATTAAAGCAGTTAACCTTTTCTCTAGCCCACCCAGGGTGGATTCTAGCATTTCTTCCGTAACATAAACGGGAATGGGTTGATTGGGGGCCGCCTCTGCCCCTAGCACCCTCAATGGCTCCTGCACAATGCTGTTCGGTGGTCTATCTGATGAGGGTGGGACCACTGGAGCCTGGCCCAAATCCTCTGACCCCGTTGGAGACCCCTTTACTTTTTTGGCACCTTTTGCAGCCTTAGCTGGTCCTGATCCCTTGGGAGCCATTGCACAACCTTGAGACACCCCTACAGCCAACACCCAACTGTTGTAGCTAGAAGTGAAACATTAATAAGGACAGGCTATGGTAAAAATGTTTCTAAATTTTCATACGCCTGAGAAGGCGGCAATACCGAGGAAAGTCCTGTGAGTATTGCCACACCAATGCCCGTTAGCTGGAGTCCAAGGTTGCACCGACTCAGATACTGCCAGATCTAAGGCTGAGTCCCTTTAAGAAAAAAAATCTCTTTTTTTTTTTTTTTTTTTCTGGTCAGTGTGGACTTAAGTCCAGACCTGAAGATCCACAAACCACCACTGGGTGTCACTGTTAGCCAGAACTGGTTCAGCTGCGCGCTCTATGTCCTCACTCTCCACTGCTCTCAGGAGGGAATGACCAGCCAGGAAATGCTTTTTTGCTTTATCTGAGACCTGACGCTGCTGGCCCGCCCCCCCCACGCACGCTGACGCTGTACGCTGAAACCAACATGGAGGAAGCAGAGAGCAGAGGAGAAGCCTGGACCAGCGCTAGTAACACAGACACCCGGTAAGCCACTAATCTTTGTAGGGCACACATAGAGGAAGCTGTCCCCCTAGGCTTCCTAGGAAACAGGAGTTTTGTCAGCACTTCCTCTCTATACACGTGGGGCTGCAGTATCATGCTAACAGGCAAATCTGGGGGGAGTAGCAAAATACATATCTTTAAAAGCATATATATATCTACATGTTATCTGGGTAAACATTAGTACATCCCATCCTGCCTCAAAAGACATAGTGGAGATAGTGGCTGATGCACAAGCATACCATTAGCCAACCCAGAACCCCCAGGGGGATACCTACTGTCGAACCAAGTCCCGCAGGTTCCCTCTTACCTGCTCCACGCCGCAGGGTATTGCAAAATGCAAGAGGCCCAGCCTTCCCCCATCTCCGTGGGTATTGTCTTGGACCTTCAGGGACCGGGGTCCTGTGTTAAGGAACCCACACCCCTGGACCTATATAGCATCCTGGCATCAGTAGCGTTTAGTTCTTGGAAGAGACTAAGGCACTGGAGCCCAGAATCCAGCCCTCCAAGGAGAGGCATTATAGGCAAAACCCCACTCCAGCAGGGCCCGGGTACCGTACACCTTGGCTTTGAAGCACTTCGGACGGATCCGGCTAGCTATCTTGGGTCCCAAGACCTCCGAGGGACAGCTAGACGTGACCAACACCTAAGACACTGGCGAAAAAACTGAAGCACTCCCAGTGGGAGGGGGTTATATAGGGAGGAAACTTCCTGTGAAATCGATTACACCAGTGTCCACACCTGAAGGTACCCATATAACCCAAGTGTAATGGCTATGCGCTCTGTGTCCCGTGATGTACGATAAAGAAAAACACTTACCTGTCCTGGAGCCTTCCTCCATGGAGTCATAGCCAGGGACCCCCTCCAGGCAGCGAGAGACCACCTCCTCCTCCGCGGTCAGGGTGACCGGACATGGGGGACCACCACCTGTGCCCCTCTCATGCCTCCTGATGGTGGCCACCTTGCCACGGACCTTGCGCCGCAGATCATTTATTTTTTTGGAATGTCACCAGCAGTCCGGGTGGAGTACCCTAGCACATTCACCCTGCTGGCAATGGTGTCCAGGATGCCCTGCTTCCTCTCCCGGCTGGTCTTACGGCTTTTTTTCCCATGGAGAAAATGATTAAAAGTCTCCATAGCGGATATGATCACAGACACCTCCTGTGAATTAAAGTTGAGGTTCCTCCTCTCTCTGGGGGTAGCGGGAGCAGCCATCACAGCACAAAAGTATCTTCCCTGGGGTGGGGGGAAACGGAAATACTTTTGCGCCGGAATGGCGTTTCCGCCTGCGCTTTTAAGCGCCCAACGGAAGGCATTGCGCTGACGTTTCAGGGGAAGTGGTGCCGACGGAAGTTGTGAGCATGCGCACAAGGGGGCGAGTGGAGCCGCACTCACTGCGCATGCTCCGTGGATGATGCGCTGAACGTAAGCTCCGCCCATCATTTACATGTGATCACACCCACTTCCACTTGCGTCGGGTTACGCCAGCGCATTATCGTTACTCTGGCGCAAGTTTACGCGCAACTGCTATGTGAATAACAGTACTTGCGCTGAAAGGGTCGTCAGAGTAACGTAAATGAGAAGCGTTACTCCAGAGCAAAGATGCTCCCATCTACCTGAATCTGGCCCAAAGTCTTGATAATATAAAACATAAGTACGTACACCACATAGAAAACTTGCGAGGATAACAGTACCCAATTTACAATATAACCAAGCGCATAAAGAGGGCATTACAGCCACCAACAGGTACCCTGGACACAGAGGGTGTGTGTCCTCGTTCACTGCTCCAGGTCCAATCTCAGGCTAAATTCAGCCCTGAAACGGACCAGAAGATGCACAGTACTTCTGTGCAATTCGCTCCGGAGCCGCTCCACAGATGTGTGAACCGGCTCCATAGAGGGGAAATCCATATCCAATTCACAATAGTTTGAACCCAGCCTGAAAGGTGGACAGGTGGGTGGGCAAACAGATGGAACCCAATTGACTTACCTGGGTGTTTTCAACAGTCTCATTATGTAACATCAGGAGCATAAGTGCAGAGCTTAGCCAGGTGATAAGTGCAATCTTCATCTGTGCCATCATATAAAATATAAAGGTGTTCAGGAAAATGGTTGCCAGGCCTCTTGTTCCCAGTACACACCAGCAGGCCACCATGCCATAGCACATCAGAAACCACAAGCGATGCTGCAAACAAAAGCATTTTATTAGCAGTAAGAAACAGAAAAAAAACCTTCATGCAAATGCATCTATTTGGGGCAAAGTACCAATGTTGATGAAAAGCCCCCCTGACCCACTAATAGTCACCTATCCAGCAATCCCAACCCCCCACTGGCTTTTCATCTATATATTGATCAGTGCATGTGTGTAGCACTGATCACTGTACTGTGTCACTGGTCCCCAAATGTGTCACTTAGTGTCCAATTTATCTGCGCAATGTCACAGTCCCGCTAAAAAATTGCTGATCACTGCCATTACTAGTAAAAACAATAAAAATATATATATATTTTTTTAAAAGACCCTAGATCTATCCCATAGTTTTTGGACACTATAACTTTTGTGCAAATCAAATCAATATACGCTTATTGGAGATTTTTTTTTACCAAAAATATGTAGCTAAATACATATTGACCTAAATTGATGAAGAAATTTGACTTTTTTTAAAAAAATATTGGGAATATTTTATAACACAAAGTAAAAATATTGTTTTTTATTCAAAATTGTCGGTATTTATTTATAGCGCAAAAAATAAAGAGAGTAGAAATGATCAAATACCACCAAAAAAAAGCTCTTTTTGGGTACAAAGTAGGGTTGTCCTGATACCGATACTAGTATCGGTATCGGGACCGATATCGAGTATTTGCGCGAGTACTTGTACTCGCGCAAATACTGCCGATGCCTAAATAGAATACTTTTTTTTCGAGTGCGGGTGGAGAGGGGTGGAGAGGGGGTGGAGTGCGGGTGGATAGGGGGTGGAGTGCGGGTGGATAGGGGGTGGAGAGGGGGCGGAGAGCGGAGCAGAGCAGTCCTCGTATGGGGGAGAGGAGAGCTGCTGCCGCCTTAGACAAAAACAAGTCAATCCCCCCCCCCCCCTCCTCCTGCGGCTGCTGACATCTGCTTACTCTGCGCTGGGGGAACACAACAGCTGTCATTTGCATTTGAATAACTGTGTTTCCCCGCCGCGCCGATAAGTATAGCCCCTCCCCCTTGCCCAGAAACTTTGATAGACAGGTCACCTGTCGGACGGGTGACCTGTCTATCAAAGTGCCCAAGCAAGGGGCTATACATGTCGGCGCGGCGGGGAAACACAGCTATTCAAATGCAAATGACAGCTGTTGTGTTCCCCCAGCGCAGAGTAAGTAGATGTCAGCAGCGGCGGGAGGAGGGGGGGGGGGGTTGACTTGGGTTTGTCTTAGGGGACCATGGCTAAACTCAGGGGGACCATGGCTGAACAGAGGGACATGGCTGAACCTAGAGGGACATGGCTGAACCTAGAGGGACATGGCTGAACCTAGAGGGACATGGCTGAACCTAGAGGGACATGGCTGAACAGAGGGACATGGCTGAACAGAGGGACATGGCTGAACAGAGGGACATGGCTGAACCTAGAGGGACATGGCTGAACAGAGGGACATGGCTGAACAGAGGGACATGGCTGAACAGAGGGACATGGCTAATCAGAGGGACATGGCTAATCAGAGGGACATGGCTAATCAGAGGGACATGGCTGAACTTTGGGACAAGGCTGCATTTGGGGACACAAGGCTGAATTTGGGGACACGTGGCTGCATTTAAAATAAAGTATCGTATTCGGTATCGGCGAGTACATAAAAACAAGTATCGTTACTTGTACTCGGTCCTAAAAAAGTGGTATCGGGACAACCCTAGTACAAAGTCACATGACCGCGCAATTGTCAGTTAAAGTAGCGCAGTGGCATATCACAAAAAAAAGGCCCGGAGCGGTTAAATAACTTTTGTCGTAAACATTGAGGATAAATTGTTCCACAGTGCCTACAGCTACAGTGAAAGCTTGTTTATAATCTCACTTACTGCTGGTTAAGAATATGTAAATATGGTACTTGAAGGTCCATAGCCTGGCCACAGGTTCAGTGTTAGTATTTTTTCTCTTCAGATTTTAAAGTCCAAAATATGATCCCACACTTAGAGGCAAACTGACAACAATGAAAAACAAAATACAGAGACAGATAAATAGATCGATAGCGAACGCTTAGTGGTTTCACTACCTGGAACAAAAGGTTCTGAAAACGTAGAACATTCCAGCTGTACCCAATAAAACTGAGCCAGGGAACATTTTATGAGGCAATATCTGCTGACAGAGGCCTTTAGGCAGTGAAGTGCCCTGCTGTCTCCTGCGGCAGTAACAGCAATTAATGTGGCGCTCCAAATTACACGCCACACTTTATTATAAAAGACACTTTTACAAAAGGCAAGAATTCTAATGCAATGCAATGCTGGAAACAAAACAAGTAAAGACGACACAGACTTCATTTGCTTTCTCTCTCTCCCTTTGGGATCACCAAGGTGTACCAAGTTGGTATAGACAAGCACAAATTGGGGTGTTTGGTGGCGTTTCTTATGTACCCATTTTAGGGCCAGATACAGTGTACTGCGACACATGGCTTATAAAAAACAGGCACAAAGCTGGCCTTGTCGGACGCTGATATACGCCAAAAGCCCTGTGCACCAAGAACAGTTCTGCATCCAGCAAGTGTGTGTATGAAGTCTATGAGGATGTCCGCCTTAGAGCCCTTTCCTACGTATGGATCCCGTGAGGATCCTTACCTTTCTTATGCGCTTGCTCAGAGGGAAGCGCTCCGTTGATCCCTGCTAAGCCGGCAGATGACAGGGCGGTTCCCGCACACTGTGCAGGGACCACCCTATCAGATCTCCGCTCTCCCCTATGGGGGGATCGGATGAACACGAATCCTCTGTCCATGTTCACTTGATCCGATCCACAGACAGATGGAAAAATAGGATTTTCCTCCGTCTGCAGAATCAGACATAGCGGGGACCGATGAGATCACCAAAGCATCAAAAACACATCAAAAATGCATGTTGAGGCAGGCGTGTAGGTAGGTGTGTTAAAGTCTAAATAAGTGTAAATGAGCCCTTAGAAGGTCACAGTCCTATCTGAATAATGTGTCTGGTTTTCAGGCAGACTGAATACCCGACACACGATTCAAAACCTGGACCACCCAGGCACAATTGCTTGACTGGCTTGAATAGATGAAACCAACCTGTTAGAGGAAAATACTCACTTTTCCTTATTTTTTTATCACATATTTTATCAAACTATCATTATGATCCATTAACCACTTTAGCCCCGGACCATATTGCTGTCCAATGACCAGAGCACTTTTTGTGATTCGGCACTGCGTTGCTTTAACTGACAATCGCGCGGTCGTGCGACGTGGCTCCCAAACAAAATTGGCGTCCTTTTTTTCCCACAAATAGAGCTTTCTTTTGATGGTATTTGATCATCTCTGCAGTTTTTATTTTTTGCGCTTTAAACAAAAATAGAGCGACAATTTTAAAAAAATTCAATATTTTTTACTTTTTGCTATAATAAATATCCCCCAAAAATATACAAAAAAAAATTTTTTTTCCTCAGTTTAGGCCGATACGTATTCTTCTACATATTTTTCCTTAAAAAAAATCGCAATAAGCGTTAATTGATTGGTTTGCGCAAAAGTTATAGTGTTTACAAAATAGGGGGTCGTTTTATGGCATTTTTATTAATATTTTTTTTTTTTACTAGTAATGGCGGCGATCAGCATTTTTTTTCAGTACTGCGACATTATGGCGGGAACTTCGGACACTTTTGAAAAAATTTTGGGGCCATTGGCATTTTTATAGCGATCAATGCTATAAAAATGCATTGTACTACTATAAAAATGCCATTGGCAGTGAAGGGGTTAACACTAGGGGGCAGGGATGGGGTTAAGTGTGTTCCTGGGTGTGTTCTAACTGTATGGGGGGGTGACCTCACTAGGGGAAATCACTGATCTTCTGTTCATACATTGTATGAACAGAAAATCAGCGTTTCCCCCGCTGACAGGAACGAGAGCTAACACACATACCTCCCGTTCCCCGCTCTGTAACGAGCAATCGCGGGTGCCCGGCGGCGATCGTACCCGCCGGGCACGCGCGCAGGACTTGGGGGCGAGCGGGGAAACGCGCGACGCCTCCGGCGGTGCGCATGCGCCCCCTAGCGGCTGCTTTAAAGCGGACGTATAGATACGGGCTCTCGCCCAGGAGTGCCACCGTCCCGCAATAATATGACGGCGGGCGGTCGGCAAGTAGTTAATCTACTCATTCCATTTCTTAAAGCATATACGAATATAAGAAAACAAGCGATACCTACACAGATGATTAGTCCAGAAATTACACATGCAGCGATAACTCCGGGGTGTACTAACCTGCTTTCTTTTCCCTGTAATACTGCCTTGTAATAATTACTTTATCTTCCACTTGTTCGGATTTTGAAATTGGTTTTCTTGTTTTCAATTAACCTTTCCTTTCCGTTTCGCATTTGGTTTTTGTCTTTTATGCGATTTCAGCTGCAAGGTATGAAGCGCAGCCCCAATAGATACAACTGCAATCACGTCCTGCTTTTTAACACAATTGCAGGTGCATTCAGACTATGGGCTTGGGGCTAGCATTTTAATAAGTCAGTGTTATGGTAATGACTGGTGGCCCTGTTTCCTGGACAATAGGAATTACTAGAATAAGGATATTATACACATTTGGTTAAGTTTAAAGTAGCAATTCAACTATCACTGATATCCCTCTGCAGTTAAGGTAAACTTGTATTCTATACCACTTTATTTAAAGCTGAACTCCAGCCATAAAACGCCTCTTATAGCTTTCTCTGCCATTGTGTGTCCAAGTATCACATGAAAGAACACATGCTCAGCATCCCTTTAGACATTCATTGTCTCTAGGAGTGCAGACTTCAGCTGAGCCACCAGTTGTTTAATTCCAAATCAAGCAACTGCCTAGCAGATTGCACAGCTAATGTCTGGACCACCCAGTAAAAAGGAGCTTGCACATCTACAGGGTTTTTCAGGATGTGTTCTTTCTAGGGCTGTTACCGATTAAAATTTTCGTGTTCGATTAATCGACTTTTTTTCCCATCGATTAATCGACCAATTTCGATCAATTATAACGCACATACAGATCCAACTACTTTTAGCTAAACTCCTTATAGGCTGATTCCCAGTGCAGCTACCAACCACTGGAAAATGGAGAGCAGGATCCAAAAAACACACAAAGGCAGCGCTCGATGGGAATAGCATTAAACTTTTATAGTCTTCAAGTGGGTAACAAAATAAATATTGCACTGGAGATGAAATCGATGTAGCTACATAAACTGTAAAAATGGTGTGAGTAATGCCAAACGGTACAAAATAAGTCATAAAAACATGTAGCTAAGTAGGATACTGGTATACAAATGTGTACAACGATACCACTGCTGAATACAGACGAGGAGAGGTTAACATCAGTCCGTCTGCATGTAGATGTCCCGTGAAGGGAACTATCACAACGCCCAGTGGATGGCTGTAGAATCCCAGGTTGATAGAGGGAAGTGTAACAGCCCTTGCATGTGGCAGATAGTAAGGTCCCGCCGGCATGCAGATATGAAGGCACATTAAAGGAGCCCTTCAGATTGACACGGCAAGCCCCGCCGGTGTCCCGTGACGTCACCAGATCTCAGACAGAACTAGGGTTGCCACCTGTCCATGATTCACCCGGACAGTCCGGTTTTTACATCCTCTGTCCGGGTTTCTGACTGCCTGTCACCCGGACACCAGCCACCAAGGCACCCTCAAAAAAAGAGATTTTTTAATACAGCTTACCTGTAAAATCTTTTTCTTGGAGTACATCACGGGACACAGAGCAGCATATTCATTACTATATGGGTTATATGGAGTACCTTCAGGTGTGGACACTGGCAATCTCAAACAGGAAGTCCCCTCCCTATATAACCCCCTCCCATAGAGGAAGTACCTCAGTTTTGTAGCAAGCAGTATGCCTCCCAAAAATGTTCCCCAAAAGAGAGGGGTGGGAGCTCTGTGTCCCGTGATGTACTCCAAGAAAAAGATTTTACAGGTAAGCTGTATTAAAAAATCTCTTTTTCTTTCTCGTACATCACGGGACACAGAGCAGCATATTCATTACTATATGGGATGTCCGAAAGCAGTGCTTTAATGAGGGGAGGGAGACATCTTCCAAAAAAGGATTTAATTTAGAGGTATACTCCAATAATAATAAATCCAACTTAGTCAAGAATGTAAATCTGAAATCTAAATCAAGGGAGCCCCCTCAGATCCTGAGGAGCTTGAATTGCGGCCTGCAGTACTGCCTGCCCAAAGGCTGTATCCGCATTCCTTCTTACGTCCAATTGATAAAAAAAATTGTAAACGTGTGGACTGACGACCACGTTGCTGCCTTGCATATTTGAGCCATAGAGATCTTGATAATGTGCTGCCCAGGAGGTGCCCATGGCCCTGGTAGAATGGGCCTTTACCGACAAAGGAGGAGGCAACCTCTTCAAACCGCAGGCCTGAATGATTAATTGTTTAATCCATCTTGCGATGGTGGATCTAGCCGCTGCCTGACCCATCTTGGGCTCCTCCGGTAAAACGAACACCACATCTGTTTTCCGAACCTCCTCTGTAGCTTTAAGATAGGCCTTTATGGCCCTGACAATATCCAACGTATGCAGCAACCCCTCCTTTCTAGAGGTGGGTTTTGGAAAGAAGGATGGAAGTACCACATCCTGGTTCAGGTGGAACTGGATATAACCTTTGGTAGAAAGGAAGGATGAGGACGGAAAACCGCCCTATAAAAATGAGATATGGTTCCTTACAAGATAAGGCTGCCAATTCCGATACTCTCCTGGCCGAAACTATGGCGATCAGAAATACCGACTTTCTAGTCAGTAAAACCAAAGGTACCTCAGCCAACGGCTCAAAGGGTTGTTTCTATAGAGTTGACAGAACAAGATTTAAGTCCCATGGACAAAGTGGTGATTTGACTGGAGGATTAACACGTAAGACTCCCTGTATGAAGGTCTTAACCAGCGAGTGGGCGGCCAGCAGCCTCTGAAACCACACTGATAAGGCTGAAATCTGTCCCTAGATCGTGCTTAATGCCAGGCCTTTATCCACTCCTAGCTGGAGAAAACGTAATACTCTATCAATGGTATACTTGCGGGAAAACCATCTCTTAGACTCACACCAGCCTACGTAGGCCCTCCAAACCCTGTAACAAACTACCCTGGAGGCCGGCTTTCTAGCCTTAATGAGGGTAGGGATTACCTGCCTAGACAGACCTCTACCCCTGACAATCAGGGATTCAGCCGCCAGGCCGTCAAATTTAGACGCCGTAATGCAGGGTGGAGGATCGGGCCTTGTGAGAGTAGGTCTGGCCATAGAGGAAGAGTCCAAGGGCCTCCCGCTGCCAATTTCAGGACTAATGAGTACCATGCCCTCCGGTACCAAGCTGGGGCTACCAGGATAACCGGCCTGTGCTATGATCCTGCGCAACAGGCGGGGTAGTAACTGCAGCGGGGGAAATGCATATAGAAGTTATGATTGATGCCAAGGGCAAACCAACGCATCGGTTCCGCAGGCCATAGGGTCCCTCGTTCGAGACATGAACCTGTCTAGCTTCTTATTGAATCCTGATGCCATGACGTCCACGTCTGGCACTCCCCACTTCTGGCAGATTGTCTGAAAGACCTGTGGATGCAGAGACCACTCCCCCGGCGACAGGGTTTGGCGACTTAGGAAGTACGCCTGCAGGTTGTCCACCCCGGGAATGAATATCGCCGATATGCAGGGTACATAAACCTCTGCCCACCGAAAAACCAAGCTCATCTCTCTTTGAGTGGCTTGACTCTTGGTTCCCCCTTGGTGGTTCACATATATGCCACCGCTGTGGCATTGTCTGAATGAATTCTCACCGAGGACCCCTGTAATCTGGATGTCTATGCCAGGAGGGCTAGCCGAGCCGCTCCGATCTCCCAGATATTGATGGGCAGCTGCCTCTCCGCCTCAGCCCAAGTTCCTTGGCGAGTGAACTCGTTCAAGACCGCTCTCTAGCCTTCCAGACCACTGGGCAGAAAGACTCCCCTTCAGAAGGTTCTGAGGGTTTAACCACCAGCATAGACTCTGCCGGACCTTTAATGACGGCGTCACAGGAAACTCCAAGGCCTTTGCTCCCTTGCTCCAAGCTGCTAGAATTGTTTGGAAGGACGCCACGGCAGGCACTGCTGAGATCTGAACTCAGGATCTCCAGTTTACTAGACAGGCACTTTCACCAACTAAGCCACAGCGCCTCGCTTCTGTAGGACGCGAGTGTGGAAGCGTGCGGTATCGCCTCGAACATGGCCATTAGTTTGCCTAGTAATCGCATACATAGGCGAATAGTTGGTTCTCTTTTGCTTAGAACCAACTGAATCAATTTTTTTGATAGCCTCGACCTTTACCAGGGGCAGGAACACCCCTTTTGCTGTTCTGTGTCTAATCTCATGCCGAGATATTCCAACTGCTTTGTAGGTTCAAATGCTGATTTTTCCCCGGTTTAGGACCCAGCCGAACCTCTCGAGGTACTGAACCATGAGGGCTACTGCGCATTCCAGCCAAGGAAGCGAGTGATCTATGATTAAGAGGTCGTCCAGGTATGCTAGGACCAAGACCCCTTGGATCCTTAGATTGACTAGAATTGGAGCTAGGACCTTCGTGAATACCCGGGGGCCGTAGCCAGCCCGAAGGGGAGCGCCACGAATTGGAAGTGACGCTGTATCACTGCGAAGCGCAAAAAAAAAATCTTTGATGTGGCTGAAAGATTGGTACATGAAGGTAACCATCCTTTATGTCTATAGAAGCCAGAAAGTCGTCCTTCTGGAGTGTGGCGGCTGCTGACCGAACGGATTCCATCCGGAAAGAGCGAACCCTTAGGTAAGCATTTAAACCTTTTAGGTCCAAAATTGGTCTGACATCGCCGATGGGCTTTGGTATGACAAACAGATTGGAATAGAAACCTAGCCCCTGTTCTTGGGCTGGTACCTCTACCATTATGCCCTGGTACAGCAGATGATCCAATGCCGCCCGCATTGAGGCCTTCCTTGTGGAGGAAACTTTAGAAATTCTAATCTGTAGCCTGTGGCCACAGATGATCGGACCCCCTCTGTCGGGGATCGATACCATGGCCTCTTGCCCCCAGAGGCCTGTCCTTGCGATCCATTGTTAAAAGTTTGATCGCGCAGGAGGCCCGATACTGCCTGGAATTTGAGGGCCCCGGAACAGGGGGGAGCTGCCTTTTAAGCGCAGGACCCCGGAACTTCTTTTAACTGGTAAAAGGGTACTTTTGCCACTTAACAGTCTGAATGTATTTATCCAGATCTTTCCATGGAAGGGAAAAACCTGCCAGTAGTCTTTTGCATGGGGCTCGGCCGCCCAGTTCTTCAAAGAGCCTTCTCATATGCACTAAAATTAGTGACAAACGAGACGCCTGCTGGATGGAGTCTTTTATAGCCTCTACCGCAAAGCACAGAGCCCTGGGAATATCCAATAACTCCTCTGCCTATTGGGCAGGGATGTCTTTAAGCATCTGTTTTGTCTGGTCCTTTAACGCCTGACAAACTCCAATTGCAGCCACTGCTGGCTGTACCACTGCTCCTGCCGTAGCAAAGGATGCTTGAAAACGTGTCTCTAAACGTTTATCGACCGGGACCTTAAACATTTGTATGTTTCCCCCCGGGCCAGTTAATGATTTATTCCCACATGAGATGGCTGCGTCCACAGTTGGGAGCGCCCATTTCTTAGAAAAATTTCTCTTCCATAGGGTAAATAACAGAAAACCTTCCAGGCGGTCTCCCATCCAGGCACTAACCAGGCCCAACCCTGCTTAGCCTCCGAGATCAGACGAGATCGGGCGCTTTCAGGGTGATGTGGCCGTAGGCTTTAGGCGGCAGAAAAAGTTCTGCCCGGTCGTCCCAATCCTGGAAAAACCAATTCCTCTAACAGAGGATGGACCGGAAAAGCTGCGTTGCTTAAAGGCGCTTTAAAAGAACCCAAAGAGGATACCGCAGGAACCTGAGGCTCTGGAAATGGCAAATTAAATGCCGAGCGGACCATGTCTGTCAAAGACTGGACCCACAGACTCTCCGTCTGGGAGGCTGAAAACGATTCCTCAGTGGTAGATCCTTCCTCTAGGTTCTGGTCCAACCGATCCTCCTGAAATTCTAATTCCTCCGGAGAGAGAATCTCAGCATCCGAGGATACACCTTTTGGCGATGGGGATCTAGTCCGCTTCTTGCCAGAAATAGAGCCAGCGATCATAGCTGTTAACTTTTTTCTCTAGCCCCCCTAGGGTGACGGCTAGCATCTCCTCTGTGATAACACAGGGTTGGGCCGATCTGGGCCAGCCTCAGCACCAGACCCCCTTAATGGCTTATCCAAGGTGACCCCTATAGGAATAACCTGTGGGGAAAGTATTGGCATATCATCAGAACCAGAGGAGGAACCCCTTTGTCTTTGCCTTTTTTTTTTTTTTTTTTGTGTTTTGATCCTGAACCTTTGGAAGCCATAATACAAAACCGAGGGACTCCGCTTACAACAACAGACTGTTATAGCCAGGAGTACAAAAAATAAGGTTTAGGGGACAATAGGATCACTAATGCCCAAAAACGGTGGGGCTCAGTATGTTTTCCTTTATAATATTCTTGTTTTTCACAACATACAGCCCCACCCCCAACATGTTTGCCAGCATTCAACCTGTTGCCAAGGGGATTTTTGGCTTAACAAAAAGCATTGGAGCTGACTCCAGCATGTACTACCCCTTTCTCGCCACCGGGAGTCACTGTGCTGCCAGCTCTGCGTCCTCTCTCTTCCAGCTCAGCTTTGATCTGAGCTAAGATCGCGCCTGCTGTGTATAACAGCAATTGAAGGCACGCCCACTCTACACTGCATTCACGCTCCCCGCCCCCCCCCCCTTCCCGAACGGCGCCAATAATTTTCTATATGCATGCGCACGTGCGCGCGCGCGCGACTGTCGGGGGAGGAGAGCCCAGGAGGAGACGCACTCTGGAGCCCAGGAAATGCAGGCTGGAGGACGCATCAGGCGGCAGATTTGAATCCCGGCTAGGTAAGGCTTAAAACAGGCCCCTAAGGAGTCCCTTTAGCCTAGAGACAGATCTCCTTTTTTTTTTTTTTTAAAAGACCTTCAACCAGCGAGCAGCAGGTAGCTAGCAAACATACATAGATAGGTAGGGGGATCAAGTGATGGGGGGGGAACATTTCAGGCCATCCTGTCCATCAGACATAGTGACCATGGTGCCAATGCAGAGCATACTCAGGCTACCCCCCTTAAGATCTCCCCTGGAGAGCCTGCTGTCGAACCAAGTCCCGCAGGCTCCCCTCTTACCTGCTCCATGCCGTAGGACGTTTGCATAGCAAAAACGGTCCAATCTTCTCCCATCTCCATGGGTAGCGTAGTAGACCTTCAGGCACTGGGGTCCTGGAAGGAACCGACTGTCCTGGACCTATACAGCACCCTGGCAAACAGGATCTTTTGGTTTAGAAAAAACTCCAAGTCCTGGGCCCAGGGTCCAGCCCTCTAGAGAGGAGCATTATAGGCAAAACCCCACGGTTTGGGGCCCGGGTACTGTCCACTTTGGCACTGAGGCTCCTTGGACAGATCCGGTTAGCCCGCCTTAATCCCAAGGATGTGGAGGCAAAGCTATTCCGTGACCAACACCTAAGACACTGGCGAAAAAACTGAGGTACTTCCTCTATGGGAGGGGGTTATATAGGGAGGGGACTTCCTGTTTGAGATTGCCAGTGTCCACACCTGAAGGTACTCCATATAACCCATATAGTAATGAATATGCTGCTCTGTGTCCCGTGATGTACGAGAAAGAAATTCTTATAACACTCCCATAAAAGCTTAATCAGAAATTAGGATCCATAACATGTATCAGAATTTCACCTATATTTACATATATGCAACTTTTTGGGTGGAAACAGCCCTAATTACAAGGGACTTGTTTCTCTCTGTGGAGGGATACAGAACCCCCTGGCCACATTTGCCGATGCTCTGCTTCTAGTCCCGGCTACTGGAGCCCTGCCAGGACTGTTCAGTCTGACAGAGATGCATTGGAGAGAGCTGTGTGTGAGTTTGTGGGCGGGAAGAGGAAGGAGCTGCACGGAGTGTGAGGGGACAGCAGGACAGAGAGGGGAGGAGAGTAGCTGGCTGCCCATTACAAAACTATTCATGTAAGTTCAGTATTCATCTCACACTATGTTGTGTCAAGTGTATTTATGCATGTTTGTTGTGTATCTGAGTGCATGTATGTATCTCAGTGTGTGTGTGTGTATATATGTGTGTGTGCATGTATATAATTGAGCATATGTGAGTGTGTACAGGCATACCCCACTTTTAAGTACACAACGGGACCAGAGCATGTATGTAAAAGGAAAATGTACTTAAAGTGAAGCAATAGCTTTTTTCACTTCTAGGCTGTAGTGGGGGTGCCAGAGGCTTTAGTGGGGGCGTCAGGGGATGTAGTGGGGGCGTTGGGGGAACACTCACATGTAAATAAGCTCATCTGATGCAAGGGGGGGCCGCTCCAATCCATCCCCCGGATATCGCGCTGCACACAAAGGACAGTGCTGTGAAGAGGCTGGATGGCATTCTGTGGCTGACAGGCTGGAACTGGGCAGGCTAAGTGCTCAGAACTTCAGTTCCATCTAATGCGGGTGCACGGCGCGGGAATATTTGTACTTGTGAGACACTTTACATACACTCGCGGGTATGTCCGTACTCGCGAGTGTACGTAAAGTGAGTGTCCGTAAAGCGGGGTATGCCTGTATATATATCTGAGTGTATACAGATGTGTGTGTATATATACCTGAGTCTGTATATAGGATTGTATGCATGTTTCTTAGTATATATATATAAACTCAGTATGTGTGTATGCATGTATCTCAGTATATATTTAATATGTGCATGTACTGTATGTAATTAAGCATATGTACATATCTGGGTGTGTATGTATATATCTCAGTATCTGTATACATTTGAGTATGTATGCATGTTATTAACCACTTAAGACCCGGACCAAAATGCAGGTAAAGGACCTTGCCCCTTTTTGCGATTCGGCACTGCGTCGTTTTAACTGACAATTGTGCGGTCATGCGACGTGGCTCCCAAACAAAATTGGTGTCCTTTTTTGCCCACAAATTGAGCTTTCTTTTGGTGGTATTTGATCACCTCTGCGGTTTTTATTTTTTTGCGCTATAAACAAAAATAGAGCGACAATTTTGAAAAAAAATGCCAATATTTTTAACTTTTTGCTAAATATCCCCCAAAAATATATAAAAAAAACATTTTTTTTTCCTCAGTTTAGGCCGAAACGTATTCTTCTACCTATTTTTGGTAAAAAAAAAAATCGCAATAAGCGTTTATCGGTTGGTTTTCGCAAAATTTATAGCGTTTACAAAATAAGGGATAGTTTTATTGCATTTTTATAAAAAAAAAAATTTTTTACTACTAATAGCGGCGATCAGCGTTTTTTTTTTTCGTGACTGCGACACTATGGCGGACACTTTGGACATTTTTGACACATTTTTGGGACAATTGTCATTTTCACAGCAAAAAATGCATTTAAATTGCATTGTTTACTGTAAAAATGAGAGTTGCAGTTTGGGATTTAACCACACGGGGGCGTTGTAGGATTTGAGTGTTCCCTGTGTGTGTTTACAACTGTAGGGGGGTGTGGCTGTAGGTGTGACGTCATCGATCACGTCCCCCTATAACAGGCATGATGTGATCGATGTTGCGGCCACAGTGTAGCATGGGGAAGCCGTGTTTACACACGGCTCTCCCCGTTCTTCAGCTCGCGGACCCGATGGCCGCTGCAGTGCGGCCATCGGGTCCACGAGTCCTGCGGTCCCGGAGCTTCGGACCGGGTCACGGGACCCGTGACTGGGTACTAGAACCAACGTACTGTATATATACGTTGATGTGCCCAGCCGTGCCATTCTGCCGACGTAAATGTGCAGTAGGCGGTCCTTAAGCAGTTAAAGCTGCTTTCACACTGCGGCAGGGGCGGCAGTTAGTAAAGTAGTTTTTTGCAGAGGTAGCTGCCAAAAAAAGGGTTTAAAACCTTGGCGGTTTTCGTTCGAGCTGCCCATTCATTTCAATAGGCAGGAGCGGTGTACACACCGCTCCAAACATGCTGCTTGCAGGAGTTTTTTTAACGTTCCGCCAGCGCATTGTCTCAGTGTGAAAGCCCTTGGCTTTCACACTAAGACTGCAGGGGAGCCGTTTTTCAGGTGCTATTTTTTTAGACCAAAAACGACTGAAAAACACCCCAGTGTGACAGGGGTCTAACTGAACATATTCCTATATCTGAGTATATCATTTACTATATATACAATATATATGGAATAGTGTGTTAATTGTTTTTAAGTTTATGAATGTATGGGAAGGATTATTAAGGTTTAGTTCAACTTTTGGAGAAAAAAATGCCCATTTTATTGGAGGTAAAAAATTTGCAAATATATATATTTTTTTTATAAGTAACCTAAGAATAAATGACGCAGCCTTGTAGGCACACACTGTCATTAGGGGGGATGCTGAACATGTTACATGTTACTGGTATAACATGTAACTTGTTCAGAAGGGTGAACTTAGCCATTCATTTTAGTGGCCAAGGGGTAGTTAAACCCATGCTAAACCACCGTTTGGAATCCTTCTATATATCATAGATAGGAAATCAATGATAGTGCAGATGGGACAGATGTCAAATGTGATTCATATAAAGTGCTCCTTTCACCAGGGGGGCGATCACCACGTGGGGGGATTTTTTACTCCCCTTAAGGCGGTCCCCATCCTGGGGCCCCTGCCATGTGCTGAGGGGGGAGGGGGGGAGTCGCCGCAGGGAAGACTCATCCCTCACATGCACCGCAGAGGAGGAATTCAAGAGAGGGGAGGAATTATTAGAGGAATCGCTGGACTGTGCAGCTAAACTGTGTTTCCTCCATGGACCAGGTCAGTGTGTACACTACAGCCAGTATTGGAACCGGAGGAAACTATTGAGGATCGTGTAGACCAGGCATGTCCAAAGTCCGGCCCGGGGGCCAGTTGCGGCCCCTGTTCCAGTTTAATGTGGCCCCCCTGGTAATTTGGATATATACTGTATTTATCGGCGCTGCCTCGCAGGGGACAGGGAGGGGGGAACAAGTGCTGTCAAATTACATACAGAACAATCTCGTGGCATCTGTAATATGAAGTCCCGTCTCCTGGGCTGCGATTGGACGACTCTTCTATCATAGGAGGCGGGACATTGTATTAAAGAGGCTGCTGTGTAAACAGGAGATTCTCCTGTATGTAATCTGTTGGCGCTCGTCCAGCTCTCCGAGGCTGGAGATGGGCATCGATCAGGCTGCATTAATGGCAATGGAGAGAGCTACATTCATGGCAATGGCGAGGCTGCAGATTGGCACTGATTAGGCTGCATTGATGGGCAATGACCCTTATTTTGCTTCACAGTTCTTTATTTAAAAAAAATTTCCCTGAAATTTCCCTCCTAAAGTGAAGGCGCGTGTTATACGCCGATAAATACGGTATATTCAAATAACACACCCAAGCTTATCTGTTCACCACACACAGACACAAAGGCAAGAGAATGTTGTTGGGTGGTGTATTAGTGCTCGGACAAATAGTTCAAAGAATGTCAGGCAAAATGGTCGGCCATAACGCATGTTCACATCATGAAATCTGGCCCTCTTTGAAAAAAAGTTTGGGCACCCCTGGTGTAGACTGTTGTGGCAGGGGAATGCAGCAGCTCAGAAAAAGACTTTAACCACTTAACCCCCGGACCATATTGCTGGTCAAAGACCAGAGCACTTTTTGCGATTCAGCACTGCGTTGCTTTAACTGAATTGCGCGGTCATACGACGTGGCTCCCAAACAAAATTGGCATCCTTTTTTTTCCCACAAATAGAGCTTTCTTTTGGTGGTATTTGATCACCACCTTTTTGCGCTATAAACAAAAAAAAGAGCGACAATTTTGAAAAAAAATTATATTTTTAACTTTTTGCTATAATAAATATCCCCCAAAAAATATATAAAAAAAATATTTTTTTCCTCAGCTTAGGCCGATACATATTCTTCTACATATTTTCTGTAAAAAAAAAACGCAATAAGCGAATAAGCGTTTATTGATTGCTTTGCACAAAAGTTATAGTGTTTACAAAATAGGGGGTAGTTTTATGGCATTTTTATCAAAGAGGTGTTCCAGCCAAAAATGGTGTTTATTAAAAGTCAGCAGCTACAAAAAGTGTAGCTGCTGGCTTTTAATAAACACTCACTTACTTACTGCTCCTGCGTTCCAGCAACGCGCCGACCGGGCTCCTCTCCCCCCTCCCCCGGCCGGCGTCTCCATCCCGACTATGGGCACCCAGCCGTGACAGCCTTCGGCTTCACGGACGGGCACCCACTGCGCATGCGCGAGCCGCACTGCGCATATGCGCGAGCCGCACTGCGCATGCGCGTGCGGCGCGGCTCGTCGCTGATTGGACAGGCGATCGCATGGGACCTGTCATGTGTCCCATGCGATCGCTTACAGGGAGGGGCTGGTGTAGGCGATTATGGCTTAATCGCCTAAACAGCCCCTCGGCGGAAGCAGGAAGTGGGACAGGAAGTCCCACTCCTCCTGAAGCCCCCACTCCCCCCCAAAAAAAATTACATGCCAAATGTGGCATGTAAGGGGGTGAGGAGTGGGATAAGCGGAAGTTCCATTTTTGGGTGGAACTCCGCTTTAATATTTTTTTTTTAATAGTAATGGTGGCGATCAGCGACACTTTTGACACATTTTTGGGACCATTGGCATTTTTATAGCGATCAGTGCTATAAAAATGTATTGATTACTATAAAAATGCCACTGGCGGTTAAGGGGTTAACACTAGGGGCGGGGAAGGGCTTAACTATGTTCCTGGGTGTGTTCTAACTGTAGGGGGTGGACTGACATGGGGAAATCACTGATCTTCTGTTCATACATTGTATGAACAGAAGATTAGCATTTCTCTCCCTGACAGGACCGGGAGCTGTGTGTTAACAGACACAGCTCCTGGTTCTCGCTCTAACGAGCAATCGTGTGTGCCCGGCGGCGATCGCGCCCGGCCGGGCATGTGCACGGGAGTCAGGGGGGAGCGCACGCCCCTAGTGGCTGCTGGGCGAGGTGACGTAGAGCTATGGGCTCTCGCCCAGCAGAGCCAACCTGCCCCCAGGTCAGGAAGCAGTTAAACATAGTGCAGATCACTGTGACCGGGGAATGCAGCATCTGCAAAATTGGACTATCTGGGCCTAGTAGTCCATCTATTGCCATGTGTTGCTAAAGTGACTTTGAGCAAGCTGAGGAGTTATTCAGATAACAACAAAACCTGGGGAATGCCCAGGGAAAAACCAAGCCTACTTACCGACCAGCTCGCAGACAACCAATTAATCTGTCTAACAGTATGCATTAAAAACAGGGGTTTTGTCCGCACGCATTTGCAAACACATGCGTGAGCCACAGAGCCGCGCCAAGGCACCCCGTAATCTGTGGTCCTAACACTAAAGAATGAGTGGAGTTATTCAGAGTGACTTCTCATAGTGACAGTGAACTATAAAACTAATGGATTTGCAGCAAAAGATTTATACAGGAGAAGAAGTGATACTCTGCCAGAGTCAGTGCAGAAGAGGAGGAGCAATAGTCTGCAGTGAAGGAAAGCAGAGAGCAACAGACTGTGAACTATACCTGTGCCTTATTATCAGGACTGAATCTTTCAGTTCTACCAATGTGCTAAGTGCTATGGGCATCTCATATCATCCCTATCCTATCCAAGTTGTGTCCCTCAAATAAAATACAGCAAAGCAACGCAAATGACTGTTCATTGTCTCAAGATGGATGCATAGGGGTTAGGCAGCAGGGTGATGTGTGGATATTTTGGAACTTGTGGCAGTGCACCGCTACAAATGGTAAACTCCAACCACTCAAAATTAAATGGTGCACTGTTCAGAAAGAGTAATAAACCCTTACCAGTATCCAAACTCTAATAAATAACCATGTATATACAGCACATATTTTAATCCCATATACCATTATGTGAAAGCATGTGCTTTATGATAACATACACACAGGGGCGGACTGACAACTCATGGGGCCCCCGGGCAATAGAAGATTATGGGGCCCCCGGGCTTACAGATGGCCACCAAGCCAGGAGGCAGTACAGAGGTGGGGCAGCTAAAATGTCGGGATTTTCACATCAAAAGCATGTAGGTTTTGGACATATCAGGGACAGATGTAAAAAAATGTTTTAATGAGCCTGGCAACCCTGATGGGGCCCCCTAGTGGCATGAGGCCCTCGGGCAGTGCCCGAGTTCCTCAATGGTCAGTCCGCCCCTGCATACACATATATAATACAGTTGAACCTCGGAGTACGAGCATATTCCTTTCCAGGAGTATGCTCGTAATCCAAAGTACTGGCATATCAAAGCGAGATTTCCCATTGAAGTCAATGGAAATGAAAATAATTTGTTCCGCATTGACTTCAATGGGATGCAATACCGAAAGCGGCCAGAGGTGGGGGGCGCCAGAGAGCACTGAAAACAGCCGAAAAGACCCGTGGACACTTCGACTTGGCTACTGCGCCCCCGTACCTCAGGCCAATTGAGGTACTTTAGGCCTATTTTCTGCTCTGCTCGGGTCCTGCGCCCCTGTACCTCAGGCCAAATGAGGTACTGCAGGCCTATTTAGCTTGTATTCTGCTTGTTTTGTGAGTCAACACTTGAGTCAGAATAAAAATAAAAAAAGTTACTCTTAAACCGAGGTTTCACTGTGGAAACATTAATAAACGTCCACAAAAAACTTCTATAATGGTAAAGTACACTTCAAACACCACCTGAGGAAGTCACGTGACACGGTGGTGTCTCCGGGACAGCATCTACATGCTTATGACAAAAAGGGTTTGTGTAAGTCTTTTTAACCCCTATTAAAAACATACTTTCATGGAATGCTCTATGAGATTTAAATCTATGCTGTACATACATGATATTTATTAGTGTTTGGTTAGAGCTCTAACCAAGCCTTTGGCTCTAATCAGGTGCTTCAAAAGAAAACCCTGGCGGCTGTAATTCATGAGCCCAGTGACCCGAAAGGGGACAGACTCTTTAATAGGGGCCGTGGTGGCCATGGATAGATTCATGCTAGAGGGGGTGGAAAGGAGAGAGGGGGCAGCGCCCAGGCGCCCCTAAATAAGACACAAGACAATTTGCCTAGTCAATGCATTGGCACCAGTGCATATGGTGTGTTGGGTCCTTGTGCACCTGTGCTAAGCCCTGCTCACTTGCCAGTCACCCGACACACCCAATAAGAGTGCTTTGTTGGCCGATAACTTTTAACTCTTAAAGGGGATCTTCAGGAAATATTCAACATATTAAAAAAGTCAGCAACTACTGTCGCTGCTGATTTTTAATAAAAGGAAAAATGTATCTGTGCAAGGATCCAGAACTGTCCTCATCCAGGCTGGTTCTTCGCCAATCTTCAGGTCCTTGGAACTTTACAAAGGGAAGCTGGCTGTGACTCCTTGTGGCTTCACAGTCGGCTTTCCACTGCACATGTGCAAGCAGCCTTTTGGGACCTGTGATGTGTCCCAAAAGGCTGAAGGTAAAGATATGGGGGGGGGGGGGGGGATTTCTGCCTAGATCGCCTAAGAGATCTGAGTGGAAGCCGGAGTAGGTACCTGTCAAAACCAGGTCATCGTCCCCCAAAATATAAATAAATAAACGTATCCAAAAGTGGTAGAGGGGGGGGGTGCAGAAAAGCAGAACTTCCCCTTTTGGGTGAAGCTCCCCTTTAAGTTGGCCATACACATGTAGCACTACCCCCGAAGGAGCCGCTGGTTAAACTTTGGGTTTGCACGTTATCTTTATAGCTTCGTTGTCAGGGTGGGAAAGTCCATAAAAATATGCAATGTCCAGACAGATGTAAAACCTTCAACCGTCAGACTTTATTTTTTACTGCAGGATAACTTGAAGTAGAGAAAGTAGAAGGGAGGAGAAGAGCAGGGGAAGGATGTTCAAAAATATTCAATCAGTCTCTACTCTCAGCTATTGAGTGGGAATTGCTCACCCGGATAGTCCCCTCTCACGTGGCCTAGCAGCCGGGATGATGCCCGAACTAATGTCTAGACCAGGGGGTCTCCAAACATTCTAAACATAGGGCCGGTTTATTGTCCTTTAGACTCTTGGAGGGCCAGACTTTGGCCAGCGGGAGTAAAAAATGTCCTGGTATCAGTGGGAGTAAACATCTGGCATTAGGGGGTAGGAATAGTGCCCCATTGCTGTTATCATAGGGAGGATGAGTGCCCCATTTTTTGGTGTCAGTGGGGAGAAATGGTGCTCCATTGTCAGTGTCATAATAGTGTCTTTTTTCAGTGCTCCAAGGGCCAGATAAAGGGCAGCAAAGGGCCGCATCCGGCCCTCAGGCCGCAGTTTGGAGACCACTGGTCTAGACGGTCTCTGCCACAGACCTTTAAATGTACTTGGATGCATCCAGGAATCCTCTGCCACAGGATTTCAAAGTCCCAAACCTCCAGCCGTGCAGTAGAAGAGCCTTTTAGCCGACACCGGCAGACCTCAGGGCTTTCAAAATAGTGCAGTGATGGCGAACCTATGGCACGTGTGCCACAGCTGGCACGTCAAGCCCTCTCTGTCGGCACTCCAGGGGAATCCCCAGCCAGGCAGTCACTTGCACCGATGGTGCAGGCAGGGAGGAGTCGGCTCCCTTCCTTGCATCAGTCATGTAGGTGAGTGCATGTGCCAGGTAGGTGAATGTAATGGTCAGGTAGGTGAATGTAATGGTCAGGTAGGTCAGTGTATGTGGCACAGCGCATTCTGCATTATTTTTGGTTTCCTTAGGGCTCATTCAAAGTGATGATCAGTCCCATCCTCTGTATAGAGCCGCTGATAGGTTTAATTCTGTGTTGGCACTTTGAAAGAAATAAGTTGGTTTTGTGTCACGGGTTTGGGCACTCGGGCTCAAAAAGGTTCGCCATCACTGATATAGTGGATCCCTCCTTAATTAGGTCAAAAGGGCTCACCCGAGACACTAGCACTTTGCCGGTCTCCTCCAGGGCAGGTCCTCCCCTGGTTTCCTTTGTCAAAACAGCTTAATCCCTTGTGGACAGACAGCTTGGGATCTCCTTTTAGGATTGCAGGTCCCAGCCAGCATAGCTGGGCCTACTAAACAGCCAAGCGACTCCGGGCCAACGTGGCCCCGAAGTTGGCTCGCACACATGCACACCTCGTGCCAGGAGGGCCACGAGGCAAAGGACCCCAGAAAATGGCGTCTGTCCCTTAAGTATCCCTCCCCAGCATGCACAGCATGGTCACCACTCCTTCTGTACCGCTGCCGAGAAAACTACACCTAATACACCTGCAGGCAACAAGCAAAACTACCAAGCAGTACCATAGCCAGAACAGAGGCAAATTTGTGTTAATTAAATAGATCTGGGCCAGACTTACCTTAAATTTGAAATAGCGCCCCCCTAAATTTGGGGTGGGCACACAGTTTTTTTGTTTAGCCAGCGGGGTTGAATGGGGGAAAAAAAAAAAAACAGGTCCTTCCATCCACACAAACAAGGATACATAGTCTGGCTGAAAAAAGACACAAGTCCAATTGGTTCAACCAATAAAAAGAGGGAAAAAAGGGGGTTGACGGTTATGACAGTCTCAAAGATTTAGACTGTCATAACCGTCAACCCATTGTGTTTTTCTCCCTACCTGGGGACCTTCAGCATGGTGTTGTCCTTGGTTATTATTTTAATTATGTGACTATGTCTGTCTATGTCTTTTAATAAAGTTTATTTTCTGTTTTAATCATGTACCCTCATTTTTTCACCCATGCACCTGTACCGTGATAGTCCTAATTGGCCCACTCCTCCCCCTTTGGTTCTTTGGTTTGGGGACCTTAGACCCATGAATTATCTATATTCTCAGGACGATGGTACCCCACATTTTAGCATTTACATATTCTACCCAGAGGCTCTCATTCTATACTGATCAGTGGCTGTAGCTAATTGGATGCAGCTGCTGATAAAGGGAAAATTTTCTGACCAAATTTTGATCAGTGTATGGCCAGCTTTAGAGAACAGAGGATGATGGGTTGGGACTGAGATGGAGCACCGAAAAGTATTTTCTGGACAAGGCAGGTGATAGAGGGAACTTCATAGATACCTGCTCTTAAGGCTGATATACATATGCCGAAAATCATCAGGGAGCGGGCAGGGCCAGATTAAGAACATAATGGGCCTGGTGCAGAGGATTTTGGTTGGGCCTTTTATAAATAATAAATAAATGCGTGGGGAATGACATCAACACAGCCCAGCCAAGGAAAGTGATTTATCACAGCAAAGCACTGGAGTGCTCAGTCTGAAAATGTAAGTGTACCCTAATGTGCTAATATGCTGTGCGTACTTGTACATTGCGGCATAACTTACCCCAGGGCCTCTAAAAAGTAGTAATGTCAGGAAATGTTACTATCGCTTAATATCACAGGATCCCAGGAGCCTCTCATGGGGCCCCCTACTGACCCAGTGGCCCTTGGGCAGTGCATAAGTGCATAGTTGCCAACATTTAAAAAATATTTTCAGGGACACTTTATTTTACAAGTGCTGTATTTAGGGTAGCTGAGATCCCCGATGTTCCTCTAAACATCACAGTAGTAATCACAAAATTAAATGAGTTCTAATAATGGGACAGAACAAATATGAGAACTGAGATTTCCTTTAGTTGAACTAACAAAAGTGTCTCCATTCTAGAGTTGGTAACATTGAGGGTATTCAGTATCATTTTAAAGAACTGTTTTTGTGGGTAAGCGACATAGGGGAGGAGTATGGACGGTATATAAGTGGGAAGTATGTGCAGGTAAGGGAGAGGAATGTGGGAGGGTCTAACATTGGGCACTATGTACAGGAGAGGAGTGCGAAGGGTATAACAGTGGGCAGTATGTACAGGAGAGGAGTGTGGAGGGTATGACAGTGAGCACTGTGTACTGGAGAGGAGGATGAAGGAATCTGGGAAGGAAAAAATGTAAAAAGGTTTGTGGAAGGATGTTTAGGAAATGCGTAGTGGTTAAGCGGGTCATACATGAATTGAAATTACGCCAATTTTGCAGAGACCAGCCATAGTCGATCTATGTGGGCTAGCTGGTTTTACACAAGTCAATCTATTAATCAACTTGAGTACAACCTGCCTGTTAGGTTTTTCCCAAAACAATCAGTGCTGCCAGCTATAGTTAGCAACACCGATCATTGTACTCACTGGCAGAACACAATAACACTGCAGGAGTGAGTCCCCCATCCACATATCAGCAGGTGAGAGGGTGTGTGGGGACATATCCCAGGATCGTTAGAGGCGAGAATAATAATTCTAGCACTGGACCTCCTCTGTAACTCTAAACATGTAACCTAAAAAAAAAATTAAAGCGTCGCTTAGGATACCAAAAAAAAATTGTGCTAACTTTGGTGGGTTTTTTTAATGAATGAAACCGTTAATTTCCAAAAAAACATGTTTGAAAAATTACTGCGAAAATACAGTGCTAGAGCTGCACAATTAAACGTTAACAAAAATTGTGATCTTGATTCAACCCCCGCACAATCTCCAATGCAGAGTTTGCCGATTCTTTCATATAACAAGTGGAGAGACTTTCAGCCCTCAAAAAAAAAATATCCGGGCAGTCTGCCAAGTTTTTAACAGGAAACATTGTAACTAACACTTCCTTCTTAGATCAAAGGGATAAACTTCTGTGTGTGTAAGGCCTCATTCACACATGGCCGACTCCGTCGCAGTCCATTCCGACGGAGTCCGCCAGCTCAGCGGGAGATCAGTCTGCAGATCTCCGCTGAGCCGACGGATGACAAGCTCCTCTCTGCTTACTGAGTGGGGCGGAGCTTGTTGAGCCCTGCTGTCCTCTATGGAGCGACCTGATGAAAACGGACAGCATGTCCGTTTTCATCAGATCTTACCCGATCTGATCCGCATGGACGGATGGGGACGTGTGCCCCATACGTTTGTGTTTAGCGGATCGGATCAGGTCGAATGTTAGCGGACATGTCTCCGCTGACATCCGATGCTCCATAGACATGCATGGAGCGCCTGTTCAGGTCCTCCTGAAAAACTGACAGACGGACCTGAATGGATCCATGTGTGAATGAGGCCTAAAGAAAATATCCGGGCAGTCTGCCAAGTTTGTAACAACATGAAACATTGTAACCAACTTCCTTCTAAGTTTAAACTTCTGTGTGTAAATGCAGGAAATGTAACCACTTAAAGTCCAACACTTGTTTCTTAAGTTAAAATCAATATTTTTTGCTAGAAAATTACTTGGAACCATCAAACATTATATATATTTTAGCAGAGACCCTAGGGAAGAAAATGGCAATTGCCGCAATATTTTATGTCACACTGCATTTGCCCAGCGGTCTTTAAAATGCATTTTTTTGGGGAAAAAAATACACTTTAATGAATACTAAAACCATAAAAACAAAACAGTAAAGTTGGCCCATTTTTTTTTTTTGTTTGTTTTAACCACTTCAATCCACCTTCACGTCCAAAGACGTGAACAGCGCAGACCTGAGGCGCCGGGTTGACGTCTTTGGACGTGATTTGCTTGTAATTCCCCGCGCGCGCCACAGGGTGGCGCGTGGCGGGGAAAAACAGTCCCGACGCATCACCGAGGATCCGATGCGTGTACCCGGCGGCCGCGATGTCCGTCAGGTACACGCGATCGTCGGTGAGACAGCAGGGACGTGGAGCTCTGAGTGTAAACACAGAGCTTCACGTCCTGTCAGTGAGGTGACAGATGCTGTTTCTCTTGTACATAGGGAGACAGCATCGATCACCTCCCCCAGTCACCCCCCTCCCCCCATACAGTTAGAACACACCCAGGCAATACATTTAACCCCTTCCTCACCCCCTAGTGTTAACCCCTTCAATGCCAGTCACATTTATACAGTAATTAGTGCATTTTTATAGCACTGGTCGCTGTATAAATGTGAATGGCGCCAAAAATGTGTCAAAAGTGTCCGATGTGTCCGTCGCAATATCGCAGTCCCAATAAAAATCGCAGATCGCCGCCATTACTAGTAAAAAAAAAATATAAAAAAAAAAATCATAATTATGTCCCCTATTTTGTAGGTGCTATAACTTTTGCGCAAAGCAGTCACTTATTGTGATTTTTTTTTTTTTTTTACAAAAATACGTAGAAGAATACGTATCGGCCTTAACTGAGAAAAAAATATATAAAAAAAAAAAAAAAATGGGATATTTATTATAGCAACAAGTAAAAAATATATTTTTAAATTGTCGCTCTTTTTTTCATTATAACGCAAAAAATAAAAACCGCACGGGCGATCAAATACCACCAAAAGAAAGCTCTATTTGTGGGGAAAAAAGGGACGCCAATTTTGTTTGGGTGCCACGTCGCACGACCGCGCAATTGTCAGTTAAAGCGACGCAGTGCCGGAAGCTGAAATTTCGCCTGGGCACGAAGGGGGTTTATGTGCCCAGTAAGCAAGTGGTTAAGAATCGTGATCTATCTTCTAAGCAAAAAAATTGCAATTCTCATTTTAGCCAGAATCGTGCAGCTCTATACCTTGCAACATAAAAAGTTGCAAAGATCACATAGAGTAATTTTCTAGAAAAAAAAAGATGATGATTTTTACATGTAGTCGAGAAGTGTCAGAATTGGCCTGGGTGGCAAGGGGTTAATTACCATGAGTAATAATTATTCTAAGCACTGTGATCCTCTCAGTGTGTCAGCTTGTATTTGTACTGTATGTAGCTTCTGACAGGCTGTGCAAGCAGGCCCGTATCTCTGGAACCAAAAATGATAGCTATTCCATATGACCAGTTGTGGGGTAGGTCATCAACTGTATACCCTCCAAATATGGGGTTTCTGTGACCCCTGGTCGTCAAGCTACAACCCCCGAAGTCGATCTTTTTTTTTTTAAGATTCTTTTTCAGATTTATTTTTTTGGGCCTATCTTGAGAAAGGGGCCTGGAGCTGCCGCTCCAATAGCCCCTATGTTAATCCCGCCCTGGGACCAGGGAACATTTGTCCCCTGTGTACAGCAGCCTGTCCAATTACTGGCTTTTATCGAACAGGCATGCTGGTAAACCAGCATCTGATCAGTGCTTGCAGGCAATGGCTGTGAGGGCTGATCAGTGTGTTCTGGCGGGGGACACAATAGTTTAGTAGGGGAAATCTCTGCACTAACATCTCTTAGTTTGGAGACCTCTCAGTCGCTGGGTTGACCAAAAAAAACACCTAGAATTAGGCAGCACTTTTATTTTTACACATTCAAAGCAGATAACAAGGTCACTTTATACAAACAAAAAAACAAAACAAGAAGTCACAGACAGTCAGACTGGTGCTCAAGGCTGCAACAAAGGTTATAAACACAAGTATGTTTTTTGAAAGGCTTTTCTGCTGCAGTAAAAATGTGCACTATAAAAATGCTTTTACTGTATGCACTCTGTCATCGAGAAGGCACCACTTAAGCGCTCCTCCATTATACAGCTAATGTGCCAATGAGAAAAACTGAAAAGGAAGTGTGTGACCTTTGTTATGTACGAAAGTATGTTAAATTGAGCGAATGCATCGACTATCAGTATGATAAACAGCTTGGAAAAAAAAGTCACAATAGCCCATTCTCCTGATACACAACAAACACAAAACAAAAAAAAAAATCAAACATACCTAATTATCTCCTATTTTTCATACAAAATGATGTCAATGAAGTGAATATGATGGTAACTTTTCTTTCTTGAGAAGGAGATTTAGGGCTAGTTTACATTTGCTTCAAAAGATGGCTACAGACCTGCTTTGTTAAAGCTCTCTGAAAGCTCTTGTAACTAAATAAAACGGTTAGCTTACAGTCCTGTTTACCCTTTGCTTTTGCTTGGTGCTTCGATGAGGATTCGTGGGGCTTTGATAAGGGCTTTGGTGGAGCTTCGATGAGCCTTTGGTGGGGCTTGGATGAACCTTTGGTGGGGCTTGGGTGAACCTTTGGTGGGGCTTGGATGAACCTTTGGTGGGGCTTGGATGAACCTTTGGTGGGGCTTGGATGAAACTTTGGTGGGGTTTGGATGAAACTTTGGTGGGGCTTGGATGAGCCTTTGGTGGGGCTTGGATGAGCCTTTGGTGGGGCTTCAGTGATGCTTCGAAGAGGCTTCGGTGGGCTTCAAGTGATCTTTGCCATAGACTTCTATGGAGGCATTAAAGACGCTTTGAAGCACCACTAAAGCTACATGGGGTATAATTTTTGAAGCAAAGCAAAAGTAAGGTGTAAACAGGACTGTAAACTAACCATTTTATTTGTGACAGGAGCTTTGACTGGCATTCAGAGAGCTTTAACAAAGCCTGTCCGAAGCCTTGTTTTGAAGTGTAAACTAACCGTTAATGTATGTTGAAGCCAAAGCAAGTGTAAAAGGGGGATATGATCAACGTGTACAAATACATAAGTGGTCCATATAGTGAACTTGGTGTTGAGTTAATCACAGAGGACAAGGGGGCATGCTTTACATCTGGAGGAAAAGAGATTTCATCTCCAAATACGGAAAGGTTTCTTCACAGTAAAAGCTGTGAAAATGTGGAATAGACTCCCTCAAGAGGTGGTTTTGTCCAGCTCAGTAGATTGCTTTAAGAAAGGCCTGGATTATTTCCTAAATACACATAATATAACTGGATACAAATATTTATAAGTAAAGGGATCCGGGGAATATCCGATTGCCTCTTGAGGGATCGGGAAGAATTTTTTTCCCCTGCTGAAGAAAATTGGATCATGCTTTAATTGGGGCTTTTTGCCTATCTCTGGATCAACTGTGGGTATAGAATTATATTATTATATTATATATATATATATATATATATATATATATATATATATATATATATATATTTTTTTTTTTTTTTCTTCTTCTTCTATTATTCTTTTATCAGCCAGCCTAACTATGTGATTTTATTCTTGCTTTTTGGTCATGGATAGATAAACCTCTGCAGCCGCTGGAAGCCAGCTCTGCAAGGATACCTAAGTGGTGAAGGTGTTTTTCTGGGTTTCCCAGCCATGTGATCGCAGCGAATGGCTGTCATAGTGGCCACATAATCAGGAGCTGGTGCTACCAGCTCTTGATTATAAACAGTAAGTGAAAGCTGTCAGTGACAGCTCAGTTACAGTGCTGGAGGTGCGCACTTGTGCATGCAACTAAAAAAGAAGAGCAACAGCTGTCTGTCAGCATATATGTGACAGCACGGCATTAAGTCCACCACCGTGCTGCCACATACATGCATATGGGCTGGCAGAAAGGACTGTCCCATCATGTCTTTGCCTTTGGAAATCATGCTTGTAACTGTCAGCCTTGCAATGCATCATGGGACTTTGTAGTTCAGCAACAGCTGGCGGGCCACAGGTTGAGCACCCATAAGTTAAAGTATATATAAAACCAAAACTTATTTTTTTTTCATTTTGGATAAGGTTTTTCCATCGCTGTCTTATTAGGGAGATTTCTCTTCACTTTCTGTCTTGTAGACTTAACAGGAAGTGAGAGGATATATTTTCAATATGAGGGAAATGCCTTCTCGGACAAGTGTGACTTACATTTTTGGATGTCCATGGTAATAAAAAAAATAGTGATTCTCACAAACATAGGATAAAACAGCAAAACCATAGGACCCCAAAAAAGGAGATTATAACCAACAGGGACACACATGCACCAATAAAACCATTGCATACACTTTAAAGCAAACCTATCAGCATAGGAAAGTACATGGGGTGTTCATGGGCACACCATAATCACCCCCTATGCATAGCTACAGCAGGAGGGGCCAAGAACTCCTGCTGGCGCCAGCTGGGTGGAGGGGAGGAATAGAGAGCTAAGGAGTCATGTGAGCGGGGCTCTGATAAAAGGAAGAAATCAGAATATTTTTTATAGAGTACAGACACTGGGGCACATGTTATCTAACAGAGGCTATTGTATTAACATCACATCCTTTTGTAGCAGCGGGCAGGGGAGCAGAGCAGCATTGGTAAGAGCTGATAGGCTGGGACGGGAGGGGGGAGGAGGACACAGGAGAGCTGCAGAAATCTGCGGATCATGGAGGCTGGTAAACTGATCGCGGTGTCTGGGCTCCGCAGCCATGATGAACCGTGGTCAGTTTACAGGGGGGAGCAGAACCAGGCAGGATCATCTAGGTATTTTTATTTTTTTTTATTTTTTTAGGGTAACAAAACTCTTTAATTGATGCATAAAAATCACATACCTTTCCCCAAAAAAATCTGGAAAACTGTGAAATCACCAAGTGTCCCAGCATAAGCCATAAGAGCCGGGAATGAGCCCATTCCATCCAGAAACTCCACTCAAAGTCTGCCACATCCTACATAGGAAGCAAAATATTAATAACAAAATATATATATTTTTTAATTTAACATTTTATTTCATTAAGGAGGAACTTCAATCCTAACCCACACAAAAAAAATCCTAAACACTGGTCCATTCCATTAGAAAAACAAAAAAACAAAACTATACATTATAGTCCATTAGCTTGGTTGAAACAGAGGTTCTCCCTTCGTCCCTCTTCTCCAGTCCGGCAACATCTACTAGAGATCTGACACATGTGCAGGCACACTGCTAGTCTGTCAGAGCTACGGGACCTGGCAAAGATCCCGCAGCGTGTCAATGCATGCACTAGATTCCGAACACATGCACAGGCATGCTGCAGATCTCTACCAGACCCCCACGCCATGCATGCGCATGCGTGACATCTCACAAATGACTATTGTGACACCACTGAACAGTGCACATTAGTTGAGGTCATGAGCTCTGCTCTATATACAAAACAAATCCCATAGTCCATCTCAGGAGCAAGCAAGAGAGGGTGGCTACATTCTTACATACAGTGGCACCATGGAGAATGAATGTAGCCACCCTCCAACAGGAAGTCACATCACAGCAGAAAAAAAGGGGGGGGAAGGGACTTTGAGTTAGGAATATATACTTGAACAGTATTTTTTTTTTGTGTCACTTTAACCACCTCCCACCCGCCACATAGACTAATGAAGGCAGCGGCTCTCTAGTTATGGAGCGACATCATATGATGTCGCCCAAGATTCAACTCACTAAGAAGCCCACGGGGGAGGGCATTACCAGCTGTGTCCCTGGTAATGATGTGACCCCCGATCTCAGTAAAGAGCCGATGACGCAGCTCTTTACCTATGTTATCGGATGTGTCCAAATACAGCTGATCACATTAAAACAAGGCAATGCCGGTTATCAGCTCTCCTCGCCTCACACTGACATACTGAGGTGAGAAGAACCAATCAGTGGCATTTCCTTACAGTGGAGATCTGCATAGATCAGTGCCCTAATTATCGGTGCAGCCCCAACAGTTCCCAGCAGTGCTGCCTTTCAGTGCCTGCTCATCAGTGCCGCCTATCATTGCCCATAAGAGCCTCCTACAAGTGCTCATCAGTGCATTTTAGTGAAGGGAAAAAAAATACTTATTTACAAATTTTTCCGACAGAAACTAGAAAAAAAAAATTCTCAATATTTTTGGTCTTTTAAAATTTTTGAGAAAAAAAAAAAACAGTAGTGATTAACTACCACCAAAGGAAAGCGCTAATTGTGTGAGAAAAAAAATAGGAAAATTTTATTTGGGTACAGCATTGCATGATCACATTATTGTCATTCAAAGTGTGACAGCGCTAAAGGCTGAAAATTGGCCTTGGCAGTAAGGGGTGTAAGATTGGGGGATCAGACTCCAATGGTAGGTGCGTTTTTCAGTGAGTACGCCAGTCCAGAACGGAGTTTATAACCACTTGCTTACTGGGCACATATACCCCCCTCCTGCCCAGGTGAAATTTCAGCTTCCGGCACTGCGTCACTTTAACTGACAATTGTGCGGTCGTGCGACGTGGCTCCCAAACAAAAATGATGTCCTTTTTTCCCCACAAGTAGAGCTTTCTTTTGGTGGTATTTGATCGCCTGTGCGGTTTTTATTTTTTGCACTATAAACAAAAAAGAGCGAAAAAAAATTCTCAGTCTAGGCCGATAAGTATTCTTCTACATATTTTTGGTAAAAAATAAAAAAATAAATTGCAATAAGCGACTGGTTTGCACAAAAGTTATAGCGCTTACAAAATAGGGGACAGAATTATTATTTTTTATTATTTTTTTTGGCGGCCATCTGCGTTTTTTATTGGGACTGCGACGTTATGGCGGACACATCGGACACTTTTGACACATTTTTTGCGCCATTCACATTTATACTGCGATCAGTGCTATAAATATGCACTAATTACTATATAAATGTGACTGGCATTGAAGGGGTTAACACTAGGGGGTGAGGAAGGGGTTAAATGTATTCCCTACATAGTGTTCTAACTGTGGGGGGAGGGGGGTGACTGGGGGGGGGTGACCGATCTGTGTCCCTATGTACAAGGAACACAGATCGGTCTCCTCTTCTCCAGAGACAGGACGCTGAGATCATCTCTCAATCGCCGCACAGATCACATCGCAAACGGCCACACTGATTGGCTGTTCGCCGCGATCTGTGATTGGCTGTGTCCAAGGGACACGGCCAACACAGAGCTTCCCCGCTGCGCACGCTGGGAACGCCTAAAGGGGCAGCTGTCTTTTTTCACGGCGGGTTGGATATTCAGACCCACGCTGTAGCCGTCATTCGTCTATAGCGCGGGTCTGAAGTGGTTAAGGGCCTGGTAGCCCACTTTTATTTAAAAGCACAAAAGTTCACAAATACATTAACAGCCCTCGCAGGGGGTTCCACCATTACTGTATCTTGCATACTCAAAAGTTTAGCCTCCTGGCTTTCATTCTTGCCATACAGCTGTTTCAGGCCTTTAGCCTCAGAACAGTTTCCTAGAGTTAAGCTTAAACCTAGCTTTCTCCTGATAAGCGTCTTGCTGCTCAATCACCAACGAGGGCCCCCTGTATACAGTGCTTCAAAAGAAGGAGCACAGACAAGTTCCCCGATCCCAAGCCGAACTGTAATCGGCACTGTGCGGGGAGCTCGTCACAGTCATTACAAACTGAAAGCAAAGTGTGTGCTCTTTGTCTCCCCCTACAGTGCAGTACCCGGCAGGAAGAGCTGCTAAGGTAAAAGACTGCCGTTTTTTATCTACTGTGTGTGTGTTTGCATGCCTTGTATGTATGAATGTGTGTGTGCATGTGAATATGTATGTATGTATGTGAGTGTGCATGTATTGAGACTCATGCCGCGTACACACGGTCGTTTTTTGCGATGAAAAAAAACGACGTTTTTTGTGAAGTAAAAAACGACGTTTTTTAAAACGTCACTTTCAAAGACAATGTTGCATACACACCATCGTTTTTTCACAAAAAACGAGGTTACGTTCACCACACTTTTCCATTGAAGCTCGCTTCATAACTAGCTTCTGGGCATGCGCGGGGTTGAAAAACGTCGTTTTGAACGACGTTTTTGCTACACACGGTGACTTTTTGTGAAACAAAAAACGACGTTTTGAAAAACGACACAAAAAATTCAAGCATGTTGGAATTTTTTTTTGGTCGTTTTTTTTAAGACAAAAAACGAAGTTTTGCCCACACACGATCAATTTAAATGACGTTTTAAAAAACGTCGTTTTTTTTCATCGCAAAAAACGACCGTGTGTACGCGGCATCAGACTGCAGTGGTTGCTATAGTATACTAAAGTAAAAGTATACAGAGCAAACTTTGTCTGCAGGCATGAAAGACAGCACCTGTGATCATCATTATCATGCTGAGTGATGATCACACTGTACAGCCTATATTATACTGTACTTCATGTGACTGTAGTGTATATAGGCTATATACAGTACAGTCACATGAAGTACAGTGTAATTATCAGCATGATAATGATGATCACAGGTGCTGTGGCTGTATGGTTCATGGCTGTAGACAGTGTTTGCTCTGTATACTTTTACTCCAGGCTTTTTTTCCGCAGAAATGTGGCACTTCTGAAATCTGCACTCTGTACGTAGCACACCCCGGACTCTGTACGTAGCACACCCCGGACTCTGTACGTAGCACACCCCGGACTCTGTACGTAGCACACCCCGGACTCTGTACGTAGCACACCCCGGACTCTGTACGTAGCACACCCCGGACTCTGTACGTAGCACACCCCGGACTCTGTACGTAGCACACCCCGGACTCTGTACGTAGCACACCCCGGACTCTGTACGTAGCACACCCCGGACTCTGTACGTAGCACACCCCGAACTCTGCACGTAACACACCTTTAACTAATGGCGGATTTATCAGGGTCGCAGCAGTCGCCGTTGCGACTGGGCCCTGTAATTCCGCCAAGTCTGCCCGTTTGAGGTGCCCGACTGCCGCCTGCCAGTGTGAGGGGTCCACCTGACTGTCATGCCACTGTGGAGGGGAGGCCCTTCATGATTTCTTGCACCGGGGCCCTGAAGTCTCTAGTTACGCCACTGGCTTTTAAGTTCTTAATGCACTGTATTATTGTTATAACCCCTGTCAGATTTTTTTTTTCATCATTTGTGTCCCATTGCAGAGATTTACCTTCACTTCTTGTCCCATAGCCAAACAGGAAGTTAAAGTAAATCCCAGCCAATCAACTAGTGTCCCTATTGGAAGATTTCCCCTATATTACTTTTCTGGGGACAACCCAAAATTAGGGTTATCCTTTCACTTTCAATGATAATTGTAAACAGGACAAATAGAGAGGGTGGATCTCATTAACTGGGACACAGACAGCAATAAAAACTGATAGGGGTTCTAATCCATCTCCACTCTATCCAAAACTAAAAAAAGTTTTCCCTTTAGTTATACTTTGAAGAAGAGCTCCAGCCTCTTTCAGAAATACAAATACTGTAGCTGCTGACTTTTAATATTAGGACACTTACCTGTCCAGCGATGGCTGCACTCAGCTCTCAGCTGCTGCCGCTGCCATTGCTTCTAAGGGAAATCTGCAGCTTCACAACCGGTTTCCTACTGCACATGCGCAAAGAGTGTTGCGCTTTCTGAATGGCCCGACAGTGAGGGAAAGAGAGTGACTGAACTTCCGGATGATTGAGAAGTGGGGGCAGGTACCTGTCAGAAACAGGTACCAACTCCCCCCTTCCCCACCGAAAGGTGCCAAATGTGGCACTGGAGGGGGGAAAAGGCAGATAGGCGGAGCTTCCACATTTAAGTGCAACTGTGCTTTGAGCTTACGTCCATGCAAAGGCCCCATTTGCCAGCATGAGGGGTACACAGCTGTGCCACGCATCCATGTGCAGGCAGTCCCGTCTATGTCAACTTGGACGCATCGGCTGCATAGACACAGCTGTTGCTTCCAATTTGAGATCCGTGTGGGTGAGGATGCACGCGGGTCCCCATAATGTACACTGTCTGCATTTGGGGATCTGTACCCATACAGGTGACAAATTGGGAGCAGCATTTTTGTCTGTGCAGCCACTGCATCCCAACTGACATCAATAGGACTGCCTGCATGTGGATGCACAGAACACATGCACATCCCTATGCGAGCAAATGTGGACCTCACAAGTTAAATACTCTGTGTGAAGACCTTAAAAGAAATCGATTCATTTAGAAAATGCATTGTAGTTGCTATTTGGTCAGTTTAGGCACAAATAATTCTATGTAGTGTTCTTCTTTATACAAGCCTGTTAATTAGTTATTACTCTTTTTATTTGCTAGGGGTGCAGAAAGCTGCCTTTCCATTCGTGTTCTATTAGTCAGAACAGCAACTGTGACATTTAACCCATTTAATGAGGTTCCTAAAGACTGTTCAGGCGGGTAAATTTCATTACAGAATGCAGTGAAACTCAGTAACATGGAAGCGGCGAGGGAGAGGCAAGCCATGTGTGACATTCGGTCTACACTGTGTACAGTACAGGAAGGTTACGCTCTCTGCACTAATTCACTTACAGGAGATAAATCAAGAGCAATTAGGGAAACTGCCAATAAAATATAAACACCAGAAATGGGAATACACTACAGACCCAGGCACAGACCAGTAACTAATGAGCCAGCTTGTTATATAATTTAGATTGTCAAAGTAATGGAAATATGTGTATATTATTGTATTTGTTGAAGAGTGAAGTAGTAGTTTGCAAATGTGTCCAGTGACATCTGTAAAAATACTGTATGTACTATGTTGGGTATAATTCTGAGCACTTGTTCTGATCCCGTATGTATGGCTGATGCACAGAATCACTTCTTCACTGCTGGGTTTGATTCCCTTCTTAAAACTGACCTTTTTTTTAACCACTCCAATACCCGCCCATAGTCATATGACGTCCACAGATGGGATCTCCCCTCCTGGGTGGACGTCATGTGACGTCCTGGGCTTTGCGGGGGGATATCTGAATGATGCCTGCAGCTAGAGGCATCATTCAGATATAATTCTTTAGTGCCGGCGATTCTGTGCACCATAAGAATGATCAGAGCGGCTTGATCGTTCTTATAGGTGGCGGGAGGGGACATCCCCCCTCCCGCCGCCATCTGGTGATTCTCCAGGCTCTCCCCATCAGGGGCCCGGAGAAAGAATTGTCTGGCGCAGGCAGGAAGCATAGAGATGACTGGTGACCAGATGGTCACCAGTCATCTCTATGACTGTCGGAGGCCCGGGCACGATGTGATGACGTCACGTCCGGGTACCAGTAAGTAAACAAAGCCGCAATTGCGGCTAGTAAGCAACAGTAATCATGAGATCAGTGACATTTTTTTCACCGATCTCATGCTTTCCAGCCTGGAGGAGAGATGCAGGGTCTTATTGACCCCGCATCTCTCCATAAAGAGGACCTGACACACACATTTCCTATGAGAGCCGGTTCACACTGGGACGATTCGTCAGGCGACTTAGACGCCTGACAAGTTGCGTCCCATTCTATTCAATAGAACTGTTCTAGGATTGACGCAAGTCACTCCGACTTAGAAATAGGTTCTTGTACGACTTTGGGGGCGACTAGGGGCGACTTCCATTGACTTCTGACCTTGTGGTAGGTAATGGTTTGGTTTAATTCTTTTAGACCAGGGGTGTCCAAACTTTTTTCAAAGAGGGCCAGATTTGATGAAGTGAACATGCGTGAGGGCCGACCATTTTGTCTGACATTCTTTGAACCATTAAAATTCTGTCTAAGTGTGTTCCTCCGAGCAACTAATACACGGCCCATTTATCGGCGTATAACACACACAGGCTTACCATTGCCATGAATGCAGCCTCACCATTGCAATCAATGCAGCCTCACATGTGCCATAAATGCAGCCTTACCATTGCCATCATTGCAGCCTGAACAATGCCCATCTGCAACCTCTGAGGGCAGAGGGAGGGGGGGTGGGAGGAGTGCCGACAGATTACAAACAGGAGAATCTCTTGTTTACCCTGTGGCCTCTTTAATACAAAGTCCCGCCTCCTATAATAGACAGAACAGTCGTCCAATGGCATCCCAGGAGACGGGACTTCCAATAGAGACGCTGCTGAGTAAACAGGAGATTCTCTTCATGTAATCTGACAGCGCTAGTCCTTCCCCGTCCCTGTCCCCTCCAAGGCAGCGCCAATAAATACAGTATATATCTTTTTAGGCCCTGGGGGCCACAAACAATACATACATCCAAATTCCCAGAGGGGCCATATTAAATCAACAGGGGGCCACATTTGGCCCCCGGGCCGGACTTTGGACATGCCTGTTTTAGACTATCACACTCTTTTTTGTGCTGACCATCTTTTTCTCTTTTGTATGTTTTGTGTTTTCCCTTTGATCTGATACTTGCCAAGAGAAATATCAAATGTGACAGAAGTACATTTTAAGAGGGCTGTAGGCTGCACAAATGTTGAAATGGGGCGCGGGCCGCGTTAACTGTTTAAACTGCGCTTTTGGCCGCCAGCACGCCGAAAAAAGGGTTTATAGCGCCTGTGTTGCCGCACTGTCGAAGCTCCTTGCAGGCGCTTCAGCAGTGCTGCCCATCCATTTCAATTGGCAGGGGTGGTTGAGGAGCGATGTATGGATCGCTCCCAAACCGCCCCAAAGATGCTTTCAGGACTTTTTCTAATGTCCCGCAAGCGCACCGACCCAGTGTGAAAGCACTCGGACTTTCACACTGGGGAGGCATGAAAGGCATTTTTCAAACGCTTTACAGGCGCTACTGTTAGCGCTAATATATAAAAATATTCGCCAGCACACAATGGATCGTAAATAACGTCCAAAAATGTAATACAAAAAAGGCATCACAAAAAGTGCAACGTTTCAAGGCCACGCAGGAACTCTTCGTCAGGCAAGTAATCAGATTACTTGGCGATTATTTTTATTTGTTTGATGGTTCCAGTGGCCAGCTGGTGATCATTTCAGCACCCACCTTCTTTTCACAAGCCATTTTCAAAGTCCAGGTACGTGTGCGATTGGAATATTGACTACTAGACTGTTAGCACTAAAACGCCTGAAAAATGCCTCAGTGTGAAAGGGAATGGTAGTGATCTCTAGCAGTCTCATGCAATGTCTCTCCAGTCTATGACTGTCTGCTGAAGCATGTCCACAATCATCAACAACTCCAGCAGCATGTCTGCAGCCTCTGACCATCTCCTGTTATACGTCATAAGTCTCCCACAGCTTTCTGTAGCATTCCACTTACTAAATGTTATGTGTGGTTGTGTGATGGCTCCCTATACTAAGTAAGATGACCTTCACTAGTATAGATGATGTAACACTTCCCTTGTTCTGTATGCTGGGTGTTATTCTCAGTATCTGTTCTTAAAGCGGAGATTCACCATAAAACAATTATATACCATTACATCCAGCATACTTGTGACATCTACATTATGTTATTTTTTTTTGTCTTTTTTCCACAAGACATACCGTCTTATAGTTCTTTTCACCCGAGTTCTCTCTCCCGTGAGGAATAGGCGTTCCTATGATGAGGCGTAGATGATTGACGTGCGGGTAAAGCGCGTCACGCGTTCCGAAAATAGCCAAACTGAGACTTGGCTCTTTACAGCGCCTGCGCAGTCAGCCGTATAGAGCCGAGTCCCAATTCGGCTATTTTCGGAACGCGTGACGCGCTTTACCCGCACGTCAATCATCTACGCCTCTTCATAGGAAAGCCTATTCCCCGCGGAAGAGAGAACCTAGAAGCCGGGGTGAAAAGAACTATAAGACGGTATGTCTTGCGGAAAAAAAAAAACAGCATACTGTAGATGTCACAAGTATGCTGGATGTAATGGTATATAGAAGTTTTTTAGGGTGAACCTCCGCTTTAACCAGCATCTATGACCAATGTACAGTAAAAAAAAAAGTGTTTGGTTTTGTGTGTAATTGACAGTATCTGTTCTGTATGTAAATATGCTGCACAGTACCACTTCTCTTACTGTGTATGCAAGGATGTTGCACAGTACCTCTTCTCTTATTCAGCCCAGGTTCACACTGGGGACGATTTAGTTCGATTTGAGATGCGGCAATTGCCGGCAATGACACCGTCCTAATCGGTGCGACGCCGCATCTGCGGCGCTGCACTGATTTAAAAAAGTAGTTCCTGTATTACTTTTTGCGATTTCAGGACGCGATTTACAATGACATCTGTGCAGAAACCTGCACAAATGTCTCCTAAATCGCGCCGAAATCGGGACTGCCAGAGGGAGTGAAATTGTGCGAGTTCAGCTGAACTCGCGCATTTTCACTCCCGCAGCCCAGTGTGAACCAGAGCTTAATATGTAAAGCTGCACAGTGCCACTTGTATTCAGGAAGTAAATATGCTGCACAGTACTACTTCCCTTATTGTGTATTTAAAGTTGTTACACAGTACCTCTTCTATTATTCAGTATGTAAAAAAGTACCACTTGTCTTATAGGGTATGCACAGCACCACTTCTATTACTGTGTATGTAAGGATGTTGCATAGTACCACTTATTTTATTTAGTATGAAAAGGTGCTGCACAGTACCACTTCCCTTATTGTATACGTAAAGATGCCACACAGTACTACTTCAATTACTGTGTACAGTATGTAAGAATGTTGCATAGTACCTCTTCTCTTTATATGTATGCAAATCTGTACAGTACCTTTTCTCCTATTCTGTATGTAAATATGCTGCACAGTACTACTTCTCTTATTCTGTATGTAAAGATGCTGCACACTACTACTTCTCTCATGCTATATGCAAAGATCCTGCACAGTACTACTTCTCTGATTCTGTGTGTAAAGATGCTGCACAGTACTACTTCTCTTATTCTGTGTGTAAAAAATCTGCACAATACTACGTCTCTTATTCTGTATGTAAAGATGCTGCACAGTACTACTTCTCTTATTCTGTGTGTAAAGATGCTGCACAGTACTACTTCTCTTATTCTGTGTGTAAAGATGCTGCACAGTACTACTTCTCTTATTCTGTGTGTAAAGATGCTGCATAGTACTACTTCTCTTATTCTTCTCTTATTCTGTATGTAAAGATGCTGCACATTACTACTTCTTGTATTCTCTAAGTAAAGACGCTGCACCAGTGGCGTAGCGTGGGGGGGGGGCGGGGGGGGCCATTGCACCGGGCGCAATAGTGGGGGGCCCGTTTGTGTCACTTATTAAGGTTCGTTTAGTTTGATTCACCGTGTCACGGGCCAGTCGCCATGTTTTGCCAGCTGGCGCCTGTGATTGGAAGAATGTAGTCATGTGCTCCGGTGGGGCTGGCCAGTCCTTGAACGCGGGCGGCACATGCACGAAAGCCCGTCCGCGCTTCTGTAAGCCGCCACCGTCTCCTCCTCCACCCTTCCTCCCTGACCAGATCTGGAAATGAGGAGAGCCTTCATCTGGGACCGGGAAGTGGAACTCGCGATAGACAACAAAAAGTGAGTAAGCCTGTGAGGGAGGAAAAGCAACCGCCAGTCAGCAGCAGGCAGTTAGGGAGAGGAGAGTCACGCCATGTGTTAATGCACAGATAGTACATACACAGACCAACCGTTACATGCCAAAAAATAGATTTATGGCATTGTTATTTCAATTTTTTTAGTAATGGCGGCGATCTGTGATTTTTTTATTGTGGCCGTGTTTTTGGGACCATTCACATTTATACAGCGATTAGTGCTATAAATATGCACAGATTACTGTGTAAATGTGACTGTCAGGCAAGGGGTTAACGCTAGGGGCCGCTGAAGGGGTTAAAATGTTCCCTAAAGTGTGTTCTAACTGTAGGGGGAGGGGACTTACATGGGGAGGAGACCGATGTGTGTTCCTCTGTACTGGGAACACACATCGGTCTTCTCACCTCTAACAGGACATGGATCTGGGTGTTTACACACCCAGATCCACACTCCTGCCGCGATCACCGGCAATCGCGGGTGCCGGGTCACGAGCGGTGCCGTCATATGACGTCCACCAGGATCGAGGGAGGGTTCCTGTCGGCGTCATTTTACAATGGCCCGGTCGGGAAGAGGTTAAATAAAGTATTAAATAATAATAATAATAATAATAATAATAATAATAATATACACCTCCTTGGCAAGTTTTCTTATGAGGAAAAATTACCTTTTTTAGGCCCCAAAAAGAAGTCTCTAAGCCAACTTCCTGTTCAAGTTCATCTTCATGTTCTGTAACCAAAACAAATTATTACTTAATTCTATTAATAAATAACAGGAACTACACTAAAAAGCAGCATACACTTAGTACAATCAATATAAAAACTGTAATCTGTGTCCCACTGGGAAGATTCCTCTTTCCTTCCTGTCCTGTAGTCACAACAGGACGTGAGATGAAATCTCTCCAAAGTGAGGAAAATGAACAAGGAAGTTTTCCAATCTGTTCTGATGACAATGCAGTTTTGGATTTGTCCTTGCTTACATTCTGACAGCAATAACCAAGATACATAGAGAGGGTGAATCTCCCTAATAGGGGTACAGACAGCAATACAAATGTGACAGGCACTCTAATCCATTTTCATTCTATCGAAGACAGAAAAAAAAATGCAGTTTTGCCCTTTATGCGTACATTCCAACCAAACAGAAAAAAATTTGGTTGGGAGCTCCAATCATAAGTGTGCGCAAGGGGTGTGCCAAGTAGGGCTGCGCATCTTCACCGGTCTCACGATTCGATGCGATTACGATTATCAAGTCCACGATTCGATTCCGCGATGCATCACGATGCATCAAGATTACTGCGCACGGTTTTCATCTGTTTCTGAAAAAAAATTCTCTGCATGTAGCAAACTGTAAACACAGCAGAAAACTTAAAGAGGAGCTCCAGACTGACCCCGAAATACTACAAGAGATGGACAGAGACTGCAGACAATGATACTAGAGAGGATCAGAGACTGCGGACATTGTCCCCATAAAGTCCTACCAAACAACAATGTATGCCGTGTCATAAATTATGGTTTATGTATGTCTTATTGTCTTAGTGATTGATTCACATCAAAACTTCATTGATACCTTTTTTTGTATGATTTTTAGTTTTTCTCATTACTGCCCCACACATGCAATGCATGGCTGCATGTGTGTGGCAGTGATGAGCAAAAGCAAAAATCAAAAAAAAAAAAAAAAAGGGTATCAATTTTTAAATCAATGAAGTTGACGTTAATCAATCACTAAGTACATAAACCAGTGTGCCATCAATTTCAGTGTGCCTCAAAGCCACATGCCAGTGTGCCATATTGCTGCCAAGTGTGCCCAGTGTGCCATCAATTTGTGCCATCAATGTGCTGCCAGTGTGCCATCAATTGCTGCCAGTGTGCCATCAATTGCTGCCAGTGTGCCATCAATTGCTGCCAGTGTGCCATCAATTGCGCCAGTGTGCCATCAATTGCTGCATCAAGCTGCCAGTGTGCCATCAATTGCTGCCAGTGTGCCATCAATTGCTGCCAGTGTGCCATCAATTGCTGCCAGTGTGCCATCAATTGCTGCCAGTGTGCCTGCCAGTGTGCCAGTGTGCCACAATTGCTGCCAGTGTGCCATCAATTGCTGCCAGTGTGTGCCAGTGTGCCACCAATTGCTGCCAGTGTGCCATCAAGTTGCCATCTGTGCCATCAATTGCTGCCAGTGTGCCATCAATTGCTGCCAGTGTGCCATCAATTGCTGCCAGTGTGCCATCAAGTGTGCCATTGTGCCATCAATTGCTGCCAGTGTGCCATCAAGTTGCAGTGTGCCACCAATTGCTGCCAGTGTGCCATCAATTGCTGCCAGTGTGCCATCAATTGTGCCATCAATTGCTGCCTGCCAGTGTGTGCTGCCAGTGTGCCATCAATTGCTGCCAGTGTGCCAGTGTGCCATCAATTGTGCCATCAATTGCTGCCAGTGTGCCAGTGTGCCAATTGCTGCCAGTGTGCCATCAATTGCTGCCATTGCTGTGCTGCCAGTGTGCATCATTGTGCCAGTGTGCCATCAATTGCTGCCAGTGTGCCTCAATTTGCCAGTGTGCCATCAATTGCTGCCAGTGTGCCATCAATTGCTGCCAGTGTGCCATCAATGTGCTGCCAGTGTGCCATCAATTGCTGCCAGTGTGTGTGCCATCAATTGCTGCCAGTGTGCCATCAATTGCTGCCAGTGTGCCATCAATTGCTGCCAGTGTGCCATCAATTGCTGCCAGTGTGCCATCAATTGCTGCCAGTGTGCCATCAATTGCTGCCATTGCTGCTGTGCCACCAATTGCTGCCAGTGTGCCACCAATTGCTGCCAGTGTGCCACCAATTGTGCCATCAATTTGCCAGTGTGCCCAATTGCTGCCAGTGTGCCGCCAGTGTGCCACCAATTGCTGCCAGTGTGCCACCAATTGTGCCACCAATTGCTGCCAGTGTGCCACCAATTGCTGCCAGTGTGCCACCAATTGCTGCCAGTGTGCCATCAATTGTGCCATCAATTGCTGCCAGTGTGCCATCAATTGCTGCCAGTGTGCCGCCAGTGTGCCATCAATTGCTGCCAGTGTGCCATCAATTGCTGCCAGTGTGCCATCAATTGCTGCCAGTGTGCCATCAATTGCTGCCAGTGTGCCGCCAGTGTGCCATCAATTGCTGCCAGTGTGCCGCCAGTGTGCCATCAATTGCTGCCAGTGTGCCATCAATTGCTGCCAGTGTGCCATCAATTGCTGCCAGTGTGCCATCAATTGCTGCCAGTGTGCATCCCCCAAGTAAGTACCTGATGATGATGTCTGTCAGTGTTCTGCTGCCTGCAGTCCTCGGCCGTCTCGGGGCTTCTACAGCAGCCTGTGCAGTGTGCACAGTGTAAGGTGAGCCAAGGAGGAAGGCTCTCGGGAGTCGGGACCGGGGCATCACTTCAGGAATTGGGGACACTCGTTCCACGTGGTGACGGGCGGCTGGGAATGCAGTCAGCGGGGGGCGGGAAAGGAGGGAAGGCTAACACGCCCATGGCTTCTTCGGCCGAATCAGCGGGGGGGGGGGGGGGGCGGGAAACGAGGCGCTGCTTACACCCACGGCTTCTTCGGCAGCACCAGCGGGGGGCGGGAAAGAGGTGCGGCTAACGCCCACAGCTTTTTTTTTTTCGGATGAAAAATCAGACTCGGGAGGGGGGGGGGGGGAAGCGGCGCGCAAGTGACGTCATCAAAAATCGATTAATGTAAGTCGTAGCATCGGAATCGCATCGTGAGTGGTTGAATCGCGATTCACCGATGCTACGATTAATTTCAACACCCCTAGTGCCAAGTGTTCTTGGTCACACCCTAATCCTGGGGTTGGCAACCTGTCAATGGTGAAAGGTAAACCACAATCCTTCCTTGCCGACCCTCAGAACCTAGACAGGAGAGAGGTGGTGGGGGTGGAATTTAGTGGAACTGATCTGTATTTTCCTCCTGCAGCAGCTGAAAGTAGGCTTCTCCCCCTTTCCCTGTTGTCAACATTCAGCTGCCACAGCAGGAAAATATAGTGGATCGGTACCAATATATGGCCCCCATCCTTTGCCTGTTCCATTTTCTTCTGTTGCCTGGGTCCCCCATGTGCTCCCTTGCTTCCCCCTTCCCCCCATTGTTTCAGAATGGAGAGCAGGGAAGACGCTGGTAAATATGTCAAACGCATAGTAGTTGAAGGTTTGGGGTGCACACCCTAATGCAATAGGCTGCGCACACCTATGGCTCCAATAAATGTGTGTATATACTGTGGGGGAGATTTACTAAACCTTGTGCACTCAGAATCTGGTGCAGCTCTGCATAGTTACCAAGGTTTTTCCAGGTTTTAGCCCCCCGCTCACATCGGGCCAATTTGACATGTTAAAACACTGAAAAAATAAAAGAGGGTGCAGCGCTAAAGTGAAAAGAAGGTTAATATGATACAACATTCATCAATAAATTAAGTAAAATTAAATTATATACACCTTGCTGAAAATGTGAATCAGCATAAATGTTCAAGGATCTAGTAGTAAAGTCCGGTGGGAATATTGATAATGAAACAATTGAAAAAGATTACCAATGAGAACAATCATATAGAATATAACACTGAGGGTATATGGTATAAGTTGAAAAGAAAGAAATCTTCTAACAATGAGTGATCTAGTAGTAAAGTCCGGTGTTAATCTTGGTGATGAAAATGAATGTGAAGAAAAATTGGTCAGATGAAATCCAATACATGACAGATGGAGAAAGGGAGAAAACACCAAAAATTTGTGAGGTAAGAATGCCTGCTTACCGCAAAGAAAGACTGTTTTGCACCAGTCTTATGGAGCACAGGGACACCCGGTCTCCCCAAGACCACTCAGTATGGATCCCAATAAGCTCTCACTGATGGCTCCGAAGTGGGTACATGGACAAATAAAAAAGGAAAACTCTCATAGCGTATAACGTATAAAAGTTAGGGTTTAATAAGTCTTGCACTTACATGGATTCGATGCAAAAACGGCATAAAACAATTCGATCCGAAATCCGATACCTCTCGCTATTCGACTGGGAAACTCTGCCTGCGTACAGGACGGAACGCGATGATGTCACGGCACCCTACGATCGTTTCGTCTCGATAGGACTTCAACGGCGAATCCCCCGAAACACTCCCGCTCTAGATGTTTAGCCCCTACTGCTCGGCTCTCGGCTTCCCATGCCACCATTCTCGGTGATGGAATCGGGAAGTGAAGCGCTGCGGCTTTACTGACCAGTTCACTACTGCGCATGCGCGAGTCATGCTGCGCCGTCCTCACTGGTCCCCGCTGTATTCTGGTAGCCCTGTGTGTTCCAGAACACAACAGGGGGGGGGGGTTTAACACAAAGGGGTGTGACCCCCGTTGGAGTCTATACACGGAAGTGGTGCAAATACCTGTATTATACAGGTATCAGCACCCTCTCCCCCTGAAAGGTGCCAAATGTGACACCGGAGGGGGAGGGTTCCGAAAAATGGAGGTTCACTTTTGGGTGAACCTCCGCTTTAATAGCGCAAAAAATTAAAGACGCAGAGGTAATCAAATACCACGAAAAAAGCTATATTTGTGGAAAAAAATTACATAAATTTGGGTACAACGTAGTACGACCGCGCACTTGTCAGTTAAAGTAACTTAGTGCTGTATCGGAAAAAATGGTCTGGTCATTAATCTTCCGGAAGATAGTGGTTAAAGTATTTTTAATATCCATTATTATTTTTTGACACCCTAGAAGAAACCAAATCCCCCCCCCCCCAACATTGACTCCACCCCCATGCCCTGCCCATGTATACCCCACCTTTTTAATGAGGCCTCACAAGCGCCCATCAAATGCAGCCTACCAGCGCCCATCAAATGAAGCCTACCAGTGCCCATCAATGCAGCCTACCACTGCCCATCAAATGCAGCCTACCACTGCCCATCAATGGTTGAATGTTTGCTTGCTTCCATTCATTTGGGAGTTGGGATACAGCCACAGTCCTCCTCCGCCACTGCGCATCTGACACTATGTGCAAACGGAGCGGTGGCTGCCTGCTAATGCTGAGACTTAGTTGCTTGCTGCAGAAAGAAAAGAGTAATATCACCAGTGGCCGCGCGCCCTAGGCAGCTGCCTAGTTTGCCTAGTGGTAGCACTGGCCCTGCAAAGTTAGGCCAACATTCTAATAATTTTGTATCTTGAGATTCAAAGTAGTCATCATTTATTACAGAATGATATGAAGAAAAATGAAGTTACTATAAAACAAATATTGTGTTACCTCTGGAAGACAAGTAGACCTCATAGAATAAATAGAAATGAATCCCCAGGGAGAGGAGGAGGTATATGTTGTACTCCCATGCAGAAAGCGGCTCCTGTTTCATAGTGTTAGGGATGGACCTGGAAAAAGTAGATTTATATATTAGATGACATCATTTCCCAATAGCGCTCCTTCATTGTCACCCAATCACAAAGAATTCCCCACAAAGACAACAATTAGCTTATTCAATGCATATGGTGCAGGCATGGCTTGCTGTTGTCACCATCAGGACACTCGCCCTGAGAATTACCAGGCAGCCATTGATGGAATAAAATCTGCAGCACAGATATGCAACAAAGAATAAAAAATAAACCAATTTTTTTTTTTTCAAAGTGGGAATTGTTTATGACACACATAAGTCACACTTTCATGTGTTTAGTATTTGTTCTGTTTTCCAGGGGATACGTGCAAGGCCGATCCTGGTGCCGCAGAGGTGGGGGTGCCGAAGCGAAGTGCTCCCCTCTCTCCTCCTTGTCTGTGTCCAGAGGCGGAGCGCATGTAGCAGGTGCTGCGGTTCCCCATCCCGCTTGCTCTCTCCACTGGCAACTGACAAGAGCGCATACCTCCCGCTGTTCCTGAAATCCGGGTTGGGTACCGCAGCGGAGCCTAGTACCGGAACACGTTCCGGTACTAGGCTCCACTAATCAACTCTGTTGAAGCAATAGCTCAGCTTTGGCTGCCGACGTTGCAGGCAACCTGGACAGGTAAGTGTCCATTTTCTAAAAGTCAGCAGCTGCAGTATTTAAAGCCGCGTGAAGCAGTCTCCTGTCTGCCACCACCGCCTCTGCATGTGACGGTTCTTCTCCCATAGGTGATGTGACGAAAGGCTTCTGGGTTGGCCGGAGCTGCTGTGCCAATCATCCTGTGCACTCCCAGAAATGATCTCCGAGTGCCACCCTCCTAGTAACCAAAGATGCCATGTATGCCCCGCCCCCCCTGTAATGTGCTTCTGCTCCCAACGCGCCCGAGCTACAGGGATCTATTGGACAGGTACTGATCTATGGGGACACCTGATGTGGGGGGCTCTGATGGGGAACACCTTCTTGGGGGGGGGCTCTGATGAGGGCCACCTGCTGGGGGGGGGGGGCTCTTATGGGGGCCACCTGCTGGGGGGGGGGGCTCTGATGTTAGAATGGCCCAGTCAAAGTCCAAACCTAAATCCAATAGAGAATCTGTGGCAAGACTTGAAAATTCCTGTTCACAGACGTGCTCCATCCAACCTGACAGAGCTTGAGATATTTTGCAAAGAATAATGGGCAAAAATGTCAATCTCTAGATGTGCAAATCTGGTAAAGACATCTCCAAAAAGACTTGCAGATGTAATTGCAGTGAAAGGTGGTTCTGCAAAGTATTGACTCAGAGGGGCTGAATACAAATGTACCACACACTTTTCACAGATTTGTAAAAAAAAAAATTAAAACCCATTTATCATTTTCTGTCTACTTCACAATTATGTGCCACTTGGTGTTGGTCTATCACATAAAATCCCAATAAAATACATTTACGTTTTTGGTTGTAACATGACAAAATTTGAAAAATGTCATATGAATACTTTTTCCAATGCACTGTATATAGCAGTACAGGCATATCATGAGATGAAACAGCAACTGAATAATATTAAACCAGGGCTGAAAGAATGGAAAGTGAAGAGGCTGGAATAAGGAACAGACTCGGCTCTCTACAAAGCCAGTATGCAGTGTGTAGGAGTGGGAGAGAATGGAACAGTGGGGGGACGTGAGTAGGACGGAGCCGCGGGAAGGCTGATGGGTAGGTAACACAATGCAGCGGGTGATACTGGAAATAAACAGCACTATTGACTACAGAATAAACTGGCCAGGGATGTCATCCAGGATGACTAAGCCGCATAATCTCTCCTGAAACTCCTACTGTGTCATTCTGGGAGGAAAGTGTCACAGAAAGACAGATAATGGGAGACTGCGAATGCGGAAAGTGAGCGCATTGCAGAGCGAGTTCTACAGGGAAAGGTGTAATGTCAGAGCACCGAGTCCACACCGTACTCAGAGAACACAACCGCCCCACAAAGTGCCTCTAATTTCTATGGTGGAGTACATGATCTGCAGCAGGCAGCTTATTAAAGTGAACTCTAAATATAAAAATCAAGTCACAAAGTTTTGATGCTCTGTAATCATTAAAGTGATTGTAAACCCTGTTACACCACTTGTACCTATAGGAAAGTAGGTACTGTACTGAAAATATCTTCTAAACCTGCACGGATTAGGAGATGTTTACCATATACGTCATCGGTGCATGCGCACTGAAAAACAGCTCAATCGTGCCATTTCTAATGGGCTTGTGCCGTGACCGATGGCTCCCGTTTGCATGCACTAAAGTAATGTCATCGCGGCTCAGGTCAATCACAGTGCCGGACACCACAAACCCAGAAATAACCCCAGGAGACATGTCGCCGGTCACATCGGTGTACGGGGACCGCTGCAGCAGCTTTAATCTAAGGTAAGTATTTCATAATGTGTTAGTATGCGATGCATACTAGCTCATTATGCCTTTGTCTTGCAGGTCTTATTTTTATTTTATTTTTTATATGTGTTTACAACCACTTTAACATGGATGTAAACCCTCACATATCCCCAGTGAACAGCCTCAGATGATACACAAAGATTAAACAAATCTCCTTACATACGTTTTCCATGTATATCTGCTGTCTTCAGCTTTATATATTCTTTAGAAAGTTCAGATCCTTTTAAGGAGATTTTCTCTTCCTGTTCAGCACTACAGTGAAGTCTGGGCATACAGCAAAAACAGCTGGTTGGAGAAAAGGCACACACCCCCTCTCCTCATAGGTAGAGACTTTCAGAGCTGTTCATTGAATAGTTCAGCACTCTTCTAATTTGGCTGTTTTTATCTCAGATGTTGGAAAACTTGTCAGGGGTTATCAGGCTGATAACAGAAGAACCGAGCAGGAGAAAGCCACGGAACTTAGTGCTTTGAAGAAAACACTACAGATATATGTGCCCAGCTCAAATTTAATGAATCGGGTTTACATCCACTTTAATTCACAGCATGTCCATTGCACTGTGTTGATTTGCATATATCAAGGGAGGTTCAATGCAAGGGCACATAGAAAAAATTTGTGTCCTCTATAACAGGTGTCTCCAACCCCCGGACCGCAAAGTCTGCGCTATCTGAGGTGCGGCGGGCGAGCAGAGAAATCGCCTCCCTTCTGCCCACACAGCCCCACCTCACTTCAGCCCACACAGCCCAGCGGCTACACTGTTAGGCGGGAAGCAGGTTAGCAGAGAGATGACATCATCTCCCACTGCCTGCCCTGCATCACCACTGTTCTCTCTCACACAGAACTCAATGTGCTTAGGAACAATTTTTATCTAGGAGGCAAGAGACAGTGGCATGTGTAATCTGCATCTGGTGGCATGTGGCAATCTGCATCAGGTGGCATGTGGCAATCTGCATCAGGTGGCATGTGGCAAGTGACTGTGGCAATCTACATCTGGCGGCATGTGGCAAGTAACCATGGCAATCTACATCTGGTGGCATGTGGAAAGTGACTGTGGTAATCTGCATCTGGTGGCATGTGGCAAGTAACCATGGCAATCTACATCTGGTGGCATGTGGAAAGTGACTGTGGTAATCTGCATCTGGTGGCATGTGGCAATCGGCATCTGGTGACAGGTTCTGCATTATGGTGAGTTTAACTATTTAATTTTATATTACAATAATAAATAATGTGCTTCCATTCCCCATATTAACCATGGTGTTGTGATGATTGAAGTGCTAACACCAGCCATTTCCTGACAAATTGGCCGTGAAAAAACACATTGTCACCCAGATTCCCAAATGTTTTACAATCAGAAGAAATTATTTTAGTTTCCCTGCAACCCATATTTTATTTTTCATGAGAGATAAAATAGATTCCTCTGATCTTCAATCTAATGTGAATTGATGGTTGGCAGACATTTGGGAGCCTCCATGTCAGGGATAGGCAACCTTAAAGTGGTTGTACACTGCTTTAAAAACCTCCAGGAGGATTTGCGGAAATTGCGTAGATCGTGGCACAAGATTGCGGCGATCTTTCCCCGGGAAGTGGGAGCCAATATCTGGTTTTGACAGGTATGCGCTCCCCTTGAAAGGTGCCAAATGTGGCACTGGAAGGGGGAGGGGGGAATCAGATTCGTGGAAGTTCCATTTTTGGGTGGAACTCCGCTTTAAGAGAAAGAAGGTGCATGACATCTCCTGAACTTATCTCTATTATTTATATCTAACAAGTTTATAGCTCTGCCAGAACATATACTTGCTGTGAGAAAGGCACAGGGGACAGCTATGCCCTCCCTTCCCTATTCAGAGACAATGTTCTATTTTGTAAAGGAGTTCACATAATCCAAAGACTCCTGTGAATGAGCAGGAGGAGGGGAGAGGCGAGCAAAGCAGATGCCCCAACTCTAATGTTGAACATGCTTAGGCATGAAGCTTCAGCGTGGGGCTCCCAGAAATACAATGAGAGCATAAGACTATCAGATGCAAATAATAGAGACAAGCCCAGGAGATGTCATGCACCTCCTTGGACTTAAAGGGTTGTAAAGGGGGAAAAATAAAAAATACCTAAATAGCTTCCTTTACCTTAGTGCAGTCCTTCTTCACTTACCTCATCCTTCCATTTTGCTTTAAATTTCCTTATTTCTTCTGAGAAATCCTCACTTCTTGTTCTTCTGTCTGTAACTCCACACAGAAGGACAAGGAGAGTCAGGACACTCCCTACGTTGCAGATAAAAGGAGCTGTGTGTTAGTGGGGGTCCTGACTCTCCTGTAGTCCAAGGGAGGGGCGAGCATGACATGAGAAAGCTTTGCATTACTGTGTGGAGTTACAGACAGAAGAACAGGAAGTGAGGATTTCTCAGAAGAAATAAGGACATTTAAAAGCAAAATGGAAGGATGAGGTAAGTAAAGGAGGACTGCACTAAGGTGAAGGAAGCCATTTAGGAAAAAAATAATTACCTTTACAACACCTTTAACTCATAGTGTGCATTCATTCTTTTAGTATTTTTATATTTTATATTTATTTTATTATTTTTATTATTATTTTTTAAAGGAGCTAAATTCCTGGAATTCAGCTTTAACCACTTAAGACCCGGACCAATACGCTGGCAAATGACCCAAGGGGTTTTTGCGATTCGGCACTGCGTCGCTTTAACAGACAATTGCGCGGTCGTGCGACGTGGCTCCCAAACAAAATTCGCGTCCTTTTTTTCCCACAAATAGAGCTTTCTTTTGGTGGTATTTGATCGCCTCTGCGATTTTTATTTTTTGCGCTATATACAAAAATAGAGCGACATTTTTGAAAAAAAATCAATATTTTTTACTTTTTGTTATAATAAAAAAACAATAAACTAAATTTTAGTCAAACATTTAGGCCAAAATTTATTTAGCCACATGTCTTTAGTAAAAAAAAAATCGCATTAAAAAAAAATTAGCTACCTAGCGGGAACAGCGACACTAATACAGCGATCAGAAAAATGATCGCTTAGTGACGCTGGCAATAGGGAGTGAAAGGGTTAACTAGGGCAGTGATCAGGGGGTTAAAACTTTATTGGGGGGGGTGGGGGGGGCTACCCTGACACTACTGACTGTCTGACTGTCACACTGTCTGTCACACTGACACTAAATACAGTAATCATACATGATTACTGCATTCAGTGACACTGTGACAGGGGGGAGGGGGGGGGGCGATCGCGGGGGTTAAATGTGTGTGTGTAGTGTAGTGTTAGTGCAGACTTACTTGTTCTGTAGTGATCTCTCCTCAGCGGCGCTTGAAACAAACGCCGAGGGAGAGATCACGTCGCTTCCTCCTTCCTGTGTTTACACAGGAGGAGGAAGTGACAGGTCAGGCGGGCGGGCGCGCGCATTGGCTGGGAGCGATCCGGAGGGGGCGGGTGAAAACGGATAGCCGCCCCCACTTGTCGGATCGCTCCTGCAGCCGCGCGGACCGCCGCATGTACGGGGGGGGGGGTCCGATCGGACCCCCGATCCCCCCCAAGGCACCAACGTATATATACGTTGATGTGCCTGTCGGTGCCATTCTGCCGACGTAAATGTACATGCGGCGGTCCTTAAGTGGTTAACAAGCATTTTGGTACAAATCTCAGGAAGAACAGTTTTAATTTTTGCTACACGAAAGGGTAAATACTTTGCTACCTGTTTGTGCTCCAACATTAAAAAAAAAAAAAAAAAAAACACCACCACACAACTCTTGGGAAACATTACAGTGGGAGGGAGATGCTAAAAAGTACAGGGAGATCCCTCAAAGAGAACAAACAAACCTGAACCTCTTTTAATCGATCTGTATTACAGTAAAAGATACCAGGCTGATCGGTACCTAGCTGAGCAACACAAAGTAGCAGCAATTGGCTTGCTGGAGAATTTTAGAAAGCAATTTATTTGTATACATTTGTTGCCCTCTAGTGTTTGTTTTATTATTCAGAATTTAAATCCTTTCATTATTGGAGCTTTTTTCATTTTTCCACACACACACACACACAACCCCCACAAGGGGTTGTAAAGGTAAAAGTTTTTTTACCTTAATGCATCCTATGCATTAAGGTAAAAAAACATCTGGCAGCAACGCCCCCCCGAGCCCCCGTTTTACTTACCTGACCGTTCGAAATTCCCGGGCGCGTCCACGTCATCCTCTTCGGTTCCCAGCCTGGCCGTTAATTGACTAGACTGGGCGGATTGATAGCAGCGCAGTCATTGGCTGGCGCTGCTGTCAATCACAGCGGATGACGCGGCGCACAGGGGGCGGGGCCGAGTGATACAGTCGGCGGCTATGGCCGCCGCTGTATCACGGGAGCGCACTCGCAAAAGCTTTCCACCGTGCGAGCGCCCTCGCATGAAGGTAGAAAGCTTTTGCGAGGAGGAGCTGAGACAGCCGCCGAGGGACCCCGGAAGACAGCTTTCCGGGACACTCTGTGCGAAACGAACTGCACAGTGGAGGTAAGTATAACATGTTGGTTATTTTAAAAAAACTAATATTCCTGACTTTAGTGTCCCTTTAACCACTTAACCCCCGGACCATATTGCTGCCCAACGACCAGAGCACTTTTTGCGAGTCGGCACTGCGTCGTTTTAACTGACAATTGCGCGGTCGTGCGACGTGGCTCCCAAACAAAATTGGTGTCCTTTTTTTTCCCACAAATAGAGCTTTCTTTTGGTGGTATTTGATCATCTCTGCGGTTTTTATTTTTTGCGCTATAAACAAAAATAGAGCGACTATTTTGAAAAAAAAAAGCAATATTTTTTACTTTTTTCTGTAATAAATATCCCCCAAAAATATATAAAAAAACTTTTTTTTTCCTCAGTTTAGGCCGATATGTATTCTTCTACATATTTTTCATTAAAAAAATCGCAATTAGCGTTTATTGATTGGTTTGCGCAAAAGTTATAGCGTTTACAAAATAGGGGGAAGTTTTATGGCATTTTTATTATTATTATTTTTTTTACTAGTAATGGCGGCGATCAGCGTTTTTTTTTCAGTACTGCGACCTTATGGCGGACACTTCGGACACTTTTGACACATTTTTGGGACCATTGGCATTTTTTTTTAGCGATCAATGCTATAAAAATGCCATTGGCAGTGAAGGGGTTAACACTAGGGGGCGGGGAAGGGGTTAAGTGTGTTCCTATTTGTGTTCTAACTGTATGGGGGGGGTGGCCTCACTAGGGGAAATCACTGATCTTCTGTTCATACATTGTATGAACAGAAAATCAGCGTTTCCCCCGCTGACAGGAACGAAAGCTGTGTGTTTACACACACAGCTCCTGTTCCCCGCTCTGTAACAAGCGATCGCGTGTGCCCGACGGCGATCGTGCCTGCCGGGCACACGCACGGGACTCGGGGGCGAGCGGGGGGCGCGCGCGCGGTCCGCCGGCGGCGCTCGCACGCACCCCCTAGTGGCCGTCAAAAGTGGCGACGTAGAGCTACGGGCTCTCGCGCAGGAGTGCCGACCTGCCACTGTATAACGGCTGGTCGGCAAGCGGTTAAGGACCTTGGGTGTTTTTCAGATTTGGTGTTTACAAGCCTAAGGCCGCGTACACACGACCAAATAAATCCGATCAAATCGGTCTGACAGACTGATTTGATCGGATTTGTCTGCTGGGATGTATTGGTTTGATCGCTGTACACACGATCAAACCAAAATCCCCGCCGGCAGACAGCGCGGTGACGTGGCGGTGACGTTGACGCCACCACATCATCGTCACCAGGAAGAAAAACTCTATTCGACGCATGCGCTGGCAGATATGTTTGCTGGTTAGCGTACTAACCAGCAGATATGTCGGACGGACGGGTTGCCAGCAGACAGATTTTAAAGCATGCTTTAAAATCTGTCTGCTGGAAAAACCCGTCTGTCCGCCCGTACACACGATCGAATCTATCTGCTGAAACGGTCTGTCGGACCGTTTCCAGCAGATAGATTCGATCGTGTGTACGCGGCCTAAAACATTTTTGTTTGCTAGAAAATTATTTAAAACCCCCAAACCCCCTACGGCCAGCCTTCTAACATATATTTTTTTATAACATCCTAGAGAATAAAATGGCGGTCATTGGAATACTTTTTGTCTCACCGTATTTGCGCAGCTGTCTTACAAGCGCACTTTTTTTGGAAAAAAATTCACTTTTTTGAATTAAAATTTAAGACAACAATAAATTTGGCCCAATTTTTTTATATATTGTGAAAGATAATGTTACGCCGAGTAAAATGATACCCAACATGTCACGCTTAAAAATTGCGCCTGCTCATGGCATGGCGTCAAACTTTTAGGCCTCGTACACACGAGGCAATCGATTTGTTCAAAACGGTCTGTCCGACCGATTTGAACAAATCTGTCTGCTGGCATTTTGGTTTGCTCGCGTGTACACACGAGCAAACCAAAATCCCCGCCAGCAGACAGCGCATACTAACCAGCAGACATGTCGGGCGGACGGGTTCCCAGCCGACAGATTTCAAAGCATGCTTTGAAATCTGTCGGGTGGCCAAATCCGTCGGCTTGCCCGTACACACGGTCGAATCTGTTTGCTGGGACGATCGGGCCGACCGTTTCCAGCAGACAGATTTGATCGTGTGTACGAGGCCTTACCCGTAAAAATCTCAATAGGCGACGTTTAAAAAATTCTATAGGTTGCATCTTTTGAGCTACAGAGGAGGGCTAGGGCTAGAATTATTGCTCTCGCTCTAATGATCGTGGTGATACCTCACTTGTGTGGTTTGAACACCGTTTTTATATGCAGGTTCTACTCACGTATGTGTTCGCTTCGGTGCGCGAGCTCGTCGGGACGGGGCGCTTTAAAAAAAATGTTTTTGTTTTCTTATTTATTTTAGCGTTTTTTACACTGAAAAAAAAAATACATCACTTTTATTCCTATTACAAGGAATGTAAACATCCCTTGTAATAGAAAAAAGCACGATAGGTCCTCTTAAATTTGAGATCTGGAGTCAAAAAGACCTTACATCTCATATTTAGGTTTAAATGCAAAAAAAAAAAAAAATGGAAATGTTGTCATTTAAAAAAAATGACAACAAAAAAATGTCCCTTTTAGACGCATGGGAGGGACTGACTTTTTGACGTCACTTCTGCCCTGCTATGCTATGGGGATGGGTGGGGGCCATCTTGCCCTCACTCGCATCCCCACACAGCAGGCAGCAGGACCCGATCGCCTTCGCCATTAACGACAGCTCCGGTAAGCGGCGGAGGGCACGGGAGGGCGAATCCGCCGCGAAGACCACCATTATCGTAAACAGGACCGCTCATGCTAAAGATGGATACCTCGGTTGTGGCAGCAGCTGCTACCGTTACTGAGATATCCATCTTTATAAACCGACGTATATGTAAATGAGCGGGTCCTTAAGGCCTCATTCACACTACGGACCGTTCAGGTCCGCCTGTCAGTTTTGACGGCGGACCTGAACGGCAGCTCCATGCACCCTTATGGAGTGTTGGATGTCAGCGGAGACATGTCCACTGACATCCGACCCGATCCGCTAAAAACAGACGTATGGGGGATACGTCCCCATCCGTCCATGCGGATCGTGTAAGATCTAATGAAAACGGACATGTTGTCTGTTTTCAACAGATCGCTCCATAGCAACAGCGGTGCACGACAAGCCCCTCCCTGCTCAGTGAGCAGAGCGGAGCTTGTCATCCGTCAGCTCAGCGGAGATCTGCGGACTGATCTCCCGCTTAGGAGGCGGAAGCAGGCGAACTCCGTCGGAGTCCGCCTGTGTGAGGCCTAAGTGGTTAAAATGATAAAATGTGCATTTTTCACCTTAACCACTTCATTACCAGGTACCCCCCCCCCCTTTCCTGCCCAGGATAATTTTCAGCCTTTAGCACCATCACACTTTGAATGACAACATGCAACAGTGTACCAAAATTATAATTTTTATAATTTTCTTCCCAAAAATAAAGCTTTTATTTGGTGGTATTTGATCACCTCTGCAGTTTTTATTTTTTGCTAAACAGAGCTGCACGATTCTGGTTAAAATGAGAATCACGATATTTTGGCTTAGAAGATAGATCACGATTCTCGCGGGGTAACATTTTTCACATTAACTGCTTCCCAACCGCCCACCGTCATATTACTGCGGGACAGTGGCTCTGTCTCGCGGGAGCACGTAGCTCTACGTCCTCTCCTTTTCGGCCACCACACGCGTGCCCGGCGGGTACGATCGCCGCCGGGCACCCGCGATTGCTCATTACAGAGCGGGGAACGGGAGGTATGTGTGTAAACACACAGCTCTCGTTCCTGTCAGCGGGGGAAACGCTGATCTTCTGTTCATACAATGTATGAACAGAAGATCAGTGATTTCCCCTAGTGAGGCCACCCCCCCCCCATACAGTTAGAACACACCCAGGAACACACTTAACCCCTTCCCTGCCCCCTAGTGTTAACCCCTTCACTGCCAATGGCATTTTTATAGTAATCCATTGCATTTTTATAGCATTGATCGCTATAAAAATGCCAATGGTCCTAAAAATGTGTCAAAAGTGTCCGATGTGTCCGCCATAATATCGCAGTACCGAAAAAAACGCCATAAAACTACCCCCTTTTTTGTAAACGCTATACATTTTGCGCTAACCAATCAATAAACGCTAATTGCGATTTTTTTTTACGAAAAATATGTAGAAGAATACCTATCGGCCTAAACTGAGGAAAAAAAATTTTTTTTTATATCTTTTTTGGGGATATTTATTAGAGCAAAATGTAAAAAATATTGCATTTTTTTCAAAATACTCGCTCTATTTTTGTTTATAGCGCAAAAAATAAAAACCGCAGAGGTAATCAAATACCACCAAAAGAAAGCTCTATTTGTGGGAAAAAAAGGACGCCAATTTTGTTTATCCGGTTGTCCTCTCTCTTCCTCTGCACAGGTCACGCTGCAATGATGGGTACTGGTGAGGGTGCACTGGTAGGTTCTGGTGAGGCTGCACTGGTGGGTACTGGCTGCTCTGCATTGGTGGGCACAGGTCACTCTGCATTGATGGCCACAGGTGAGGATGCATTGGTGGGCACAGGTGAGGATGCATTGGTGGGCACTGGTCACGCTGCATTGATGGGCACAGGTGAGGATGCATTAGTGGGCACAGGTGAGGATGAATTGGTGGACACTGGTCACGCTGCATTGATGGGCACAGGTGAGGTTGCATTGATAAAGTTGTTGTTAATATTAATTTTTGTAACTTTATTCTGCATAAAAAAAAATGTTGTAACTTTATTCTGCATAAAAAAAATGTAATCATTTCATGAGATCATTTCTGAAGGCGTGTTTAGGGGTGGGGCAGGGTAGAGGTTGGTGGGCGAGTAACCCTTAAGGCCTGATGGAGGTTTTTCCTGAGTCCACTGACACCAATGCTGGGAGTTATTTTACTCCAACTTCTTCCATATACTTTTCGATATGCTACAAAAATGTAGCAACGCCAAAATAATTTGGAATTGAGGTGTGAAAACGCGTCGCTATTGAGTGTCCCTCTCCTGGGGTTGACGGCGACAATTGAGGCCTAATTCTCAAGTTGAGTATCGTTTTTCTTTTTAACCACTTCCAGACCGCTACACGACTATATACGTCCTCTCTTTGAAGAGGTATTGCCGTTATGGCAGAATCTTCAGCCGGTGGTCCGTAATCCGATAATGGTGGTCTCTGGGGCGCATTCGCTGTAAAATCACAGTTCTCCGCTGCTTACTGAAGCCGTCGGTATCGGCAGAGGCGATCAGGTCCTCTCTCCTGCTTGGTATGTATATGAGTGAGGGGAAGATGGCCCCCACCCATCTCCATACCAATTTTTTTTTATTTTTTATTGCATTTTAGTGTAAATATGAGATGTGAGTTCTTTTGGACCCAGATCTCATATTTAAGAGGACCTGTCATGCTTTTTTTCTATTACAAGGGATGTTTACATTCCTTGTAATAGGAAAAAAAGGTACACAATTTTATTTTTATTTTTTTAAAGAACAGTGTAAAAAATAAAAGGTAAAATAAATAAGAAAAAAAAAAAAAAATTTTAAACGTGCTCCGTCCCGCCGAGCTCGCGTGTAGAAGCGACGGCATACGTGAGCAGAGTTAGCATATGAAAACGATGTCCAAATCACACAAGTGAGGTATCACCGCGATCGTTAGAGCGAGAGCAATAATTCTAGCCCTAGAACTACTCTGTAACTCAAAACATGCAACCTATAGAATTTTTTAAACGTCGCCTATCGAGATTTTTAAGGGTAAAAGTTTGAAGCATGACATGTTGGGTATCAATTTACTCAGCGTAACATTATCTTTCACAATATAAAAAAAAAATGGGCTAACTTTACTGTTGTCTTATTCTTTAATAAAAAAAAAAAAAAAAAGAAAAAACATTTCCAAAAAAAGTGCACTTGTAAGACCACTGCGCAACTACGGTGTGACAGAAAGTATTGCAACGGCCGCTATTTTATTCTCTAGGGTGTTAGGGAAACAAATTATAATTTTTTGGGGTTCTAAGTCATTTTCTAGCAAAAAAAAAAATTTTTTTAAATTTGTAAACAACAAATCTCAGAAAGAGGATCGGTCCTTTCTGAGCGGAGTTCCACCCAAAAATTGAACTTTCACTTTTTGGAACCCTCACCCCCTCTGGTGTGTCACATTTGGCACCTTTCAGGGGAGCAGATACCTGAGGGGTTATGCCACGCCACCCCCCCCCCCCCCCACTGTCTTCTGGGAAACACACAGCTCCCAGAACAAACAAAAAAAAATAAAGTTGCGCTGCTGAAAATGTGAAGAAAAAAGAAGCAGCCAGCACTAACAGTGAAACACCCTGTGAGTAAACAATGAAAGAAAAATAAGTGCAGCGCTGGTGAGCATAAATTTGCGTGAAGCAATATAGACCAGTCCCATTTAAATGGGTAACATTGTAATGGTGTAGTCCAAAAACACAATAACAGGAAAATATATAAAGGGTGGTGAAACCCTATATGCAAACGGTGAAGGGTAAATTACAAAGCAAGTCCTTCAAGTCAAAGCAGGCAAGTCTTCATATGTAACACTCCTATCCACCGCTCCTGTGTTATTGGAGAATCTGATGGTGTACGTGATCCACTCGGATGGGCATACAGGACATCAAACAGATATATGAAAAAAGATGGGTACTCTTACCACAAATGTTGGACACATATGCCAGGAGCACTGTGTCAGATGCGCTTGTAAGAGCTCCTCGGATGGACGGCTCTATGAGGGGTAATGATTCAAAAGATTGTGGATCTTTCCCAGGAATCATAGGGTCCAAGATGGAGAGTGGTTCCAAGATTTCAGATGGAGCAACACTTGTATGTATCCAAAAAAAGGAAAAAAACTCCACATAGTGTAGTTTGTTTTGAGAAAGATAAGCCTTTATTAGGCTGATAAATGGAAGAGGAAAAGAGGAAGCCGTTTCAGTGCCATTTTTTATTTGCTTTTATTGTTTTACCATTTATCAGCCTAATAAAGGCTTATCTTTCTCAAAACAAACTACACTATGTGGAGTTTTTTTCCTTTTTTTGGATACATACAAGTGTTGCTCCATCTGAAATCTTGGAACCACTCTCCATCTTGGACCCTATGATTCCTGGGAAAGATCCACAATCTTTTGAATCATTACCCCTCATAGAGCCGTCCATCCGAGGAGCTCTTACAAGCGCATCTGACACAGTGCTCCTGGCATATGTGTCCAACATTTGTGGTAAGAGTACCCATCTTTTTTCATATATCTGTTTGATGTCCTGTATGCCCATCCGAGTGGATCACGTACACCATCAGATTCTCCAATAACACAGGAGCGGTGGATAGGAGTGTTCCATATGAAGACTTGCCTGCTTTGACTTGAAGGACTTGCTTTGTAATTTACCCTTCACCGTTTGCATATAGGGTTTCACCACCCTTTATATATTTTCCTGTTATTGTGTTTTTGGACTACACCATTACAATGTTACCCATTTAAATGGGACTGGTCTACAGTAGGTGACTGGGATATTGTGTCAATCTCGCTCCCTTTCTCGGCGAGATTGACCACCTACGAGCCCCATCGCGGGAGCCAGCGCCGAGCTGGCTTGCCGCGATGGAGACAAAGACGTCATAGAAGCGACGGGGATCCGACGCGGATTCCCGCCAATTCTACACGTGGGCGGAGTTTGTTATGAATCCTGAAAGAGAAATCCCCGCCGGATTTTTTAAAGGAAAATCCGGCATGGGTTCCCCCCTCAGGAGCATAACGGGCCCTTAGGTCTGTTATGGGTTGTAAGGAGACCCCCTACGCCGAAAAAAAACGGCGTGGGGGTCCCCCCACAATCCATACCAGACCCGTATCCAAAGCACGCCGGCCGGCCGGTCAGGAAGGGAGTGGGGGCGAGCGAGCGCCCCCCCCCCTCCTGAGCCGTACCGGGCAGCATGCCCTCAACATGGGGGGGTCAGGTGCTCTGGGGTAGGGGGCGCACTGCGGCCCCCCACCCCAGAGCACCCTGTCCCCATGTTGATGAGGACAGGGCCCCTTCCCGACAACCCTGGCCGTTGGTTGTCGGGGTATGCGGGCGGGAGGCTTATCGGAATCTGGAAGCCCCCTTTAATAAGGGGGCCCCCAGATACCGGCCCCCCACCCTAAGTGAATGAGTATGGGGTACATTGTACCCCTACCCATTCACCTGCAAAACAAAAGTTTAAACACAAATAAACCACAGTGTATTGAAATAAACAGTGTATTGAAATATTTTATTAGTTGGCCGCCGGGGGGGGGGGTGTGTATGATCGCTTTTATAAAAGCGCCCCCCTCCGGCGGGCTTCTGTGGGGGGGTGGGTGCCGCCGTCTGGTTCTTTTCCGCCGCCGGGGGGGGCGCTTTGATAAAAGCGCCCACCACCCGGCGGGCTTCTTTCGACGTCTTCGGCGGCGGGGGGGGTCTTCTCCCACTCTCCGGGGTCTTCTCCCGCTCTCCGGGGGTCTTCTCCCCACTCTCCGGGGGTCTTCTCCCACTCTCCGGGGGTCTTCTTTCTTCTTCAGCGACTCGCCGCCGCTATCTTCGTGTGTTAGCTCAATTACTAGCGGCGGCGGTCCCCTCTTCTGCGACGTCGGCGTCTTCTTCTTCTTCTTCTTCTTCTTCTGCTGCTGTCCAGATGTTGACGCGACGCTTCCTCCCGCTGTTATGCCCGGCGCGCGGCTCGCAGCGAAATATATAGGCCTGTCTTGTGACGTCGCAGTCCCATCATGCTCCGGTAGGTACCCACGTGCTACCTACCGGAGCATGATGGGACTGCGACGTCACAAGACAGGCCTATATATTTCGCTGCGAGCCGCGCGCCGGGCATAACAGCGGGAGGAAGCGTCGCGTCAACATCTGGACAGCAGCAGAAGAAGAAGAAGAAGAAGACGCCGACGTCGCAGAAGAGGGGACCGCCGCCGCTAGTAATTGAGCTAACACACGAAGATAGCGGCGGCGAGTCCTGAAGAAGAAGAAGACCCCCGGAGAGCGGAGAAGACCCCCGGAGAGTGGGAGAAGACCCCCGGAGAGCGGGAGAAGACCCCGGAGAGTGGGAGAAGACCCCCCCCGCCGCCGAAGACGTCGAAAGAAGCCCGCCGGGTGTGTGGGGCGCTTTTATCAAAGCGCCCCCCCTGGCGGCGGAAAAGAACCAGACGGCGGCACCCCACCCCCCCACAGAAGCCCGCCGGAGGGGGCGCTTTTATAAAAGCGATCATACACACCCCCCCCCCGGCGGCCAACTAATAAAATATTTCAATACACTGTGTGGTTTATTTGTGTTTTAAACTTTTGTTTTGCAGGTGAATGGGTAGGGGTACAATGTACCCCATACTCATTCACTTAGGGTGGGGGGCCGGTATCTGGGGGCCCCCTTATTAAAGGGGGCTTCCAGATTCCGATAAGCCTCCCGCCCGCATACCCCGACAACCAACGGCCAGGGTTGTCGGGAAGGGGCCCTGTCCTCATCAACATGGGGACAGGGTGCTCTGGGGTGGGGGGCCGCAGTGCGCCCCCTACCCCAGAGCACCTGACCCCCCCATGTTGAGGGCATGCTGCCCGGTACGGCTCAGGAGGGGGGGGGGCGCTCGCTCGCCCCCACTCCCTTCCTGACCGGCCGGCCGGCGTGCTTTGGATACGGGTCTGGTATGGATTGTGGGGGGACCCCCACGCCGTTTTTTTCGGCGTAGGGGGGTCTCCTTACAACCCATAACAGACCTAAGGGCCCGTTATGCTCCTGAGGGGGGAACCCATGCCGGATTTTTCTTTAAAAAATCCGGCGGGGATTTCTCCTTCAGGATTCATAACAAACTCCGCCCACGTGTAGAATTGGCGGGAATCCGCGTCGGATCCCCGTCGCTTCTATGACGCGCTCGCTGGAATGTACTTTTACTATTCCAGCGAGTGCGAGATGTCGGCAGCCTGTCGCCGAGATTCAGCGCGATGCTGGCGTGCTGAAAACACATTCTCGGCGGCAGGCACTGTATATTGCTTCACGCAAATTTATGCTCACCAGCGCTTCACTTATTTTTCTTTCACAGCTCCCAGAACACAGCAAGGACCAGTGAAGACGTGCATCGTTACTCGCGCATGCGCAGTAGGGAACCGGGAAGTGAAAGCAGTGGTTCACCCTAAATATACTATGTCCCATTGATCCAGCATTTTTTTAATTGCTCCACTTACTGTGTAATCATTAATTTTCATTTATTTCCCCCCGCGGTGGATGGCGCCGCTATAGCCGGTCACGGCTTCTGAAAATAGCCGATTTAGGACTCGGGTATTTCCGGCGCTATACGGCGCCTGCGCACAGACCTAGGAGCTGACTGCGCAGGCGCCGTATTTCTCCGAGTCCTATGGCGCCCCCCCCCCCCCCCCCCCCGAAAAAAAGCCGAAATAGGACTCGGGAGAAATACGGCGCCTGCGCAGTCAGCTCCTAGGTCTGTGCGCAGGCGCCGTATAGCGCCGGAAATATCAAGTCCTAAATCGGCTATTTTCGGAAGCCGTGACGGGCTATAGTGGCGCCATCCACCGCGGGGGGAGATAAATGAAAATTAATGATTACACAGTAAGTGGAGCAATTTAAAAAAAAAACAGCATACTGGCGCTGACGCTGGATCGCATGGGGCATAGTATATTTAGGGTGAACCACCGCTTGAAGCCACAACGTTTCATTTCCTGATTCCCTTACCGAGGAATGGCGGCGGGGGGCAGCCGAGAGACAATCGATTGCTCGGCTTCGGCTGCCGACATGGCTGGATCCTGGACAGGTAAGTGTCCACGTGGATATTATAAAGTCAGCAGCATGCAGCTTATTTGTAGCTTCTGGCTTTTAATATGTATATTTTTAGTGGGACCGTCACCTCCCACTAGATCCCTGAGGAGATCCCTATACCTTCAATCACAGCTCAGTACACAAACACACCGACCACAGCGCCACCTGGCGTGTAGAAATAGAAGTGTCAGACAACGGACAGTCTCCAGTCCATGAACACGGGACCGGAATCTCTTTCCCCGCTCCTCCTCACCTGACAACCCCGCGCCCGCCTCTCACCTGAAGCAGCGCCCGCACGCCTCACACCGGCTAGCACATGCGCGCTACGTTCCCTGGTCAACAAACTAAGAGTCAAACCGCTGCGGACTTCCAGCGGGAGTGTACTGCGCATGCGCCCGGTGCTGGGCTGATTCTCTGCGCCTGCGTAAATCCGCTCGCGCGGTGTATGAAGTGTTCTGATTTCTGACGTCATGTGTGTGACTGGAGGCTCCGTCCTCCTCCACTGAGTGTGAGGAAGTACATTCAGTCACTAATGATAATGATAAGTCCAATCAGAAAATGTATTCACTCCAGATACATTGGAAAAGCCTGATAGAGCAGAGATGAACATGTAAACAGGTGTTGTAATCAAGGTGTTGCTGTGGTGCATGCTAAAGAGAAAGACCATTTTACAGTGCAGATGAGTGCAGAACACACCGCAGTCACCGCCATTGTCGTAACTCTCCGCCATGGTGCATAGAATTGTATTGACGCCGTGTGAAAAACAAAGCAAACAGTGCGTTTTTCTGGGATTGGTGCTACACCTACATGTCACCAACCACCATCAGCCAATCCGCATTACTCCTGACCCCTGCACGTCGCATTACTCCTGACCTCTGCACGTCGCATTACTCCTGACCCATGCACTCCGCATTACTCCTGACCCATGCACTCCGCATCACTCCTGACCCCTGCACGTCACATTACTCTTGACCTCTGCACTCTGCATTACTCCTGACCCGCCTGCACGTCGCATTACTCCTGACCCCTGCACGTCGCATTACTCCTGACCCCCCCTGCACTCTGCATTACTCCTGACCTTCTGCACGTCGCATTACTCCTGACCCATGCACTCCGCATTACTCCTGACCCTGCATGCACTCCGTGCATCTCCTGTGGCGTGGCTGGCCCTGAACCTGCCTCTGCACTGTCACATTACTCTTGACCCCTGCACTCTGCATTTACTTCTGACCCGCTGCACGTCGCATTACTTCCTGACCCCTGCATACTCTGCATCCTAAGACCTAACGACGATCTGCACGATTGTGACACCTGTACGAAGATCTGACTCCGCATTTACAACGTCGATTATGATCCGACCTTCTGTACTGGTGCAATGATCCGAGAATCTGCATCCTCGAGACCTAAGACGATCCTAATATCCTACCTCGCACGTACGATATTCCCTGATCCTGCACTCCTCCGATTAACTCCTGATTCCTGAACTGTTCACTGATCCTGGACTCCTAAAGGTGACCATCATATGACATGTGAATCCTAAGTGCATTGAATCTGGTAGAATCCTAGTGATCCGAATCCTGTGATGAATCCTGTGTAGAAAACTCCTGTGGCATTCGAACTCCTGTGTGAACCTGAAAATGATCTCTGATGTTCGAAATGTGTGTGGATGACCTGTTGAATCTGTGTGTATCCTGATGGTGTTCACATCACATTATCCTGATCTTTGAATCCTGTGTTTCTTGATGGATTGGTGAACTCCTGTGTGTTTGATGAATCATGTAGAATCCTGTGTGAATGTTCCTGGAATCTTGTGCGTTCCTGAATCTTGTGTTCCTGAATCTTGAAGTACTCCCTTGAATCCTGTGAATCTTGAAGTGGGAATGGTTGAATCCTGTGGAATCCTTAATGGTGATTCTGAAGGTTGAATCTGTGTCCCGTTGATGTTGTGTGAATCTTGTAAATGTGTCTGTAATTGAATCGTTCCTGAATCCTGTGAATCTGGATGTTAATCCATCCTGGTATGTTTGAACTCCAGTGTAAGGTTGATGAATTGTGAAGTGTTTGAATCCTGTGCAGTTGAATCCTGGTTTCATTGAACTCCTGTGTGTTTGAATCCTTGAATGGGTTGTACATGTGTTAATTCTGAAGGTTCCTGAATCTGTGTGTTTATTGTGAATTTGTGTTATCTCTGAATTTATTTGTGATTGAATGGTTTAATGGGTTCATGTTCTTGTGCGTTCCTGAATCCTGTGTTCCTGAATCTTGTGCGTTCCTGAATCCTGTGTTTCCTGAATCTTGTGTGTTCCTGAATCCTGTGTTCCTGAATCTTGTGCGTTCCTGAATCCTGTGTTCCTGAATCTTGTGCGTTCCTGAATCCTGTGTTCTTGAATCTTGTGCATTCCTGAATCCTGTGTTCCTAAAACTTTTGCGTTCCTGAATCCTGTGTTTCCTGAATTTTGTGCATTCCTGAATCCTGTGTTTCCATGAATCTTGTGTGTTCCTGAATCCTGTGTTCCTGAATCCTCTGTGTTCCTGAATCCTGTGCATTCCTGAATCCATGTGTTCTGAATCCTGTGCATTCCTGAATCCTGTGCATTCCTGAATCCTGTGCGCTCCTGAATCCTGTGCATTCCTGAATCCTGTGTGTTCCTGAATCCTGTGTGTTCCTGAATCCTGTGCGTTCCTGAATCCTGTGCGTTCCTGAATCCTGTGTGTTCCTGAATCCTGTGCATTTCCTGAATCCTGTGCGTTCCTGAAATCCTGTGTGTTCCTGAATCCTGTGCAATTCCTGAATCCTGTGTGTTCCTGAATCCTGTGTGTTCCTGAATCATGTGTGTTCCTGAATCCTGTGTTCCTGAATCTTGTGCGTTCCTGAATCCTGTGTTCCTAATCTTGTGCGTTCCTAAATCTTGTGCGTTCCTAAATCTTGTGCGTTCCTGAATCTTGTGTGTTCCTGAATCCTGTGTTTCTGAATCCTGTGTTCCTAAATCCTGTGTGTTCCTGAATCCTGTGCATTTGTCCTGAATCCTGTGTTCCTGAATCCTGTGCATTCCTGAATCCTGTGTTCCTGAATCCTGTGTTCCTGAATCTTGTGCATTCCTGAATCCTGTGTGTTCCTTGAATCTGTGCGTTCCTGAATCCTGTGTTTCCTGAATCTTGTGCGTTCCTGAATCCTGTGTTTCCTGAATTTTGTGCATTCCTGAATCCTGTGTTCCTGAATCTTGTGCGTTCCTGAATCCTGTGTGTGTTCCTGAATCTTGTGCGTTCCTGAATCCTGTGTTCCTGAATCTTGTGCGTTCCTGAATCCTGTGTTCCTGAATTTTGTGTGTTCCTGAATTCTGTGTTTCTGAATCCTGTGTTCCTGAATCCTGTGCATTCCTGAATCCTGTGTTCCTGAATCTTGTGCATTCCTGAATCCTGTGTTCCTGAATCGTGTGCGTTCCTGAATCATGTGATCCTGAATCCTGTGTTCCTGAATCCTGTGTTCCTGAATCCTGTGTGTTCCTGAATCCTGTGTGTTCCTGAATCCTGTGTGTTCTGAATCCTGTGTTCCTGAATCCTTTGTGTTCCTGAATCCTGTGCATTCCTGAATCCTGTGTTTCCTGAATCCTGTGTGTTCCTGAATCCTGTGTTCCTGAATCCTTGTGTGTTCCTGAATCCTGTGTTCCTGAATCCTGTGTGTTCCTGAATCCGTGTGTTCCTGAATCCTGTGCATCCTGAATCCTGTGTGTTCCTGAATCCTGTGTGTTCCTGAATCCTGTGTGTTCCTGAATCCTGTGTTCCTGAATCCTGTGTGTTCCTGAATCCTGTGCATTCCTGAATCCTTGTGTTCCTGAATCCTGTGTTCCTGAATCTTGTGTGTTTCCTGAATCCTGTGCATTCCTGAATCCTTGTGTTCCTGAGTCTTGTGCATGTGTCCTGAATCTTGTGCGTTCCTGAATCCTGTTGTTCCTGAATTTTGTGCGTTCCTGAATCCTGTGTTCCTGAATCTTGTGTGTTCCTGAATCCTGTGTTCCTGAATCTTGTGCGTGATCTGTGTGAATCCTGTGTGTTCCTGAATCTTGTGATTCCTGAATCCTGTGTTCCTGAATTTTGTGCATGAATCCTGTGAATCCTGTGTTTTTCCTGAATCTTTTGTGTTCCTGAATCCTGTGTTTCTGAATCCTGTGTTCCTGAATCCTTGTGCATTCCTCTGAATCCTGTGTGTTCATGAATCCATGTGCATTCCTGAATCCTGTGTTTGCATTCCTGAATCCTGTGCGTTGTGTCCTGAATCCTGTGCATTCCTGAATCCTGTGTTCCTGAATCCTGTGTGTTCCTGAATCATGTGTTCCTGAATCCTGTGTTCCTGAATCTTGTGGGAATGCGTTCCTGAATCCTGTGTTCCCTAAATCTTGTGCGTTCCTAAATCTTGTGCGTTCCTGAAATCTTGTGCGTTCCTGAATCGTGTGTTTTTCTGAATCCTGTGTTCCTAATCCTGTTGTGTTCCTGAATCCTGTGCAATTCCTGAATCCTGTGTTCCTGAATCCTGTGTTCCTGAATCTTGTGCATTCCTGAATCCTGTGTTCCTGAATCTTGTGCATTCCTGAATCCTGTGTTCCTGAATCTTGTGCATTCCTGAATCCTGTGTTCCTGAATCTTGTGTCGTTCCTGAATCCTGTGTGTTCCTGAATCCTGTGTTTCCTGAAGTCTTGTGCATTCCTGAATCCTTGTGTTCCTGAATCTTGTGCGTTCCTGAATCCTGTGTTTCTGAATCCTGTGTGTTCCTGAATCTTGTGTGTTCCTGAATATTGTGTGTTCCTAAATCCTGTGTTCCTGAATCCTTGTGTTCCTGAATCCTGTGTGTTCCTGAATCTGTGTGTTCCTGAATCCTGTGTTTCTGAATCCTGTGTTTCCTGAATCCTGTGTGTTCCTGAATCCTTGTGTGTTCCTGAATCCTGTGTGTTCCCTGAATCATGTGTTTCTGAATCCTGTGTGTTCCTGAATCCTGTGTTCCTGAATCCTGTGTGTTCCTGAATCCTGTGTTTGAATCCTGTGTTGAATCCTGTGTTAATCCTGTAATCCTGTGTGTGTTCCTGAATCCATGTGTTCCTGAATCCTTGTGTTTCCTGAATCCTTGTGTGTTCCTGAATCCTGTGTGGTGTTCCTGAATCCTTGTGTTCCTGAAGTGTCCCTGTATTGTTGCCTGAATCCTGTGTTGTGAATTCCTGAATCCTGTGTGTTCCTGAAGTGTCGAATGGTGTTAATCCTGAATCCTGCGTGTTCCTGAATCCTGTGTTCCTGAATCCTTGTGCATTCCTGAATCCTGTGCATTCCTGAATCCTTGTGTTTCCTGAATCCTGTGTGTTCCTGAATCCTTGTGTGTCCTGAATCCTGTGTTTTCTGAATCCTGTGTGTGTTCCTGAATCCTGTGTTTCTGAATCCCGTGTTCCTGAATCCTGTGTTTCTGAATCCTTGTGTTTCTGAATCCTGTGTTCCTGAATCCTTGTGTTCCTGAATCCTGTGTTTGTGTTTTCTGAATCCTGTGTTCCTGAATCCTGTGGTTTCTGAATCCTTGTGTGTTCCTGAATCCTGTGTGTTCCTGAATCCTGTGTGTCCTGATTCTGAATCCTTGTGTGTTTCTGAATCCTGTGTGTCCTGAATCCTGTGTTCTTGAATCCTGTGTGTTCCTGAATCCTGTGTTTCTGAATCCTGTGTGTTCCCTGAATCATGTGTTACCCTGTGAATTTGCCTGAATCCTGTGTGTCCTGAATCCTGTGTGTTCCCTGAATCCTGTGTTTCCTGAATCCTGTGTTTTTCTGAATCCTGTGTGTTCCTGAATCCTGTGTTCCTGAATTCCTGTGTGTTTTTCTGAATCCTGTGTGTTTCTGAATCCTGTGTGTTCCTGAATCCTGTTTCCTGAATCCCGTGTGTTTCCTGAATCCTGTGTGTTCCTGAATCCTGTGTGTTCCTGAATCTGTGTGTTCCTGAATCCTGCGTGTTCCTGAATCCTGTTTCTGAATCCTGTGTGCATTCCTGAATCCTGTGCATTCCTGAATCCTGTGTGTTCCTGAATCCTGTGTGTTCCTGAATCCTGTTCCCTGAATTCCTGTGTTTCTGTGTTCCCGTGTTCCTGAATCCCGTGTTTCCTGAATCCCGTGTTGAATCCTGTGTTTCTGAATCCATGTGTGTTTCTGAATCCTGTGTTTCTGAATCCTGTGTTTCTGAATCCTGTGTTCCTGAATCCTGTGTTTCTGAATCCTGTGTGTTCCTGAATCCTGTGTGTTCCTGAATCCTGTGTGTTTCTGAATCCTGTGTTTCTGAATCATGTGTCCTGAATCCTGTGTTCTGAATCCTGTGTGTTCCTGAATCCTGTGTTTCTGAATCCTGTGCATTCCTGAATCCTGTGTTTCTGAACCCTGTGTGTTCCTGAATCCTGTGTTTCTGAATCCTGTGTGTTCCTGTTTCTGTGTTTCTGAATCCTGAATCCTGTGTTCCTGAATCCTGTGTTCCTGAATCCTGTGTGTTCCTTAATCCTGTGTTTCTGAATCCTGTGTGTTCCTGAATCCTGTGTTTCCTGAATCCTGTGTGTTTCCTGAATCCTGTGTGTGTTTCTGAATCCTGTGTTCCTGAATCCTGTGTGTTCCTGAATCCTGTGTTCCTGAATCATGTGTGTTCCTGAATCCTGTGTTTCTGAATCCTGTGCATTCCTGAATCCTGTGTTCCTGAATCCCGTGTGTTCCTGAATCCTGTGTTTCCTGAATCCTGTGCATTCTGAATCATGTGTGTTCCTGAATCCTGTGTTTCTGTGAATCGATGTGCAATTCCTGAATCCTGTGTTCCTGAATCCTGTGTTCCTTGAATCCTGTAATCCTGTGTGTTTCTGAATCCTTTTGTTCCTGAATCCTGTGTGCAGTGGGGTCCTGTGAATCCTGTGTGTTATCCTGAATCCTGTGTTTCCTGAATCCTGTGTTCCCCGCTGTTCCTGAATCCTGTGTTTCTGAATCCTGTGTTTCCTGAATCCTGTGTTGTTCTGAATCCTGTGTTCCTGAATCCTGTGTTTCTGAATCCTGTGTTCCTGAATCCTGTGTTTTTCCTGAATCATGTGTGTTCCTGAATCCTGTGTTTCTGAATCATGTGCATTCCTGAATCCTGTGTTCCTGAATCCTGTGTGTTCCTGAATCCTGTGTTTCTGAATCCTGTGCATTCCTGAATCCTGTGTTCCTGAATCCTGTGTTCCTGAATCCTGCGTTCCTGAATCCTGCGTTCCTGAATCCTGTGCGTTCCTGAATCCTGTGTTTCTGAATCCTGTGTTCCTGAATCCTGTGTTTCTAAATCCTGTGTTCCTGAATCCTGTGTGTTCCTGAATCCTGTGTGTTCCTGAATCCTGTGTGTTCCTGAATCATGTGTTCCTGAATCCTGTGTGTTCCTGAATCCTGTGTTCCTGAATCCTGTGTGTTCCTGAATCCTGTGTTCCTGAATCCTGTGTTCCTGAATCCTGTGTGTTCCTGAATCCTGTGTTCCTGAATCCTGTGTGTTCCTGAATCCTGTGTTCCTGAATCCTGTGTGTTCCTGAATCCTGTGTTCCTGAATCCCGTGTGTTCCTGAATCCTGTGTGTTCCTGAATCCTGTGTGTTCCTGAATCATGTGTTCCTGAATCCTGCGTGTTCCTGAATCCTGTGTTCCTGAATCCTGTGCATTCCTGAATCCTGTGCATTCCTGAATCCTGTGTGTTCCTGAATCCTGTGTGTTCCTGAATCCTGTGTTCCTGAATCCTGTGTTTCTGAATCCCGTGTTCCTGAATCCCGTGTTTCTGAATCCCGTGTTCCTGAATCCTGTGTTTCTGAATCCTGTGTTTCTGAATCCTGTGTTCCTGAATCCTGTGTTCCTGAATCCTGTGTTTCTGAATCCTGTGTTCCTGAATCCTGTGTTTCTGAATCCTGTGTGTTCCTGAATCCTGTGTGTTCCTGAATCCTGTGTGTTTCTGAATCCTGTGTTTCTGAATCATGTGTCCTGAATCCTGTGTTCTGAATCCTGTGTGTTCCTGAATCCTGTGTTTCTGAATCCTGTGTTCCTGAATCCTGTGTTTCTGAACCCTGTGTGTTCCTGAATCCTGTGTTTCTGAATCCTGTGTGTTCCTGAATTCTGTGTTTCTGAATCCTGTGTTTCTGAATCCTGTGTTCCTGAATCCTGTGTTCCTGAATCCTGTGTGTTCCTGAATCCTGTGTGTTCCTGAATCCTGTGTTTCTGAATCCTGTGTGTTCCTGAATCCTGTGTTCCTGAATCCTGTGTTCCTGAATCCTGTGTGTTCCTGAATCCTGTGTTTCTGAATCATGTGTGTTCCTGAATCCTGTGTTTCTGAATCCTGTGCATTCCTGAATCCTGTGTTCCTGAATCCCGTGTGTTCCTGAATCCTGTGTTTCTGAATCCTGTGCATTCCTGAATCCTGTGTTTCTGAATCCTGTGTTTCTGAATCCTGTGTTTCTGAATCCTGTGTTCCTGAATCCTGTGTTCCTTAATCCTGTGTTTCTGAATCCTGTGTTTCTGAATCCTGTGTTCCTGAATCCTGTGTGTTTCTGAATCCTGTGTGTTTCTGAATCCTGTGTTCCTGAATCCTGTGTTCCCGAATCCTGTGTTCCTGAATCCTGTGTGTTCCTGAATCCTGTGTTTCTGAATCCTGTGTGTTCCTGAATCCTGTGTTCCTGAATCCTGTGTTCCTGAATCCTGTGTTCCTGAATCCTGTGTTTCTGAATCATGTGTGTTCCTGAATCCTGTGTTTCTGAATCATGTGCATTCCTGAATCCTGTGTTCCTGAATCCTGTGTGTTCCTGAATCCTGTGTTTCTGAATCCTGTGCATTCCTGAATCCTGTGTTCCTGAATCCTGTGTTCCTGAATCCTGCGTTCCTGAATCCTGCGTTCCTGAATCCTGTGCGTTCCTGAATCCTGTGTTTCTGAATCCTGTGTTCCTGAATCCTGTGTTTCTGATTCTTGTGCATTCCTGAATCCTGTGTTTCTAAATCCTGTGTTCCTGAATCCTGCGTTCCTGAATCCTGTGTTCCTGAGGCGGGTCAGTGTTAGGGAAGCAATTTATTTGCTTCTCTAAACACAACACTGTGTAAACAGGGAACACACAACATTGCGCCCGCTGTTTACCAATTTCCATAAACACCCCCACCGCTGTAATTCAGATACCCAGCACCTGACAAGGGGCTGCACACCTGAATACATGAATCTGTCTATTGGTGGGAGAACGGTGCAGGAGATAGGGGGCGGCGCTCCAAAGACATACTGGTAGGTTTCCTGGCTATTGTCTAAATTAGCCCTAATATGTTTATGTACGTGAGATGGGACATTGGATTGTAGACTCTAATGAATGTAAAGTGTTGTGTACATTGTTGATTGTATATAAATACCTGTAAAAAAATAAATATGATTGATTATGTTGCTTCATGCAAAAAGTTGTGGTACTGGTATATGTATTTTAACAAGAGCCCACTAGAGGGCAGTACAGATTGCTATTTATTTGTTTCTGTGTTCTCTATATAAAGAAACAACCCTAAACACATTACATTGAAATGCTGGTTTATGTTTTATAAACTAGTCATCTCCACTTTTAATTTCATTCATCTAGTAGTTAGTAAATATAACAAACATTAGATCATTTACTACAGGCACAAGGACTCCATTGACTTTTGAAGCAGTTTTTATGGCTGAATTAGGATAGCAAAACACCCCCCACCCACACATATTTGTTCAGTTCACTAATAAAGGTATATGGACTCCATTTGTTGCAGTTTATATTTAAAGCGGAGTTCCAGGCTTATGTTTATTAAAAGTCAGCAGCTGCTGACCTTTATTAAACAGACACTTACCTTAGTTCCACGGTCCAGTGATGCGGCTGCCCAGAGCATCGCTCCTCTCCCCCTTCTCTCCGCCATCACCTCCATCGGCTTCACGGACAGGGACGCACTGCACAGGCGCCAGTCACACTGCACCATCGGAGTAGACACTCGATCTTCTGGGATCTGTCACGTGTCCCAGAAGATTTTCTAGAGGGAGGGGTGGCCTAGGGCGAGAGTAGGAGTTGCCTAGGCAGCTCGTAGGTGGAAGGAGGAAGTGGGACAGGAAGTCCCATTCCTAACGAGCCCCCCCCCCCCCTAAAAAAAAATAACATGCCAAATGTGGCATGTTAGGGGGCAAGGAGTGCTTAAAGCGGAAGTTCCAGTTTTGGGTGGAATTCCGCTTTAACATAACAGTGGAAAATCAGCATACACATAGATATAGTTTTTGCATTGAGGACACCCGTGCCATTTCACAGATCACATTGCATATTTGGGCTAAGGAAATCATCTTGACTTGGGAATTTCCATGATTTAACCCAATCTAATTGTTTTATTAATAATAATAAAAAAACAGTTATTCACCCAGTTAAAATGCATGTACGATAATTGTCTGCATATGGAGCAAACAGGAAAGTTGTTGAGCTATTTCCTGTGCTGGTTGAATGTTTTTCATTGATTTAAAACAAAAATACAGCATTTGGCCACTAGATGTAATACAATTTTCTAAGAAAATTTCTATGATACTTAGTGCCATCTAGGGGCCAAATACTGTATTTTCCATTTTAAATCAATGAAAAACATTCAACCAGCACACAAGGTAGCCAAATAAGTTTTGGAGTAAAATTGTATGTACAATGAACTTTTCTTATTTGCTTCCTTTTAGTTAATAAATATATAATTTTATTACATCTGTTCAATACATGGAAAATAATCAATAACCCTGCCAGGAATTTGAATAGCTGATAACTTACTGTACACTCTGTGCTGCACTGTTATCAGCATTGGTTACAGCACTCTATGGATTACAGATATCTTTTTTCTATGTTATGGAAAAGAGGATGGGAGAGATGTTCTGTAGTTTTAACACACTTAGGGAAATAATTATGAAACAAATTGTATGGCAATTTTCTCAATGAAAGTGCATGACAATTCATTCTGTGTGAGAGAGGCAAACCATGATTGTTATTAGGCTTTTCCCTGTGCTGGTCAAATGTATTTTATTTATTTCAAATGCAAAATACCACATTTGGCCACTAGATGACGCTAAGTATCATAGCTTTTTTTTTTTTTTTTTTTTTAACTGTTGTATATATAAAAAAAAAAAAAAAAAACATTTTACATTTGTGTTAGTGTCAGGAACATTGTGACAGCCGTGCACATGTTTATGGGGTGTCCTGGACAGGAGATATGTGCCCAATTTTTGGGTTGTGGTCCCTTTAAGAGGATGATAAGAAACATTTTGGAATACTTGGGGGTTCTTATACATGTGGGGTGAGGGGTTCTAGGGTAGTCTAGTTGCAGAGGAGAACGATTTTCATTTCTCTCAGGATTTGCAAGTCATTGATTGGGACTAAGAATTCAGAGGCTTGGAGTGACTTTGGTTGGGAAAGAGCCTCCAAAACCCTGATTACTGGGATTTTGAACCTTGCAAAGAGGTCCTGAAAAGGAAGAGTAATGCCGCGTACACACGGTCGTTTTTTGCGATGAAAAAAAAACGACGTTTTCTGTTAAGTAAAAAACGACGTTTTTGAAACGTCACTTTTCAAAGACAATTTTGCATACACACCATCGTTTTTTTCACAAAAAGTGAGGTTACGTTCACCACACTTTTCCATTGAAGCTCTTGCTTCATAACTAGCTTCTGGGCATGGCGCGGGTTGAAAAACGTTGTTTTGAACGACGTTTTTGCTACACACGGTGACTTTTTGTGAAACAAAAAACGACGTTTTGAAAAACGACACAAAAAATTCAAGCATGTTGGAATTTTTTTTGGTCGTTTTTTTGAAGACAAAAAACGACGTTTTGCCCACACACGATCAATTTAAATGACGTTTTAAAAAACGTCGTTTTTTTTTCATCGCAAAAAACGACCGTGTGTACGCGGCAGAAGAAGAGGAAGAGGAAGAAGTCAGCGCCTGTCTGGGAAGTAGGGTGGGGCGGTTGTGGACTGTCTAGCAACTGGGACTTTGTTTGCTGAGCTCCTGTGGCCTTTGCAGTATCTCAAAGCAGATGGGAACCCTAAACCCTGGGGTGGCATAAGTATACTGGTGGTGAGCCAACATATTGTTTTCAATATACCAGAACTGTTTGTATTTTGCTTTGCTAAAAATGAAAAAAGCTTACCTGTATCTACTGTGGATATCTCCTAAACCTTATGAGATATATCCCCTGTATTTGCATATCGGCACATGCGCACTGTAGCAAACTGCTTCAGTGAATGTGGCGTTACCGGGCGGCTCCAGCCAGTCACAGCGCTGTACCCCGCAATACCCGGAAGTAATTCTGGGAGCGATGTCGGCTGCAGGAGCGGTGTACGTGGATGGCTGCAGGGGCTTCAATCTCAGGTAAGTATTTTATAATGCGTTAGTATGCTATGTATACTAGCTCATTATGCCTTTTGTCTTGAAGTTTTTTTTTTCTCATAGGGTTTACAACCACTTTAACCACTTGTCCATCGCCCACCGTCAAACGATGGCGGGCGGAAGACTCCATTGTTCTAAAAGGACGTCATATGACGTCCTGTCTTTTAAAGCCGTAAGGGGGCACGCTCCGTCGGCGGCACGCTCCTGCACCCGCCGCTTTGCTGGGATCACGATGCGCGTGTCTGGCGGCAGCGATCGCCGCCGGGCACCCGCGATTGCCCAGTAATTGAGCTGGGACGTGGAGCTCTGTGTGTCCTGTCAGGGAGAGAGGAAACCAATCTGTGTCCCTTGTATATAGGGACACAATCGGTCACCCACCTCCCCTTACAGTTGGAACACAAACTAGGCTACACATTTAACCCCTTCCCCGCCCCCTAGTGGTTAACCTTTTCCCTGCAAGTCACATTTATACAGTTATCAATGCATATTTATAGCACTGTTCACTGTATGAATGTGATTGGTCCCAAAAATGTCACAAAAGTGTCCGATGTGTCTGCTATAATGTCGCAGTCCCAATAAAAAAAATCGCAGATCGCCGCCATACCTCCCAACCCACACGGATTCTGCGGCACTTTCCTGCAGTCCTGCGCGATAGCGGTAATCTTCCCACACAGGAAGAGGAGCCAGTGGTGGTAGCATGGGAGGAAGAGGTAGGAGAGCACCCCCCCCCCCTACCAAGTGTGATGTCGGCTGATTGGCGGCAATTTCCTGCGACACCCCCCCCTCCCGCCCCCGTCCCGCGGTAGCATCTCAACAACTTTCATTTCTGCATAAAAAAAAATTGCCGTCCCGCGGTAGCAATCCCCTGCTTAACAACTTTAATGGCATGGAAAAAAATTGAATGAATGTCCCATGGTTGTATTTTGAAAAGTTGGGAGGTATGGTGTACCACGAGCTGTACCCCTGCTCATCTGATACCAGTGACCCCAAGTTCAAGTCTTCTCTATCTGCACCCTGGCACTTGTGTCCCTCCATCACCCCTGCAGATGCCTAAAATATGACTAAAATTAAAATGGCATTTTAATCAAGAGACTATGATTAACATTAAATTGAAGTTTGACCTAAAAATTAACAGTGTTTTATAGTCCCTCCTATAATGCCTGGTCCATGAGATTATCGGACAAATAATTTTTTTTTTTTGCATGCTAGTCATATATTGAACATGAAGAGGTTACTAAAGTTAAGAAAATTCCTGTATCACTGAATAAAAATTTGGAAGTGATTGTCATGTGTTGTATTTTATTTTGAACGACATCTGTACGGATTAAACAAAAATCGTACGATCTGGTAGCGTACGAGAAGAATTTGCCGTGCTTGTCCCATCAGATAATTTTGCATGAATTGTAGTGATAAGCTCTCGAAAAGCTGTGAACTAACGATCAGATTATCGTACGATCGATTTGAAAGCGGTATTTTCCTACAAATTTATCATCGTGTGTATAGGCCACTCTACCCAAAAGGGAAAAAATTATGCCTTTAGGTTTACTGTACAAATACAGTACTTTACATGACCATTAGGTGGCAGAATGCTCCTTTCAATCAGTCTGTGATGATGCAGTGTCCGTGTCTTGCCGCGTACACACGATCATTTTTCAGCATGAAAAAAAACGTGTTTTTTTTAAAATGTCATTTAAAATGATTGTGTGTGGGCTACACATAATTTTTCCGATTCTGAAAAACGACAAAAAATTCGAACATGCTGCATTTTTTTACGTAGTTTTAACCACTTGACCACTGGGCACTTAAAGCGGAGCTCCAGCCGCAAACATTTTTTTTTTTAAAGTCAGCAGCTACTAACAGTGTAGCTGCTGACTTTAAATAAGGACACTTACCTGTCCTAGGCGCCCGCGCTGATGGGCCCCCCCCCGATGCCGGTCCCGCGCGATCGCTCCGAGTCCCGCGCCGCCATTCACACTATGGGAAACAGGCAGTGAAGCCGTACGGCTTCACTGCCCGTTTCCTACTACTGCGCCTGCGTGATGTTTTGTGCTTAAAACAAAACAAAACAGTAAAGTTAGCCCAATTTTTTTTCATAATGTGAAAGATGAAGTTACGCCGAGTAAATAGATATCCAACATGTCACACTTCAAAATTGCACACACTCGTGGAATGGCGCCAAACTTTGCTACTTAAAAATCCCCATTGGCGGTATTGCAGAGTATTGGGGTATTGCAGAGTATCGCGCGGGGTATTGCCGAGTACTGGGGTATTGCCGAGTACTGAGGTATTGCCGAGTACTGGGGTATTGAGGGGTACTGGGGTATTGCAGGGTACTGGGGTATTGCCGAGTACTGGGGTATTGCCGAGTACTGGGGGATTGCTGGGTACTGGGGATTGCAGGGTACTGGGGTATTGCAGAGCTGGGATGGATGGAGGGATGGCTGGATCTGTGACTGCATTTGTCACAGATCCAGCCACAGCGCTGCTGCTGACACCCCGCTCCCCCCCCCCTCTCCTCGCACACTGTACCGAACGGTACAGAGAGGAGAGGGAGGAAACGGCGTCATCAAATGACGCCGGTTTGTTTACAAGTGATCGCGCCGTCATTCGACGGCGCGATCACGTGGTAAACGGCCGCTATCAGCGGCAATTCACCGTGATGCGCCAGGTCTTTTAGACCCAGCGAGCAGGGACACTTCCGCGAGCGCGTCCCAGGGGACACGCAATCGTGGAAGTGAAGGACGACGTCCCAGGGACATCGTGTCACAGTAGCTCGACCGCGCTGCTGTAGCAGTATTTTTGCTATAGCGTGGTCGGCAAGTGGTTAAACTATGTCGTTTTTCGGGTTGTAAAAAATGATCGTGTGTGGGCTAAAACGACGTAAAAAAGCCGCGCATGCTCAGAAGCAAGTTATGAGACGGGAGCGCTCATTCTGGTAACACTACCGTTTATAATGGAGTAAGCACATTCATCACGCTGTAACAGAAGAAAAGCGCAAATCGTCTAACAAGGAATCAGCTTAAGCATCCCAAAGGCGACTAGAACTCCCCTTTATAGTGCCGTCGTACGTGTACGTCACTGCGCTTTGCTAGATCATCTTTTTTTAAAACTATGGTGTATGGCAACAACGTCGTCTGGGACATGCTGAAAAACAACGGGTTTTTTTTCATGCTGAAAAATGATCGTGTGTACGCGGCATAAGGCCTCATGCACACTTGAGTTATAAAATGTTGCTTTTAGTGCTCAAAAAACAAAATTGAGAATTTGAGCTTTTATTTCTCTGCTTAAAGCCTCGTACACACGGTTGGACATCAAACAAACTTTCCCTTGGATTTTTGTCCGAAGGGAGTTGTCCGGTCACACCCATAGCATACACACGCTCTGACTTTTCTGCAAACTTTTCTAAAACTTTTTCAACATCACATGGTTTTTCTGCTCTTTACCGCCACCCTTTGGTTAACTTCCGCTATTGTTGGTTGATTTTAACATTGGTTCTGAGCATGCGTATTTGAACTTTGTACAAAAGTCAGACAAGGCACCATTGGACTTTTGTTGCCGAAAGGTTTGTCCGTTTGCAGACCAAACTTTTTGTCCGATGAAACCCGAAAAAGTTGGTCCGATGGAGCGTACACACGATCGGACAAATTTGAAAACTTGCAGATTTTGCCGTTTGTTGGCAAAAAGTCCGACCGTGTGTACGGGCCTTTAGACTGCATTCACACCTCAGCGTTTTGAATCATAAGCAGATTTGCCACGATTCTGCCAATGTGTGAATGTCAAGTCGCAGAACGCACATTTGAGATACCATTCATCTGAATGATACCTAAAATCGTGCTGCCGGGATTGTTGCGCTATATATCGCGCTGCAATTGCGGCAACCCACATTGCGTGAAGCTTGTCGCCCAAAAAAGTTTAGAAACCACGTTTGGCGACATGCTTGACGCAATGCAGGTTGCCGCCATTGCAGCGCAATTTATCGCGGCAGAACCGCACTGCATTTTTAGGTGGCATTCAAATGAATAGCATCTCAAATGTGCGTGCTGCGATTTGTCATTCAAACCCCTGCGCTTTTAAATCGCGGGCAGAATTGCGGCAAATCTGCTCAGGATTCAAAACATGACAGGTTTTTCTGATGGGAAAACTGCGAGGAGAGCTTTGGTCGGGAATCCCGGCCGTGTGTATGCTCCCTCACTGTTTTTCCCGACGGGAAAAACTGCCAAACCCGCCGGACAAAAAAAAGAGAGAACCGGCTCTCTTTTTTCCCGCCGGATTCCCGACTGACTTTTTCCTGTCAGAAAACCTGGTCGTGTGTAGCAGAAACCGGCCATTTTTGGCAGTTTTCCTATGGGGAAAAACTCAGATGGAGCATAAACACGGTCAGGATTTCTGAGGAAAAGCACTCATTTGAGTTTTCCCGACGGGAAAACCGATCGTCTGTACGGGGGAAAAGTAAAGAGCAGGTTCTCGGGGGTTTTCCCCTCGGGGATTTCATATGGACCTTTTCCCGTTGGGAATCCTGGCCATGTGTATTAGGCATTAGGAGGGAATGCAGACTAAAAGCTTGAAGAAGCTTGGGGTTTATTGTGCTATTTTGCATGTTTTTTTATGGAGCTTTTTTGAGCATAAACGTTTTTTTTGTCGCAAACCTTCCCCTCTATTTTTTCCCTTTTATTTTTTCTATTTTTGTGCCTTTTCACATTTTTTCGTGTGTTTTTGGGGCACTTGGGTATCCTTTCTGCTCGAAAGCGCCTCTCAAAAATTAGAGTTTGGTGGGTTCTTCCTGCCTGTAAGAGCATATGCCTGTAAACTTCTAAAAAAGCCATTGTGTGTATGAACATGTTGGCTAATATGGAGGGCCCCACGTATGTCCAGACTAGGTTTTTATTCATTTATTTTTGTTTTGGTTATATCCATTTATTTAACCACTTCAGCACCGTGGGTGTTTTTCAGATTTGGTGTTTAAAAGACTAAAACATTTTTTTTGCTAGAAAATTACTTAAAACCCCCAAACAATATATATATATTTTTCTAACACCCTAGAGAATAAAATGGCGATCATTGCAATACTTTTTGTCACACCGTATTTGCGCAGCGGTCCTACAAGCGCACTTTTTTTGAAAAAAAATCACTTTTTTGAATTAATTAATTAATGTTACGCTGAGTAAAATGATACCCAACATGTCACGCTTACAAATTTCGCCCGCTCGTGGCATGGCATCAAACTTTTACCCTTAAAAATCTTGATAGGCGACTATTAAAAAATTCTACAGATTGCATTTTTTGAGATACAGAGGAGGTCTAGGGCTAGAATTATTGCTCTAACGATCGCGGCGATACCTCACTTGTGTGGTTTGAACACCGTTTTCATATGCAGGCGCTACTCACGTATGCGTTCGCTTCTGCGCGCGAGCTCGTCAGGACGGGGCACTTAAAAAAAAAAAAAAAACGTATTTATTTTTATATATTTTATTATTTTTTACACTGGAAAAAAAAGATTGATCACTTTTATTCCTATTACAAGGAATGTAAACATCCCTTGTAATAGAAAAAAGCATGACAGGTCCTCTTACATATGAGATCTGGGGTCAAAAAGACCTCACATCTCATATTTAGACTAAAATGCAAAAAAAAAAAAAAGATTTGAAACTGTCATTTTTTCAAATGACAAAAAAAAATGTTTCTTTAAGACGCTGGGCGGGACTGACATTTTGACGTCACTTCCGCCCAGCAGAGCTATGGGGACAGGTGAGGGACATATTTCCCTCACTCGCATCCCCACACAGCAGACGAGCGGACCCGATCGCCTCCGCCGCTACCGACGGCTCCGGTAAGCGGCGGAGGGCGTGGGAGAGCGACAGGAGGGGGGGCCCTCTCCTGCTGCCGATAACGCCGATCTCGCTGTGAATCCGCGGCGGAGACCGCCGTTATCTTTTACAGGACCGCTCACACTAAAGATGGATATCTCGGTTGTGGCAGCAGCTGCTGCCGTTACCGAGATATCCATCTTTAAAATGCCGCCGTATAAACTCGATAGGCGGTCTGGAAGTGGTTAATGTCTTAAGGAAGTTGTTTGGATTACCAAGGCTCTGTGTGGGAGATATGCATACGTGTAGGTTTAGTAATGTTTAGGTAACCACAGAGAATTTCTCTGACTGGCCCTTTAAGACCGGGGGGTACTACACTAGTGGGGCTTGTTTTCATGTATGCATGTTCCCCTTTAGGAAACTCCTCCAATTGGCTGCTGGGAAAAGTGGCTCTGCCAGAACCCCTCTGACGCCATCTGTCGCCCGGGAGTGGGATCGACACCCCTGGAGCGCAGACTAACCCACAGGACAGTTCCGGAATGACAGCAGCCCAAGTTTAGCAAAATTAGGAGTGGAAGCAACTAGGGTTGTCCCGATACCACTTTTTTAGGACCGAGTACAAGTACCGATACTTTTTTTCAAGTAGTCGCCGATACCGAATACCAATACTTTTTTAAAATGTGTCCCCAAATGCAGCCATGTCCCCCACATATTGCAGCCATGCACGTCCCCCACATATTGCAGCCATGCACGTCCCCCACATATTGCAGCCATGCACGTCCCCCACATATTGCAGCCATGTACGTCCCCCACATATTGCAGCCATGCACGTCCCCCACATATTGCAGCCATGCACGTCCCCCACATATTGCAGCCATGCACGTCCCCCACACATTGCAGCCATGCACGTCCCCCACATATTGCAGCCATGCATGTCCCCCACATATTGCAGCCATGCACGTCCCCCACATATTGCAGCCATGCACGTCCCCCACATATTGCAGCCATGCACGTCCCCCACATATTGCAGCCATGCACGTCCCCCACATATTGCAGCCATGTCATGTCCCCCATATTGCAGCCATGTCCTGTCCCCCACATATTGCAGCCATGTCCTGTCCCCCACATATTGCAGCCATGTATGTCCCCCACATAATGCAGCCATGTATGTCCCCCACATAATGCAGCCATGTATGTCCCCCACATAATGCAGCCATGTATGTCCCCCACATAATGCAGCCATGTATGTCCCCCACATAATGCAGCCATGTATGTCCCCCACATAATGCAGCCATGTATGTCCCCCATATTGCAGCCATGTATGTCCCCCACATAATGCAGCCATGTATGTCCCCCACATAATGCAGCTATGTCATGTCCCCCATATTGCAGCCATGTCATGTCCCCCATATTGCAGCCATGTCATGTCCCCCATATTGCAGCCATGTCATGTCCCCTATATTGCAGCCATGTCCTGTCCCTCATACCTGTAGATATGATGATGCCGCCGCCGCTGCCGCATACCGCCGTTAATCTCCCTGCATTATAGCGCAGCGCGCATTACAAGCTTTCGTTCTGAATACTTGTAATGCCCGCGCCGCCATGTATAGACACACTCCCCTTCTCGGGATTGGAGGGATCCGTCCAATCCCACGCAAGGGGGAGTGTCTATACGCGGATTCGTGCATAGACACTCCCCCTTGCTCGGGATTGAACAGATCCATCCAATCCCAAGAAGGGGAGTGTCAATAGACGGCGGCGCGGGCATTACAAGTATTCAGAACGAAAGCTTGTAATGCGCGCTAGCTATAATGAAGGGGGATTAACGGCGGTATGCGGCAGCGGCGGCATCATATCTACAAGTATGAGGGATAGGACATCACTGCAATAGGGGGGGGGGGGAGTATTCTATTTTAGTATCGGGGGTATTTGTGGGAGTACAAGTACTCCCGCAAATACTCGGCATCGGTCCCGATACCGATACTAGTATTGGTATCGGGACAACCTTAGACGTAACATAACTCTCCCACTCCCCCACTAACTTTAGCGTAGTGCCCATACTGAAAGCAGGGGGGCGCTACATTTGTGTGAAGTTTTCCGCATCCGTTCAGTCAGCAGACAGAAGATTAAGATCCTGTTTGAATCATTGCACTGATGTGACTTCTGACAGACTCCTTAATAATATTTTTTTGTCATTTCACCTTTTGTTGCACAGAAATAAGGACATTCCTAATACTTTTCATTATTTAAGTTTTTACTGTGTATATGAATTTTTCACATGCAATTTGTATTGCTCCATTTTTTGTTGCGCACCTTTCTTTACTTTTACACATATGCTTTAAGCCTGATATTCAGGTTTTCTTGATTAGGTGCGGCACTTTCATTCAATTTTAATTAATTTCGCCTTTGCCACGGTGCACTTTGTTTTTTATGGAGATAGCGTGGATTGTCCACGCCATACTGAGTATTCTTGTGGCCTGAGCGCTGGACTCCGGGCCAAAAGATAATCTGTAGATAAGCTGCAGTGAAGGAGCTCTTACAATCTCCAAACATAATTGCGATAATGTGATAATTCTTTTCGCTTTCCTGCCTCTGGGAGTGATGATAATATGTAAATTAGCAGCTCTCCGACTTCTGACCCCCTGAGAGATTTAATGTCTGTGCCAACGTACCCATGTGCCAGAGTACCTGGCACCAGCTCAGCGAATACAACAGCACGGGAAATTCTTCGGGGATTTTTGAAACTTGGCAACCCTAAAGTTTAGAACCTTTTAGAATCATTTACCTGAAAGATTTACACATCTACAATTGTAGATACCGTATTTATCAGAGTATTGCGCGCTCCCGCGTATAGCGCGCACCCCTGATGTGGACCTGTACATTTTTTTTTTTTAGTACTTACCGTTTTGGTGTCTTACGCGGCGTCCATTGTCTGGTCCGGCGTTCGTCTTCGGCTTCAGTGGTGTCCTCCCGGCTTCTCCAGTGCTGTCTTGAGTACACTCGGGTACATTCGGCCAGGCTCGGCTTCGCTCGTGCTCACGCTCTGTGACGTTTATGCGTGAGCACGAGCAAAGCCGAGCCTGGCCGAATGTACCCGAGTGTACTGCACTCAGTATATGTCGGCGGCTCACTTCAAACTGAGTGCGGGAAGCGGCTATCGGCGTATATCGCGCACCCACGATTTTCCCCTTATCTTAAGGTGAAAAAAAGTGCGCGGTATAGGCCGATAAATACGGTACATTTAAGAGAACACAACAAACTGTATTCACTAACGATTCGCAATGCGGCAAACCGAGGCGGAGTCGATCCTGCATCCCAGGAACAGCAGTGATATGTCCAGTCTTCCTGCAGGAGTCTGCAGCTGTTATCATTTGCATTGTATGAAACATGCTTTTGTTGCGAAGAAAAGCATTGCAGCCCTGGCACGGGTACAGCTTTGAGCAATTATGCCATTTTGTTTATAAAGGCTGTCAGGGGGCAGCTCAACTGCCTGTTTTTACCATCCCCCCACCCAGCTACCTTTGTGAAAGCCGTGTTTTTCTGCCTGTGTGCATGAGGCCTTAGGTTCCCGTTCACATCCATCGATTTGGGATCAGGGGCATAATCGCTGCCATTCTGCCCGCGATTCCAAATTGCATTGCAATGCTAGCAAAACGCAGCATGCATGTTCGGGTCACATTCATTTTTAGAGGCAGTTTTGTCGCGATTGTTGCCTGATAAATTGTGCTGGGTTAATGGAAAAAAATTGCATCGCAGGACCTTCTTTTAAGCGACAAGCTTTGCGCAATGCATTTTGCCGCGATTCGTTGCGTAACAAAATTGCACCGCATTCAGGTGCCATTGAATGGCACCCAAACACACGTGCTGCATTTTGCCAGCATTGCAGTGCGATTTGGAATATCTGGCAGAATTGTGGCGATTCCACCCCCCGATTCCAAATGGCTAGATGTGAACAGGGCCCTAAAGGATAAATTCACCTTTCATAACATTATACACCCGTATTCGGGTTGTGACATGTTACTGTAGCACTGGCCCCCCGCATCCCCCACCCCCCTGATCCCCTGTTGTGACAGCGAGTGGGGATCTCCTCTGGTCGCTGTCACAATTAAAAAAAAAAAACGAGCAAGGTTCCTCCCACAATTTTTAATGGTTAATATTTCTTTGTAATATAATTCGGGATTTTCCTAGCTTGTGACGGAAAATAATAATTATATGAAGACAGGAGGCGAGTATCTTATGCATGATCCTTCTTTATTCATGCCCATAGCAGAAACACTTTTCTATTCAGTTGTATAAGAAAACAGAAAAAAACTTGTAAAGACTACAGTTCCCAGCAGTCTCTAGGTCACTATAACCACTCCCATCTGAAGCCCTATATAAGGCTTGCTTCCTTCTAGATCCTCCTCTTCTTTATGTGTAGCTTTCCCAAAACAAGAACCGGGAGCCAACATTGAACAATATAATCGCCGGGATCTTCGGCCAGCCGGCCTGACGTCTCAGCTTCTGGGGACACCTGGGTAACTGGAACAGGTCCCAACGGGGACTAGCCAAGGAACGTCCTTGTCGAACATTTTTATCCGTACGCAGGAAAAGAAACACTTCCTCCAGATCAACGGGTTGTCTGCACATAGGAAGTGCGGGTGTGATCAATAGCCTGAAAGAAAATACAGAGTCGTCATAGGGATGGGTAGGGAGGGAAGATACTCGCCTCCTGTCTTCATATAATTATTATTTTCCGTCACAAGCTAGGAAAATCCCGAATTATATATCAGACAGGAGGCTCATATCTTATGCAGGTTCAAAGCTTAATACAGTAAATGTTGATAAGAACAATGATACTATACGTTGTACACGCTCTCTACACATATATGTCACCTGAGTACTATAAGACAGACATGGATACGTGATCTTCCGGTCTGAAATAAAAATGACGAAATGTGGTCTCAGAGGACCAATCGGCTGCTAGTAGAAGGTCTGCGAGAGACCCTCCCGCCGTAACGACCTTGGTAGCCATAGCTCCCCTGGAAGAGTGTGCTCCAAACAGGGTTATATCAATGCCTGCCATCTCCATGGTTGATCTAACCCAACGTGCCAGAGTGGCGGAAGTGACCGGGTGATGAGGTTTGACGTAAGATATCAGTAGTTGTGAGAAGGCATTAGAGCGTAAATCGGTAGTACGCGCTTCATAGGATTGAAGGCATCTAACTACACAGAGCCTCGGATGTGTAGGAAAATAAGGGTAACATACCGAGTGAAGGTCTGTCTTGGTCCTACGGACCACCGAGAATTTCACCCCTTGAGGTGAAAATTGACGTCTGGAGATGTCCAATGCTTTAACGTCGGAAACTCGTTTGATCGAGACAAGACACAAAAGAACCGTGAGTTTGAAAGATAGTAGCCTGAGAGGTAATGTATCGTTGTCTTCCCCAACTAGAGAACATGTCTAGCACCTTGGAGACGTCCCAGGTGGATTGATATTTCGGACGGGGAGGCCGTTTGAATTTGATGCCCCGCAGCAGTCTACATATTAGAGGGTGTTTACCGATTGGCAGAGAATACACTGGGCAATGGTAGGCTGATATAGCCGATCTGTACACGTTTATGGAGCTGTATGACTTACCAGATTCAAAAGAATCCGCCAGGTAGTTTATTACTACTGGAACAGGAGCTTGTACTGGATCAATCTGCCGTTGATCACACCAACGCACCCAGAGTCCCCAGGCTGATCGATATGCCGATCGAGTCCCGGGGGCCCAGGCCAGGGCGATAAGATCCCTAGCTGCTTTAGAAAGGTCGCTGTCAGCGGTTGGTTCCCCGAAACTAGCCACGCCAGAAGGGTTAGTGATCCCTCCGCTATTAGCGGATGAATGCCCTTGGTTGGATGAGAGAGAGTGTGTTGGGAAGAAGGTAGAAGTCTGGGGTAGTCGATGACCATCTCCAACAGGAGAGGGAACCACGGTTGTGTTGGCCACCATGGGGTGACCAACACCACCGTCGCCTTCTGATTCGCTATCTGGAGCAGCGCTCTGGGGATCAACGAGAATGGGGGAAACGCATAATGTGTCTCCCCCGTCCAAGAGTGGCGGAAAGCGTCCACTGCTGAGGCCCCGGGATCCGGTCTCCAGCTGAAGAATCGGGGCAGTTGATGATTGAGGCGAGAGGCGAAAAGATCTATGCCTAAAGGACCCCAAAGGAGATTCAGATGAGTGAATATCGACCGGTCCAGCTGCCAATCGCTGGAATCGACCAGGTAGCGGGAGTTCCAATCTGCAATGGTATTGGAAATTCCCGGAATGTACTCTGCCATCGGAATGATATTGCGGGATAGACAGAAAGAGCCAAAACTCTTTGGCGATGTCCGCCAGAACTTTGGATCTGGTGCCCCCTAAGCGGTTGATGTATTGCACCGCTGCTATATTGTCCATGCGCAATAATACGCAGCAATTGGATCTTCCCGGAAGGAAACTCTGGATGGCGAACGAGGCCGCCAGAAGTTCCAATGCATTGATGTGTAGGAGAGACTCTGTGTTGGACCAGGTCCCTCCCGTCGAGGCCTCGCCTAAGCCTAAGAGCGCCCCAGCCCGACGACGACTCGCGTCCGATTCTATGATGACGTCTGGACACGAGTTGAATATTGTCTTGCCGTTCCACTCGACGGCATGTCGAAGCCACCACTGCAATTCTACCTTGGCTTCCGTAGAGAGAGGTATTACGTCTGCGTATCTGAGACCCTGACGTATATGAAGAATTTTTAGACGTTGGAGTGCCCTGTAGTGAAGAGGGGCCGGAAATATGGCTTGTATGGAAGCAGTGAGCAGGCCTACCAGGCGTGCCAGTATGCGTAATGATATACAGTCTTTGCGTAGCACTGCTCTGATCTCCTTGCGGATCAGGGCTAGTTTCGCTTTGGGCAAGCGCAGGACAGCCTGATTGGTGTCCACCAGGAAACCCAGGAAGTCCAGTTCTTGAGCCGGGGAAAGAACTGACTTTTCCCGGTTGATCAGGAAACCTAGTGTTTGTAGCAGGGAGATCGTCCAAACCATATGGCGGTGAGCCTGTGTCTTGGAGCAAGCTATAATGAGGATGTCGTCTAAGTAAATGATCAGACGTACACCCCTGCTCCTCAATGATGCTACGACCGTTTCAATAGTTTGGTGAAGCACCACGGAGCGGAGGAGAGACCGAACGGGAGGCACGTAAACTGCCAAGTGCGTCCTCTCCATAGGAAGCGGAGCAGATGTTGGGAGTCTGGGTGCATGGGGATGGTGAGGTAGGCGTCCTTCAAGTCTACTTTCACTAACCAATCTTCCGGTTGCAGAAGGTCCCGGAGGCAATGGATACCCTCCATCTTGAAATGTCGATATACGACATGTTGATTCAAGTCCCGAAGGTTTATCACTGGGCGGTAGCCTCCCCCTTTCTTTTTGACCAGGAAAAGATTGCTGAGAAAACCCGGGGATGACGGGTCGACTTCGATCACTGCCTGTTTGGAGATCAGGTCTTGTAGTTCGTTGTCTATAAGAGCAACGTTTTGTTTCGTAAATTGAATAGGGCGCGGGATGACGTTCAGCGTCGGGATGACAGAAGGTCTATGTGAAAACCTGTTACGGTGTTCAGTATCCACGAATCTGCCGTAATCGCAGACCAAGCGTGGGTAAAATGTCTTATTCGTCCCCCCACAGGTGTGTGATAAAGTGGAGTGCAGGTAGTACTCACCGGTGTATGGGCGTGAGCGGGGGTATCCTCTGCTTCCACGTCCTCTCCACGGTCTACCACGGGGCGGGAAAAACGGCGCTGGTTGTGCCACTGTGGTGTATGGAGGGGGAGCCTGAGTGTATTGGTGTTGGGCAGCCGCCCTGTGGAATGGTCTGCTGCGGCCGGCCGGCAGAACGGCCCTACTTCTGCCGGCCCGGGGAAAAACCCTATTCGTTCCTGTCTTTTTAAGTGAATTTTGAGCCTTATCGAGGCTATTAAAGAGCCCCACAAATTTGTTAATGTCCTTGACTAGGGACTCACCGAACAGCATTCCTTCTGCTGCTGGACCTGGTTCGGTTTCCGCCAGATGTGCCAATTGTGGGTCAAGCCGCATCAAAATAGAACGTCGGCGTTCGACAGAGCAGGCGGTGTTTGCGCTGCCCACCAGACAAATGGCCCTTTGGGCCCACCCACGTAACTGGGTTACGTCTACTGTCTGGTCAGATGTTGCCGCTTGTTCTGACAAATTTAGGATTTTTGTCAGCGGGCCGAGGAGATCAAGGACCCTGTCCTGGATGGTCTTAAAAGAGCGGTCTATCCCTTTTTTGGGGAATTTCCCTGTTTTTAGCAAGTATTTAGATAGGATAGGATCTATTTCTGGTGTAAGGGCCACCTTTTTAGGAATAAAAGGCCGAGGACATTCTGCCCGTAATTTGTTACGGTTAGTTCTCTCAATGGGCCTACGTGCCCAAAATTCAACGTATTGAGATACGTGGGGCAAAGGGGACCAATCTCCAGAGCGGGGGTGGGAGATGGCATCTGGGTGGAATAGTGGTTCGCCCATTGCGTCTAGTATGGTTGTGCCCTGAGTTTCAGGGGTGGCGTCTTGGTTGAACGCCATTGTCCCCAGCATCCTCCTCATCTTCACATTCGGACTCTGAGACCTCAGTCTCACCGGACTCAGAGGAAGAATCCTCTCCAGAAAAAACGACGTATGAGTCTGGTTTTGTCCGCTTAGCGCGATCTATGCCTCTTTGGTGACTCCCCGAGGCCCGGGGGTTGAAAAGAGTCCGAGGAATGCATGGGGCGGCAGTCCGTGTGGGGAATTGCCTTGTGCATATTATTTGCTTCCCCTGCCGGGGAGTCATGAGTTGCCACAAGGTGTTTCCTCTTTAAAAGAGGATTTTCCTTTCTTAGGTGGTTCACCGTTATGGGGTATCGGAACAGTGGTGAGGGGCAGGATCTGTTGTGATCCCGGTGGCATGACTGCTGAAGCCAGGGCGGCCTGCACTGATTTAGTTATGAGGTCTTGAATCTGAGATGTACTCAGGAATTGCGCTGTATCCAGCGATACCTCCTCCTCATTGGTGGGGACAGACCTCTCCTCAGCCATTATGTGTATGGTTTGAGGTAGGGATATACAGGGTTAAATGCAGAAGTTGCGGTTCTGTATCTATTAGGGACCCACTATGCAGCTGATGATAGGTGGTAATGTAAAGGGAGGGAATAAATTCCTTCCCAGTAATTTCTCCTGTCTGACTATTAGGCAATTAGCGTCTAACTAGCTAATGGTATCAGGCTCCTACCTCCAACACTGCCAGCGCTGATAGTGTTGCGGTGGGAGGAGAGCCTGAAACAGAGACGAATTTCCGGGGCGAAATCTCGCGAGATTACGGCCTCCAAGAGCTCCCATTGGCTGGGGAAGATGAGAGTTGAGCACTCGTAGAGGCTCCGCCCCTCTCCGACCCGCGCGCGCGCGAAAGTATTGGCTCAAATTTTTTCCAATATGGCGGCGATCACCTCAGAAAGGTGAGGAGGACACACGGGGAGGAAAAGGAGGGGGGAAAGGAGGAAGAAGAGTGGGGAAGCGCGCAGTGCGCAGCGCGACGGAACACACAGTGGAGAGAACGGAAAAACGCACACAAGGATATAAGAGTTGAGGGGGGGGGGGGGGTGTCCCTTGATGTCCCCTGGGGGGCTAAAAGCCAGACGCAGTCGGGAAAAAAATTATACTAGAGACACCTAGAAAGCATTTTGTGGGGACATATATATACCACAGAGAGCAAATACTTTGTATCAACAACAACAGATATACCGAGATATAGGTTAAGAAAAAACAGTATACTTATCTATTGCTATGAGCAGAAAGAAAGAGGAGGATCTAGAAGGAAGCAAGCCTTATATAGGGCTTCAGATGGGAGGGGTTATAGTGACCTAGAGACTGCTGGGAACTGTAGTCTTTACAAGTTTTTTTCGTTTTTTCTTATACAACTGAATAGAAAAGTGTTTCTGCTATGGGCATGAATAAAGAAGGATCATGCATAAGATATGAGCCTCCTGTCTGATATATAATTATTTGCTAATGTTTATATATATTTTATTTGTCAATAATAATATGTTTGTATAACTTTGCAGTATATGTACAAATTTCTGCTCCAATCTAAGGCCCTGATGAAGCGGGACCCCTGCGAAACGCGTAGGTATTTTACACGATTCTCCAGCCAGGACCAGCACAACCTGGATAGACTTACAGTAACTGTGGTTTTAACCGATTGTATTTAACTTTTTTAAAGCTAACCACTTGTATATGGAAATAAAAGATGTTTATTTTTCTAAGCCTATTTATTATGTGTATTTATTAGACCCTGCAAGGTACATGTAAAGTCCCACCCCATTTTTCTTCTCCTTTAGTAATCATTTCGTCCACTGACACCCACAATGGGGCAAAATCATGTCACATTACCAATAATGGGGCATTATTCCGGTCACTAACACCAACAATGGGCTATAATTCCTGCCACTGACTCCAATGATGGGGCACCGTTCCTGCCACTGACACCAATGATGGGGCACCGTTCCTGCCACTGACACCAATGATGGGGCACCGTTCCTGCCACTGACACCAATGATGGGGCAACCGTTCCTGCCACTGACACCAATGATGGGGCACCATTCCTGCCACTGACACACAATGATGGGGCACCATTCCTGCCACTGACACCAATGATGGGGCACCATTCCTGCCACTGACACCAATGATGGGGCACCATTCCTGCCACTGACACCAATGATGGGGCACCATTCCTGCCACTGACACCAATGATGGGGCACCATTCCTGCCACTGACACCAAGGATGGGACACTATTTCTGCCACTGACGCCAATGATGGGGCATTATTCCTCCCACTGACACCAATGATGGTCGCACAATTTCCTTCCACCAATGTGGCATCATTTCTGTCAGACACCAACAATGGGGAAAAAAATGCTGTCACTGAGACCATCAAAAGGGCACAATTTCTTCCACTGACACCGATAGGGCACTATTTTTCCCACTGCCACCAATGATGGGGCTTTATTCCTCCCACTGACACCAATGATGGTCGCACAATTCCTTCCATTGATACCAACGATAGGGCACAGATTCTTCCATTGACACCAACCATGGGACATAATTCCTTCCATTGATGCCAACGATGGGGCAGAATTATTTCTATTGACATCAACAATGAGTCACTAGTCCTTCCACTGACCAAAGATGGGGTATGTTCTGCTCCCACTGGCCACAGTCGGCCCCCCTAAAGTCTGAACTGGCCCTTCGTTTAGAAAGTTTGGAGACCACCGGATCTCTACCATCAACACATCGAGGGGTTCCTCCTTGGGCCTGGCAGTTTTTATGTTTACGGAATCCCCATCACAGACCGCAGTAAGGACAGGAATATTCATTATGGCCGTCCATGGGACATTGAGACTCTCTCCGGGAATGAAGACTGAATATTATCTGTACATTGTAGTGAGGGTGATGGCTAAGCTAATTAGTGGCATAATGAGAACAAGCTCGTCTAGTGTTATCACTGGGGAATTAGCACTTTCCAGGTGATAATATAGTGTGATCACACAGCGACAGATGAGCACAATCACTTCGCATGTCACTCTTACCTTTGTTACTTGGCAGGAATCTGTCTGTGAATTCTTCATATATTGAGCGCCCTATTGATAATTCATAGTAACATTCTGCACCCTGGGGGATTGGAGGAGACTGGATATAGATATAGGACCTTCCCCTGTAAATTACCGCAAAAGGCAGCGCCACATGATATTTGTAATGGTGTGATGCAGTGGCAGTAATTCTAAGTGGCACCCCAATGTACCATGCCGACAAAGATGTCCTGCACTGCGATCAGAGGAATTCAATATAGCCCTAATTAGGGTTTCCCGATACCACTTTTTAGGACCGAGTACAAGTACCGATACTTTTTTTCAAGTACTCGCCGATACCGAATACCGATACTTTATTTTAAATGTGTCCCAAATGCAGCCGTGTCCCCCCAGAAATGCAGCCATGTCCCCCCCATAGATGCAGCCATGTCCCCCCCCCATAGATGCAGCCATGTCCCCCCCCATAGATGCAGCCATGTCCCCCCCTCATAGATGCAGCCATGTCCCCCCCCATAGATGCAGCCATGTCCCCCCCCCCATAGATGCAGCCATGTCCCCCACATATGCAGCCATGTCCCCCCACATATGCAGCCATGTCTCCCCATACCTAGATGCCGCCGGCCTAGTTAATACGTGCGGGGAACATTACAGCTTTCATTTGAATAGCTGTAGTGTTCCCCGCCGCGCCGTGTATAGACTCTCCCCCTTGCTCGGGATTGGACATTGATACATGTTCCCTTGGGCAAGACCCAGGTTCTCAAAGACATTTTCACGGGCAAACTATACAATATTTAAAGGAATTTTTTTTAGCAGTGATTTTAATGATGCTTAAATACAAAAAAAAGAAATTCCTTTTAAATATTGTACCTGCTGGGTGTCTATGCCTGTGATAACGTCTTTAATTAGCACAATCACCTGCCTGCCAGTAAATTAGGAAGAACTGATCTAGCTAAGCTGTACAGTGTATAAATATATGTACAACTCCTAGGGATGTATATATATCCTCTACACACTGTAACATTAACTGACTAGCCTGCCTGCCTGCCTGCTCTATCTACCTGCAAAAAATTACACTCTCTCTGTCTCTCTCTGTTAACTGCCACAACACACTGCGGCTGAAGGCGGCCTTGTATAGTGTGGGGAGTGTACTAAACCCCCCTGAGCCATAATTGGCCAAAGCCACCCTGGCATTGGCCAATTATGGCTCTCCGTTTTTTGCGCGCTGTGATTGGCCAAGCATGCGGGTCATAGTGCATGCTTGGCCAATCATCAGCACGCATTGCCGCAGTGAATTATGGGCCGTGACGTGCCACTCTAATTTGGCGCAAACGGCCCATAACTTTCGAATTTCGACGAACAAGGAGCTCATTCCTATTGTGTAATAATACATATATATTTACTTGATATAGCAGTACCATGGATTACCAGTATTACTGTCGGTGAGTTTCTGTGGTATTGTTTGTTTGTACCCTTAACCCTGAGTGTCAGAGAGTTTGAGGTTCTTGAGAAGGTTGAAGCAAGAACGAAATCACTTGTACTATGCAGCGGATCCTGCAAAGCTAACGCTACAAGATTTTTACAAACTCCATTCACATCTAGCGATGCTCCATGTTGAGTTTTTACACTTTTTTGTGCATTATTTTGCACATTTTTGGGCTGCACCATCCACTTAAATTGGCTTCCCTTTGTACCAAACATCTCAAAGCGGCTCCTGTACTTTTTGGAGACGACTTTGGTGTGATTTTTGCATTTTGTCCCCCACTTTCTTAGCGCGTTTTGGGGTGCCAGAATAATGGCACCTAAACGCGTATTTCTGATAAGCTCAGGTGTGAATGTGAAAGTACCGCAGGGGAAATCTCTGGACTGATGTTAAATATTTCAGCAAAAGCAAGTTTTATTATTTCATCTTTTTCATGTTCTTTTTATTTTTATATTGGTATTTTGGGCTGGAATAATACAATAATGATTTTGTGAATGAATGAGCATTCCATAAATACTAGTTTTGTTTTTCCACTTCAAATTATACGTTCAGAAAATACACACACAATGGAACCAGATAATATCAAACTGATTCTCTAGGCACGGGAAATGCATGTGTGAATTGTACTCAATCATTCAATCATTTTAAAATAAACCAATTACAGACCTGGAAGATTTAAACTGTTGTATCCAGTATTGATTAATGTACTCTGTATCTAGCTGACTATATTTTATTACATTGCTGTAGGGATTTACTGATCCCCCCACCCTCTTTCTATTTATTTGGGATTTTTCTTTTTACATTTTCTCTATATCTTTCAATGGTTAAAGCATTGGTATTACCTTTTTGAGATAATAAAGAATGTACAGTGCCTTAAAGTATTCATACCTCTTGAATTTTTCCACATTTTGTAATGTTACAACCAAAAACGTAAATGTATTTTATTGGAATTTTATGTGATGGACCAACACAAAGTGGCACATAATTATGAAGTGGAAGGGAAATTATAAATGGTTTTAGATTTTTTTTTTACAAATAAATACCTGAAAAGTATGACATGCATTTACAGTATATTCAGGCCTCCTGAGTCAATACTTTGTAAAACCTCCTTTCACTGAAATTAAAGTATTTTTGGGGATGTCTCTACCAGCTTTGCACATCTAGAGAGGGACATTTTGCCCATTCTTCTTTCCAAAATAGCTCAAGCTCTGTCAGATTAGATGGAGAGTATCTGTGAACAGCAATTTTCACATCTTGCCACAGATTCTCAATTGGATTTAGGTCTGGACTTTGACTGGGTCATTATAAAGCCTCGTACACATGATCATCTGACTTTTCAGTGGATTTTTGTCTGAAGGGCGTTGTCCGTGAACTTGGTATGCATACATACAGCAGAACATTTTTAGCCAACAAACACGAGTGTAGTGATGAAATTGACGTACTACGTGGTTTTTTCTGCTCTTTAGCGCCACCCTTTGGGAAACTTCTGCTAATGTTGTTTTATGGTTAGCATTGGTTTCGGAGCATGAGTGTTTGTACTTTGTATTTTAGTCGGACGGATTTGTGTACACATGATCGAATGATCTGACGTAACACATTTGTTGTCGGAAAATTTAAGAGCATGCACAGCCAACATTTGTTGTCGGAAAATTTAAGAGCATGCACAGCCAACATTTGTTGTCGGAAATTCCGACACAATTGTCAGATGGAGCATACAAATGGTCGGATTATGCCATAAAACACATCCGTCAGACCATTGTTGCTGGAAAATCCAATCGTGTGCCTTATCACATGAATATACTTTGATATAAACCATTCATTGTAGCTCTGGCGGTATGTTTAGGGTCGTTGTCCTGCTGAAATGTGAACCTCCACCCCAGTCTCAGGTCTTTTGCAGACTCTAACAGGTTTCTACTAAGATTTCCCTGTATTGACATCCATCTTCCTATCAACTGTGACCAGCTTCCCTGTCCCTGCGAGAAAAAGGTACCCCCTACAAAATCATGTCTGCCACC